>OX438537.1:5085990-6416943 GCA_949316355.1 Bruchidius siliquastri | reverse complement strand
TCAAAACATCAGCCCCTCATTCAAACAAACATTTTTATTTAGACTATTTAGAGCATCACATCGCAGCTTTTTGTATAATACATTTACAGATTTGTATAGATCGTGGAATAATATCTATTTTTTACTTCATCCACTTTTCCATCTTGTGAGATAGTTGCTATAAGGTCTTCAAAATCATATGCAGCTTTGTGGGTTGTGCTCCGAATCACTTTTGGACTCAAGTCACCTGACCTTATGGAGGACCCCATAGTCTGGAATTGAAAAGAAAGGTGGCTGATCTATTCTATAGATTTTATCATGGAGAATATCCGACCGAGGTTTCTCGCATGATGAAACCAAAGTTATCAGTACAACAAATACTAGAGAATTGGGTCCATCCCCACTAGGTCGAACTTCCTACACCTCGAACTGGCCTTTTCAAAAACTCCGAAAGATGGAAGAAAGAATTGCTCAGGTGCATGTATATCTGATGTCGTGTTTGTCATGCTTGCAGCTTGACGGTATCACCATATCTACATAGTTATACGAGTATAGACAGACGTCTAGAATGTAGGAGGTTTCAATCTCCAATGGTGACAGTTCTTTTTCTAATTTTTCTAATTATAAGTTCAATTCCTCTTCCTGTACTTAATTTTTGCTTCATATCCTATGAACAGAAAAAATGAAAATTGTTTGTGGGCGAACATGAAACGTATACGAACGTTTAAAGTATTACAGATATTCTATTGTTCTATTACAAATGCTGACTGTATCTTGCCAATATTACACTTAATCCAATTATATTCGAAAGTACTTTTTTACCGCTACAGTAACCACCAGAGTGTTCGTACGTCTACCAGACCAGCATTCAACCTCCAAGATGCAGGAAATAAAGAATTTTCGCTTGGACAAACATTGTAGTTCTGCCTGGAAATCGCCCTAAGAAAATTCGTACCCATGTTAAGACATTGGCGGCGTTCAATGTTTGTGTAAAAAAGGAACAATAAAGTGTACACTATGGCAATTTACTGAACGATGTTGGTCCGTAAGTTAGTAATTCTAAGGACGATAAAAAGGGACAAGGTTGTCTAATTACGCTTCAGAAGCGCTGTGAGAGGGCAATAGTCAATTCAAATTGGATTCAAAGCTCTGTAAACTGGAACCATCTGAGAATAAACTCTCCACTAGTTCATTCCACATCAAGAACCTTAATCAATAGAATGACTTTTGGAAAAGGTGCGTCCAAGGTGTCCTGGTAAGGATAAGCCGTTTATAATTTTTCAGTGTTCGTTGTACTGATTTTGTGAAGTGGAACTGATTGAGTCGAGTGTTTCGTGAGCGGACATAGATACGTAATAATAACTTATTGAAGTTATTATAAGTTAAGATAAAGTAGAAGCTTATAAGCAAATCTAAATAGTTATAACAATAGCTTCATGGCATTCAACCATCATAATTTTAGGCAACCGCACTACGGTGATAATGCTTTTTTATATTATAGATTAATCTACAAAATAGATTTTGTATTTTTTTTGGCAACGTTTAGGATTATACTGATTCTGGAAATTGAAGACACACCATATATGATATATTGCTACCCTCTCAAAATGTTCTCCGCCTATGTTTGCATTGGGGTGAACCAACTAGCTCAACTACACTCGTCGACTCAACCGTTTGGAAGAACATCTCAATTTAATTCCAATGCATTGGTGCTGGTAATCGGATTAAGACACGGGTGTGCATGGAAGAAAGTGTCAACGTGCTGCTATTCTTTTTCATCCTCGGAAATGACGGTTAACATCGATAGTGATGTGGTGAGAATGGTAATAAAAGGAAGGGATAACGAGGGTAAGTTAGTGGAAGTAGACAATTTCCTCGATGATATGTGCGGTTGCGGCACGAGTGACCTGAGGTAAGTGTTTGTTCAAGCATGTGGAAGAGAAAGCTCCGTTGTCACATAAAACATTTTTAGCTAGCTAAGATTACAATCTTACAGCACAGCCTATAGAGTAAACTCTCTAGGCTGTACCTATAGCAACCTATGGTAGTGAAGTATCGACGCTGAAGAAGCAGTAAGAAACGGTACCCATAATGTCTCCAAAAAATATTGAGTTGGAAAACAACATGGATGAGGAAAACGTATAGAAAACCGGTATGGTTTTATGAAGAGCCTGATATTGTCGGAATAGTCAAAGCACAGATCTTGCGCTCATAAGGACATATACAGAGAATGGCAGAAAGGAGAATCTTAAAGCAACTACTGATAAGTTTCACCGGTTGGGAAAAAAAGCGAAGAAAACAACCAGGTGGGATAAAAAGGTAGAATTGGACGACATCAAAGAAATAGGAATCAAGAAACGGGAAGGAATATTAAAAAAATGAGGGCTCCCAAATGTTTCATGACACTCTATACCCTTTGTGTAATCGTAACAAGAACAAAAAATGAATGTGGCAGTCCGCCCTATGTTCCCTACTATCCGCTAATTTAAATCTCACACGAGTTACTAAATATCTTTACTAACGTTTCTGCTGTTACGGGGTTTTGGCCAAAGAATAAAAATTAAATTTTAAAATTATTATGACTGACATTTTTGATTGCTTTATTTGAAAACAAGGCCTCATTATGAACGATTATGACGGGCTAGAATACAGATAATGCATTTTTACTGTTGACAAATCCAAAACAAGGGATCTGATACATTGTCACACCAGAAATACAACGCTGCCTCTCTCAAAATCCAAAAATGCAACAACACAATATTCCCACATTTGGGATCCAAAATAAAACCACAAGGTAAATTATAAAATATAAGATGAAACAGAGGGAGACAACCACATGTTGGTTCTATTAATAGGTGACTAGTTTTGCTTTAATTTTAAAGGATCTAGGACTGCTAAATGGACTGTTCATAATGGCCATCCAGGTTGCTTGTTTAGGTAACTGGATATTAAAATGAAACTAAAGTTTCGTAATTTAAGATTGTGTTTTCTCATGTAGTTGCTGTTCTTTTGTATAATTTTTTTAGATTCCGCATATTAGGGGAATATAGGGAATTTTTGCGACTGTATTTGCGTTTTGGTTAAAGGAAACCTCTATCAAAATCATAAGATGAATTATGTCTTAAGATGATCAGGTGTGTAGATTATAGAAGCTCTCACTTGTTGATACTCTTCCGTCATGCAGATAAAAAGATTGTGTTCTTAACACAAAGTTTTACAAGTAAAGTTTTACAAATAAAAAACTAAAACTGAAGGAAGGAATTATTTGTGAAGCTGTGCGTAGTACACAATCTTTTTATCTGCATCATATACAATTTCTGTGAGTATAAGTATTTCTGTTGATTGATATACAAGATTAAGTAAACTTAATTATAGTACAACTGACACTTGATAAATTCAGATGTTTGTTTTCACAAACAACAGTGGAATCGGAATATGAGGAAAATTGTCGCCAACTTTGCAAATCTAATTTCTTCTTCTTATTTTGTAAATACTTGTATTTCAAGTATTATGACATAGAAATAATAAGAATATGACAGTATTTCTAAACATGTAGTCATAGAGAAATATATCCCGAGTGAATTACAACGAATACTTAGGATTTTGTGAATAAACTAAGTGTAACTTATAATTCCAAAAAAATTTATGATTCGAATGGCATAGAGAGATTAGACATTCAAAAATATCTAAGCAATCCTTATAACACTGTAGTAGTGAATGAAGAGAATTTTCCAATGTCCACCACTGAACATTCAGATCCTCCATCCGCGGCGGCGGCGTTCCTATTTATATTCTTAATGTTAATTTATGTTGAAGTATAATAATTATGATATGTTGATGTTGATAGAAGGCGGCTGTGCCTTTGTAGTAGTTGTCGCTGTCGCTACGGTCGACCAGCCGACGTCGGATAATTGTAATTTATTGAGTTCTGGCCTGCTCTGCGCTTATACGTGTGTATTATACCTTCAGGCTCAATGTTGCTTTAGTCTTGGCAACATGAGTCAAACTTGATTCTTAGATCGATAACATAATGAAAAAAGACTATTTTCGTTTTGTTCGACAGTACCTCCAACATTTTTCAAAATAAATCACGAAATATATATACAGTAACTTAAATTATATTATCCTAACACAGTTTACAGATCCATGGTGTCTCAGTATAACTATACCAAATGTTAGCCTTAAGGTGATAAGCCTTTTTTTTATAAGGCTTCGCAGGGCTTGGGTTTCTGTTTATTTTTTTAAGTGGTACCCTAGGATTTTGTAGTTTAGGACATCAGAAGTGGGATACCGCTTGCGCGCTTTATGGAGCTTCTGCAATTTTTGATTATGTGCAATTCCAAAACTGCTTATTGTGGCGTTGAGTGCCCCAGATAAAATAAATAGGCTTTTTCAAAGGATCCTAGTGACCCATAGTCGTTCGAGAGGTGGCATATGTGTCATGCTGTATTACAGGCTTATCAGTCAAACTAATTATTAATAAGTATTGTGCCGAAAGTTATATATTTGTTTACTATTGTTCTATATAATTTTTAATGCATATAGAGTGCTCAAAGGTCTGCTTTTTGAGATATTTAACACTTACGATACTGTGCGAGTAGCATTTCTGTCTGTTGTTTGAAACTTGTAGACAAGGTGGATTTATCAAAAGTTTGATTTCGGACTTCCATTGTCTATAAAATTTTGAGTATCACGACGTTTTGATTGATCTTCAATCGTCTTCAGGTGAACTGGCGAACACGTTCCTTTCATGCCTATTTTCAGATGGAATCAAAAGAATAGGTCAGCGATACAAGATCCAAACGAGATTCTCTAGGACTGCCACCCTCAGAAGTGTCCTAACAAAAACTAAGCCCAGGAATGAATCTCAAGAGACAAAGGACTGCATCTACCAGATACCATGTCAATGTGGTAAAATCTATGTTGGAGAAACAAAAAGGCCACTGGAAGTAAGAATCAAAGAACATCGTCTCAACACCCAGCGAGCAGAGACAGGAAAATCTGGAATAGCTGACCACGCATGGACGGAGCACCATGAAATAGCTTGGGACGACGCGAAGGTTATTGCCAAGGAGCCGCATTGGTATCGAAGGAAATTCAAGGAGGCGGCATTCATCACCAACAACAGCAAAGTGTACAGCAAACCCAGCGTAGACATTGAACCAATCTGGCAGCCACTCATAAAGAAGATGAACAGACTACGACTGGACCAGACAACAAACAATGACCGACAAACAGCCACGTCAGCAGACCGGAATACCGCGCATCGGGAACCAATCAGAACAGTCCGCGCACAACGACACGTCACCGGACGGGGTATAAATAGGCATGAAAGGAACGTGTTCGCCAGTTCACCTGAAGACGATTGAAGATAGCACATTAATCGAAACGTCGTGATACTCAAAATTTTATAGACAAGTCCGAAATCAAACTTTTGATAGCATTTCTGTATAGTTCATGTATGTCTTCCTAGTTGTGAACAGAGAAAAAAAATAGTTGATCTGTCTCTGCTCTATAGATTCGCTGCCTCTGTATCACATAGCACCAAGAGCCCAACGAGAGCATCCTCACTGGGTAGATCTTATAACATCTCAAACAAGCCTCTTCCAAGAGTCATTCTTTTGAAAAGCCCAAGTGATTTTGAAGCGCGATATGCTTTCTATCTTTGCGTGATGTTATATATAATACGAATATATGTCTATGGAATGTGGTGCTGTTTTTTTGAATCAATATCCTGAAAACATATCGTAAGAGTATTATTAATCTCTGGAGCATTTTCTTCAAAACGATCTCTATCCAAACGTCTTTCCTTAGTGTTAAAAATGTGATTTGTGGACTGGGCTATAAACGGTTGGAGTATAGGTAAGCCGACAAGGATGACTTCATTTCAGGTGTATTAGCAGCATTATAGTGACCGGCAATGTGGGATCATTCGATCAAAAAGAACCGTGGAAAAAAGCTTATGTACTGGTCATTTGCACAGAAGCTTTATACCTTGCGTGGAACAGGTTCTTAGCATTCATCTTGTACTTCAGTCGGGTTCAAGGCATAATTCAGCTGAATTTGA
Source organism: Bruchidius siliquastri (assembly GCA_949316355.1). Classification (NCBI taxonomy): domain Eukaryota; kingdom Metazoa; phylum Arthropoda; class Insecta; order Coleoptera; family Chrysomelidae; genus Bruchidius; species Bruchidius siliquastri. The sequence goes on along the minus strand of OX438537.1, from coordinate 6,410,897 downwards.
TATACTGGCATTTTTTCAGTGCCAAACTATTGCAGTACGTGGCTAGCTAGCAGAAGTATTCAAAATTCAGAATATATGGCTATGATGTCTCCTGAAATAAACGTGGATATCAGATTCATTTTCGTAGGAACCAAAGGAATATACATGAGCTTCAAAAAGACTACAGATGTTGTGAATGAAATTTTCACTTTAAATGTATTTATAAAAGGGAAAAATAACCATAACACTGACTTTCTCACTAAAGGTCAGCGGAAAGTTAAAACGTTTTCATTGCAAATTTGTCACTTCTACCTCTACAACGAGAACTAGTTGTGCACAGTGGGAAAATGCTGACCAGATCGATTTTTCAGCACCTCGAATGAGCCTGTTCCAGATGTAATGCTTTAGAAAAACCTCATCGTAGTAAGTGGTTTTTGTTCCTGGATACAATATATAGCATTTCCAGGTCAATTTTAACAGATATCTGTCTTCTCGCAGTGCTTTTGGAGTGCAATTTGCTTTATTTTCTGTCTTTGCGAGAGGTTATCAGTAAAATCAACTGAATTTATTCATTCCTCAGTGATTTTAGTAATAAATTGTCATCAAATTCTCCCTCTGTTCACAAATTAGAAAATTTCTCCCGACATTTTGTTGTGCCTATACATTACAACCACTGCAACACAAATTACATATCGGCCCATACAGCTTCCTCTCAAAATGGAAAGGGTCTCTGAACAAAGCAGCCCTATACTTTTCTACCACACTCGGTACAGCGCAGCATCCCTTCGTCTGGAGCTCCCACGCCTCCCACCCCTAAGACCCCTGTAGGGCAGCTAATACCCAACAAAACTCTGTAATTGGGGCGGTGACTGCTTAGATTAGAGGGTGCTGCGGCCGCATTGTGCAGCCGCATTTGTTTAAAAAACAGTCGACGATCGGGTTACGCAGCATTCAAATCTCCGCGCACACAGGCAGGCAGTGAACGCTCGTAGAAGTCTCCTCCTCTCTCTGTGTTTGTGGAGATGCTGCTCGAAGTAAGCGACAAGCGTGGTTCCGGTTTGCATAATAAAACTCGTTACTGCTGTTTTGTAATCCCTTCAATGAAATAATGTCTCTATATGTTTTTGTTGACATATAGATTACATTTTCCTGAAATTCGTCCAGTATTATGTTCATATTGCTCCTTCAGAATTTCTTTATGGTGAATTCATTCTTGTATTTCATAACTTTGAGGAGTCATGCTAGTAAAACGAGCATGAGGGAATTTTAAAACATTAAGATATTTGCAATTCATCATAAGCCACCAAAAAAAAAATTGTTTTTATTGATGCTCAAAGCTTCGCTAGACCATCTAAATGGTTGCCCTACCCTTAAAGTCCTCTATTTCTTCAGATTTTCGTTGCCTTGGAGGCTTCATCCTTAAGCAATTTTTTTTGTTTCGGAATAAGCTGCTAAGGAGTTAATTTTCCGACAGTTACAGTTTATAGCGTTTCAGGGTCAATATGAAGGGACTTTACACCTCTCATACCATGTTTTGTCAGAGGTTACTGACAGACTCAACAAGAGGTAGAGGGAAAAGCCATCGGGCTTGGGAGATTTGCGGATGCGTCTTAATGAGTAGTCATGCTAATAGCAAGAAGTAAATCGAGTCTAATTGCTCTAATATTTGGATTTTACATTACTTATCGTACATGGTTTCACAGATAATTTAATTAGTGGATCATATTTGTTTGAGGAGATATCAAATAAAGAGGCCCTATATGTAACTATTACTGGTGAAAGATATATGCAGATGTTACGCCATTCCACGGATAAAACCAGCAAGAAGGAATATAAAAACATTAAGATATAACTTTGCAAGTCATCTTGAGACATCACCAAAAAATATGTTTCTATTAATGCGTTCCACTTTACTGCTTAAAGCTTCGCTAGAACATCAAAATTGTTACTCTACCCTCCAAGTCTTCCCTTCCTAGAGATTTTTGTTCCCTTGGAGGTTTCATCCTAAAGTATTTTTTTGTAAGGAAGACCTCAGCGTTTCGAAATGAGCTGTTAAGGAGTTAATTCCCCGATCGTTACATTTACAGCATTTTTTTAGCAATGTGAATAGACTTTAGTCTTTACAAGAGGTGGAGCGGAAACGGATCGGGCTTGGAGGATTTGAGGTGCGTCTTATGTGTCCCAGAAATGATAGATTCTACAAAAATTTCCAAATTTTGACGCTATTACGAATAGCTGATCCAATCTCTCATGTTCCGCAATGTTCACTGAGGCGGAATCTAACAAACAAGAAGTAGAAAGTAAGTTTATTCTGGAAACATAAGCGACTCATGAAATATTGCACCAGCTATACCACCTTTTTGAGGTCTTCAGTAGAGTTTTTTTCTTCTGTTCTGTAGCCTTCTTGTCTTAAGGGAGGGCCCAAATTACAGATTTCTCCTCATGCCCGGATCTTATCCGGATGGACCTGGTTATCATAACCTTCGCTTGTTCAAGTGATTCGCAATTTCTGTATATGAGTATATCATAAATAACCCATGTGTACAGGGACCAGAGCAGATCATCGCTGGAGTACTGCTTGTATCTGTGGGAATGCGCTCCAAAACGCTCCTTGAAGCTTCAGGATACAATCCAGGAACGAACAGTGCATCTGGTGGGTGAACCTGACGTCACAGAGGACTTCTGCCACCTAGAACATTGAAGAAGGGTGGCTGATCTCTCTTTAATCTATAAATATTATTATAGCACATGTTCAACCTAGCTGTCTCTCATAATAACATAAAGAGTCGCCAGTATAGCAAAGATTGGAGCTCATCGAGTCCATCCTCACCAGATCGAGCTTGCAACGCCTCGTACAAGCCTCCTCCAAAAGTTGTTCTTTTGGAGAACCTCGGGGTTGTGGAATGAGTTACCGAGGACTGCCATCAATAGCTATAGCTCTTTAAGGTCAATAGCGATAGACATTTATCCTCTGGTAGTACTTATGAAGCGTGATGGGCTATCTGTAAAAAGACATGCTTTTAACTGTAAATCTGCCCTAGAAAACTATATTCTCTGGGCTGGCGTGCTAGTTAAAGCTCTTGTATAGCATGAAAAAATTGCATTTTCTAAAATTTTTATGATAAATGTGCCACAACTGTAGCCGTAGGTTACTAGGTTACTACCTAGTGTCAACATTACGTCACCATAGGAAACATCAGTTAAACATATCTCCAAGCTTTTGGGATAGAATACTTCCTCCACCCAGTTTGCGCGGGAAGTAAAACAGATTCCTCATCTAGCCAGTTTCCACACTCTGTCATTACTACGAAGAATGTAAACGTTTAGCATACAAATCCATTATTCCTAAACAACGGGTCATGATATATAACGAACGCGGCATCCCCCAGCGGGACAAACATGAAGTAGCGCCATCTAATTTGGAGACCGTCCACGTATACAAACAAACTGCACCGTCACCCAACACAATGGTCAACAACATCTTAACAACACCATGATCGCTACGAGTTACTCCTTCATCAGGTGTGAATCGAAGATTCGCCGGTTTATAATTATACTCCGGCTTGTTAGATTGCCGCCTGGTTTGATATACCGCTTATTAGGATTGTTGGAGTTTTCTCTTTCTGTGTCTAGGGTATTGTTGATGGTCAGTTGCAGGGCGCGAGGATCCATGCTAATATTTTGGGATGCATTGTGTTTCGAATAAGGGGACAATTCAGATTGAAGGCACAATTGGGATGAGAAAAATCTAGAAATTTTGTTTTTGTCCGCACAGGTTTTGAACCTGTCTCTCTAGCATGTCATGGTGATGATGTAGCTGCTCGGCCATCGCTATGTGTGTGTCTGCATTCACACAGTTGCGATTGCTGACTTATCTGGCTTCTGGAAAGTAACAGCTTCAGCATTTACCTCATCACTGCAACGGCGCTTCCAAAATCTTTAGATAAACGATAGTAACACGATAGACTGACTTGTCTTTAATAGTATTTTGGCTGCCCAGCTGCCTTTTTGAAAATAAAAAATTCAGACACTACTTTTTCAAATCTGTTTTGCAGCAACAGCCGGAACGTCGGTGAAGAAGTTTCAGTTAATCGCCAATTAGGGACCAATAGAAAACATATATATACAGAAAACGCAAGATACAACAATTTAGTATAAAGATAATGACAGAAACTTCTCCTAATGTTGTATCCAAGAACAAACCACAACAAAATATAGATAAAATGCATTATTTTACCTCCTTGGGTTTTGAGCACATAGCTATTGATTGGATGTTTTCATGACATATATCCGAACAAACTGGTAGTATGGAAAGCAGCTTATAAACCTCCACACAACCGGCGTTTTGGTGTAAACCAAATACATGGCGTTGTTGACAGTTGAATAGCGCATTGGAGGACGCCTGTGCGACTAAGAACCGGAAAGGCTTCCAAGCAGCAGCGGTGGTACTTTTTTATTAATCGTACACACATTTACATGTCAAGACGGCCATCATGCCACACCTCTTCTTCCTCCGCTCTCTTTCTCTTTCTTCTTGCTGAACCGCCGACACAACACGTGAACGTAGACGTAAACTAGTGAGGTTCAAGAAGTGTAGCATGTTCGTTCTTACCTTTTTAAGTTACAGCATAATTGAAAATATTTAGGTATCTAGCATGCCATGTTCGATGCACAGTAACATTAGATAACTCTATAATATGTCAGTGTGACAGATAATTACGACCTCACAGCACTGAATTATTGTGAATTGGACTGGTTAGAAGCAGTAAAAGTGGACACTCGCCTTGCACTGACTCCATGTAGTAGGAATTCTGCTATCGGTCTCCAACAAAGACGTGACTCCATCAAAAGAGCAACTTTTCGCCATTCGTAGACGAAGGAAAATATGTTAAAAGATGAATGGCTGTGTTTAATAGGCCACAAGACGGCGAGGATGATGATTTTTCTCTGAAAATCGTGACAATACATTTTCGTTTAATCCCACTTAAAAAAACACCGGAACCATTTTCATGAAACATGAAGTTGCAGAATAACTGCAGACTAACAAACATTAATTCACTGTAATGTCAATTTGCTCAGAATGGAATTTCCCATAGGCAGATACATCAAATATTAACCACTACATTATGTATACCTTCTTGGAGTCAAAGTGTGCAAGACAAATGTACACGTGTCCCGAACCAATCCTAAATTAAAGAAAATTAAAATGTCAGTCTCACGTCGCGCCATAGCAGGAATAAAAGGAATAAAGGTGGAAATAAAAGCAAACACGGCTAGCGTCACGATGCAATGGGATGACACGGAGTGCAGAATGTATTATTCAAACCATTGGCGTCTCAAGCACCATGAAAACGTCATCATACGTTGTTTGAAACAGACACAACGTCAGCCTCGAAATATTTGCTGCTAAATGGAGAATACAGATTGGGATCGCCTCGACGTGGATGTGTCTCCAATATTTCGTTTCCGGCACTCATTTTTCAAGATCATGGAATGATTTTTTTGCATATGATAGAGGAATGTTAGTTCTCTGCTCCTACGAAGCGCTTTTTCCATTTTTGTATAAAATTTTAGATATTGTCAGTGGTGAAAATATGCTCATGTACGGTACCACAGTAGTTCGTTTGATTTTGAACATATTGAACACATTGAAACATTTTCTGTGCAAATTATCGAGGAAGGACGGAAATATATTAGTAGGAAGCCCATCTCTTCATATTTCGTTCACCAAATTTTAAAGTTTTAAAGTTTTTATCGCATAATGGAAGAACGCCTTCGCGTGAGCATAGAACCAACCTTTCTCTATCATTTGCAAAAATCGTTCCAATGTAACCCATGCAAAACGCCAATAATTCTAGATAGTTCACTCTTAAAAGTATAGGACTTAATCACTAATTAGCCACGTCATCTTTAAGTTGGATTTCCTACACCTCAAATAAGCAGCTAGATAGAGACGTTCATATTTTGGTATCATTTTCCTAGATGGGTTGAACTGATATGTACTTCTTACGACACTATTGAAGAAAATGGCAGATATATATAACTCACAGATTTCGTAAGATTAAAATACCATATTAAAATACATAACTAAATAAGTGCGCTTCGGGATATAGAGAATTTTTTTAAAGAAGGCTAGTTTACTAATTGAGATGCTCCGAAAAAGTATAAGCCATTTGGAAACTTAAGAAAATAATTAAATATGATTAATAAGCAGAAAGAACCTAAAATAATGTTTTATTTTATTAGTTTTGTTATTACGCCTTCATACTATTAATCTCTATACATAACATTTTTATCCTAAAATTATAAATGGTTTTATAATAGTCGACATACCCTCAAGTATGGCAGATTCCACTGTTTTATTTAATATGAAATACCAGTGAACCAAATAGTTCCGGGTCTCCAAATTCAGTCATTAGGTGAGACTCATTCATTCCTCTGAGTTCTCCAAACACGCCAAAGTTTCACTCTAACAAAAAAACACAGAACAAACATGAATGAGGCGAGTGAGAGCGTACCTTACAAGAGGCTTTAGATCGAATCAACGAACTGCTCCAGCGTCAGCAACACTGAATTCTGGAAACTTAGGTTCCAGTCCCGTCCAGACTGAAGAAAAGTCCTGATATTTCTCACTTGATCTTCAAGCCACGTTTACACAGTTACGAATGCTGGCTCTTCATTCTTTTCTTCCGGTCTTCTTCAGTTTGGTATCCGTACTTTTATCCTTGATAGATTATTACGGCAGACGAAAACCTCTGCTCTGTATATCATAAAAAAGTGAATATCATGGCGAGTTATAATTTTTGTAATGATTATGTTTATTCATTACTTTACTTGCTCACTCATTCAGATAAATTGTAATTTGATCTGAATGATGGAAGAGTTCAACCAGGTCTGTGTGCTTTTACTAATTCTAGTTTCGTCCCTCTGTATTTATAACTAACTACGCCACTGGTTTGCGATCATAACTCGCGACATTCCATTAACGTTATTGCCGTTACAGCGGTAAATCTAATCGTAATCGAAGAAAGTAATTGGATACGAGGTATACATTCTACAAAAGTCGAAAAAGGTCTTCGATTAAGTGGATTACGTTTGCTTAATGATCGTTGACTAGTTGGTAATATACAGTGATTGACGACGACTGACAGATACAAATTTGTATGTATTGCTTTCACTAAATGGCATTTCGTTTCTAAAAATAGCAATTATTCTTAATTTGACTTTGTTTCTTGAAGCAATCATATATGAATCTTGTCAGAGTTGTTTTTTAGTCTGCTGTGCATGAAACTGGACTGGCAGATTAATGCTGGAGTTATGTATTCATATAACACGCGATATATTTGGTCAAAATTCCTGGTATACTGTTGAAATGATACTGAAGAACGGTCGCATTAGACAATTAAAAATATAATAAAGATAGACGCTCCCGGCTTTTCTCGGATTCTAACGTTCACTATAAAACTATAGTAAGTCCTGCTCACAAGTATGTAATGTGAAGATACAATGCAGCGTCCCGGCACTGAAATACCTGAAAACGTTTATACCACATACATCAGGCTGACATGTAAATCTATGTATCCGAACACCGTTAACATTTCCTCATTTCACCTATGTTTTTTTTTATTGAAATGCAATCCACAACAGACAAGCTTCATCGAAAATATCTTTCGGCAGACATGGACAGCTATTAACTGATCGATGTTTATTCACGTTTCGTATTATAATTAATTCCCTATTAATTATGGAATCTTTTGAAGTATGCGGCAGTTTTCTCCAGTGGTGGAGACGAACAAAATTTAGCTACCTTCTCTGAGAGCACGGAGTAGTACAACAGTACAAATTTTCATTTGTAGAACTTAGTATATAAATTGCACAATTTCATCTTAGCACTGTATGCATAAATATTCAGGCAAAATTTCTGGACGATGACAAATCATAACAGCTTCTGCTTCGTATGTTTAGCCTCTCAGGATGTAAACCATCACAAGTTCATTTACTATCATTATTATAAAGTAAAAGAAAGAGGTGTTACAGCTTGGGCTCCTATTTACAGGGTCGCTGTTCTGTTTCCCAGCGACTGCTTCCCACACCGTGAGTTAAGCCATCTTCATCTCCGAAATCGTGTGCCCTAAGTAGACGAAGGTACCCATGATGACTACATTCTGCATTCGTTTGGCCAAGATGTTTGACGACGCATGATATGGCGGTATAAATTTTAGAGTAGAGAGCAGCGTATTTCTCATCCCACCTAAGAAAGCCTCCCAAAGCCTGCGAAGCTGGCTGAGAAGCTCCTAGTACTTGGCGCGTTTCGCCTCCTCCAAGACGATTGGCAGGAACCGAGCATTCAATAACTAATATATTCTATAGTTGATGGTCAAGGAGGACTATTTCACCACGAACTCGATATCCTCTGGAGCACATGTGTCTCATCTATGCCCTAGGAGTGCCTCATATGATAATACAGCATCCGTAGAGCTGCGTTTTGGCGATAGTGCCGGCGTACACCCTACATGCTGACAAGAAATGCACAAGCGTATTATTGTTATCTGTAAATATTAGCGACATTTGCTCATAAGATTTTGTTGACAACTAATGATATTTAGAAAGATTAGAAAGAAAAATTTGTCGCCAGTGGGGATCGAACCCACAACCTCCTGCATTCTAGGCAGGCGCCTTTACCGTCAGACCATGACGAACTGGTCTGGTAGAACGGCAAATGCGCTATGGAAGGTACATCCCTCCTGTGCAATTCTTCTTCCTAATTTTCTAACCTGTACAGCTCGATCTTTGATTAGACATCTAGTGCCAGAGGCCGATACTATCTTCGGTCGATAACTAGCAGAGTCCATCAAGTTGATCGAGCCTAAATATTAAAATTTTTCTTTCTAATTTTTCTAAAATTAAATTTAGAACACAAATTGGAATGATTTCAATATTATGAATCACAATAAATAAATAAATATATTGAGAGCTACGACTTGTTAATAACGTATGTTTAATAAAAGACAAACAGTGCCATTTCACCCCATTGTACCCCAGCACTGAATCTTAACGGGTGTCGTAATTACCAATTGTTTATGGTGACAGTTATAAGAGATTAATATGTGTTTGGGTTGTATGTCCAATTATGATCCAAATAAATCGTTTACTAATCAATGCACGGATTAAATTAGAAAGCAAAGCCATGTAGTAGGCCGAGATAGCGACTGTCTATTGTTTTTTATTGAGATGGGCACTGGCTCTAATCTAAGATGCCTTCTATGCGGTGTGAAATTGTGTTTATGCCTTTTTGATGTTATGTCACGGCAAATAGATAATAAGTAATTGAAGATCTGAAGTTAGAGTTGCATAATATATTCGGCCGTTGAATGTAATGTAATATTAATATATAGTTGTATAGGATGTTTTATGTGATTTAAGTTTGTCTTTTGGATGTGCAACAAGTTTTCATTTAGGGTAGATATATTCAATATAACGTTTATGTAGGATTCAATAACAGCACATAACAGTTGATATCAAGCACCCTACGCATTATTGAAATTTTTGCTTATCACTTCATTCTTAATTTGAACTTATTGAAAATCATTTGATTGTATTGATTGAGTGGAATTTCTATTGCTGTTAAACAAAAGCTTTTCTTGATCATAAAACAGTCGAGAACTCATTCCATTTTGTATATTAATTTTGACCAAAATTCCAAAATTCCTTAGATCATATTTTATCTAAAATTGTTCTAAATAATCATATTTTCGATTAAAATGTTCTATTTAAAATTTTGAATTCAAAGATATAGATTTTTTAAGAAATTTTCAAATTATTGTATTGTCATCGGACGTGTCCTAAAGTCGGACATTATAAAACCTAAACGTGTTATTGAATTGTTTCGTATAGCTACCAAAAACTACAAAGTTTAACTCCTCGCCAACCACTTTTTTTCAATAGCAGCCACGTGTTTGTCCAATCAAGAGCATCAACTATAAAGCCTTCAAAATGTAACCACAATACCTTCCTTGCGGACGCGTAACAATACGAGGGTCACGCTGAAAGTCTTTAGATATTCCTAATCTATACAAGTTCAAACAAGTTTGAACACTCAGCTATTTTGTTCAAAGTTGTAAGTGCTTACACGCAAAGGCAGCGTTTGAATCCTTCAGTAGTTGTTTTGTCACGGTCTCGAATGCATCTAAGTGTTGGCCGAATTTTAACGTGAAACTAGAACCGGGTAATCGCGATTTTCGAGCCATGATTTTGTATGACTATAAAAAGGGACTAAAACAAGCGGAATGTCAGGAAAGTTCAGTGAGTTGCTTTGGGTACTCTGCCTCTTCTAGAGCTACAGTTTTTAATTGATTTTCTGAGTTTAAAAGGGTCCGGGTCACACTCGATGATAAACCTCGCACAGGTCGAATGCCCACTGCTGATACTCCGGAAACTGTAGAAGCTGTGCAAAATATGATGAAGTTTAACATATAACCTACACCAAGATTGAGGCTTCTCTGGGGATTGGATCGGCAGCGGTCCGAACAATCATTCATGATCACCTTCACCTAAGGAAGCGGTGTTCTAGGTGGGTACCAGATTTATTGACCAGTGACCAAAAAGCAACAATAGTTGATTGGGCTAAGTTTGTGCTTGAAAAATTTGATAATGGGCGCCGATGAACAGGCAATCGCTGTATTTGTGGAGGACATTAGCAACCTTTCAAAAGAACGTTGGTCACAAGAATTTGACAAGTGGTTTTACCGAATGCGTAAATGAATTTAGGTAGGGGGAGAATATGTTGAAAAAACAGAATAAAGTTCTTCATGCAAACCTTGTAGTTTTTCTGTATCTAAAAACTTTCAGCGTGACCCTCGTACTATGGGTAATATTTGCCGAGCAGCGGTCGTATTATTTCCACGACTTCGCTACATGCAAACACAGAGGTGGATTCTTTATCATCTACACAACGCTCATGACAGACAAAGCTTTTGTTTCAGTCAGTAACCTGTGAGCAAAGCTGTTTTTCATATCTAATGGATACACTGATACACATACTGGAATAACGTAGTGGAAAAATCGCCCCATGCATAATATACGGAAATATCCGTTCTCGTAATGACAGGTGGCTGTACTTACCATCTTGTTTATGACATGAATTGCCTATGGTCAATTGATCGATAAATTATTAATCGGTACACCTGCACGTTTACACGATCCCGGAATAATTTTGTTTGCACGCAGGTTGTGTCCGTAATAATATGCCCTCGAACGGCCTTCAGTCCCGAACCATCCGTTCAGTGTCGTTTTGGAAAGGGCTTTTTGCTCTCGACCTTTGTTTGTTTCGATAAAAAATTGCACGCTTGCTATGTAGAAGTAACAACTGGAACCTTTAGATTTTTTTTATTGATACACTACTATAAGCTTCGATATATTTATACTGCTATATTTTAACTCACTCTTGAAATAACTTGTCATAAACGATATTAAAAGAATGAAGTAGCTCAAGGAATATAATATATATATAAAATAAATTTAAAAATTGAATATTTTATGACATCAAATATCTTAAGTATATTTAACAGCGTTGGTTGACACTTATCTCTAAGTGTCACGCCCTATGACGCTGCCCTTTGGCAACTTACGAATTTGAAGGTCCTAACACTTGAACTATCTCAAAGCGACACCTGTCAACAAAGGTGAGGTTCGTAATCGAGTGAGACCCGGCCCCTTTTAAAATCAGCAAACCAATTAAAAACTGTAGCCCTAGAAGGGGCAGAGTCCCCAAAGCAACTCACTAAGCTTTCAAGATTCGGTTTGTTTTAGTCCCTTTTTATAGTCATATAAGGTCATGGCTCGAAAATCGCGACTACCCGGTTCCATTTTCACGTTAAAATTCGGCCAACACTTAGATACATTCGAGATTGTGGCAAGGTAGCTACTGAAAGATTCAAAACGCTCTCTTTGCGTGTAAGCACTTACAACTTTAGACAAAATAGCTGCGTGCCCTAACTTGTTTGAACTTGTTTAGATTAGGAATATTTAAAGACTTTCAGCGTGACCCTCGTACGTGTATGCTCTTTACTATGCATCAGACCTGCTATAGACATCTATGTTTCGTCTTTAGCTTATACTCGTCAGTTAGATTGTCATTTTTTTATTTATTTAAAACAGCTTATAGGGCCATACTGATGGTCGAGAAAGACTGTATCAATCCTCTTGACTTGATTTTATCCAAACCAGTACGCGAGTGGAAACGGATGACCCATATTGTTCCCTAATAACAAAACGTCACTGCTTCCGTTCTGGTTAATAAGGCACAAAGAAGAACCTACGAATTATTCATTAAAGTTCTATGGTTCATTTGAAAATATTTTCCGTAAATTACTTGCCCTGTGATGCCAGTTATGTATTTATCTTCTGAAATTATTATGAGGCATGAAGGGAGGTTCGAGCGTGGGCGAATGTCCAATTTTCGACCTATTTTTGATTCAAAAGCTCAGCATGTAGAATGAAATCAGTTGTATTATTAGAATACATAACGTCTTTCCTAGTCGTTATTAGAAATCAATGTTTTGTGACACCACTCAACTACATTTATATCCTCGAAAATAATGTAAAAGAATTATTGCTCCTTTTTACTATGGTCAAAAAACGTTTGATAGCTCCATCAACACACAAATGAATTCTAAAATTTGATTTTTGTATATATATCTCTTGGGTCGTGTCCAGATTCACTATCAGCACCTCCGAATCACCCAAAAAATGTTTTTTTTTTCAGTTTGAAGGTAAACGTTATTGACAACCACATTGTATTAAACAAAAAACAAGGACCAAAGAGCATTTGCCAGAAAATTGTCAATGAAAATGCTTTGTAGTTTTTGAAAATCAGCAGCGAAGAGATCATACTCCTTTTTGAGATCAAAATAGGGAATGGGGAATATTTTCGGGAACTCGAGATACAAACAACTTATTGGGAAGATATTTAGATATTTCGCACAGATTTTATTACCTTTTATTTCCTCTCATTTTTTTCGAAATCACTGAGGCGAATGCTGAATTAGGTGGTGGCAAAAAGGTTTTGAAAATGCCGACAAACAGACAGAATGATATGACAGAAATAAGGCCAACGCAGTTTTTGATAAAGACACCAGAAACATAAAGAAAACAATCTCAGATCGGAAAATTTTTCTAACACGATTTCATCACATTGACCTGTATGTATGTACCTATAAATGTAAGAGAATATCTCAACGTAATTTTCGCCAACTACAAGACGTCTGAAAAATTTAAAGAAGTACCGATGAGAATACATAAAATGGATAACTTTCTCCTAGTCTCCTGAATAAGATTATCATGATATAAAAATAACTAATTTCAGAGGTTAAGCTTCTACTATCCATAGAATGAATGACAGTAAAATATTGTCCTTCTTTATAGAATTAAAAAAAGTCTTAGCTTCATATTTCGTTAAAATTTATTTTAACACCAAGAAAAAAATACCCGAAAAAAACAAAAAATACAATTTTTGATAATAAGCCGAATTAAAAAGTAAAAATAATTAAAATTCTGTTCAACAGCCATGGAAAGACTAATAACCCAAAACAAAGTATTTTTGATAAAGTTAAAATAGAAATATCATTATAATTTTTTTTAAACTGAGGGTACACGATACTAACTGGTATGAATATTTCATTGGTAGCTACTTGTTAGAGTTATTATGAATAGTAAAAGCACCCCACTGTTTTTTTACAGCAAAATGAACAATAGTTCAACTCAACTTAATAGCTTAAATCATCATCTTCTTGAAAACAGGAACGAATTTCTTGTTTTTCTTCTTTGCTCTTTGCACTGGTCTTTACAATGATTTTTTAGAACAACCCGGCCGATTTCGTATAGTCACAGTAATCTCAAATAATAAATATTTTTCATTTTAGGGGCTTTTATCCATCTGTTTTATTTGAATAAGCCTTTATGTGTAACTATTCTTACCTCTAAGGTAAAAGATCCTAAAACAAGCTACATGTTATTTCGTATTGCGTAAAAGTTTATTTGGATTTTTTGGCCTTTTATCCGTAAAAAAGGAAATACTGTAAATCTGCGCTTTCCAGTGGCTATTTTTTAACCACCTACTACTTAAAGCTAAAATTTCAATATCAATCAAAAGTTATATAGGATCTATCCCTAATTAAAACGGCTCGTCACTGAAATTTTATTTGTGAAACATCTGAGTTAAACAGACATTTTCTTATCTGGATGCTAAAAGAGTTTCGCCACGTAAGAGCATCTACAATATACCTGATTTAAAATGTTCTGGTACTTTTTAGTTCTGTTTGCTGCTAAATCGTGTGTTTTATTTTATTCTACATATTTTTCCGCATTACTTTCATCGCCAGTTAAATCGCTTCCAACTACATAAACGAACCCATCAGAACAAGTCAGGAAATCTCAAGAGAGCTTCACCATATCGCCGACACTGATGATGGATCATTTAGGCCAGCGCAATCGGTCTGTTTGCTAGACGTGCAGCTCATTCCGTGACATTTTGACACCAGAAAGGAAACGCAGACCGATCCACTGAATCTCTTTAAGCCTTTCTTCGAGATCGGTGATGTATGTGCCATCAGCAGTCCCATTGTGTCCATATGCCTATTGTTGAAGGTTAACCAGCATCTCCGATATGGTACAGATGGTCCGAAGATTAGATGTTCTCATCTCGTATGAATTGCTGAGGATTAGCAGTACAAGAGTTACGGGTGGAAACGTTCTACTCTAAAAATGTGTCCGATATTTGTAGAAGCACAAATAAATTATAATTCAAGAATACAAAAAAATACGGTTATTAGTGAAAAGTAAAAGATAATAATTGTAGTTATTCAGATTGTGAAAGATTACTAAGATTTTAACTAAATTAATATAAATCCATGATTTAATAAAAGTTTTGAATATGAATGAAATGACTAACAAGAAAATATTTCATTACAAAAAAAGATGTTCAATTATATTTTGAAATATTTCAATCGAATTACTTTACAAATTTTTAATTTTTTTCCAAATACAAATCAAAGTAATGATGGCAACTGCCCTTCGTTCTGAACTTCTTGGACGGCTGTATGACCCAAAACAACATTTTCATTCAATTTCTTGTATAATCCGAATCAACGTCCTTTCAAACCAATTTATTATAAGAACTGCTTCATCTGAGATTCAAGAAACCTTAGGCGGAAAACTTTTGGTTCATACGTAAATTTCAAGAACATTGATTAGATTTTCCCTTGAAACATCTTGGAACACAACGGGTCACAGTATACTGAGGAATTGGTAGTATAATCGTGATCCAACTTTGTAAAGACAGATTATTTGATCTTTTCTTAGAAAACGTTATAAACTTTATATAATGTAACATAACCCCATCTTACCCCATATACCGCTTCTCAATTTTGGAAAAGCAGTTAAAAGGTCCAAATGTCGCCCTCCTCGTCTGGCTTGTATAAAATTGGAGCAAAAAAGTAGTCTTACAAATATAATGAGAATAGTCTTGGATGGATTTTTTCCACCAAAAATGAGAATTAACATCTAAAAATTAAATAGAATAAACTATATATAATCATAACTTATTTTTTCGTGACGATTAGTATTTTTTCATCCATTTAACCTATTATCGGACGCTTTTTCAAGAAGCTCTAAATAAATTACCTATTTTGAGATTACCATAATAACTCGAGAGACACAACTACAAAGCTCTTCAAATTCCAAAATCGTATTGATTTTGGAACAAGAACTAATATTAAAAAAATTTTAATGGCTTGCCACTTTTCTACCTACAAATTTTGAAAAATGGTGAATGTATCCGCAATCCTCCAATGATATAATATGAACACTTAGATAGATTAATTTGATATCAAATAAAGAAAATTAAACACAAGGAGTCGGCAGTTATTGCAAATTCTGTAAATTTGATTAGTACAAAAGAAGACTCTTGAGTCATGTAAAATTATAGATTGTGGACGCTCTTAGTTGGTGAAACCTTCCATCATGCAGATAAAAAGATTGTGTAATTAACACATAGTTTCACAAATAAAACTCTTTTTCTTTTATTGACGCGTATAAAATCTTCTTATCTACACTCTTGACCCAACAAGAAGATATAAATAAAACCAAAAAAATTTAAATATAAAATAAATTGAAAGATCTGTGACTTTTTGTATATATTTTTGCGTTCTAATTTTTGTGATTATTTTGCTAAATATAGGTCAACAAAATACGGTAAAGAACCCATTCATACTTTATATTGAAAAAATCTATGCTGATCGAGAAAAATCTACTGCTATGGTGTAACAGCAATACAATTATTTCTATATGAATGCGAAAGAAGTGAAAAATCATGTATTTCAAAGTTATTGTACCCAATGATGAATCATTAATCACATCTGAAATTGATAATCATTTGATCAAAATACTCAAGCTAATAGTGAATGGGTCCCTTGAATTTCATTCTATGAATGAGCTACACTCACATGTACAATTTTTCATTCGTAAAATGATGAATATGACATTCAAAGATACTGAAGTGACATAATAGGCTGGATAGACATAATAATTCTATTATTATGGCTTTATTTGATAAACTTCATGCATTATTGATGGGTCAGAAAGGAATAAAATTAATGAACACGATGCCATGGGTTGGGCTTAGAGTAATAACACCAAATTTGATTTGTTTTGCTATAAGAGATACTAATTGTAATGGAACGTCAGAATATTATCCAAGTAAGGCATTGATATTGATTATTTTTTTCAAGATTACAGTTCGGTTTTTTTTGGATTCGCACTTTTGTTTGTTACGTTTGCTTTTGACAAACCGCCTTGTTTCTCGGATTTACTTCCTACACCAATTCGTATTGTAATCGAGAAATAATATAAATTCAATAGAATTGTTGCAATAGCTTATCATGTTCGAAGTATATAAAAATCTGAAAATTCATTATACACACTAAAATCCCTCAGTCGTCCGCTGTTTATGCTATCATGATTGCTGCATTTCGTCATGGTGGGTATAGAATCTTATTAAAATCCATACAAACGCTATTTCTCTTTTACCTTACGTCTTGTACGAAATATTCTATTTATTTATGTGCATATCTAAGTTATGTGATTATAAAACGTATTATTGGTTTGTTTGTCTATTATTATTGTCATACATTTTACTCAGCGTTATGATCCACATCAAGGGTACTGCTTTCGCTATATAAGCTTCGTCAAGCGTGTGTTCCAGTTGTTTCTGATAGTATCCAACAACTACATTTGATTAGAGGATCAGAAGTATCCTCCTTGTCAATAAACTACACAATATGTAGAATCACACTCTACAATTTAAACATCATAAGTACTTTTCCATCGGAAATTCCGAGTCAATAATTAATTAGCAGAAAAGTATATGTTTTGTGAATATATTGATATGTTTGGGATGCCCCCAGGACTACAGAACTTTTACTGTGCAAGCTGATATTGACTTATTTCTATTTACCAATAATATTGATTGAAAGTTTTATCTTTCCGAAATGTATCACTCAAGGTGTAGGTAAGCAACCTGTCGAAAAAAAAGGCTCACTGTTAGTCCACAGGTTCCTGAAGCAGGTGGAATGGTTATTAACTGTGTACAATTTAATAACCAGAATCACTTAAGTGGTTAATAAAATACAGGTAGTTTGCATCTACAGGAACACAGGTGAATCGGTGAATGGAGGGAAGTGATGTTCGTGGTTCAACCACTGCGCCATCTATACAAACAACTAGAAACTCTTCAACTAATTCAACTGAGCTCTCTATTTTTTATTGAAATGGTAGGTTTCAGAGGTGCATCCTACTTCGAGGCAGGGTTGCCAGATGAGTCGCATGGATTTCTCCAGAACAAGCTTAGAAATTCCCTAATTGTGTTTTTAAAAGATGTCCAATATATGCATTAGCATAGTATCCCGTGAAATATCTAAAATTCAATCAAGTAATAAAAAATAGATCATTTTCTGAAAGATGGTATACCTATTATACTTCACTTATATGATGTATTAAAGCATAAATATATAGATAAATATGTTGTTATGAGACACATTAAAATATCAAACACCAATAATTAGATTTGAATTTTTTTTGTAAAGCTACTCTCATTAATGAAGCTGCGTTACAAATTGTCATATGGTTTTCCTTTCTATTATATATCAGAAAATAATTGTATATTTATCAACCTGCGTATTTATTATAAAAGTATTTGGTGCTATTCATCCTTCCAAAAACAATATTGTCGAACCAATAATGAATTTTATGTAGATAAACTCTTATATTTCAGCTCATCTGTACATATGTACGTATCTGTGATTCTATATTTCCAAGCAAAAACCAAAATATACTTTTTTAATTGCAGAAGGAAGTAGACTGTGAACGGTAACAATAAGACGGCAGGGTTGTCAAGAGAGATATAAGGGGAAATATTGCTTAATATGGCAACTCCGCGACGTGGTATCCACCCTCATCTAACCCAAACCAAGTTCGAGTACATAACAATAGATGTCTCGCATAGTATTGGCCCATTGAAGTTGATTGATTTAGTTCTAGTTGAAAGCAGTGGCGTGTAATTTCAACGGATACAGGTAAATGCTTTTATCACAAAGTACTTGATATGCCGTGCTTTTGTGTAGCCTGAATATGATTCTGTATTTATAATAATGTCCAAAGGAGTATATAGAATCTAAAATGTAAGTTATTTTAGCAGTGTATTTTTCATTTTTATTATTCTAGGGCGCATAAATAATTAATTGTTCTGGTGAAGGACTAAATTCGACGTCAAATTAAAGTATTAATGAATCAATCAACTTTGGAAAATGAATTGTAAAATATTTCAGTGTTAATATAAAAGGGAATAATTCATTACTGCGATTTTCATCAAGAGAGATAATGGCCTTTTTTACTGAACGACATTTTTTAGGACGCAACAAAATGTTGGAAGGTCTCCATGTCTAAGAGCTAAGATGCTAAGAATATACATATATTCTTTTTAAATAAATAAGTGCTTTTGTGCGAATATTGATAATTTGGATATATGCTTCTGGAATCACGGAATAAAAAGCAGTTTACGAAAACACATGTATTTCAATTTGTATAACAATATAAATATTACCTTATATCTACCGAAGCTCCTGTCAGTTTAATATTAACCAAACACAAGAAAAATATATAAAATACCAATTGTAACAGTTATAGATCAGAAACGTTATATTTAAAAGCAAGTTATGAATAATACTTTTCCGCCACTGCTATTGGTATAAGCATAGATAAATTATCTTATTAAGTAGGTATTTGAAATATGTACAAACATCTGTTGGATGATAGAAAATATATTTGTGAACTAATTGCTCACTCTTATCAATATTTATTGCAACTATTTCCCAGCTAATATATATGTTTAGTGTAAACACTACCCGAAGAATTTTAAAATGATTGTGAATCTGAATTATGATATAAGAAAGGCCTCCAACATTTCTGACATTGCTATCGGTTTCTTTTAGCAATTTGCACATCTTTTCTGACATATGTATGTGAAAGCGAAAAGAAAAACAAATGGTTTGTTTAGAGGTAACGTTTCAATTTAATGTATCCACTATTAATTGTATATTATTTACGGCTATAACATATTGAATTATTATTAAGGCTTTTAAAACTGTATTTGAGTGAATTGAACTGTAGAAGAATTTGGAAACCCGTTTCATGAGGTACAAATACATGAACTTCCGTTGCAGAAAAATTGAATCATCTGATTTTATACAATACTGAATTTGGTTTCGTACGTAGCAGATTAATCAACGGTGGTTTAAATACGTTCTTATAAAAATATGTAGAATTTTATAATTTGATTCAGTTAAGTCTAACATTCCCATAGCCAGCCATCTAAAGTGACTAGAAGTTCGATTCGCCCGTATGTCCGCTGTTTTATGGTAGTTTAAATTGTCATATTATTATGCTAATAGTAAAGCATTGCACATTAAATGTAATGGAAAATGATAATAAATTATTATGCAAAAAGCGCACTTTTGCAGCAATCCTCTCATTAGTTTTAAAGGGATGTCATCAACGTATTAATTCACATTTCCTGTTTAGACCTGAATCCTATATGCTGAGCAAAATTTATGAAGACGCTGAAATCGCTTTATTGAAGTCTTTAAGGCAGGATTTTTGACAAAGAAGAACAGGGGTGTTGTCAATTTATTATTATATATCAGCAATAAATTTCCTATTTTCTCTGTTCCGTGAACCAGTGGACTACTGCTGGTCAAGTGCGCAATCACACATGGCCGCGAATCGCTCTGTGCAAAAAATTAGATCGCTAATTTCGAACCAAAATTTGAATATTATCATACAACATGAACCAAAATTAATTCCTTTAGACGACAAGAAAATTATTTTAATTATTTCAACAATGCCTAACCGCTTCCTATTCTGAAACATTTTCTTCTCCTCTTTGCTCTCCCCCTTTCTTCCTTTCTTTCTCTTGCATTTTTTCCTAGACGTTGTCTGGTTTTTCTGTTGCCTGACCTGACATACTGACGTACAGATACTATGACACTTGAGCTCTGACAGCCAACGACGACTTGATTGACGTTTATTTAAACAGGGCATTGTGACTTAAGCATCTTAGTTAGTAGTTAGTATATACGTAACCCAGTCAAGGGTGTGATAGCAACATCAACTCATCTCCAAGTATCGCCCTCTATGGAGACACCCATTGGCGACTTATGAAGTCAAAGTTCCTAACACCTGTTGCCGCTTCAAGAAAGTCCAGGTGTTAGGACCTTTGACTTAGTAAGTTGCCAATGGGCGTCACCATAGAGGGCGATACTTGTAAATGAGTTGAAGATAAAATATGAAATATGCGAATTTGAAATTGGTAAACAAATACCCGTCTGAAATATGAGAGAAAAATGAAACTGAGAATGTGGAATTAGATAGAAATTACATGCAATCTTGATATGTAATTCATGACCTTATGCACCAATTTCGATATCACCTTTTTGTATAGCTACACTCATTACAACTTTAACCTATATATAAGCATTATCTATTTCATGTGCCCATTGTACTACTTTTTATTGCACTTAATGTCTTTCCGATATGTCTCATTGTTGTTTGAGGTACCGCATCAATGAGGGCCTTCTGGAAATGAGGATGTGTGATAAGTTGTGATATCATACTCTTGCCAAAGTTTCGTGTCTCCAAACTGCCATCTGTGAGAGCATTTGCGCCAGAGATCAGCACGCGGTCTCTGATTTCCTTTTGCAGCTGGAACACCCTGGAAAATTCAATAATTTTAAGTACACCAGAAGAATATACTTCTTACTTGACTGTATCACATATGGCTGATGAATGCAATATCCTGCTTTTTGGCTGCTTCAACAGCAAAGCATAAGCAATAAAAAATTATATTTATGCAAATTGTGTACTAACTATCAGTTAAGAAATGAAGTTTAGGATTTTTCAAATTATTTTGGATGACTCTCTTGTGCCTCTCGCCTCCCCCCCCCCTGGGTCTGAGCCAGAAATGAAACGTGATCAGCGCCCCCAAATTATTTAGGAAATGAGTTCTTGTCCTGTTTGCATTAAAGACAGGGTGGGATGGGACAAAGTTTTAGAATTGCGCTAGCCCGTTTACAAAGCCCCCTAATTACACAAGAAAGAACTTTTCCGGTTGGAAAAATCATCCCCTAGCTTAAATCCTTCCTGGAAAATATTCATTTCCTGGAGAATAGATCGTCTAGCACACCATTGGATTGAGCAGAAAATTTTACCTCGAATAGAGCGGAACAATTGATCTTCAACCAACAATAGGCATATCAAGTGTTTTCTGGTCCAAATCACAGACTGCCACTTGAACTTATATGTCTAAGGTATTGTCCTCTAACATTAGTTATAGCTCAATCGTCTGAGACAAGAGTGCAATTGGTCTAGTAATATCTAATATAACACCACGTTGATCAGTTTTTGACACTCTTCCACTCGATCAATGTATAATAAAATTTCTATAAAAAGATCCTTTGTGCGCTATTGCCGGGTGGAATGAAATCATTTTTATCTAAAAACTCATGACTGATTGCATTCCAGAACGATTTATGAATAACTTCATGAGTCTATCCTTAGTGAGAGGTCGATGAGCGGCAGTAAGCCCAAAGGACTTCTTCGCCCGTCGATGGGAGTCGAAAGACCGGGTTGGAAGCCTTAGAAAGTGCGATATTCAATGATGGTCTGACCTGAGACTTGAAGATTAGCTACATACCTCTCTGCGCCTAGACGCCTCACAATATCATCGAGTAACCTCATGGCCGCTGATCTCACAACCGCGTTTTGATGATGACATCCTTTTGCTGCGACTACAGTGATGACCCTACTTGTCGGCATGTGGTCGCACATTACGTCCAAGGCAGCATTTGCATCCGCCCGAAGAAATTTATTTGTGTCGGCTGTGCGATGTAGTAACGGCCCTGCAATTTCTTCCAATTCCTGAAATATATCTAGTCTTCAAACTCACATTGTGACAATTATTCACCTGCCACTTCAAAAAATGGAAGCCACTACACATATTCGTAGTTAGGAACAATGAAAACAGCTTTGGGAGGGATCTGAACTACATATCTACTTTGATTGCCAGTCTGACCCTCATTCAACTAAGCTAAATAGACACTCCGCCCAGTCCATCTAAAACGCCGATGATGTTTGATTCTCTCCCCCGAGGGTCATTTTTCTTCATAATTTCAAACAACCCGAATCAGACTATAGTCCTTGATTTGACAGAGCCCTGCACCGAACAATCATAGTACCACAATGAAGGAAACAATCCTGACTGTGACTCACTTGTTCATCCGCAAGGTGGAAGCAATACAGAAGTTTGTAGTAGTCTTTTGCGAGTTGGAGATCTTCACCTCGAGACACAAACCACGCGTATAGATTGAATTTTAGAAGAAGAATGGCTTCTCGGGGACTGCACCCCATATCATCGGTGTTATAGATCAGTTTGGCATAGTGCCTACTTAGCTTAATTGGTAGAGCGTCTGACAGCGAACCAGAGGATGTATGGCTGAAATCCCGCGTTATGCCAAGTTTCCTAAATGTGTATTAGCTCGCATAGCTTATTATTTTGTTAATCGATTGGCGATCAACATGTGAACATTAACAATAAACCCCATAAGTGTTATATCGTATGTTAATATATGCTTTTGTTAAATGAATTGTGACACCCTACTTACTAGGATTGTAAGCCAGGGTATCAACAGCGCAACCAGTCGAAGAGCTAAAAGAGTATTTCAGATTTTCTTTTATTCAAAGACATGTAGATTCGGTCTATTATGAGGGTGATTCGATTACACGACTGTGATTTAAATATTAACGCATATAATATGTATTTAATATAAGCAGCACAACAGTTACCAAATTCTAGTGAAGGAGAGATAAATGAGACAAACTACCTACAGTAAAATTAAATTGAAGTGGATTTGTTCAAATGTTCTTCTTTTTTAAAGAGATATGAAAAGAAGGCAACATTTTATATAGAGTAGTCATCTAAACATAAGGTGGCAGTAAATTTCAAAGAGCTTCATGCTCCTTTGTGGCCAAGAACTGATTAATCGAAATATCTTACACAAAATATATAATATAACATAAAACATTGTATCCTTCCCGGTAGTGTTTCCAGCTTGTCATCCCCGGAGACCTAAGTAAGGAGTAAAATAATTGTACGGAATGTTCTATTATACATATCTCAACAAAATCTGTAAGTACAGAAATATATAGAGCAATCATGTCACATAATCACCGACTTCAACATTGACATCTAATGGATACTGTAGACAATACATCATCTCCAATAGTAGGACACTATGCTATAAGTAATGAAAATCAAGGTAGAATTGTCACATCTCGCTGATTCTATGTAAATCTTCTACACAAAGTGAGAATTAAACGCGTAATGATAAGACTGTTACAAAGCAACTGCATTGACACAATCTACAATAATTATAGTGTATCTAGGAAGGAATGAACATGTGGTCGAAGGCTTACCATTTCCAAACTCTTCCTACAAGTTTCAAATAACTCTGAAGCTGTATGACAAGCAGCTCTGGCCACCTGTGACCTCAGGTTCTTTATATGCCTAGCTAGGTTAGCACAAACGGTGTGAATCTGAGCTTCCACAATATCAGGATGATTCCTAGCCACCTTGCTGAGATTCTTCAATCCTTGGAGCATCACCTCCCACTCCGGGTTATTCAGCTGAACCAAGCATTGCTGAAGCAGTTCTTTGGGTTTCACAGCAGATCTTGATGATACTGGTGTTGATTCCTAAAATATAATAAGTCAGGTGTAACTTCTGAAGCTTCAATTTGACATGCCGCTTTTCTATATCGCTAGTTGATGAGAGCGCGGTGAGAAGAAAATTAATTACTGAACATGTTTGGTGCAAACAGGGTTTTTCACGATATCTCTCATTTTACTGAGTTCTAGATTCAATTCTACTAAAACATCACATTTTATGTTTCAAATATTCTGGCAAATATTTCTATGAAATTTTCTATGTTATTTTCAATTAGCAATAATAACTATGATACTACTTAAATATTCAAATCCAGAATGTATCAGCAGATTTTCATCAAAAACGATCAATCCTATGATTTATTGAATATGATACGACGCTGATTAAAGCACACCGTTGGATTCAGCGGATGATTTTCAATCAGAAGATAATCATACACGAAAATGGGTTTTTTCAACTTATAATGGAGACCGGAAATTCTGAAACGTGGCGATCGAAAATCATGCTATAAAATATGGCAGAACTTGTTTTTTGATGATGGTCAACTATTAAGGAAATACAATATCTCAAATCCGTAGATAATAGTTCAATATAAGAGATGAATTCAAGTTTAGTACGGAATTTGCCTACCTGTACATTTCTTGGTGTTGACTTCATCGACCTTCTGCTTAGACTGCGAGTTAACCTCCTTGGCAGTTTCCTTCCATTAGCGCTCTCTTTCGAAGCACCATTTACATCCATCAAATGTAGCACTGGGGACTCCATTTCTGCCGAGAGCAGTTTGATTGATGAGGAGGACGGGGTCTTGGATTCGAATTCGTCCTCTCCTACATCGTCTTCTTTGTTGCTGCACACACACAAAATCAAATGTTGATGAAGAAATAAGTTACAATATTTTATAGTGTACACTTGATCTGATGTCTAATGATCCGGGTTGCAGTAGAAGTTTTCCACATTTATACTACAACGCAATAGACCAAGAATAATAAAATGGTTGACATATAGCTACAGTTCAATGAGAACCATCTACACCACAACGTGTTCAAATCATTGGAGGGCTCTATTTCTGAATTACTTGATGCATGAACTGTACCAGTTCCTGCTAAAGCACCATTTTGCTTGCATATTGCTAAATTCGGCAGCATAGGTGCGGACGGGACTTGAACCCGTCTCTGTAACATTCCATGCTGAGGCCTCACACCACTTGGCCAACGAAAGGTCGTATCGAAATGGTCTAAGTTGTTTTTGATCCCGTCATGATCTCTCTGTTTCTCTTACTCCCAAACTCGCACGATCTGGGGAACACATCAGGCAGATCAGTACTTATCTAACCATTGTGTCTCATTAATATCTCTTCCATCTGACTGGTCTACCAAACTCTTATCAAGATATAAAAATGATTCAATTTTTATCTAATATCTGAACTTACCCTATAGTCAGATCTTTCAGAGGAGGAGCAGAGTTTGTGTTCTTCCTACCACCGATATCTGGAAGAAAGCTTTGATGCAGATCAGCTACGGATTTGCTTTTGCTTCTGGAGTCACCGGTAATTTGTGGTATCCTACTCCCGAACGTGAGTTGTTTGTAACTCTCCGAGCTATAGCTGCCAATGCTCTCCTGGTGGTCCTGGAGATTGTCGTTTTGATCTCTTCCAGCTTCATTTGAGTATTGACCTTCTTCGGTTACATCACTCAGGTCAGCTGAGCTTGGTGTTACAGTTCGCTGGAAAATATAAGAATTACTGGTAACACTATCAAATTGTTTGATAGGTAAATCATTCAAGTACATATTGTTGTTGTATGAAATTTTCCGGTTAGAGCTGAACATTGTCACGTTTCACAAACTCTTCGTGAAGACCCTCTCAACTAAGTTTCTCGTTAATTTCATATGATCAGTTAGTGTCTTTCTATTGTTCTATGTATTAGTCTTTATCTTATAGTTGATATCAGCGTTTTTAATGCTGGTGCGGTTATAGTTTTCAATTTTTCCAATTAAGTGGTTTAGAAAATGAATTTGGAAATATAACTTTCAGAATAACTCATTTAATCGACCTAAATTGCCCGCCTATGGATCAGTCAACGGAAAACGATTAGAATGTGACCATCCATATTCATTCTTCTCGGCGTTGTAAAGCTAAATAGTCTTTCACCAGATTTTAGTGAATCTTCACTTACTGCTGGCTGAAAGGCTGTCTTCACGGGTATAACTGTCCATGACTATATGCCGGTGCAGCATTTTAAGCCAAATTTATACTAGTATATGGACAATTTAAAAAAATATTCTTTTTCCAGACATTTTCACTTGTCAGGTTATAAGGACGGCAACCGGAAAGCGTGTAAATAACAAACTAGATAGGGTTAGTCAAAAGTTTGATTTCGGACTTCCATTGTCTATAAAATTTTGAGTATCACGCCGTTTCGATTGATGTGCTATCTTCATGATGGATCACTAACAACAGCAAAGTGTACAGCAAACGCAGTGTAGACATTAAACCAATCTGGCAGCCACTCATAAAGAAGATTAATAGACTACGACTGGACCAGACAACAAACAATGACCGACAAACAGCCACGTCAGCAGACCGGAATACCGCGCATCGGGAACTAATCAGAACAGACCGCGCACAACGACACGTCATCGGACGGGGTATAAATAGGCATGAAAGGAACGTGTTCGCCAGTTCACCTGAAGACGATTGAAGATAGCACATCAATCGGAACGTCGTGATACTCAAAATTTTATAGACAATGGAAGTCCGAAATCAAACTTTTGATAAATCCACCTTGTCTACAAGTTTCAAACAACAGATAGGGTTACCATGTGTGAATGATGTTAATGTCAATACGTAAACATTCCATAACCTATATTGTCCAGAGTCTAGAGAGAAAACAGAAGAGCTTCTGATGTTGGTAGATCCAACAAAATATAGTCACATTCTAAGTGAGAGATACGGAAAGACACGCTGAGATCTACTACGTCACACCGTTGGCACAAAATTTTATGTTTGAACTTTATAGAGGATTTATTCAACTTCTTGTTCATATAGATAGAAAAAAATGTGGCATTTTTTAGAGGCGGAACATATTCCATCAAGAAAATACCTCATTTCATACACAGCATCGATAGTGGGCAGATATTCACTTTCGCATGTACCCCATCTATAGAGCCAAATGTCAGTTATAAAGGTTCACGATATGGCAGACAATTTACAAGCCGACCGCAAAAATCTTGTTAGTTAATATCAGACATCATTTATGATTCCTAACAGTTGCAATTCTAAAAAGCACCACGGTACGTGTATACACAAAGAGTTCCTTCAGCCAAAACCAACGAATAAAAGTACAAGTCTCTTTCTACACTGTGTGGTTCTTCTTCATGCCTAGAGGCTTCCTACGAACGAACCGAGAATATAAGACATTGCAATATCTGCTTTCTCATAATCGTTTTTACTAACTGTTATTTTTTATCACGTGCATAAAAACTAAGACCATATGAACGTTATAACTACTGGATAAGCAAGTATGACATATTTTTGATATCGTAGATTTTTTTGAGGACTATTCAGTAAGCTGTAAGTAAATGTTGTTTCATAGAGACGAGATCATAACTAACATGCTTTAGGTGAAGTTCTACAATATTCAATGTATGATTCAGGACTGGTCAGTAACGAAGCACGACATGGAGTATTTTGTGAAGTTCACTGCAATATAATGAGCTGCTTTCTGTCAATACCAACCCACCTTTTAGCGAACTAACAAAACTTCCGCACGCAAATAGCCAATAAACTAATGCCGCAAAACGGAAGAAGTCCACGCCTCGAAAATTTCTAATCTGCAGTGTACATACTGAAAGGGAATATTTGCTAAGAACGTATCTGCAGTCTGGATGTATCAGATGTTTTATGGATTTCGGATAGTACAATTAAAAAAATTTATTGAAACTCGACATTTCGAGTAATTAATATCTCCCTTCAAATCATATTGTTATATAAGCGTAGGGTCAAAAAATATTGAATTACCTTCATGAAGCAAATTATTCGCCATTGATAATAATATATATTATTGATACACCACAACGACGATTGGAGTTTTATAAATTTTGTGACTTATTTCTGACTAAACTGTAATATGAACAATTGAAGCTGAACGCGTATAGTGATAAGATTTATATCAGATTTGACTGATTATTAATACTTTATAATTCACATTCAAATTGAAAAAATATTCCAGAACAGTGATCGCCAACTCATCGATCGCGAGCTACCGGTAGCTCACAGAGGCAATTCTAGTAAAATTCAAAATTTTCAAAAATTTCGCAAATTTTCATTATAAACAGAAACAGCGACAACACATGCTCGACTAGAACCCTCCACTGTTCTGTATGCAGTGTACACTAGACAAGTGTTCCAGATTCCAGAACGGTTGGGGGATACTTGGATTTTTGACTGAATGTATATATGTATACAAATCTTTGGTAATATTGAGCAGCTGTTTTCAGTTTGAAGTTTAAATTCTGAAACTGAGCAGAATGTTCAACGGTAGTGTAACAAATATCATGGCAAACAGCAGTACGAAGATAAAGACATGGCATTTTCATTCAGAATGGGAGGAACAATACTTCTTTACAGTGTATTAGTATTAGTAATATAAATACCTATATGTCAAATATTCATGAGTATTATGTCACATGTTTGGCTTGTTTGGCTTACATCGCCTACGACTGGGTAGTTCGCTGTTTATTACGAAATTGTCAAAGCAACTCGATAGATTGGAAAGAATGGCGATCACTGTTTCAGAACATAGGAGATTAGATGCATATTTCACAGGACGTGGATATTGTTTTATTCAAAATAAATGTCATAAAAGAATGTCACAGAAAAATCCATTCCACAGTTTCAAAAAAATATATGCACTAAAATTATGTGATGATTTTTGTTACTGGAAGCGAAGAAACTTTCAGCTTTATTTTTATTAGGATACTTATTTCATTAACATATCATCAAGACTTGTTACTCAAAAATTGAATTATCCAAAAAGTTTCAACAGAATCTAATTTGACTTTGATGTTGCATTGAAGGTTACATTCTTCAAGCCAACAAATACATATTTTCCTTATATTTCAGGAAGAAATTCTAACTAATATCAAACTCAGCGCGGTGTTCGTATCCAGAGACACAAGACCAGTATTTTGACTCAGTAAAGAAGACGGAAACAATACATTGTCAATTGGAAACAAATCTTCACTAGCAAACTTACCTGCACAACTCCAAGCTCACCATCTGCGAAACTGACCACGGTGGCGTCACTGCGCTTCGACGTTTCGCTGCAGGTGTCCGCCCCACCACGTTCATCCAGGTTGTTATTTTTATCCTCATTTCCATCCCCGGCCCCGTCATCGAGTCGGACGAAGGCCTGTTGGGAGCGGTGATTAGGGGGAGGAGTTCCGTACCCGGAGGAAGACTCGCTGGAGCCAGAAGTGGAGAGGGCTTGCGGGGGGTGGCGTGACGGCGCGGGTGTGTCTGGATGATGATGGTGGCTGGACGGAGGCTGGAAGATGCGGACTGGCGTCACTGGACTGGTCAGAATAGATCTGGAATAAGGAGGAGGTGAAATCAATTCATCATAAGAACAAAATTGGAAGTCATGTGATCGTCGATCTGCAGGTGGACAGATAGAATTAACCAGAATTGCATTCAGCGTGTAACATTTCGTTTTGATATTATCTTGATTTGAATGTGTCTGTTAAATAAGTTTTTTTTATTAGTGCTACCAATTATTGCAGTATTAGTATAGTTTGTTGGCATATATTTTCATACCTGAACGAATATATTATAATAAAGTATACTTTGTCGAAGGGATTACCTTGAAAGCACCAAGAACATCTGTCCTCACTATAAAACAATTTACGTGATGGGAAAGTGATGGTTTATTAAAACCAAGAAAAGTATATTCTTGATTTCAATACTCATTCTAAAGAAATATACTCTGAAAAAAATATAAACTCCTGCAGAACTAAGATTTCAATACTTTGTTGTATTCCAAAGTCTTTAGTAAGGTTATCATACTTTCTAATGGATCTCGGCTTACTTTGATTGAAAATACTAGCATCTTGGGAATTAGTTCGGGAATATACTCTGCTTACCAAATAGACATCTATTCTCTCCAAGTAATCCATTTATGTCACTTCGCCATTTTGTCAACGACACCTCAGCGGTACTGTCTTCATATATACCTTCTGGCTTAAGTGCAGGTACAATTCAAGCTTGAATTAGGAAAAATACTATTCGACACAGAGGAAAGTAAAAGAGACGTCACATTAGTACAGCTTAGACTTTTTTGGTTCTCCTTTTCAAGGTTGAGAAAACAACAGTGGTTTTGGTAACAGCTTATCAAAATTACCAAATGCGTATACCTATACTCTTTGATTTTTCCTCCAAAGTTATGAAATGCTCCGGTCAATGGTATAGTATTCTTACAGGTAAGATATTCGACTTGGGCCACGATTATCATATACTGAATTCAAGATTTTGAGGTTCTTACTTCCAAGAACAACTCAAGTTTGAAATCCAAATGTTTAGTTAAGTTTACCCTATATCTATATGGTCAAAAAATATAACATTGCGATTGTGAGGATCTCATACAGGTTTACAGATGTTGATGTGATGTGAAAGCTGTTTATTGACATTTCATTAATGGAGCCTATTATTCATTACCAATGGTAGACGTGTAACTTCTGGCTTAAGTACAGGTACAATTCAAACTTGAATTAGGAGAAATACTTTATGACGCAAAGAAAGGTAAGAAAGATGTCACATTGGTACAGTTTAGACACACTTTTTTGGTTTTGCTTTCCAAGATTAAGGAAACAACGGTGACTTTGATAACAGCTCATCAAAATTACTGAATGCTTATACCAATACTCTTGAATTTTTTTTCAAAAAAAAAAACAATATTTTATGATGAAGTTGAACTATTTGTACCAAAATTATGTAATACTTCGGTCAACGGTATAGTATTCTTACATGAAATAGGTATATTCGATTTGTGCCACGATTAATATATGCTGAATTTGAGATTTTGAGGTTCCTACTTCAAGGCTTCCCCACGTTTGAATTGAAAATGTTTGGTTGAGTTATATAGTATTTTTAACTCTTCTTGTTTGACGTTTCGCCAACACGAGTGGATAGCGTCTACAGAAACGATTATCTCTTCGATAGGTATAAAATACTTAATGTTCCATATTCTCATCAGGAAGGGCATGTAACATCTCAAAACAGCATCTTCCAAAAGTCATTTATTTGGAGAACGTCATCGTTGTGGACTGGGCTGCAAAGAAGTTTTTGTAATGAGTACAGTTTACAACGATTTTAAGTCAATGTGAATAGACATTTATCCTTTTGGAATGCTTCTAAAGCACGATAGGCTGTTTGCCTTTGCGATAGGTTTTCTATGAAGAAAAAATAATGCCACAGTGACTTTTCTTTTGGTAGCATACATGAACAGGTAGTAGAAATAGGTAGCGTCGTTTCAGAAACCAGCTTTGCAAAATGTATTTATAGCTCACCTCTAATATAAATTGATGAGCTATTTGTAATCGATAGATTTTACACGGAGCAAGAACATAATGTGTAAGCTAACTATATATTGTATCATGAAAAGTGAAATGGGTAGTCGTTACTATCCATCTAAAGCTTTTCGCAGATTGCACGGTAATTGTCAGGTACTCTGATTACGGTATGGTGCCTTTGTGTACATCACACTATACCTGACCTATTTTCCAGTTATCTAGTAGCAACTCATTGTTCAGAATTCCTATTAAGAGCATATATACAACGGTGCAAGAAATGTATAGGTAGATATTGTAATGCAAAATAGTTTCCTGTATGAAACAAAACACTACCATCTGGTGTTAATGTATTTTATTGACAGACTTCAAGGAAGAAGGAGTTTCTGAATTGTTTGTTACCACAGAACTTCGTTGTACTTCGTTATTTGTGCACCAATTAGGAAAATTATTTTTTATTTGAAAGGACATACATGGAGATTGGTTCCGTTGTTATCTAAATCTGGTTCTCATGATCGGATGGAGGCATTGGGGGGTTCCTCAAATTTAATAGGCATACATAGAGCGATTTAGATATTTTCAGCAACATGTGAGGCATTTGCAATAAGAATATATCATTCGGTAAAGATAAGGAACTTCAAGAAAACCAACTGCAAAATTTAGCTGGAAAGTAAAAAATAATTGCGTTACACAATATCATTATTGTTAGTTTTGATGTCACTGTCAGCCAAGTATTTAAGTAATTGTAAATTTCTTAAGATTGACAAAATATATTTAATGACCTAAATACGATAATGGCACAATACCTAATTAAACCTGTTTACAAATAACCACAATAACTGCCTATAGCCACCTTTTTTACAATTAACTCTATTTACAAATGATCAAAACACACTAAGATTTTCTTTTACTCCTTTTTATTTATTTTTTTTCTTTTACTCTTTTTTCTTGACTATTGCATTTGTTGCTCTTGATCTACACCGACTCAAAAAATAATACTTGTATAACGCAAATGTTACTTTTTAGTGCACTTTTCAGTTGGTATTCTTGGAGTCCCTTTTTTACCTTATACACAGGTACTTGAAGAGCAACCTTTTATACCGTGCATTAGCTGGATTCGTGGAGGAGCAAAAACAGAAATATCTCGTCCTTAAGCTCAATGTTTATGATTGACTGGGAGATCAAAGAAATAACGTTGTATAATGAGCTGCCCTGTGGAAAAAAATTTCTTCCAATACTTGTAGGTCTTCCAAGGTCTATTCAAGATCCTAAAAATCATATTCCTTCCACTGGTTTTTATCACGACTACTTATCCATCCTGTAGAGGGGAGCTAAGCCAAATAATGTTATACGCTGGGCAAGCAATTACTCCAATATTTGACTGGTCAACTCTATTTTGTTATAGATGGCTTGACTGCAGCATATAATATATATTATTGTTCAGCACAACCTGTAGCGAAATTATTCATTAGATTGCATTGCCAGCCAAATTGAACGCTTTTCAATGCTACTGGAAAATCGTGACAATTCGATGTTTTCCAATTCCCAAAAATAGTGTTTAGATTTCAACCTTTATTTGAAAAAGCGTTTACAAAGTCCTCAAAGAAAATCGATTTAAGAATAAATCAAAACGCGACATTGAAAGAAACAGAGTTTTATTTGTGAAACTGTGTTAAGCACACAATTATTTTATCTACATGATGGAGAAGCTTCACCAAGTAAGGGTATCTACAATCTACATGATTCATCAGAGCTGGATAGTACCTACCCGAGTAAATTGTATTCAAAACTGACTACTAGTACCGAAGAGTACACAGGCAAATCGTAGCTTGTCTTGGTCAATGAATGTTCTGTATCATACTATTTTAATTTACATTCTATATTTTGCCAGACCAGTGTTCTCTCCTTCTAGTACTTGTATTCCTTCTAATACATACCTTTGAACAAAATTGCTAAAAGTTAGGCTTACATATAAATGGCAAGTGCTAATTGATAAGAGGTAACTGATACTCCCGTTTTTTTCTGTAACTTACTATTCACTATAACTTCTTCCTACCATGAAGTAATTATAATTAGCTGAAACACTCATACCGTCAGTCATTTTTCAGGAGTACCTACTCTATAAAAAATTTGACGGTAGATACAGGTACTCATACTAGGTTAAGCTATTCGCAATGTTCTAACGTCCCATTTTATAAGAACGCATGACCTCATAACTTATTCTCACGCCTGGCAAACAAATTTCTTTGTGTTCTCCTCATTTGCATCCAAACCACGTCAGCAGACTTTTACATATAAGATCTCAGACCTTGATAAGACACGTCCAGGACTTATCGACCCACCTTCTTGGAATATATTCATAGTATTGGGATTAAAAACGTCCTAATTAAAATCAACCTGATATTGATCAACCCAAGTTGTATACGCATAAAGCATGGACTATATTTCCAAAGTGAATATTCATAAGAATGGTAGAAATTTGATATATCTATGGCGAAGTGGTATAAAAATAGAATTCTCGATGGTTATACAAGTATTGATAGTATAATTGAGCACCATGGAGCCAGGTTAGGTAGGTTGACTTAGTACATCCTACCCTATAATTTGTTTGGAATTGATATTCTCCGGTATGTTGAAATCAGAATTTTACCATCTCTCCTCGTGGATGTGTTAACAGAACTTACTTGTATTATGCATTTTTTGCAAGCCGATGATGAACGGTATTATTTTATATTAAGATATATTGGTACTTACTAATATATCAGATGCTGGTTAACGTTTATAACAGTCATTGTTAGTGTTATCATACGTAAGTAAAACCACTAATTAGCAATTGAATGTGGAAAATTCATGTCTGTCTGTCTGTCCGATATAATCATTGTCACCTCTATAGCTCGGAAAAAACTATTTAGGTTCTTATGAAATTTTAACAACACATTGCTACTACAACATTGCAGTTCCTGCAAGTCCACTCATTTTAATATAATCGTCTTCCCAGTGTCATCAATAAATATTGTAACGTCATGAGACGACAAATAAAATAGTTATATAAGTACGAGCTTCGATTGAGGCTGATGAAATACTTCTAGATAAAATCAATATGTTCTTCCATAATTGATAATACTGAAATGTCTGAACATTAAACAGAAATCAATTATATGTCGTTGATAGAAGTTCAGGGTATTACTGAGTGACATCTGCTTAATTACTTTCATTCACCTTTTTGTATCCAAGATATGTTACAAATGTTAAATGTGCAACTTCTAAAGCATTTCTAGTCACGCTTATAATCCAACAAAATATTTTATTTGTCTTCTACTGAAGTTTGAGTGTGAGATGTCCTCTCACACTAATTTCTTTGCAATGTTAGATTTATCTCATATCTATCAAACTTACTTGTCATCCTTATCACTCTCTGGTGGAAGAGTAATAGCCAGGACGGGGGTAGACTTTTTCGATGGTATCGTGGAACTGTCTCTAATTTTCCGATCTCTGAACAGGCACGGACAACATTTCACCGAAAAATCGGAACTGTCGTCTTTTCTTAACCCCCAAGGGTTCTGAATGGCGGAGTTGTACACGCTCATAATTCACGATCAACCTCGCCTCGTGATAAAATGTTTACATTTCGTCTCTTGTTTGTTCTTCATGACCAAGTGGAAGGCGTTAGTCGTGCCACCTTACAGGTGTTGTGTTTGTATTAGTAGGAAGTATGCCTTGTTTAACGCAATGATTGATTAATATGTGTCACGCCTACTGTAATGATGCGTTACTTATCAACGAATATGAAGGGAAATGTTACTGAGAAATATATTCTCACAACCACTTTGATCAAAGGTAGAAAGGCAGTAAGATAAATGAATAGAATATAAATGTGTAATTTAAGCACAAGGTTTCCAAAATCGGTATCAGTCTGTCAAAATTGACTGCTTACAAGGGTTCGCGACGTTAATATAATATAAAGGATAATAAACTAGAGTTATCAGCTCTAGCATTCTATTCTAGCTATTGTTCTATTGAATTGTTTTGCTTTTCTCTGTCTCACGGGAAATATTTTTCGCCATCATTAGTCTATTATAGTCTAAGAGCTTATGACACTCGACCCTACGTCATGGCGGAATTGAATAAAAATACACACGTGTATAGTATGCGTATAGGGGATTATTGCACCCCCAAGTCTGCCAAGAAAATCCTCTGCAAAGATTTGTATCCACGATTTGTAGTTTGAGGTTTTTAACGTCTGAAGACGACTGACTGTTGTCTCTGCTCGATGCTATACAAAATATACAAAAATGCTCATCTCGAATGTTCCATGATAATTTTGAACAATCTTGACATCGAGATGCCTGTTTTCATAACTGCTCACATGTCCTAGATGATTCACATACTAGGTGATCTTTTCTTAGCTGCTACCACTGATCTCATTGCACTATCAACAATAAACAAAATTATCACTCTTGGAACTGCGGGCGAAAGAAAATCCTTGCTACAGACCTGGGCACACCTAGATTTTCTTAAGTTCTCTTCGCCCCCTACAAGCCTGTGTAATTTTTTAATCAGTCCGATATAATGTTAAATTTTAGGGTCTTTTTTATTATTTAATAGTCGAAAAATATATGTTTGCACAGGATTTTCCTGACGGACTTGGGAGTTCCATGATGCCGCATAGGTACTAAACTCGTCTGTAATTCTTATTAAAATCCGCGTAGACGTAGGGTTATCCTTTGTGAAACGTCAATTTTGACAGGCTGACGATGATTTGCATTTGAACATTAAATCGAAACGCGATTATTTGTGAAACGTTGTGTTTAAATCACACAATTGCATCTTATTGATGGGAGAATCTACAACATTAACACTCATCTCGAAGCATCGCGCACGGTGGCGCTGCCCATTGGTAACTTACATAGCATTTGGACTACATGTCTATGCAGGTCTGACGCATAGTGGAGAGCATACACTTAGGAGAATCTACAACTTACAAAAATAAATGGAGTTGGATTGACCATTTTAGAAACATCCTATTTTGAACACCATTAAAGTGTGTGTGTGTGTAAAAAAAATGAAAATATAAATTTCTAGAAACTATGAACGACAGAAAGAATTGTAAGAACGCCTCATCCACAAAATATGAAAATAAAGTCTAGCACTTTCCAAAGTTCAATTCAAAGTTGAGTCCTTTAAATGACCTTAAGAAAAAATAGTTCGTCATCATCATACTGAGGAGCCTTACACCGATATGAACAACATGTCATCCAGATCAAGGAAGACATCGGATGGGGATCAACAGATGTTCAGTTCAAAGCATAGAAGACTCAGGCATGTATCCTCACCAGGTGGAACTTCTAACACCTTAAACTGGTCTCTTCCAAAAATTATTCTTTCAAGAATCTCAGCAAAGTGGAATAGGCTGGACGGGAGATTGTTCCCCGATTGTTAATAAGCTTTAGATTCAATGTGAATAGACATTTTCCCTCTGACAGTGCTTCTAGAGCATGATAAGCCTTCTACCTTCGAGACAGGTTATCTATGAGAAAATTAGTTGTTGAATCTACTATCACCTGTTACCACCCACAGTGAAAATCATCACACCACATCACACCGCACTACAACACGTTCTTCACAGGTTATATATATATATAACTATAAATCAAAGGTGTGTATATTTGGAGGGCACGTAACACGCACTACACACGTACCCCAAACACGATTTCCTTTCCCCTTTCAATTCTTATCCACGGAAAATGTAAACATCGATTGCCGCTGGCTGACCGGCACGCTGACCCTTCCCCCTCCATCGACCTACGTGAATAGTTCGGTGGCGTCGCGACGCCGTCGTTGGTTGGCTCCTGGCGAGATGCGCCAACCTCTACACTGAGCGACGCGCATCGCGCCTTAGTTCAGGTAAATTAGAATTGCACCGATGATAAATTCGAAATTGGACTTTCTGAGAGAGAGATTTATTTTGAATGAAAAGGAACAATACAAACAACCCATTAAACAACAAAAGTGTGTCTTATTAAAATATTCCAAAATTATGTCTGCAAATGAATCGAAGGCTACTGACCCTATTGGAATTATTTATTCTTAACAAGCTTCAATTAGCTTGACATTAATGTATGTACCAATTTAGTAAATGATACTGTTTTCCGATTTCTGATTGATTTGAAAAAATGCACATGTTTTAAGGACCGATGACAATACAATTACTAGAAAAATTTGTCCGAATGTCCTGCCGAGGAATATCAAGATAAAATAAATATAATATTACAAGTATGCTACATATCACATATAATACCAAAAAAAATCCGGTTACAATTACGTTTTAGTTCGTTTTAAGACCGGAAATTGAAAGACTAACTTATTGCAACACGCGTTTTCCCCCAGCGCCACCTAATGGTCGGCATTGTTACTATTGCCAGGTCCGGATTTGTGTATACTTTATTTTGAAAAGGTTAAATCACATAGATAAAAAATGTTTTTTAAAACTCTCATTCAGTGACGCGTTTCGATCTGTGTATAAATCACAATACATTATGTATAGTAACAGAGAATCAGAGAATCTATAACTTGGACTTTAAAATATCAAAAGTTTGTTAGTATCTTAAAAATCTAAAATAATACCAAGTAAAAAATAAATTTTAATTATTAAAACTTTGTTCAACAACGATTAACACTAACTCAATATGCAATTATTTCAGTGTTAACGTATTTTTTAGGATAATGAACAACGAATTGAAAAATCCAGTAGGAGATATACTCGAGGAAATAGGTTTTCTAAAGTTGCCGTCAATATCAACATAAATTTTCCATAAAAAATCGACTAGGTGTGATTTTATTCCCATGTCGATCTTACTATGTCACTTGTACTATATTACATGGTTGCCACTTCCTGAGGTAAGTTGTAATGTTTGTATAGAGAAAGCTCGCGTTCGGCATCTTGAAGAAAGCGAAACTTTTATGGGGGTTGTCTAGAAAGTAAAGGGTTACATAGACTAATGCACCATTGCGGGAATGAAACCAAATTTCCAGAGAACGCACTCACATGGACATTCAAATCAATTCATATATCGAAACTCTAATTTGAATTTATATTGAAATTGCGCTCAAATAAGGAATCTAAATAGAACCTTAAAACTGTAACTATGTTAAAAAACCGCGGCTTACAATGACGATAAAGAGGTAAGACTATCTTTCAAAATAAAAAGTTCCCTTCTCAAAATCACACATCCATCAATATTTGCAATATAAAGTCACGAGTTCTGGTATTATCAGGGACCCAAGTCGGCAAGTCAGATATCACGGATATGACCTATACATCCAATTCAGACTATAATTTGTCTGTAAATATGTCAAACCAAGCCTCTCTTATCAGCGAGAGGAAGATCTCGAACCGGAAGCATCCGACATTTTCCGGCTCAGATTATCTTTCAACAATTTGTCCAATTCGTTTGCTGCATTTACATACCACCGAGTAGTAAAACTTACAGACAGCTATTCGAGAACCTTTCAGCTACAAACTGATCACCCCAACTCAGAAATAACCTTTTCAGCGGGGCAACTTCAACTTTCACAAAATAGCTGGAGCCTTCCCTGTCAACTGTCACTTGAATGGATAATTTGCTAGCCTGCTAGAACTGTATCTCACAATGAATCCTGCCACATGTACAATGCATAT
Source organism: Bruchidius siliquastri (assembly GCA_949316355.1). Classification (NCBI taxonomy): domain Eukaryota; kingdom Metazoa; phylum Arthropoda; class Insecta; order Coleoptera; family Chrysomelidae; genus Bruchidius; species Bruchidius siliquastri. The sequence goes on along the minus strand of OX438537.1, from coordinate 6,371,349 downwards.
AATGCACTCAGCCAGGAACATTCAATCTCGATATTATTCCAACCTTCTGTATAATGCCATCATTATATCAAAAACATAAAAAAGCACGCAAAGTCTGGTACTGCAAAGTAGGATGGCATCAGGAACTAGTCGTTTCCATGGAATGATATATGTTTCAAGTCCGTTGGTCCATCAGCTTGTGGCAAAAAACAACAGATTTCGTGATAAAACTTATCACGGAAAATCACCTCAAATTCATTGATGCCAGAAGCTACTGTAGACTGGCCATCGATGACAGCAAAGAGAAGCACATCCAGAAAACTATGAACAAATTCTTCTCGTATCCTAACTCATCCAGATCTGTAGCCCAATTTGTTACCCAGAACTTCTGTTATTCGTCCATACCACGTCTAACGATTGCGGATGGGTCCATGGTATCCACCCATGAGGAAAAGGCAGGCAGCTTGGGGCATATTATTGCTGCCAATTGTACAATAAACTTGCAAGGTGACACTCCAACAACTACCATGAACTTGGACTCAAAAATGTCAGAAATTAGATTTCAACACCGAGATAAATCGTATTGTTGTCCAGACCAAATACCAGCAATTTTTCTGAGGCGTTGCGCTACAGAGCTTGCATCATTCCATTTTTGAACTATTTAAGCTCTTCTACCAGCGAGTGCATCCTATACCTAAGAAGGACAAGTAAAATATATCCAACAGCTATAGATCTGTAGCTCTGATCATGTGCAAGGTTATAAAGCTTGTCATCAACGTACAGCTTCTGAAGTACGTGGACAAGAATAATACAATCGCCAATATGGTTTCCGCAAGCATATATCCATCGGAGATCTTCTAGTCTATGTCACACATATGTGGATCAGAGCAATTGAGTTTCATGGTGAGTTTCAAGTTGTCGCGCTCGATATACTGAGTCTGTTTCTGACAGAACGTGTCATAAGAAACTTTTGAACAAGCTTACTGTTTATGAGCCACCGAGTATGTACCAATGATTGGATACTTTTCTGGTATTGCTCCTTATTCGGTTGTTCCTCAATCCTTTCTCCAACGTTTTTATTGCTGCACACATCAACGAACTGTTGGAAATAAAATCTAATCCATCTGCTGTTCAGATTAATGAGTACATTGAGAGAAATGTGAAGTGACGATCTACAAATGAAGTTCTGTCTAACGCACAGATGGCTAAGACAACAACCCTAACAAAGATGGAGGGAAGCCCAAAACTTAGTCATATTCCATCAAGCTTCTGGGAATTAACATCAACGATAATATGTCATAGCACGATCGTGATGACGGCGTTCCAAAAGCCAGGAAATTGTATTCTCTGGAACAGCTACAAAAAATATCTATTCTCTTTTCAGATATTCCATGACGTATAGATGAGAATAAGCTAAGTCAACCATTCTCTTCAGCTCTATAACTTAGCTGGTTAAATGTCTTTTATAGAGCACATTACTAGTGGGATAATTCCAAACTGATCCATAATCTCGACTGAGTGGCGAGGGCCTACTTAGCTCAATTGGCGGAGCGTCTCACCTGCAATTAGAAGATGTGTGGTTCGAATCCAGAAGTTGACAGTTTTTTCTGAGTTAATACATACGGCTTTTATCTTGCAAGTTATGAAGTAACTCATTGTCACAAATACCACCTTGTCTTGTAAGTACGCATTTCAGACTTGCCTTGCTGTTATCGGCATGACACAGACAGGGTTACTATGCGGGTGCAATCATATATGGTAAAAACAAAGCGTGAAGGGTACTCACCTGTGAGCAATAACGGGACCCGCGTTGGCACCCATATTAGTGGAAGCATTGTTCGTGCGAATTCTGAGCTTGGTATCACTGCTTATCGGGATTGGTATGCCGGAACGCATGTCACGATTCCAGATACCACTACGAGTGGATTCTGAAAAAAATACGAAATTCTACTAATGTTACTTCTCAAATATATCCTGCGGTTGTCTCTTGTCTAATAAGTTTTACTGGCCAATAAGATAATTGGAACCACACGATGATGTCTAGCTTCAATAACGTTTCGGCTGACAAATTGGGGTATATTGTTTATAGTTGCCCGAAGATCACATTATCTCATAAAAAGGGTAGAGTTGAATGGTTCTTATCTGGTAATAGATTCTATCCTTTGTTTGGGATATATACGGATTTGTCATCAGTCTTCTAATTTTTCTGTAAGTGTCATTTTCTTCCAGAAGGTTGGCTATCAGTACAGCCGATTTTATTTTAGATGCTGTGGCTTTGGAAAAGTCAAATCTGAACCAGTGTCTTAAATTGCTCAAACAAGAAATGCATCTTCTTCCTCTGTTTTCCTCACCTATACCTTGCTTTGATTAATTATTTTTATTGTGTTTAACATTTCTCCCTTTTTTCGAAATTCTCGGGAGTACCTCAGCATTTTGACGTTCCACCTGTCCGTAAAGCAGCACCGATAACACATAACATTTAAGCATTTTGATTTTGAGAAGTGCCAAAAAACTGTGTTTTCTCCAAACTGGACAAAAACTCATTTCTTGTGTAATGGGTTCAGTCTGTCGGTGCTATTTCGACACTCATCTCCAAGCGTTGCGCACGGTGGCGCTGCCCACTGGCATGTTTTGCAGTGAAGGTCCTAATACTTATATTCCACCCATTTGCACATGTATGTCTCTAGCAAGTCTTATTCTATCAATACCTGCTATGCTATTATCTAGCACTCCTGTCAATGCGATCCATTCTGGAGAGTGCTGAAACTCTATAATCCTTGTAAAGGTACTCATAATAACCTTATTTATTAGTTCAGGGTGGCAGAACATCCAGCCTTGAAAAACTCCTACAAAAGACGTAGTAGGGCTAATACAGAATCAATGCATGTTCCAGAATCAAAAAAGCACTAACACTTCTTTGATGAAATATTCATTGTAGATTGCTATGGTGTCATGTAAGACAAGCCATATATTTTGAAAATATTTTCATTGGTTGCAAATACATGAAATATATACATATTTCATATTTTTCCGTAAATAAAAAGGTGCTCAGTCTTAAAGGAGAATCTTATCGATAACCTTTGGTTGGACCTTTAATTTCTTGTGGTTTTGAAGTCGTAATTGGTACACTTTAAGATATAAGAGTAAATAGATATATTCTCAGCAGATTATTGTTGTATTCACACTTACAACTATGAAGCTTACCTGTTGAGGTAGTCGACGACCTACTTGATAATGAGAAGTACTGATCCTTCTTCGCCCTTTTATCTTCGTACAGTTGTTCGGAAGAAAAGCTCTTCTGGAACCCACGATGATATTTAATGCCTCTCACTGTTCCGCCAACATCTTCATGAACTGAAATAGAATACAACAAAACTCACATTCAATATACGTCTTCAACAGATAAATAGCCCATCTTCTACTGTACACAGTTTGACTCTAACACACTAATACGTCTATTAAAGTTCACTGAATAGTTTCTCAATTCCCAGTTCACTGCAATTTGGATTTAAACCTGTAGATATATATATGTTTTCTGTTTTCAAAATAATAATTATGTGTTTCAGACACTGACTTGTTTATGTGACATTGGATACTTTGGTGCAGCAACTACAATTTTACCACAGTTTTAATACCTATACGTGTTTCACTAACTACGTTAGCATCTTCAATAAAAGATTAAAAACTCGCTAGTCAAGAACAAACTAACCCTGGTTATCAAAATCTTCGTCCTCATCAACAATGCTTTCTTGCCTAGTTAAAGTTCTCCGTCTTTGCATCTGCTCTTGCTTCTCGATCTGAGTATTTGGTTGTTGTCTCTTTGGCGGTGAAAATGATCGCCCTCTGTCATATTTTCGTCTTGCGTGTACGACTGCAGCTTCTGGACGCAGTACGTACATTGGACGTAGCACAGCAGCTGCAGCTGGTACTGCAAAACCAAGAAAAAATATATCAAAATATTTGAAGGCTTTATGAGCATAAGTATTCATGTTAGACCAAATTTATCATTGGAAACATTGCCATCCTCGACACATTCCAGAGTAATGGCCCCAGAACTGATCCTTTCGGACTCCCATAGTCTCCTGTCTCCTATAACCACAGCTATTCGAAAGTATAAATTAGTTCCGTGGATTTACTTTGTCGAACGCCACTGACCTTTTATAGTTAATAGTAAGTTACCTATTATAATAAGTAAGGCTGTAGAGCATAAAATGTGCTCTTCTATTTTAGGTCGGGAAAAAGATTTGAGTTTAGAACTAAATTATATTAGAATCTGATTGAATTTTATCAAACTATTCCCGTACCTGAAACGAGATAATTCCACAACGAACTCATTCATCAACAATATCAAGCTGGTGAAGATGGACCACAGTTACTGGCGTACTGAAATTATGTAAGTTGTGTATGGAATTTCTAAGGCAAACTGAAGAATCGCGAATTGCCACGATTTACCAAGAATTTCGCAATTTCACTATGCAATCTAGTAAAATATTTAAATACGTGTTGTGATGAATATTCCTAGTATAATATCCATCCTATAGACAAGACGTCCAAGAAAATTAATATATAATTATAGTTGACCGGTCCAACACTGGAGACACAGCGTCGATTATTATATGGCCTGGCTCGCCACTACGTGATCGAGTAGTACACGTGATGAAAATCCCTGTGTAGCGGAAATGGGTTTTACATGCTTTATATGGCTCTGAAAGAACTTTGGAGCAACTATAACACGATTGACTTCCTTCACCATTATGAAAACACGAAAGGTATGCACACACCTCTGTCACCATTCCGTCTACCAGGCTTATTCTTGGAGAAACTATTCGCATCGATCGCCCAAACTTGTTGGCCACCTTGGAAAACATCATCCTGCAACAATAAGAAGATATATAAAAATCTTTCGACAATATTCTAATATTTAAACATCAGATGTTTCTTACGTGAAACGCATTCAAATCAGCTTGTCTTGTTTAAAACAAACAAGAAACTACATCGTTTGCCTGCAATTCTGATAAACAAAGATAATAATTATATGTATACAATAAATTCACCGAGCAGAAAAACAACTCATTGAGTGATTTTAAGACACAATTTTCATATGAGTCCGCAAATACTCCAATTTTGAGAGATAGGGTGTTAAGCTTTAAATTATTTTCCGTATCTTGAGGATCTAATGGAGACTCTAGTACAGCAAGAAGAATTCATTTCCTCAGGCAACCCTTGATTATTTCATCTCTCTCTCCATTTCTCTTGTGTGCTCCAGAAAAAAAGAAGTGAGTTGATTATATTTTTTCTCCCAGAAACTAAGCATAATACAAAAGAGATATAACAGAAGGATGTTCTTTCCAGAAAAGAATTAAACAACGCCCACAAAAATAGCCCAAAAACTAAATACCTCCTTAGAAAATAACTTTCACAGTTCAAATCAATATTTCAATATCTGTCAAACCAGAATATAGATAAAAAATTTATATGATGCGACAAATTTAACGCACTCACCCTTATAGCTATATCACCTAGTGGAACGGGTTTCAAGGCGACCAACCTACACAGTAACATTTCATCCACTACGTTGTTAATATTATCACTTATCAGATCTCCTTACGAAGATTTATAACACCAACGCGTTCAAATTAAAAGGGTGAGATTAACCGAAACTCCGGAAGGGCTTGAGTTAATTTTATGTTAATTTTCTGTTAGGAAAAACCGGACCGAAGTACATAGTAGGCTATAGATGTAGACTGACGCTTGTCCTGGTTGATCGATAGCAATTGTTTTCCTTGGCGACGCGACGTGACAGTAGAGGTTTTAGTTGTGGGCTAGATCGCTATTTCCGGAATATAGCGGTAATAGGGGATATGATTGCCTATACTGCATTCGATCAGGCTGAAACGTACATGCAGCCAGGAGTGTTCTCTACCGGATGGAAGATCGGTCGACATTAACCTATACCTAATAAATGCAGAAAAACTATAGCCAACAATTGTAGACCTGTACTCTGCATCATGTCCAAGGTTATGTGAGCTGTCATGAACATGCCGCTTCTGAAGTATCTGGACAAATAATATCGTCACGATCGCCATGGGTTCCGAAAGCATATATCTTTTGGGATAGTTGGAGGACTGCAATTGAGCTTGATGGAGAGTCCCAAGTCATGGCTTTCGATATATCGACAGTTTTTGATAGGGTGTGGGCATGAGAGACTTCTGATCAAGCTCTACTGCCTATGGGCTGCCACCGGGTCTTTGCCATTGGTTGGATAGTTTTCCTAGAGATTGTTCCTTATTTGTGGTTGTGAATGGATATGCTTCAGATGTGTTTACCATCAATGCTGGTGTTTCTCAGGGAACTGTCCTTTCTCCAACGCTCTTATCGTTATACCTTCACGAACTGTTTGAAATAACATCTAATCATATCTGAAGCTTCGCAGATCTCAGCTTCTTTATTTTCTGTATAGAACTGGGCTAACCACTACCATCTCGAGAGATCTTAATTCGATCAGGTCTTAGATTGGTCAGGACACTAAGAGAATTATGGAATGGGAATCTACAAATGGAACTCAGCTTATCGCGGAAGATTCAGACAATAACCCTGACAAATGTTTAGATAAACTGATAATTTCAATTTGTGCATCGTTTTATTCTTCAAAACTTGTACCAATGTACCAGTTTTTTATCACGTAATTTGTTTCCACCATAAATAGTAAAATTATGTGTGAACTTTCGGTGCGTACTAAGTAGTGTTTCCTGTCTACATCCTCTCGGTTATCTGAAATAATTTATAAACGCCCGCTTGTCATATTAGTTTTCTAGTATTGTATTTCAACTGGTAAATATTTTTTGTCCAACTATTTTGCTTCTTCTTTAACGATCCAGAAAGCAATAAAAATCAATACACCTCCCAACTCCAATTATCACTGATATGTGGTGATTCTCTTCCAGTCTCTGGTGTTTCATTCTTACTTAAGATCGAGAAACCATCTCCAAACAGTTTTAATCTAGGCTTCATTAAATCCATAATCATTTGATAATTTTGAACATACCTACCCAATCATTCTAGAGTAGTAGCTAAAATTATGAATTTCATAACAAAGCCTTCTTATGATGTATTTTTTTAATAATATTCATAATCACTTTACTGATGTTTTTTCATTTCAATCAATAAGCTTGATATGAATACTTTACCTTATTAAATTCGACTTATAATGATTTAACATAATTTATACATTTATATTTCTAAGAGGTTAAATCTTTTTGAAGCCGCTTATATAAATTTTATTACAGCATTTGAATATGTGGATAAAAAGGGTAGAAAGTACTGATAGCTTGACCGTTCCACTAAACAATACTTCTCAAGAGGACTTTCCATATTAAACAGATTTTTTAAGTATAACATAACAATGTCGAGACAGCATTGAGAGTTCCTTCTATTGTTTCAGGAACTATGAACAATAATTCTTTGATCGTTGTCTATTAGTTGAAATATATTGTACATATTTAAAATTAATCAACTGGGAAAGGTTGATTTGCATCAATGTAATATTTGGTCGTTACTCAAGAAATATATGGTGACAGAAAGCCGCATTATTAGCATTATTGAAATAACAGTTACTGCTTTGTTGAATAATTCACACCATCTAGTTCCCAGTGAGGTCTTCAGCCTAAAACCGTCCTTTCGTGACATTGCATGTTCAACAGTTTGTGACGTCACTAACCCGATGCCATTTCCCTTCTTTATTGCTTTTGCCGTAGTGAAATCACTGCTGCTTTCTACCTACGTATCTGACTACAATACAGTCGATAAGAAAATAGATATTTAGCTCTCATTTACGTCAGGTATATTTATTAATTGAGGTAGTTTGATGTCATCTTACACATATGAGTTTGTATTGATTAACTTTATTCTGTCGGTTTATGATTCGTGCTGAAATCATGAGGTGACCTTTTTTCATGGCAACAAAACGTGACTAAATACGAATTTGCAATATTGAGTGATATTCTAAAATTCAACTAATGAAGATTTTTCAATCTCTCCTCGACTGATGGTCAGAATAACGTCAGATATAAATATGGCAAGCAATTCTGACAGACTACAAAGCACATTCACCAGAATCCATAAACAATTATATATTTGAAGAAGGAGCATCCATCCCAATAAATTCAAAAATACAGATCCCTATTAATAATTTTATGAACTAGAAATATTTATCCCAACCTATCCTATGGTTGTCACTGTGATTTACCGAACTTTTCATGTCCACCATCTAGGACACACATGACTACTGAATTAATTTTATAGACGTTTGTGCTGCCATGATGACTTTGCTTACAGGACCGAAGATTAAAATATCAAACTTACAATCAATATACTGATATTAACGCAATTGAAATGGCATTGATATGAACCAATCAAATGCCTATAAGCTATTGTACTTTTTAACAGGCTGCTGAGTCATCCAAGGCATCAGTATATTTCGTTATATGGTCTTCTAGGGTTTTATTTAAAATGATGGCCCGATCATGACAATTATTTACTTGCGAATCCAAAAAATGGACATAATACAAAAAATCGCGTTTTCAAGACGAAATCACGGACCCTCCACTCACCGGACATACGCTATACCCATTAAGCTACGAAGACACGACTCTCACTCAGTCCGAGCAGTGGTGCTCGTTATAATACCGAAAACTAGCATCAGTTTCTTGAAACAGCATAAATTTCTGAACACTATCGACCTAAATGCAAATTTTTCCAAAACATCACGTCAAAATTTGAAATTCTAAAAATCAGATTTCATTGAAAAATACCTCAAAAGACATCTTGCTGTGTAGATTTATGATATATAACGCAGGTGTGAATGACGACAGAGTATTAAATAATAGAATTCCATGACTGAATGATCGCAATGCAGAAATCCAAGTTTATAGATGTTCACGAATATTTTTAATATATTACCAACAATCCTTCGCAGTGGCCACATTTATATCGAATAAGTGAGTGTGCCATAAATGTCCCAATTCTTTAACACACTGCTGCAAGAACCATCTAGCTCAGATTAAAAATTCAGATTTTTTGTGCGAATGAAATTTGAACCTGTGTCTCCAACATTCCGCCTCTCGGCTTCCAAAATATAATGGAAAATAAATCCCAGCCGCCTTGTAAGTCATATTCTTGCTCGCGCCATTTATCTCTCTTCCACTCCAAACAGTTCATACAGGCCAGTAAGTCTCTAGCAATAAAGCATATATACCTCAGTTTTGCGTAGTCGAGTGGTTTCACCACGTAGAAAATAGTTTGAAAGACAACTCGACAACAAAGTTTTGGTACACACCTTAGATCGACTATCCACCACAGAGCAGTTGCCCAGCGGCTACGGCGGAATGCTGGAGACACGGGTTCTAGTGCCATTGGCACCAAAAGCGTTTTGGGTTTTCCAACACTCCAAACCGTATCTGTTGTTATTACACAGATACGGATACCGCGAAACCACACAACAAAGATACATATGCTTCCTCAATGGCTATTTAACTATTCCGTCCTCATCTATCTTTCTATATTTTGAGCAATAACATTTTCTATATAAATGATGCTCTAACTAAGTTTTTCATATGCCATATTATATTCTCATAAATCAAAATGGTCAACATTAGCGAAATGTTTTACCTGATTGGATGAATCAAGGGGAACAAGCTTTTCCCCATCCTGTCTGGAGTGGTACTTCCAATAGTTGACAGAATGATTCGATGAAGACGCTGATGAAGATGGCGGTGAATTGCCGTTTCTGCTACTTCCTGATAACCAGTCTACTTCAGTTTGGTCTCTTGGAGTTGAATAACGTACGGTACCGTTTATGTCTACTGCTGGTAACTGTTTCCTTGACAACCTGAAATAATGGAAAATTCAAACTGAACTCAGTATCATACCTTAAGGTAACTTTTCTAATGTTTATAATTATACAGACATAGACATAGATTTTGATTAATGCCTTGAAGTTCGAGGTAGATTCATGAAAAAAATATATATCACTGCAATTCGTAACTTATTTCAAAAGTTATTCAAAATGTGTCCTAAGCAACATAGTTGATGAGTAACTTGACCAGTCCCTGATCAGAACCGTGTAAAATCGATTCCCAAAATTGAATCGATGTCTAAAGCTAATGCTAGTAGCATTTTGTGGTGAGAAAATGCGTGTAATAACATCCAAAACATCAACTAATCTCACTCAATTCAATTTTGAAATTTTCTCCGGTAGTGCGCACTCTGAAAAAGGATATCGATCAATCTGAATCTTCAGTAGATTTTTACTATGTCATATGACATTATTAGTTAAAAAAGAGGATAAGCTTTAAGGCTTATATTATAAGCTGGGATATAGTATATAAGGACGAAAATCTAAGTTTCGTTGAGTCTGGATAGAATAGATACAGTCTTCCAAGCAAAACTAACTCCTATACAGGTCTCGCCAACGACCTACCGAAGCAAATATAAAATTGCGAGTCAGTCGCTTGCTATCAGTTTGCATTGAAAGCCATTGATTTCATACAGGCCACATCCAAATCACTATGGGACTGTGTCGAAACGGTAAATTGATGATCTGAGTATCAAAATTTAGGTTTACCTGGACTGGATACCCGCACACGGGGAACGCATAGAAAACGAAAAGGCAAAAGAACCCACTCGTAAAGGCGCGTTTGAAAACGTAACCTATCTATTGTTCCAGAGCCCTGTGGTGGCATAACCAGATCACAATTAGGCAGTCCATAGATGGGTAAACTTACAGAAAATCCTTGGAATCGTGCGAGAGCCAACCAAGGATGAGAACAGTTCATAGTGGGATGGAATCCAGCTTTCACAGAAAATCTACTGATGTATATTAAGCCTGTGAGAGCCCTGTAAAGCTATGAAAGTTCTATAATGAACATGGCGACTGTCTAGACCTGGCACATCTGAAAGCTGAAGTCTACGAGAGAAGCCCTGTGTCAAAGTTTTCGAATCTAATTAGAGGATGAGGACTGGACGAAGTTCTATAACTGCAATTGCTGAAGGAAATACAATGATTCCATCTAGGTCAATCAAACCTAATCTCTATTATAACTGCTCAGAAGCACCTCACCATACATGCTACTTATGCACTACCCAACGCATACATGTAGCCTGATAAAGACGCATATTTGTCTTCTCTCTAGGCTCATCATGTATAACTTGGTGGCCTGACAGTCGAAAGCAAATAAGCCGTACCTACCTATCTCAAGGTAAGGTTACGATAGTAAAAGCTTTTTAGAACTATACCGACGAGTGGTACCTCCTTTTGGCGTCTTTATGAAGTCAACTCTTAGGACTATTTGACTTCATAAAGTAGTCAATGAGAGGCGTTACTTGTCGCGAAATTTTAACTGTCCACTCACCTAGTGCGGATCACTTTGAGCAAATACTGTTGGTCTGGAAAGCTACCAGTGACCCTAGTGACGACATCCAGTACCTCCATGCTTGAAGAGAGAGCGGCCAGGGTAGCCAACATCTCCAATGCTGCGTGCCGTACCTTTCTCCGTCTGTCCCTCAAAGATGCTGCTGTAAACTCTGTTATTTTGGATATGTGGAGTTCATCTCGTGGCAATAGTCTCGCAAAGGCTAGTAATGTTTGTAGCGCACCTAAAAGTATGAATGGTTGTGTTATTTATGCCTGTAACGTTTCATATACTCAAGGAGTGTCTAAGGAGTTATTTTATCAACTCGATGCAGCAGTTATTGATATCAGATGATGACAAGAACAAACAGAATAACAGAAATGAACCATATTGATTTCGTAATGTAAGTATTATCATATATATCCGCAGTACTATGCGTAATAAGTATAATGAACAAAGCTAAAACAAAGTAAAGTTCATTTGAAAGCTGCAAATCCAAATCTAATATATCTAGCTAAGGATTGTTACCTTCACGGAGTCTGTGTACAAAACAATTCTCCATAATTTCATTTTGCAGCTTCATAGGAGGAACTATCTTCGTGATCATCATCGCTAAGGATACTCCTGAGGGAGCTCCAATCTTGCATATTCCCATTGCTATTCGACTCAAGCATTGGTCCAGTACATCTTTTCGCAAACCCTTTATCAGTAAAGCAAGAGCGTCCTGAAAAAAAACTTTATATAAGTAAATAATGTGTTCGGTGGGAATTTTAATTTCAATTTTAATTATGTTTTTACTAAATATACATATCATAAAAGCGGGATTTCTTATCTTCTGTTAGTGTTAACTCAAATAACGATCACGATCGTATTTATAGACGTTCCTTAAGACCTACTTAAACACTGAGGATTCCTTATTGAGTAAATGCAAGTCATAAGGATTCCTCAAGGATAAGGTAGCCTAGTTTAGCAACTGACAATACAAAAACTTTCTGACAGATCCCATGGCTATGCGAAGCTTTCTTTCAGTGTTATTTCTTATATTGCAAAAATTGATTGTCGTTTATATCTTAAACTTCTACTATAAATAAGGACTTGCAACGTGCCCTTGGTTAGGGTATCCTTATCATTATCTTAAGGTGAATACGAGCCCAACTTATCTATTGGTTAATGGCGCATTATAGGAAGAGTCAGCAGAGGATTGTGTCTCCTCTCTTCTTATGCTGTGATTCAGGGTCATTTTTAACAACCGGTTGAGGTAAGTCTAAAAGTAAAATATGTATTGTATTATTTGTACTTCTAGTATAATGAGTTTGTGTTGTATCTACTCACATCTACTAGAAAATGTATCTTGTCGAAGTTCTTGCACGCAAACAGGGCCTCAAACAGTAGAGCAGATGGTGGAGCTTCCAACGTTTCAAACGTGCTGGGCTGCTTCAACATCTTTATGAGATTATCGAGGGCTTCTGAGCTGCTCCACATATTTCCCTATAGAAAAATGTAAATATTATTTTCGGTGTATTTAGAAACTAACTATCGAATGAACTCTGTATATAGGTCGATATACTTTGGAGACGCTTACATCGCAAACAAATCATCTTCAAGCATGGCGTACGGTGGCGCTACTCATTGGCGTCTTACGAATTCAAGGTAACTTAATATCAGTTAGTCTCTGACGTGAATGCTGCAGAGACAATGGTACCTCATAAGAGTTCATCTTTGTGAACAGATGCCATAAAGGTTAATGCCACCACTTCAATGCAGTCCAAGTATTAGGTAATGATGTCAATGGGTAGTGCCACCTTGCGCAATGCTCGGAGATGAATGTGGATGTTGCTATCACACCCTTGCCTTGATTACGTATATACCCAATTGCTTTCTACAAGCTAGACCGCCAGGCTATACTGACAAGTCTAGGCTAGTCATGCAGGTCAATAGCATGTCTTCACAGTGGAAGGCATACACTTACAAATATTTATGCCTCTGTATATATTCAGAATATGAATCAATACGATATGTATTGTGTAAACAGATAGAGGGAATAACCTCTGCCGTACTATTATTTTATTTATTGTCAATTATTCCATCTGAATGAGGGAGCAATCATCATCGAGTCCGCTAATGAAGAAAAATAGGAAAGCACGAATATAAAACCTCAAGTGCGTTCACCCAGCCATCAAATATTAAAAGCGATACGTCGGTTGTTTCAATCAATAACAATTATCGTCGTTATAACTGTATCAATTGCATTGAGAAAATGTAAACATTAAGAACTTGTCATTTCACGGTCTCGTTCTTTCACTGTTTTCTGATATTTTAAAACAACTTTATTAACTTGATTTGTATATTTTTGAATATGTATGGGTATCTATCAATATAACGACTTTCCGAAGTATGTGGGATTTGAACATATGCACACATACTAAAAACCGAAGACATTAAACGAATTTTGGAAGAAAGCTAATTTCAAAAATGGTTCTGGGCTGTTTGCTGACAAAAAATCAAGTTTTTTGGTATAATGTATCATTTAAGTTAATTGCAATACTTGAAAATTTAAAAATTGAACTTTAATAACACGAAATGAACACGTCTTAATAGCACCAGAAACTAGAAAATAATCTTCAATCATCAATTTTCTGTTAAGCAGCGATGCAAAGTCTAATAGACCAAAATAATTAAATTGTTTTTAATGTTTGAAATAAGAATGAATTAATTAAATAGTGAAACACAATGATTTTTGGTCAATCACGCTATGGTATTGAGGAATGTTTTTTATACTTTATATTATCACTTATTATAGTTATCATTTTCTTAGGTTTTTTTACTGTGATTACAGTTCCGGGTAATATTTTGTTTACTCCCTTAAAATAGACACAGCTAAGGCCCTGTGTCACAGTCAGTGTGATCTTTATTTAGCTTCTGTTGATTTACTCTGAAACACACAACTGAGATCTGGAATCCGACCACATTCTTTGCGAACAAATAAAAGCTAGAAAAATGTCTTCCCATATTTCGGTTTATTTATTTATAAACCTCCTTTTCGGAATCGTACAGTATCAAGTCACAGTAAATAAAACAGAACACTCTGATATTGAAAACAGAGAGAGTAACCATAGCGCCATAGATGGTTTGAGAAAGAAATATCCAAATTTCGGAAAACATTCTGTCTCTTGTTTCAACTCAAGCAATAGACCATTAGCACATACGAAATATCATAAACATACAGTGATTTGTACCGGCTGAGTAGTGCAAAACCTTATTCTCTGAGTGTATGGTCACCATTATACATGTGGCCTCCTACAGGCAGGCATGTTCCAGACTAGTCACTATAGCTCGGCGATCTGACAAAGACAACAATCAGTTTGTACAATTTAACCCAGGTAAGGATATGAAGTTTTGCGACAAGTGGTAACCTGTCACCGCTACCAAGCAGAGTCCAAGCTATCAGGACCATTTGATTGCCTTAATACGCCAAAACCCAAGCCAAGTATTACCACTGTTGCTGTCCAGAAAACTCCTACCACCACGATTCAACTGATACCCTTACTTTTCACCATATTCAAGTCACGCTACTTTTTAGCCAGTCACGCTGTGGAGTCACGACCCCTCCAGCAAACTCTTATTGGTCTTATTAAAAAAATTATGGCGTTTCATGACTTTCTAATTTCTGATCGGCAATCAGTGTAAGTAGAACAGAACTGGTAGCACGTATGGAGGTCGATGTGTTTGAAGCATGTCGCTAGTCAATTTGCCGCCGGCTACTGGTTTTGTTTTCTACGGGGAAGTGGGTCAGTACGGCAATTACGGCCATTAATATTTATGGTGGGGATGGGGTGCATTACAGGGTGTTTGTAGAGTGTCAATTAGTGTTGGATGGCATAAGGAAGTGGCGAAAGTTGGAATGTAAATTCTAGTATACCAGTGTCTACCAAACAAATCGTCGTTCTCAAAACTGTAGCTCCTGGTTGCAAGAACTTGTGAAGACAAGATGGCATTCAGGATGACCAATTCGACCATTTTGTACAAATGCTGACATTTGCAGGCAATTTTTTTGAGCATTAATTTTTAATAACGGAATTGAAACAGATAAAGCGCTATAACATGGGCCTTGAACCAAAGCGGTTCTTGCTCAGCAGTCAACCTGGCTCGATGATCATCAATCGGTGCTTCTAATGTGCGACAGGGGTATTTCTGTTCGGCTTGCGTTTTTCTACGCGTGTGAGTGTGATTTTTTGTCATTTCGTTTGAGCTTTTTGAAGTTTATTCAAACTTTTTCAATATATTCGTTCCTGCTCTATGAATCTAGATGATTCCGGCTAATCCTGGTAAGTTTTTTTATGTTGCAAATTCGTTTGTTATAAGTTGACTTACAAGGTGGCACCACCATTTAACACTCTCACGACCCGCCATCGCCAGATATAATGTTTGACATATTGTGTCAGTCAGTCAAAATTCCTAGACATCAGTTGTCGACTTGTATTTAATTTTGGAGGATCAAATGAATCCAGACATATTTGACATGACAGGCTGCGAGGGTGTTTACATAATTCATTATTTTCAGCTTGATTAGGTACATTTTTATTATGAGACCGCTTTCACCATTTTTCCAGTTTTGTAGAAAACTGCAACAGCGCATAAGCACTAAAAGATTTGATAGAACTTTTTGAACAGATATTATGATATACGTTTAACTAAACTAAGAAATATTTTTGTAACGAGCTGGCAAATATTATTTTGTTTCAGACTAACGGAAAGCTTTCAGCAAGTGTGTATCCCTATTCATTCGTATGTACAAATTTATTCACAAAGGTTTAAATCTACTGAGTTTCCAAATAAGATTTTTTTTGCATAATTTTAAGGGAAAATATAGAATTCATAGAAAAGTTTTATCAAATTTTAAGTGTTTGAAATATGGTGGGTGCGCAATGCTTAAAATTCAAATTTAAGGTGAAGTCGTCTCATACAAATGTATCATCTGTTACAGGCACATGTTTCAAACTCACCTTCCAGGATAGAATCAAAAATGTTTAACTGAACAATTATAAGAGGCTATCGTAAAATTAGAAAGCTGCTATTGGAAAACATCCACCTCAAAAATCGCGATTTACACATATATTTATTCTAATGTGTTATTGGTTGACATTAAAAGATGCAAATTATCACTTCACGTGTTAAAACTAGCGGTGCAGCGAACAATACCCGCCAGACTTCCTTTGCCGCTTTTTTCATTAGTCGTGTTTTTCCTTGGCATCGACAGTAAAACGAGGTCAACATCCTGAATTTTCGTGTCGGTAAAAGGGTAGAACTGTATTCGTAATCAAAAGATTACATCGGACTTGAAGTCATGACCGCGTGGAACAACGATCTTAGCGGGGTCTACGACTTGATATTAGAGACCATCTTCAAATTAATTGATATCCTTCATACCCTCTTTACCGATTTTAGTTTTAACACTATTTCCCTTGTAACCGCATTAAAATTAATCAAAATCCAAGGAACAATTTAATCAATTTGATTTGATGTTTTAATATCAGTGGCCTGATTCACCTTTTCAGTTGACCTCACCAAAAGAGCGCTACTGTTCCAACATCTACAAGCACACTTCGAGGCAATGAAAAAAGACTAACTACCAACTGATTCCTGAAGTATTCGAATTTAACAGTCTTAGAAAAAAATTGCACCAAAAGTTGTCTTGCTCGAGGTTCTGACCTCAATCCTGGAAAGAACAACCTTAATCTAGGGGACGCACCTGATATTAGGTACAAAGGAACCCCTAGCCTAGAACATTGAAAGAAAGTGGCTGATATGTCTCTATTCTATAGATTCTACCATGTTAAATGTCAACCTAACTGCCTCGCCTGAATGCCAAGTATTATTAGTACAACAGGCAGTGAAGGGGTCCAACAAGACCATCCTCATCAGGTCCAACAGCTTGGACGAGTCTCTTCCTGAAGTCATTCCTTTGGAGAATCTTTGCATTGTGAATCAGGCTACCAAATAGTATTGAGGTCAATGTAAATAGACATTTATCCTCTCGTAGTTCTCCTGAAGCCCGATGGGCTTTCAGAATGATGGCCTGGCCGAGATCAAAAGTCGAGTTACGTGTGTGTTAATGCTCATGGTAGGTATAATGATTTATAACTGGTATAAATTACCAAATAGTAAGACACTTTGACTGAATACGTTCTAAAGAATGCATTTTTAGCCTCATCATCCCTTCGGAGAAATCAAAATGGACGCTCATGGTAGACATATATGAGCTTGACTGGACTGGGTTCATTAGAATTAGGGGACGTCTACCTCCATAACGCATTTTTAGAACTGGAATAAAATAAATAGTTGATAAGGGTTGATAAGGAGAAAAATGTTTGAGCTCCCTACCAAGATTCGGACACAGATAATTTAGATAATAGTCAATCATGGAATGTTAGAGTTTATGTTAGGAAACTATGGAAAGCGTACGTAACTTTGTTATTTCCGAGTCTCCTGCATAGTATGTTTGTTATTATATAGAGTAAAATTTATCATATTTTAATGAAACAAATATATTTAGCACAATAGTTGATATCTGAATAATATCTTGTGATGATGTACAGCGGACGTATAAATGCTACCAGAAGCAAACAGTCAGGAATAATTGAACCTACTATTTGTTAGGTGATGATAAACATAAAACTATCAAAAGTATCAAAATTTCTGTCAGTATTTCATTGAAACGAATAGTACAAAATAATATTCAATGACACATTATATAGTTTGTGCTTAAAACCATAAATATTCGCCCGCATTTTCACAAAAACTCAAACAACCGATAGTATGTTTGACATCAAATGTTGTGAATTGAGAGAATCTCTGTGGAACAGATGCCAACGTGATAATCATTGAAAAAGCAAGAACATTGCATTCTTTGATATAAATCAGCATAAGCACATAAGACTTCAAGCTAACTACATATTATTATACAGGCTGGCCAAATATGTATTTTTTATTATAGTGAACTATTTTCTCCTGTACCTTGAGCAATAATAGCAACATTGTATTTGATATTAGTGCATATTCCAAAGTTAGTATATGAATTTACAGCTACTTGATTTTAAAAGTAAAAATCCTTATTTGAATTGTGATAGGAAAATAATTTGACAAACCGAAACAAAACATACAAGAAAAACACGCAGAACTCCACATAAATACTAACAAACATATTATTGTGCTTACCTCGTTGCTCAGTGAAGATATCTGATGGAAATTGAACCCATTGCTGTTGGTGTCCTGAAAATTTTGTATCCCACTTTGAGGCTGCATCGGATTTGCCTCATTTGCCTTTACTTGTTCAGATTGTACTTGGAAGCTACTGAATCCTTGCTTTTGAGCATCCTCTTCCTTTCCGCTGTGTAGGTATCCTATAGCATTTTGCTCAGTTTCATATACTTGGAAGCTATCGTAATCATCTTTCTTCCCTTCGTCAGTACTGTCTTTGCAAACCTTAAAGCTGTTGTAAGTGGTGTCATTATTCCCACTTTTACCTTCAACGGCTGGCAAAGCTATAACCTTCGAAGGATCTAAGGAAGCAACCAAAGTCTTGGAAGGTTCTAGAGCACCTAACATGGAGATATTGGATGAATTCACATCGGTCTTCGGAGTTTCAGGGGGATCCATTTGGAATTTTGCTGATTCTGAACAAACCTGAAAACTACTGTATGAATTGGTTTGATCTTCGCCAGTTCTCTCCTTAGGTGCTGGTAGAGCAAGTACTGGAGTCAAATTATTACATTCTAAAACACTTGAAGCATCTGTTGAAACTGTGGGTGCATTAGTTTTGAAAGCTGGTTGATCAGTGCACACTTGGAAGCTGATATTTTCATCTTCTTCCACTTTTTTTGCATCGAATTCAACTGGTGATCTTCGTTTCCTTTCAGGACTTCTGGTCAAGTTATGAAACACTTCTATTTCTCTGTGGACAGGAATAGGGCTGTACATATCTCGTCCCCTGGAATTAGTTTTCTGTTCTGCATTTTTTGTTCGGTGTAACGTCAGTCTTTTGATTTGACCTGCAAAGAAGATGGCTGATAAATGATCAGTTAATCTTTATATAATGATATATTGATGATATAATAGATTTTTTATCAACTTATGCTTTGAAATATATTGGAAATTAAATCATAGTATAAAAGAAAATGAGAAACTAACACTAAAAAGTAAAGTTTAATCGAAATACACATTGTCGCACTATGCTATGTATCAAATATGGAACAAAGACTATTCAGATTTTACTCTCATCCGTAAGAGGAACACATATTGTACACACAAACTCACAATTATAAAAACATAAAAAACGGCAAAAATAATATAAGCTTTACATATCTTCGTTGAACTAATAAACACTAAGGTACCACCTTATAGGCTAACTGGCAAGGCAACGACCCGGAAAATCATAGATGTGGCTCCAATTCCACTACTACTAGATGTTTGCACAGTTTTCCTTATTATGAGTTTATATCTATAAGGTATCAAAATGATTGTGAAAATGTTGCCGGAAAGATCCAAATTTCCCAATAAATACAGCAGTTCAAGAGCTGTAAGAGTTTCTATCGTCACTGCCCTGTCAGATTTTCCTCCAGAATTTTCTGATAAGCATATTTTCTTTCCTATGCATAACTAACACCATTCATAAGCAGAAACCTTATTTGCAAATGAGGCCAGCTGTACAAGCCAACAAATCATCTCAGCCAGGCTACCAGGTTAATTATACCATATCCCCATTGCATATCATCCGCAAAATATCGTTTTCACCTTGGAGTAAACGTCTCACTTTTGAATGTCACTGGTGGAAATGATACATAGATTAGCAAAATGCTAAACAACTTAAACTGGTTCACGAAAAATCGATAATTATTGTTAGTTAAACAGGGCATTCGTATGTTTGTATTTAAATTGTAATGCCTATAAGTGTATTAGCTAGACAATTTTTGCACCAAAATAATATCCAAATGACAATAAGTTGTCGATTCTTTGTCAACAATTATTGTGAATAACAAGGAATGATTGCATAAATAGATCAGGTTATAAACGATGTTTTGAGATGAATGCAAAGTTGACAACTCGTTAAAAATACAGAGCAGTTTTTTCTGCTATTCATTGCAGATCTTGAAGCTGGAGTGGGAAACAAGTTTTTTTCTGGATATTAAAATAAGCCAGGAAATTTTGTAGAGATTTCAGCATATTGCTTCTTTTTAAGATAGCAACAGGAAAAGTTTCATTTCTACTGCTACTTGTTCACCCTTCAGGTCGAACCAACAACCTCCTAAATTCAAGGCAGGCACTTTGCTTTTCAGCAAAGGCTTTCAATTTTTTAATTATTAGTAAAGTATTCCATATCAGAAATTGCTAAGTAAGCGCGTACTCTAGAAGAAAATTATGTAGTTAGCTACATGAACTGGTCCTGAACGGTTGAACTTCGATCCAACAATCTATGAAAAACTGCCGTTCATATCGAGAAAAAAATCCGTCTCTGGTTTTTATCAGATTTCCTTTGAAATACCCTGGTATATATGCGTAAGTAAAATCTGATCATATCCACTCAAATGCGACCACTGCAGTGGTAGTGCAGATACCTACCTTAGCAATCAACTGTATGTACCATAATATCTTTAAAATGGAGTATATATGAGCAGTTTTCCTTTCTAGCAATTAGTCTAGGTCATAGAATGACGTTTTATGGCATATCTACAATCTAAACTTATATATTCTACGTATTTAAACTCCCTCGCCCTGTTTTTGTTCCGCATAATATAGCTTTTAATAACTGGGGCATTTTATTGTGCTACTACAATTCCATCAAGCAGATTGATACAATAGACTACTGCTGAATTAAGATGCCATGCATAGGTTGGTTGGGAGTTTGATGTCTTTGACTCTAAAGGCTTATCTCAAAATGTCATGGGTTTACGAAGAAATCTTGAATACAAATGATCATTAGATTAAAACATAGCCTTTTTTATTATATTTATGCATATACCAGGTGTTCAGGTTTCCTTAAGTCAACATCAGCTAATTTTTTTGTGTGTATAGTACTCTCTATTGTCTGTCACCTTTCAGATTCTATACTTAATCTGTAGTATATTTGGGTATTATATATGTTTAGAAATTTTGCTCCCTTTGAAAGGGATTTTATAATTTATTTTCTTTCCACAAAACCTACCATCTCGAAAGTGGCACATTGTTGTGAAGCACTGTCACTTTTTTCCTTCTATATTTTCTACCCAACGAGTTTCAACAATTCAGATTCATGTTTTACCATATATAATTTAAAAATCTCCCTTCAAAAGCCACAGGGGATTCATTGGTAATGAAAAGGCTGATAATGCAGCCAAAAGGGCAGCCGTTTTCGGCCATGTTAAAGAGGGTCCACTTCACAAAGATATATTTTCATTGCTTAAAAAAAGAATGGGAACAGCAATGGGCTGATATTCGACGCAACAAATCAAATCACTACTACTCAATCAACAAAACACTACTTAAAAAACCGCTGCACATATATTATCGAACTGTTAGTAAAAAACATTCTTCAGTCATTTCACGTTTGAGGCTCAACCATGGACAATTTTCGTAGCAGTATATGTTCCAGAGAACACAATTTCCTGGACCGGAAGATAACCCTTAGCTTCTGGGACATTGACTTAACGACGCAGGCGACATGATCGTGCCATGGTATGTTATTGTTGATTTTAATTCCCAGGAGCTTAATGGAAGATGACTCAGTGTTCAATCTTTGCCGAAATCCTTAAATTTTTATTATTAGGAAGGTAATGGGTTAATAGTGCCAGATGTGAAATTAGGAAGATTTTAATTAAATTAAATTTCATAATATTGTTAAGCTTTAGCAGGCATTTACAGGAAGTCAAAATATTAAGAAGAATACCAAGAAGTACGATGCGTGACAGCAGGAAATGAAGTGCCAGAAAATTTTATTCTAAGATACCTTACCTTCTTCAGTTTGCAATTTTAAATGATTCGATTGCTTCTAAATCACCGTAAAGGAGTAATCGTTATCCCAGTACAAATATAAAATACAATACAAGTATTTTTTTGATTTAGAGATGAATAACAAATGTAGATATTAATGCCAATATATACAATTCAGCATTTTTTTTATACCTTCTTCAGGGCTACTGCTGTATTTGCTGATGACACAGCGTTACTTGCAGTTGATACTAGCTCACAGGATTCTACCGATAAATTGCAGGCTGCAAGCACCATTATTCAAAACTGGACAAAGAAACTCAAAATCAAGCTTGAACAAAAATCTGTTTATGTTAATTTTATGAACAAGAGAATCACAGATCACCCAGTAGTTAGGGTAAATAATATCGCCGTACCGCACGCGAACAACGCTAAGTATCTTGGAATGAACCTTGATGCAAAGCTACGATGGAAAGGGCACATCAAGAAAAAACGCTTTGAACTTAGTGTAAAGTATAGACAGTATTACTGGCTACTTGAAAGGAATCCTAAGTTGTCACTATATAATAAAATTCTGATCTACAATCAGATTTTAAAACCAGTGTGGCTTTATGGCATCCAGCTTTGGGGCTGCACTTGTGTATCAAATGTGAATATTATTCAGACATTCCAAAATAAAGTGCTTCGTAACATCGTGAATGCTCCATGGTACGTTCGTAATAGTGACCTTCATCGCGACCTAGGAATCCCAATGGTCAAAGATGAGATAAGACGATACGCCAATAAGTATGAAGTCAGACTACTTCATCATGTGAATACGGAGGCGATACAGCTGCTGGACAACGAACATATCGTCCGAAGACTGAAAAGGACTAAGCCATTCGAGCTGGTGTAGTGCATTGTGCAAAACAAAGAAGTGGAATGAATAGTGTAATTTGTACAACTAAGCTAAACTGAAGGACATCAATGGATGAACTCTAGAGCATAAGTATTTTAGTTATAAGCTTTATTAGAGACAAATCAATGGTTGATCTAACTTGATCAGTTTTGATGGACATATATCTTTCGCTGGTGTTTACAAAAAAAAACCTTCTTCAGGGCTACAAGATACGGAGAAAAGAATGTTGCTTATTGAAAACAGATGAATGTTTAAGTTTTCTCCCTTTTCTCTTACATTAAAATACAATAAAGTCAAAATATCATATGCAGTATCAAACATTGAAAATCATTAACAAAACATTAGAAAATTAACAGTAATATAAAATTCCCCAGATGATTGACAAGTTAAGTGAAACCTCTATTTATCCCTAGATACCAAAAATATTTGCATTATATTTTTTCTAATTATCTGTTGATCTACAGTACTGTAAGTACCAACTTAGTAATGAATAAAGTAATACGAAGTAAGTAGACTTACGTTTACGCAAATAATAGAGGGGCAGACATAAACTTGACGTTTGTACATTACACCTTTTCATGATCGCAGGTGGGAAAAAATAGCAACATGGTAAATATTAATGAAGGTTCAGGACTATTTACGTACATCTAGACCTTCCACGAAGCGTGTGATTAAACCTCAGGACTACTGTGCACGGTTTCCTTGAATATAAGGTAACTAATTTATCCTGTCATTGCTCAAATAAAAGCAGCTTGTAAAAATAGACTGCTATGAAATATTTATCTGGTATATCACCGTACCTGACACTGAGCTTTATTCATTGTATGTATGATAGTACAGGAAGACTAACATATATGAGGAGAAATACTTTTCGTCCCCTTTGCACCTGAATGATTGTTGAAAGTTGAAGTTACAGGTATGCTGATTCACTCAATAACTATAGACATTCCAGGAAGACAAAACATATAGGGACATAAGTGCCGCCAATAGGAAGCAGGGGGATGCAGTTGCTCCCTCCAAAGATATAATTAATTTCTCCTATGAATTACCTCTTCTCCTTGCACAATTCCTCCTTTTTACAATTACAACTGCCAGGAGTCATAAATGCTGTCCGTAATTAGCACCAGCAATTTACTGTACCCTCTTAAAATAAAATACAAAGAGTCGATTAACTTACTGTTGGTTCGATAGATGGCGTACATGCGTGTTTACCAGACAAGTACTACTATGATTGTGATTTAATTTGTTCATGCGAATCCTACATCGTGCAGAGAGTCTCAAGGATAATAAAAATACTCCATCCTAGATTGGTTTGGATGAATTTGCATTGTATGTATTTAGATAATATGAGCATGAATTATTTACCTTCCTTAGAAGTATTCGGTTTCTTGATTACAGGTATCTTCGATCTTCCACTTCTTAAATCAGGAGCGGACTTGTGCAACCTGGGCCTCTTGGCCATTGGAAGTAACGATTTCCTTGGACTGTTGGGTAAGGAAGTTATCCTAACGGGAATGAGGCTTTTCCTGGTCTCGATCGATACTGCATCTGTAACGGTGATGCAGATTTCAGCAGCTTCTTCTTGGCTACCTTGAAGTAATAATTGAGGATTAATTTAGTTAGGCGATAGGCTTGTACTATTTTCTTGTCTAGTAATTAAAACTGAATATGGCTGCTAAAGGGACTGCCATTACGTTTTGGCTGCCTTAGCATCATTTCTTTCAATTGCAGAAAATGAAACAAATTAAATTAATATGTGAGCATTCTATAATTATAATGGAATTTCCTCGACAACGTTGTATTCTGAAAACTTGAATTAAAACATTTAGTTTAAATGCTAGCTCAGTACTCGTAGGTTTAAGCTGTAAAATTCTTTTCTGTATGATTTTTTTGCTCCACAATATGTTCTTTGAAACGTTATTCCATTCAAGCAAATTCTTCAGCAAATAAATAAAATAAAAAATAAATAAATTCCTCTACACAAAAAGTTCAGGCGGTAGGAGAAGGCTGTTTGAATTTTTAAAATAATTTCCAACGTCACGATTACTTCTATAACAAAATTTCTAGATTACTATATTTTTCACGAGCTATTTCATTGCGGGACTGTTCACCTAACACATATTTTTAAATCGTCATCAATTTTAAACCGTTTTCTTTATGATAGCTTAAAGCTCAACAGCGTTAAAATAAAGGAATTAGACAAGAAATGATGTTTACCTTTCCAAGACAATTTCTTCTTTGAATGAACTATGAGTATTTGTTATACTACAACTCATAAGACTTTCAGCAAATAATATATATAGGTAGCATGTTTTGCATTAGACGAAAAACGTTCAGTTCAACATTTATACACAAAAAAGGTTATTAAATATTAATACCAACAAAAAATAGTGTTTAATGAATTGAAAAAAAAGCAGTACTTCATACCGGGGTTACTGTCAGTCTCAGGGGTACGCATTTTGACAGATTCTCCTCCAAACCTGACCTTCCTAGGGGTTCTTCTTGTCGGATCGTAGAATTCCTCATCATTTCTACTGTAAAAAAAGAAATAACATTCAGCAAATAAGTTTCGCAGCTTAAAGATGTAATGTTGTTTTCCAGAGATGCCCTTCGGCTTGCGGTGAAAACTGAGGCCAGATTCGTTTTCAATGCCCCCAAATCGCCCAGGTCTTGCTTTTTTTTTCGTAAAAATAATTTATGGCATATACATTATCAATTATTTTCAAACGAAGCCTTTAGAGCCTAATTACAGACCAATAAAAGTCTTTTGACCTTAAAGTTTCATCATATTCGATAGAGAATTGTCCACCGAACCCAATGAAGTGCTCTGATTTACGCTAGGATGAATAACGAAAGAAATATTTTCAATGTTGGATTATAATCTGGGGTTGATAAAAATACTTTTTTCTCCAAGATGGGCAAATACTGGATTCTTAAACTTTGTATATGCTGATAATTAATCCGGCCTCCATTTCCTGACCGGTTCTAAGTGAGAAGCCTCAGAGGGCCATTTTGATGTTTTGCTCCATCAAAATGGACACCCCAGCACTCGTTGGGCTTTTTAATGGACATATTCGGGTTTATTTATAAGTGTACCAAGTTTCGATCACGTATGGCTGACAAGGGCCGCTCATCATGTATTTCATTGTTACGTTTGATATTTCCTTGGCGCATCTGGTTCCATTCCATTCTTAGTGTGCTCGCTCTAGAATTCAGTGTCTTCCGATTTATAGTCTTTCCAAGTCTAAAGTAACTTCAACCCATTCTTCAACCTGATCAGTAACTCGACCTTAAAGTAGATGTACCCTTTCCGTGCTATCGTAAACATTTTTTGCTTTGCATGGATTTGCATACATTGTAGCAGCGTGCATTGTAATGCAGTTTTTCTCCATTTTTCCCACATTTAAGAGCCGCATAAGGAAGTAATGTATATGAAAGTGGGCTGGTAAGTTGATATTAATATTCTGATTAGTTGGGCGCGCAACTTAGATATACTGCGACTATACGGATGCCTATTTTGTATGCGTGTGACCGTTGCTGATTAAAGGTAGATTTATAAAGGTCGCGTCTGCCAGCGTTCGCAGATTGTTAAACCAGAAAAGGTTTGCATAAAAATTGATTGAAGCTGTGGTTTCCTGATCATATTCTGATAATACAATATAACCAAGTTCATGGTTAAACTTTATAGAGGAACATACTTGGCCTTTATAAAGCTAAATTCTGACTCTCCTCCCAAATCCTCAGCAGACTTTGAACTACTCCAAGGAAAACCTCTAATCACGGCTCTCTAAACCAACAGTGCATGTGTTTAATCCTGACCCAAGGATGTTAGTTGCGTTTTAATGAACATAACATCACTCTTACAAGGGTCATTTCTTCGTAATAATCATAAATCACTACAAACTGTGCAGAGAATAGGTCCCAAAGTTATGCGCTGTAATACACCTACGTGTATCTCCTTAATTTCAGGGATGTCGATATAAAAACAGACGTAGACTTTAGTAAGCGATAAATTGATAAAAGTAAGATTTTGAATTCTCTAAAATAATAGAGAAAATGATCCTGTATACTAATACCTTTCATCGTCACTACAAATCATGTCCATAATACTGCCAGGTCTGCTTTCTTCATGAATCTTCATCGTAATCGCAGGGCCAGTCTTTAAAGTGATTTCAGTCTCTAATATCACCCTATCTTCTATTAGCTCGTCCATAGTCCAGACAACTTTCTCGCTACTGCTATCTCCGTCACTGTAATCTGTAAAAGATTTTCTAGTATAGGTTGAAATTTTACACAGTTACAAGTCTTGGATAATCAGTTATTATAATGTGTTTCATGATAATATCAACCGGCGTTTCTACTTGAAGACTGTGATACTGATTGTAGAATTTACAGAGTGCTTCTTAACCTGTACTCGAAAAAACATATTTCAAACATTAAATTGATATCAATCGATCCACTTTTTTTGTGTTCAAATTTGAAGTTTTGAACTAGGTATCATAAATTCCTGGTATGAAGTAAAAATCTTTGCAATAAATAAAAATACAGAAGTGTATTTATATAATTCTTCACACGAAACTCCCACAATAATCACTTTTTTAGGCACATCAACACTTATCTCCAAGCGTCTCGCACTATGGCGCTGCCCATTGGCAACTTACGAAGTAAAAGATCATAACACCTGGACTGCCTTGACTCCGTAAGTTGCCAATGGGCAGCGCCATAGTGCGCGACGCTTGGAGATGAATGTTGATGTTGCTATCACACCCTTGACTGGGTTACGTATATACAGTTAGACCGCCAGGCTTCAGTGACGAATCTAGGCTAAAGACGAAACATGCATGTCTATAGCTGGCTCGATGCATAGTGGAGAGCATACACTTAATTTTTAGATAGGATATACTTTTTTGCTTCCATTGGAAGGAGCGTCTCAAAAATACCTAAGTATAAGTTCTGTCAAGCAGCTTCAACTAATTTGAAGCTTTGCAATGCTTAGCATCTAAC
Source organism: Bruchidius siliquastri (assembly GCA_949316355.1). Taxonomy (NCBI): domain Eukaryota; kingdom Metazoa; phylum Arthropoda; class Insecta; order Coleoptera; family Chrysomelidae; genus Bruchidius; species Bruchidius siliquastri. The sequence continues at coordinate 6,343,101 of OX438537.1, read as the reverse complement.
ATGAGATGACTTTTTGAATACTTTTGAACATATATTTATTACCTATAGGAATCCCATAGTTATCACATATTTTAACCAGTTCGTCGAAACGTTGCCTCTCCAACAGATTCTTGAAACGTTCTTCTCCTAGAATATACCTTATCCTAGCTAAGGACTTGGCAATCACTTCCTGATTGAAAACAGGACTGTTTAAGTCCTGCCACAACTGATCCACCACCTGTCTAGCTGTGATATCTGTTATCTTTGAAGTTATCAAGAACGGAGTCGCTGTAACAAGTGAAAACTTCGTCTAATTACTTAATACATTACAACTTAAATCGATTAAATCCTAATTAAAGTGAGTAGAATCACACCAGAAATACTAATACCGTGTTCAGGCATATTGTTGATTATGGGAGAAAGGTGTCGAGTAGATAAACTCGGTACTTTCCATACTACTAAGAAGCCGAGATTTTCGTTCAAAAATACAATTATCTAGCGAAGTTAAAATTTCACGAGGTGCTTTCGCAAGCTGATGTAAATAAAAGTACAACTATACACAAATTTTTGGCAACTAATATGTGAAAAATCCAAATATATAGTAAGTAGTATACCTTCGATTATCCAAATTTCAATTGAATTATTGGATGCAACATTTTTGTATGGTGAGTTGTCGTGATTTAAGGTTTCAACTAAGAAGCCTATGTGTGAAAGCATTAAGATGGAGGGCTCTCGTGGCTTCCATATTAATCCACCCACATTCTTTGAGCTTGTGGGAAATGTGGTCATACTTCCTTATACCATAAATGATAATTACAACATTGTAACGGGTCAATGCAGGGCCATTTTGAGGAGTACAAACCCCGAGAAGCATATACAGGTCTCCCTCATGTTTAAGCCAGAAACAGAGAACGGAATCTTGATCAGTACCCACAAGTTACCTGATCATCATGACAATGATGACACAAAAATCTACTTTTATAGATATCATGATGATACTCGTAAAACTGTCATCTCTATACGCGTAATTTTAAGCATTATAGCGGTTGATTGATTACAGAGAAATTGGATATTATATATCGACTACCTAGCACATCAACAGAGGTCGATCAATTCTTAGTATCTCTTTCTATTTAAATGTGAGCGTGCCAGTGTTTGATGAAGAAAAACGAATATTTGATAACATACTCATAGAAGCTAATTCTGTATATCCATTAGATTTGCGTTGTTCAAAATCACGCGAACAGCTTCTTTAGAACAAAATCAATCAAATGCATAGACGTAGACAGTTCCAAGAACACGACAGGTTAAATAATTGCACTAAAAATCTTTGAGCAAATCAACTTCTTGTATGTAGTTCTATATGTCAATCAGGTTGGCTTGGACTCTATTTCACTGGTTTACTAGGCACTGGCGATATTGCAAACACATAAATTATCTAGATTCCTTTTCCTGTATTCACGCATTTAATTTCAAGTATTAATGATGGAACGTTTATATGTGAACACGATGCTCATCACAAAATTGTGTTGCGCTACTTGGGGGAAAGGAGATGGAGTCATAAGGTCTTCTTCCCGCCCATGATACAGTCGGAAAAAAGCTCGGTTTCCGACTATTCATAAAGACAAGATTTACGTCATAAATAATAAAGTACGTCATAGAAATTATTGCCCAAAAAAAAGGATCGCCTTTTTTGAACCTCTGGGTCGTTTTTTTAACTAATTCTATTTTTTTTTTAGAAGAACAACCATATTAATTTTGATCTACTGTAATAATAAGTGGCTGAAGTCAAGTGTTTTATTGATTGTTGATAGAGGCTTTCCTGATTGTTTGGAACTGCTGAAAAAAATGGGTCTTGTACAATAAATGCCCAGATTCCTATATAAGTAGCAACAGTTCTCAACAGATGATGATAATTCCAAAGTCAGGTGAATTGTTAATCAATTTCAACTTTGCGAGCTTGTCTTATGATGGTATTTACATTATAGTAATCGAGTCGCATCTGTCGGTACGATTTCAAAGCAAAAAAATTGTTCTATATCTTCTTTACCTGTACCGATCTACAAACTCAGACCTCGACTGGGGAGGGTGGGTTTATAATTACGTTCGGAAGAAATATCGCATAATTAGAATTGATCTTCCTTATAGGTAAAAGTCAATCAGTTTCTTAATTTCACTTTGCTTTTCTTCCTCGGTACTCAAAGACATTGTAGATGTTTGAAGAACTAATAATGTGACCTGCATGTTAAACGAAATGTAATAACTGTAGAACAACAAATAAATTTCTCACTGAAAGAAAAAGAGTTTCATTTGTAAAACTGTATGTTAATTATCTGCAAAATATATTTCTAACATGACCAATAACAAATCAAGTTATTACCCATACTTTATCATAGCACTTTAAGTCTATTATATAAATTCTATTGTCCAACTTACTTATAAAAATAGAAAAGATAGCCATTAGTCTAATCCTCTTTATTTATATATAATTTAATTCCAGCTCAAAAATATTTGCTCTTAAATCTGAAGGCTACAAGGTATAATATGTGCATGTCCACTTCAAGCTATCTAATCAAACTTTCGTAAGCTTCATCATAAACTGGAAAGTAGCTGAGCCTTGTCTCTGAGATTCTCAATAAATACATACTGTTATTAGTCTTATCTCACCTGCAACAACACTATTCTCATCGGCGGCCAATACCAGCTCAACCAGCAACTTATCACATTCCTTGGTGTGCTGTAGATACCTCCTCAAAGCATCAATTGCACCTTTCCGTAGAGCTGGTGCCTCATGTCCGACGTTTTCCACCAGTTCGGGAAGAATAGATTGCATGTGGCCATCTAGACAGTGATGGTTTGTAGCTGGTATGAGGTCTTGGAGGACACGGAGCGCATGAAGACGAACCTCACGCTCTGCGGCTCGAAGACGATCACGAACTCCATGATAAAGTGAGGACGCATCCAGGCCATCTGGAATATTGTGATTGTCATTGGAGGGAAAATAAGAGGAAAAACTACTGTACTGCCTATATATTAGAAAGCAATACCTGCATGGTCTATTGCTTCCGTTTTTTTGTAAGAATGTGAATATCGTATAGGTAGAAAATTTTATTAAAATCGGGTGACCACCAACAATCACATTAGATCTAGTATTACAAAAAATAACTGGTGTTGTCGGGACTAAATCCTCGGGACTACAAAGTTAATTTTGATTACCCAAGATCTATGAACAGTAATTAGACCATCGAGAAGTTTGTGAAAATAAAGCAGCCCTACAAAGCTTCTCCTAAATTCCAAACTTTACATATGAAGTTTCATCAAAATTCAAAATTATTGTCTATGCCTCTAGGATGGAATGTTTCTCTCTATTTTTCTACTTGTACGATATTATAATAGAGATTGCAAACAGTCGAACAATATTTTAGCTTTGACGTCACTTGGACATGATCCAGAGCAGCGTCATAGGTCTATGGTCGCTTTGTATATTTTTCCTGCCCTTATTATGACAAAAGTGTATATCACTCATTCTGATTCTACTGAGATCACTACAAATGCAGGTACAATAAGATACGAAAATAAATTTAACAAATTTCCGGAACCACTATTATAAACAGAATATCAAACACTAAGGACAAGAAAAAACATGTAATAATGAAATGGCAGTGAACTTCAATAAATGGAGGAAAAATAAAACATGATAGAATTAATGGCGTGCAGCTAGTTCACCTTGCCAGATAAAAGTGTAAAGAGCCAATTCAATGGCAGTCTCCAAAATTCATCGGTAATTTCAAGAATAGTTTTTTGTTGTTTTCTGTGGTACGTCTGTGCACGCTCATCGTGCCTATTTCATCAAGCAGTCTTTGCCCATAGTAGACTGAATGCAGGTTTTAGGTTCTCCAAGCTTTCAATTGGAGAAGAGAATAGAGAAAGAGGCGTGGCATGTGCACCCCCTTCATGGCCGTCCTTGTGCATCTATTGTTAAAATCGGATCATCTAGTCCATCTCGATTGTCAAGTATAGGTATTCAATGATTGTTGAAAATGGTGAATGAGCGGCGGACGTGTACACTCACCACATTTTGAAATTAATGAAGCCATTTGCTTTTACTATTTTAAAGCACCATAAAAAGCTGCGTATCAACCTACAATTTGTCACTATAGCTCCCTAAAATTACAAGCTAGTCTTAAATCTCTTGACTATTCTTACACGCATAATACATGACATAGATAGATAAATTGGGAAACCGGAAACCGTTAAAAGTTAAACAAATCTTCATGTCAGCAGACTGTGAATTCGGAAATAGTACCCAGAACTTAACTTATGTTAGATATAAAGTAATAGCATTTAAATAGCTCGTATGTAAACTCAACTCATCTCCAAGTGTCCTTTATGAGGATGCCCATAACAACTTAGTTGGAGATGAGTTGATGTTGCTATCACACCCTTGACTGGGTTACGTATATACCACCAGATTGCTCTCTACAGTTAGACCGCCAGGCTATACTGACGAGCTAAAGACGAAACGTGCATGTCTATAGCAGGTCTAATGCATTGTGGAGAGCATACACTTAATGTTCTTTTATCTCAACCAACCGACACTTATTAGTGATTTAGATTGTGGTGATGTAGACGTAATGGGGAATTAAAAAAACTATTGCCTGAAATGAAAAAAATCTATCACAATATGCAGTTAAATAGATTGTGTAATTAACACACAGTTTCACAAATAAAACTCTTTTTCTTTCAGTTAATTACAAAATATTTTTATCTGCTTGATGGAAGAGTTTCACCAAGTAAGAGCATCTACATCTATATGACTATTACAGTATCTCTAGCAAAGTAAGTGATAGCCACAAACTTAATAAAATCTAAGTTGGAGCAGTTATAGATAGAATTCCCTCCGTCGCGTCCTCATCTTTAGTTCCTGATTAAAATCACATGTTGACATGAATATTTTTACTAAGATTCAGCTGCCTCAGTGCCTTTTATATAAGTACAAACCATGAAGAAGTAAATTTTTGAATTTAATCAGCGACCAGTAAAAAATATGGCATGAACCACAGAAACAACCACAGGGCAAGTGTCAGAGATTAAATTAGACATTGAGTTCTCACCAAATTGTCCCATTTCTTCTCATGGTGTATTCATTCATTGATATTGTCTGAGCGTGCAGCGAATACGACATGATACGAAATAGGACAACTTGGTGAGTCATCAACGTCTTTATTCTCCAGATATCATGGCAGATGTTCGTCCGACCTTCCTGACATAGTAACACCACATCCTCACCAGGTCTAGATAACAACGCTTTGGACGCGCCTCTTCCAAAAGTTGACGGGAGTTTGTTTTCCGATGGTTACAATGGTTACAATGGTTTTAAGGTCAATGTGAATTTATCCTCTCGTAGCCCTTATAAAGCATGATAAGCTTCCTGGCTTTGCGTGATATTATATAAAAAACAGGACATTCTGAACATTTCTCTAAAGTCTCTTCCCGAAGTAAAATCAACACTACTACAAAAAAGACTATTGAGGTCGGAGACAGTGTAAAGGTGGTTGTAAATGGGCAATATTTTTACAGCAATATGTGGCTGCCATAAAGTGGCCGGCAATAAACAGCCAGACTGTGCAATATTTTCAGTATGGCCCGGCCATATAGCCACACATGTTTGGTATTACCGATACATTTTTATGTGTTGCATGTACATGGCCGGCCCATAGCTGGGCGAGCGGAAACACTTTGCAATATTGCTCTGTTTTGATGTTTGGTTGTTGGTATTTTGGAAAATTTCGGGGGCTGAGTGTCAAATATTTGGACGAATGAGAAGATTATTGACTTAATTAATGAAATGCATTTACACCCTGAGTTGTGGAGTGTGGAAACTAGAATGTATAAAGATAGAAATTCCAAAAAAGGTGGATGGGGTATTATTGGTATATCAAGTGAGCAGGCCTACAAAAAATTTAGGAGCTTGTGAACTTACGCAAAGAATGAGGAGAAAAAGAAGATTAAAAGTGTTAGTGCTAGCAGTGAACCAGTGAAATGGTTTGCTTCTGATGCGATTTCGTTCCTTTTTACTCAAGATACCCCGAATAACCTTCTTTTTTTTATTTAATTTAATTTTTGATTCAAAACAATATAAGCCGTAGCGACACATGATTTCGTCAGCCATTCTTGCCATATTGTGAAGTTCGTCTATGGAACAAATGTATGGGCCATACTGTTGAAGACAATATTACTGAGATATACATTGCTGGGCCATGAATGAATGAGTGAATTGAAAGAGGCATTCCGATGTGGACCATCGGTGCATAGGCCACCGCCGGGCCCTCTTGCGCCTCTATCAGCTCTAGTTCCCAAGTAAAGCCCTTTTCGCAAAGTTAAGTATGACCTTGGGTCCTGCCAATCTTATATCCCCTGGTTCCAGAATCATGGACCCCAGTATGGCCTGCCTGTGGTGCCCGAGGGCTTCACAGCGGCATAGTATGTGTGCCGAGGACTCCTCCTGATCGCCACAGCGTGCACACGTTGGGTCACTAACTATCCCCATTAGGTGCAGGTACCGCTTAAAGGTATCATGACCAGAGAGCAGTCCCACCAGCAACCTAAGATGACTCCTATCAAGAGAGAGGCAAAATCACCCTTCTCTGTCTACAGGCCCTGTAATGAATTCCCGTGCCTGACGGAGATGTCCTGAGATGCTATTCCACCTCAAAGAGTGTTGAGCCATATGTTGCGTTAAAATGTTTTTATGACGGCTGAGATATGGTTGCCAATGTTGCAGCCACTTATTTAAGTGAAAAAGTTGCCCGTTCAGATGCACCTTTATAGAAACATGCTATAAAACTTACCTGGAAGACGTTTGGTTCGCACGACAACTTCCCACAGCTGTGTCAACGACAGTTTTCCCTCACTATCGTCGAAGCCGTTGAAGTTCTTCTCGGCAGCATCTTGGAAGTTGAACTCGATCATGCCGGAGCACGATCCGCTATTCGACCCCGTGCGATCGCGATTGTCCCTCACATGCTTCCCGCCGCGGGAGTTTACAACGCGCGACTGAAAACTCCCAACTCCCACTTGGCTGACCATTGCCGGAAAATCCGCGTTACCTCGCACGAAACTACAAAACGAGACCAGCCATGGACAGAGGGCAGCTGTTTTCCGGAGGGGCGTGAGGGGATATTCTAGTCTAGCGGCTCTAAATTGGGATGTTTTTTCGCGTTTAGTATAAATAAATCTATAAATGTTTTTAGTATCCATTTATCTATTCATTAATAATTTTGAAATACACACCAAAAGACAAAGAAAAACACCGTGATATCTGCTGCTGAAGTGGGGAAGGAGGGGCGTGTCATTCTTACGATTTTTACTCTTCTAGTATGAAAAAAAAAACAATAAAGCAATTACTCATTTTAAAGGTTAAATACATCCATAAAGACAATAACATTGAATTATTGTCCTTCTTTAAAGAAATGAAAAAAATATCACTTTTGTATGTGTCGCGACACACATCAGTAACATTTATGGCCGTTTTAAGAATGTAAAATCAAAAATTTGTGTGGGTTCAATTCCTACAGTCAACCTAGTTTTTTCCGAGTTCATGAAATCGGATTTGTATAAACAAGGAACGGTTATGAGAACAATTAACTATTTGACATGTGTGCGGTATTCAATATTCATTGTCTTGAAAAATGTGTTCGCTACGCCGCTGTTATAATCTGTCACCTTGTTTGAGGCATAATATCGATTGTTTCCTTTGAGTTATATATTAGCTACGGCTAGAATCTTACGTGCAAACCTGTTTTATGTTTTGATACCAAACTAGGTGGAGTGTTTTGCACTCGAAGGATGGATTACGCCGGTTATTGACTTTTGACATTAATCTTACTCTGTAATTGAAATCAAGGCAAAGGCATCTAAATTAAAAAAGACTATCGTCCCAGAGCGGTGGTAGAGCGGTCTGTCCAGTGAGCGCGGAGTGCCGGAAACACAGGTTCGAGACCCGTCCGCATCTAAACTGTTTTGAATTGGTCTCAGTTATGCATCAGGATGGCCGATTTCAAGGAAACAAATTCTACAAAACCAATCCAGGCCCGGCCCTCGATTGGCGCTTAAGAATTACAACAGAAACCAGAAATTAAGCTTGCGTCAATGTTTAGAAAAAATGATTTTGTCCCCCATTTTGGATAAAAAAACTGTTTTTCAAAATGTTATTCTTCAAACACGACAACCTTGGGTGATTCAAAAGCACTGATACTGAATCCAACTTTGGTTTTCAATTCGGACTTGAATATGGCCCGCTAGATTTGCAAAAGGGATGACAGAAATAATTATGTATCTCTGCCCTATTTCAGCGTCGGGTCACCTGCTGGGTTTCCTCTGAACCACAACTTCGAACGTTGAAGGTACCTCTAGTTCTTGGTAGTCTGTGAGCTCACAACATTAAATAATTAATGTTCTGTGGTAGTAATGCCACAGTGACATTTGACAGTAATGATAGTTTGTTTAGGTTATATTTGTTATGAAAGATCCCGCTATTTTTTAACTTCAATATAATTATATATTTCATAAAAGTGATATTAAGCACAATGTTGGAGAGAGCAACACTAGAATACCAAAATTTATCAGACAAATTTTCCGAACAACCGTCTGATTACAGTAGACAGTATTGCAGTATCTATTTGAGCCGGTTAAAAGCTATTGAGGAGATTTTGAAACCGAGGGTGGAGGAAAAATGGGGCGACAAATACCCTATATGCAAGTTGTACAAATTAGTCGAAGAGAACTACGATGAATGTGTAGTAATTGGTACTATTTTCAAAAATCAGAAATGCAAACCATCAATTTTAAAGCAGCTTGCTGAAGCTAGTCAGTTGGAAATGCAACCAGTTTTCAGTCGACCTGATGAAACTGATCAGTTATTCGTTGAAGACGAACTGCAGAGATATCTTTTGCTAGGTATACCATATATATTTAAAAAGTTAATCAACTTCATTTTCTATATTTTGATAATATGGCTAGTTCAGACATAATGAATTGTTATAGTCATAGCATAGATATATATTCTTTCCAGGGAATATTGACAGCAAAACATTGGTCACAGGAGTCACCTGTGCACTACTAGGCAGCGACATAGGCAAAGGCAAATTCCAAGTGAAAGAATGCTTATTTGCAGGCTATAGACAACAAATTGATCGTCCAATATTCAATGATGATGTATATGTGGTTTTCGCTAGTGGGTTAGAATTTGTAAACAGTCACAAATTTTTACCAAACCTGGAAATGTTTATCTTCTGGTTGAGTGGTATGCTAGGATGTGGTGGCACAGTGTCAAAAATAGCTAGGGTAATAATAGCCGGTAACAGTGTAAGATGCAAGGCGGACGAACATTTTTCATCCATATCTTTGACAGCCAGGGTACCAGAATCTCAAGACACAATTGAGGCTGTAGCAAGGTTTGTATTTTAATAAAATTCAAATTTTAACAGATACGAGGAGCTCCAAAAGAACATAACTAATACTAATTCAGTATTAATTTACATTCAAAATAATAGGGTATCTAATCCTAGTTTAAAAATAAATTTACTGAGTGAAATTATAAACTTTGTTTTTAGTGGGAGTAATTATAGTTTTATAAATAATTCAATTTCACATGACTATGTGGAATTATATCTAAAGATTTTTAAATAAATAGATTTTGTGTTAAATTAACTTAATACAGATTTTTTTTGACGATTTAATGACTGATTTTATATTTATGTGACTAATTCTATGTTGTAAAAATTAACCAATAATCTTCCCAGGAAGATGATAACGTAGTTATTGTTTTTTTACTGTTGCTGCACATACAACAAATAATAATCATAACAATGCATATCACATAGTCAAATTAAAGCCTATTTCAATTAAAGATACCTAATATGAGTAGAGTCTTCAGTTTAAACAAGAATGTGCTTTATCAAAGATTCATATTCACATAACTTTTTATGAAGTACAATTTTTCATATCAAAATATCAATTTTTGACAGTTAGTCAGTTTGTTCTGTTAGTCAATAACTTCTATTTTTTTAAACAGGTTTGATTCCTTTCTGCAACACATCTGCCAGTTGGTAGCTGTGGATGTGATGCCAGGCAAACATGATCCATCCAATCACATTTTACCACAGAAACAGATGCATTTTTGTATGTTTCCCAAGTCAAAAGTGTACAAATCATTCACACCAGTAACAAATCCATATTTTTTTTCTTTGGACAAATTAAGGATTATGGGTACTTCTGGGCAGCCTATTGATGAAATATCACAGTAAGTTTTGTAAATTTTTATATCTGATAGTGTTTCATAATTTCTGTTCTATTCTATTATATATTCTATTTTTGTAATTTCTATTGCAACAAATTACTATCTAGAATAGTACTTCTATTGAAGTCATAATGATAAGAGATACATTGCTGAGCACAGTTTTTCCTTCCAAATTTCTAACTTGTGCACAGCTCAAATACTAATTAGATCTCAAGTGTGCAGTGAATGATGCTGTCTTATTTAAAAGAACTAACACTATCTGAAAAACAAGGTATAACATACAGGCCTTTTCCAAGCTGTTACAGGGATGAACAACATTGTACAATTCAATGTTTTTATAGTGCCCTAAAAAACCATTCCTGATACCATGGTGAACTAGACCAGTCAAATATTTTTTGATTATGTTAATTCAATAACCAAATATCGACATTAATTTCAGCTACTCTGACTTGGCAGACCCATTAGATGCTATGGAAAGGTGTTTGCAGTGGAATCATTTAGCACCGACAGCTCCAGATACTCTTGGCTGCTTCCCATATTATGACAGAGATCCATTTATAATGGATGATTGTCCACATGTATTTTTCACAGGAAACCAACAACAATTTGATACTCGGATTGTTACAGGTGAACACAATTTTTATTTCCCACTGCAATTTGTTATTGCAGCTATTCTTGAACTGTATCAGCTTGCTTAACAGACATGTTCAGTCAATTTAAAAATTAGAACTTGGAACAGGCAAAGTGAAACAGATTGATATGTTGTACATGACAAATAAGGTCTTCTATCAGGAAATATCACATGATAAATGACATTGTTTTAAATAAAAGCCTATTTTCTAATTTAGAAAATATTGTAACTGAACATTGAGTAAGTCTGGAGGATAATCAAATGATAAAACAACTCTACCAAATAGTACATACCATCTTTAAAGATAAATTTAAAAGGACTTTTGAATTGCTTTGGATATGTAACCTTATATTTTGGATACCAGTCTCAATTCACAGACAAGGTACATCTATTATCGTACTGTCCTGTGATGAAACTTACCAAATGGATTTTGTCCATTTGTAGATTCTCTTACTTAGTCAAACGTTTTGTCATGCAAATAAAATAACTGTGTATTTAACACAAAATTTCACAAATCAAACTGTCTTACAGTGACGTCTTTCGATTTATATTTAAATCTGACTGTCTGACGATGATTTAAATATAAAAAAAAAAACGGGTTAAATATAAAATTATGTTATCTGCAATTATTAGTTTGTTTTTTAATTTGATTATCAACTACTGTCATAAAAATTGCTTTCCTACAATGGAGTTCTAAGCCACTTTGATCTCTATACCATCAGCATTTAATTTTAATATCTTACTAATTCTTGTTTATTAGGATTTCATGTAACTAGTTGTTCCTGAAACAAGTTGATACATTATGGATATTAAGGCTGGTATTGTACACAAACTAGCAACATCAATTAGTTAAGTTTCTTAGAAGATTGCATTAGATAATCCCATTTCTGTCCATGTGATCAACTGTTATTCTTTTGTTTGTGATACTTTTCTGAACAATTCTTGTTTGATATAAGATATCAACTTAATCTAAATTTGAAATCAGTAGATACATTGGGCATGTATCGCTCAATAGTCCTACATAATATATGATAGTAGTATACTTCCATTATTACAATCTTTGTTTTCTGTTTCAGGAGAAAAAGGTCAAAGTGTGAGATTGATAGCCATACCAGAATTTTCCTCTACATTTGAAGTGGCTATTTTCAATTTGAAGGATTTTAGTTGTAAACCTATGTCTTTTAAGATACACAATTCGTGAAATGATCATTATTTATATATTTTTAATAATAAGCATTTTTTTATATTGATTTTTTTTAAATATTACTCTTTTCCTTTAAGAGGCCTTTCACATCTACACCATGGTAGTACTCATGTTGTAATTAATTTCTGTATGTATGTTCCTTAGGATTTCTCTCCAAGCACTTTTTTGATGGGTCTAAAATCAAAAAGCTTTGAAATGTAGATTTTCCGTTGTGATAAATTTTTAATGACAAACCAGTATAAGATAACATATAGAGGGATTCAATCAATAGGTATGGAATAATTTATATTAAAATTGCAGGTAAAAAACATATTTATTATAAAAATTCAAATCACACTCATTGTACTTCATATAAAATTTCTCTCTCCCTTTTCAGTTTAAGATATAGTACATTCACTTTATTCTCCAAATTAATAAGACTTGCTAGTGACCTTTCTGGTCTCCTTAGAAGATTTTCCCTAAGCTGTAGTTCTTTCATCACACAATTTTTAAACCTCTCCAAGTAATCACAATTTTCTAATGAAATGTCTGGAAACAATAAATTGTTCACATCTATTGGATAAATGTGAAACCCTTTCACACTATTCATGACGTGGTGCAGCATAGTATTAAAGGCCTGCTCATTTGCACAATATATCACACCAGAAATATGAGTCTGGCCTTCAGAATTCATAAGTAACTCAATCACAGAATTATCAAACACAGTAGAAACTTTATCTGCAACATAATATACCCTATCTTTAATTTCTACATTTAACTTTCTGAAACCACAATAAATTTCAAATGCATTGTGAACAGTACATTGCCAGGTGGTAGGTAAAACAAATATAACATCCCTGATTTTACTACATGACATCTCAGTCAGGAGGCTCATTATATTATCTGCTATTGTCCATTCTAGCATTTTTCTGTCTGTACAATCTGAAACTGCAATTTTTATATCAGGAAATGGTATAGAACTATCTTCTTCCAGATATAAGGTACCACTTATTTCATACACTGAGGTTTGAGTGAATGTAGGAATTTCAAAGGCTACTGTGATATACTTCAAGTCTTGCACTTTATGATTCTCATTATTAAAACTATGCATTTCCTTTGTGTACATAGACATCGTATATGCAAAATGAGATTTCCAGTTCCAATAGAGAAATGCATATAATTTCTCCCCAATAACATCGCTGGAAATTTTAACACTATATCCCAAACAAAATTTGTTTCCAAATACTTTTTTCCAAAGTAATTCAACTGTAGCCTCTGCTTCTGGCTTCTTCACAGTAGGTTGTAAGTGTTGTTTCCTTTCAGTTATAGCTATATCAAGTTTCTTGTTCTCTTCAAGAACCTCAATAAGTTTTGTTTGTAGAAAAACCTTTATTTTGTCCTGTTCTAATCCCAAAGTGTCTAAATCGTCAAAGTCTATATCCATGATGCGAGAGATTGAATTAGTGCAGTGAACATGAATCCAAAACCAGCAGCAGTTACACCCCACGTTTTTAAAACTTTGTAACTAAACAAAGCAAACGTTAAAAATGTATTTATATAACCTCAAATAATAAACACTCAATGCAATGTTCGATATTCGTTTTACAGCATTGCCAGAATATGCCAGAATTCAGAGAAAATAAGATTTAGTAGATTTATACAGGGTGATTCCAACTCATCATTTAAATTATGTATTCTTACAAAATATTTTCGAAATTATTCCAGGAACCTTAACACCAAAGATATTTGACTCAGCACCAAGCCTTACATGTAACATAGTATTCTAGTTACGTCTCTATGCCTGTTTATTCGATTACTGAATTGAATTAATTATATTAATTGGAAGAAAATAGTTTTATTCTCTAGTAGTTGTCCAGATTGATGATGCTTGGTTTCATTCATTTCAAGACATTGTGAAGCTTTTTATCCAGATCTTATTAACATATCATCTTCTATGCTCAAATGGAAAAATAGCAAAACGTACTCATAGTAGTATCACAATTCCAAAATCTCAATGGTGTTTGAGTTAGAGAGAAACCAGGTAGATCAAGTACAGACAGACAAATTTAGGTTAGTTTACTGTTGCTGACCAATTTCAGATAAGCAGAAAGGTTAAAAAAAATAGCATTATACATTTTATGTAATGGCAAAAATGATGTCCTGCTATTAACTCAAAACAACTTATATTGACGATTGTTACTTGTTACTTTTTTCCATCATATTCTTTGAATAGTAGCTATTTAACACTGAAAATAATAATTCACAACGGTTTGAACAAACATGTTTCAATCAACTCATTTCGAGTTATTTAGTTGTGGTACAATAATATATCTGAAATGCTGCAATGGCTGCTGCATAGCCACCCAACTCAAAAAACTGTTCTAGTTTACTCTACATCAAATACAAAAATTGCATTGTGGTTGTAAGTGAAAACCAACCGATTGATGTCTCACAGTTAACTAATCCACTATCAAGCCTTTCTACTACAGTGATTATTATTTCACTCCAATGTACACATGGATACGTAAGTGAAAAAGACAAATTGTCTCAATTTCATCTAAATCTAAAAATTTGCTTGCAAACTTGCTTACTGTCATAAACCCCTATTATACCGTATCAGTTTTTCTGTTTATTGAAAATTGAAAGATATAACAGGTGTGGATGGTAGACTCTACTATGACAGAACATACACAATACGACTGCTTTTAATGCCAGTAGTGTCACTGTTTCTTCAAATACCAGTCCAATTCTATAGTTGATAATTTCTTGGTGAACTCTGGCAACACTGCACCACGATGCAACCACCGTCGCTTTCCGCTGCACTGCCAAGCGGTTGCACTTTTCATACAGTCGCCGGCAAGTCGGCACTTCGGAACGTTTGTGTTATGCCGAAATTCTGAGTAGGCTGTTTCCGCACGTGCTCTCTTCCGGCAACAAGTGGTTGCTGGCGTTTCAAACTTTGCCAATTGATCAATCGCGTCCCGTGTAGATTCACCCATCAACTTGATCAATTTTTCCTTGTTATTGAACTATTCCTAAGTTTTTTCTCCATTCTGTTATTGTTTTTGATGAGTGAAGGACTGTAAATCAGCTGAAAACATGACGAATGTCAACAAGATCAGAGTGGTGGTGCTGGGCAGCTCCAGGGTTGGAAAATCAGGTAAGTTTTGAGTTTTTGAGTCACATACGTGTTTTATTATAATCATTATGAGAAGCCATTTATAATAAATTAACGGTGTTCTTGATAATGGCAACCCCAACGCTTGAAGTGTAGGTAAATAATCGAACAATAGCTGCACTCTCGCGACTAATTTTAAGAGTTGATTGTTAAAAAATCATTTTAGTGCAGAAGCACATCATCAGTAATGTTTTATTCCATCCAGCTTTTCACATTCTGTATGATTATAGGAATTACTACTTTCGATCATGGCACAGAAACGGATTGCAATACAGTAGCCAAAAAAACAGTTACCGAGAATTTGAGTAAGATAACCATAAATTTCATTGCGCGTAACTACCAGTATATAATTAGTTCAAAGTGCTTTTAAGTATTTATATGAATCTCTGAAGTGTGTATTGAACTCTACTTTGAAGTTTATATTTTTTGGAATCGGCTCAAATTTTCTATAGGTGACTCGGTCTACTCGTATGTCATATTAAATATATCATATCTGCGCAAATTTATCTGTTCCTTTTATGTATACCTACATAGCAAAAGAATGTAATAAAAAATATCAATATCTGGGTGGTTGAGAAATGCAAGGACAATACCTCTTTTATAAACTTTTATTACGTCCTATGATTTCGTCCGTTTTGACAGCAAGTGATTAGCCAGTATGTTTTAGATTATTTTCGACCAAAGATACTATAGACAAGGGCAAGAAATTCAAATTAAAGGTTGCTCGTTTAGTTACTTTCTAAACGTTGTTCATTAGGTGATACGAAAATGTAGGCTTATATCAAATTACCCAAAAATGTTGCTAACTAATCAGCTGTTGCTTCTTCACCTGTCTTCTATTTATCTGAACCACGAACATGCATATAATATGTATATCACTCATTTTCGTTGGTCTATCTTTTTCTGTCTGTTGGAGAGATTACATCGTGGAAATAAGTCAGGAATCAATTCACTTTACTCCTTTTTTATTTCATATTCATGGAGATGACTTACAAACATTGTTTTGGGGTCCTACAACGATCAACTTTTGGCCGTTTCAAAGGCCACTGACTGATCATTTTTTACACTTTTTTGGAGGCGTCAAAATTTGGGGTGAGTGAGAAGAGTTTGACCAGTTAATCCTCCGTACATATTACATATTTATTATTATTAACAAATTGTTTTCAAAGCATAAATGATAGATATTCACAATACTTTTCGAATACATCGGACTTATGATCATATTAATTTCGGGATGCATTTCGCATGTATCATAAAAATGTTCATTTTAGATCACATTTTAACAGAAGGCGTCATTAATAATGACTTGTGCTATCTATATTATGACTCCTACAAAGTGGGATCAAGTAGGGTGACTCTGTACTTAACGTGCACTTGTAGCATTCTCTTATTGAAGATTTTGAATGGATATTACGGCGGCTCATCCACTTGAAATGAAATATTTGAAATAATGGACATTTTTGTAAATTTTGGATATTATAAAAGACTTAGCTTTCCAACAAATGTTTAATCCCAACAATGAACATCTCAAAAATTAGACTCAAATCCCGAGTCAGATCCTCATTTAAAGACTGATAGTATTGCGTGGGAACTATAGCGTGAACCTAATCAAAATAATTTTTTGTACTTTGATAAAAGATGCCAAGACAGCCAAAACGTAAGTTAAATTATTTCTGCAATGACATGTGATTTAAATGATCGGCCACATTACAGAATGAATCAGAGAACCGTAACTTCAGCGGTTTGAATCGATTGAGCGAATCTACTAGACGCCCTTTATGCGATTCTCGTTCACTTGATTGGAATTCCAGAGGTATTTGTGTTGCCCTTAGTTGGAGCTTCGAGTTAAACGAACCTTGTAAATACTTGGTTGGTCTCGGCAGAATTTAAAATTTAAAGTGCGGCAAATGAGACGACAATGCCTTTCCACACTTGCTCGCGGAAACGAATCAACGTTGTACACCATCAGAAATTCAAATTACCTGTTCAAGCGATAATGTGTCTTGGCCGTGCTGGTATCAGACTATCAGCAGGTGACTTCCTACTGTTGATTAGGTCTGCTGTTTGCATGAAGGTATACGAGGGTCACGCTGAATGTTTTTATATACCGAAAAACTTTATTCTGTTTTTTCAACATATTTTCCCCCTGCCTCAATACATTCACGCATTCGGTAAAACTATTTGTCAAATTCTTATGACCAACGTTCTTTTCAAAGGTTGCTAGTTTCCTTCTCAAATGCAGCGACTCCCTCTTCATCGGTGGAGAAATGGCGATCTCGTAACTTTTCTTTGATCTTAGGGAATAAGAAGAAATCGCACGGAGCTAGGTCCGGAGAATAAGGTGGGTAAGGCAACAGTTTGACACCCTGTTCAGCAAAAAAATCGAGTGTTCTAGCGGCGCTGTGGGCGGGTGCGTTGTTATGGTGCTATTGAATACCTCGCAGACCAGTCTTTGGACGGCTCTTGCATAGTTCTTGGAAGACTACAAGAACACATTTGGTTATCTACCATTCATAAGTAACTGCTCTTTGACTTTCCAAGGCTACCTTTGTGATGTATCCACTTTTAGAAAAAAAGGCGATCATTTTCTTTCCAAAACTCTTGGTACGACGAATTTTCGTTGGAGGCTGCTCACTTTGAAAGCACCAAAGTAATGACTGCTGTTTAGTTTCGGGATCATAATGATATAACCATGTTTCGTCTCCGGTCACGATATTAAAAGTGTTTTTACTGTGCCCATTATCAAATATTTCAAGCATAAACGTAGCCCAATCAACTCTTGTTGCTTTTTACTCACTGGTCAACAAATGTGGCACTCATCTGGAACACCGCTTCCTTAGGCGAAGATGATCATGACTACTGAAAGATTCATACGCTGCCTTTGCGTGTAAGCACTTAAAACTTTAGACAAAATAGCTGCTTGCTCAAACTTGTTTAAACTTGTATAGATTAGGAATATCTAAAGACTTTCAGCGTGACCCTCGTACCGATCCAGTCGAAGCGATCAGTGAGGACGGTTATGAATTATTGCCATTTATATCGATAGGTATAGGTCTTCCAAAGTTATTTGAAAGTCGTAATGAACGTATTATTTGCAGTGGTTCTAAAAATTGTGGCTATTCGAGGCCCTTCTTCTTTATAAGCAACTTCAAATATGTAGATATATTTCATAGTACGCATTCTATCTCGCACACAATATCAGATCGCTTGAAGATTTTTGTAAAATTCGATTTATTCATAAATGTAACCTATTTATTACCAAAAAGATAACAATTTTTTGTTAGTTGTTTTGTTACTAATCGTATCATAGGTCTTTCAACTCTAAAGAAAATATTTTTTCCTAGTTAATTCCTCGAAAGAAGACATATTTAGTCGAGACATTTCTTACAATGGTCTAGGAAGCTCATAGAAATGTCAGTAATTTTATTTTGGAGTTTTGAGCGGATACTCTGATTATAGAGGATCAAAATTCCGATTTATTTACAAAAAAATCAATAAACAATGCCACGTCAATGAACAATTAATTTTATAATCGTTAATTCTAGAATTTACATGTTGCTGAAGATGCAAAATGTGATTAATAGATCTTTTGACACTTTGAAAGCCGCCTAAATTATTTTTTTGTTGCAAGCAAACCGGTTTGATTACTTCAAATTCAAATATACAGAGTGATCTTAAAAGTTGGAATATACTTAACAAATGTTTTCCAAATTTAGTTTTAGAATTCGAGCACCTCGCGTAATTATTATTTTTATTCAATAATTTATGACGGTGGATTTTCCCATTGTGTTTGTAAAAAATGATATTTCATGTAGAGCAATAAAAATAGGGATTGCTGACAAAAAATAGTAGTTTAGACTGAATTTGTCGGAATTTTCATTTATTCATTTAAATCATCATTTATATTATTAAATTGATTAATAATGAATTTCACCGTTATGTATATAAAAACTCATGTCTTATGGTTTGGTGCAATAAGAAATATGAGTTTCTATGAAACATTCAGTTCGTTCTACGTTATATCAAAGAAGCACACTAAAAAAATGTGTTTTGTTGTTGAGTATATTGCAACTCTCACATCCACACTGTAAGCAAAATTAAGTTATATTTAAATATATGAACGGTTACTCTTCAAAATATGTGCATGCATTGCAAAAAGTTGCAGTGTATTTCGAAAAACGGCAAGAAAAGAGATAACATCCATCGAGAAATGCTAAACAATTGCAATTTTGTATACTCAGTATAATAAAATGGGTCACTCTTGCAATTTTCCCAGTTGCTTATTGGTGGCCTCCGTGAAGCCTCACTGTACGCTATTAACCAAAACAAACATGCAAGTTTACAATAACAATTGCAGTTACATAATGACCGATGCCAACTGATTCTTAAATAGAAAAAAATATTCATTCATTCTGTCCTTCGTTACAAGGAGGATTTGTTCATTGATAAACGAGGGTAAACACTGTCTGGAAGATCAGCCAGGAAAGCAAAAGGTGGTCTTTGAAACTCATGAGAAAACTTATATTCCTATAAAGTTCAAATTCAAAAATTAGCCCATTTATTGCCAATCCAATTCGCGTTCCGATTCACTCACTTATTAATAATTCTTTTTTCTTCAAGTCATATTTGTCTCTCACCAATGTTCTCATCATCTTCTTCTTCAAGTTCCATCTCATAGCGGAGGTTGGATATTATCATGGCCATCCTGACTTTGTTTGCAGCTGTTCTAAAGAATTGATTTGATGTCATTCCGAACCAATCCCTCAAATTTTTTAGCCAAGAGGTTCTTCGTTTTCCTTGGCTTCTCTTGCCCTTGATTTAACCCTCCATAACGTTTTGGGACTCCTTATAACATGACCAAGCTACTCCAGTTTGTTTCTTTTGAGGGTGTTAATTATTTCTTCCTGCTTTTGTAGTCTCTGTCGTAGTTCCACATTTAAGACCCTATCAGTCCAAGAGATCCTCAGCATTCTTCGATAACACCATCTTTCGAAAGCCTCCAGTCTATCCATTTCCGCCTTTTTAAGCATCCAAGCCTCGGAACCATATAGCAGCCTCGAAAAAACACAACACCTCAGCAATCGTCTTCTAAGTTTTAAATGTATATCTCTGCTGCAAATAACTTTCTTCAGATTTACAAATGCAGTTCTTGCACTCTCTATTCAAGCTCTTATTTCGACATTGGTCGGCAGTTTCGGTTAGCCAAGTTCCTAAATATCTATATTTTCTTACCTCGAAAAAACACAACACCTCAGCAATCGTCTTCTAAGTTTTAAATGTATATCTCTGCTGCAAATAACTTTCTTCAGATTTACGAATGCAGTTCTTGCACTCTCTATTCAAGCTCTTATTTCCTGACATTGGTCGGCAGTTTCGGTTAGCCAAGTTCCTAAATATCTATATTTTCTTACCCGCCCAACTGGCGCGTTGTCTATTGTAAGATTTCCGATATTGTTTTTTTGTGAGAACCATGAATTTGGTTTTCTTTAGATTCATGTTTAGCCCATAATTTTTTGTTGTTGTTGTGTAGTTTTTGTACGACCGTTTGAAGATCTTTCAGTCTATCGATCATATGGTTTTTAATACCAAAGTTTGTGGAAGTTACAATACTAGTTATGCTAGAGTGATGGAAATATCAGCATTTTGAGGTTTTAAGTGGACACTCTCTAATAAAGGGATGCATACGACTAGTATTATTATATAATATATAATATTCATCTAATTGTTTCTATTGGTCGCTAACTAAAACCACATGTTACAATATGAAAAATTACATTTTGAAATTTAACAATTCTCACATTTCAGAGAAAGCGTTGTGTTTCTGGTGGGGCTCTATATTATATACTTTGTTATGGATTTATTAATAATGCAAATGCGTTATCGGTATTTTGCCCTAACATAATACTAAGGTCATTTTTAGAAAACGAAAACCTTCTAGAATTAGGCAAAAATGTCATTATACTTAAAAGAAAATGTTGTAATTGGCACAGAAAAATTATTCGAGATGGCTATTCATCCCAGGAATCGGAAGTAAAAGTCGCAAAAACCGAAACAGATAAATTAGCCTCCTTGAAAAAAATGTTTTCTGTTGTGAAATATTTAGCAACTTCGCAAACTGTTCATATTGGATCTCATATTATAAAATTATTGTTCATTTATCTATTAACATAATGCTTGAACATCAAGTTCGCTGATAGGAGAGTTCTTGATGCTCCGACGTAAATCAATAACGATTCCTGGTGGCTGGAACATACTATTTTAATTTATTCCGACCGTTCTGTTCTTCAGTATTGTTCGAACGGATGAGCGGATGTATCGTGATTATTTATATGGATAAGTCATTATTGCTCTATAGGATAGATATCTCAAAAAGTGCTGCTGGGGTCAAACATGTCTTTTAACAACGCCACGATTTTTGACACCTTCAAATTTGTTTTATAAAATGATCGGGCCTTGGAAACGTCCAAAAATGAACTTTGACCGTTTTTTCGGGTGTTTTGAGGATACTCTGCCACCACTGAATCGATTTTCAAAAAGAATAAAGCTATTTCGTCCTTTCCACACCAGTAGTGTTTCTTAAACATCTATTAATTACTTTCCGCTTCATAGGGTGACAAACAATTACCAGACGGCGTATAGACAGACTGACAGTCAGACGGACCGACTGACATTGATTCTTATGGTGTGTAATGAAACATCAAGAGAACAATATCTCGAATTGGAAATTCTACGCGATTACAATACTTCGTGGCGAATTGCCATGGGAATTAAAAAGTGAGTTAACACTTTACAGTCATAATATGATGATCGCTAGTGAACACGTAATTAAGATCAGTAAATCCGTACGCACACTCTTGTTATATTATTATGAAAATACCGGATCAATAATTAAGTTCGCCATCTTCCAGAAGAGAAATTGTACATTGGTACTCTCAGTTGGTACTCCCACGCGTCTATTATCACAGAGCGCGTACACCGCGCTTTTATTTATTGCATAGTGATAGTCCAGTGAATGTTATCTTCACTTTTGTTGAAAAACTGTGAATGTACCGTAAGGTTCATCATCTTATAGCGTGAAGGGCGAAATCAGCAGTGATTTTTCGTGTACAGCCCCCGATATAGGGGTAGGCGACAAACGCGGGCACTTTCTGCAAGCGGAATGCAAAGTTGGCACCAAATTCACAGTGAAGGAAGGTCAGGTTCGCCAATTCACATTGGCTGAGACGTGTTGGGAGAGCTATGGAGAAAACCTTTATCCGGTATTTCAGATTCTTCCCAATTCGGAGCAATCTAAGAGTAGGTCCGGATCTGTGAGTGTCGTTTTGTCAATAATGGTTTGTCTTGTACCTAGCAGCCCCAAAATTTAAAAAAATTTCAACGATTTCAAGATTTCCAAAACTGACTTCAAATGGCATAGCAGTTTGAAAATCCGATAAGGATATTTAGTAAACTGATATCACTGTACGTAAAATGCAGAGTCAACTTATTTGACTCTACTTTTTTAAAGGCCAAATATCACCACTTTTAATTATTTGATATCCTAATTCAGGTAGAATGCAATAATATGTAGTATCAGTACTTGTTGGAACAAAAGTGCTAGAATGAATGTGACAACATGACCAACCGGGAGCGTCTATCTATAGTATATTCATAGACTTCCGACCGTTCTTCGGCATCGTTTGAACGATAGACTGCGAATATACACCAGATATTTCGCGTGTTTTATATGGATGCGCTGCTTCAGTATTACTTTGCTGCCACTAGATCGATATCTCTAAAAGTACCAGCACCAATTGATTTATCTCTCCCTCACCACACCCCACCCAATTTTTTCTTTGAAAATGTCCAGGAGCTTCGATAACGTCTAAAAACGGAATTTGAGTGTTTTTTACGTTTCTTAATAACTCCGCCGCCACTGAAGCAATTTTCAAAAACTACAAAGCTTTTTCGTCCTTGTCATACACAACCAAACTAGGTCACAGAGAAACTACAAGATACCCTTGTTCTGTAATCAATATTTTCCATACTCTGTAGCTGTTTGGACTGCACTATATAAATATAGCTAGACGCCCAGGAAGTCCAGATATATTATATTGTTCGATTAGCGTCCTTTAAAGTGTCAACCGGCGCAAAAGTGAAAACGGTTCGCCGGCTCGGTTTATCTACGATTTCAACGCATTCTCCTCGGTACTTCTCCTATTCACATCTTTATGAAATTTATTGGTACGTGGATTAACAATTTCTCCCACCGCCCCTCAAATTTATATCATCTCGAGGAGAAACAAATGACGTAAACGTATGCTTTTAGAGGAAACCTATGAGCGTGTTATTCTTATCATTAAAATTTGACAGTCTGGCAACATCCTTCCTTTTTTTATGCCATGTTTTAAATATAAAAAATATCATTACAAAGAAGCTACTTTGAATTACACGAGATCGCTTCCTATTTATTTCCTTTCGACACGTAACTCAAGCATAAGAGCCAGGCCGGATTAACCTAGTCTGGGCCCCTAGGCAAAACCTTGTCAGGGCCCCTAGGCAATGCAATCACGTCTTTTTGAGTTGATGAAGGGATGTGAGTAACTTCCAGAGGATCGACTTCAGGTATTCCATTATTTCAATGTCTTATGTGATATTGCAAAAACATGGTTACTTCAGGTCTCGTAATGGGACAGAAAAGAGAAATGAGACGCGACGCGGTTATTTTAAATTTAATCTTGATGATTCTGTATGTATGAAGTATTTTATCAATTGTCATGCATCGTAATAACATAATATTGCTATTGCACAATTTCATTAAAATTTTCAATAAAAATGTTCGTTCGATGGAACTTTTTTCTTTTTCTTGGTGCGTGCATGGGCCCCTACATGATGCTGGGCCCCTAGGCAGTTGCCTACTCTGCCTAATGATTGATCCGTCCCTGCATAAGAGATGTCTTTGTGATTGCATTTGCTTATCCAAAACTTACCTCCTCGTACACTTACATTTTACTGTGTCAACAAGATGGGAGGCAATGGTTTTAGATGGACAAATGAAAAGGAGACAGTGCTAGATGCGCAAAAAAATAAATTTGGTAAAATTCTAAATGTATGATGCTTCAATTTGTGTGTGTGTGTGTGTGTAGTAGTAGAATGGCATTGAATGCTGATGTCCATTTGCAACAAAATGTGATGCTTCAATTTCTTTGCTGTAATACCCTGAAGTGCTTTAGAATTTGGGAAACGTTCAAAAACGGAATTAAGAATTGTAAATTTGATATCTACGATAAAGCTTGAGGATGATCTGATGTTTTCTTGTTTTTGTGGCCGCCACTCGCTATTACTTTGCTTTCAACTGTCTTCAATATTACTGCACTGTTTTGTTTCACTCAAGATTTTCAGATTACGCAAGAAACTATAAGATTTATTATATTTTCCGTTGGCCTCTTATTGAAACCAGATACGATTGATTGGAATATTGTTACTAAGTTTTTGAAAAAGGCTGTCCAGGCAGCCAAAACGCAAATTATGTCATGAATCAGAGAGACAACTAGGTTTCAGAATACCTACACATTAAAATTTGAGATGGTTTAACGACGATTTCTTCATACTACATTTAATTTCTCACGTAGTGAAATCACGTAACATAATACAACGGAGATACATATGCTTGCTTCAATCACCAGATTACTGACCTGGGTGGCGTTTTCTCCAAATTTTGCGCAGTTTTTAGTATGAGAAACTCAGATAAATGAATGGCGCTAGAAAGAACGATAAAAGACTTGGCTACGGCGTCGGCACGGAGTTCTGGAGACACCGGTTCGAGTCCTGTCCGCACCAAAAATTTTTCTGGATTTATGAATGCTTCCATTTAAAAAAAATATATTATAAAATATATAGTTATTGTGATTAAACCAACTGAAACTTAAAAAATTATGGTTATAAATTATACTTATAGAATTGATCAAACAATTAATCCTTACGTGAATTAAATTATTAGGTACCTAAAAATAATTCTGTAATTTTTCGTTTGAAGCTATAAAGTGTTGAAGATTTAAAACCTGAGAGCAGAGAGTTGTCATTTTTTTAACGTTAAATTTAAAACGTCTCTCTATGAGGAATAGTGTTTCATAGTGCCTTGGTCTAAACAAGGATAAATAATGGTGACCAATTAAATATTGACCCCAGACTGTATCCAGTCATGCATCTTCCTTTGTACTGATTGATGAATAAATACAACTTATGTGAATACAGCAGTTTGAAGGCTACAATAATCTTTGAATGTTTCTGGAGATTTGTTCCCCAAATCTAAGTTCCTCGTCAACTGTTAAGTTCCAATTGCTTGCCCCAATCTGTGCTCCTTACTGTTGAAATTTTATTTAAAAAAGTCCGATTATTTTGAGTACACTATTTCTTCTACTTATTCACCAACGTGTTTTTTCTATAGTTTATAATGGAATTCAAACATCGCATACCAACGAGTGCATTGTACTTTATCAGTATCGACATAACCCAAAATATACCACCAATATATATTCGGAAATGTTTATTCATGACGCTGAATGTACCGTTGGCCGTCTGCGCTTACTTGATGTTTCGCCAAAAACGAAAAAATATTTAACACTGTCAATAGCCGCGAAGGTGAGATAGGTCAGTTCTTTCGATATTTAATTACAACAGGAATCTCCAGCAGAGCGACAAGACGCATAGCTATGCAGCTTCAAAGACACACCCATTTGACGTTCTCTGAGTAACTACACCATGTATGTACGGTGATTGAACATTCTGCGGGGAAGAGGCTTTTAACAGTTGTCATGTTGTAGAATTTTTAGGTGAGTTTGAGGTAAAATCGTATGGACAACTTTACAGAGTGTTCCAAATCACGCCATTGCTTCCAATGTAGATAGATAGATGGTATGCTTATTCCAGAGTATCATTTACAGGTACTAAAAAGATCAGTACGCTACATCGATAGTTACAAGTTTGAACATGCCGATATATAATAATAAACATTATTAAATTCAACATAATTTTTTTACAATTTAGTTACAATGATGATGTCGCTGTTATAATAATAACGTATTCACCATCAATGCCGACATTTTTTATTAGGCTGTCCTATTTCCAAAGTACATGCTTCAACTCAATGAACTGTTAGAAATAACATCGGTCTACAGCCCCGCAGATTGAAGCTCCCTTATATCCTCTATGGAATTAGGCGAACCCCTGAAAGCTAGAGATACAATATCCGCGGTAGCAAATGCTATGAACGAACAATGAGATGAACGAAGAATTTGAACAAAATATTGACAGGGGATCTACCAATGAAGTTCAATTCAATGTGTAGAAGATTCAGACAGCTACGGTTATAAGAAAATCATACACCAGTCCTTTAGCCGTGGAGATGAAGGGGTGCTCAGTTCTTGAGAATCGTATTCTATCTGGAGCTTCTGGAGGTACAGGAACAATGATATGTCCTGACTAGACCATGTCTGGCTTTGATAAATTGGGGTCCTGTTCCTCTGCAGGAAATCATACTCGCCCGTCTCAGGTAAGGCCATCATGGGGATGCATTCCAGAGCACTCACCTAAGTTTCTGAATTCAATCTAGAAAGGAACAATACATCTAGTCGTCTTGCATTATATCACAGAGGACCCACATCCTGAAACATCAAGGAAAAATTGTTGATTTGTCTCTATTCCACCACGGTAAATGTGAAACTGGGCCATATCAGATACTAACCCCAAGATCCATCATTACAATCAGTATCGATTTTCTGGAAAATTAGGGAAAGTCGGAGCAAAGTCGGCGAAGCAAAAGGTCGTAAGCGATGGTCAGAAAACTTCATACGAAAAGTCAGGGGAAAAGTTGACATTTAAAAAAGAATAGTTTTCTTCCTAAGAAAAAAGGACGACTTTTGGAAGAGGTTCGATCGAGGCGTTGTAAGCTCCACCTGGTTAGGATGCGCTTGCTGGTCTCCTCTAGTCCTTGATGTACTGAGGACTCATGGTAACATTATACGAGCTTGGTCGAACTTCTGCTATGATGATATCTATTAAATCGAGAATGATCTGTCAGCCCTCTTAGATGTTCTAGACTGTAGACCTCCGTTGTGAGGTCAGGTGTATTCGCAAGACGTATTGCTTGTTCCTGGATTATATCCAAAAGCTTCAGAAAGTGCATCTCCACACATGCGAACAGTACTCCAGCGATGGTATGATCCGGGCCTTGTAGAGTGGCAATAGCTGTTCCTGATAGTACAATTTTCTGGAGCGGATTAAACCCACTGGCTTAAGGGATGCCGAGATAGCGAGGCCGGCAACATGATCATCATATATCTTATATGGTTTTGAAATTGCAAAAGCAAAGAAAGTTGGGATACTTTTTCCTAGTGATCACCTAAAATATTATTGGATAAATAAATTTGGCAAAATGGGCATGTGAAATGAGAGAAATTTAAGGATTCTAGAGAGGTCACTCTCGTGTTGTATACATTAAAGTTCTTAATTGTGGGAAGAGGAGAACTCACAGGTGTTTCATACCGAGATAACCAATTGAGATGTTGATCTAGTTCATGAACACATCATCAGCATATGATTTACGATATTTGCGATAGACATCCATGCCCTTGCATTTTGCATTCTGCATTTCACCTTGTGTGCACTGCCAATAATCGATAGCTGAAAATGTCGTTAAACCGATTTTTACAGACTCTGCAAACAGTCTGAAACGTGCCGGTCGTACTATTTGCATTTTTTTCGTATGCAAATATTTGAATGTTTACAACCGAAGAGTCATTTACTCAGTGTTGTTTACGCATTGAGCGTATATCAAGTGTACTTGCATCCTTTTGAAAGTGACCGTCACGGGTTCGCGGATATTTTGACTGCATCAAGTGCAATTTTTGTTTTGTTGTATGTAGCATTGATGCTCATTATCGCAACTGACTGTTTTTGTCAAACTATCAACTTTTCTTTGTGTGCATTTTAAAGTCTGTTTATTTCGAAAATTTTCACGTGAATTAATGACCGGTGACAACACATGACAATACAATTATTTGAAAAAATAAATATCCATAAAAAAGTGTATCCTCTCCACTATGCATCACACCGGCGATAGACATTCAGCCTAGACTCGTCCGTATACCAGTCAAGGTTGTGTGAGAAAAATCAACCTTTAACTTCGTAACTTGCCAATGGGCAGCGCCATAGTGCGCGACGCTTGGAGACGAGTGTTAATAAAAAAATATCCTAATTTTGAATAAAAAGTTTGCAACATAATTTCTATTGAATAATTTCAAATCAAAACTTAGACATAGACATTCAGCCTAGACCCGTCCGTATATATATGTAACCCAGTCAAGGTTGTGAGAGGAAAATCAACCTTTAACTTCGTAACTTGCCAATGGGCAGCGCCATAGTGCGCGACGCTTGGAGATGAGTGTCAATAAAAAAATATCCTAATTTTGAATAAAAAGTCTGCAACATAATTTCTATTGAATAATTTCAAATCAAAACTTATTGCTTTGCTCAGAATTTTTACTGAAAAGTTATTGAAAAATTTAATTTTTGAAATAGTATCCGTATTGGACTGTTTGCTGACCAAATAATTGGTGTGGTTATTATTGTCATATTTGGGTTCGTTTCCAGGCTAAAAGTTTAAAAACATAAACATGCTTGACATTGTTAAGATTTTGTTCACTGTTTTCCACTAACTCAGTATTATGAAATAATTTATGCTAAATTTTAAATAAGAGTGAAATGATTGATATAAAGAAATATTTTCTTGTAAAAAAGCGTGGTTCTGCTTTTAAAAATAGCTACCAATGAGTTATTTATACTAGTTGATATCACGAACCTTTTCACAATATTTTTTTGGTCAATCACATTATGCTTAATTTAATCTTAATAAAAATTATTCAAAAATATTGCGTGAGTAAAATTATATTTTACTTTTAGTTCGGTTTGCGTGGTTTTATTTTGTATGTCAATTGGTGATGAAGTATTGTAATCTGTAAAAATTTAGAATTGTAATTGCCAAAACCTGTAGGAGGCCGACTGACCTAAACATAAGTACTTTATTATTTGATTTCTAAAGATACGAGAGAGAAGTAACAATAATTTTTAAAAAAACTATATTAATACAATATATTTAACCAAATACTGACAAAAAAAACAAGATACGCCTATATATTTAATTTGTAGGTAAGGTAAGTATTGACGATGGTGTAAGGTGCATCTTCTGATCACCGCTCAGCCGTTCTGCCTTTGAGCTAATTAGACACTCTGCCTGCTGGATGCACTTCTCCGGAAGCCATTATTATTATTTTTCTATATTTCAAACTGGGCGCGTAGTTCGTATCTTGAGGTACTGGTTTTATAATATTGGAAAGTCATATTTTTTGAACCTAACACTGTAGCATACCGTGAGAAGTACCTGGTCAATATATTTGGCTCATTTTTTTGTTCTCAAGTTGCCTCAGAGATGATCTACTCGAGGATACGTATTTCATTAACGGTTTGATAAAAAATGATTTTACTCGCATTCTTTGAACCATAATCCCCAATGTCCAACCTACATAGTAGTTAATCTACTTGCATATTCCGTTTTCTATGAAACGTTTGACGTTGGATATATATACCCATAGAAGCGTATCGTAAATATCTCCGTGCATACGTAAGCAGCAACGCCGTAACTTGATGCTTAATTAGGATTATTATTCTGGTTATTAGGTATTAATAAAATACCGGAACAGATTTGTTATTGGAACTATTTGGTTCACTGAGCTCTTTCTCTTCGAGCAAATTGGGTACTGAGCTTTCATTTGTTTGTGTCGATGGTCCAATTAGTTTACGCCTAAAAGGGACACACGATCTGTTGGTGCTACGGCTGTGGAGTCAACTGAGTTAATTGACTGTCAAAAACAAATACTGCATGCCGCGCGGCGTGGTCTGACACGGCGTATGGTATGTGTGTCCCGGAAATATGAAGTATTATAGTAAAATTTCATATAGTAGAACACTAAGTAGGTTTGAATACTAACGTGTTGTTTTCTTTATATATTTTTGATCACCTACGAAACAATACTTTCTGGTTTCAGTAATTATTTAACAAATCTCATGCATTTAGCTACGATATGAAACGGCGTCAAGTAGTCTGACACTATACTTTCCACGGAATTGTATTACCTTGGTAATGAAGATTAGAATCGGGTTTTGGAATTGTTGATATTTTGAATTTTAGTGAAAAAATATTTGAACTATCGAAATACTTCTAATCTTTTATGACTAAAAAAGTATCTAAGAAAATTTAAATGAATTCAAAATTTACAAGATTTCTTAAACTTACTAAAACTGGAACAACAGTTCTTAAATCCGATAACAATATTTAGTAAACTGATATCACTGCACGTGAAATACAGAGTCAACCTACTCGACGCTGTTACTTTAAGTTCTAAGTATTACTATTCGAATTATTTATTATCCTCATTCCGGAGGAATGCAGTAATGTGCATTATTAGCAGTTGTTTAAAAAGTATTGTTTTAACGCTCAAGTAGGTATGTTTACCAATGTTATATACGTAACATCAGTATTAATCTGCTACCATTACCAGCACCAAATTTCTTTTAAATCTCTCACTCACGACCACCCGCCCCAACCCCAATTTTTGATAAAACACATCAATTTTTTTCTATCTACCCTCTCCAACCCCCAAATAAAAGAATGATCAGTGGCCTCGGAATCGTCCAAAGGAGACAGCGCTTAACATTTTCTTACCATTGTCGTATTCTCACTTGAGCTTGACAATTTCCTCTATTTTCTAAAACTAGCTGAATATGCATCAGTTTTACCTTAAAAAAATGGCATTAACTAGGATAACATATTACTTCTCACGCATCTGTACCAGTTTAGGATTAAGAATTTGGATAAAAAATGTCCAGTATTCCAGGTTAGGTTAGGTTTTGTATGTTAAGTGAACCAGCACTCCTAAAATCTAATCGCAATATTCAACAAACTGATACGTGGAATATAGTTTAACTGCAGTAATCTGTAGTAAAAGTTGCTAAAACAAAAACGGAACAAATTATTCTTCTTTAGTAAAAAGCATACTACTCCCTGTAAATACTGTGAAGCATGAAAAACATCCAAAAGATAAGATTTGATTGCAGTATCCAAAACGGGTCGAAAATCTACTATGTTCGTACGTCGAATGTATTGTAATTTTCAATGTTTTGACGGCAAATGTGTCAATAATCATCTATACCTAACAATTACGAAGAATTACGTCTACTACCAACGCCCCTTCCCCCCAATCTCAAACCAATTTCATACCACCCCAAAAAAATATTAAAAACTACTTCGACATTTTTAGCCATAAGAATTCTTACCCCCTATTAGCGTGTGGAGTATCTGTGAGCTCAATTTTTGTCTCTTGATTTCGACCGTTGAAAAGTACAAAAAGTAGCAGGATTAATTTTTCACAGGTTCTTACATAAAGTAGTGGAGATGATTTTATAAACGAAAAACATTTCCCTGTTCTCCTTTGACCGAAAAAATATAGACACCTTCAGAACATTTCGGATAATGATCAATTAAACCACTAGAATGTGTGAAATGGAAATTTGAGCATGTTTTTGGGTTCACTGTCTTCACAGGATTGAGGTGTTAAACAATTTGGCAGTTTACGGTGCAGTTTATAGTGGTTTTTTGAACATTATTAGTAAAGTTTTGTCCTCAGTTGCACTTTATATTAACCACATTATAACCCAGGTGTTAGTTTCTCACGGTTTATTAGTTTTTGCTAGCCATCAAAAGCCCATATATCATCAGACGCTAAACTAATGAATGGGCTTCTTGGAAATATCGTGAGTCATATCGCAAACTTTCAAATAACCGCGCAAAAAACATGCTCGAACCAATTTTATTAATTATTAACGATTTTTTTACAGCTATCTCCCATAATTAATGATCCAGTCATTAAAAATGATTTGCTTATAGGCGGTAATAAAACGATACAAGATAAATGTATATTCTCTTTATAGTCCAGTCATTGAAGGAGATATGCTTGGAGACTAAAACAGCAATAACGAGCTGCGCATTTTTTTTCATTCTCGTTCACCTCGTTCATCCTTGAATAGCTCTCGCTCCGATAGCGCATCGACCTCTCGATAGTATCGCTTAGACCAGTGAGCCTCTAGTGGTTTGCAGCGAGCATACGTATCTCTTCTGTTTCTTGTCGCGTGGTGTCACCACATGAGAGATAGCACTAAAGGTTGATCGGATGTGTCAGCAAAAACAGGATTCGGGATATTGAACAATAGTGACATACTGATCAAAGTAAATACATCCATTTATTACCTAAAACATTCAATAAAATTCAGAATGCGTACTAATAAAAAATTAGCCATACCGGCACAACCCCATTACGTGGAATGTACCTGAATTCATGATGCCATTTTTGTAGCTAACCTCACCCAAACGCAGATAGCTTACGCGCTTCATAAGCAGCGCGCGAGGATAAATGTCTATTCATATTGATCCCAAAGTCCATCACTAAACTATGGCAGACATGGTGTCGAACCTTCCAGACTTTTTTAATAATGTTCATGATGTCCGACCATTGTGCTTAGTAGCACTTTTCGCTGTCAACTGTGCCGAACACCTCAGCCCTAAGGCCGCTGTATATGGCATACTCATTCAGGAAGTGGAACGAAGTCTCGTCCTCCCAGAACTTCTGACTGATTGGGTCGTCGACCACTCCTGTGAGTGTCAGGTACCTGTTGAATCTGCAGTGACCTGTGAGGATCCCTACTAACAAGTGGAGTCAACCCCTCCTCCGGTTCAATAGCCATAGCTCCCTATGTTTGTTGGGGCCTACTATGAACCTCTTGGAGTCCTGCAGTCATCTCTCTCCATCCATGCTTTCGAAAGTTTCGAAAGTTCTTGGATGGAGCTAAACGTTGGAGAGCGGCGCTGTATTCCAGGACCTGTGGTTAATAAAAAAATAAAATAAGGCTTTGCAGTTATTCTACTTCCCAGTTCGCAATGATTTCGACTTTGAGATAATACGTTTTTTTTTTTATGTTTCAACGCACTGTTAGTGTTTTTGTCACCGCGTCACCTTAGTTATAGATACAAGGATTTTATTGTTTAAGGAGCAATATTATGTGGATACGAAGCAGCGCCTGCACTTTTCTTTTTTCAAATCATCAAATCTTTTCCAAAACTAATTTTCCATGCTTACTATGCCAAACCACCTCGAATATAAACATTGGCACTTCCATCGTTATTTCAAAGTCGAGTTCTACAATGACCGTATCAATGATATAATTGATTGGTCGCGGAAGGAGTGGAATTGAAAAAAGTGGGCGTTATCGCAAAATACACTAAACGATCTCAATTTATAAACCCGTTACCTATGAAAACAAACGTTTGAGTTCCGCCATTTATTTCGCGTCTCGATTCAATAGTAATCACGTTTTTTGCCAGCTAATCAGAATTGACGTGCCCCAAAGAAATCTTCCTAGTCACGTCTGTGTCGCCTATCGGTCAGCCGTTGTATTATACATTGTATAGAAAGTTTTATTATCGGCTATTATATCACATCTTCATTAATGAGCTTATCAGTTTGCGTACCAGGGTGTCTGAAAACCTTTGTGTCGGATCTCGAATAATGATATTACGCTTAAAAAGGGTACATAGGGAATAATCGAAAAAAAGTAGTAAATATGTGGTTCTGCTTACGGAAGTTAAATTTGAATTGAATTCAAAATCACAATAAAACATGTATAAAAGGATTTAAGAAATAATTTGAATTTCATAATTCTAAATAAAATGTGTTATTTTTTATACTAAAATATTTTGGAAAACCCGTATCTCCAGCAGTGCGTGTTGACTCGCCACGATCCACCCGTCGCTCATGCTATCATCTTGCTGTGTTCTTCAACAGCAGCCAAGTCGTAAGCGCGGATTGCTATAGACACAGGTTCGAGTCCTGCCCGCATATAA
The DNA here is from genome assembly GCA_949316355.1 of Bruchidius siliquastri. Taxonomy (NCBI): domain Eukaryota; kingdom Metazoa; phylum Arthropoda; class Insecta; order Coleoptera; family Chrysomelidae; genus Bruchidius; species Bruchidius siliquastri. The sequence goes on along the minus strand of OX438537.1, from coordinate 6,308,842 downwards.
AATCGTTCTGGATTGTTGTCTTTCCAAAATTGTGTCCAATCCCCTTTTCCTGTATTTTACACAGTTACATTTGTCGATCTCTCCGACTATTCTGCACTTATGTCCTATTATGAAATTATGATTAGCTTGTAACCATAGAGACTTCATGGCACAGTATTTAAAGCATGACAAAATTGACCAAAAGCCACTTTCCTTACGAGCTGCGACCTGTCCTTATTTGAACCAACCTCTTCCATTACCGATATACGTACTCTTAAGCTAAAACCGAATACAACCATTGTTGTAGTTGGATTGGCTAACGACGTGTATGTATATAAAAGTAAATGACGTAGTTACGAAATCATTGACCCTCGTATATAACCTCCCATTACACTACATATTTATTAGCTAGATTATACTATTGGGATAGTGGTATACGACCGGCATGCTGCAGAGATATTTGCAGGCATCAAGGAAGAGCGAGAGAGAAAGAGGGACTTGGTTTTTTCGACACCGCCTTCTACCAAGCTGCGGCTTCGATCTTGCATTACGTATTATAATAATTTTGCGCCTAAAGCTGTTAGAATCATTTCCTGTTGTTTGTAGGATGACTCAGATGGTTCTGCCATAGAGGCAATAATAAATAATAGATACCTGGAGGTTAAGGCATTTATAAATTTTCCTGGAGGAATATGCCGAAAAATCGGTTTACTTTCCATGTTGGCGGTTACTATTTAGCAAGATAAGAGACTCGGTACCCGTGCATTGGCCACTAACCCATGCTGAGTATCAGTATACGCCAGGCCAGTAACGCCCTGGACAAATGGGCATACAGAAAACCGGCGAAAACACGGTTGGAGAGAAATGACTACAGACAGGCCAACACACAGTCAGCAGAGCCACTGCAGTTTGAAGAGAAACTTCACTCGTAAGAATCGAAAAAAATCGTGCTTGACCAAATTGCTGGCAAGAAAACTAAACTTCATTCAACTTCCACTCTAGAAGTATTGGGTATAACAGAGTTTGCAAGAGAAGAAATATACTTAGCCGAGTCATCGCATATCAAGACGTTTATAATAAGGTCTGGTAGATTCGATATAAAAAAACTATATATCAATTTTAGTGTTGGTTCTCGTGGTCGGTACTACTACTACCAACATAGTACATGGGTCGCGAGAAGTAATTAGCTGATTAACATCACACGAAGTTGATCGTACTAACACCTTAAGTTACCGACAGAGTATTCGATTGATCTATCCATAAAACTGCTGTTTTTTGTCAACTTTTTCCAACTCTACAACTTACTGGTGAGGGAAAGCTTCCACCTATCGCCTCATGCCGCTTCCCTCTGTCGATGAATCAGAGGCTACAGATAGCCCCTTAAGACACGTATCCAATTTATCCATCCATAAATCTGGGAAGGAGAGGCTTCCCCTGTCCCCCATGCCGCTTCCCCTTGTCGATGAATCAGGGACAACAGATAGCCCCTTAAGATACGTATCCAATTGATCCATCCATAAATCTGGGAAGCAGAGGCTCCCCCTGTCCCCCATGATGCCGATTCCCCCTGTCGATGAATTGGAGACAAAAGATAGCCCCTTAAGACACGTATCCAATTAATCCATCCATATATCTGGGAAGGAGAGGCTCCCCCTGTCCCCCATGCCGATTCCCCCTGTCGATGAATCGGAGACAAAAGATAGCCCCTTAAGACACGTATCCAATTTATCCATCCATAAAATTGGGAAGGAGAGGCTTCCCCTGTCCCCCATGCCGCTTCCCTCTGTCGATGAATCAGAGACAACAGATAGCCCCTTAAGACACGTATCCAATTGATCTATCCATAAATCTGGGAAGGAGAGGCTTCCCCTGTCCCCCATGTCGCTTCCCCTTGTCGATGTATCAGGGACAACAGATAGCCCCTTAAGACACGTATCCAATTGATCCATCCATAAATCTGGGAAGCAGAGGTTCCCCCTGTCCCCCATGATGCCGATTCCCCCTGTCGATGAATCAGAGTCAAAAGATAGCCCCTTAAGACACGTATCCAATTAATCCATCCATAAATCTGGGAAGGAGAGGCTCACCCTGTCCCCCATGCCGATTCCCCCTGTCGATGAATCAGAGACAACAGATAGCCCCTTAACACACGTATCCAATTAATCCATCCATAAATCTGGGAAGGAGAGGCTCCGCCTGTCCCCCATGCCGATTCCCCCTGTCGATGAATCGGAGACAACAGATAGCCCCTCAAGACACGTATCCGATTAATCCATCCATGAATCGCAGAAGGAAAGGCTCCCCCTGTCTCCCATGCCGCTTCCCCCAGTCGATGAATCAGAGTCAACAGATAGCCCCTTAAGACACGTATCCAATTGATCCATCCATAAATCTGGGAAGGAGAGGCTCCCCCTGTCTCCCATGCCCCCCCTTGTCGACGATTCGACGAAAGCCAATTACAAGCTTCGATTTAAATTGCGTAATGTACGAGATATTCCCCTGTAATCTCACTAAAACAAACCTAGCCGGTAATACTTCATACGCTAACTACACAGTTATAAATTAAAATAGAGCTAATGGTATTTCGCTATGATTATACGGTATGCAATAAGTGAAACTGTTTCGCAATGAAACTAAAATGAAAAAATCGCAGACGAGTCAAATCGGAAAAATGCGTGTATATAATGCGGGAGAAGTTGTTTTAGAGATAAAATCGTCTGAGAGTACAGAGGCGGTCCTGTTGGCTAATAAACATTTCACGGAATGAAGAACGAAGAAAGTTACGATGCCATTAAAGTACTTTACATCATTTTCGTACTTTTATAATACGGAATTATTGTTTATTGGTTTGAGGAGATACCGGATGGTGAGAAGCCGACTGCAAAGCCGCAATGAACGATTTAACGATGCTCGTTGATTCGATGCGAGTCATTTTGATATATCAAAACTTTACGAATGGTTATGTGGCTTTCTTTTGTGCCTGCTTTGAGCGCGTACCAGTCGAAAAACAGCAAATTGCTTAGCTCAAGGAGGTGTTTGCCTGGCAGCTCATTTACACAATGCTGAGGTTCTAAAAAATGATATTTACTATCGTATAAAGACATAGAGACATATATCAGCCAGTTTCCTCGATGATGTAATGTTAGCCGGGTGTAGTAATGTTCTCAAAATCCAGTCCAGAAGCCTTAGAAAGTCCTTCGTACCTCCAGACACACATCCTTCCACGAAAAGGACTGATGACAATCCTTCATATGGTCCCACTTCGCTGATTCGTAGTGCCAATCTTTGCGTGCTGTAGTTGTTTGTTGTTCTAGTAGCGGCACTCTGGATAAACAAGTGCTTGTTATTTAGTAAATCTCTGCTCAACCTAGATATATAATACACTATTTTTTTACAGAAGCATCTGTTCAAGTTTCAAGTTGTGGTTTGCCTTCAATAGTTTCACTCTTATTTTGTTGTGTTTGCTAGAACTGATCCCGTTGAAAATATTAAATATGCATTTCTAATTACCGCTTGTTCATCATGACTACGTTTTTCATTGTTATTGTTATACATCAAAAAGTTCGTGACTCACTTCTATTCAAATTGTTTTTTTCAACCAAATCTATACCGTAAAGGAATTTTGATGTAATACTAGTATTTGGTCATGTTTAAGGAAGCGTTGATAGTTTTTTCGAGTCGTTACGAAAATCTATCGGAAATTCATTTCAGCGTGAAGAGAATATTCGATGAGCAACACCAGTGATGCATTTAATATTCAGATGGTCGCTTTTTTATAGATAACCTCTTGTAAAAGCAGAAAGCCTATAGCGCTCCAAGAACGCTGCGAGAGGTGAAAGTTTGTTATCATTTTATAAAGTTTATTTCATGACGCCCAAGGAGAATTGAGTTTCTCTATTGACTGCTTTACACGCATGCGATAAATAATATTTTCCAATATAGTGGGAGCTTCTCGATAAACAACTGGCTCCATAAAAAAAAACGCTAGTGGTTAAATCTGATGACCTAGCAGGCCATATAATGGGAACACCTTTTCCAATCCATCGATTAGGGGATTTCCGATCCACCACTTCCAATCCAAATTCCGGCATAATGAACTGGGCAGGCATGATGTTGAAACCACATACTTGCCCTTTCTTGAAGTGGTATTTCGTCTGCTAGCTCTGGTGAATGGTATTATAGGAAGTCTCGATAATTTTGCCAATCCAATGTTCCTTCAATAAAATATGGACAGATCAACCTATCCCCAATAATTCTACTTCTCTCAACCATTGCGGATTTTCAACACCCCAGTAATGCATATTGTGTCTATTCACTTCATCATGGTTTGTAAAACCAGATTTATCTGAGAACAACACATAAAAAATTCTGTTTAATTCTATTCAATTTGGTGCCCACTGGGAAACTCGGTCAATAATGTTTAAAATAAATGATAACAGCCTTGTCTACTGTTGCGGTATTGATACAAATGTTATTTTTTATGTTCTTAAGTTGTAATCGGATTAAAAAAAAATCGCGAACAAATGTTATTTGTTTTTTCTTGTGAAATGGGATTTTGTAATGAAAAAGATATGCTCCTATTTTAAAAAAACAGAGTTACCCTTGAAAAAACTCTAAAAAGCTGTCAATGTCAAAAACAAATGTTATTATTTTATTTCCTCACTGCACCCAGTAAATTTTGTTTAACCTTGTTCATTCAAAAACTCTCAAGTTAAATGGACTGTACTGTAAATCTTTGCAGTCAACTTCCTTCTATGAAAGACTTCAAAGTTGCCCTCTACAACTATTTTGAGTCTTCCGAAAACACTCTAGCTACTTCTATCAAACATCAAGAACCTGGATAGGTACCTGTTTAGACTCAATCGCATGTTATCGAGCATGTGTGTAGATGCTTTTACTATTCTTTTTCTCATAAGGATCTACAATATAGATTATCTTTATAACCATTGGAGCCTTACTCTCATTAACCTTCAGTTTATATGAAATTCCAATACAATCTCACAGGAAACTTCTTATTACATCAATTATTGCGCAGAGGTAGGTACGTGTATCCAAACGGGGACATTTTATCATCGTCTGCATGAGTGGAATCAAGACGCCAGCTTTATTCGAGGCAATATTTATTAAATGACGTAAACTAAGCTACTTTATGCCATACAATCTGCCTAATTCCGCGTCGCCCGCGGCCAGCACACAACGTGCATTCTCGCTAGGATTTAATATAAAAGTTAACGACTGCTGGTAGGCTCGACGACAGATTCGATTTACAACTTTTCTAATGCGAGCTTTGGCGACAAACCGGTGAAATAGTTTTGCATTTATATGGAATTCTCATGTTGCTTCCCACGCATAAATGAGGGAATATTGTGATTGCGAAAATTTCAATTTGACATTTGACACATTTTACGGATACACGAGAAAATTTGTTAGGGCGGACAAGACTCGAACCCGTGTCTCCAGCATTTCGTGATCACGCTGTTGTCGCTCGGCCCCGGGATGCGGTGTCGAGACAATCCAAGGCCCCTAGCCAGATATGTTGTCCTGCGAACCATTATATTTTTGTGTTCCATTCACGCCATCTAGGTCTCTAATTCTCTGGCATAGGTATCTCCGATGTGCGATGTTGCGTGGTTTGACCACTTAGGAAACAGTATGGAAGACTAGGCGTATATCAATTGGTACTAGGCGCCACAGTGCGGTGCTATGATGTGAGCAGGAATTTCTGGAGACCCGGGTTCAAGTCCCGTCCGCACTGATTTTCTTCTCACTCCAAAACTCTGTATTTAATCTCCCCCTCCCACCATTATATTTTTTGTGTTTCTCTCACGCTATCTAGGTCTCTAATTCTCAGGCATATGTATCTCCGATGTACGATGTTGCATGGTTTGACCACTTGGGAAATAGTATGGAAGACTAGGCGTATATCAATTGGTACTAGGCGCCACAGTGCAGTGCTACGATGTGAGTAGGAATTTCTGGAGACCCGGGTTCAAGTCCCGTCCGCAGTGATTTTTTTCTCACTCCGAAAGTCTGTATTTAATCTCCCCCTACCATTTATACGTGTTTCCCAATTTTTTGATAAATTTGAAGGTGGTATTATTCTTGAGGGATCCATTTTTATCTCTAAATCAACTTGTGTAATTTAAATTTCGGCTTGCTACTGCCAAGGTACACGTACTTCTAGTACTTCTATAATTCTACTAGTTTAGTTGCATTAGTTTGCTTCAAATGCCAATGTATTAAAATCGCGATGAATTCCGAATTCGAGATTTTGTGTTTTATTGATTTTTTCATGACATATACATACGAGTATATCCCTCTCCCACTATTTCCATCTGCCTGCATGTCTGTCTGTCTGTTTGTCTACCTATCTGTCTGTTTTCGGTCCAGTAATTATTGGCTTCTCTATAACTCGGAACGGGCGCTTTGGGATTCAATGGAGCTTTGACAATGGGTTACTACTTTGATAAGGACAAAAAAGATTTGTTGATTTTCAAAATCGAGTCAGTGGCGGTGGAGTTCTCATCAAAAAAATGAAAAAAAAAGAAAAAGCTCTAAATTTCTTTTTAGATGTATCTGATGCCCCGGATCATTTTCTAAAAATTTGGTGGGTAGGGGCAAACACTCACAAACTTCATTTTTGGGCTTTTCCGAGGCCACTGATCGATCTCCTTCAAGTTTAATCTGGGGTTAAAAATTGGGGCTAGCTTGGCGAAGGAGGAGATCTGAAAAAAATTAGTGTTGTTGCAATACGTTCTATCATCTATACAAAAATGTGTTATATATTGATCCATATCTTCCACCGTTTAAGTGCCAACGCTTGAGGAATGGTCGCATAGATTAATGTATATATGTAATATATGTAGAGAAGTAATAGTTATTCTATTGTACTATGTATAGTAGTACTTGCAATGTAATAGTTAAAAGTATAATTATTTTATATGGGTGCTAATTTGCGGTATTTTTTGTTTTTGCGGTTTTTACTACAGATTACTAAAATTTCAACTAAATCTGAGATCTGAGATAATCAGAGATTTCCTATTTGGTCTCTTAAATAATGGCCTCAAATGTGTTGACTGAAAATATTTGGAAACCTCAATTTAGTTTTTATTTTCCTAAATTCAATAGCCTATCGCGCTTCATAAACGCTGCGAGTGGATGAAGGTCTATTCTGATTGACCATAAAACTCTGGAAACAAAGTCCTCGGTAGCACATTCCACAACTCAAAGGTTCTCCAAAAGAACGAGGTCTGTCCGAGGTGCTGAAAGCTCGACATGGTGAGGATCCTCCAGTTGACCTCCGCTGTACTGGCGACTTTTCATATCGGCCACCCTTCTTCGATGTTCTAACTTCAAGGCGTGCTTTGGAGCACACCACCACTCATGCCCAATTTTTGAGATGTTGATCCAGTGACAGTAGATTCATACATAGCAACGGAGCCGAATAGAAAATCACTGCTTTTGGTAGCCTTATCTGAAATGGTAAGGTGGTCAAGTAGGTATATCCAAAAGATACAGTCTGCTAGGAAAAAATTATACTCAAATGACCCTTTACTATTGACTATGTACGCCACTGTTCGCTGTACATAAGCTCGTGCTTATAATATTCCAATAAAAATCTACTAACTCCCGCAAGCTAGCACCATTCTTATACAGTTGGATCAGGTAAAAATGAATGAATTATCGCGCCGAGAACGCATACCAGCTAACTTCCATTGTGTATTTTGCAAAAACGACAAAACAAGGCGCTTTATGCGCATAAAGATGACCTGTGCGCTAGCGCGACTTGCTCTACACCAACCTCCAACCGAGAGGCGCTACGGTTATACTTGTATGTTACTCAATGCAGCTGTGTTCTGGTACCTAGTGACATTCACGAACGGTCACTGTACAACATTTCCTGGAGTTACCGAAGAATATAATATAGACCTAATTTCATTATGATGGTCTGCACCAGTGGCGTCTTGAAGAGATTATTGTGTATCGACCCGTCGACCATTATTGTTGACGTCGATACATTGACATTGTCAACAATGTTGCATTTTGTTAGGTTTGCGATTTCTAAAAACATTTTTAGTTTAGGTTAGACTCCTGTGAAAGACCCAAGTGGTGGTTATTGTTTATTTTGTTCTCTCTATAGTATATCGATGATTTCATTGTAGAACATTTAATATGAAACAATTAAAGACCGAAAGTGTAGTACAAACTTTCAAGCTCCGATAAAATAATCACTAATATTGTTTTCAGGCATATGTACAACTCTTTGCAAACTAGGTAAACAGTCCTTAGGTACTTTGGGAATGTCCCAGATGAAGTGAATTTTTCTCAAACTGGGGATAAGTTCATCATTCGGCAATGTTGGTGGACTTGTATTTACCATCCAAAGTGCGAATATTGAAAGGAATTTTGATCATGATGCAACATTCAATGTATTCATCGATTTAGAAGACTGAAAAATATTTTTGGTATCGTATGCTTCTCTGGGAATTTATTTCTATGATTTTATTAAATATTTCTTTCGTGGTTTTATCAATATAACCTTCAACTGTATCTATAGTTTTTGTACTAAATCAGCTTTCGGCGTATGTTAAAACCCAGAATAGAGACATATCAGCCACCTTTCTTCCATGTTTCATATTTGATTTACCTAGAGACGATGTTCGGAAGGTTAGATTTAATAGTATCTAAGGTCACGGCTCAATAGTGAACTTTATCGTGTTCGCATTCACGGAATCAAATTTAAGAGGTGCAATTAGAGACAATGACGATGATAGTAAAACAACCTTGAAAATCCAGAGCAATCCTAAAGTTACTATCAGATATTCATGAATTTTCTTACAAATTATATTTGATGTTTTTCTAGGATACGTATTTTTCAAATTATGATATTTACATTTTGGCTTTAGGATGGCCCTCAAAGGTGAGATATTACTATGTTTAAGATCTCATTCTAACGTTAGATTTTCTTTGGAGTATAAAATATGGAAACCTATTTGAATTGATAGAAAGAACTTTGAAATTACTCCACGCTCAAATTCCAGATCATCGCCTAATGGCCAGTGAAATGTTCAACAAATTTTTTATTTGAAGCTGTAATCTAGTATACTAAAATACAATTTCCACAGTACTCTGAACTTTCTATATTAAATCTTGTTGATATCTAAATAAAATTGTGTAGGTCAAGTACAAAGGTTCACAAATCAACCCTTTTTTTCTGTGGCAAACTCCCAAGGTTGGCTATTGATAAAGACAATCCAGATGACTTATCAACTAGTTAGTCCTATCGTGAATATAAAATTAGATTTTTCAAATCCAAATTTGGAATCCTTTCTAAGTACTATTAAATTCTTTTATCTTTTTTTCGTCGTAGGGTAAATATTCGTTTGGGGACTCCTTGTGCATTGAGGTTGAGAAAAACCATCAGTAAATCTCAATCGTCGCCTTCAAAATGCCCTCAAGATATTGATGTCTTTAGATATCTATATGGTTAACATGTAGAAGTATAAAAATATAGAAACTTGTAGTAGCGTTTCGATAAAAATTGAGTTTTATAGATGAAATATATTGATCTAAAATTCTATAATAAGAAATATTCCAAGGACATTTTAAAAGTTATGTTTAAGATTTTATAGGGGTTTCTTTTAACCCTTGTGCAAGTGCGGTCGCAAAAACATTTCCTCTAAAGCGCAGAAATTATTTATAATTTAATAAAAGGGTAGCTAGGCACGAAAAATAGAATGCTAGATTTCAATGCTCTAGTTTTAAATTCATACCAGGACTTAGTTAGCAAGTGACCTGAGTAGCCTGCGTAAGCAGTCAATTTTGACAGTCTGCTTGACATTCGTGCAATCCTGTGTTCAAAGTACACAATTTTATGTTCAAGGTGGAAGAGTTTCACAAAGTCAGAGCATCTACAATTCACTGTTCTAATAGAAACCTTGCATTCCAACAAAATGAAGACAAAGTCAGATAAACACGAAGTGTCTGTTACAAGTGCGATAAAGTCTGGAATCCTCTGAGAGATAATATCTCCGTTGTAGTATGTTCAGGTTATTATTGCGTTTTCGCTAATAGCTTCGCGACGCACCGAGCGGAGGAAGTAGGATGTTGGAACAGCGACATCGGCGCAGCGGAGGACGATAAATGGCCCTATCTGCGTTAATTGCATCGAATGAGATACGAGATGCTCTTATTATTACATGTTCTTCTTTTCCGACGTACCGCTTGGTCACAGTCGATTCCAAACAATATAGACCGCCGATCAAGCTCCCAGATGGGACAGAAACCTTTTCCATCTGCTGACTAGAGTTTTGGATTAGAGAATGTTATAGTATGTGACTTGGGTTCAGATATTCAGTCAGTCTGTGTACATTTATCAACTCATTTACTATATTTCATCAAATTTATTTGGCGAAAAATATTGCGGCAAAAGTTTTAGGGATAAGACTCTCATTTTCAAGTGACGCGTTTCGACTTATATTTGAATCATCGTCGGACTGTTAGATTTGACTGTTTACATAGGCTACTCGGTTACTTGTCTACTAGCTAACTAGATCCTACAATGAATATAAAACAAGAGCTCTCAAATCTAGCACACGATTTAGCTATAGTTCTATTAAATTATTTTGTCGTTCTTTTGTCTGTCTTAGGCAAAATGTTTCTTGGAGACTGCATTTGCACTAGTATTAAACGAAGATTCCTTGAGAACATTAACAATCCCGTCAAAATGTCATTAAGATATTTCAAGTTAACATAGAAAACAAATAGATGGAAACTTAGTTACTCGTGTATTGATACAAACTGAGTTCAAAATATCAGTCTATTCATGTACAAGTCAATCAGGTTTTCGCAGATATTTTTTAATCTCTATAATGTTTCCACGAAGTTTAAATCATATACTTTTATACAATTATGAAGCACATCTAGACTATTTGTGTTGCCTACTTCGCAAAATTCGATATTTCTTGATGTTGACTTTTGAAGGCACTTATATCTTCTCTGTATCTTGTTGTAAATGTTTTAGCTGTTTGACCTATATAAACAGCATTACAGAAGGCACACGGAATCTTATGAATACTTGACTTACACATATCTGGCACTCTTTTTTCAGCATTGACTAAATCTGATCTAAAGGTAGGTGCTGATCAGTGATCTATTAGCTATCTTCATTTGATTGTCACAAACTGTTTCTATTGTTTTTTTTAAATCTTATTGCAAATGGTTCCAAAGTATGTGAATGGAGTGTATATGGCATATCACGAAAAACAATATATGTTTGTCTGTTCGGTAATTTTTGGCCCCTCCTTAACTTGCAAGGTACTATTGGGATTTTGGCGAAACTTTGACACTAGGTCATTACTGTAAAAAATACAGAAAATAGATGCAGCTTTCAAAAATCGGATTAATGGAGGTAATGCTGATACCGAAAAAATACTAATAAATGAAAAGTTCCTTATTCGCCGTTTTGCCAGGACCCTGATCATTTTCCGTTTTTTTTGGAGGGGGGTCAAAAAATGGTAGTGAGGGTGGCAGTATTGAGATATCAAAAGTATTAGGTAGGTTCTATCATGTATACCATTATTATCCCCGTAATGCTCAGTATCTAGTTCACACATTTGCATTTAAATTATAAAAATTATTATTCTTTCCAATAGCTGGGGACTTTAAATTAATTAAAATATTTTCAATGCATTTCGAATGTTTCAGACAAATTTGAACCGCTTGAATGTTTTTCAGACGAAATGGCCCCTCAGGGCGCAGAGATTTTTTCTAAAGCGGGCCAATTTGTATAGTTTATTAACTTTTACTACATACTTTGTACTGTTTTTTAACTGAATAGGGACCACAAATAATGAGGAAAGATTTTGATCGGATTTTAGGGATGCTTCAACTTAAAACAAGTTTTGGAAATATATATTGATTATGTAAATTCTCTAAAACTTGCTAACTTCAATTTTAAGAAGCGTATCTTATCTTAAACCGTCGTCCATTGAAACTTATAGGTGCACAAATTTGCATTTCAAACTCTGAAAAAACTAGTGCGGGGTCGGAACGACATACCTTCTGATTGCCGATTAGCGCTCTGCCAACTAAGCTAAGTAGACCATCGCTCGACTGATTAAGTACCTCGATGATCTTATTTCATTAACACACATGGCAAACTGTACCTGAAACTCTAGTCAGGGTTCTACCGAGGTCGTATTCTGGAATATCAAGCAATGTCAATAATAAATGGGCCCAGAAAAAAAGAGAAACCAGAGTATCCGTATCGCGCAAGTGCCTTACGTGTCTTTCGCCCACGTGCGATTGTCTTGTAAAAATTTCGCGAGCTCCTCTCACCGTTATTTATCTCTTATTTTATTCCATTAAAAATAACAGGGGGGAAGATATCGCATGCCAACAGTCATTGGTAATGAATTTTATTTCGAGATGCCGTACAAGCCGCCGGAATGCTTCGAGGAATTTTGTTTGTGTTCCTTTATACAAGGGTGGGGTTGGTGATGTGTGTAGCGTTGTGGTAGGTCTTAAATTCAATGGAGTTTTTCCATCAGGTTGTATTAATTACCACGTTGTTGAATGTCGATCTACAAATAGGGTTTGATTAAACGTACGGAGGAAGATTCAGGTACATATTTTGATGAGTAAATCACACGCTGATCTGCCAGAATTATACATGGCAGGACAACAACAACAGTAGCTTTTGTGAGCAGCTTTCCAGAAGCTAGGGTTGCTCTAAAGCTGCAAAAGATTGTATTCACTGGAACTCTTACTCCACAACTAAATCAGACTGTATACTACTCGCGTCTGTGGGGATGCACTCTCAAGCAGTCTTTGAAGCTTCTAGAGCCAATTCACGTGTCGTGGATACGTCTAACATCAACAAGGACATCAACAGTCAGGAATATCGAGGAAACATGGCTGATCTGTGCCTGTTATCTAGATTCTACTATAATACATGTTTGACCGAGTCTGAAAACTGAAAAACCCAACAGATTCACCTTCCCTACGTAGAACTTCTGACACCTAGTATGAGCCTTTTCCAAAAATTACTCACCTGCAGGACAATAGCGTTGCGGAATGGGTTGCCTGGGAGTTTATCAATATGAATAAACAATTATCCTCTCGCTTGTGGAACGTGACAGGCTATCCTATTTCTGTGAAAGGATATCTGTAAAAAAAATGTTACAAACAAGTATCTAATTATGTAATGTAGTGATATAGCTTGATATGCCTATTTCCTAGATTGGGACTATTTATTAATAACGCCATCCTTCTTGTTTCAGGTGAGGCTGCTTTTGGTGATATTTTTCGCAATAATCAATTGATGTAAGTATAATTGGAAATTTTTTTCAATTGAAACCACATATGATCAATTAAAGAACTTTACTAACGTTTCGGCTGCATCTGTAACCAGTATCAGAATACAGAAAATGAAAAAAATAACAAATGATGTTACTCCTTATGATTTAACTAAAACAGCTGATGCAGCCGAAACGTTAATAAAGTTATTGAGATAATGATGCGGTTTATTAGGTTATCAAGGCTCTGAAATCGCTAGAAACTTGCCAGACGTCGATGCCTCGTCTGGTCAACTGCAATGCATCGTTGCCAGTGCAGTGGTGGCTGTGATTTGGGGATGTAAATACTTCAACAAAGTGCATTCAAGTTAAAAGCTAACTATCCTGGAAGTATACAAATTCGCAGTTAGAAACATAAAAACACCCTTGCCTACGACGGCGTTCAAACCAAGCACGTTCCGCTTGTCGGACAGACACTACCAATTGAGCTACACAGGCGTATCCCTCAGGCAGTCAGAGCGTTGATGCTGGATGTTGTTCGTATTTAGAGACACGGCGCCAGTTTTTTGGAGCCTGCTTAGATCATCCACGTCGAGTTACTAAATGGTACTTTGTATATTGAATAGTTCTTGCAGATTAGCAAGTAAATAACTGTCACGTATCCTAGGAGTATCAGAACGCACCCTCGTACATCGCTCGTTCGACTGTTGCAGAAAAACGGCCGTGTCATCATGTTGGCCATTTGCGTGGATAATTTTTTCCGGTATGTGGCCGCCAGGCGCCAAGCAGCGAAAGGAGTTGAACCTGCGCCTGCGATGCGGCGTCTGCGGCAGGGCGCGCGGTTGCTCGGCAGCTGCAGCTCCGTGAAAAAATGGCCGCGTTATTATCAATTAATTATTTATGCAATACAAACACGGGGACACCGGCCTGGCTCTTCGGATGTCGCCGGTTAAGCGAATCGACTCAGTGTTACCGACCATAGCAAAGCTGCTTTTATATGGTGAGCTGTGCTGAAACCTGGAAGATGTAAAGATAATATTTTCGAAATACAAATCTTCTTGGTGAAGATAACCGTTTATTAATACGATATGAATTTTCGGAATTGAATGGGTGAGTGAAAGAACAATACAAGTGCCAAAACTGTCAATTTCATCTGATCGTATTCTGCTTCATAGGCATATCATAGTGCAATAATGGTACAGATAATGGCGTTTTTTCACTCAACCCTTGTTTCATAGACCTTAATAGGCGTTCAGCAAAAAGTTACTTTCACTTTTAAGTTGATTTTATGAGACTATTCAACAAGATTTGAAAGCTCACTAAACAAAAAACCTTATCTGGATGTGTTGCCTTTGTCAGTAGTATTTTTCCTGCAAAAAATTCAAAACATACTGGCTAATCAGCATGTCAAATTATTGGGCAGTATCCGCGAAAATGGTATACACTAGTGATCTGTTACTGCAAGTGACTTCACAGGTGATTTTCTGATCTGTGATCAAACTTAATGCCGATCCGGAATTACCTATAGAATGGCCACACTCAGTAACTGAAAGATTAATCAGAATATAGTGATATTACTTCATTTGCGATTTTATAGGCCAGAATGAACATGAACGAAAGGCATAGAATCCTGGATCCGATAAGTGAAAATTATAAGAATAATTGAATGAGTATGAGATGCCAGATTGGCAACACTGTACAGGCAGTCAGTGTTGCCGTACGACTCGTTCTGGACGACATCATCTACTACTCCGGTTTCCGGTCTTGAATGTCTCGCAAATTTTTCCATTCGTTGCATTCCTGCGAATCTAATGATATTTTTATTGGATTCATAATAAGTACGACATACCTTATAATGAATTTAGTTAAATAGAGTTGCCATGTAGTCTGGGTATACCGTCGTCATCCTTAATGAGTGAGAGGAAATAGTTTATTACAAAACTTACCGTCTGTCTCCTCGTCAGAGGCAATTATACTTTGAAAATTTGATTAACTTGCCACACATTGAGTAGAAACAGCATAAGGAGAGAAGAGACTATCGTCCATAGAGGCCGCTGACAGAACTTTTTGCTGTGTCGTAACGGTTTCAGGACAAAAAATCTTCAAGCGGCCCCTTTTTGAAATATGGTTGTTATTAAGGGCTACGCGTTAGGAGAGAGGGACTTCAAGGGCAGTAAAACCCTCGAGGTCTCCTCAGGAGTATCCTTAAGCCTGGGCCGAATTGTTTGATAGTTTCTCCCAATTACTCAGGAAACGTTATTCTTGTTTGGTATTTCGCATTTTTTTCAAAAAAACATTTTTTCAATCATTTTCGAATGTTGCGTTTCGACTCGCATTACGTGACGAAATAGCAATTTGCCCTTTAAGTGGCAGTGTATCCGATGGAGAAATTTCTTCTGAAAATAACGATGTGCTCAGATTTGGGCCACAATGTCGTTCTCAGGGAAAAAATATCTTCAAACATTCAATTCTGGGGACTGTCAAAAAAGTATTTTCTAAGTTTACATTACAAGTTTTCGTTGCATACATTCATATACAGGTGAAGCTAATAAAACCGTGTTAAAAATGATGTATGATTACATAGAAAAATCAATTCGAGTATGAACTACCCAGTCGACTTCTATCGACTGCCATATTCCACCTGCTAAGAGGCTCAATCAGTAAACCTGATAACGTCGATTGATTTCAAGGCCAAGCATATCGAAGGTGACGCCGTGATGTGTTGGGCCGCCACTTTTGAGAATTTCGAGGACAGCTACTGGGTCACTGTTACATCTGCCACTCCGAATCGCATCTTACACTTCTTGTTCATTATCTTCACGTATCATCTTGGTGTATGCTACAAATGATTTCGTTTATCTCCATCAGAGATCTTCAACTTAAAGGAGGCTGGTTCGGATTCTTGGAATTCAGATTCGGTAGGCGACTAATTAGGAATTGTACTGTACTGAGAATGGAAGATAAGGGTACTACTAAATGGGTGTTTTAAAAACCAGGACCGTATGTCGAGATAAGCAGGGTGTATTTTGGGCTCTAGGATTTCATGTGACTCAATAATGTATCTTCGCGATGTGTTATATTTGAATATGAATTTTTGTTGATATTGAAACTAGTGTCTTGGGTAATTCGAGGACGCTGATAACGAACGCCATTTCCAGCGCGAAGGGGGTCCTCAAAGGGCAATTTTGATGCTTCAGCCCTCCAATGGATACGAAATGGTATGTCAGCCTTTTTTTAATGGACGTATCAGGTTTTAGCGCTCAAAAAATTCATGTGCATTCGTTGAGCGGCCTCTGTTGGCGGAAGTTAAAGAGAATCGGTATAATTAAGCATTTGAGGGCACAAATATGGTCATTAGAAAAACAAAGCGCATCAGGAAGGGACATTTTCAGAGGAACAAGCACAATGAGGCCCTCTCAGAAGTCCAGTTAGGCTTAGGCTGTAAAATGTGAACACATTCGTAATCAGTGCCCCGAAATACCCAGAATTCTCGGTATTTTTCATAGATTTTTTCTTTAGTTTTTACTGGCGAATCGGCGTGAAAATTTCATCACGATAATATCAGTACTCTACCAGTTATAAAGTGACCAAGATTCACCTATTGAGAAAATTTATTTTGCGATTTTGACAATGATATCCTTCAAACATTCCATGAGGTTTAGATCAACTCTTTTCGATTTATATAGAGACCAAGAAGAACTGAATAGATGCCATACAGACAGACCAACAAACTCTTCAAGAAATATCTAAAAACGAAACATGTAAAATTAGTATTTTACATACTTCTTCGCCTATTTTGGCGCGAGAGGTAAAACTTATCGTCCGATACTACGAATTTTGCGATCATAATCTTCTTTCGTTGATACATCTTGCTCTTTATTTTAGATTAGAAACTTGATGGTATCTCAACTTTTCACTGGAAGACATGCCTTCGAGAAATTATATTTTGTTCAAAAATAAACTTAATTCGGTACTGTGTACAGCATGTTTGGTATGAGAAGACCATTTTAATAGCATATATGGTTAGGGTATGATGTGTGTGGTCCGGATTCCAGTTCTTCATTGTGAACACACGAAGGTCTATTTTTGGTTCACCCTTTTCTG
Organism: Bruchidius siliquastri; assembly: GCA_949316355.1. Lineage (NCBI taxonomy): Eukaryota > Metazoa > Arthropoda > Insecta > Coleoptera > Chrysomelidae > Bruchidius > Bruchidius siliquastri. The sequence continues at coordinate 6,291,461 of OX438537.1, read as the reverse complement.
CAATCCACTTTCCAATGTTACTTTCTCGGAGTAATATTGAATTTCTGTACACAATCATTTTCCCAGCCGGCCTTTGAATTATTACGTCAAGTAGTAGTTCTTGTGTAGGAAGTGTTGATTTTATAACCAGTGTTGTTGCTAAAGGCCACACATCGGAAGTTGATAAATATCAGCCGCTAGACAGCGCAAGAGCAACGAAGAAAAATGTTTTTAAAAAATTGTAGCGATATCCGAAATAAAATTGTAAGTAAATCGGTTTAGGTCTGCGTTTATAAAGCATCCAAAATAATTTTGTAATTCAACGAATCCGGTTGATGGTGGGTCATCGAACAGAATTTTTGGTTAATTGAACAGTTAAGTACAATTTTTGATAATTCACAGCGATTCTTATTCAGAGAAACGTCTCGGAGAAAATTGCCCGGATGAGTTGATACGAAAAAAATGTTCATGGCGCACAAGGAACGTGTTCTTAATGCACCTCATGAAAGTGGATAACTTCATTTGTTATCATCTGCACGCGTTCCCTCGTTAGCCAATTATTTTTGGAAGATGCATCAGCACAAATTACGTTCAGCAACAATTTGCCGGGTATATTGTGCCCGCTTTCACGTCATGATGCTTACAAATCAGTGCGTAATCTGATATGGCTTGTGACAGGTCACGTTAATTGAACATATTTTACAGCATACCTGAGAGAAGCTTTTACATCTATACAAGTAAAAACTTTATTCGCGGTGGTTGATTGTAAAGCAAGACGAGCGTTGGAGAAAAGACAAATTCCTGGGGACCGCCGGCATGCATAGTAAATACATTGATCAGTTCATCCACTATCACAAATAAACATCGGTCACACCAGCATAGACCCGGTAGTAGCAGCAAGCTTGATTACGAGTGTTTGATGACAAACTTCTTCTTCTTCTGTATCTTAAAGTATAGATTCACGGGAAGTCTTTCGGCCTACATCACCCAAATGTGATGGAGAGCAATTGGACTTCATGGAGAGTCGCAGGTCATTGCGCTAGATATACCGCAAGCTTTCGATAGGGTCTGGTATGATAGAGTTCTAATCAAGCATGCGGCTTAAGTCCTGATGACTATAGTTTCATCCCCATAAAAAAATATACGTCTAGTGGATGCGCCTGACCTTATAAAGGGTCTATGCCCTACACAGTCTAGAAGATCGAAAGTAGTGGACGATCTGACCCTATTCTATGGATTCTAGTATTTAGTTCGGCTGAATTGTCTGGCATAATATCATATAGTTAACAGTACAACAATCAGTAGGGGGGAACGACTGGCTCATCCTCACCAGTTCGGATATTAAACACACCGAAAGAGCCTCTTACAAAAGTCATTCATTTGGAGAACCTCAGCTGAAGTCAATGGAATAGACATACGTCCTATCACTGCGTTTCTGGAGCGCGGTAGGTTTTCTGTGTTTTGCGTGAGATTATTCATAATAAAATCAATATAATCGACGTTCTAGTATGATAACAAACAGCAGTCAAAAAAATGCAGAAAAGGTCTCGAAATTAAATTTTAATTTTCCATATTTTCATCACATATAAAAATAAGCAACTTGTCAAAATTGATCCACCATTTCCTAGTTTAGGACCAGAGAAATTCGCTTTGGAAATCGATGCAGCGGCCATGATGGTATACGGTTAAAAATTAAAGGCCCCAGTACACAATCTGTTATGATGGGCCACTGCAGGTCATCGACATTGTTTACAGGGATGAATGGCGTATGATGGCGGACAGTTGGCAGTGGTTGATGGATCGTGGCGCGCAATGTCGGTTTTTCGTCACATTTTAGCCTGGCCGGTAGTGTTCTCACAGTCGGCCATTGTTCAGTTCGTTACCGACCGACGGGCTACTGCATACGTCTTATCTTGAGTTCTTCACCAGGCAGCAATGAGTCATTCGCCATTGTGTGAACATCTTTTGAGCTGACGAGCAATGATGGCCACGTGGCGCATGGCCCATCATGGCCCAATATATACTGGGGCCTTTACATATACTGGACAGGCAGAGGTTGCACTGAAGGTCCTCATTTCCGTAAATAAGAGCATCAGTAATTAACGACGGATAAAGAATACAATTTGGAAAAAGTTGTTGTAACTAGACCCTATATTACAAAAAGTCTTGAGATTCTAGAATGCATGGTCTTGATATGTAGTGCACCCATATTAAAAACTTGAGATAGTAAACCTGTCTATAAGTGAATAGATAGTCCTAATTCCATGGCCATTGTTCCAAAGACATAATGATCTCTCCGCGCCGTCGAGAATTTGTTCTGCGTCTCGCATTTACCTCAATCAATGACGGATTCCAACCTTTTACTTATTCCGCTTCATTACCATATCCAAGCGCCACTTCGCATATGTAATAGTACAGGAAATTTATTATCATGAAGGTGATATTTTTTGACTTCATCGATAGTTCTTTAAGTGTGAGCTTTGAAATGGGATGAAAAAATATCATTCAATATGGTGTTCGTTGGCAAAATGGAAATTCGAATGCTGCAAATAAATGTAGACCAAATATATTTATATGCAACTTGCAACTGGGGGCGCTGAATCAGAATATGATAATCAGATCAGCGTAGCACGTCAGGGTTGGGGGGGGGGGGGTGTAATTCAGGAGAGCTGATGATCACGACTCCCCCAGTAGCCATTTCCAAAATATGAGTCAAGTTCAAGTTTCTTAACTGATACTACAGCGTGGATAGTATAGCGAAGAGATGAAGAAATGTTGAATTTTTGTTAAAAACAACCAGAGAAGGAAAAGGCAAAAAACTGTTGATTAAAATGTGGGATCTGATATTGTCTCGTTAGGTAAGGTTTTCCGAGACAAGAGCAACGCTTAGTCTAGAGTTCTCTGCGTTCCCATGATTATTTTTTAGACGTTTTTAGTCAGTTTCAGCAATAGAAATGGTAATATATGCTAATACATAGTCGGTTGTTTGATGTAAGCCAATGATTCACTATAGTTTCTATTCCAGTAGTTTCATAGCGGTCAGTAGAAAATATAATGAATCAGAGACATACACGATAAGTTTTAGATGTGATATTAATGAAAGGGATTGAGTCGTTTTCTGTATATGTTATGTGTCACATATACCACACTGACCGGTCTATGAGTATAAAGAGCATGCAAACTATTGAAAATTATACCACACTGTGGCGGGTTAGATCTCCTGAGCAGAGCTTCTGACACAGAAATGCTCACGATATTTCACTGGCGACCTACATCGCGAGGAACATGTTTTTAATGTGCATCTTACAGGCCGTAATTTCATTTTTTTATCAGCTACAAGCGTTCACTTGTTGTTAGCCAATTATATTCGACGGTGGGCATCACCAGAAATAATTATACCTATAAGATGGAATTTGCGGATATACACCGTGGTATGTTTTGGCACACGGTATACAGAATAACTCAAAACTAAGTTATCAAACAGAAGTGGATTCCTGACAGTTGAAATAACTCAATAAAATGTTAGCCGCAATAAATAAGAGAAAAACGCTCGCACGTGTCAAATACAATTTATAATGCACTTTTTGTCAGAACTTTTCCACTGGTGATCAACGTTTTACATACGACATCATATATTTTTTTAATTCATAACATATTTCTTTTATTAAACCATATGAAATTGAGTAATTTTTGGTAAAAAAAAAACGGTAAAATTTTTATTATGGATAAAGTGAATAATGAAAAGAATAAACTTACTTGTTGGCCCGACCAAAATTTTAATGAGTGTTGAGGGTCACGCTGACAGTCTTCAGATGTTCCTAATATATACAATTTTAAACAAGTTTGAGCACGCAGGTATTTTGTCTAAAGTTGTAAGTGCTTCCAAGCAAAGGCAGCGTTTGAATATTTCAGTAGTTGCCTTGCCAGGGTCTCGAATGCATCTACGTGTTGGTCGAATTTTAACGTGAAAATGGAACCGGGTAGTCGATTCGATTTTCGAGCCATGATTTTGTATGACTATAAAAGGGACTGAAACAAGCGGAATGTCACGAAAGTTTAATGAGTTGCTTTGGGGATTCAGCCCCTTCTAGGGCTACAGTTTTTAATTGGTTTGCTGAGTTTAAAAGGGGCCGGGTATCACTCAATGATGAACCTCGCACAGGTCGACCTCCCACTGCTGTTACTCCGGAAACTGTACAAGCTATATAACCTACACCGAGATTGAGGCTTTTCTGGGGATTGGATTGGCAGCGATCCGAACAATCATTCATGATTACCTTCGCCTAAGGAAGCGGTGTTCCAGATGGGTGCCACATTTGTTGACCAGTGAGCAAAAAGCAATAAGAGTTGATTGGGCTAAGTATATGCTTGAAAAATTTGATAATGGGCACAGCAAAAACACCTTTAATATCGTAACCGGAGACGAAACATGGTTATATAATTATGATCCTGAAACTAAACAGCAGTAATTACTTTGGTGCTTTGATAGTGAGCAGCCTCCAACGAAAATTCGTCGTTCCAAGAGTGTTGGAAAGAAAATGGTCGCATATTTTTTTTCTAAAAGTGGATACATCATAACGGTAGCCTTGGAAAATCAAAGGACAGTAACTTCTGAATGGTATATAACCAAATGTGTTCCTGTAGTCTTCCAATAACTATGCAAGACCCGTCCAAAGACTGGTCTGCGGGGTATTCAATGGCACCCGCCCACAGCGCACTTAGAACTCTCGATTTTTTTGCTGAACAGGGTATCAAACTGTTGCCTCACCCACCTTATTCTCCGCACCTAACTCCGTGCCACTTCTTCTTATTCCCTAAGATCAAACAAAAGTTACGAGGTCGACATTTTTCCACCAATGAAGAGGCAATCGCTGCATTCGAGGAAGAAATTAGCAACCTTTCAATAGAACGTTGGTCACAAGAATTTGACAAGTAGTTTCACCGGATTGTAGTTTTTCTGTATCTAGAAACTTTCAGCGTGACCTTCGTATTCCAAATTTCACGTTCACACTGTATGAGATAACTCCCCATTTATTAGATGTCCTACAGTTACCTGAAGTTTCATATCAAACATAATGATCACCAGAATTCAAGAGTTGAATTCCTCAACTCATGATATGTTAATTCATTTGATATAACTTACTATTAATGACATACTTGAGTTGATACAAATTGCTCTGTTTCACATGTACGGAATTAAGACATATTATGCGCTATATATAGGCATAGGGCTGATTCTTCGTTTTATACTTACTACTCTCGAGTCATCTGTTATCATATCTCGCAGACTGGTCGGAGAAAACCAATTAAACACAAAACTAACCTATTTAGCTAATTAAGTGAATCCGCTTAGAATGCGAAAACGATTATTTAATTGAGTCAGTTTTTATCGCGCTATGTGGAATCTGTTAAATTGAGGTAATGATGTTAATATTGACGCGGATGGCAAAAAATTTGTTGTTTAGAAATTGTTGTATTTATGACATGCCGGAACTTCCATTAGTTACGTGATGTATCGTTAAAATGTCATCCGGTTAAACAGCTCAAATTCATAATAATTGTTTAGGTGCAATGTACCCCTCAGTGTCTTTTATAATTATGTTTTAGAACATTAGTGTATATTAAATGTTTGTATAAAACGAGCTCCAAATCGCAAGACACTTTGTTTCAAAAATTGTTTTGATCAAAATTGAAAGTAAATTGTTTTGATGATAAGATTTGATTGAATTACACCTTAGTGTCAAGTCTACTTCCCACACAGTAGTATGAGTTAAAAATCGAAGATTTGTATCCTGTTTTAGAAATGGCTCTCCAGGCCCTTTGGGCCCATCTTAGGTCTGAGTAGTGCTGTGAATAGGAATATTCGAAATAAATACGTTTTAAGAGGTTAAAAGCAATTTTTTTACATAAATCTCGTATAATTCCATTCAGTAGAAATGTCACAGAAGATAAATAATGTCTGAAAGAGTACGTTTATTACGAATATTTCGGACTCCGAGATGCTCCGCCATTCTTCAACTATTGGCAACCTTGCTTCCTGCAAAGCGATATTAGACGAGTGAGCCAATCGAGTGTGCTGTGGACAATTACAAACAGTACAATACTGTTTTATTCTTTCTGTATAGTTTTGACTCCTTGATAGTGTGCTTTAAAATGTAAAAAACGAAATAACACTGGAGGTAATATTTACAGCGATGTAGTACAATATGTAGTACAATACTGTTTTTTCTTCCTGTATAGTCTTGACTCCTGGATAGTGTGTTTTAAAATGGAAAAAAGAAATAACACTGGACGTAATATTTACAGCGATGTAGATAAGCCTCTTCCTCGACTTGTTTTGCAGGAGTGATTGTTTTCTAAAAACGCTTGTTTCTTCAAATATCTGACAAAAATTTTTGTATTCTTCTACGTTTAACCCTATGTTTATGTTCATCTGTTTTGTGTTCGATTTTTTCAATGTATTTTTCCATTAAATGTTTAGTTTTCTGATTTAGCTTTAGTTTTCAATTGGTTTGCAATATTTCCAAAATTCCATATATTTGCAATGTTTCTGGAAATATTACAATACTAGGTCTGAGGTAGAAACGTTTCGTGTTCTGAATTACTCAGGAAACTAGTTCTTGCCTCAGCTACAAAAAAAAAATAGGACACCTTACAGAATATTTATTTCCTGAGACTATTTTGATCTAGCGGAGAAATTACATTGGATAAATTGAAACATAAACCGGAAACGCCTTTTTGCTTCATAACAGGTGTCGATAGGCGGCGTTCAAAAATACTGGAAAATATTTTTACGAAAAAAAAACCAAGTAAGACGAAAGTTTATTTAGTTTAAAGTACCTTAAACTTCAAACATCTTTCTTTTGGAGTTCCTTGGCACTGTGGAATGAACTACCCCAATCGCTAGAATCTACTCTTCTTAAGGTCAATGTGAATAGAAATGTATCATCTCGCAGCGCCTTTGAAGCATTATAGGGTTGTTGCCTTTGCGCGATGCTATCTATAAAAAATGATAAAGAGAGAGAGACAACAGAGCGAGAGATAATCAAGTACGGATTGGATACGCAAATCTATCGGTGAATGCTGCGAATGTCATACGTGCACCACATCACCAATGACACCATTCTAGAAAGACTGAGGAAAGACAGAAAAATCCTCAACAAATTAAATTCAGGAAAGCGGCCTACTTTGGACATGACATGCGCAACAGGAAGTACCGATTGCTGATCTTACAAGGTAAAATCAACAGCAAGAGAGGACCAGAATCGTTCAGAACGGGAGTGAACAAAATACGATGGACTCATGTGACATCAATAGACGATAAGCATTGAAAAAGAAGAAGAATCGGGTACGCCCACTTCCACATCCAATCTTGTCCCATTTTTTTGTGTTATATGAGCAAATTATCCTGGTACAGCATAATGAGATGAACATGCACTTGTTGCGCATAGAAATAGAGGCGTCGCGTGGCACGACGAGCAGAACCGAGGCGGACTGCCATCGAACATTGGCAAATTGGCACTTTCACTTTCCCGGTCGGAACCCGTCCTCCGTCCGCGACAAACGACAAACGTCGAGAAACAAATGACAAAGGCGGTGGAAGCGACCGTAACAACTGATCATTTTTTGACGCGTGCCACTCGCATGCGGACTCGGCGGTCGCGCCTTCTATGAACTGGATATAGTACAGTGCAATTAGACCAACGGCATTTTAGTTTACTTGATATTGCTGAACCTATTCTTCAAACTTTCAGATCATTCAGACACGATCGTTGAAAGATTAATTACAACTCTGTCAAAAAGCAGTATTCTATAAGCCCAAAGTTGAATAGAGTTTATGTCAGTTGGCGTTGATTTATCTGTGCAGGTAGCCATTGATGCATTGATCCATATGGAAAGTTTATCCTATATCCACGCAGAAGTGAGCTGTAATGAAGTGAATCCAATAGTGTTCAGTGATATTTATTGGTAGCTTTGGTTGTTTATAGGTCGGTAACAAGTTTCACCTTCTTCGATATATGACACCAGAGTTGCTACCACAAAACGTGTCCTATTTGGTTGAACCTGAGTATCTTCACGAACATGTTCTGAGGCAACTGGAATACACCGAAGTCCAACAGTTGCTTAGCCATTGACACTTTTAGGTATTAGCTTACATTTCCTTATTAACTATGTCCATTGAACAAAATTTCGTAACTAACCTGTCATTTGGATTTGTTTCCACTGGCTAATTATCTGTGCGATTTTCACTGGCAAAATCACAGATAGATAATTGCGTGTATGAGAGCGTACCCTACTAAGAGCCTTACTTATGAAATGACAGTGTGAAATTATGCTGCTATCGCCATTAAAACACAAGACAAGGCAAATGAGTTTTCAGTTTTGATTAACGTCAGGGCATTCTTAGATATGCGTCTTGTGCTGAGCGTTCTTGCTGATATACAAATTCGCATTAGGACCTCGAAAAAAATTGGCATGCTGCGGAAGTCGAACAACCCACCTTTTGATTGACGTCGACTCAGTACAGTTCAGCAGACACTGCCAACTCAACTCAGAACTCCAATGATGTAAGTCGCACTGCCTCGAAGGTCAATCTTTCTCTGAATTTCGAACCGAGCGTTCGTAACTCGAGCTCCAGCAGCGCCAACGTTTGGGTCGGTAAAGATCTTCAACCGCGGTATTGAAATCATACCTCTTTATCGAACAGTAATAGCAGCAATGCAGAAAACAACCGTGACAATTACTCACTACTTGCTACTCCGCAAGATGGAAGCTGATACTGAAATTCACATTTAGAAACCCGGAAGTTGGTGAAGATCGAGAACAATGTTTGGTGAGGACGGTGTCTCCAGTATTCCGGGCTGACGTTGTAGCCGTTCGGCTACCGCACCGTGGTGACCAGTCGGCTGGTAAGGTGCGTTTTCGTGCACGCCATTCATCTTGCTGACCTTATCTCACTTCAATAACTATCTGACAATTAACACGAGCATATTGTGGGAGAAGGATTCCTGTCTAATTCAACTAGATCAAGATTAATAACAGCGACTGCGGAAGCGACAATAACAACTGACATTTTTGCTACGCGCCCGCTTGATTGTCATATATTAATATACAGGGCGTCAAGCTCGGGGTGTGCCGTGGGAGTGCGAGCGAAATACGAAAGCGCAATATTCGAAATTCGATTGTTTTTTTTTTAGCTGGCATCCGCGTATATGGGTTGAGATGAATACTGATACTAGCTGCAACCTTTATGTAACAAGATCATTTCGAACGATGTGTTCATTGTGTCTTGAGATGAATCAGTTTGATGTGTTCATAAATATTTATTATTTATGCACGAGAACTACCGAATGTCCTTTTTAATTTGTAGGTATGCTCTTACTTGGTGAAACTAATCCATCATACAGATAAAATTATATACCTAACTCAAGGTTCCTCAAATAATTTCTTCGGGATTTTTTCACCGTTTCAGAATCCATGTAGGCAGAATTTTTCACTTGCTCCTATTTTCCTATGAATATTTGTGGCATTATCATAGTGCTTACAAGTATGGCATTTTTTATCATTCTTTTTAATTATTCTGTTTTGGATTTGGGAACAGATAACAGCGTTATATTATGTGATATGTATATGCTCATATTTTGTTCATGTCAAAGCAGTTAGCTTAGTATTTGTATTTAGCTTCAATAAGAACTTTATAATCAACCGAAACCTCAATTTTTTTTTACCATTTCACATCTACAATCAAATTCCGAGTCCATACTTTATTGATCATCTTATATTTTTCACTGGTTATTACAACCACATGACAGTTGATGCTATTGTCTTGTTTGAAAACAAAAGCAGTCAAAATGTCAATTTCATTATAACTTCAAAATTTAATTTTCCAATTTTTTACTATGTTAAAGGCTTCCAGGACTGGCAAAATGTTAGCGAAGCAATTGAGTCATTATCATTTAATTTTAAGTCGTGAAAGAGAAACTCATTACGATTTGAGCCAATGATAGTGAAAATAAATTCATTTGATCATTATTTTACCTTGCATCGACAATATTAAAGAAACCCATCACCGAGTAGAACGATTCGATCATGTAGACATATTGAAAACGATTTTTAGCCCCAATTTCATGATAAATCCCCAGAAAATGCACATTGTAATTCTCTTAATAAATCAAAATCTAAGCAAGTTAGTAAACCTGATGTGGTGGAGAGAAAGCTAATTATTATTTGACCTTCTACCTTAGTGACACTCTTAAACTAATTCTTCACACTGCACTGATCAATGCTAACATATACAATTTCAAAATTAAACCTGAAACCACCGCAGTAATAAAAATAGAAATCGTTTACTGTTAGTGAATGATATTTTGTTGTTGGACATTATGCTCTCTTGATTTTTTGTAAATATTATATTTTAATAAGAAAATAAAGGCCTTCCTGGACAAATAACGGTGAGGTTTTGACAGAATAAAAAATAATCTCAATGATATTTCGTTGGTGTGGTATTAAAGAAATCTGGTTTTTCGCGTAGGATTTTATTCCATCCTTTGAGATTTTACATTTTTTATCATTACAGATTTCTCGACTTTTTAGAAACCCCCAACTTAGAAACGTCCCTTTTGGAAGGAAATTAACTACCCCTTAAAATACAGTATGACCTGTAATATACCGAAAGTATATTACGATCATAAGTCGGATCTATTGTCTGTATGTATCGTAAGGTCCATAGCTATACAGGAGAATCTATAATTTTTGTAATTTCAATGCAAATATGTGAACAATAACAACAACATTTCTTTAATATATTTTTTGTGATAAACTATTTAATTTCATAATATATATCAGATACTTTTCAAGATATTTTATTCCTTAAGCTATTTCATTCTTGTTAATACATTCTATGACTTAAGATATTTCAAGAGTAAGTTAACATAGAATACAAATAGAAGGAAAGTTATAGTAGTGTATCGATAAAAATTGAGTTTAAAAAATCAGCCTGTTCATTTACTTCAATGAAATCAGGGTTTCGATGATATTGTTGAATCTAATGTTAATGAAAAGATCATGTAATTAACACACAGTTTCACAAAAACTCTTCATTCAGTGATGCGTTCTGATTTATATTTAAACCTGACAGTCCGAAGATGATTTAAATATAAATCGGAACGCGTCACTGGAATAAAAAGAGTTTTATTTGTAAAACTGTGTGTCAGGTACACAACTATATTATCTGAAATATTTTTTATTTCATCGAAACCTGCAAAGTACTTTCCGTGTTATCGAGGGGCCAATTATTACCGAAAAGTGTGCAGACAGACCGAAGGAAATGAATGATATGCTTTTTCTTGACATATATGTCATTGAAACGGAAAAAATTAATAAATACATCATAACGTAATAATAATAAAATGCATTTATCTATATGGGTCAAACGACGCTGATAAGTGATCTCGATCACGACGGATGACATGCACGTATAGAGGGCACCTTAGATCGGCTGGTTAAGTTGGGCTTTTGGGAAGATCTAAGAAGAATAGATACAATAAGAATCTTCACTATTTTCTTAGACATCTCAGACAGTAAACGATACAGGAAGAAAACGAGCATAGGGATGTCCACTTACTCAGACTTTGGTTAGCAGCTTATAAACACTTAATCGTGCAGTAAGTAAATACCGGCAGAGCAAGGCAAGGCAAAGAATAGTCTCCCATGTACCGGTATGTGGTGATATCTTGAGGGTATGTACAGTTAATCAGCGGCGATTAGGTAGTGGCTAGAGTGCGTGTACTTGCGCAATTCGGTCGGTACGGGATTATGTAAATCTTGATTAATCGCCTGCGTCCTTCTCTCCCAAGCACGACGTCGCGTCGCGCAGCGCCGGTGTGTTCCTTCTTAACGGCTACAATGCTCGCATTATCGCAGTATTAGTTATAACAGCAAGCTGCGCCGCGTAAGGATAGCCCGAAGAGTATAATATACAAACGTGCCGTGAGGAGATGCAAGCGACAGGGCTGGGCTTGGGCCCGATTGCGTAGCACAAACCATCGGCCGAATACATTCCACGAAAATATTGCGTCCCGGTTGAATGAAATATTTCATTTCATTCTCAAATTTTATTATTAATGAAACAAATATTGGAACTGCTGAAAGGCCTTTTCTAGAAGAACTACTGAAAGATCTTACATGATTTTAAAAATTCTCAAAGTTTCAGGAAGAACATTAACAGGAGTTCCAAAACTTATTTCAACTGGATTAACAGTTCTGAAATCCGATAAGAATATCTAGTAAACTGAAATACAAAGTCAACCTACTTGACGTTATTTTTTCAAATTGAACTTTTGAAATTTTCTGTTATACTGATTCAGGTAGAATGAAGAAATGTGTAGCATTAGCAGTTATTGGAACAAAAGCTGAACTTACTATAGTGTGAGTAAACGTCCCAATTTGACAAAAGCCGGGAGCGTCTATTTATAGTATATTTATAAATCTCTAAAGCGACCGTTCTTAAGTATCATTTCAACAGTATACCAAGAATTTTGACCAAATATATCGCGTGTTATATGGATACATAGCTCCAGTATTAATCTGTTGCCACTGGCTCGATATTTAACAAAAAATATTAAGTACTACAGGGGTCAAATTTTTATACCTACGTCTTCTATCAACACCAATTTTTTCAGTTCTCCCTGTTACCACCGCCAACCATTTTTTACCCTCCAAAAAGTGACGAGGAAAACGATGAGCGACTGGGAGACATCCTGAAACAAAGTTTGATGTTTTACGATACCTTCGTACACCACTGAGCTCGTTTTCAAAAACTACAATTTTTTTTCGTGTTCTAGTCATACTAGTAACCTAGTTTCAAGTTTTGATCAAAAACCGAAAAGTGCTTTCATAGTTATAGAGGAGTGAAACAAATTACACACGGACAAAGTCGACGGAAATGAGTTACATGGTTTTCCACGATGTTATGAAACAGAATTTCTCGAATTCCAGGTGTTTTTTTAATAATACTTTCCTTTCAATTGGCGTGAGAAGTGGTATGGGGGGTGTAGCAATTAAATTGAATTGCGTTGAGGTGGTATCGTTTCAGATATGATAACATTACTCGATTACTCTTATCTCAGCTTGATACAATGTGATAAGGTCTGTTCATCTCCTGTTGGACATACAGAAAGATCGTTAATATGGTGTGGTAATAGTGTTGAGGATTCCTTATATTCTCTGTATGAAACCACGCAAATCACCACCTTCCCACAAGACTACTCACATCGGCAACAGCGAGATGCCTTTTGAATCAATGAAGAAGAATCGAAAGAAAAGGTTGGAAAAAAATCCTGAAGATTCAGACAAATACCCATCATGATCTTTCAGCCCTTCCATCAAACTTCTGATGGTTAATTCAAACAAGCCTGAGTTTGCAAAGGCTCTCTAACCGTCTCGGATTTTACGATGAATACTAGAAAAACCGAACTGACCCATCCTCCGAATTTACAAAACTTCGAAGGAGCCTCTTCCAAAAGTAATTATTCCGCGTTGTTCGTTGAGCTGTTACGGAGTGTAATTCCACATAATTACAATTTGCAGTGCTTCAACATCGATGTGAATTGATATTCAATCTCTCACAGAGCTTCTGGGGCGGGATAGGGTCCTATAAAAAACGTACACATTGCGTAAGTTGTGTTGTATGTTAATTTTGCAATGTTGCCCAAGATATTAGTAATTTTTCCTATTCCAATCTATCTGACAAGTCACAGAGGTATAAAATCTCATACTTCAAATAATATGATTTATGTATTTGCTTGACATGTATAAAAATTATCTACTGTGGCGTTAATCGATGTCTAGTAAAAGCAATAGACCGCAATCGATATATATCTCCGAAATAGATCTCCATATCAGTTAGTCGTGGGTATGTATATGTGTCATTACGAATATCCAACAAAACCCGCTCCCATGTGGCCTTATACCTACCAGCGAGCTGGGGCAAATCACCCGTTACTGATAACGATAACGGTGGTCAGCCAATTAGTCTTATAAAGTTTATATCTGTAGGCTGATTCCGCAAGAGATGTGAAGTCATTCCGACTTATATACGCTGGTAACAGGTACGGATTAAATTAGAATCCATCGGTACTTGAATACCATTTGATTCAGGAACAGATCTATAGGTAGAACATATTTTTGATGGGGATTCGTATATAATAATATATAAACTACAATCAGTTGATGATTATGATGCATTATTTCATTTGATTGCACTTATAATAATTAGTAATCGACAGAATTTAGACAAATCACTGAGTACATGGCAGAGTTAGAATCACCACACAATATTCAAAACTGTTGTAGTTACTGTCTCAAATGAACAGGCTTGTTGGTCATTATCCACTCTTGTTTAAGCGTCAAAAATGCAATGATCCAGCACATGAAAAAATCCTCGAAAGAGTTGAACCATCTGATTCTCAATCAATTTGAGAACTACTGTGCTATATTATTCATGTTTAGAAGTATCCTTCTATATTTTTTATTCTTCACTCTATGCTTATTTGTCATTCACGTGTTGTGTTATGGCGGGCTTGCATTCAGTATTGCGATGGAGATATCGGGAGAGTAAATTGTAATATTCCAAATTGATTTGTTACCCTAGCAACTTTGCATTCATGTGTAGACGCTGAGCATATAATCCTGGAATATATGGAGGACACATGTTATGTTAATAAAGCATGAAATGTATACTAAAACGCAGTTCATATTCCAACATGGGTAATATAAGTTGCCTGGTAAACCTATAAACAACATAATGATCTCTCAAATGATATACCATCGCTGTTCTTACAATGCAAAATTTAGTTGCACAGAAAGAAAATCAAAAGTTTGATTTCGGACCTCCATTGTCTATAAAATTTTGAGTATCACGACGTTTCGATTGATATTCTATCTTCAATCATCTTCAGGTGAACTGGCGAACACGTTCCTTTCACGCCTATTTATACCCCGTCCGGTGACGTGTCGTTGTGCGCGGTCTGTTCTGATTGGTTCCCGATGCGCGGTATTCCGGTCTGCTGACGTGGCTGTTTGTCGGTCATTGTTTGTTGTCTGGTCCAGTCGTAGTCTCGTGATCTTCTTTATGAGTGGCTGCCGGATTGGTTTAATGTCTACGCTGGGTTTGCTGTACACTTTGCTGTTGTTGGTAATGAATGCCGCCTCCTTGAATTTCCTTATAAAAATTTTATAGACAATGGAAGTCCGAAATCAAACTTTTGATAAATCCACCTTGTCTACAAGTTTCAAACAACAGAAAGAAAATTATGAAGGCTCATTTTTGCAACTTTTCATTTAGTGTAATTTTGATCGTTAGCATGAATTTCATCATTGGAATTATATGATCTGAATGCAAAAGATAGACTGAGGAATTAGGTTACACTGTCTTGAAATAAAAACCTACATACATTGATAACATTTTGGTACTTTTTGTTCCAAAGTAAAATGGGACCGAGAATGAGACGGTAATTTCGAGTGCTGTGAAGCCCATTTTCCTTATGGGGACAACAGTTATTAATTTCTTCCCCCACATAATGGCCTTCTTAGACAAAATTAGGCTGAATTAAACAACAAATTCCAACATCGATCATAAGGGACAGAGATATATTATTATTTGACGAACATTTTCCTAAACAATTAAGCAAAACGTTGATGTCCCTGTGAGGTAAAATTTCACTAGAGATGTTCGGAAGTGGGATCAGATAATGAATAAAAAATGAACTACAACTGACAATTCAATGCTAAACAAGATTTATTAGGTCATCAGATACTTGGTGGTATCATCATGGATTCTTTAATAACACGTGCAGCGCACAGCGTATTTCATGTAGGGCGTTCGGGTACGCCCAGGGCGTACCCAAAATGAGAGCTCAATTGTTTTTTATGAGGGTATCAGATTTTGCTCACAACTGGCTGTTATACATATTTAGATCATTCAGGGAGATTGTTTTAAATCAAAATTCAATTAAAATTATCCTGATTTATTAATCAATGAAAAGACGTTATTGCTGGCTCATTTCTGTACAAGGTTTCAGTCAATTGATTTATTACATAACTAATGTATGTTTTATCATGAATCCGACGTTTCTGTCTGTTTTATTCCAAACCATCTTCAGGTACTTGCGTAATCCTACAATATCATAGTAATTAAAATTAAAACAAACTAACATTGAAAACACTGCAAAATGCAGATTAAACAAATGAAAATGATTTCTATCCAGCTGAAAGCAGTGAGTGATCTTAAAGTGACACAAAGCCGTGAAGGAATTTCGATAACAGTACAAAAAATAGTAAAATCATCAACAAGCAAAAAATCAAAAGGAATCATTTAGATAAAATGTTATAAAGATGCAAAAGTCTTCAATTAATAATAAAAACTACCTATGCTGTCAACGATACATCTGAAGCTTGAAGAGTATTTGTTGTTTTTCATATGGATCATATGTGTACTGTTTCCTTTACATGTTTTAAAACAAGGTTGCCTTCTTTTTTATTCTTCATTTTTTGTGGTTATAAATTCGTTCTTGTTTAGTTTGACCAATATACTTCCGTCGTTGTCACCACAATCGACTTATTGCACATGTCTAGGTTTGATATGTACTCATCCATATATGTATATTCGAATTATACACACTATGGTTACGGCTTTATGACTGGAAACCATCAAACCTACACTAGGCCACCTGGTTGCATGAATATTGCTCTTTACAGTATATCACAAAGTACCATTCGCAATAATTTTATGACTTCATAAAATTTGTCAATTAGTTATAGACTCAAATGGAGTTGTAGGTGCCAAACAATGAACTATCAACACTGGAGGAGTGGTGTAATCAAGTCTTGTAAGAATTCTCATTGCATTGCGTGTTTCAAGGCTAAGGGCCATTCTACCATATCAATATATATTTATACTCAATACAAACCATTTTTTTTACGTATCTACTCCACTGTTCTCAATTGACGAACACTCCAAAGGAATTTGGTAACGCTGTACCGGCATTAAGGGTTCTCCTCAGCAGAGGCTTGCTGAGCCAGTTCTTATATCCTGGAAACTGGGAAAATCTCCACCATCCCAAGACCCGTCATATTGGCGACACTAACTAAATGTGATCTATAAATGGAGTTCAGTTCAACGCTCTGAAGACTAACAACCATGCTGGTAAGGAAGATACACATTTTTGGTCTCCCAGTCGTGGAGATGGAGGGATTGTCATTACCCGAGTCATCTAATATCAAGCTTCTGGGAGTTAACAACAACTCGAATGATCCTTTTCCAACAGTTATTCTTTCGAAAAACATTACCGTTGTAAAATGAGCTGTCGGGGAGTTTGTTATCCGAAGGTTACAGTTTGCAGCGTAAATAATACAACTCAATCTGTCGAGTTGCAGATGACAGCACTTTTGCTTCCTGCATGAAACCAGGTAGCCACGATGATTCCGAGAGACCTTACTTCATGTTGTCCGAATAAATAGGTACATCAAAAATATATTTGTCGAATGAGAATCTACAAATGGAGTTAAGTTTAATGGATAAAGGGCAGAGAGAACAACCTAGATATAAAATTAACAATAATATGTACTGGCACTTTCAGGTTGTCGGCCTTGCTAGGTCGGTGCCCCAGAAACTGGTGGTTCTCTTCCAGTCCAGATAATTGTATTCACCGGAACATGTACTGCTATTCTACAAGGCTCAGTTCAGAGCATCCCTGGAGTATTGAACACATGTGTGGAGATGCACTATGAAGCATTCCACAAACGAATAGTATGTCTAGTGGGTGCGCCTGATCTTGCAAATGATCTCCACAGGAAGGAACATCGAAAAAAGGTAGCTTATCTGTCACTGTTCTATAGGTAATGTCATTGTAAGGGTTGATCGCATAACAACACCAAGGGTTGTCAGTACAGACACAGAATACTCGAAGGGCCAGAGGGCGCATCCTCACCAGTTCGAACTATCAACGCCTCGAATGAATCTCTTCCAAAAGCCGTTCTTTTGGAGAACCTCGACGTTGCTGATTGAGCTGCCGGAGAGATTGTGCCCTGAGCTTACAAAGTTTTGAGGTCAATTAGAATAGTCACTTATCGTTTCGAAGGGGGTCCGGGGCGCAATAGACTCTCCTGCCTTCAACCGTCAAAAATATTGTAACTATCTCCATTAGCTCAAGTATTAGTGGTCCTAGTTTTCATATTTTTCAAAGGCATTCGATAGACGTGACCATGAAATTCTCCTGTAAAAGCTTATAAGCTATGTGTTTACGATTCAATTATTTCACTTCTTCAAGTCATACTTGCTAGGTAGAAAACTTTCGGTTGAATATCGTGGTTTCAAGTCAATCAGGGTCGCATCGGCATCTGGGGTTCCTCAAGGATGTGTTCTGGGGCCGCTATTGCTTACAATATTTGTTAATGACATCAGTATCAAACTCTCTTGTAGTCACTTAATGACTATGATCAGCATGCATGTAGAGATTAAAAATTTTTGTCAATAGTAGGACACTCTTACTATTATTCAACACGTTTGTTAGATCTAAGTTGGAATACTGCAGCATTATTTGGTATCCTGGATATGATGTACATTCGCGTAATGTTGAAGGAGATGGGGTCTATCCTGAAGATGGAATTCGAAATGACATACTGCTTAGCAGGTTCAATATGGTAAACTTATATTTTTTGTTGTAGGATTATAGATTTGAGGAGATGTTTTCTGACTATAGGCTGAACTCTATTTTTCGATGTACTTTTTATTTATTCTTATATCTCTACTTTTCTTAATTATATCTGATTTTTCCTGCTCGTTCAATGGAGTAATCCGTTCGGGCAGAGTATGTTTCCAATAAATAAATAAAAAATAAATAAATAAATATTGAAAACTCCAAGCTATTATAATACTTCCACTTGACCCTGCTGCAACAAAGGCACCGATCACGTCCAGTTTTCCACGAAGGTCTTTTCCATGCTGTCGAGGTGTCTGGCTATTGACTCCTTCGATAGATGCACGAGTTGTGGTTCGCATAAATATATTCGATAAAAGTGAAGGCAGTCGTTACGTTATAGGCGATAACTCAGGAGGACGCGCCATTCGTTCGATGGCCGGCTCGTCGTCGATGTATCTGGCGGATTCGTAGGAAAAAGGAGAAGTGTTGATGTGGAAAGTGCTCATCCGAATAAACTAGTAACCTCTCGCCGACGCCGGACTAGCCGGCCGGTGCGAATCCTACCGAAAGGCTATAATTACGAGCTGCTCTAGCCGTCGTCGCCTTCGTCTCGCCTGTCCAGGCGGTCCCAGTCTGCGTCGCACCGTTGCCGCTGATAGTTAATATAAAATTGTGCAATTTAAACAAAAGGATTCACAAACTAAACTCGTTTTTTGTGAGGCGTTTGTATTTAGTCATCATCAGAGTGTCAGAATGGATTGCGCTACGCAGTATACTTTGCAGCTAGCTAAGTCCTATCCTGAAGATAAAACTAGACTTATCAAGTCTAGCATTCTATTGATCCTTTTTATGTATTCTTCCATTCACTTCTGTGTTTTTGTAGATTTGAAACGCGCGTTTGAAACTATAGACCGAAATATTTTTATAAATAAATTATCTTCATATGGATTAGGGAATCAGGTACTTAATTGGATAAACAATTTTTTAGTGGATAGGCACCATAGAACCAAGGTCAGTGGTAGACTTTCTGATAGTAGATGTAGTGAATGGGGTGTGCCTCAGGGCAGTGTCTTGGGACCTTTATTATTTATTGTTTATGTTAATGAAATACATCATAGTTTAAAGAACTTATTTGTAAATTTATTTGCTGACGATACTCTTATTTCTATATCAGGTACAAATTTTGAGGAAATTACTGCTCTACTAAATAAGGATTTGGAAATATTATATGACTGGTTATGTCAAAATAAACTTAAGTTAGACTGCTCGATAACCAAATGTTTGGTTATTGGCTCTAAGATAAAATGTCAAAGATACAGAGATACTGGTTTATTTCTTAATATTAATAACGATATTATTGATTTTGTTGACGAGATTAAATATTTGGGGATTGTTTTAGACCCATAGCTAAATTTTGGTAAGCATGTGGATTACATGTGCAAGAAAATTGGTAAAAAATTGGCTTCTTTTGGCGTATATCACAAAGTCTTTCATCATAGGCTAGAATGATAGTGTATGATACAATAATTCTTCCCCATTTTTCTTATGCATGCTCAATCCTCATTTCTTGCAATAAAGAAGACATACATAGGCTGCAAATTCAACAAAATAAGGTTATGCGTATTTTGCTACAGTGTGATAGATATACTCCAATTGACTGCATGTTGCATACTTTAAATTGGTTGAATGTGTGGCAGTTCATTAAAGCTGTGAATCTCATCATGATTTATAAAATCAAACACAATCTTCTTCCTGAGTATTTAAGAACCTTCCGACAAAATGTCTATTTGTACCTACGAAACTGACTTATGTACCTAAGCATTTGATTTTAGTTTTAAATTATGTTTTTTGTAAAACTAGCCAAGTACTAATTAAGGATTTATTTATTTTATTTATTTCTTTTATCCTTTTTGCGTCTTTGGGGAAATATTTTTTGGCGACTGCGTTTGCAGGATGGTTGAGGGAAATCTCTGGAAAACCTCAACCATCGCCGTCAAAATGTCCTTCAGATGTTCTATTTTTTAAGCTATGTCATTCTTTCAATATAGTTTATGATTTAAGGTATTTTAAGAATAAGTTATAGTGTAGTGTATCGATAATAAATGATTTGAACTCAATTCTTATCACCAATACTCACACAGTTCTACCACTTGCCAAACCACTTTCTTACAAGCTTTTATTAACCTTACAATGAATGTATGAATGTTTGTGCAGTGGAATTTCGCAACTCAATTTTGAAGCAGATACCTTCAACCGACTGAGTTGAAATTTTGAATACACGTTTAGTTTGGATGACAATACATGGTTAGCTGTGTGACGTCAGTCTAAATCTAACATGATGGAACACCCAAAATGGGGGACTAGTTATTTTTAATGCACTCCTACAATATGGGTATCAAATGAAAGGACTTGCTGAGAATACGAATGAGAGTAAAAAAAGATGGTGATCATAAACTCCGTTTCTCCAATTCGTCTATCATTTTGGAGGCTAGTGTTTCTGCATACCTGTCTAGCGATAACTAACTCGTCGGGCTATCACATTTATCAGTCCGACGATGATTTAAATATAAGAGATCGTGTACTCTTTATCTGCATGATGGAAGAGTTTTCCGAAGTAAAAGCATGTACGATCTACAAGAATTTAAAACTAGTTTGTAGTGCTGTGAACTTCAAAAGCTGGACGCTTACGAAAGCCTAAATATAGCGAAGCAAACAAGCAACGTAATGAATAAGGATAAGGCTAATAGCTTGCTGTTTCCGTTAGCTTCTTATGGATAACCTATGTGTTCACTTGACAAACGTAATTAAATATTGGTAATAAACGATAGGCTATATGAGGAAAGTAACCAGGCATACATTTTAAGTTTTAGTCTCAAGTCTCGAGCTGCCAAAATATTTAGCATCACACGTTTCGGGCTTCAAAAAATATTTCGGCGAATAGTAAAACTGTGTAGTGTTGGTAACACTACTAAAGTTTCTATATATGTATACCTCTATATTTTGCTTTCCTCTTAAAATATCTTGTGATAAAATATATTAAAATAATGCAATAGTTTAGAACAGAATATCTTAAGACATGAGATATCTTAAGGAGATTGTGACCGCGATATTTGATGTTTTCCTGTAGTACAAATGGAGTGGCCAAGAAATTTTTCTCTTATAGAGTGCCAGATTAAGACAGAGCGATACTGATAGGATCGAGAGAGTACATTAAAAGATTTGTTTGATTGCGAATGCGGAAGACACGGACTCGAGTTTCATTCTAACTTAAAATTATTCTGGTTTATCACTTCAAAATTTAATCTCCAATTCTTGCATTTACACAGTTCATCCCTCTAGGTTTTCATCTTAATATTTTACAATTTATAGCAATTCGTTCGAATGTCCGCAAAACGGCTGTATCTAAACAACTTTGGCAGCGATGTCTTCTATCTCGGGCACGTCTCACGAGCAAGTAGTTTGATTTATGCAGTGAGGTCACAAAAAGCGTTCATGCAAAGTCGAGAGTCGTGACCGGACGCGTGCTAAAAATGGTTACCGCGCTTCCACTCTAACATACATACACATGCATGCCTAGCTCAAACGTTTATAGTCCAGTCGAAACTTCTTTGATCCTACATTTTGTTGTGACATGTAATAAGCTCGAACCAGGATTGATAAAGTTAGTTGGCAATTCGCCGATCACATTTCGTTCAGTTCCACAGAGCGTTCAAAACCTGCCGTGCCGATTGGGTAATCTAAGCTAACCTCCAAACATGGTCTGTGCTCATGATCAAGTTTTTTTACATTTATTTTAACGTCTGTGAACGTACAAACAGTATATTATATGTGGAAGTGATTTTTCACAGCCTACTTTGGACGTTTCAACTGTTTTTTTCATTGTGAACGTATGGGACCAATCAGTGAAATAAATCCTCAATCCAAGAACTTCGATATTCTTTGAAAAATGTACTCACGACAAGAGTATCTGATCTTAATCTAAAACAATGTACTTGATAAGAAAATTATTATTGATTTGAACGAAGAAAAGTATATTTTCGAATTCAATACTCATTCTAAAGAAATATACTCTAAAGAATGCTTTTCTAACAAATATTCCCTATTTTATTTGTAAGTTTATCATATTTTCCAGCGGCGCTCGGTTTACTTCAATCAAGAATACAAACACCTTGCAGTTCCGTCCAATTAATTCATTTACTTGTTTGGCATCGCCATATTCGTCAACGGCAATTCAGCGGTACGCGTGTGTCTGTTTGTGTATCATTCAATAAGATACAACATAATGTGATGAACAGAATTTGTAGTTAATATTATGACCTATAATCCTACGAAAATTGCCTAGCTGAGTTTCTATGCTTTATGAGATGTTTATGGAAAAAATTAAAATTTCAAATCTTTGGACTGGCTTGCAAATTAGATATAAACTTAAGTTTAATCTGTCTATATATAATGCAAAACAAAGTAACATGCCATCATGTGACATAGGAGAAGCCCCTTTCGAGTATGTTTTGACTGGACTATGAGGCAAGCACACCGTACTCTCCAAGATGTACAGTAATGATCGACTGTTTGTGATAAACTGATAACGCATTAAAATTAATGCCTAATAATTTTATAACCATTGGATGCATTTCACAGTCTTCCGCTGTTCATAAAGATTTTCTTGGTAGAAGGAGATAAGAACATACACAATCCTCAGGTGATGTTGAAGCGGAACTGTATCAAGCTCGTTATGATGTACTAGAGTATAGAGTAGATAGTTTTAGTAAAGTCGAAAATTCACTTGAATGAAAATTATCGTATATATTGCGACGAGTGTTAACATGTTAATATACGTTCTTCTAACAAATTTACCATTAATATTTTACATTAATGAAATCACTAACTGATCCTGGCTTTGTGCTGTCTCACACCAAACTTGTATTGATGAAGAGTAATATATTTTAGTTATTACTTACTTACCTGATAGTTCGAAAAATGGAAGCCGACTGACTCGTGGACGTCGAGGCTTCTGAGTATTATTACATTAAGGTCTAGGAATTAACATCAACAATCGCATGTCATGCCAAGAGCATGCTGCAAGGCTTGTTAAGTTGGCTTCCTTGAAGCTGGGCATTCTCTTCCCTTCCAGAAGGTTGTATCCACCAGATCAGCTACTGCCACTCTACAAGGTTCAGTTCAGACCATCGCTGGAGTACTGCTCCAATGTGGGGAGATGCGCCCGGCCTCCAGGTACTCTCTAAAGCTTCTGGATAGAATCCAAAACCGAGCAATACGTCTAGTAAATATGCCGGATCTTACAAAGGACCTCCACAGTCTGGAACATCGAAGAAAGGTGGCCAATTTGCCTCTATGCTACAGATAATATCATGGTAAATGTTCCACTGAGTTCTTCCACCTAGTAGCACCAAACAGCAAACAGTAAAAGGGCACAACGGGTGCATCCTCACTAGGTCGAACTTCCAACACCTCGCACTAGCCTCTTCCATGAAGACTCTCTTTTGTAGAACCTAGGCGTTGTGGAATGAGCTGCTGGGGAGTTTGTTTTCCGACAGCTTCAGTCTGCTGCGTTTTAAGATCAATGTGAATAGACATTTATCCTCTCGCAGTACTTTTGCGGCCCTTCTGCCTTTGCGAGAACTTATCGACAATAAAAACTTTATCAGACAGACATTATCAGTTTGTTTTTACCCAAATAAATTAACAGGACGTACCTGTTATGTTTCATTCCTCATTGATGACTATCTCCAAATTGAAAAAATAATAATGTTAAGATTTGTATGTATATATTTATGATCGATACTGTAATTGCAATGGATGGAAGAAAGGAAATAAGTGTTCGATTCGGACCGTGAACTGCAAGCTCCCAAAGGCCACGGATCCAGCGAAATACCGCTGTGAGTTGGGAAATGGATTGTTGCGGAAATCATTGCATGTATCGAGCCAAAATGATCATTGCATTTCAATAGCTGAAATAGGACGCTAGTCTCTATCTAATGGACGTTTTTCGATTATGCTCTCTACTATGCATCAGACTTGCAATAGACATGCATAATTCGTCTTTAGCCTAGACTCGTCAGTATAGCCTGTCGGTCTAGCTGTAGAGCGAAATCGGGGAATATATACGTAATCCAGTCAAAGGTGTGATAGCAACATCAACTCATCTAAGTGACGCCCTCTATAGGGACGCCCTCTATAGGGACGCCCATTGAGATCTTACAAAGCTAAAGGTCGTAACACCTGGACTGCCTTGAAGGGGCAACAAATTTTCGTTACGACATCTGTCAATAAGGGTAAACTTAGATAAGTTGAAGAAGTTTTTCGGTTCCATATCGAGGTGTGTCGAAAACAAAAACAAATGTGGTCAAGTAGATTTACGTTGTATTCTCCATGTTATTGTATCAGCTCAGATCTAAGGATATAGACATAATTCTGGCACTACTGATAGTTGGAAGTGTATTTGAAATACAATCGATAAACCTAATGTTTTATAATCTCAGAAAATGACATTTTTTTTCAAATAAAAATCATCAAAATCTGATACAAATTTACGTTATGTACAGGGTCAACCAACTTGATGTCATTTTTTAAGAGAGTTGAGATTCGGCGAAAATGCAGTTAATATTATAGCAAATATATCCTGGTTTAAAAATGAAATCTTACATACAACACTCAAAAACTAATTTTTGTTATTCTCATAACTATTTGATGAAACATTTTTCGCATTTTTTCGCACTGTCATATGGTCGTTTCACTCTACCAAAAAATACAAGCCATTTCAAAGTTTGACGTAAGAGCGTAGTATGTAGATTTTTTATTTCGGCGTCGTGATTTGCAGCGAACTTCCTAAGGAATGAGTACAAAAAACCATACAATCCCAAGTAGGTCTCGGCAAACTGTTGATGACTATGCCCCTGTACACGCAAATTTGCAGAGAGACCTACATAGCTGGAACAAAATGAATATTCCACAGAGTATACATCATAATCATCATTAAAGTCAGTGTTTGTACGAAGTACCATTAGACTTTCCAAACTGTAAACTACACGCTAACTCAGCGTCAGAATAATACGTATTTATGAACGCTTTTCGAAAATCTTACGATTTGTATGATGGGAGGTATAAAAAAATTGCGTCATGTATGTTGACACTGTAACTTCCACGCAATGGTAGCAAATTAGAAATAAGGATTTGGATCATATTGCGCCACCACTGTTGATCTGAAATCAGATCACAATCATTAAAAAAATTGATACAAATGCTACGAGACGCTATTTTTGAATAGTCCAAGTATCACTTTCGTCGTTATTTATGATTCCAATTCAGTTAAAATGTAGTAATCTGTATTGCAAGTCAGTAAAACAGAAACGGAAGAAATTTATCTATACTGAAAAAAGAAGATAACTACACCCTAAAATGCCCAATAACTTGTAAGAGAAAATTATATGGTTTACCGTTGTTTGAAACATTCGAAATATATGGAAGAAAAGTTCATAAGTTAGATGTATCGAAGTGCAGTTCACAAAAAGTCCAAGCGCTATTGAAGATATGCAGATGTATGAACAATAATCTGTGTCTAACAAATATGTATGTAGTATTAACGAGGACAGGATTTTATCTATTCTATGATCACCAAAAATTTGAGTTATCAGGGACCTTGGAAATGTCCAAAATCGTTATATCGTTTTTAATATCCTCTTCGTTTTTTTACTATAACTCCATTGAACTGAAGCGGTTAAAATGTTTATATTTTTCAGCCTTTTTCAAAGCTTCATCAAAATCAGACAACTACCGAGTTATAAATAGAAGGGTCAAGGATTACCGAACAGCAGATAGGTAGACTGACGTCAACGAGTGACATGCATTCATTATGAAACATCCAGAAAATAAGATATGTGGAAATATTTTTTTTCCGATAACAATACTTCCCCGCCCATTGATCTGGGAGGTACTCAGTAAACGTGGCCGTATAGAATGTAACATTTGATTTGGTTTTATGATAAACAATCACTCCAGTTCTATTTAACTAGAAACAGTCAGACATATCGACGGAAATGATTGACATTTTCTTGATGTAATAATGAAACATATCATCTCAAATTCCGAGGTTTTCGCGACCAGAATACCTACGTTCTTAAATTATACGTGGGAAGTAAAAAGGCTTGTTACCTGAAGTATCAATTTCCCACTTGCAACTATTGCCAGAGGTCGATCCCAGGAAAGGATACGAACTCGCATATTGTAAACCGCCAACCATATATTATCAAGAGTAAAGGTCCTTATTACAACACATCCACCTCAGCAATATACGTGGTACTACATACACACTCTACGGTGTGTGTCACTTTTTTCGTTTTATCCCCATACCAGACCTGTTTTTGCTGCAATTATTGGTACACGCATCTCCAACGACGCAGACTACGATGTATAGCTCAGACGAATTAGATAGGAATAAGAAAATTTGTGACTATGGACATTGATATATTTCTAGTTTCTCTATACCCTATTCCAATTTCGTTCATGCTGTATCAAAACATTGATGCTCGATCTTCAGATTTTGGCGGTCCTATTAGCCTGATGCTGCAGGTCCAGTATTATAACAGAATAGAATAGGAACAGAGGAATGTCGAATGAGTGAAGTCCAGTTTAACGCATTGGAGACTCAGACAAGAAAGTATCATACCGTCGAGATGGAAGGACGCCAAGTACTTGAATCATCTGATCGAGATTTTGGGAATTAACATTAACAATAGCATGTCCTGGCGCAACGGTATTACCGGCCTTACTAGATTCACGTCCTAGAAACTCGACGTTCTCTTTCGCCTCAGAAAATTGTATTTACCAAAACAGCTACTGCTACTCTGAAAGGCTTAGACCAGACCATCGCTGAAGTACTGCTCCTCTGTGGGAGGATGTGCTCCAAAGCACTCCCTAAACCTTCTGGATAGAATTCAAAAACCCTTACAAAGGACCTGCACAGTCTGAACTATCACATAAGGGAGGATGGTCTTTCTCTCCCTCACCAGGTCGAACTTCCAACGCCTCGAACGAGCCTCTTTCAATAGTCATTCTCTTGGAGAATCTCGGCGTTGTGGAATGAGCTGCCGGCGAATTTGTTCTCCGATGGATACAATCCAAAGCGTTTCAAGGTTAATGTGAATAGAAATCTGTCATCTCGCAGAGCGTCTGAAGAGGGATAGGCTTCCTAACTTTGCGTGAGGTTATCTATAAAAACAAAATTGACCATATTCGAGATATGAATAAATGGTATTTAATTACGATTGGAGAGACAAAAACCTGTCTAAATACAGTGGCTCGAGAATTAGTCTAGAGACTTTTTAGAAGCAGCTCATTATCATAAACACTATGAAAACTAAGAAGAAAATAGCTAAGGAAAACTCATTCAATTGCCGGCAGCCCAAGCGGTCGATACCGAATTCACCAATAGAAGATCATGCTCCGAGTTTGCTTTGTTTCACTCTATCTTGGTTGTGGATAGACTATAAACACACTCAATATCCATAAAAATAATACACTTTTATTGTAAAATAAAGCTTATAATTTTTATAAATCCATCAACGCGACGGTAGATATAGATGACATGCTTTGCATTTAACAAGTGTTGAATTTAGAACTTTTACGACAAAGGAAAGCTGTTGCAACTTTACTGGCATGCCTTATTAGTAGTAGTAGTAATGGGGAGGCAATGCCTGGCAAGTAGGCCACCTTTGGCCCTTTTTGCCGACCCCGAGGTAGTCCTTAGCGTTGAACCTTCCAGACCTTCTAATAAAGGTTATGATGTCCGACCATTCCGCTCAGTAGCGCTCTTCCATGTCAAACTCTGCTGTGACGAACACCTAAGCCCTAAGGCCGCTGTACACGGCACACTCACCCAGGAAGTGGAATGAGGTCTCGTCCTCCTCCCAGAACTTCTGATAGATTGGTTCTTTGACCACTTTTATGAGTATCAGGTGCCTGTTCAATCTGCAATGGCCTGTGAGGATCCCTACCAACAAGTGGCGTGACTCCTTCCTCCTATTCAATAGCCATAGCTCACTACGCATGTTGGGCCTACTAAGAACTTGTTGGACTGTCCGCAGTCATCTCTCTCCAACCATGCTTTCGCCAGTTTGTTATATGCCCAATCATCTAGGGCATTACTGACCTGGTCTCTGCTAATACCCAGCAAGGGCTCAGGACCTATGCATGTGCCTCTTGCTTTCATCCCCGCCAGCAAGTCTGCTTTCTCGTTAGCTGGCACCATGCTGTGACCAGGGACCCACCTTAGGGTCACGTTCTTGGATTGAGGGCATGCCATAGTAACTTCAACAGCTATTTAACAAAAAGTTCTCCGTTGAACTGGAATGAAAATTTAAAATTTGGATTAAACTGGTCAAACTGCATGATGATCCTAGGGTTTGGATTTGGACTTTAGATTACTACATATAATCGTGGCCAGGTGAAGAACGTTTTTTGTTGTGGAAACTATATTTAATATTTAATTATTGTGTTAAAAACGTGAATAGTGGTCTGCAATTTTATTAAGGCTGCTATATTTTCGGGTAAATATACCTGTAATTTCGCCTGCGAATTTCTCTATTTGCTCAATCAATTCATTTGAATATACATAATTTTAATTTCTCGTTCGACTGAATTATATATGCAGCACGACTGGACGAGGGAAAAAGATGAAACCAGACAGAGATGAAGAAGGAGGAGGAGAAGCAGATAAAAATAATTGACTGCACCATCGGCATCATATTAAATCGGTATCAGTGCCCTGAACTCATTAGTGTCGCAGTAAATTAGCACTAATAACTATTATTACAGATAAATTGCCACTAAATAGCTATACGCCTTCATTTATACCGACTTTGCATCATATTTTGACTATATTTTCAGTTTTCTCAACGATCTTTATTGAGATATTGGATTTTTATATATGTGTAGTTAATTCTATTTCTAACACAATAGCGTGGGTTATCGGTTGTTTGTTCACCAACAAATCGAGTGTTTAATTGAATTTTAATTTATTTCAAGATTAAAAATGAAAAAAACCAACCTTTTAATAAAGGTCATGATGTCCAACCATTCCGCTGAGTAGCACTCTTCCCTATCAAACTCTGCTGTGCCGAACACTTCAGCCCTAAGTCTCTATAAGGCACACTCACCCAGGAAGTGGAACGAGGTCTCGTCCACCTCCCAGCACTTCTGACAGATTGGGTCTTTGACCACTCATATGAGTGTCAGGTGCCTGTTCAATCTGCAGTGGCCTGTGAGGATCCCTACTGACAAGTAGAGTGAATCTCTCCTCCGGTTCAATAGCCATAGCTCCCTACGTTTGTTGGGGCCTGCTATGAACCTCTTGGACTGCCTGCGGTCATCACTATCCAACCATGCTTTCGCAAATCGTTACACGCCCAAGCATTTAGGGCATCTCTGACCTGGCTTCTGCTAATACCCTTCAAAGGTTCGGGGCCAATGCATGTGCCCCTTGCTCCTATCCTAGCCAAGCAGTATAAATATGACATTGGTAACTCTTTGTAAAAGTAGACTTAGTCTAAAAATATGTTGCAGAGCACCCAATGCTTTTTTTAAAAAAATACATGTTCTCTTAATCACTTTATTCTTATTTTAAACTTATTAGAAATATGGCTGTTGAAAAATTGAGCATAATTTTTTACTTCTTTATGCGGTTTGCTACAAAAGCGGTTTATTAAACTATAATATCTATCCTTTCTTCTTTTCCATAATGCACTCTTACTACACTATAGTGGGAGTGTTTTCATATTACCTGTTGTCCTTTTTAGAGCTTGTCTTTACTTGTTGGTCACCTTTCATCTTCTTTGTCTTCGCATCCGCCTGGCTAGGCTGAAAGTCGCCAAATAAATTATAATGAAAACGGAAAGATTTAAGATATTAAAAAAGGGAACAAAGGCTTCATACGAAAACTGATTCCAGATGTGGGATGTCTGTCCTTTTGAAATGGAAATAGCCCACCTATAGCATTTTCCCTATTCAATATAGCAGACACCGATATTATTTATACGCCTATGTCAGTGTCCTGTAAGACTACTATGCGCATACAATATGATCGCGTTCTTACAGAAAATAAAAACGGAAAAGACATAATATAATGTGTGTCTGGTAATAGATCGCCCATTTCGTTGCGTAAGGTACTTGGCGGTACTGCCACGGCCCACGACCGGCTCGTATATCCACTTCATAACAGGTATGTCGGGCATTTCCGAAATATCCACCTATGTAGCCTCAGCCAATCTTAACGAGGAGGTGCTTTGTGCATTGTTCTGTCCACATTTACACCCAGCTTACACGCGGCTAATATAGATTTATATTACAGCTCGGCCATGTTGATAGTTTTTCATGGCGAAACCAAACAGCAGATGTTCACCAACACCAACAGATAATAAATACATTTGTTTTTACGTCAAAGACATGCCTGGATTTTTCATCAGTTCTTCTGGAAAGAGAGGAACCCGACTGTATGTTGGTACAGTTTGTATAGTGGAAGACGTGTCAGCAAGATCTGGATTCGATCTATTGTTGATGCCGGGATGAACAGTACTTAACGAGCTTGTAAAAATGTGCTATACAATGTAATAACAATCAGATTTTAAATGAAGTTTTCGATGAATTTAAGCGACTGATAATGTTCAGTTTTTCTTTTCATCTGACAAAATATTATATAAATTACAGTATATACAATAGACATTTCTAAAAGTGGATACAGCACTAGGTTAGCCTTGGAAAATGAAAGGACAGTTTCTGCTGAATGGTATATAACCAAATGTGTTCCTGTAGTCTTCCAAGAACTATGCAAGAGCAGTCCAAAGACTGGTCTGGGGTATTCAATGCCACCATGACAACACACCCGCCCACAGCGCCGCTAGAACACTCGATTTTTTTGCTGAACAGGGTGTCAAACTGTTGCCTCACCTACCTTATTCTCCGGACCTAGCTTTGTGCGACTTCTTCTTATTCCTTAAGATCAAAGAAATTACGAGGTTGCTATTTTTCCACCGATGAAGAGGCAATCACTACATTTGAGGAAGAACTTAGCAACCTTTCAAAAGAACATTGGTCACAAGAATTTGGCAAGTGATCTTACCGAATGCGTAAATGTATTGAGCTAGGAGAAGAATATGTTGAAAAACCAGAATAAAGTTTTTTTAAAAAGCCTTGTAGTTTTTCTGTATCTAAAAACTTTCAGCGTGACCCTCGTTTGTCATTTTCGATTTTATAAACATATTATATTAGACAAATATTACAATTAATTGAAGTCGACCTTGGGATGTCTAATTATCAATATTTTTATTTTCAGCTGTTGTGGTCCGATATTTAACGAAGAGATATATAGGAGAATATAGTTCATCAAGTGGTAAGTCGCTCATTTTTATATACAGTTATGTATTATAACCCCGCTCCGGTGTACTTGTTCCGGCAAGATATCAGTAAACATTCCATGAGAAAGAAGGGGGTAGGCTACAACTGTGTTGTTCATCAATGGAAAAGAAATGCAAATGAGGGATTTTGGGTGAAATTCATCGTTGTGGGAAATAAACTGCTGTCATCTTCATTACATAATTGAATTATCTGAGAGACGTTGTTGATGATTCCTGGGTAGAAAGTTTAGCCCCTAGTAAAGCCATCCTTAGATCTTTAACTCTTCAAGTTAGGAGATTAGACCCTGGTAGAATCATCCCAATATTTTCAAATTCCAACTTGGGGGTGGTGTCATCCTAAGAGATGGTATTCCTGGTCTGGAACACTTCGTATGTTAGAGACCTTTTTTGTGCGTGATGCATTTTTCTCTTTACAATTTAATATATGAAATTAACAATTTTCGTATATCTTAATGGAAACGACTACCTCAGTAACGCCTTAGAGACAGAGACGGACATTGATGGACAGAGACTGATATAGACGGACGGAGAGGGGCAGAGGCGAGCAGAGACGGACAGAGACTGACAGAGAAGGACAAAGACGGGTAGAGATGGACAGAGACGGGCAGAGACGGTCAGAGATGGACAGAGACTGACAAAGATGTACAGAAATGGACAGAGATGAACAGAGACGGACAGAGACTGACAGAGACGGACAGAGGCGGGCAGAGATGGACAGAGATGGACAGAGACTGACAAAGACGGACAGAGATGGACAGAGACGGACAGAGATGGACAGAGACGGACAGAGACGGGCAGAGATGGACGGAGACTGACAGAGACGGACAGAGATAGACAGAGACGGGCAGAGATGGACAGAGACTTGACAGAGATGGACAGAGATAGACAGAGACGGGCAGAGATGGACAGAGACGGACAGAGATGGACAGAGACGGACAGATACGGACAGAGACGGGCAGAGATGGACAGAGACTGACAGAGACGGACAGAGATAGACAGAGACGGGCAGAGATGGACAGAGACTGACAGAGACGGACAGAGACTGACAGAGATGGACAGAGGCGGGCAGAGACGGGCAGAGATGGACAGAGATAGACAGAGACGGGCAGAGATGGACAGAGACGGACAGAGATAGACAGAGACTGACAGAGACGGACAGAGGCGGGCAGAGATGGACAGAGACTGACAAAGACGGACAGAGATAGAGATGGACAGAGACGGACAGAGATGGACAGAGGCGGACAGAGACGGGCAGAGATGGACAGAGACGGACAGAGATGGACAGAGACGGGCAGAGATGGACAGAGACTGACAGAGACGGACAGAGATAGACAGAGACGGGCAGAGATGGACAGAGACTGACAGAGACGGACAGAGACTGGCAGAGACGGACAGAGGCGGGCAGAAATGGACAGAAATGGGCAGAAATGGACAGAGATGGACAGAGACGGACAGAGACGGGCAGAGATGGACAGAGACTAATAGAGACGGATAGAGACAGACAGATGGAAATGAGTAACACGGATTTTCATGTTTTACTCGTCACATTGCTCGCCCTTGCTTATTCATGGGAATTAAAAACAGGAAGAGACTCGAACGCTTAGTCATTTCGCTTACCTCCATTCTCTGTCTCAAGGAAATAAAAGAATCACAATTAATAATGAAGGTGACTAGCAAAGAAAAGCATCGCAGTCCGGCGCTAGCGCCTTTAATGGTCGGTCCTGACCATGGATGATGCACCCGATAAACATCGATGCGTCGCGGTGTTCTACAGTTACACGACGCGTCGCCCGCGTTGCTCGGCCCACCATCTGATAAAACGCCTCGCGAGCACAACACGGATCATTTAGTTCGCTAAAATTATCTGATCGCGGATGCACAAGCCGAATAGAAGACCGGGATTGGGTTACTCGAGGCGCTTCTCTATCACAAAGAACTCTATGCGGGATTTTTACGGAGGAGGCGCCAATGGCATCCAACCGAGGTCGTCTTCATTATGCAGCCTTGGTGCAGGCGTTTTAGTACACGTGTTATGGATGAAACTAACACCTAGAAGCTTAGTAGCAGTTTGAAAATGATTACTTCTATTCTTTTTGCAAATCAGCTTTTCACCACTACCGTCAAGGTGACCTTAAAAATGTCAGACCTCAGGTTCCAATATCGATATACAAATTGCATTGTTGCAACATTGAAATTCAGAAAATGTAGTGGTCCAAACCAAATACCAGCAACTGTCTTGAAACTCTCCTACCATGTGGGCGTATTTTCTACTGAATAGAGGATCAGTCAACTGTAACCCATCCCTGCAAAGGACAGAAAGACCTTCCAGCAGCTAAGGTGCTATGACTGCTCTGCATCATGTCCAACTTTATGGAGACTGTCATAAACACGCAGCTTCTCAAGTACCTAGAGGAAGATAGCATTATCAATGATCGCCAGTATGGCTTCCGCAGGCATAGATCTACGTGAGGTCCTCTGGCCAGTGACCCAGATCTGGGGCAGAGCAACTGAACTTCATGGGAAACCTCAAGGGTCACATCGCGCGCTATATATGAAAAGCTTTATAGTGTCGTTATTGAGTGTGGCATGAGGGCTGCCACCAAGCCTAGGCCAGTAGTTGGGTAGGTTTCAGGAACCGATCCTTATTGTGGTATGCTTTCTATGTATTTAGCATCAACGCGTCTTTTCACCAACGCTCTTCTTGCTTGTACATGAACAGACAGTTGGAAATAACATACAATCTAATATACAGCTTCCTGGATTACAGCATCTCAATGTCCTTCATGGGGTCAGGCTCACAGATACAATTCCGAGAGACCTTGCATTGGCGTGGACAATATATTACCTAGATCAACGAAGACATCGAAATAATTGCTGATTACGGAACCATAAGTGGAGTATAGCTCAAATTACAAAACCTCAACTAAGGCAAAGACCCAGACACGTCATGTATTGCTGTCTTGCTAACCGTGGGTATGGATGGACTGCCAATACTCAAGTTATATTCCATCAAGGCTCCTTGGACTAACATCAACAATAACATGACCTGGCGCAATGATGTAGCAGAGAAAATTGTATTCACCAGAACAACTGCTACTACTCTACAATGCTCAGATCTCGCCTATCTCTGGAATACTGCTTCCATGTATGTGGATACGTTGCGAAGAATTTCCTGAAGCTTCTGAATCCCGCCCAGAAATGATATGATATGTATATCGAACGACCCAATGCCGTGCTCTATCAAACACTCATCAAAAAAACCGTGCGGTGATGAAGCATGGTACCTTAGAAAAAAACATTCCAAAAATATGAAATATCGAATGCAGACAGACACACATTACCTGAACATACAGAGGCGGCGTGGTCCATAGCAGTAATTTCAATTGATGGCTAGCCAATTAAACATCATGGCTCATCATAATGTTCAAAGCTCTTCGCCATTACCGTAGCAAATACCACATGAGGGCCATTCCAAATTCCATAAATCATTCATCGTAAGAGAGACAGACATACCGGCAGACACAGGCTAGCCGTAACGTGCGTGACACTTGTTCGAAGCAAAAATTATCCACGATTTGTTTATTTAAATTCAGCGTGACATGCGTTTGGACAGCGCGACTAATCCATTCACGATTTTTAGAGAAGAGGCCTTTTTGTTCAGCCGATGGTGTGAAACATTGCACAAATTGAATAGAATGCCATCGAAAGCTCCGAAGGTAAAACGTTCGGTACAATGATGGTGTTGTGCGGTACATTGGTGCGAGGAAAATATTATTTTTTATTGATGAACAGCAATCAGATTGATTCCTTATTCAATAATTATATGAGAAAGAGAAGTGACAATGAAGTATCGATACGTATTTGAATGTATGCAAAAGACATATTATCTATTTTATATTTAATGTTGGCGCATGCATGGCTGTTTCTGAATTATCCGATCATAATGACCTGACAATGTGTACAAGAAACTGCAGAACGTATCGTATCCTTCATCCTACTTAAGATCGCCGCCAAATGGAACAAGATTGCATCTGGTCGTTTATTTTGGCATTCAGCAGACCATTTATAGATGTTATGTTAATAACCTCACATGCAAGATATACGAGCGTATGAAAGCTACCTACGACTCCCCTAATTTTTCGGACTACTAAAATGTAGGTTTCCTCTTTTTAGATCTACATACGTACACACTGAACGTATGTATGTGATACCTGGTGTTATCTAATCTGTGCGGAACCATCTCAACCGTATAGAACACAGCTCGTGCGTCCTCAACCAGCAAGGGTTCGAGGCCAATGTATCTGCCCCTTGCTCCCATCCTCGGCAGGCAGTCTGCTGTGACCAGGTACCCACATGAGGGTCACGTTTTTGGATTGGGCTAAGCGGTGGAGGGCGGCGCGGCATTCCTGGACCAGTGGTGATCTATCCTTGGAGATGCTACCGCTCTCAAAGCTGCCTGAATATCGAAGCATGCTATGCTCCGTGCACTGTTGTACTTCTGCTGAATATGCCTGAAAAACTGACGTGTGGATTCTCAGCGATACACTTCCCTCCACGCCTCTACCTTCCAGGCACATTCCCGCACCACTGGATCCCACCTCTTTTGAACGAGATCCGTCGGTATAATTTGCTGTGGGGCGAAAATGTTATGAAATAAAGTAGGGCAAACAAGTATGTTAGAGTAAACGTGGCAACCAGACAAATCTGGAGTGTCTACCTATATTATATTGTAGACTTCTAGTCCTACCGTTCGTCTGTATTGCTTGAATGGTAGAAAGGTAATGTACACCAGATATATCGCGTGATGTAATATGGATACGAAGTCCTACCTGGATAAACATTTTATTGATGAGAGAATGTCTTCTACCATTACATATTTTTTTTGAATACAGAATTTTTTCGACATCACAAAACAGTCACTAGAAATTAAAGATCGCTGATCATACTACGTATCTGCTTCCGCTTTATTTGAGCAGCTAGAAAAGGAATTGAAAATGTAGTTAATTGGATCGAGTACTTTACTTGCATTCATGTTTTTCTAATAATTTAACTCATATACCTACCGATTGTCCACGATTTACGAACGCTGTTTTTTGACCTCTGAAAAAACCCTCTGTCCTCTATGTACTACTCCATACGATGAGATTTTTTCCATTGAATCCAATGGAGCGATCATATTCAAGCTACCGCGTTCTATTCTCAAAAATATTGTCAATGCAGGATTCAAATCTGGACAAAAACTCGCTTCGTGGGTAATTCTGGGACGCTGATCAGTGATCACAAACCCGGCCTATGTTTCCGGACCCGGCTCCAGAGTGTATCCCCTCCACTTAGGCTTTTAATTGGCGAAGTATCTTGTGGCTGTGACGTTGGTTTGAAATTATTTTTAGCCCATCAGCCATTCAATATTTAAAGTGGAAAAATTGCAGATATAACGTTTCCACCTTCACATATTATGGTTTGAATTTGTTACGCAAATGATGAAGTTATGCGCATATATGTAAACCTATACCCGCACAAACAGTGGTGACTCGTGACTTCGCCATTAAAGGCGTTCGGTTAAATGGAAATATGCCTATTTATTCATGAATTAAAAGTAATGCAGGGTATACGTGTGAAAAGAACATAGAACGAATAATGCAGCTAGGAATATTTCATAATAAATTCTTGAGAATTCGTGACAAGCACGCGAGCACAAAGATCAATGCACTATTTAGAGGCAAAAATGAATAACTGCTTAGCGACCATGGTATTGCAATATTCCATTGAAATAAGTTGATTTCATTATTGGAAGTTTTGAATTTACTTACTTTTATAGGTAGATATACGTAAAATCTACGTGTGTCATACTTGTGACATTATGTAGGTCTGTCTGTCTATAATATGCCGGGTAATCCAAACCCCTTTTAACTAGGAAAGTACTATTTTTAAGAAATCTTGAAATTATGTTTTGGAAAATAGATCCAGTGGTGGCACTTGTCTTAAAAAATAGTATACGTTTTTGGATCTATCTGATGACTTATTAATTAAAAAAATTAGGGTTGAGGGTGATGCAATAGGAAATTCACATTTTTTTGTATTTGGCATACATCTCGGTATTTGTATTATCTTCTCCAAACTTTTTACCCCGGTATTCCTTCGTACCTCCGTCAAAGAGAGATGGTTGTTTGCAAAACATACACATAATTTTTTTATTTAGAATAACTGTGGACAACTATACATCTCATATGATCATAGTAGATTTTTTTAGATTTTGTTTCAAACTATTCCAAACGATCTTCCACTAACCATTAACTATGACTTTTCACGCCTACTGGCAAGGAAGTACCTATAGTATTCCCGAAAAATTTCGGGTTGGAAATATTATGGTTCCTTGATGTACATCATAACAAATACATGTGGAAAAACTATGTCACTCACTCCCGTTGATCTGTCTGTCTGTCTGTATTCCTAAAGAGTTAATTTGTCCCGCTTCTGTTTTAGCTACTATTACTAACTGCTACATACGAGTATAACTGAATTTTAACGTAATGAGTGTCAAAAATAATCATCAACTACATTCCATGTAGTTTCTTATATGATGATATCAAGTGGATTATCTCAGTATTTCGCGTGCGAAGTAAGACTTGGAAATATTGTAAATTAGGTAAATTTTTGAAATGATTATTTCTAGTTAGTTATAGAATACTTGATTATAGAAGATCAACAGTTTCAAAATCCCATCCAAAAATTTTATATATCTAAATTGATACCCTTGCATGGGAATTACATGGTCCACCTACTTGACGGCACTTCTTTGAAGAATAGGAGCACTGCAATAGATTAACCCGGCATAACGCGTTGTTCGCGCTTTCATGCTGCATATTATACCCGTGTCAAAATTTATGAGCCGTTTGAAACGAGATATAGGTTAATCGTGTCAAGAGTGTTACATTTAACAGTATACCGTCTCTGCGTACACCTTATTCTCGTTATACCGAAAACAATTCCCGTCAGCGGACTGTTATTAAGCCGTCTCTTTTGATACGAACTCGACTACAGGTTACCACTCCACCATCCGGATGTTATTACAGTCCAGTCGACAGGAATCAAGAGGCCTCTATGCACATGCTGGATTTCGCAATCTCACATAAATCAAATTCAATATATTTTCCAAAATTATCCGTTTACACTGTCTGTTCTACAGCACACATTGGTTAAAAACTCCCAACTTCTGCCCAATCTAGTCCTGTGCTGAGCAGTGCTGTCAGTGGAGGATCTCGAAAAATTTATGCGTTTTATTTTTGAGTTAAGTTTGAGAGATAATATATAAAGATAAACATAAAAAGGAAGTTGGCACATAAGGTGTCTTGTGCTGTTGATACAGCTCAAATTGACACAGAAATAAAAGTGTAAAGGTACTCAACGTGTGTTTTGTTTCAGCTGTAGCCTTTCCGCCCATCTATCGTATCATTTTTTTTGAATGAACATGTCATCCACTATTACTCCGTGTGATGAATCACAAATTTATAATCAATTTTATTCATTGCATATCCGTTGATTTTACAAACTCATCATCGTTTTAAGTAACACTATTTTTCTGCCTCATGTTGCTTGTACAATGTGTAAAAACCCATGCAAATATATCAACTCGATATTCATCCTTGAGTGCGGGTCTACGGGAGAGCAGTGAGTCAATTTTCTCCCCCTGAATCACAAACAAACCCCCCTGGATAACAAAGCTACGCCGCTAGATAAATAATTCCATCATCCTAGAGATTAAAATTGCACGAAGCTGCAGGAAAATTTCTGATTTCACTTTAATCTTCCAATTGACTATCTGCGTCGTAGGGGAATATGAATCTTTGGTGGCTAGATTTACACTAGGGTTATGTAAAACCCCTATAAAACCTCAATCGTAGTTGTCTCAACCCCCGTGCAAACAATAATCATTCACTATAGGGCCCCTATTCATAGGAAAGCCCTAAGAAAAAGAAGACTTAGCACATAAGCGAAGACAAATGCGTTGAAATTCAACCCACATTAACACTTAAGATGCAGAGTAAGGTTTTATAATCCACTGAGATATTTCCACAACAAAACGACATCTACAACCGCAAGGAAGAAAAAATAAAAAGCTACCCACCATGACTAAATACAGCAAGCTCTACCATGGCGGAATTCATATCGGACTTTCGTGAGTAAGCAGAATTTACTGTCTCTATCAAGTAGTAGTAGTAGTAATGGGAAAGCAAAGCCTGGCAAGTAGGCCACCTTTGGCC
This sequence comes from Bruchidius siliquastri, assembly GCA_949316355.1. NCBI lineage: Eukaryota > Metazoa > Arthropoda > Insecta > Coleoptera > Chrysomelidae > Bruchidius > Bruchidius siliquastri. The sequence continues at coordinate 6,251,099 of OX438537.1, read as the reverse complement.
CTTTTTGCCGACCGCGAAGACCATCACTAAAACTATGGCAGACGTGGTAACTCCCTAGTGTCGAACCTTCCAGACCTTTTGATAAAAGTCATGATGTCCGACCATTCCGCTAGGTAGCACTCTTCCCTGTCAAACTCTGCTGTGCCGAACACCTCAGCCCTGAGGTCGTTGTAGAAAGTGTAACGAGGTCTCGCCATCTGACAGATTGGGTCTTTGACCACTCCTATGAGTGTCATGTGCCTGTTCAATCTGCAGTGACCTGTGAGGATCCCCACCAACAAGTGAGTGAACCCCTCTTCTGGTTCAGTAGCCATAGCTCCCTACGTTTGTTGGGGCCAGCTATGAACCTCTTGGACTGCTTGCAGTCGTCTCTCTCCAACCATGCTTTCGCAAGTTCGTTATATGCCCAGGCATCTAGGGCAATACTAACCTGGGCTCTGCTAATGCCCAGCAAGGGTTCGGGGCCAATGCATGCGCCTCTTGCTCCTATCCTGTCTCTATCAAACTTTCCTGCCTGATAATGTTCCTAAAAGATTTAATCTTTATAAAAAAGATGTATATAAATATTCTGTGCGTACTGTGAAATTTGCAATCCTTGGTGATACGACCAGGCTATAAAGCTGTGTCTTTTTATACAAACTTGACTACAGGCTACCACCGCGGCACACGGGTAATATTATACGAGAAGCCTTTCTTCGGCATCTTCGGTGATGCTTTTTTCTTCTTCCTCACACCAGATTAACATGATTGGTTCCCACATGTGCCTTTTGATACGCTCCTTCGCATCCTAATTTTGGTAATGTGTATTGCAGGTCAAATTCTCTGCGAGACTGAATTTTTATGCTGATTTTGCTCAATGATAGTCTTTTGGTAATTGGAAGCACGAATGGTATTTTTTGTTATCTACACCACAATGAAACAAATTCAGTCTGGAAATTATAGATTTATTAAAGTAATTTCTGAATGTTGTTTATTGCTTTCCTCCAACGTTGTACCTCACTTGTTGTGTTAAAAAAAAACTAAGTGGTTCATATGGCTGGATCCACAAACCGCCCCTGGCGTAGATAGAAAAGTTTGATTCAACTTTTTTTTAATGTTGCTTTTGGTTCTGATGGGGTTTTGGTTCTGTCGCTCTGGTCCCTGGTCACAGTGGTGTTTCAGTTAATGAAAAGGTACTTGCATTGGCGTCGAACCTTTGCTGGGTATAAACAGAGGCCAGGTCAGTAATGCCCAAGATGATTGGACATAAAACGAACTGACGAAAGCATGGTTGGAGAGAAATTACTACAGGCAGGCCAAGAGGTTCATAGCAGGCCCCAACAAGCGTAGGGAGCTGGGGGTGTTGAACAGAAAGAGAGATTCAATCCAGCTGTTTGTAGGGCTATCACAGACTGCTGCAGATCGAACAGTCAGTTGTCACTCACAGGAGTGGTAAAACATCAAGTCTGTCTGAAGTTCTGGGAGGCGGACGAGACCTCGTCCCACTTCCTGGGAGGGTGTGCCGTATACGCGCCCTCATAGTTGAGGTGTTCATCACAACTAAGTTTGACAGGGAAGAGTTCTACTTTGCGCAATGGTCTCACATCATGACCTTTATCAAAAGATCTGGTAGATTCGACACTAAGGAATGACCATGTTAGCTTTAGTTCTATAGAGATGCTTCTCGGGATCGGCTTAAAGGGTCAAAGGTGGCCTACTTGCCAGGCTTTCCTCCCCACTAGTACTACAAGGTAAACGTTTTCCTTCGCTTAGGAATTCTCATTTTTTGAATTCTGAAATAAAGGCTTACTGCTTTCATAACTATATAGTAATGGGTCCAAATCACGTCCAGATATTTTACCTACCTGTTTTTCGTACCACAGCTTCGCGGCGTTTTACTTTTTCTAGAGAAAATAACCTTAACTTATTTCTATTAACATGGAAGGTACACTTGATAGGATTCTGCGATGGCAGCAATCGTAACTGACCGAACATAGGGTAGATATGTTGAATAATTTGTAAGAAAACCTGAAAACCTTTTTTTTGTATTCGAAGCTTGATGCAACCACTACACTTTTTCTTGTTACGCCTAAGGTGAAATATATTTTTTGTAGAGGACATTATAATTTAAGGCGATTATTACAATTTAAAATCACTTGTTAAAAATTCGATCAAGAATTAGTTCGAGGATGACCGAGTTATTGTTAAGAGACTGGAAGAAAAATATCATTGATTTTGGAAATGTCTTGTTTTATTTATGATTCATAACATCACCAAAAACCTTCTCATTCATTATCATCGGTTTGACCATGTATCTTTGATAATACTGGGCCCCTCAATAACTGGGAAAGCACTATTCTGATTTGACGAAATGTTAACATTACACTCAACAATCTACTTCAAACCTTGTCTTCACACATATCGGACCTTTCATCATTTTTCAAGAGTCAAAAATTCGGGGAAGGTGTCAGATTTCAAAAAATTTTTATTGGTGATAATGTTTTTCTATATATAACCTCACGGTCTTCACAAGCACTGCGCGAGGATAAACGTCCATTCACATTGACCTTAAAACGCTGTAGATTGTAACCATCAGGGTTACTGTCCTCGGTAGCCCATTCCACAACGCCAAGGTTCTCCAAAATAATGACTTTTGGAACAGGCTTGTTCGAGGCAATGTAAGCTCGACCTGGTAGGATGCACTCAATGAGCTCCTCTTGTATTTGCTGTACTGGCGACTCTTGGAAATATTATACGAGACAGCTTGCGTCGAACATGCCATGATAATATCAATAGAATAGGGACAATTCAGCTACCCTTCTTCGATGTTCCAGACTGGGGAGGTCGTTTATGAGGTCAGCCGCATCCATTAGCCGTATTGATCGCTTCTGGATTGTGTCTAGAACCTTCGGGGAGTGCTTTGAGGCGTATCCTCGTACATGCGAGCAGTACTGATATCAAATCTTTTTACATTGTGATCGATTTTTTCCCATCATAGACAGCTGTTATTTCTGATTTATTTTTAGGGATTAAATGACCATTTGTTCAAAGAGTGTGACGTTTAGTCAGCCATCTACTGTCCGAACGCATTGAAGCTTAAATAGTGATGTGAACAAAGAACCTCCCATCATCTATTTGAAGCCTTACTTTTACAAGGGCTTGAAATTCATGTAATTCGACACTAATTTGAAATTTAAAACTGAAATCACCGCGCAGGTAGTTCAGATCATCTAAGCTCTATTTTTAACATTAAGCCAACTTTACATCTTATAGCTTATCTGGGACACTGAACACAATACTTACTCCAATGGTATTCGTTGTTCTGCGTGTACCAGAAGTAAAGACTGTATTAGCTCCTCTCCGATTCATTGCGCTGTAACTTGCCGATAATAAAATCCATATATTCCTACGAAAAATTATACTAACGCTTCGGCTGCCTTGGCATCCATCCGGTTGAATAAAAGAGAAATGTGCTTTGGTTGATATTTTGACGGTGCCACTCTTCAGGTCATCCATATATGTGTTGGATTCTAGGACCAGTTCTTTTCGCAAAAACGATTTTAACCCTAGCCATATCTTAGACCTTCAGCCGTCAGAATGATTGTCTCGGTCCAAAAACTGATGGAAGATTCGTGATCAGTGGACCTCGAAATACGTAGGTTTCGTCTTCTGTGCAAAAAAGATTGTTTAAGTAAAAATATTTTGAGGCATATAATTGTCGATTTGTAACGACTGTCAATAATATAAGCTAAGTGCACAGAATTTAGAGCATAGGTTCTTGAGATGGGCAATAACGCCTCCTTGTGGCGTTTGAGACTTTCAGGGGGCGGTAGAATACACGGAGAAAATGAGGGGACATTGATATCGTATTAGGGGGCGTAGAAGCCTAAGAAGCCCGGGCATCAGGCGTAACATTCTGAAGATTTCTGAACATGGAACGTGGGGAACATAATGAAGAAAGAAAGACAAATCACGTGAGTACAGGTTTTTTTGTTGTTCAGATTAATGGGAGAAGGTGAGTATTCGAAAGGGTGGGAAATGTTTTCAGTCAAGAGATTGTTTGCCCTTCAGGTTGTCCGAAAGGTACGGGATATGTCTATAAATTATTTAACATGACCTTAGTGCCACAGTCGCTAGCTAAACACACCGAGGGGCGCAAAATTTCAAAGCTTGAGGGCAAGTACAAACATGGGGGGGTTGAAGAAAAAAACTCGAACTAGGCGGTGGGCAAAATAAGGTTGAGAACCTATGATTTAGAGGAAGGGTTACAGGAAGAGCGTTCAACCGGCCATCAGAAGGTGAGTGGAACGAATCCTGCAATGGTTCATGTTTTTTTTACCGGATTTATAAATGCGAATTAATGTATCTGCGGATTAGGCAGTGAGTAATTATTATAGTTCACTTCTCATGCAAAAAACTGGATCGCATGTAAAAGTAAAACTCCAAATCTGTACATCTTGTACTCACTTCACCAGTTTATTTTCTCCAATCATTCAAGCTCCACACACTTACTTTCAACTATCCGAGCAGTATTATTATATTACCAAGATTTCAACGAAAGTGAGCAAAATAGCGTCGTCGAAATGACTAGGGCAATGTAAATATTCATGTCACCAACTAGAGTTTCATTGAAAGTGGATTAAGAACGAGTTTTCAAATATTTATTCTTATGTATCAGTGGCTGCTATCTGCCCCTTAAGGCTCGTTCAGACACGTCTAGTGGTATGGAAGATATTATGATCGTATAAATAGAATATGCAAATTGCCGTATACCGCAACTGTAATAAATAAAATGCGATGAATCCAAGTGTGAGATCAGGAGATACCGCGCAGTATAATGTGCTAATAAAGAGTCGTGGCCTGCCGATTTTAATCAAGTAGATTAATTAGCTTTGTTTTGGAAATGAATTGTCTGTTATCGAAAAAATCGTATTTGATATTTACACGCAATTTCAGCTCATTATCAGGGGAGTTTGAGAAATGACATTCGAAAGCATATTTCGAGACGCAAGAGTTTTAATCATTTTCTTGAGGTTTATGTTGTAACTTCGCACCTTTTCTCGTTCCAAGTCAGACAGAAGTTATTCTGTATGCTACAGCGATGTATGAAGTAATGAATAAATTAATTGAATTAAATTGAATGTGAGGATCAATTTCAAGGGGAGCAACCCACTCAAGGCACGCTCACGAGTCTAAATGGACGAACCATATTATAAATAAAATGCGATGAGTCTAAATTTGAGATCAGGAGATATTGAGCAATATTAATGTGCTAATGAAAAGTACCCATTTTAATTAAGTACATTGATTACCCTTGTTTTGGAAATGACGTATCATTTGCACAGCATCAAATTGATTCGTCTGTTTTTTTAACCGGTTACCTTGAAAAAATTCGTTTTCGATATTTACACGTAATTTTAGCTGATTATAAGAAGAATTCGAGAAATAACCTTTGAAAGTTTGTTTCGAGACGAAACAACTTCCTTGAGGTTCATGTAATTATTTACCTCTAAACCTGATGTGACAATATTCGATAAGATAGGTGAATATGCCAATGACTAGGATGAAAGCTTCATCAGCTTTTCTCTGCAAAAAGCTGAAAGGCCTCTCAACTTTTTATCATCTCTAAATTCCTGAATCCGGAGTCGCAAAACCGAAGATCCATCCATTATTGTTCTGTTCTTGTGTGTGTGTGTGTGTTTTTTGAATTAATACTTAGGCAGTGTTAAGGTACCTTTTCATGCGCCGCACAACGCTCAAAAAATGAGCGTCAAAAGTGATCACGTGACTGACTAATCGCTCAAATTTGTAGCGTCCATGAAAAGGGTATTTAGCGTCAAGTTTCGGCTTTTTGTACGTAAAGCATATGCCTTAACCTCAATTTAGCTCTTTATGTGTTGTGTTTAGTTAAGCAAGAATGCGTGGAGTAAATTAGAAGAGACTGTGTTTAGAACAAAAAGAATTGTAAAAATGTCATACAGTGATCGATATAATCACTATATTACTGAATATAGTCAGCGATATAATGAGTGGCATAACAATTCTGTAAATAATTTATCACAAGTTAAAAGTATGTAACGAAACGTTCTCATTGCCATCGCAGTTCATGTTATGTCAAAGACAAGGAAACGTTCTTATAAATCAAAGAAATATTTGATCTCTCCAGAATGTGCAAAAAGGGAACAATTTGGATTCTATTACACCCTTTTTCCAGTAATACTATTAGAAACCAGTATATTTCGCAACTATTTTTGTATGACAACAGTGCAGTTTGAAAATTTATTGAGTATTGTTACGCCTTTCATTAAAAAAAACAGTTGTTCGAGAACCCATTCCACCTAAAGAACGGTGGGGGAAAACTTTCGATTTTAACGCTGGAAGTTGGCTGAAACGAACTTCACGAAGTGCCGCTGGTTTAGAATATTTTGTCACGTGATCACCCATTTAGGCGTCAAAATCCGAGCGGTGAGCGTCCTTGAAATTGTAGCTTTAGAATCATAAATATGGGTCGCCAGTGCAGGTTTTCAATAAATCGGCCCATTTATATAGAATTGAAGAATATGTTAATAATTAACACTTTTTCCTTTTGTTGAATTATAATTTATTTTTATGCTTATTTTTGCTAAAAACTACTGTAGTGTCTAGGGTCCCTGGAAATCTTTCCGACCTTGGAATACCGTAATCACAACTTAGGACATTCTGAGGATTGGAGCAACCTATTTGAACAATGTATCTCATAGTAGCAGTATTTCTGAATCACTACTGGTACATTTATGTATATCGCCTCTCACCTTTTCGATAACTTATGGCTTATGTCTAAACGAGCCTTAAGGGATATCAGAAAAACCGCAACTATTCTTTGCACTCTCTCCGCAGCCGTCGAGCGAGTTCCGCAAAAAATGCTACCCTCATAATAATTATGGCCGGTTTGAACTGTCAGAGTACCACCTACTGCCCGAGGTGCGGAAAAAAGACCAATAGAGGAAAATCGTGAAGGATCGGGCCGAACGTTTCGCGGCTCTTTTGTGTTTCAGGCTATGAAACTTATATTATAGCCGAGTCCGTTCGCGAAAAAATAGCAATAGAAATCAGCGCCGATGCAGTTAATAATTGATATTTCATCTGGAAACTCATCCTCTATACTTATCCGAAGTAGACCATCTGTATACCCGCAGCGCGCGGACGGGTGTTCGATATAATAAATATATTATAAACATATACGAGGTGCTGGATAATATTAAGTTCATTCCAATAAATGTTCAGGACAATTCTGAACTTCACTGAGTCTGCGCAAGGTCGTTCAAACAATTTGTATAGCAAAATTCAGTAGTTTTGATGCGAGGTTTCATCCAGGAATGAACTACTTCCCGAACTGTTTCTGATATGTTTCTACAGTGTCAGGATTGTAAATTGTTTACCTAATCTGTCTTTTTTATGTTTTTATATATATATTATATTCATATGGATGATGGTAGAAACAAATCGCTACATCGTGACAGTGGTTGTCGTGTTTTGTAGCGGTTTTTAGGCCCAAATTATGGTGAATTATATTGTTGAATTAAAAACAATAAATGTATAGTTAGAATAATAAATTGCAATTCATATTTGACTCTAAGTACAGATTAATGAAATTGTCTGTTTAACACAGAGTTTCACAATTTTTTATCTAAATGATCGAAGTGTTTCACCAAGTAAGAACATCTAAAATCTACATGAAGTCGATTAACCGCGGGCGAATTCGATTTAAGAATTATAAGTTCGCGCAAAGATCTATGCAGTTCTGAATAAAGTTCAGACCTCCTATGTTGGAATGAACATATAGTGAATATGTTCGGATCAATGTTTATTGGTTGTAGAAATGATGGCAGTAGTAGTAACTTATTGGTCAAATGGTTTGCTATTCACTTATTGATTTGCTTAGATACACTGTACAATATCATGTCGAATAATCGCTTGAAGCTGAGGCAAACAGAATTATATCAGTTTAGGATAAATATTTAGATCAAATTTAGGAACTGTTAATTTTTTGGAATTAATTTGGAACATATTGAATTTGAAAACGTTTATTATTTTATGACTACAAATTGTGGAAGTTTTCCAAAACACTCATACTTCTTAAATCTTAAAATCTCCAATTAACTGATACCACCGCAGAAAAGGTATAAAGTTGACCTACTTGGTGTTATTTTTAGAAGGCTAAGTTGCATTCGCAGTTATTTACGAATTGTGGATTCTTACTCCCCCTCCAATTTTTGACCTCCCATAACATTTTTGGAAAAAGGCTGGTCTTGGAAACGTCCAAAATGGAGTTTTCCTCATCTTCCGAATAACTCACATATATGTTTTCTCAAAAATCATTTGGTCTGGTACGATCCTGTTCATAAGGAATATACGAGGGTCGCGCTGAAAGTCCTTAGATATTCCTAATCTATACAAGCTTAAACAAGTTTGGCACGCAGCTATTTTGTCTAAAATTATAAGTGCTTACACACAGAGACAGCGTTGGAAACGTTCAGTAGTTGCCTTGCCACAGTCTCGAATGCATCTAAGTGTTAGCCGAATTTTAACGTGCAAATGAAACCGGGAAGTCGCAATTTTCAGGCCATGATTTTGTATGACTATAAAAAGGGACTAAAAGAAGCGGAATGTCACGAAAATTTAGTGAGTTGCTTTGGGGACTCTGCCTCTTCTAGAGCTACAGTTTTTAATTGGTTTGCTGAGTTTAAAAGGGACCGGGTCTCACTTGATGATGAACCTCACACAGGTCGACCACCCACTGCTGTTACTCCGGAAACTGTACAAGCTGTGCAAAATATGGTAAAAAAGATCGACATATAACCTATACCGAGATTGAGGGTTCTCTGGGGATTGGATCAGCAGCGGTCCGAACAATCATTCATGATCACCTTCGCTTAAGGAAGCAGTGTTCCAGATGGGTGCCACATTTGTTGACCAGTGAGCAAAAAGCAACAACAGTTGATTGGACAAAGTTTATGCTTGAAAAATTTGATAATGTGCACAGTAAACATACTTTTATTGTCATAACCGGAGACGAAACATGGTTATATCATTATGATCCCGAAACTAAACAGCAGTCATTAGTTTGGTGCTTTGAAAGTGAGCAGCTTCCAACGAAAATTCGTTGTTCCAGGAGCGTTGGAAAGAGAATGGTCGCATGTTTTTTTTAAAATGGATACATCACAGCGGTAGCTTTGGAAAATCAAAGGACAGTTACTTCTGAATGGTATATGACCAAATGTGTTCCTGTAGTCGTTCAAGAACTATGCAAGAGCCGTCCAAAGCTGGTCTGCGGGGTATTCATTGGCACCATGACAACGCACCCGCCCACAGCGCCGCTATAACACTCGATTTTTTTGCTGATCTGAGTGTCAAACTGTTGCCTCAGCCACCTTATTCTCCGGACCTAGCTCCTTGCGACTTCTGCTTATTCATAAGATCAAAGAAAAGTTACGATGTCGCCATTTTTCCACCGATGAAGAGGCAATCGCTGCATTTGAGGAGGAAATTAACAAGCTTTCAAAAGAACGTTGGTCACAAGAATTTAACAAGTGGTTTTACCGGATGCGTAAATGTATTGAGGTAGGGGGAGAATATGTTAAAAAAGCTTAATTAAGTTTTTTTTAAAAACCTTGTAGTTTTTCTGTATCTAAAAACATTCAACGTGACCCTCTGTTTCCTGGTCTACCATATGTTTGCCAGCATTGTAGTTTCCTCCCAGACATAATGTATAAATACAGCGATAAGAAAGTATTTATGCCATCCTGTGTGGATGGGCTGCCTCTCCATATCTACAACGGATACCCTGTATGTGCTCATATATTTGTTTAAAGGAAACGCATCTGTTCGAAAAAAAAATGCATGCACCATGGCTGCATTCTCCCGTTAGAAATAATAATAAGTGTGGTGACCAAGAAGCGATCTGGTCGAGCTAATAACCACATGCTTCACTTCGCTAGAAAGTAAATTTCATGACTTTCAGCCGCGGATGGTCTTCGGTTGACCGAGGCCAAGAAGCATCAATTAAAGTTGCACTTTTTCAGCACACTTCGTGTGTTTGTACACGATCCGCGGTGTTGATTACTCCAAAGGAAATGAGAGGTTTGGATTGTGCTTCGAGCGAAAAGCACAACGATTTTGGGTTGAAAAGATGATTTGACGTTCAAGTGACGTACTAAGTGAGGCACAAAGACTTCATTCCTACGTTTCCAACATTGCATATTATATAGTTCTTTCATAGGTAACCTCCAGAAGCTAAAAATACGTCTAATGGTTGACTTCACCTCTCACTAACGACCTCCACTGTCTGGAACATCGAAGAAGGTTGACAGATCTGTCCCTATTCTATAAAATACTAGCTACCCCGCATAATAACTCCAAGAGTCGCCTGTACGGCAAATACTGGAGGTTGTTTGAAACTTGTAGACAAGGTGGATTTATCAAAAGTTTGACTTCGGACTTCCATTGACTATAAAATTTTGAGTATCACGACGTTTCGATTGATATGCTATCTTCAATCGTCTTCAGGTGAACTGGCGAACACGTTCCTTTCACGCCTATTTATACCCCGTCCGGTGACGTGTCGTTGTGCGCGGTCAGTTCTGATTGGTTCCCGATGCGCGGTATTCCGGTCTGCTGACGTGGCTGTTTGTCGGTCATTGTTTGTTGTCTGGTCCAGTCGTAGTTTATTGATCTTCTTTATGAGTGGCTGCCAGATTGGTTTAATGTCTACGCTGGGTTTGCTGTACACTTTGCTGTTGTTGGTGATGAATGCCGCCTCCTTGAATTTCCTTCGATACCAATGCGGTTCCTTGGCAATAACCTTAGCGTCGTCCCAAGCTATTTCATGGTGCTCCGTCCATGCGTGGTCAGCTATTCCAGATTTTCCTGTCTCTGCTCGCTGGGTGTTGAGACGATGTTATTTGATTCTTACTTCCAGTGGCCTTTTTGTTTCTCCAACATAGATTTTACCACAATTACATAGTATCTGGTAGATGCAGCCCTTTGTCTCTTGAGATTCATTCCTGGGCTTAGTTTTTGTTAGGATACTTCTGAGGGTGGCATTCCTAGAGAATCTTGTTTGGATCTTGTATCACTGACCTATTCTTTTGATTCCATCTGATATTCCTTTGACGTAAGGCAGAATGAGTAAGTGCTGATATTCTTCGTGTTTAATTCTTCTACTGTTGGTATATCATTAGAGTACCATTTACGACCAATTGAATCGTCTTCCACAACCATTAAATAGTGCTTCGATTATCAAGTTGACACTGGTCATTATTCTAGATTCCGTCTCATTTATATTGCAATAATCCTACGAAATCAGATACAAGCAACATATAATATTACCAGCAAGTTCCGTTTTACTTTATCAAACAAGAATATAATCTATTTAATACGGTCTCGGCGCAACTTTGCTCAATAAGTACCTCTTTATCCATTTAAACCGATGAAGTATTCCGATCTGCATTCTGGTATAATAATAACGGCGAACTGACGTTGTACAGCGCTGCTAACTATAAAACAGTACCACTCAATTTTTCTAAATCTGTTTGAAAGATAAAAATGCTGGTCTAGGAAGTGCGCGCTTCTATTACGGTTACATACCTTACTCGAGTAAGCCTAGCGACTACTATGCGCAAAATAAAATATAGGTTAGTGGTGTAAAGCGTATACGCTCTGCTATGGGCGACTACCAAAGAGTTTTTAACTAGAAGAATGTAATACAGTGAAGGGTGTTACGCAGTTAAGTGTGAACGTTTAGGGGTTGATGGATCATTTCATTTGAATATTACGCCAACCGTACAGATATTAGTACCATATCGTATGGTATTTGGGCTAATAATAATTATATAAAAAACATTCTAATACCCTAAGTGAGTTGCTCAACAATGGAAGGAAAATTATTTTTTCTGTTATTTTACTCCTTCCAATTAAACCCAATGGAGGAGCTAGATGACAGTTTTAATGAATATTCAGATGATATTTAAAAGGGAATTGTTGAAGCAATTTTTTGTAATCATGAATAGTCCTTTCCGGGTGGTTTCGTACCAAACTATTGGTTACTATATACGTTTGAAGCTTTATGAAGAAAGTGGTGAAATAGTGTTATTATAAAAGAAAATTGGAACTGCCTCTTAAAAAATTCTTCATTCTAATACCCGATAAAAATCTTCATTTTGAAAATTTGACACTAAATTACTGCTATGCCGATCATAAAAAAGCTTTATATTCTTTGAATAGCATTTGAGTAGCGGCGAATTTATTGCAAAAAACAAAAAATAAAAAGCCCAGTCTTCATTTTGGGACGTTTCAGACGCTCCTAATCAATTCCAAAATTTTTTGAAATTGTCAAAAAAATTGGGTTCGAGGTTAGGCAGAGAGGGACACCTACAAATTAATTTATAACCATTGGCAAAATACTTTTCATCATCTTTAAACCATTGACCCCAACTAATTATCCGTACTAGAAAAACATAAACAATAGTTTGTCTTCAAAAATGAGATATGCTTCAAATAACTGTAGACTTTCACAATACTTACCTCTCACGAACATACATAGTCGGTAAATTCAAAATGTTTCCCAAGATTTAAACCATTACATTTTTAAAATTCTGAAATATCATCAATGATTATGAAATTGATTCAGTTGAAGCATGTTTTTAAAATATTATGGGGGATCATGGAATTTCTCTAAAACAATAACTTTTTCAGAATTTTTGAAATAAAGTGTTGTTTTTTCATTTTTTTTTAAATCCGATTCCAAATTTTAAAAAATTTTTAAATACGATTCAAATATCAGTTTCTAAATTAATATCGTTAATCTTCCTGACGCCATTTTTTGTCATTGCATAGTGGCAGTTTTTGCGAGTTGTAGAGAGATCAAGGATTACCACACAGACAGACGACATGAAAAAATATAATAACTCAAAATCTTAATTTAAATTATATTTCTACGTCGAAAAATTTATAATAGACTACAGCCATAAAATTCAAAATGATTATAGTATGTAAATATATAGCAGAACATGTATTTCAGTCCATGAACATTCAATCCAATTTTATTTAAGTATTTTAATCCGAACATTTGTCTGTCTAATGTATCTGAACTCTTTGTGTATAGACTGTTTCATCATACTTTAAATTTAGAAAAAATGACACAGGTTAAAATTCCATATCTTTAAATTCTGACCCAGCTGAAAAGTGCGGATAATACCGATGTCTCTCAAGTTATCGATGAAGTCCTTCTAGCTTCATTTGTAGGACCTCTGTGGATCCATAGCATTAAAGTGCAGACAGTAGCAACATTCTGGTACGAGTTGAAACAATTCCCTTGCCTTGAATGCCGACTGCTATTAAGCTGTCTCATTTCTTGCGGTCGATAGTGTGGTGTAGGCTGGCATATATCCATACCCATGGGTTTGATTTAGGGCAATTTTCATATATTGTGAACAGTCAGACCTTCGAGCTCTGGATCATTGAATTGTGTTCTATGGTTGATCGAGTGTTTGAATGGTAGCGATTACTGCTATTTTCTTTTTGTCTAGTTCTGGCGTTTATGGAACAACTTCAACACTTGTATGGATCGGTATTCTGATACCTTTGTATTAGCTTTATTATAACAATACCTTCAACCTGTATTTGAATATAAATCTGTAGTTTAAAAGCTCACTACTGTCATTTTACCAATGTCGGTTGATTTAATATTAATTCAATTTTGAGTCTTACGATACAAAGCGAGAAAAAATATCCATTGGAAGTACAGTCTATAAGATAAATCATAGTTTAAGAAACTAGAGAATATTTATTCCAAAAAGGGCATTTACTATACCTTTATAAAAAATATAATTTTACAAGTATCTACCAATGAAATTTTTATATAATTTGATATCAACCAATGCATTTTACACGATGATTCGACGATTTTCTTGCTGACACTATTTTTATTTTTAATTTAATTATGTATTGAGTTTAAGTAATCTTAATGAATGAATTACTTTTCACTTTCTAATTGTTATTTTGCAAATTATTTTAGAAAAAGTCTTGCGACATCTATATTGTCGTAATTGTACCATTTTCTGCCAATGCTCCGAAAGTTGAGATTTTTTATTTCTATATGAGTCGACAATACTATGTTGTCCTTCACATTATGGTACATGTTTAACCCATAAAATAAGTGATTTTTTATTCTGATGATCCATGTCAAAATATTGGGACACGTTTATGAAATTACTGTATTGTCATTGGTTCTTACTACCTGTGCAAATTTTCAAACCAATCAGATATCGGAAGAAATTACGTTGAAAGGTTCCACTACATTCATATAGTGTATTCAGAACAAGCTAATGAAAATGTATTATTGATATTCAGAATGTTCTTAGGTAGTGTTAGACATTTCGAAAATTATTTTTAAATAGAATTTTAGTTACCCTCAAGCACAGGACAATATATGTAATTTAAGTTTATGCGGGTAACTTAAAAGGCAAAAATGTGCTGTACACAATTTTCATATTTCCAAGGTAATCTGTGTATGAAATCCAATCCAAGATCTTCTTGTGAGGAACTTCATACCACAGTCGCGTTGGCGCTGGTGTAGTGTGGTCTCTACAGTATGAGTGCAACAACTTAGCATTTATTAATAAAATTACTTATAATGTATAACAGCTTCATTTTATTATACCATGCTATTATACGCTCGAACCACTGGTATTTTATAATTTAAATTCTCAGTGAGGTACAGCTAAGTTCTTGGGGTATCCAGCTGAGTGGTTCTATTACCAATTGAAGTGATTCATAAAGCATGTATTTTCCTTGTCTGGATATAAATATGTTATATCCATTGGCCATTCCCTACACCAGATTTAATTTGTTTTAAAGTAATTAGGTGTTACATTTCAACACTTCGGTAATAACTCTGACAAATTGTTTTTGCTTTATGTCACGTCATTTCTAATTCATTGGGTATTAGAGCCTTGAGCCATATTAAAATGTGGGTTGGTGTACCAATATGTAAAAATGCTGTCAAACAGGTTGATGCTGTACTTCCCTCGCAAGGTCATGTTTATATAAAGATTTGGATGGGATGGAAACTACCGCATAAAAACTATTACAACTTGAATAAAGATTTGAATTTGTTTTAGTTCATAAGTCGGGTGTTGCGGAAAACTAAGAGTCCACTGTTATTGAAAATACATCTGTAATTTCTGAAATTTGAAGGCAAATGTTTGAATAATCGTCCATGTCCAATAAGTATGGAGGATTATCAGAGTCAAATGATTATAGGACCTCCATAACGATTCTTGTTTCTTCCTGACGATGCCAAACATGATTTTTCTTTGTATTATTGCAAATAAAGTGAATTGAATGAGTTAATTGAAACAATCACAAAAATTATTGCGATTTTCCGATATACCAAAATTTACTATCTCCTCATTTTTTACGCCTATTGGCGTAGGAAGTATCAAAAACGCCATAAAAATTTTTTTCAGATCGCAGAAACAATAAACAGATGCGAATTTAAAAATGTGATTCCATGATGTCCTGAACTGCGCGTAGTGATCCTAAATCTAAATCATTTGTCATTTGTCATCTGTCATATGCCACCTGCCATCTTTCATCTGTCGTCGATCGTCTATAAATTGAAAAGTAACATTAGCATTTCGATTAAAGGTTGTCCCTACTATGGCAGGGAATGCACCGATTTGTAATTTTCAAATTGGTGTAGTGGTGACAGGTCTTTCGTCCAAAAACAAAAAAAAAATCGCTCTGCTGATTGGCCAAATAATATCCTCGTTTGCTTGTGATTAAAATATACCTCTCGTCAATTGTCAAACTGAATCTCTGTTGAGTTTGGTACGCAGCTTTTTTGACTCAATGTTGGTAAATCTTTTCCGCCGATGAAAAGAAAACGCTTCCTTATTATTTAACAGGCCGATGATGCCGTTTATAAAGATGACATTATGTGAATACAATTCTGTAAGAGACTGCGGAGACTGTCTCGCGGGCCTTTGTATCATGTTTTTATGTGTGACCTGACGGGGTCACAAATTGGCTCTTGAATTTCACCCGTTAAGTATGTTTTAATGGTGGCGTTTCTTCCGATGACCTCCAAACGGACACCGCCTCGAATTGTACGGCGATGCTTTAATGGCCATTCTTCAGTTTTTATTGCGTTTTCTTACGATGGGTCCTACATTTATTACATTGTCTTACCTTTTGGCATGTAATGATACATAAACTCGTAAATTGGTATGTCACACAGCCGGATATGATGGTCGATGAGGGAGATGCGGGACTGGTTGATCAGCTGTTTATCAATATCATATTGAACAATAACAAACATATATTTATTTTGATTAGCATACTTTAATTGAGATTCTTCGACTACAAAAATGTATAAGGTATATATATTCATGGGAGAATAGTCAAGTTGAGCTTTGATACCAGGTGATCTTACAAGGGGTATGTTACGATTTGTGGAAAATTTTCATCGTTTTGGACATCCACAGGAAAACGCATTATGTCTCCTTCATTCCTCCTCCAGTTACAAGCCGGAACAGGTGTCCACGCTGGCGGCTGGTTAAACATGTTCGGGTACTGAAGCTGTTGTTTAATTTTTTTAAACGATGTAGTTTTACCTACTTACTAAAAGTGGCCAGTATTCTTTTCCTACTTTTTAAATCAGTTTTTTTCACCTTCCGATCAGTTTTTTTTATTTTTAATGTAATCGTTTAACAAAATGTTCTGGTAAATTGAACAAAGCATGGTTAGGATTCTTCTATAATCATTGCCACAGACAATAAAATCTTTTAAACTGTTATCACCGGATGTACTGGAAAAAGTTGACATAGATAGAACAGAACCAGGTAATGAGTAAAACCAAAACTAAGCACATCACTTCAATGCCAACATATTTTTAACAAATCACACAGGATTCATAAATATAGGCACATGAAAACCCGCTGCAAAAATAAGATGAGATGAAGATTATGTAGGTTTTGATGCAGCAAACGTTGTCAAAATTTCAAAGAAACCGTACAAAGCTTCACTGTGCACCTCACATTAAACGAAACTAAACACTCTTCTCACTTAAATAAATACTTGAATCAGTAAACAATAATAATTTTCTAATATGCACTAAAGAAAAAAAGGAAAAAGTAAGCTAGGTCACAGATCAAGCAAAAGGCATAAATTTTACTATTGACCGCAAGGCCAATGAGGGAAGATCCGAGGTACGACCTGATGGTAGGCCCACTATCATTGTTGTCGCTTCTTCTATTTTATGGCCTGTTGGAGACGGCTGTGAATATGGTATTTGAATGGAGATTATTATTTTATTTAGAAAAATTAGTGGATTGTTTTTGTAAGTTCTATGTAGAATTTCGTAATATAAATTAAAAACATAATTCAGGTCCTAATAAAATAAGTACGCTGCAGGTCTTGGCGAAGCCAATGCTGTAACATTAGGAATCAATTTATATTTTGCAATTTCCTAATGGTAAAAGTCTCCAGAATGTACTCAAGTTATTTATCTCATTTTTCTGATATGAATCACCGAGATTTCTCTGAAATGCAATGATAGCTTCGTTCATATCTTCGCGATGCGATAGTAAAATTAGATCAGAATATTTCATTCGCCGTGTCCACATCGTGATCCTTTTTGCACTAACATAACGAGAAGTTTTGAATTATTTCACGTTTTATTATCAAAACTATGTGTAGTTCACTAAAAATATATATAAATCACGTTCGATCATCATGTAATATGTTATCAACTCAATACGTTACATCCGTAGCGCCGGGAAGGAATTTGTTTTGGCGGGGAAACATTTCTTTGTTCAGTCCATCAATTCAAAGTATTCATATTTTGTAATGATTATAAAACATGTGTGGCTATGTGAACCATACCCAGTGCCTTGGGTCGTAATATTCATTGAGGTAATAATTAAGTTGAACCTCATCATCGAATTCCGGAATGTTGGTCCAAAATGTCAAAGAAATATGTTATGAACATGTAAAAGGAAAAAACGACGATAGCTGTCGACACGTGTTTCCTCTTTATTGGACCTCGTCAGGACAGCGTAATCTAAGTCAAGGATAGAAGGACTTAGAAAGGATGTGAAAAGGAAACTATTTGGAAATCGTAATGGCACAATTATAGCATCTACTGGGTGCCCACTCGGTTTAAAGGGGAGAACACTACAACACACAGCGCTATAATTCACGTGTACGGAATTCCAATGTCAAACATGATATTCAATCAAATGAAAGAATAATACGTGAAATTAGAAACAACATGATAAACGAGATCATGGCATAGGTACGCAAAAGGGAAAAAATGACGATAGCTGTCGACTCGTGTTTCGGAATTATTGGACCACGTCAGGACAGCGTAATCTAATATACTCGTATATAATATGAGAAGATATGATTTGTATATTTTTTGATGGATAATTTCCAATAATTGCTGTAATAGTTGTACTGAATTCTTTCAAATGATATGGGATCTTACACTTTTTACCTCCCCGTGAGACTATCCTGAAGAAGGAAATAGGAAATAAATACTCGGAAAGCTTGGTAATCTTAGGAAAGTTACACATTACATTATAAAAAGGTTTTAGAGAATTCCTTATCTAGTGTAATCATTTATTGTTACAACGTCATGAGTCTTAGAAAGAGTATTTTTAGGATAAAATGTTGTAAGGAACAAGCGGCATGAATTGAAATTCAATTTGTAAGGTTAAGAATACTTTGTGCGGGAGGCACTGATTGCCCACCCCATCCAAAATTCGGGAGCGGCAGCTAAACCCTGTGCCCCCGTTCTCTATTGCAGTCACTACCTTACATAAATGTGGATGAACAGTTACATAATCAAGTGGAATAGATCTTATTGCCATATCATTTATGACCAAAGTTGATCAGTGCTCAAGAAAAATATCAAATAAGTCCATCAGGGATGGTAGCACCTTAATTTCTTTTTTGTTTTCAGATTTCCTATATCGCCACAGCGTCACATTCGACAACGTCACAACAGAAATAGAAATACTCGATACCTCCAAATGTGCAGTAAGTACATGTTATTACATTTATTATTGTGCTGCCTGTAAATTTGATTTATGTAAATATTCGAATATAAACTTCGAAGGTGGAAGAATTTGTCGTCTTCTCGCTCGCGTCATTCTTCTATGTGAAAGTAGTAAACTTCTGATTACGTATTTTTCGAACGGAATGAAACATTTTTGCACGATATAGTGCCGCGATTTCAGTTTTTATTGTTAGATTTGATTGACACTTTGGATGTTATCAGCTTATACCGGGTGGTCCATTTAACTTGACATAGCCGAATAGCACGAAATCGGTGTGTTTTTAGATAAAAACGTTCAGATGAAAGTTCTTGAGTCCAATGGGGGAGAGTTCATGATGACTTATTTTCGATATTGACAGCATTTTCAAGGTTTTTTCACGGTGAACCATGTTGTTTTAATGGGAATATATATTTTTTATTGCAGAATCTTACTCTATGAGAAAAAAACAACCTTTTTTTTAGACAAAATTTTGAAATCTGTTCACACCTTAAGTAGATAAAACATACAATAATTATTCTGTTTATGAATCTTCAAATAATTACATGGTTCATCAGAAAGGCTTTCTTCTCACAAAAGCATGAATAACAGAATCATCATATGGGAAACCTTTGAATTTATTATAACAAATGTTAAAAATGATAGCCGCCAACTTCAAACATATCATTTTATAAAGTTTTCATGGCACCCAAGGAGGATTTCTGTATTGATTCCTCTACAAGCATTTCTTATGTGTTAGATCATAGTTTCCAGTGTAGTTGAAGCTTCTTGAATGAACAACTCCTTTTAGATGGCCCCCATATAAGGAAATTGAGAGGGGATGAATTTGGTGACTTAGCAGGCCACACAATGGGGCTACCTCATCCGATACATCGATTAGGGTTTTCCCGATCCAGCAGTTTCCAGAAAATTCTGATGAAATGAGCAGGGCAGCCATCATGTTGAATCCACATGCTTGCCCTTTCTTGAAGTGGCCTATCGTCTATTAGCTCTGGTAAATAGGGAGGACAGTCTCGATATCCTATGCTCCTTCAATAACATATGGACCGATCGACCTGTCCCAATAATTCAACTTCTCTCAACCATCGCGGATTTTTCACACTTCAGTAGTGCATATTATGTCGATTCACTTCACTATGGTTTGTAAAACGAAATTTATCTGAGAAGAACAAACAAAAGAAAAAAATTATGTTTAATTATATTCAATGTATTGCCCACTGAGAAAATGCGCCTCAGTCAATAATGTTAAAAAAAATGATATAACAGCGTGTTTAGTCTACCGTTGTGGTATTGAAACATTTCGAAAAAGAACAAATGTTGTTATTTTTAAAAGTTGCAATCGGATTGAAGAATGTTGTGAACAAAAGGTATTTGTTTTTTCTCGTGGAATAAGATTCTGCAATAAAGAAGATATGCTTCCATAAAAAAAAACTTGGTTGATCTTGAAAAAAAACCTTGAATGCATACACTTCTGATCTACCTACCATCAATGCGGGTGTTCCTCAAGGATCTGTCCTTTCTCCAAAACTCATCTTGCTGTACATCAACGATTTGTTGGAGATAATATCCATTCCTATCTACAGCCTCGCTGTTGACAGCATCTTTATTTCCTGCGCGATTCGCTATCAACCTTGGTTATCTATGAAAAAATTAAGATGAGAAAAGCAAGTCGAACATATTTCTATTTTCTGGATTGAGTCCAGAAGTTTCAGGCAGGGCTTCTGAGGGGATCCCTACACATGCAAGCACTATCCCAACGATGGCCTGATTCGACCTTGTATAATAGTAGTAGTTGTTGTTTTCTGCAGCGGAGAATAATTCCTAAATTCTAGTATGCTGATCTAGTTAGTCGACAGTATCAGGAAATATTATCGTTGAACCCCTGGAGCCTTGGAGGATCGAATGTCCCTTTACCTCCTTAAGTGACAGATTGTCTCGTTATTCCCTTTTCGGTTGTTTTAATCCTTTGGACGTTGAACTGCACTTTCATAGTAGACCTCCGTTCAACATATTTTTTGATGTATCGTTGATCTGGATGACATGTAGTTGCCTTCGATATAAAATTATTTCCAACAGTTCGTTGATGCACAGCAAGAAGAGCCTTGAAGAAAGATCAAATCCCTAGTACACACTGGCGTAGATGGTAAATGTATTTTAAGCATATTCGTACAGCACCACGAATGAAGATCGATCAGTAAGAAAACCATCTAAGCATTTGGATAGATCGAGTGTCAGCCAATACCCAATAAACAACAAATTTAGCCATACCTCCACAACCACACCATATTCGATGATTTCGGTGTATCTAGGAGGAGGATGCCAAATTCTCTATTACGATATCACTTACTTTACTGTTCTAGTATGTAACAGTGTGAAAAATATTCATTTTGATCATTTCTGGCCCCCTTTGCCACCCTAGACACCGGCCAAGGTGGGTTTCTTCTTGGACACCCCCTCCTCTTGTCGATGCTGATTACAACACTACTTAAACCTTTATTGAAATAAGTAAATGGGAATTCATTATGAAACAATATTTGAGAAATATAATTCCATTCGTTCTGCTGATTCAATCACCTCAAATTCCTTTAATCAGCCAAACTGCAGTGGTTATTGGAATTATATTTTTTCATGTATTCCAATACACTTTGTTTAACCATCCTTCACTCGTTTATTTAATTAAACGTCCATATAATTATACCCGTTGGTATGATAGCAAATATGTAAATTGTCTGTAATTATCTATTATCACCATTCAAACAATAGCGTTACCATCTTTGTATCTCTCAGCCTAACAAATGATGGTATTTAAACTTCGCACCTCGGACATAACTGGTAGTACTCGGTATTTATATGAGTGCCTGTATGCATATTCCAGGGGCGTGCAGTTCATGGTTGCAAGGAAAGCAGTGCAACCTCTAAAAATTTACAAAACATGTAATTTTCTAAATAGAAATCTTCCAATGTATATTGAAAATGCTAATAGATATATCAATTATCGAACACATAACAAATAGCGCCTACACTTCGACCGAGCTACAGTAGGAAATATAAAAAAACCTATGTGGCCACTAGCTTCTAAGTCATATGGCTTACGCTTGATTTTCTTTGCGTCGAGACTCGAGAGGTTGAAAGGTGATTGAATTTTCGACCTCTCAGCGCACACTTACTGCCTCCAGTCAAGTGCGCGCTGTATTTTTTGACAATGCTTATAATATATTACAAACTAGGAGAAATTATATATCTTTTTTTTAAGGAAAACTTGATGATTTTTAGTCAATGTTAAGCCAAAAGTACCTATTTTGAGACGAAGCGATGACATTACCGGTATAGTTACAAGCCAAGCGTCTTAGAACAGACAGGTTGGGACGTGTTCTAATATCATACAGATTTCAGCTAAAAATAAACGATAATTTCAACGGCCTAAATGATTTCTCTGGAACAAATTTGATGCATTTAAAGGAAAATCTTCTCCGAAAAATGCGTTTAAATCTCTTCTTCATGATTATGGTTTTGTGACCGAGTGTTATGGTATGATCTACGCTAAATTTAAACTATTGGAAACAATATTAAAAAAGGAGTTTGAAAATGGCTATACCAAAGATCTTTCATTTTCTCACCATTCCAAGAATTTCTCTGTCTAAATTAATTCATCGTAGGACCAAATCGTTGGTAATATGTTCCGTTCACGATTTTCAAATCAGTCTGGCATTAAAGACATTTCGAAGGCTTCCAGACATTGTATCGAGCTGGTTCATAGCGTCCAGGATTCCGACCCATACAGGAGCATTGAGCGAATATAATCTTTCACAAATCTGTATCTGATATTCAATGAAAGTGCAGAATTTGTTAGCCTGTTCATCAGTTAGATGCACAACTACGTTTCCTATGCAAAGCGCTCCTCTTTGACAGTGTTTCTGGGTTGAAATCCTTTGTTATTCAGCATCCTAAGTATTTGAATTTGTCAAGCTATTATATTCGTCTGTTGTAGATAGTAATGCTGGTATTCACATTAGCGTTTTTTTAAATTACCATTTTTTTGTGTGTGTATTCAAGTCCAAATGTGTCCCTCTTTTATACTCGCATTTATAAGATTTTGAAGTCCTTCTCTGCTGTTGGCTAGTTTAACGGTATCGTTCGCATAATCTTATATTATTCAGCTATCGACGAAGTCGTAAAAGTGACCAAAGAATTGAGTTACATTACAGAGTAAAGTTTTTGGTAATTGTTTCTCGTCAAATGTCACCGCACGCCTCTGTCGGTATTTATATGAGTGCCGGTATGCATATTCTCAATAAATCCACGAACTAGCTACGTCAATTCGCGGTATGAAATATACAGGTGATGATCGTAATTTAGCTCGGGTGATTGCTGAGTAATAAGTTATACCGTGCCTGAAACCATATATCATGCAGTGCACAGGCAACAGGGTATGGTGGTAATAAGGAAATGACAGGCTATGTTCTGTTCAAAGGAATCAGCTAGTTTCGAATGCTGGGTATAACATGTCCGAAGCGGCCAGGACGAAGTATTTGCAGTAGTATGATTTATGTATTATAATTCTTTTTTTATAGACAACCCTTTGCAATACAAGTCGATTGCACTCTAGAAGCGCGGTCAGAGAATCAATGTTTATTCACATCAAATTAAAAATGCTGTAGATTGTAACCACCAGAAAATAAACTCCAAACGGTTTAGTTGAAAGATGCTCGTTTGAAGTGTTGGAAGTTCGACCAGGTTAGGCTGCTTGGGTCCTTCTCGATTACTCTTATTATTATTACTATTTTCCAGACTATGAAGGCCCTTTGTAAGGTCAGGAGCATTCACTATATGCATTTCTCTTTTCGTAATTGTGTCTATAAGCTTCAGTGTGAGCCTGGTGGAGTAGCAACAGCTGTTGAATAAAATTTCTGGAGCGAAAGAGAACCCTTTTAAAGCTGATTTCAAAAAATCATAGCTTCCCAAAATCACACAAAAATAGAGTGCTAACTTCAGATGACATATAATGGAGTTCTAGAGCTGCTGATCCGATTTTTTTAATATTTTTTAAATCTTAGAGGTCATAAAAGATTTATTATTTCCTATGTGAAACGTCAGTTCTCTTCCCGATCAAAACTTATATTGGAATGCACAGAAGAATTTTCACGAGAGGACCGTCTCTCGAAAGGAATATTTGTTGTGATCTCCCGAAACGGGCTTAAATTAGGTTTTGCGAACAAACTGTCCAGTTGGTCACATTGAAGTTAGGAGACCTGAACTATTTGATCCACTGCTGTTGTTATCATATCTCTCAGACTATGTCGTGAATGTGAAGTCAAGTACAAGCGTTTGTTAGGCGCACTGCTTATATCTCCTTCCTTCCTTTGAAAAAGACGCTATGAATGCATTTTTTCATTACGGAGCGCGCTCGTAAACATGCAAAGGTTTGCTTTGTAATTTCACCCCATGGCGCCAAGCCAGGCGCGGTGATACTACTACATGATTACATTCATAAAATCTCTAGAGACGTAGTTTAATTCGTCGTATTTTATTATGATGATCATGCTTACGTGGTGGCCGTGACTCTAGCGCTTATCAGCTGTGTGAGGTTATTTGGTACTACATACTTATCAGCTGACTTCTAAGCTTCGCAAAATTCAATATTTAGGGGTCAAATGGTTTGAAAACCGTCCAAACCTCTTTTTAACACGATGTTATTAGCTGGTTTGTATGTATGTTTGTACTACCAATAGACTGGGATTTTTAGAAGTAATTTTTATAGATTTATAGACGTTAGATTAGTTTGAAAATGTGTACACGTATTAAGGACCCATTACAATACAACAATTTGATAACTTTGTTCTCATGTCCTGACCAAGATAATCAGGATAAAGGATGACTGGAGGAGGATGAAAATAAATTATACTTTGAAAAAAAAAGTGAAACGTTCTAATCCAACTAGTGATATAAATTGAGGCTTTCTACAACCAAAGTATTTCATTTATTTACTACCTAAACCTTAAATTCTACTAGAATACTTCTACTAAATTTTCAGTTCAAATTTCGGAAAAATTATGAATCAAAATTTTAAAAAAATAATCTAAAACTTCAGTGGGTGCGGTGTTTAATATCAACTGCTCTGAATATTTCATTGCGAAACTATTTATTGTAAAAGTCAAGCTGGTATAAACATTTGTAAAAAAGAAACCAAGCGTTTTTAATATAACATAATTTTATCAATCGATTTATTCTTATTTTAGAAATATTTAATTATATTATACATCTATGGCTGTTGATTCAAAAATGTTTTTGCTTTTCACTTCGGGTTGCTATTAACGCGTCTGTCTTAGTTTGTTTAGTCTCATTGTATGTCCGTATTCAACTACCAAGCTTTCTTTTTGACAAGTATATTACCAGAACCGGAATAAGTATCTCTCTACCATTAGGATATTTAATATTCTTATAGCTTCAATAATTTTATATGCAAAATCGAAAAGAAAATATAAATACCAATATATAAAGATTAGCTCAATAAGAAATAAGTGCGCCATGTGACCTAAACAAATCCCAGTTCTATCGCATCTCTGTCGTTTGGTACAATTCAAAGAAATAAACAGATACCCAGACTCTGATACTTATCATAAATGAAGGAATTCGATAACATTTTCTACCCTTAATTTTAATCACCACGCGCACAATTTTCCCACCAAAACCGAGCTGCAACGTTGTTCCATAAATTATGATGAGCAGTTTGTAATTTGGTTTACGTCCTCCAATACAAGGAATGACGGTTACACGAACGTGTAGGCACACTCACCGACAATCTCGTCGCTCTCCACAAAAACTATTAGTTAACTCATTTGTTACGGCTTATGTCGTTTGGCTGGTCTTACATGAATGCATACATCGATGCGTGGATGCAACTGATTTGCTAACGACAGATTTTGAAAAAACGATGCCTTTAAAGACCGAAGTGCTAATTCATATACAGTATATTCCCACACATGTACACAAGCTACAGGGTGATCTAAATATCTCTGTATGAAATACCCTATGAAGTAGAAGTCGCAGAGAATACTATGAAAGGGAGATTAAAGACACAAAATGGAGTGAGAAAAATTCGGAATAATGTTTAGTGTGGATGGGATTCGAACCCGTGTCTCCAGCTTTCCGTGTTAGCATCGAAGCCGTTGGATGAACATGCTATTTATGGTTTGTTATCGGTCAGATTCACCTCTGAATTAATCACACTCCAACTAAGCACCGATCTTGAGAGAATGCCGCCCATACCAGTAATCCTTTGGTTATTGAAGCGAGCATATGTATCTCCACTATGCGGTGTCGCGTGATGCTACCAATGCAGTATGAAATGAAATAATATCTTGAGAAAGTCAGAGAAATAAATAACATTGGGAAATCAATGTTGAATATTTTTCCCTGGGTATCTGGACATGGCCTTGCATTTGTTGTTGGGCTGTGAATTGAAAGCGCAAATATACACACATAAAAGTAAATTAATTTTTTTATCATTAAGAATACTATGATGCTGACTGAAGCATTTCATAATCTTGCTACAAACAGCTCAACTTCATTATAATTTTTTTTCTTCTTGTTGCCACTGTTAGTTCCGTGAACACCATTTTAATGCAGCCTATTACATATCACACACTACGAAAACCTGGATGAGATCTTCACAACACCATTTCGATAACTCATTCACCCTGAGGGGTATTTGATAAAAATAAAAACCAATGGCAAATGATAGGCGCGGAGCGCTGAAGTGCCCTTGACGAACATGGCGATGTGAAATAAATTAATTACTTGGAGCGAATGAAGATGTACTTGGAAAGCATTTTGAACTTTGGAGCCAAGATATGTTAATGGGGGTTTTGCAATTTCCAAGATGATAATGACACAATAATTTCCCATCAAGTAAATTGTCTTCTATAGTGTTCGTTATGCAGATGTGTCCTGGTGTTAATATCCGAGACTGCTCGGTCAAACATTGCACCATGTTAGAATTCATAGAATAATGAGTAGCTTTTCACCCATGTTTCAGACTGGAGGTAGTTTTGGGATGTCAAGCGCGTCCACTGGACGTAGTGTTTCTTACAACAATTTGTTAATTACATACTAGTCAGAGTCTCTCAAATCAAATCGATAAAGAGACCAGTCAATGAAACCTTTTCTGTTTCATGGCACTGTTGCTGGGGTTTGTTTGTGAAACTCAAAACCACTCGGACTGATTGGGCGACGCGCCTACGTAGCTCAATTGGTAGAATGTCCGACAAGCGGAAAGTGCATGGTTTAGGTTTCGCCGTACGTTAGTTTTTCAATATTACTATTTCGTATATTGTCTCTACCTTGCGCGGATACCCTGGGAGAAAACTGTGAATAAACAAACAAGTACAGCAAATTCCGAGCTAACATTTACCTTCGCAATAACTTCTCAGCAGTAACTAATGACAGTGAATTTCCCAAAAGTTCAACGTGAGAAAGTAATTGTAATCACCTGGCTGCATTGTCCGTTTCGAAACAGATACATTAGCACCTTCTAAATATCGTTTCCTTAAGTGAGATCTTAATAGCGAACATTCCTATGCAGATTTGGTATGATGAGGCATTCATCAACAGAGTCTTAGTAAATCATGAAGATCTAATTAAGAGGTAATGTTTGGTTTTACGAGGGAAACCAGAAATCTCTTGTGAATGTTCCATGGCTCTGTAAACATCAATGGTATGTGGAGTCCCGGCGAGAGAGGGCGTTTTTTAAGGGGTATTTGAAACTAACCTAGAAATGGAAGGCTATATCTAATTTTACTTCTTAGTGTAACGTAACATTTTGGAAAATCAGAGGCTTTTCTTTTTCTTCAGGTTCACCGATACCTCAGCATGATTTGTCGTAGCTTAGTGGCTTATTAATAGAAGAATAGAATCCAATGAAACGTTTTTTTTTTAAATTAATACAATAATGTTTGGCTTATATATCAAAGTCAAAAGTGTACCACGTCAAAACGTGCATTCTATAAATGTGCAAATTCACACGAGCCCACAGTCAAGAAGAAGAGAAACCATAGACTAAAGATATCATTTGGAGTGAGAAAAATCCAGATATTCTTTTTGAGCTATGTGGGAGAAACTCATAGATTCATGCGACAGCGAGAACGAACGTTACATGTTTATATCGATTGACCATCTCAATGCGGTGGTCAAGGGGCTACGGCGTCAGCACTGAATATTGGAAACACGGGTTTGAGTCCTGTCCAGACCAGAAAAAATGGATTTTTGTCACTCAAAAATTGTGTCTATAATACACAGTTCGACATCCTACGTAAGACTGGTCATTCTGTAGGTTTTTTCACGCTTTCATGCGTCGATAGATTTTTTGACACTTCTGGGTGAAGTGAAGTAAATGTGCACCTAGAATATCGTGAAACGACCAATTAAAAGGTGCTAATGTATCAGTTGATTGTGATCGAATAATTTTATTTTTCACGTGCGTAGGGAAAGTCAGTTATCGGTGAAATTTTCAGGAAGTTGTAAATTTGCGTTAAGTACAGCAGGCTCGCTCACAAGTGGACATTTTCAATAGATGATAGACATCAGAAGACTATAAATTTGATTTACTGGATTTAGTAAACATAATCGTTGTAGTATGTACATATGCAAATGATATAAAGAGCTTTTAGACACGCAGGAATTGCACAATAGCATTACTCCCATCAAAAAAGTTTTATTTACCTTGTTCATCAGTGTATTTTATGACGGGATTTTTGCTAAGTTCCAGTTCAACTACATCGAAGGTACCAAAGGTCACACCATACGTTGTCAAACACCGAATTATCAAGACAATGGAAATGCCAGCTTGTTTAATTGTGTTTACTAAACGAGAGTAACGCCGAAGGGGGGAGGTTTAAAGGGAATAGACCCCTGTAGTAGTCAACTTTGCCCGGGCCAATAGCTGATGGCAGCTTCGTGAGCAGTACTCCAGAATTACCGAGGAACGAGGTTCCGAAATTTTTGTTTTGCTTGTAAAAGATACATTTTTTCGATTCTTGAAGAACGTCGTTTTTCCATCTGCATTACTCACTATTCCTATGGCAAATTCTCTGCTGTTCCAAGAATATGTTTCTGCAAGTGTGGCAAGAGCTCGTTTCCTTAGTAAATCCAAGCTCTGATCACGTTCCGCTCCTGGCTCAGACTGACGGGACTTAAGGATCTTCGTTTCATCGCTGACAGTGTCAACTGAGAACTCTCGGAATCAGGGAGTTTATGGAAAAGCCTCCAAAAATATAATAACAAGCTTCTGTTTGGAGATATACAGTTTTTTATATTTTTTACTCTATCAAAACCGGAAAGCAAAAGAATTTATTTTGATTTCGGCAAGCAAGAGAAACATTTATTGTAAGAAGTACTTTTATGTGAACTCACTGTACATAAACATAGAATACCTATAAGTAACTGTTCCATAACAAATACCTGGTAACAATAAGCATTTTTATGTAGAATATACGATCATCATCAACTGTAAGAAATATTTCTCAGAGTACCCGCTGCTGTTTTAATGCGGAAAATGTTAATTTGCCACAAACTGATCAAATGATTACCTATCTCAGTAATCACATAATTCGCATAGCAGCGTAAGTTTTATACCTGTTAAAATGACGGTACATTAACGGTATGAACGTCTTATTAGAGTTTGTGCTAAAACCTCCTGATCAATTAAAACAGGAATCTAACTGGAATCTACGCCTGATCTGATTGGTAGTCGAATCAGTCTGATGTTAAACATATGGTAACCGTACACGTCAGTGCTCCAGACACATATAGTTGCCATCTTATTGGTTGTATATTCAGCGGAATCACCAAGAAGCTTTGAGGGCCGTAGCATCCTCGAGGAGTAGGTCGACTCTGGTTCAGGAATGTGATGCTGCCCTCCAAAGCTTAGCCCAATCCAAGAATGTGACCCTTATGTTGGTCCCTTGGCACAGTGGTGCACCAGGAAATAAAAAAGCAGATCACTTAGGAACATTACGGATCAGGACATAAGCCCAACTCATGCTGAGTATTTCCACTTCCTAGCAAATGCGCAGCCGCATAGTCATATGCCAGAGATTATGGAATGCTTAGCAACTTAGACTATTTAACAGAGTTACATAAATAAATAAATACTTTGAAAATACAATTCATGATTGTTTGAAAAGACGGAATGTGTGCAACGAAGACAGATTATGATTTCTATTACGACGGCGTACCATAAAGGCAACACTGTTGAAAGCTAGGAGCGCAGTTCGCCAGTGGCGTACTGTGAAGTGTTATGTTCAATAAGCAAATATGTTTTTGTTTAGTTTTACATAAAAAATTAATATTCATAATGATAGTGTCAATATGGTTATGATTTTAGACTCTTGTTATCGATTTTCCAAATCTTCAATTTTGGATTATACTGTGTCGGCCAAAGAATTCTCAATAAATGGGAAATTTTTGTTTTATTCACTTGTTAGGAGCGCGACCTGGGGCGACTTTGCATTTTCACTAGACAAATCGCGTTATTACATACTTCGGGTATCATGTCGACACGTATAAATTAAATATATAATTGTGTCTATGTTTTTTCATTAATGGAAATTATATTTGTTGGTTGTTACATCACACATTAATAAGTTAAAAAAATAACAAGTATATGATGTTATACAGGCATAAACAACTACCAAAGCAAAGTTGATTGCATTAATAACTAAAATAAAAATATATGACTATAAATGCGACATGTAATAATATAATAATAATAATATTATTTGTTTTTCGAAACTATTTTTCGCCATAACATCAAAATAACATAAATAACAACTGTAGTTGAGACTGAACAATGCACATTTCCTCAAAATCAAACTGTAAATGATGTGACTCATCTAGTAAAATATTCCACCACATTCCATCCCATAACATTCTTCTTCGTTCTCTCAGTGTTTTTCAGATCTGTTGAAATAATGATAGCTTTTTAACAGTATGCTATTTAAGATTAAAAAACTTATACGTATGTACGACCGCGTATTTAAAATCCAGAATTTATCCTGCTTTTTGTTAGGCAAGTGGGAAACTTCGGCGGTTTTTTTTTGCATTTATACAAAATTGTCTTTGTTTACAATGTATGTAATTGAGTGTATTAAGGAAATATCCAGCAACAATGCTGGGTTAAATATTATCTAAATTGATTTTTTTATTATAATATTGATCAGCATGTATGTTATGTACTCCACTGATTATCCACTAATCAGTATAACCATAATCTTACCTGTGAAACGATAAAAGCGGGTTAAAAATCACTGATTTATTGCAAAACTTGTACTGACGACCCACATTTATAGCAGTGATACCATAAGTATTTGTTTTTCTTATTTAACCACGATTCAACATGTTAAATGTAAAAAGTAGAGTTATTCTCTGTGAAAAAATCCAAGATTAGATATCGTAGCCTTCATTAAAAGATCTGGGAGAGCTGATAATATAATACCACCATACTAGTTTTATGGTTATTCTTTTGATCGAAAAAAGTACCAAAGTTGCCCTACTTGCCAGCCACCCACTACAACGAGTATTTATTTGTTATATTTCATCTAGATAGATTTTACTTGCAAGACCAGCGTTTCGAGTTGAACGACAACCAGCTGGCGCTACTTCCAAATGCCTGCCTTCATGATGGCGCTTGTTCTTATCTAAGACGCATTCACGAAAACGACATTTATCGCTTTGCGAGCGGTCTTCGATCGCCCGGCGCGGCGGCGCAACTTTCTAAAGAGACCTCGCGACTCCAAAGCCGACATATCCTGCTAATTACTTCATACGAAAACTGATTTGTTGCCCATTGCTCTACACACGCACCAATCGTCTTTTTAGCCGGGATTACTCGTTCACTAGTCTTTCCACTTTCTATTAGGAGTCTATAGATGGAGACTAGGACGAAAAGGCAGGTTATGGAGCATCATCACGCATATATGTAAAACGTAAAAACAACTTATTCCTTACATTTTAAAATTAAAAGTCCTGTAAAAGCTTCTCAAAGATTTACTGTTACATGTCAAATCAATTGTAATTGTGGATATTTGGGTCAAACTAGATTTCCGTGGTATTTTTCATGAGTGTGTTTGTAACACGGGTAATAAAGATATGTGCGCTGACAGAGAATTTTATTGACACTGGTCATGTTATGAGTCATGGAAGGTTAAGAGTTCTGGCTATTAAGAATAATTATTTGAAGCGTTGGCATCTAGAAATGAAACACATTCACAATACTCCTTATCCGTTATCTTCAGCATTTTGGTTTTTCTGGTCTTCTCACAACCAAAGAGTTGAATGTAAAAGTAGATGTCCCAGTGTA
Source organism: Bruchidius siliquastri (assembly GCA_949316355.1). NCBI lineage: Eukaryota > Metazoa > Arthropoda > Insecta > Coleoptera > Chrysomelidae > Bruchidius > Bruchidius siliquastri. The sequence goes on along the minus strand of OX438537.1, from coordinate 6,218,666 downwards.
GTTTATATTGATTGTTTCCGAGTACTGACGTTAGTGTAAATCTGTAATATGGGTCTGTGTTTTGTATTAGTCTGTATGTTGTGGCTAGTGCTTGGTACATGAGTTTTGCTGCCTCGCGGTGTATGCAGTTCCAACTATAGTTTTGCTTACGCTGGTAATATGTTCTATCATTTCCTTTGTTTGGTGGAATTTTCTGCAGTTGTCATCTGTTATGGAGGAGTCTTTTATTATGTACTTCTTGTAGTTTCGGGTCGCAATTACTTGATCTTGGAAAGCAAGCATATTATCATTATCATTATTACTGAATTATTATCATTCTATAACTTAAGATTTGAAAAGGAAACATTAATCATCTCTATAGATATATCTAGAATATCTAGATATGTCTAGAAAAGGATCATCAATCAGATAATTTCGTGAATTTGATTGTTTACTCTTTATTTTTTATTCCACTCAAATAGGAATTTTAAACATCCGTGGTGTGGTCATTATCAACATGCCACGATCACATCAGTGATTGAACTATCCTATTTTATATACGGTTTTTTCGAAATTTTCCAAAAACATAATACGTAAAATAAAGGCTGAGTGATGATCTCATTGCCATACCAATATTTAGTTAGTATATAAATATTTAAATGCAAATAAATGAAAATTTGTTGACTTCGACCTTCACCTTCTGCTTTCAATTATTCCCATAGACTCTTTCATTTCCGGCCCTCCTTTAGACATCCCCGTCCCACTCTTGTTGGGCCTGATAGTTACCATTAATTCAAAATTATTGAATGTATGAAAATCGCGGATCGATAAATAGATTAGATGATAACTTTTCGCCCATATCTAACGTGACTATACTTGTGCTGGAATGTATATTTTTGCTCGATTAATGCAGACATTCAATGTAGTTCATTGTCCTTGCCAAACCATACATTCGAGCCATTGTAGATCATTTACCTCTATCCGCTTAATGCGGTGGTATAGTAGTACGTATTGAGCAAACGTATGGTTTGGTTTGATTTAGGTAAACTCCCAGCTGCCAAACGATATCACGACCACTCTGCTAGCTTTGTAATCTCCCGGTGGAAACGTGATATCTTTTGGCAGAACACAACATGTCCATTAACCGCAAAGTTTCCGTTTTCATATGCGGACTACTTACATAATGTACATACATAAACAATTATATGTCACATTTTTGACTGGTGGATTTTACTTGTCCTAGATATGGTTCACCTAAAAACTTGGCTTGGCACTAATTGGATATATGAGGACTGTTCTCTTTCCGCTATCCACCAGGTCATGATGTTTTCACAACTATCTTCTTTGACATTTCAATTTAATTATTCAGATGTTTAGTTAGTGACAGTTACCGGACTGTATGTCAAAAGCTTATCAGTGATAATCATGCCCAACGTCATCGCGGATTTAAATAAGAATTACATACGGGTTTAGTATGCGTCTAGGGGATTATGGAACCCCCCAATCTGCCAGGAAAATCCTGTGTAAAAATTCATATCCACGATTTGTAGTTCTTAACTGGTTGACGTCTGAGGACTGATTGACTGCTGTCACTGCTGGATGCTCCGATATATACAAAAATGTCTATCTCGAATGCTTCATAACCAAGATTCAAACAATCTTGACATTCGAGATACCTTTTTTGCCTGTTTGAACTGCTCACATGTTTCGGATGATTTACATACAAGGAAATCCTGGGTACAGGCCTGGACACACCAAAATTTTCTTTTTCCTCGTCGCCCCCTACAAGCCTATGTATTTTTTTTTCAATCAGACATCATGTTAATTTCTATTCATAAAGATTACGTTACCCAAATGTCCATTCAGTCTTGGCGAAAAAAAATTGAATTATGTAGTTGATCTGAAATCTTGGGGGGAGGGGGATTAATTACCCCTATTACTCCTCCTTATATAACTCTTTGCTGTTAGTTAGATAGGTTCAAAGGAATCCCTCCTTCGCCATTCATTATGAGGCTGTGATTTTTTACAATTTTTAGAGAGCCTTCAACTGAAGAGAATGTTTTTAGGACATCATTTGAGTGCATGGGGACAATATTGATTTCATTCAAAACATGATTGAAGAGCACCGATATATTACTGTCAGAAACATTTGAGCAACTTCAAAAATTGGCGTGAAACCAATTAACATTATTTCACACAAAGATTTTGAAGCTCGTATGCCTTGTTATCGTCACAACTTCAATTCAGCTCAAAAACAAAACCCGTTTGAGTCGATCTAAATTTACAAATTCGCATTTATAACCTCGAAGAAATCTTGGCTCCCTACAGGAATCTATTACACACTTCAGATTGCCGATCGGTCGATCTGCCTTTAAGCTAAACGGACACTCCGCGAAGCCGATACAGAATGTCGATGATGTTAGGTGCAGTCCCCCGAATGCCATTCTTCTTACGGTTTCCAGACTATGCAGTGGGCCAAGTCTTTGTCTGATTTTCTAAATTCGAATTTGTTAATCGGCTCCCACCTTGCGGATTAGCAAGTAAATAATTGTCAAGATCAAACTTTCCGCTGAAATTCCGTAAAAAACTATAGTAGTTCAATGGACCAGATTCAGAGTGTTCCACTTCCACCACTGTTAATTAGGGCAATGCAAACTGGTTGGGGGAAACTAGTTCTAAAGCTTAGCCGATAATATGCGAGTCTGCTCGTTTATTTATAATCTAAAAAATAACTGTCAACTTTTTTTTGTTTTTGTCTTATCTTGTTTTCTTGGCCTGTTTGACTTAGAAGACGAAATTCATGCAGGCATTCAACATTGCGATGCTACAGCAGTTAGTCTAAGAAAATCCCCACGTTCCTCACCTGTTAGAGTTTTTTGAAGGACATGTTTCCATGTTATGCTCTTAGTAAACCAGATCAGATTTAAAAAATAAGTCCGAGATGTATGTTGAGGAATCTCCAACTTGCTCAAAATTTGAATTCAGTAAACTTGGTCCTCTATTGATTGTTTCTTAAAACCACAGTTATTCACTAGAGTTTAGAATACATACCATATACTTCAGAGAAATCAATATTTAAAACCTTGGACACTTTCGGAATTGAATAAATTGTATTTCGTTGTTATTTAAATGTGAGAATTATCGAAGCGAAACTTTTCCACTTGGGCCCCACATATAGCAAATTGATTCCGTTGGATAGAACTATTTATTAGTTTTCAATATCCATTACTGCAAATATTGATAGAACAAAATTAAGAAACGAATAATTCACAGCAATGCAATTTGAAATCATTTTCACATTGGGGCCCGTATGACCCACAGTACAGGGTCTTTCACGATGAATTGAGTATCTATGATGGAAAGTACACTTATTTTTTTTAATTTTTTTGGAAGCGTTTTCCAATAGACGCTTCTTAGCGAAAATATCATCATTTATCGCTTATATAGGAAATGAGCATCAACTTCATTATTTCAATATTGAAACACACAACATAACTTCAACAAAGATATTGACGTCGAACGTGTGCGGTTTGATATTTAACATATGAAGTTTTTGGCAAACAGCTCTCGATTAGTTGGTAAATTTTATAAGATTCAAGCTAGCTGAGTCAAAAATATTCCAATCTTCTTTGCCATTATTAGACAATATCGAATTATCAGTAGTTGGATTTAGATAAATTGACAGGAAATAAATGCTGAAATGTAAATTCCATATTTTTCCATTTTTTTTAAATTAAATATTCTGATATTGATATATGTGATAATACTTGTGCATCACACAACTTTTTATCTGAATGCTGGAAGAATTACTTCAAGTATGAGGTTCTACGATGTACAAGATTGGTCCCAGTAGATTCCAATTAACATATCGAACCTCCTAGTGATGAAGAACCCTGTATATGGCTGTATATAAAGTAGTGGTCGCTACCGCACAACTTACTTTAATTGACAAAACAACGCCAAGAAAAACGATTAATATCGCAATGACCATAATTCTTGGGTCGATAGTTAGCGGACAATAATAATTACTTAAAAGGCGACTCGGGCGACGTCTTAGTGTTAGCAAAAATATCTAGACATCTCTACACGGTACCGGCTTTACATACTGCAGTCATAAAAATAACTCTGCTAGCCGTGAGAGGGAGTTCATCTGTACACAATCATTTTGCACGGAGGTTAGGCTAAGGAGTACCAAACCGTTGCTGTAGTAGTACTTTTAAACACATTGTTGCGAAAAATTAGAAATCGAAATAGTATGTTTTTTGGATATTTTTTAAGATATTTATGTTCTATGCGACTCATTTCCGCCTGTCTGTATATAATCTGTAGCTTTTGCTTAGAATGGCAAGGACAAAAAAGCTGTATAATTTTTGAAGAATAGTACACACATAAAAAGAAAATCTCATTTCAAGAAGTCCAATATTCTTGGTAAGGTCTACTTAAGACAAGAGCATCTGATCTCACTTTAAGACAATTTACTTGAGGTGAAAATTATTAGATATTTATTTGAACCAAGGAACGTATATTTTCGAATCAACACTTATTCTTAAGAAATAAAATAATTTTTTTCTCAACTAAGAATTCGATGCTTTTTTAACAAGTATTTTTTTAGTTAGGTTATCATATTTTCCAACACAGCTCCATTTACTCCGATCAAGAATGCGAACTTCTTGGAATTCGCTCCAGGTAATTTATTTATTTGGCATCGCCATCTTCATCAACAGTATGCGTCTGTTTGCTGCAGCAACTATTATTTTCGATTGGTTTTTATTTTTATCAACCTCCTCTAAGGATGAATGACCTGTTAAAAAGTTGGAGTAGTGACTGTTAAGAGGATCTCATACATGTGACAGGTGTTGATGTGATATGTGTGATATGTTAGTTATGAATGAGCTCTATTACCATTGGTGGACGTATATATTCTGGTTTAAGTGAAGGCACATATTTTTTATATTCTATTTATTTTTTCAAACTTGAATTAGGAAAAATACTAGATGAAGGTGAGAAAGAAGTCACATTTGTACAAGTTTTCTTCTCAAGATTTAGGAACCAACAGTAGCTTTGATAGCAGCTCATCAAAATTATCGTATATTTGAACTAATACTTTTAGATTCTTTCACAAAATTTTATAATGAATTTGAACTATTTGCGCCACGATTATGAAAGAAAGACTAAAATATATATTTTTGATTTAATCAAATCACACCAAGCACACAAAATTAACACGAACTCTTATTTTTAAATTATATTTTATTTGACATCACAGACCTAATAAGCGTAACATGGTATATTGTCGTATTTCCTTATAAAATTAGTAAGCATCTAAAAGAAAAAAATACTGCAAATTATAAAATTACAGCAAAATATTTATTGTGAGTGTTCGAAAAATACACGCAAGGCAATCAAAATATACATAAATATGTAATTACACGCTAATTGGCACCATTAATGAGCAGCGTGTGGCACAGCAACTTTGGCGTCAGAACGGAATGTTGGAGACTTGGGTTCGAATACTTCCACACAAATACTTTTTCTGGACTTTTATCACTTTATTCCATAATTTTAATCAGCCTTTTTGGATTGGGCTAAACTTCACAAGTTTGTATGATCTCTTCTGAATCCTAAATATATCAATTATATACTTATAATCAATAATAAAATCTGCGAAATGAATATTATTCAATATAAATCAAAATACATAATAATCTCCTTACTTCCGAAGTTTCATTTTATAATTTACTCTTTGGCGGATACTAAATTTACATTCTATCAATAATTACTCTTGAACATGTCTACATTTGATCTCAAGACTCACAAATTCGTGTGTATCACTTGTAGTTTGCTACCTCTTAGACTAAATAATTTTGCACCTAGAAGAAGAAGAAGAAAAAGGGTGCCTGTAAGAAAGAGAAGAAGAAGCGCCGGGTAATTATACGTATAGACGGTGGACGGATGATAGTGGATGCGGCGCCAGTCTAGCCGGCAACGTGTTGTGGACTGCCTATTTTTATTCAGATATTTTTTCAATAACATAGAACCCCTATCCTCCAACATAAATTTCATTGTACCAAGCGCAAAAACACAGAGTTGAAATTTCATACGTTTATCCAAAACATATCGTACTACCTATCCAGCAAATTCATAGGAACAATCCATAGTGTGCAGGTCCTCGAAAGTGTGTGCTGCATGCTCTAAACAAAAAATCCGAGCGTCACAAGACACTTTACAAGGGAAACAGGAGGTCACAAATTAGTTGGCACCCATCAACAACCCGATAGAAGGCCGAGAATTTGGCTAATTAGTATCTGTGCCTACTTTAACACGGCGTAAATACAATTTGAATTGCACTTGTTCGGGAATGCCAACAGGAACTGAGTAAACTGGTAACTAGGGAGTGGGTACTAGGGCACTCTGGTATTATTGGCAATGAGAAGGCGCAAGTGCTTGCAAGAAGGGGATCATTTTTCTCATTCATCGTCCCAGAACTAGCCTTGAGGCTTCCTCAAAACACATCAAGGAACCAAGTCAAGATGGGTGAGACTTCAGCACAAGGAATACTGGAACTTGATGACTGGATTAATTAATTGAAGTACCATGCGAAAAAAAACGGCTAGAGGAGGCTTTTCTCACAGAAAGCAGCTCCGTAAAGTTTCGGCATTCCGTGAAACACACTGTAGCATCTGAAGAAACTATTGATTTATAACTGAGACATTTGGTCGTACGGTTTATAGAAAAGGAAAGAAATGTCGTCCAGACTATGTTGCAGAAAGTAATTCGTTATCTGATCTATCTTGAATTCGCCAAGAATGGCAAACCTTCGTTTTATTAGGTGTGTGTTCTCCACAATGCATCAGACCTGCTATAGAGATGCATGTTTCGTCTTTAGCCTAGACTTGTCAGTATATCCTGGCGATCTAAGTGTAGAGAACAATCGGGTGGTATATACGTAACCTAGTCTAGGGTGTGATAGCAACATCAACTCACCTAAGTGTCCCTTACGATATCTGTTGCCGCTTCAAGGCAGTCCAAGTGTTAGGACCGTTGGCTTCCCCATAGAGGGCGACACTAAACTGAGTTGATGCTTCGTTTTATTGTACTGACGAAATTCATATCTAACAGGATATTCAAACCCTGTCATAAAAAAAGTATCTTTAATTGCACATATACGGATTTACGCTAGCGGAATTGTTTACAGTGCAAGGTGAAGTACTAGGAAAGCTATGCTGATGCCATTTCTTATTAGCAGGCGAAACAAAATGACCGGAACCTTGTCGCGCCGGCGAGTTCCAAAAAAACCAACGTTGCAACTTAAGATTTATTAATTGATAATTTACATAAACTGTTGGTACTATGCGTCGCGCAATCTAACTGCCTCGAGTGAATACAGGGTGTTTTATATAAGATATTTTATATTATAAACTACGGAACATATTCACTGAGATTGCGATATTTAGTGAATTGCGGAAACTAATCTCATCCGTAGACGTCAACTCAAGACGAGATTTGTTCTTATGGAATTTGTCAGTGTAGTAGCTACTGAATATGAAGTCGAAACCAATAATAAATAAAAATGCAAACCACATAGTGTCAGCAGTTGCTAAATTATATTGTTATAATGTGCAAATGAGAGTCCGATTCATAAACATGCTGCGCGTAGTTCGCAGTTGGCAGTTAATCATTCGCTGTTCATTCATTTCATCGGAGTATTTCCAAACTGCAGTTGGTATTTGCAAGGAACTTGCTTTCAATTAGTTTTGCAGTACTGAGAAATCTATAACATTTTTGGTCTGGTATTTTTTTGCACTAAATATTCCAAAACTGCAGCAGTCATTTGACCAGTTATCGTTTTGATAATAACATTTTTAAAAAACGCATACGCGCTACTAAACACTCCCTAAATCTTCTAAAAACAATCCAGAAAAGGCCCAATACGTCCAGTGGATGCACTCTACCTTACATAAAACCTCCACAGTCTACAACATCAAATAAAAGTGGTTTCTACCATTGAAAATGTTCCGCCGACCTGTTTTGCTAGGTAACACATCAATAGTCATCAGTACAACAAACACTACATCGATCCAACGGACGCATCCTCGCCAATTCGAACTTCTGACACCTCTAACGAGGCTCTTTCAGATGTCACTCTTTTGGAGAACCTCCTTCGTATGGAATCAATCAACAAATCGAGAGTCATCAGTACAACAAACACTTTATCGATCCAACGGACGCATCCTCATCAATTCGAACTTCTGACACCTCGAACGAGTCTTTTTCAGGTGTCACTCTTTTGGAGAACCTCCTTGGTATGGAATCAATCAACACATCAAGAGTCATCAGTACAACAAACACTATATCGATCCAAAGTACGGATCCTCGTCAATTCGAACTTCTGACACCTCGAACGAGTCTCTTTCAGGTGTCACTCTTTTGGATAACCTCCTTGGTATGGAATCAATCAATACATCAAGAGTCATTAGTACAACAAACACTATATCGATCCAACGGACGCATCCTCGCCAATTCGAACTTCTGACACCTCGAACGAGTCTCTTTCAGGTGTCACTCTTTTGGAGAACCTCCTTGGTATGGAATCAATCAACACATCAAGAGTCATCAGTACAACAAACACTATATCGATCCAAGAAACGCATCCTCGCCAATTCGAACTTCTGACACCTCAAACGAGTCTCTTTCAGGTGTCACTCTTTTGGAGAACCTCCTTGGTATGGAATCAATCAACACACCAAGAGTCATCAGTACAACAAACACTATATCGATCCAACGGACGCATCCTCACCAATTCGATTTTCTGACAGCTCGAACGAGTCTCTTTCTGGTGTCACTCTTTTAGAGAACCTCCTTGGTATGGAATCAATCAACACATCAAGAGCCATCAGTACAACAAACACTATATCGATCCAAGGGACGCATCCTCGCCAATTCGAACTTCTGACACCTCGAACGAGTCTCTTTCAGATGTCATTCTTTTGGAGAACCTCCTTCGTATGGAATCAATCAACAAATCAAGAGTCATCAGTACAACAAACACTATATCGATCCAAGGGACGCATCCTCGCCAATTCGAACTTCTGACACCTTGAACGAGTCTCTTTCAGGTGTCACTCTTTTGGAGAACCTCCTTGGTATGGAATCAATCAACACATCAAGAGTCATCAGTACAACAAACACTATATCGATCCAAAGGACGCATCTTCACCAATTCGAACTTCTGACACTTCGAACGAGTCTCTTTCAGATGTCACTCTTTTGGAGAACCTCCTTCGTATGGAATCAATCAACAAATCGAGACTAATCAGTACAACAAACACTATATCGATCCAACGGACGCATCCTCACCAGGTCGAATTTCTGACGCCTCGAACGAGTCTTTTTCATATGTCATCCTTTGGAGAACCTCCTTGGTATAGAATGGACATCGGAGAGTTTGAGTTACAATTGCCATCGTTCTTAAAGACATTTTTTTCTCCCAGCGCTGCTGGAGCGTGATGGACTTTATGCGAAAGATTGTCTATAAGAAAATCTTATGGCCTTCCTCAGTAAAGAGGAGTTATTGTAAATTGTGTGAATAGGTGTAAATACTTATACTCGTATATGTACATACTTATTGCCCAACCTACAGAACCCTGTATAAAACTATATTTTTCCTAAACATGAAAAGGCGTTCCGATGCATAAAATCGATAATGGCAGGTGTTTGGAATTTTTTGTATAATAATAATAGCAGTCTGTAAAATGATCTAGATAATAGCAGCGGTCCCCACGGGGCATCGTTGACCCGCGCCAAAGACGTCTCCTCCAGTTCCTGGAAGTTGTTTTATCCTGATTTAGTGAGTATCGTGGTCGAGCATCTGGGACGATAGAATTCCGTTGATATGGTAGTAAAGTAAAGCGAAACATTGGTCTGATGTAGCTCTTTTATAAATGGCATGCGGAATCACGTTTCCGCGAAGCGTGCTCTTCGGATCTCGCGGACTCACACTGTATCTGCAACCTGCAGGTGCTTGGAGCTGCACACGAAACTGGCGGATCGTGGTGCTGAAGTTATATAGATCAGGAATAGGAAAAATTCATAACAAATCAATTTGATATATTTGGTACTACTGAGGGTGGCTTGTAGTATATTTGTCTGGAATGCAATTTCAGCTGCTTTGAATTCATTTAATATTTAATATAATATATAGTCGTAAGATATGATCACTGGCGTATTATTAACCCAGATGACCGCCCGGAGCTCTTAAAAATATTGTACTCCTCAGTGTCTCTAGCTAGGAACTGTGGCACCCAGGGCCAGTTCCGTAATCTGCACTCCCCTTCCGAAAAACCTGAAGGACAAACAAAACTTCTCCACCGAAAAGAGTTCCCACTCTTCCAAATAATCTGTACTGCAAAAAACCTCTCTACTCGCTTAATTTGTCTCTCTTCATTATGCTCTACATGTGCTATCTTCAGAACGTTGCGCTCCCCAAAACGCCCCCTAGTTTTCTCGGAGCCTTCTACCGCCCACCTGAAAGTGTTAAGCGCATATAATGGCGCTTTATCGCCTATGCACTAGTGTTTCGTCTTTAGCCCAGACTCCTCATTATAGCCTGGCGGTCTAAATGTAGAGAGCAATTGGGTGGTATATACGCAACCCAGTTAAGGGTGTGATAGCAACATCAACACCCATCTCCAAGCGTCGCGCACTATGGCACTGCCCATTTACGTATATACCACCCAATTGCTGTCTACAGTTAGACCGCCAGACTATACTAACGAGTCTAGGCTAAAGACGAAACATGCATGTCTATAGCAGGTCTGATGTATCAGTTGTCAGCTTTTGATGTGAATGAGCCGAGATAACGGTACATCGTAGAAGTGTTTACGAAGAACAAGAGATGACGCTGTGTCGCAGTCTAGGTGTTCGGGCCTTTGACTTCGTAAGTTGCTAATGGGCAGCGCTACTCCTTCCACGAGCACAGCGCTTGCCAAGTTGGCGTGATACAATGAGTGAACGAGTGAAGAGGGGTACTATTTCATATTATTATTACATATACACTTGAGTAAGAATTCCCCGTATGTCTCATCTCGCGTCTACTCATGGTGGCGGTACCAGTGCCGGTACCCAGGCTGTAGCGCATATTTCTGCGATTTTTTGCCGGAGGCGGTCATTCGCCAGCCCGGCGCTAGGCGGCGCGGTTTTTAACCGCGGCGACTTGCGGCGCCTCCTCGGATGAAATTTAATAATTCGTGCGGTAAGAACGGCGGCCGCGACACACACCGCGGGAATTTCTGTAATGTTTATAGTAGTCCAATGGATACCTATCGACATGAAAGCTTTTTCTATTAAATGAGACTTGATAATCGGTTCGTTCCAACAGAGTTCTTTGGAGTTCGAACTTTATAATTGCTTAGAATCCACACGACATCGTATCATTTCAAAATTGGCATAGCCAGGGTTGGAATGGTTTAGAATCAATTAAGAATTCCGATTGTTCATTCTAACCTATAAAATAATAGTAAGGAAATAAATGTAATTCATCTACACTTTATAGTATATTTTTAACTACCACTACTGCTCTTCTTCGAAGCCTAAATATTCTGGAAAATAAGGAGGAATGTCTCCAGACAACCATTTCAAGTGCACCATTTTAAAATACACCACACGTACGCTGGTAGTCATTCCCCCAATGGGTTAAATGAAATTAATGTTGAGTGTATATGCTTGCCAATACACGTGGCCTGTTCTAGACAAGTTATAATGGTCGAACAAAAACCAGACTATTTGAAAAGAACTCATTGCCTGAGAGACAAGAGACAAATGAATGTCGGGATCATCCAACATGTGGCTATAGATAAACACTTATCTGAGTATGAGATAAGCAAAACGAAGGGATGTTTCTTGAGAAGACTACAGTCGTCAGTATATCCCGGAGGTCTGGCACTACAATTAGGTTTTTTACACCTAATCCAGGTGAGTTCGTGACTCCATGAGTCGCGCAAAGTTTTGCTGCCCATTGACGTCTTTACGAGGTTGAGGTTCTTGATAGAATGAACTCTACCTAAAATAAGTGACGGCACACACTCAACTTCTGATGTGAATGGTTCAGAAACAGTACATCGTAAAAAATGATTACGAATTAAAAGGGTTCGCTGTAAATCAATTCACCTTTATTGACAAGGACATCTTTGACTGCTACTGGGCAAAGTCTAAGCTACTGAGACCTTTATGTTCCTACAGACGTCAATGGGCAGCGCCACCTTACGCGATACTTGGAGATAAATGTTGAAGATGATGTTGCTTAGCTTAATACATATTAAATGTTATGATCACTATTGGATCTGGAAATCGCCTTAGTTTTCACGGGCATTCTAGGAAGCATAATTCATTTTCTAATCTACTTCACATTGTTATATATTTTTTTCAATTTACACGACAGGTCTGGATACTTGCTCGTATTTTACTCAGTGTCTAGTTTTTCATACACCTTCACTGAATGCTAATTTTGAAGTTTTCTTCTTGGTTATATAACTTTTATTAGATATACTGGCGACGTTATGTTTATCGTGCTGAACACAACCATTTTTTGTAAACTAGTTAACAACTACCAGAAAATTATACGGTTGGTTTTGATATGATCACGTGATTACATAACATAAGATAATTCTCAATTTTGGTGCAAGTTGAATGATATTCATATCCATTTATGTTATTCGTATCTTATTATTATAGCAATGAAAATCAACTGAGCTGCCGATCTTCACAAAACGTTCCTATTCGCAAACATGACATTAAGTATATTTAATAAATTGTTGAGTCAACGTAGTTTAAGAGTTGACATTCAAGAATTGAGTGTGGTGAATCATTCTCTGATTCGACACAATATTAGTAGATTATTTACCAATATGACATTGACACACGCACACAGTATATTTTATATACTGATTTTATTATGGAGTTTTTCATTTGTGGTGGCGATATGTCGATGTTTTGCTGTATGACTGTACACCGTCTGTCGCTCAACAATATAATGAAAATATGGATAAACAATCAAATTTAGAACTGAAGCAGAAAAAAAATGGATTTCTTTCTTTTCCAGACATATCTGTAGAGGTAATCAATTGCTTCTTCAAACGTGCAGTAAAAATTGGAAATGAGCATACTGTGCATGATTTTAAACTTTCCCCTTCCATAAAATGTGTGCTCCAATGGCAATAGCGGCCGCAGTAAATATTTTTTCTACAATCAAGGAATTTTTATCATTTCAGAGAAAGTTGATAACGTGATGGTACCCCAATGTGTGAGAGATATTAATTAAGGCTTAATATAGAGCCAACCAATTCGGAATGATGAAGGTACTATACAGAGGTACCTAAGGAGAGTTACAAACGTAGTAAACCGCCACTTTACTGTCAGCGAGTTGAGGAATGCAATTTGCGGACGATTTGAGAATTAACTGTGCAGTAAAAATTGTTATAGCTCAGGTGCAATAAAGATTTTATGGTCAAAGTGTTCAAAATGAATGTTTTGTAAATTGATGAAGCAGGTCCTTACCAAGCTACAAGGGGTGATTATAACAGCCATTTCGTATGTGCAGGATATAATTTTCTTTTTGAAAGCCACATAAAAACAAAACAATTGAACTTTAGCTAAATTATTGGACATGTTGGAATAGTGAGTGATTTAAGTAGTAATTATTAGATACTGTGTACAGGAAAAAAATTGACATGTTAGGATAGCCTGGACGTTTATAGCTCATTATTCAAATATAAGCCAAAATAAATGCTGCCTCATGGAATGGACCATGAAAGGCTTCAGCACGCCTTATAGTTCAGCCATCGGCATCGGCTATAAGATTGAAGATATGCTTAAAAAAATATACGATATATTCAATGATATTAACATGGAGCCTCTGAAGTATCCTGACAAAAACATCATCATCATTGCACCAGAGCAATAGAGTTTCATGTGCTACCTATGGGGTGCCGCAGGGTCGAAGACAATGGTTGGATAGTGTTCTCAGGAACTGATCCTTATCAAGATCGTGGATAGATATGATTCCAATTTATTTACCATTAATGCTGGTGTTCACTCAGGGATCTGTTCTTTTTCCAACCCTTCACTTGCTGTAGATCTACAAACACATCAACAATTATTGGAGATGAAAGCACTTTTATACAAGTATCAAGCCTGGAACCAGACGAACCACTAAACATTGTTCCAGAAGGTACTTATTAGACATAGTTTCACACATTTGTCTTTAAAATAGATGGAATTTTTTCAGTGGCAGTTGACTTAAAATTACACACCTGACATAAGAAGATAGTAGATCTTTGAAGCATTTCCATTGTTTCACATACATTGAGACAATTTGCATCTTTTTCTCGTTATATACTGTATTTTCAAGGCCTTAAGGATTTCCTATCCACTTGAAGTAAATTCTGGAAATAATTGATACTTAGAGAATTTTTCAGATTACAAAAGATTTAGTTTTCAAACTTCAATTCCATCCATTCCAACTGTTAAAACAGAATATTTATTCCTACACTGATACCTTTTCGTGGAATGTACAGTGTCAACGTATTTGAGGTCATTTCTTATATCTGGACATGCTAAGCAGTCAAATAAATGATGATAACTCGTGTTTGTTGCAGCAACATTGTCCTTACCTGCCCGTTGCATGTATTTTCATACCATATTCATAACCTTGTGGAACGCCTTAAACATGTGTTATGTCAAATTAAATATTACAGGACTACAATACTTCACCGCAGGTATGCATGAAGTTACCACGACACTAGTAATTCGAAACTGAAAGAAAAATGTTACTTCACGTAATGCTATATCGATCAATAATGAATCTAGACAGTGACAGGTTAGAAAGAGCACCCTGTACATCTACATCTAAAATACTATCCATCAAGCCTGTTAGACAGGCATCACCTTACCGCCTCATATCCTTGACTGCGGTTAAGAAAGAGGAGAATGAGAAGAAGGGACGATCTCACCACAGGCAATTAGAGTCGGACACCCGTGAAGGACAACACTGTAGACGCGCGTACAACACAACACAAATAGGACAATACAAAAAAGGGCCAGTTAGTTACGCCGATAGACTTGTCTGGTGGGCTAGGCAGAACCGGCACTAGCTCACTTGATTCTATACTCGAGAAATTTTTTTCATTCGAAAATCCCGTAGACCAAATAAACTTTATACGAGGGTCACGCTGAAAGTCTTTAGATATTCCTAATCTATACAAGTTTGAGCACGCAGCTATTTTGTCTAAAGTTGTAAGTGCTTACACACAAAGGCAGCGTTTAAATCGTTCAGTAGTTGCCTTGCCACGGTCTCGAATGCATTTAAGTGTTAGGCGAATTTTAACGTGAAAATGTAACCGGGTAGTCGCGATTTTTGAGTCATGATTTTTTTATGATTGAAAAAAGGACTGAAACAAGCGGAATGCCACGAAAGTTTAGCAAGTTGCTTTGGGGACTCTGCCCCTTCTAGGGATACAGTTTTTAATAGGTTTGCTGAGTTTAAAAGGGGCCAGGTCTCACATGGGGATGAACCTCGCACAGCTCGACCGCCTGTGCTGTTACTGAGGAAATTGTAGAAGCTCTGCAAAATATGGTAAAAAAACAGATCGATATATAATCTACACCGAGATAGAGGCTTCTATGGGGTTTGGATCGACAGCGGTCCGAACAATCATTCAAAATCACCTTTGCCTAAAGAAGCAGTGTTCCAGATGGGTGCCACATTTGTTGACCAGTGAGCAAAAAGCAACAAGAGTTGATTGGGATAAGTTTATGCTTAAAAAATTTTATAATGGGCACAGTAAAAACACTTTTAATATCGTAACTAGAGAGGAAATATCGTTATATCATTATGATCCCGAAACTAAACAGCAGTCATTAGTTTGGTGCTTTGAAAGTGAGCAGCCTCCAACGAAAATTCGTCGTTCCCAGAGTGTTGGAAAGAAAATGGTCGCATCTTTTTTCTATAAAAGTAGATACATCACAACGGTAGCCTTGAAAAATCAAAGGACAGTTACTTCTGAATGGAATGTAACCAAGTGTATTCCTGTAGTCTTCCAAGAACTATGCAAGAGCCGTCCAAAGACTGGTCTGCGGGGTATTCAATGGCACCATGACAACGCAACCCGCCCACAGCGCCGCTAGAACACGTTTTATTTGCTCAACAGGGTGTCAAACTGTTGCCTCACCCAACCTATTCTCCGGACCTAGCTTGTGCGACTTCTTATTCCCTAAGATCAAAGAAAAGTTACGAGGTCGCCATTTTATTATATGTATATAGAACGTGAAAATTTTAATTTCTAAAAGTGGAAAAGGATTTCCAAAATTTGTAATATTTTTTAATACTGAATCCAAGTGTTCAAACACACTGAAATTTTATTCAAGTATTACTATTAAACTGATATGATTGCGTGGTAAGTACAGCATTACTCTGCTGTATTATTATTTTTTAACATCCATAGTCAAATTTGCCTGTTTCCACCCCTGAAGCGGCCCTGCAGCAGCGATGCGTGGATGAAAAGGTTCGCCGTTGCTGATGTAGGTCAATCTTCAGGTTAATAAATTCCTCAAGCATAACAAGAGGTAAATTTATTATCCGTTGTCGAGATAGCAGCGGATCTCGTTCATCATTAATAAAGACTATATTTTGTTTATTGTACGTCCAAATTATCAGCTGAAGAACAATAAATCCATCAATGGTACCGCAATGAAGATACATTATCTATAACGGGGATGCGACAACGATTTTTGTATATATTCTGCAAATCAGGCATTGAATGTTTCTCATGCAAATCTGGACGCCTCTTGGACCCGATAACCTAGAATTATGGTGGGTAGAGGTTAAGGAGAACCGTGTATCCAAAATTGTCCATTGGAAGTAGTTAAATTATGGCGGCGCTAGTGTAGCACGTGGGTAAATTTCAGAAACGCCGAAAATTGCTACAGTAGGATATAGGAGTAAACAAGTAAAGATTTACATACGTTTTATATCAGTAAGCACTGTATAATCATAAAATCCGACATTACAGAACACACATAGGATTTCATGTGTGTTCTGTAATGCTGTTTATATAGTTAAACGACTAGATCATTTACAACAAGGTGCCTTCAAAAACCACCATCCAGAAAGATCAAATTTTCCCAAGCACTTACTAGATACGAATCATAAAGTTGGCAACGGAAATAGAATGAGTGAACTTTATACTTATAATGAAATACATGATTTAAACTTCGTGGAAACATTAGAGATTCAAAAATAACCGCGAAACCCTGACTTGATTGTGGTGAATGAACAGACTGTTCTTTAAAACTCAATTTTTATTGATACACTACTATAAGTTTCCATCTATTTGTTAACTTACTCCTGAAATATCTTAAGAAATAAAATAGTTTATCACATGAAATATCTTAAGGACATTTTGACGGCGATAGTTAAGGTTTTGTAGGGGTTTCCCTTAACACTAGTGTAAATCCAGTCCTCAAACAATATTTCCCCTAAGACAAACACAAGAAAGAAAGAAAAATTTAATAGAAAATGATAAGATATAGTCAGTTGACAAGTTATCTTGGTAGCCTTGTTAGCAGTCAAATCTGACAGTCCGACGATGATTTAAACATAAAGCGAAACGCGTCACTGAAAGAAAAAGAGTGTTATTTGTGAAACTGTGTGTTAATTACACAATCTTTTCATCGTCATAGTTGAGGTTCTGTATACTGTAGTTCTTTTAACTACTCTACTCACCAAAAGTATTAAATTTTTCAACTTAGCGCACTTCCTCCGTATACAACTGCTAAATACATTTCATACTTCTTTGCTACTGTAGCGCTATTCAGGGGGAGAGATTCAGGACTATTATTTACTAATTATAGCTGGATCCTTTTTCAACAGATCCCTATATGAGACAGCCCGACCCTCCTTACCTCTGCCCTCTACACCTATAACTGTAAACTTTGAAGGTAAGGGTTACGCTGGTTCAGAGCTGTGCCTACTACTGACAACATAGTCACGCTCAGTAAACTTTTGGTCATTAGATTTTTTGATCTGATTTTAGAACTGTTTATAATTGGATATATTTATAAACCAAATCGTTATCGAGAAACAGAAAAGGGGATGGCGAATATTGTGACTTACAGTAAATATTTGAGTTTGCTGCGTTAAGAGGTTCTTAGGATAACACAGTTGTAGACTTGATTACACCATCATGAATACACAACAAATACATAATTAACGTTAGTGGTTATATATACAATTATAATGTCCTTATTAAAACATTTTTTTCCTTTTTATTCAATAACACATTTTTCCTGCGACATGTGCTGAATCGCAATGAACGGAAGAGGAATCGATCAGTGGGGATATAGGTCAAAGGTTAGAAAAAGCGGAGTCCGAAAGACCTTGATATCCGTAAATTACTTTTATTTCCATTCAGGATACTTTGAGTGTATCAAACATGATGACTTTGTTGCTTATTGTGTAAAATTACATTAATATTTACTTACTATGCCTTCATTTTATATCTGAATGTAGGAAGTTTCCGTGAAGTCACGATGGCATTGCGTCCCACCTCATCATGAATGAACAACTTTATGGTGAAATATCGCAATACTGTCCAGAATTCATTACGTACATCATGCGTACAAATAGTGATCATTTGAAATACTAATTTTACTAGGCTATAACGCGAATATTTAGAGTTCCATCTTCTGCTTTTATAACTACTATGTCTATAAACAAAAACAACGAATAACAATAAACTGAAGCCTCAGCTAGATCTAGTGGATATATCGAATTAAACATCAGGTGATGAGACAGAAAAAGTCATCATCTAATTATGAGGAATACTGCTCTCTTATATCGTATATTCCACTTACTGTCATTGTAAGTTGTACATGTTTTTTTTTCTAAAAAGCACTCAAATATTTTATCAAACCTTCAAACAAAGCAGGATGCTTTTTGAGTCGAATTTAGATAGAAAATACTTGGAGTTATACCATGGCACCAAAAAACGTATTTCGATTCCTTCCTAGTTACTGCATTTCTCCATAGAAGGCAGGATACGTGTTGAAGCATCATTGGTTATTTCTTTATATTGAACCACCATCCTTGCAACAAAGTGTTGCCGCGTTTTAATTGGATTGAAAAATAACCACAATCAAACACTTTATTTGATCCATACGACTGTTGTTAATAAGGAGTCGTAAAGTTTGTTGTGATGTTGTTAGGATTAGCAATTAGTGAACAGCGTCCTCCGCAATCAGAGTTTTACAACCTATCAAGTTCAATTTAAAATGTAAATGAATTAGCATTTATGTACATTTAGCCAAAACATTCAGTAAATGTCTAGTAATTGGTTATAATGATGCTAAGCTAAAAAATGCCATCCAAGGCACAATGGTCAACCATACACTGACATTCTTGTTCCTGTTGTGCAAAATCTCCTCATTGCACATCTAGCTGTTAAAGCTGCAAGTACACTGCTCGGGAAAAGGATAGGAACGACAAAACGACAAGATGACAATTTGGAATAATTCAAAATCATCGATGTAATAATCAAAACTAGTATTCAATAATTTGTGTTCATTTGCTACCTGAGCCAATATCAGTTCGAGTTTCAGATATTATTCCCTTCTTCTCCAATTTCTCTCCCTTACAGATTATTTTAAAAAAGGATCCATATTTGGTTCATTTTTTCTAAAATTCATAGCAGTTAATCGACTCCATTAATTTTCAGTGTATGGGCCACTGATGTGTAGAAAAAGGCAGTAACTACCACGGCAACGCCGCTTAATGACCAGTATCGACTTTAATGATTCGGTAACCGGTCGTGGTATTCTTTATCTTGAGGGCTTCTTCATGCGTTCAAAATGATTGATTTCATCGATCCTATCTAGTATTCCTACCGATTATATTAAATACCACTACAGCTGGTGGATTTATAGATCGCCTAAAAAGGCACTACATTAATCTTGTACCTTACAATCGGACTACAATGAGCTTACGATTATGGTACATTCAGATACATGCGTTTGTTTTTCAGTATGGCCTTTTATTGTTTGGATGAGAACTATAAAGAGTAGCTGAAATGATATTGCAGTTGCGTAATAAAAGTGGGTATATTTACAATGGAAAAATAAATAGGAATATTTTTCATTGCTTTGAAAGGTATATGCCGATCAAAAAAGCAGCGCGGCTTTCTCATTAGGCATAATGAGTAATTATCTTATATCTTATCTCCTCATTTTCTAACGTGTTATTTGGAGATAGTGGATATTGATCCCTATATATTGAAGGTTTCTTTATATTTCCAGATCAATATTGAAGGATTAATTAGTATCTATCATAATGTAACAGGTGGTATTGACGTCCTACAGTGTACCTTCCATTTTATAACGTTGAGCTTCCGTAAAATTTTGTTTTCGCTTTCAAAAAACAAGATTTGTTGCAAATCACCAAACGTTGTTAAAAATCTAAATCAATTTTTATTTCCCATGCTAATAGGCGGAGAAGTACTGTAAACGAGAAAATTTTCGATTCTTGATGCGTCATGTTATACACATTGTAAAACCATGCCACTAATTCCCATCTGTCTGTCTGCCTGTCTGGTAATCCTTGACCAATTTGTAACTAGGAAATACCGTTCGAATTTTGATGGAATTTTGGCAATAAGTTACGTATGGCGATGACAAAAAAGCTCTCTAGTTTTTGAAAACCTGTTCAGTGGTAAAGATCTATCGCAAAAAAAAAAACAGAAAAATAAAAAAGCGAATACTTTGTTCTTGGAGGTTTCTAAGACCCATAATCGTTATCATTTTTTTTTTGGGGAGATCGCGAATTTTTTTTCCCTGAGTAAAGGCATGCAATCATCGATAAATGTTTGACTTCGATGATCCCCCGCTTGACATAAATAATTATTGATACGTTTGCATATAGCAGATTTTTAATGCATTTTAATGTTTCAAAAACATTTGAATTTTTTCATCTTGTACGGTATTTTTAGGGCGTAGTTTGCTTTTTTCTAACGGGGATTTGAGCACAGGACAGATAACTGCATTTTCACTGAATATTATGTGCAGTTGTATCAATTTATTGACGGTTGTGGTCGATTTTAGAGCTGCTGATTTACAATTTCCTAGCTTATCCCTGAGGAGTACAAGCAATACTGAAAGTATGACACGCTAGAATTGTATTGACGAAATAGGAAATTTCCTATGAGTCGGCATGTCCTACTAGATAAGTTGATTCTGATTCAGTCACACGAATATCTTGCATAAAATCATCATTCAGTTCGATAGAACAAAGGATATCAATTCTAAACTATGTGGATGTAATGATCATTGTATTTCAATAAACTTGATTTGTTATTGAGTCTAAAGCTGTATTTCTGTAACAAAATGAATATTTATCTGAGCTAAACGCATACAAATTGCTATTATCATAATACGGGTATTTATTCAACGCCTGGAAACTGAGGAAAAAACTAAATGGCGTTAACATTTGTCACTGCAAAAATATGAAGTAAATGTCACGTTGATTGACGCGGCGTCATAGAGGGATCGGTAATGTAATAATACGTTGAAAACGGTGCGTTTACAATCAATTGCACATTATAATATATAATTAAAATCTGTTATTACCTGATATTATGAAGTAACATAGATCATGAGATGTATTTTTATTGGCACGCATAATTATAGGTTGCTTGTGAATTTATAATTCTGAAATCTGTATCAATCTCGACTGGCGTCTGGCTCATGGCGCCTGCACATTGATTTTGTGGGATTGGCATAAGTTTTCAACAATAATTTATTCTAATTGTTGGAAAATATCATGAATTAGGTTTATTATGGAGTTTACATGAATAAAATTGTAACTTTTTGTTCATTCACTGTTTTGTTTTTTGCATTCCGAATGTCGCGAGTCATAAATAGTGGTACAGAGACCAGCAAAGTCAGAAATATCGAACAATTGCGGACTTTGCCAGTGACATAGACAATTGGTTTTGAATCAATGAATGATACAGCTCAACTTTGTTCATGAAAGGATCACAGCTCAAATTTTCTCATTTTCGTATAATTTATTTGCCACATAAACTCAAGGGAATTTCTGTTTTTCTGATAATTATACCTCACTGCCCTAGATCCATTCTTTATTAGTTCATTATCTGGTCTTTTATAATTCCTAGATTCAAACACTCACTTGTAGCGTGAGTACTGATTGCAAAATGTTTGAGATAGCATCATTAGATGAGATAAAAGCGAGAGCAGATATTTTATTTTTGAATGTGAATTTTATGGGGCATATTAAACACTTACTAAGGTCCTGTTCATTTGTGGAGTTACTGCCAAAGGCGTGGAGGATAATTATTTTTTTCGAGAAATTCCCTCTCCTTCAGACATATCTCATCCTGATATGTATTTGTACCTGTAACCTGTCTTCCTTCTGCCTCTGGGTTTCTCTGTGTGATGGTCCTCTTTCATATGTTTCCTGAGATATTCATGTTTAGACTGAATTACCTGTTACTGGTCAATTATCCAATGATTTTATTTAGTCTAATTTTCATATTTAATTCATAAAACATTTATAATTTTATAATAGATAAAGTAGGTTTGTGACAAGGTGGATCAATTAAAAACTATCATTTCTAAACATGCAGTCAGGCGGTATGCAGTATAGTAAAAAAATCAATCTAATAGTCAATAATTGAAATAAAACTATTGAATTGAAGGGCTACATGTAAATATCATTTTGAATGCTGTGTTTGAATATGCTTGTACATATTGTGAATAGATTTGAAAAAATAAATAAATTAAATTTTTGGAAAACAAGCTTTTATTCAAATGCGCTGAAAAGAGTCAAATAAACTTTTCCTTTAAAACTTTTATTATCAACGTGGAATTTTGTATTTAGAATAACGTCGCACAGCTAAACATGCATTGTCATCCAAACTAAACGTGTATACAAAATTTCAGCTCAATCGGTTGAAGATATAAGCTTCAAAATTGAGTTGCAAGATTCCACCGAACAAACATACATACATACATTGTAAGTTAAATAAAAGCTTGTAAAATCGCGGGTTGACAGCAACAGTCAATATAAAATGTAACTTTCTGTTTGAAAATTAATGATAGTGACATAGTCACGGGACCAAGATATCCAATTGAAATCTTTTTTAATCAATGTATCAGCAATCTAATCACTTAATCAAAGATATTCTGAAATTGTTAATAATATATTTTCTAATATCCTCCACTTTAGAACGTACACCAGTTATTTCTTTCTTATATCTATTTGTAAAATATCTGTTATGAATATATCGGCAATGTTATCATCTTCTGCTTCTGGTCTATATGGTTATGTGTTAGAGTAGCAAACGCTGAACTTCGCCATATAGGCCTAACGTTAGCTTTGATACAACATCATTATGGTAATATCAATAAAAAGGTATATTATTATTATTATTATCTGCAGTCTTCTCGCAAGATTGTAATCAGGTGCTGACGGGCTGTGACTTATTGCTCTACGTTGAGGAAGTTTCGTACAATGCTAAAGGTCTAGAGGATCACAGACTTTTGGAAGGTTGTGTGCAACTTTTCGCCCAGCCCCAGTCGCTGTATGTGTGGTGTGATTCTGGTTGGTGTGAGGCACGAGACTGACATAATGAGGGAGTGATAATGACTTTCTTGTTTCCAGATTTCTATTGCGGGATCTGCGTATTTAGATATTTTCCC
The DNA here is from genome assembly GCA_949316355.1 of Bruchidius siliquastri. NCBI lineage: Eukaryota > Metazoa > Arthropoda > Insecta > Coleoptera > Chrysomelidae > Bruchidius > Bruchidius siliquastri. The sequence goes on along the minus strand of OX438537.1, from coordinate 6,194,924 downwards.
AGGATAGGTGCTTTGATTGTTATTATTATTTATAATATTATTATTATCATTATAAGGTATACTGTAAGAAAAAGCGTTAGTAATACATTCCATAGATTAATTTTGCGTTTGAAGGAAAACAAATTTGTATATGAATATTGTACCTTGTACTAGTTGAACTGTGCTAACACAGCGTCACTTTCAATGTTTCGCAAAACAATCCACACAAATGCCCTATCTCTGGGTTTCACTATACCTGGTGCGACTCCTGCTCTCTGGTTCGCCGGAAAATTGTTTAGTTAGCACAAACCAGAAACGTCTACTAATGAGCCCGATATCTAAACAGAGGATTGGTCGATCGATCCGAGCTAGTGGGAATCCTATAATTAGCATTCCGAACGCGACGCCCTTGTGCTTGCTCGGCGTCGCGGTCGTCGCTTGGTGGTTTTCCCGACGCCTCCCCACCTCCTAGCGTTCCTGTTCTCCCGATACCGACGACGCCGTCAACGTGAAAGTTCGCCACGCCTCGCGACTCTCCAAGGCTTGACGCCACGGGAGTGAGTTTTCCGAGGGACGTCGACGATGACGTCAGTCGTTGTACGGAAAACGGGAACATATTTAGCGAAGTGACGCTACGTCGGGCTGTGCGCATTTGCCTGACGCCGCGTCACACACATTCTTTGCTTTACGAGTTTGAATAGTTTTGAGGAAGAATTCGATGATAAAATGGAAGAAATGTGAAGAGCTCTTACATCTTCATTATATTCTTTACTGGCTGCTAATTAAAACCACGCCCACGGACAGATGAATGTATACTTTTGCTGACGTTTCGGCTGCGTCGACAAATTTTACAAAGTAAAAAAATGAAAAATTGTATTTTTAAATCTAATGATATCAATATCAATTAATTATTAATGTTATTATAATTTAAAAACGTAATTTTTCGGTATTTAAACATTGATAATAGCTGTCGAGGCAGCCGAAACGGCAATAACGATATTCATTAATTTGTCTGTGCTTTGATTAAGCGGCCTGTAAGGAATATAATGAACCAGAAAGAGAACCATAGTACTTGATTAATCAACTCTTACATGTGCTCTATAATATGTAAATAGGAGAACCTGGGATCACGAAATTAACCTCAACTGATCACATAACGGCGAAGCTCATACTTTGATGAATATTTTTTGAAAGGGAGAAAACAGTGCAGTTGCTTTTTATGTCATATAAATATGAATGGTTTCTCGCATTTTCAATTATCGCCGTTTGCATTTAAACATTTGATACACATTGTAAAAAGTAAGACCTTACGCTTATTGGCGTCGCTTTTGGTAGAGTAATAAAAATAGTATGCAAGAGTATAATCTTATTGTGTTTGACTACCGTTTAGTGACACTGCGTCGGATAACTATGCTTCTGTGTTCGAGGTGGTGGTTTACATAATTCTTTGGTCCATGGGCATACATTTGCTCGCTGAATTGCTAGAAGGTTACTGGCCTGAGTGGTGTGTCCTCCAGTTCATGCGCGGTTTGGAATTGGGAATCTCAAAGAAGAATAGCATGTGTGAGAATGCTCTTTACAAGAGGCCTTAGGGTCACCACTGCAGCCTGGTTGAACGGCGACGGCGTCAACACGGAACTCTGGAGGCACTGGTTTTTCTCGTCATCGAAAAAACTTGATTTTTGTTTCTGCAATCTGTGTTAATACATTTACGGATGGTGGCCTCATTCATCTTGTCTTCCTGCCATTGTCAAATTTGGAAGTAATATCAGGTGTTTATCCAGAATTACAATTTCGTTTTGGTTGAAAGTGCAAATAAACTTTGGTTGCATTGTAGATTCCGACATTGTTATAAGAATAATCACAGTCTTAAATATATTATCTCGGAACGAGAAACGTACATAATCAAAGAAGTTGTTTCCACCATTTTACGGTGTATACTCATCATACATTGGGAGAAGATAATTACGCAGATAAAGTAACAGAATAACCTTCAGATCCCCTTTTGTTTATGGTGGTATGAAGCAAATCTGTTTTAATTTTCATTATATGGAAAAGAGGAATTTAGTTTAATTTGGGTTTCGAATAACGTTCAATCAGAGAAGCATGATGGGATTGCTCTGAAAGTCATTGTCAATTTTCCAATCCGAGCTTAGTTTTTATACAATCTCTAAGAACATTTTTTCAGGCGCAAAATGCTGCTCTATTTTTATTATATTATTGTGAAACATTAATCAAATACTCGATGTTAACGAAAATCTAGGCGTAAATGAAAAATGTGGAGGTTATTGCCTCAATGTGCCAACGTTTCTGCGTTCATTTTACGGCTTTTATAGGGCTTCATGCTACAAGGAGAAAAATATTGATCATTGCAAATCGATACTCAATTGCCTTGTTTCTCATTTTCGCTAGCCTAAAACGTAATATATTTGAAAGCATGTTGTATAGCATCAAACCTTTGAAAAAATGTTGCTGTATTTTTTACGTAATGGTACCACTCTGGAAATAAAGATTATAATCGGATTTTAGAGTTTTAGATTTTTTAACACATACTTACTTGATTTCAATTTACGGCCATCGGAAAATATGTATAATGATTCAAAGAGGCAGCCACAGGAATCGAAATTTTAGATAAGATTTTCTATTTTTAAGATACTGACAATTCATTAGGAAGTTGAAATCAAGAACCGGTATTGACTGAAAATATCACTGAGATGATATAAAAATATAACAACAGTGAGAAATATAATAAAAAAAGCAATCACAACTTCTAAAGTTATAAAATAACTACATAAAAAATGTAAACTACACATCCTTACCTATTAAGCAAACCTCTTTCCAACAATCAACATTTTTCTCTTCGTATTTTGTAGCCCTGAAAAAGGCGTAAAATAAACGCCAAAACATTGGCATATTGAACAAATAACTGCATTCGTCATTTCTCCCTAAAACCAAAGAATGCTTAATTATATTTAACATTTGAGCCGCGATAAGGATTACTCTTCATTGTAAGCGAAATCAACATCTCTGCTAATTAGTCCCGAATGCTTTCCCATTCTTCTGAAAGAAAACTCTAAGTTGAATATCCTGAAATCAGCAAATCAGCGAGAGATTTCAGCGTGTTAGCAAAAGGTCAGCGACGTTGTAACGTGTAGGAGCCAGAGTGACAACATCAGCAACGCACGACACATACAGTTATTCGCCGCCGCCGCGTCGTGAGCTGCGGTCTTTTATTAATTAACGTAGAACCGGATATGTATTTGGATGCAGATTGCAGATCTGTGCGCGAAACGCCACCAGACCAAGATGTATCCGAACGACGCGACGTGCGAGAGGCGTCCTACCGTGACGTGCATCTGATGGAAACCGACCTAACTGCATACCTCTCGTACCAAGAGATATGAAAAAAGCTGGCGTACATCATGTAGGTACCAGCCACAGATTTACCATAAGAGGGGAAGGAGGATTGTCACTTATAGGTGATGCCTCAAATAACTATCTGTACGAGGGTCACGCCGGAAGTCTTTAGATATTCCTAATCTATACAAGTTTAAACAAGTTTGAGCACGCAGCTATTTTATCTAACATTGTAAGTGCCGGGTAGTCGCGATTTTCGAGCCATTATTTTGTATGGTATAAAAAAGGACTAAATAAGCGGAATGTCACGAAAGTTTAGTGAGTTGCTTTGGGGACTCTGCCCCTTCTAGGGCTACAGTTTTTAATTGGTTTGCTGAGGGACCAGGCCTCACTCAATGATGAACCTCGCACAAGTGGACCGCCCACTGCTGTTACTCCGGAAACTGTAGAAGCTGTGCAAAATATGGTAAATAAGGATCGATATATAACGTACACTATGATTGAGGCTTCTCTGGGGATTAGATCGGCAGTGGTCCGAACAATCATTCATGATCAGCTTCGCCTAAGGAAGCGGTGTTCCAGATAGGTGCCACATTTGTTGACCAGTGAGCAAACAGCAACAAGAGTTGCGCTAAGTTTATGCTCGAAAAATTTGATAATGGGCACAGTAAAAACACTATTAATATCGTAACCGGAGACGAAACATGGTTGTATAATTATGATCCCGAAACTAAACAGCACTCATTAGTCTGGTGCTTTGAAAGTGAGCAGCTTCCAATGAAAATTCGTCCTTCCGAGCGTGTTGAAAAGAAAATGGTCGCATCTTTTTTTCTAAAAGTGGATACATCACAACGGTAGCCTTGGAAAATCAAAGGACAGCTACTTCTGAATGGTATATAACCAAATATGTTTCTGTAGTCTTCCAAGAACTATGCAGGAGCCGTCCAAAGACGCGAGGTATTCAATGGCACCATGACAACGCACCCGCCCACAGCGCCGCTAGAACACTCGATTTTTTTGCTGAACAGGGTATCAAACTGTTGCCTCACCCACCTTATTCTCCAGACCTAGCGCCGTGCGACTTCTTCTTGTTCTCTAAGATCAAAGAAAAGTTACGAGGTCGCCATGTTTCCACCGATGAAGAAGCAATCGCTGCATTTGAGGAGGAAATTAGCAACCTTTCAAAAGAACGTTGGTCACAAGAATTTGACAAGTTGAAAGAAAAAGAGTTTTATTTGTGAAACTGTGTGTTAATAACACAACTTTTTATCTGCATCTTGTTGTTGTGTTTGTTGAATATTGAGTATGGTAGGATGTAACTGTAATTTCTAGTTGTCAGCATATTTTCGATGGCTTTTTTATAGTTTTGCAGATAGTCATTACTATTCATCGTATATTTAGGGGAAGAGAACGATGTTTTTCCGTTTTCTCCTACTCCTACTACACTGTTGAAAAATCGCTAATAGCCCATTTAGATAAAATCATCTGGCAGAAAATAATTTTCTAAGCAGTTTGCTGCATGTTGCATAACGGCGTTTGACGTCCGGCAATTTTTCACTTTCACCGCTGCCGTCTATGCAGATTCTACCCTGGGCGGCGTGACCACCTGTTTCAAAACAAACTAGACTAGATTCATGGCCAGAAAAAAAAGGAGATGGTCTAGCAAAAAACTACGTAATGAATGGATGTCTCTTGATTTCAGTATAGTTTCTACAACACACAACAAGATACAGAGAACATAGTGTGAAAGTGCGTTCAAAAACAAATATCCCGAAAGATCAGATTTTTTCAAAAGTTTGATTTCGGACTTCCATTGTCTATAAAATTTTTGAGTGTCACGACGTTTCGATTGATGTGCTATCTTCAATCGTCTTCAGGTGAACTGATTTAAATTCCATGGAAACATTGAAGATCAAAAATATCTACGAAACTCTAACTGCACTTTAGTATTTTAAGCGCGATGGTTAAGCTTTTCGAGGGGTGTCCGTTAACCCTAGTGAAAATGCAATCTACAAACATATATTTCCCCTAAGACGCGCAAAAGAATTAGTTAGCTAGTTGACAGGTAGCATGGATAAGGTTTGTAAATAGGCTGACAACAATTAAACCGAAACACACCAAAAAAAAACTAATTTCAGTTGAAAAACCTTATGTTTAATTACACAATTTCATGTTAATGTTCGAAAGGTTTCATCAAGTAAGACAGTAAGAGCAGCTACAATCTACACTACATGGTCCATGAAGTAATTGTTAATTTAATTTCTTACTTTGCCTTAGAACTTCATTAATTGAACCCGTATCTGATTACATTAACAATATTTTTATTAGTTATCTATTTTCCCTCTCCTAATATTAATAAATGAAGTCACTCCATTTCCACCTAGGTTATATTTTCAGTACGGTGAACATTCGTTGAAATTTCTGATATCAGTCTCCAAAAGTGGGCTTAGAAAATTATATTTTGCTGTTTTTATACTGTTTTCCGCTCCTTTTTGTATTCCACATTTTGACCAATTAAAATAACAAAATTAAAACTTTAGATTCATACTTTTTATAGCTTACCTCATGAAACTGGAGCTTAGGAACTATGTTCTTTGACCAAGCATTATGTGACCAAATGTTCTGCAAAGCTATATTGAATACACAAATAAAAAACTATTAAATTAGAATCGCTAATAATATGTTTAGTGTATTAATAGATTATGCAATTAGAAAAATTATCGTCTTCAATTACTTGATTACATGTCTGAAGAAAAAATAAACTTATATAGATTTTATTGAACTGACATTTTATCAATATTCATAACTATTGGTTAAAACTGTTTCAGTCTTACAGAGATAAACCGATATTTTCCTCTGTTATTTTTTTGAATGGTCAACCCGAAAATGTAATTTTATATCACGCACTAGATGCTTGTTCTATATCATTCATCGAGAAAATTCTCAAATGTAAATTTAGTTGGACTATTTGGCCACTGTGACGTGCCTTGCTACACTGTGTGCCCACAGAGCGCTCGTGTGTGCGCGATTAAAGTGGCCATAAATCGGGCCGGTACACGGGCCGACGATAACATCTTTCTGAAGTGCTGGCTGCTGCCTGTACCCTCGCGGCGCGTCATACGGAAGCTGTACTCGGCAGTACTGCGCTGCAACGATATCTGCACATGTAGTACTTTGCTTCCTCCTCATAAGTAGATAGAGCATAAGAGACGGTTGTTGGTATCTAAGACATATTTATGTGCATTTTTGAATATTTTAACGCTTTAATTGCTTGCGTGATGGTATATAGTTGCTTTTTTCAAAAGTTTGATTTCGGACTTCCATTGTCTATAAAATTTTGAGTATAACGACGTTTCGATTGATGTGCTATCTTCAATCGTCTCCAGGTGAACTGGCGAACACGTTCCTTTCATGCCTATTTATACCCCGTCCGGTGACGTGTCGTTGTGCGCGGTCTGTTCTGATTGGTTCCCGATGCGCGGTAGGTATTCCGGTCTGCTGACGTGGCTGTTTGTCGGTCATTGTTTGTTGTCTGGTCCAGTCGTAGTCTATTAATCTTCTTTATGAGTGGCTGCCAGATTGGTTTAATGTCTACGCTGAGTTTGCCAAGACAATGCAGTTTGCATAAGTTCCGATTTTGTTGCTCAGCATCAATGTATCGATTCCAAAAATGAAAAGAGCATAATCTACTTAGTACCCATATCCTACTCCCCACTTAATTTCATCAAAATCGGTGCAGCATTTACTGAGATGACACGATGACCAAATAGGCCAACAAATATGAAATTAGGATTTTCACTTGTTCTTAACTTATGAAGGAATAGGAATTTATTATTCAACCTCAAGTACTCCAGACTATTTAAGGAAGGCAGCAGTTGTCCATTTCACTATTCACAAATAGGTAAAGTTGCAAAGGATAATTTTTTAAATTGAGACTAAGTTCATTAGAATGATGTTTAATTACAATTTGACTGTCTATCAAAAATATAAAACATCTCATTCGTGTTTCCAGCGTCTTGTTTATGTCTCCTGTGCTAATGCTGTGTGATTTACCCACATTTCATCGTAAATAGCACCAAGTGAAATCAAAACCGCACTTAACCTAAGTAATATATTTTTAGATAGAACTCAAACGTAATACCTTCAACCAATTTACACAGGTATACAGTATACAATTTTCAATAGGGTTCATGTAAAGTAAATTCATTTACGTTTTTAGAATCCCTAAATGGACAAAATGTGGGTGATTCAGCTCACAAGGAAATATCGATAACTTCCTCAACTGCAGATGACCATTGGTTCTAGCACAGCTAAACTCAATAATATGCCTAACTAGGAAAATATAACTTGATATTATTTAATCCTCTAGAACATGATGATTTTTTTTGTTTTTAAAGTATTTCTAACACTCAATAAGAATGTTTGATGGGGACATATAATAAAACAAATATTCCTTTCACATTTTACTAATGATTTTTTTGAATTTTTAAAAAATTTTTGTTTGTAAGTTATGTTTTTCGTATTTACAGTAACACTTAACAATAAAGTTCCTTACTTTGTAAATATTAACGTTTTCGTTGATTGGTTGATGAAATAAAACATATGGATTTTGGCGTAAGTCAATCTTCCAATAGATATTTTAATTTCTCAAATTTCATAAAATAACTTAATATTCTATTTTTTATAAATTTAAGCTTTAAAACAAAAATTATTTTTCTAACATTTTCTACATGCGTTGAAACTATTTATCAATCTTTAAACTACGTCCCTCACATTATAGAATTATACAAAATTGAGTTATGTCATTTCGTGTTTTTGACAATTGAAAACCATGAACTTATCATGAAAGATAACGTAAAACCATATCTCCTCACTCTTCATTGGAGATTCGATGATTTTTGAAACCTACTTATACAGCTTTAATGAAGAACCAACTCGATTTAACTCCGCTCCTCGACCTGTCAAAGTATACATACAACGACGTGACCGACGTGACACATGTTGTAATTTCCTTTTGATAAGTCAGAAATTGAAAATGTAGCATATAATTGTGGACGTCCAGATTTTTTGTCTTTCTGGTTGACGTTAATCCGATGAAGTGTAACGGTACATTCGGCACACGCAGTACCAGCCACTAGAAGGCCCCAATTGGTTTGAAACACGTATAAATTCAAAATTGGGCGAATGCCATCCACAGTCAAGCAGGCCTCGGGATATTTAATTAATTTTGCATTTGTTCGCAGCTGACACGCCACTATACGATAGTACGGTAAGTTTATCTCCACCATAGCAAATAATCATAAATCATATATTTATATATATATATATATATATATATATATATATATATATATATATATATATATATATATATATATATATATATATATATATATATATAAATATCCTAATGCGAAAATTATGGTTTAATTGAACCAAGAAACTTATATTTTTGTTTCCAATAGTCATTCTAAAGAAATATACCCCAAAGAAAAAACATAATTTACATTTAAGATTCGGATACTTTCGTAACAAGTATTCCAATTTCTTTTGTAAGCTTAACGTATTTTCCAACGTTGTCCCATTTACTTCGGTCAAGGATACAAACGTCTTGGAAATTGCTGAACCGCTATTAACAATACGATAGTCTTGGTTCAAAAATATGGGCTGTTTTCCAAGTTAACCTCTATTCGCTCCAAGTAATCCATTTATTTCATATCACAATATTTGTCAACGACATTTTAACGCTACGCATCTCGCTTTTATGTTTGTTTCCGTGCCTATTATTGCACATTGGTTTTCATTTCTATCAATCCCCCTTTAGGATGCATAATCTGTTGAAAAGCTGGCATCTCATACAGGTATTCATAGGTAAATACCAAGTATGTGAATGTAAGTTGTGGATAGGCTTCATTACCTATGATGGAAGTACATCTTCCGGCTTAAGTCTTGATAGATATTTTTTATATTCTACGTTTATGTGTACCTTTCAAACTTGACTTAGGAGAAATACTGAATGCCGCAGATGAAGGTAATGAAGAAGACACGTTGCTACAGTTAGAACCTCTTTTTGAGGTTAAGGAACCATTAGTGGCTTTGGCAACAGTTAATCAAAATCAAAATCAATGCTTATATCAATACTCATTGATTCTTCTTCCAATAAGAATAGAATTTTAGAGTGTAGTCTATTTGCGCCATGATTATGAAGTACTTAAGTGAATTTTATAGATTCTTATAGCTAAGATATTCTTTGTTTTGTGCTGCGATGATCATATGCTCGATTTAAGACTTTGGTATTCTCATTCCAAGTCTTTCCTAGGTTTAAATTGAAAATATTTTCTTAGCTAAAGCCATGTGATGATGTATGTTTACTTTTAAGATTATTATGTCTTTGCGCATATATAGAGATATATGGTTCACTTGAACGAAAGCAGCATTGGCTGCCGTTCATGGAAGCTTGGAGAAAGACCTGCGTTGAAGCAGCATAACATTTTCCTATTCTTCCTTCACTCCATTCGAATAATAGTCGAGACTCGAAAGACACCCAATTTCGTTACTATTTCAGATGTTCCCTACATTGCGCGGTCAGTGCACATGCAGTAATAAAACAACAAGACGTCAAGTGGAGTCGCCTTATCCTTTTGCTCTTAGATTATTATGTTCCCTTGCATCCAACCAGAGACAACTTAATGCAATGACTGATGGTTCATCTTCGACCCTATCATCATATTTCAACGATACATTATAAGAGTGTCACATCTCCCGCGAGGAGTTCATGAACCGCACTATAATAGCCGTACAAGTACTTTCTGGGTACTACATACCATTTTAATATTTACGAATATTTACGGGGGTCGTTTTTATTTACCATAATATAAAAGATGTCGGCTTACATCTCGAAATTTTTTTTTCTAATTTTGACACATGCATAGCAACACGTTTTAAAACTAATCACACTAATCGAAAGTAACACTTTTCCTAACTGATTCTGTTGTCAAGAAACTATCAACAAACACACACAAAAAATTTCACAAATATTTTTTTAATGACGCGTTACACTTTGATCTTTAACGCATGATCAGACTCAATATTGACTTCTGAGGTCTGACGATGCCTTAAAGATTAAGCGTCACAAAAAATGACTTCTTTGTGGAACCTTGTATGGACACAATAGGGAGAAAGACGTATGAACTGATGTATTCGACATTATTTGGTTCAAAGTATCTTTCACGATTCGTTTTGAGTCATCTGCTGCATTTACAGACCACCGAATAGCAAAACTTTCAAAATCTTTCCAATAATATTTCAGCCATCGGAGATATCATACAGGCTGAGCATTACTCTAACAAAACAAACGACGAGGGTTGCATAGCTGAAGCCTTCTCTATTAGCTGTGATTTGGAAAAGATAGTCAATGAATCAACAAGAATATCTAACCACTATGAAGACTTTCTAGCTTGCGCAACCCGTCTATTCAGTAGATATTTCCGCTCCAGTTAGGAACATCCGACCTCAATACAATCTATAACCTCTGCAGCATGCTAGTCAAGCACGTACAATCTTGCACTACAAACCAACAAATTGGGACCTTCTCGAAAATTATTACAAATGTTTCCCAAATCCAAAGACCCATCTGCCTGTCGCCAACAAATCACAGGGGTGGTAATATCCGACATCGAGGCCTACATCTCTCACGTTGACAAACGCCTTGTCAACAACAAACCATAGTTTAACCAAAGCCGCAGAGACGCATTTAGCTCGACAATGAGCGAATCCAAACACCAGTTAAACTAAGTGTATGCTCTCCACCATGCATCAGACCTTGTATAGACATGCATGTTTCATCTTTAGCCTAGACTCGTCAGTATAGCCTCACAATCTAGCCGTAGAGAGCATTCGAATGCCATCACATCCAGTCAAGGGTGTGATAGCAACATAGCTCTGAATCAGTTCACCCTTGTAGACAGATGTCGTACGCCAATGGGCTTCCCCGTAGAGGGCGACACTTGGAGTTGAGTTCAGCAGTTAAACTGACAACGAACTGTCCAGTCCAGGACTATGAAAACGAGCCCCCGTATATTCTGGCTACTCGGAACCATTTTAATATTTATCTCTCCTGGGCGAGCAGAGAAGGTGCGTGCACCGAACCATTTGCATAAATACCCTGAGCACCGACCGAAAAAAACAACCCGTGATTTAGCGCATACAGATTCAGTTTCGGTGTGTGTATTTTTTATTCGGAGGGGTCTTGTAGGTATTAAATCGGATCTTCCGTCTTAACTGGTCGAAATTCCCGTGTACGACGGGCTCTTCGGATATTTTAAGATCGCTGTGAGTTGTACAAGGTGTGTAAATCGGAATTGATGCGATAAGCTGATTCATTACGTTGCTTGGTTCGTACGGTTTTTGTTGTTCGTCGCCTGTGGGTGTTGGATCTGAAAAAACTTTTTTACCATCCCAATTCTTCTTCTTTATAAAAATTACAGAGACACTGCTGTTATTTGGATATGTTTGTGATAATATACGCAGCGATAGGCTTTTTATGTTTTTTCTGTGGCCTGCATGATTCGCAACATTGACATGTTGCCAGCCTTGCTAGACCAGATGTTCTCTTCTGCTCCAAAAATGTATATTCACCAGAACGGCCACTGCTCTATAAGGCTTAGATCAGATCATCTCTGGAATACTAATCGTATATGTGGGGGTGAACTAAAAAGTATTTCCTGAAGGTTTCGGATACAATCCGGAAAAAAGCAATACGTCGAATGGCTGCGTCTCACCTTACACAGAACCGTTGCATTTTGAAACATCGAAGAAATATGGCCAATTTGTCTATTCTATAACATTAAATACTAAGCCTCCTTGAAAATATTCTTAGCTAAATGAATGATTACTCGATAATAATGAATAACGTAGTTTGGTGATGTTTTGATAATTTCATTTTGTGCTTATTATTTCACTAACAACTAAATAAAATTTTCTAAAATTAAGCTGTTTGACCCCTACTATGGCTCGACATCATATCACTCAAATTATAATGATATGGGGATATGGAATATGTAGGTATGATGTATTGCTTGCTACTCGGATTCTTGAACTATTCCAACTTGCAGTCTGGTTGTATGGTTTCGAAAGATGTAAGGATACGAAAACAATCCAATGTTGTGGAGCATTCATCATTTTTTATAGTTTCTATAATATGGTGAAGGTGAGTACATATATTACATGAATAGAGTCGTTCTCCAGTTCAGATTATCAAGATAGTATAGCAAACTTACAGTAATTCATGGATGCATTCCATGCTTTAACTTATTGTCTGACACTGTGTATTGAATCTTCAGGTTGACATATACAAATCGTAATCAGCTTGTAACTCTAGTTTCCTGTTAATACTACACATTACACATTACTGCATTAATCTGAATGTATAGCAAATAATTACAGAAGTGATATTTAGTCTTTGAAAAAATTGCGAGAAGTAGGTCGCGAAAAATAAAATCAGTTGAAATAATAAGTCTGGGAAATTTCGGAATTTTTTTAAGGTATAAAAGATTAGAAGGCCTATCAGTAGTCAACCAACTTGATGTAATTTTTCTTGGCAGTGAAGTAAACGCCTAAACAGTCCTATAAAAAATCGAAAATTTGTGTAATAGTTGTTATCGTCAATCTAAGTAACCACTGGCGCTATATAGATTTTGTCAAAACTTGGAGACCGATATAGAAGGTGATGCCTTGTGATATTACATTTGTAATGAAACTAACATCATGTTAAAAAATCTTCAGCCTTAATTCCTTATTCCTGACTCAATGGAGTCAATGTTGTTATATGAATTAATTACGTGTCTTTTGCTTCCACTGCCATTTTCATACAATAATCCTTCCAACGTAATTCCTCCAATTTTGTGTGACTTGTTTGTACACTGTTCATAGAAGTAGTAGCAATTCCGTCTCTTTGAATCAGTGTTGAGCAAATATTCATATAATATCAAATAATATATTATACAGTGTCGCAGATCACAAGGATTATGTCAGTCTCAGGTCTCACGCCAACCACATTCACACCACACATACAACGATTAGCACTGGACGGAAAGTTATGCTGAATAAAACCTTGTAACAACTTGACGCTAAAACTCGAAAAAGGACGAAAATGGTGATAACGTTGGATCCTGAGTCCTCAGTCCTGCGTATACACTTTCCAAGACACCCAAGACCACCAACAAAAGCAGATTTTGGTTATTGAATTCTCGGCTCTTTCCGAGATGAGCATCGCATTGAAGGAGAAGGAAAAGCGGACCATGTACTAAAAGCTCTTCAGCCAGCTTTGCAAGTTTGGGCCAGACCACACTCTTAGTCCACTAGTTGTCATCGTTAGGTGGGATAAGATCATCTCCACAGTTTGGAACATCTAGGAAAAGTAGCTGATTCTACCATGGTAAATGTCTGACCGTACTGGCTCGGATAATAACTCCAAGAACACTAAATGAACTCAACTAGCTAATCCTCTCTAAATCGAGCCTCCAACACCTCGAACGACCCTTTTTCCAAAATTTATTCATTTAAGGAATATTTCTTTGCGTTCTGCAATGAGCTCAAGAGGGGTTTATTTTCTGACAGTTACATTTCACGCCGTTCCAAACTCGATAGGAATAGACTTAATGCTTCTCAAGCACTTCTGGAGACCGATAAGCTTTCAGCCTTTGTGAGCGGTCGTCTCCATAAAAAATGCACGTTTAGATGTTTATTTACGCGTAGGTATTGTCACACTATTCATTTATCCATTGAACAAACGCTCTAGGCACCTTCCAAACAAAAAGTAATAACTAGCTAGTTGGGTAATAATTAATTTACGAGGAAGAGAAGAGGTTCAAGATGCGCGATTATATATTCAAACGCATTATGTTAGCACTTAATAAAAATATTTGTCATATGTACAAAGAGAGAGTGTTTCACTGAGTTACGTATAGCAGGTACTGTTATCTCTTGTCTATCTCAGGTGAAGATGCCGCGCCTAGAAGGTACTGTTAAGAAATTTAATTATTTATTCTTTGCTTATGAATTTCTATCGCAGATTCTGAAAAAACACTTGAAAATGTTTGGTTCATAATACTCAACAAATGTTGATTGAAATATGCATAATACTCTACTCATACGAGTACAGTGTATCTGGATTGAGAGCCTGACTGAATAGACTACCGAATTTGTGAATGACGTAGGACAGAGATTTCTCGCATAATAACACTAAGATTCATCTGCACGAGGGTCACACTGGAAGTCTTTAGATATTCCTAATCTATACAAGTTAAAACAAACAAGTTTGAGCGCGCAGCTATTTTGTCTAAAGTTGTAAGTGCTCACACGCAAATGTAGTGTTTGAATCGTTCAGTAGTTGCCTTGCCACGGTCTCGAATGCATCAAGTGTTGGGCGAATTTTAACGTTAAAATGGAACCGGGTAGTCGCGATTTTCGAGCCATGATTTTGTATGACTATAAATAGGGACTAAAACAAGCGGAATGTCACGAAAAATTAGTGAGTTGCTTTGGGGTCTCTGCCCCTTCTAGGGCTACAGTTTTTAATTGGTTTGCTGAGTTTAAAAGGGGCCGGGTCTCACTCGATGATGAACCTCGCACAGGTCGACCGCCCACTGCTGTTACTCCGGAAACTTGAAGCTTTGCAAAATATGATAAAGAAAGATCGACATATGACCAACACCGAGATTGAGGCATCTTTGGAGATTGGATCGGCAGCGGCCCGAACAATCATTCATGATCACCTTCGCCTAAGGAAGCGGTGTTCCATATGGGTGCCACATTTGTTGACCAGTGAGCAAGAAGCAACAAGAGCTGATTGGGCTAAGTTTATGCTTGAAAAAATTGGTAATGGGCACAGTAAAAACACTTTTAATATCATAACCGGAGACGAAAAATAGTTATATCATTATGATCCCAAAACTAAACAGCAGTCATTGGTTTGGTGCTTTGAAAGTGAGTGTTGAAAAGAAAATGGTCGCATATTTTTTTCCTAAAGATGGATACATCACAACAGTAGCCCTGGAAAATCAAAGGACAGTTACTTCTGAATGGTATATAACCAAATGTGTTCCTGTAGTCTTCCGAGAACTATGCAAGAGCCATCCAAAGACTGGTCTGCGGGGTATTCAATGGCACGATGACAACGCACCCGCCCACAGCGCCGCTAGAACATTCGATTTTTTTGCTGAACAGGGTGTCAAACTGTTGCCTCACCCACCTTATTCTCAGAACCTAGCTCCGTACAACTTCTTCTTATTGCCGAAGATCAAAGAAAAGTTACAAGGTCGCCATTTTTCCACCGATGAAGAGGCAATCGCTGCATTTGAGGAGGAAATTAGCAACCTTTCAAAAGAACGTTGGTCACAAGAATTTGACAAGTGTTTTTACCGAATGTGTAAATGTATTGAAGTAGGGGAAGAGTATGTTGAAAAAACATAATAAAGTTTTTTGAAAACCCTTGTAGTTTTTCTGTATTTGAAAATTTTCAGCGTGACCCTCGAACATCAAATACTAGGGGGAATTGCAACATCTTTACGGCCCTCATCCAAAAATCATTCTTTTTAAGAACATCAGCATGATAGAATGAGCTGCTAGGAGGTTTGTTTCCAGATAGTTGAGGTTTACAGTGTTTTAACTTCAATGTCAATATACATTTATCTTCCCGCAATGCTGCATTTTTTTACATAAAATGTTTTCATCCTCAAGATGAATCTACTTTTAATTTTGATTAGTCGCGGTTCCAACTTGATTTACTCAGAAACTTCAATAGCTACGAAGTCGCTTTGAATAAGATATTTTGGACTCCACATGCTAACCCAAACTTTGACCTTGTCTGACTCAAGGAAAGGTCACACGGACCGCCCAGACAAGACATCACGAATAGTAGTAGTACTTTGACCTTAATACAAGATAAAATTTGTTTTTTAATAGTAGTCGTGAATTTTAATAGTATTATTGAATAAAGCTTTCAGACTATGGTTTCCGACTTGACTTTTCACATTTGCAGAAAACTTCACAAGCTCGGCAGAGTGAAAGATAGTTTGGGAATCAAAATTTGAATACTGAAATGTAGAAATTTGAATTGTAAATGATGTACATTGATAACATGGAGTTAATCCTAAAACATGCCTTAAGGCATATTGTTCCGAACAATACTAAAGCAACACAGTTTACTAATCTTTCAGAAAATGGCAATACATCTAGGGATGTCCCTGTGATTACGAAGGACTTCCACAGTCTGGAACATCGACGAAAAGCGGCTGATTTATACCCATTCTATAGATTCTACTGTGGTAGAAGGTCTAATGAGCTTTCTTGCATAAGAGTTCCAACAGTTATCAAGACAACAAGCACTAGAAGAGGCGGCTTTTCCAAAAGTCATTGTTTTGGAGAACCCCAGCGTTGTGTAATGGGCTGCCGCGGAGCTTGTTCTGCGATGGTTTCAATCCACTATTCATAGACATTTATCCTCTAGAAGCACTTTTGGACCGTGATATGCCTTTTGCCTTGCTATGTAAAAAAAGCTATTGCTAAGATCATATCAAACAATATCACAACTCGTCCAACAGAACCATTTCCCCTGTATAGTTCCCTATAGAAGTTGTGCCGCTCAATGCCTTAATGGTTAATGTCTCTGGTGTTCGCTACGGTCACGATATACCACCACTGACGCCTCACAATTATTTAAGGTGCACACAGAGAAATATATAGAGAGAGGCACTCAATTAAACTGGATTGCAATTGCAATTTATATTTAATATCATACGCATGATTCCTGCGATTCTTTTTCGGTGTATCTGACCGCCATAAAAAGTGAACGACCCTTTTCATTTCACTTAATTAAACGAACTACAATTTATGATATCCATTTGTATTTACAATGTCTTTATAGTTGGCTATGATTGTGATTAGATCTTTGCTTTACATCAAGTGTTTCTTATTCATTTGAATTTGATCCTTTATTAATTCAATGAATAATTTTAGCGGATGAATTTTCAAGGTTAAAAATTTTGCGAATTTTTCATTCCTGATGAAACTGGTTTCTCATTTCCGATAAAGGGGAAGTTTTAGTCCATGATTATAGCTATGATGGTCCCATTTTCTTAGTAGGTACAATACTGTCGTGCATCACAGTTATCGTCACCGATAATAATTAAAACCACATATTACTTTACTTACGTTCCGGCTACATAGGCGGTCATTTTCACAGTAGACTAAAATATACTTCAAAAGACAGACCACGCTTCTCTAAGTACAACACTGAAATCTAGGGTTAAATGTAAGAGTAACCTTTGGCTAAATTTTGCCCTATTAAAGACGTAATTATTATTATTATTATTAAATCGTTACTATCTTTGTTCTTTTCGAGTGCATTGCAAACCATTTAAACTCTACTATATGCGAATTGTGTTCATTTGTGGGAGTTAGATCGATTGCGTACATACATCAGCCCTCCACCCTCCCTAAAAAGACAAGAAACGTGCTGAGCAATTCTATAGCCCAGCGACTCTGCTCTTCATCTTATTATGATTACTATCATTAAAATGATGCTCCTAAAATTGTGTTTTTTTTCCACAAATTAAGTCCTTTTATTATTATTATTATTATTATTATTATTATTATTATTATTATTATTATTATTATAAAATACCTTTTTTATAGATAACCTCACGCAAAGGCAGACAGCCTATCGCGCTTCATAAGCACTGCGCGAGGGTAAAATTCTATTCACACTGACGTTAAAACGCCGAGGTTCTGCAAAAGGTTGAACTGGACAAAAACAACATCAGTGATTGCCAGTTTGGGTTCCGCAAGCAGATCTCCATGGGATCGATATGGATCAGAGCGATTGAACTTGATGGAAAACTTTAGATAGGATCTCATGATAAACCTCTGATCAAGCTTGCTGCACATGAGATGGTCTATCCCAGTGGCTGGATAGTTTTCTCGGGAGGCGATCCTCATTTTTGGTAGTAGATTCTCTAGGGATCTGTTTTTGTCATCGCTCTTCTTACTGTACATCAACAAATTTTTGGAAATAACATCTACATAACAGTATACGGTTTATTTCAACAACCTTACATCGACCGGAGCGCCAAAGTCATCGAACGAATTGTCAACTGGAGATCTACAAGTGGAGTCCAGTTCCATGCACTGCTCGAATCATCTTACATTAAGCTGCTGGAGATTAACGCTAACATTAACATGTCCATGTTTCTGGCTTTGCTAGATAGCGATCTAGCAAAGCCAGAAACATGGACAGAGGCTGGGGATTCTCTTCCACTCCAGAAAATTGTATTTACCGGAACAGCTACTGGTACTTTACAAAGCTCAGATCAGATCGTCTCTGGAATACCGGTCACATGTTTATGTATGCGCTGGTGCGCGCCCCTGAAGATCATCAAAGGACCTTGAACATCGAGGAAAAGTGTCTAATTTGTCCCAATTCTATGGATTCCACATACGACCGATAGTCAGTACCACGAGCAGGGTGTATTGGTTATCATAAACATCATATGATGTTGCTTAGATGGTTTTTAGAAATTCATTTGTGTATGAGTGTTTTCAAAATGGATTTTGATCAATTCTTGGATATAAGAATCAAAGTTCATGCTCCATTTTTTACGTACCCATATATTCTACTTCATTTATGTGCTTTTTGGATTACCTGTTGTGATATTTGTATGTTAATAGGTATCTTTTTGCAGTGCAGAAGTAAAATTTATTTTGTAGTTCTCTTTTTTGACGGGGCATATATCCAAAAAGCCATTAACACTTAATTGAACGAAACGGCAATTTAATATACCGACCATTACTCACGGGTTATTGTTCTTCTGCACTCTACAGGGTGTCCCAAACGTTATCATATGATAATCGTGATTCATGGATTTTTTGAGGGCTTAGGAGTAGAAAACACAAACAATTCATACACAAATTGTGTAAAGAAGCAATTGCTTAGGTGCTTTTAAATTATTATAATAGTGTAGACAAAATAGTTGTGTACTCACACACATACACAATTTCACAAATACTTTTTTTGTAAAACTGTGTGTTAAGTATACAACTATTTTATCTGCATGATGGAAGAGTTTCACCAAGTAAGGACATCTACAATTTACATATTATAATGGTGTTCAAGCGGCGATGGTATTGGTAGGAAATGATGAAAAGTAATAAATACACTTGCCGAACTACTTAGAATATTTTTTTCAAGGATTATCTCTCACAAAGAAGATAGTATTAATTATATATATTCACGTGACTATGAAATTCTGTAAACTGTAACTATCAGGGAACAAGCTCCACGACAATCCATTATAATTTGAGGTTCTCCAAAAGAATATCCTTTGAAAAAAATTCAAGACGTTGAAAGTTCGACCTGGTGAAGATGCGCCCATTGGGGTCCCGTAGTGTTTGATGTTCTGATGTCTCTTGGTATTATTAGGCCAGACACCTAGATCGAATATTTACCATGGCTTATTGTAGAGAATAGGCAGAAATCAGCCACTTTTCCTCGATGCTCCATACTGTGATTCGTGAGCTCAGGTGCGTCCACAAAATAGTGAATCGTGTTCACATGCTTCAGGAGGTCCCTAGGAGCGCATCCCCACACAGAATTGTATGTCATTGTCAGTGTAGTTGGCTAACTCTTATGTGCGTTGATTTGAACTCCCTCTACAGATCCCCATTTGATTCAATTTCTCTTGGATTAGTATCTCCAACTCAATACAAGAAATATCTATCGTTATATATACCCTTATTCTAAGGGTGTAGCTGAATATATGTTGAACTTAAAACACGCTTATATATCCAGGGATGTGATCAGTTTCTGATTTCATCCCGTAATTAATGTCAGAGAAGTCTTTCGTATTCCCCACAAATTAACACTCCAATCAGAAGGTGTTGGAGGCGGCTGATGCTCCCTTTGTTTTAAGTTGATATCATGTTTTTTCCGGAAGAGATAGACTATACTGCCAGGCGTACTGCCGTTCGTCGAGCTGTATTACAGAGCGTCTAGGCTAAGATCGAAACATGCATATCTGTAACAGGCCTAGCGTATATTGGAGAGTCTGCATTTAAATTTGCACTATTTATTCACGTATATGTGGTTCCAGTAATTGGACAAGTCGAGCACAGTGAAGGTAGGGTCCACGTGAGGGAAACTGGGGTCTTTCGTTTCCCACACCAAAAAACATGTGTATGTGAATATGAAGTGCAAAAGGAATTGTCAAATTTTGATTGGTTGATCTAAGTTTTACATGACTTTCTTAAATGTATTCCATTTATATAATGAAGCTTGTTGATTCTCTATTTTGGTTTTGCTTTTTGAATGGGTAATTGTTTGCTTTTATTCGCTTTTTTTAATTTCATTTATTCACTTGTTATGTATCGTTGATTTTGAGTCTGCAGTAGAGGAGCACATTTTTCTTGATCTTTCGATTTTAAAAGTTCCAAATTTTGAGTTCTCTCCAAAACTGGATATATTGTCAGGTTAAGCACAAGTAATTGCAGTTTTTCCACTTGACAGTCTTGTAACCCTAGGACTAACGTGTTCTCAGTGATGTCACTAAATAAGATGGAAGATTATGCGGGTCAGTACCTTCAAATGTATGTCTAAAAAGATTGAGATTAATAGCTAAAATCAAGAATCGAAATTGACCGCATAGCTTTTCATTATATTTAGTTATTGTTCATTTGAACGAGCTTCCTAGCCACCTTGTATCTAGTCTGTGCTTCACCGACGTAATTTTGCGAGATAATTCTGCCTGCACAGGGTGAATGCCCATCATCATCAATCACTCTCCTCACCAGTTCACCGTAATATTACGGGATTTTTATATTGCATCTGCTTTGCAACATCTGATTCATCACAAAAACATTTTTTTCTGCAGGATCATTTGGTATGAATTACTGACCTAGTGGCATAGTTGAAAATGGCGCCAATTAGATTAACGTTGTACTTCGCACGCAACGATATAACCTTCGAAAATAGCATTCAAATCGAATTTTGATGTTTGTAATCGGTTTGAAATAAATTTAAAATTATTCCTAATATTGGACAATATTGGAGCTTTAAATTTTCATACAATTTCCACGTTTCCGAAAAATTCCATAAATTTTCATATTTTCAATAAATGCTTCAACTGTAAAAGTAGTCCTGAAGTCCGACCAAAATGTTTGAAAAAGTGATTCAACCGACTTGACCCCATTTTCTAAGAGGCTAAAACGCAATGCGTAATCATTTATGATTTTAATTCAATTCAGTAATTTGCAGTAGTATGTCCTAAAACAAGTAAAACAAATCAAACCCCTTGTATTTGTTTGCTTTTTCTGTTTTATACTTTCCTACCATCCTACCATCGCAGGCAATAGTCCAACACTGCTACTGATACCGTTTTATCGCCGTCGCAATTCAGCCTAGACGTCAAATATGATCCAGTAGTCCCAGTCTATATTAATATGTCATTTACTAATTAAATTATAGGCGTTCAGCATTGCGCATAATAAATGAATTAATTATTTGAAATATTCTAAACGCACCCCACCCAAGATCTTTGACTCTTCCAATTTAAAAAAAAATCATCGGGAGCACCATAAAAGTTCAAAAAGGTTGTGTTTCTTTTTGTTTTTTGATGATATCTCTGCCACCACTGTACCGATTTCCAAAAAAAAATGAAAAAGGAAACATGGCTTTTCTTGATGTATATGTTAGAAACATCAAGAAACCATGATATTTCCATGTCTATTTTTTAAAATACTACCCCCTCCCCCCCTGCCTGCCATAGGAAGTAAAAGAATGTATTGCCTTGATCTCGAATTTTTACACCAATAACATGATTCCTTCCTAACGTACGGAAAGTAAAATTCCGAGAAGAGTGAAACTAATAAAAAATAACTGTTTTTTTGTGCTCCCACATTTTATAGGTATCTATAAGAAACTACCAGCTTCCCATGTTCAACAAGACGTGGAGGATTTACACAAGGTGATCATAAATCAAAGGCAATTCGGTCTGTATTTGTATTTCATTCAGGAATAGAAATGGTGTGGGCGTTTGGAGTGCGGCACTACAAAACAAAACCGTTACATATATAAACCTAGACGTTATGACCACTCGAAAATTGTTTCCGACAACAAAAAGTATCAGGTAGTCGTATATACCTGCGTATAAATAACTGAATGTCATTGGAATCACGCAGTTGGATAAGGGAATAAACTCTGAGAATTTTAATAGGTTTTGAAATATATAGACAGATAACTATGGTATTCCAATAAAATATGTCATATATGAGACTGTAATTCCGATCATATGAAACCAATATAAATTCTTGCGCGGATGGATCGATTTAGCATCTCTAGAGAATAGTTCGCTATATGGTTTTTGTGCGCATAAGTCAGAGTGCTAAGGGATATTATCGTATCTTTATTTTGGATTTTTCTATAAAACAGGAGGCAAGAGTCAATGCTGAAGGAATTCACCATTCTCAAGATGCCTAAGGTTCATTGAGGCTGAGTAATAATGGATTCGAAAATTTGCGGTTTACCATAATAATCCTATAAAAGTAGCTAAATTGGAATCTTGATTCTGAAAAATGAGGTTGAGTAGGTTGACGTTTTACTTTTCAGGCAAAGGTCTCGGTATAAAAATAATGATATGTTGGGAGTGTTGCTCTAAGAAATAAACTTATAAAAATATTGAAAAAATCGAATAAGTCTTTATTTCATCATTTACAGCATTTCCAAAATGTTTTGATTTCTAAATTTCCAAAAGATACTCCAATTGTAAAAAAATAATTTGAAGATTTAAGTTTGAATGATTCTGGATGCAGCAGACATTTACTATTTTCATGAATAGAATATATCGTAAAATTCTAAGTCTACACCAACTGTAAATAGATCTATAATTTCTGTATTTTGATAGAAAATGTGTGTATAACTATCTATGTATGTATGTTGTAATCAGAATGTTAGATTACTAGGTTAAAATGGATGGTTGAGCCTTTTACCAACCCCAACTGATTGTGATTCTTCTCTCCCATCCCTCACCCTCAATCTTTGACTCCTCCAAAAAAAATGATCAGGAACCTTCAGAACGTTCAAAAATGGAATTACTTTTTTATTCATGTAGATTGTAGACGCTCTTGGTGAAAATCTTCAAACATGTGGATAAAAATGCGTCCGATGGCGATTTAAATATAACTCGAAACGTGTCCCAGTTTATTTCTTCATAATGGATAGTCTTAAAACCTGAACCCTTCTCCTGTCTCCCAAAATTATACATACAGTGTGTTTGCTATATTTCGATTAAATCAATAAGGTGACAGACATCCACCAAAAATAATTGTGCTGGGAAATTGAGGAAAGCAAATTGTGTGACTAGTTAATTACAGTAAATTTGTGATATTTTCTAATAGTGTAGCCAAACGGAGCATTGTGGAAAAGTTTTTTAAAGGAAATTAACCTATGTCTTTGTTACAGAAAAATGGCTGCTTATACGAACACATCCGATGGGGTGAAGCCTTCGTGATAGTTTACTCAGTGGTGGATAGGCGGAGCTTCCACGAGGCTCAGGATATACTCGGCCAATTAGTTAAATTGAAATTGCCGTCTTATTACACCAGTTTGCTTATAGGAAATAAAAGAGATCTGGACCATTCTAGGTGAGAAAGTCTTCATTCTATATTTGTTTATCTGTTTAAAAAAAATTAACATGCTTTTTAGTTTGACTTGTATGTATCAAAGTTTCTTGGAAAACTTTTAATTCAAATTCCAAAATATAACATAATTTTAAAAAAAATTAGGCAAGTATTTTGGAAAGAATTTTAATTGAATAATTTTAAGCGATATAAAATAATGAAATTTTAACCAAAAAATTGGAATAAAATGCAATTGGAATGAATTAACGGTGGTTTGCTGCCCAATCGGTTCGCGTAGCTCTCGGTCACAGAGGGTAAACAATAACTTGATTGCTTAAAGTTAACAGGGATAGTTTCATATAATGGTGATGAATCAGGTCATATGGCTAGGTAACGATAACATTATTTTAGGTATGTTTTCACACATGTTATAACAAAAATAGAGCCTTCTGGTCACTACTATATTCGTATTCGTTCTAAGGCGAAATGATGTAAAACACGCCTTGCCTTACTCGAATATTTATAATTATTAGGATTTCTTAAAACAGTGATAGGAGTTCAATTAACTCAGTATGATTGAATTATTTGTAATAAATTTAAAATAAGAATAAAATAATTGAAAAAATAGGTATATTTCATTGTATACAATCCCGTATAATCAACTGGTGTGAATATTTCACTGGTAGATATCTGTAAAATGTTTACAAAGAAATATGATGTTTTGTTAAGCGCTTCATAAAAAATAATTTAATTATGTTGAGCTAGTGGACTTTCTATTTCTGTTGAACAGAATCTTAATAATTAAAAAACATTTATTTAGTTTTTATTGTGGATTGCTATTAAAGTGTGTAATTTAGTATTTAGTTTCTACTTGTAACTACAATTTTAAATTACAAATTGAGTAAAAAAATACGAATAAATACAAATAAATAGAAATATCTATCTAACCATGATTTTTAGGGTGTATCTATAGAATTAGAATTTTTCGCGATTGAAATACTTCCCACCTATTGACATGGGAAGTAAAAGTTGACATGACAAAAGGGGTGGGTTATTAAGTGCCAGTTTTTGCCCATCAATACATGTGAGTTTCTGACTATTTATAAATGCATTCGTATAGCTGAAGATATATTTTTTTATGCAAGAAAATGTATGTGATAAATAACAAAGTAAATCATAGAAATGATTGTACTAAGAGTGTCTCCCTTTATTTATACATTTTTGACATTTTTTAAACTATGATATATTTAATTTTTTTAAAAAACGTTCAGCGAACCATGTTAATTTTGAGTTACAATGATACCTACTACTCTTTATAAGCTTGTATATACGTACCATTTCATTTTGGTTCACGTGCGCTTTTACTAGGATCCTTACTTAGCCGATTAGCAGAACATATGCTAACATATTCACACACATATTACAACAAGACGCACACGATATCAGAAAGTGGCTGAAGCCAAATGACGTAATGATTCTTGATAGATGCTCCTGTGTTTAAACATGAGATGTCTAGATCCCTAAGTAAGCAACAACAATTTTTAACTAAGGATGGTAATAAGACACGTCCTGTGATAAAAGTCAAGTCAATCGAGTTACATCAAATAGCTGATGGGCAAAAAAATGGTCCTTATCAACACACCTTCCATCATTGTAATAGATGAATTTTATCTTGAAGAAAACCAATAAATTACTAATTTACAGGCAAGTATGTGTCGATGAAGGTCAAGAAGTATCTCTTCAGTTCGGCTGTCAGTTTTACGAAGTGAGTGCAGCTGAAAACTTTGCCGGAGTATCATTGGCCTTCCAATCGATGCTAAGAGAAGCGAGGTCTGTCCAACTCCTCAAGGCGTTGCCGATTAGGCGTAAATTAGGAGTCAACAGTGTTAGTAAGGTAAGTATTCTTAAAATAATATCGCGAGAATCCAAATCAGCGTTTTTCTTACGTTTTTATAAAGTGTATTGAAATTGAATTTGTGTTGAAATCTTATTTCTGGCATTTTTGAGTCCACGCTGATGTTAGTTGGTTGGAAGTTTGTTACCTCCGTTCTTGTTAGTGATTCGACTTGAACTTTTTTACTGACTTCACAATGAAAAAACTTATATATGTGAAACCAAAACACAAATAGCGGATCCTCTGCCACGAAACATATTATATAGACAATGTTAGTTCGAAACATATACGTCATTTTTTTACAAATTGCAGACAATATCAACTTTCTTAGTACTATTATATTCCTACACTGTCTACTAGTTTTCCTATTTTTCAGGTGCTGGGCAACATATTTGGTAACCGTTCCAAAGCAGATAGAAAGAAGAGGCCGTCGCTCAGCATCTGACGTTGTTACCATCTACGGCCAATCGAAGGCGATGAATTCGATCCCTCATTTTGCAGTTCCTTACCGACTGACGTCGAGCGCGGCATAGCGTGAATTTAACATGCCTCATACGGATTTGATGTTCGAAGCTTATCGAAAGATAATATTCAGATATACATGGTTCTGAACTTAAAGCATATCCTTTGGATGATGGAAAAGACAATCATACAGATTGCTGATGTTCTTACTTCGGAAAATGTTTTCATATACTATATATTCACCAATATAATGAATGCACAGCCTAAGCAATTTTCATTTTTGAACGTATGGCTTTTTCACTTCAAAGCAACAGGTTTTTTTTAAGGCAGAAAAGTTCAGTTTTGATTATGAACAAAAATCAGAGTAATGTAACCTTTGAGCGTTTGCCCACTGAATGAACGCATGCATTATTAAATAAATAACTTTGCTAACGTTTCAGTTTCCTCGGCATCTTTATGAAAGTACAAGTGAGGAAAAAATAAGTTTTAAAATTATGATGACATTCATATATGTCTGGGCAAGCGCTTTGAATTTTTTATGTTAACATTGTAGATTTGGGCATCATCGTAAAACATACAGGGTGTCCCTGGAAAATCTGTAACAACAAAACTGGGTGAAACTAGACCACAATTTATCTACAAAAACAATATTAAAACATATATAAAAAAATGTTTGCAATAATCATAACTTTGAAAAATTGCGTGTATTTCATTGGAATAAAAATAATAATAATAATGAACTATCTTTATTTTCTGAAATATACAATGCAAAACGGAAATAAAAAAGATGAACTCGTGGCGAAGTCTAACTGAAACCTATTCTACTTAACCATAAAATGAATAATCAATAAATTAATGATGCCTAATTATAGATAAAGCCTAGCAAATAAAAAAAGTCCGCCAAAGAAGCCGAGCTTGAAAAGCTGTTCATAGAAATTTTAGATTTTTTTTAAATTTAAAAATTAAAAAGGCACAAAATTACATTGTTGATATGAAGCAAACATTTGAAAAAATTGTAATAAATTGTTGATCTAGTTTCACCTAGTTTCGTTTTGCAGATCCTCCAGGCCCTGTATAAGGGTATGTTTCACTACTTTCTTAGAGAGGATAAATCACAGATATCATATTTGAATTGGGACCTGCTAATCTTATTTTAATATAGTTTTATCATACAAGGTGTAGTGAAATGAATTCTGACTGGACTCTCCATGTTGTACAATCTATAACTGCGATTGTAGTCTTTGAAAGTATTTACCAGAAATATGCAAACCTTAACGTTGTCCTATTTTTTCAAAATCCCAATAAAAACATCCAGTGGATTTGAATGATTGTATGATTTATGAATGGTATATCTGAAATATCTAAGACAATAAAAAACATGACATAGCTAGCGAATATGTAATGTTTAAACAAAATTTGATTTAGGATTGTATATTGATGTATACTGTTGTTGATCTCAATGAATCGAATTTGTAAAATATACTCAAAATGTTAGTTTTATTTTTATACCTTTAGGTTAAGGATAACTTTCTTGTACATGATGATATCCGCAATTGGGTCGAACCCAATACAGTTGTATAGACCAGTGTTCTGATTAAGGTGTGACTTTACTTGACAGTACTTATAGTGATACATTTACAATGATTCAATTACCTCTGATTATATGGAATATTGCTTCACCTTTTGACTCATCCAATATGGTAGAATCAAAGTTATAGTTCTGATCAAAATATGAATCGGTCAGGGGCAATGAGGATGTTATTGCGGTTTCTGTTGAACCTTTACACCTTGTCGTCTTGTGTAATGTGAATGCATTAATGGTACAGATTTTGCCAAGACAAGTCATACGTTGATCAATACACGCATGAATGGCTTTGTTCCGAAAACTATATTGTTTTGCAATAAATATTTTTTTAAACACATTGAAAATCAATTTAATCCCGAAAAATCCTCTATGGGTAGCTATTTATTCATCTTATATCTTCTGGCCCTCAATTAACCACATATACTCCAGAAAAAACTTCACTAAACGCGTTTGTTAGGATATATACACAAATATCAATAAGTGACGGGATTTATTCAAACAGGTTTATTTTCTTTTATATGATATAGTACCGTCCAAAAAAACTAAGTGCATTAAAAAAATGTTAGAAAATAATACCGATGAAATCCTGGAAACAGATTAAGCATTTAAATCTTATTTGTCTACTATTTTTCCTTCCGCTCACTCAACAGTGAATTGTGCAACTTTGTCACTTCAGCATCAATAAGTTCACTTACTACACTCCCGTTCACATCGATAAAGTTACCGATGCTTTTTTTAGAACTGGCCTCACGTCTTTTATTGGTTTTACCATCTACTAAAACCAATACCAGATTGTATATATCATCATATCTGAAAAAGAAAAAATAGGTTACTATGGTTTTTGCAACCTATTCTGAAATTTAGATAAACTTTTTTTGTGACGAGTTTCGCTTTCATATTTAAGGTATCAAAATTAACTGTAAATAAAGGCTACTCAAGGTACTCGTCCGTTAGCTAAGGAGTATAATGAAAATCAGTGGTGGCAGGTCAGAGGAGGCAAGGGAGGCTCAGCCTCCCCATGAGTTTTTGAAAGAAAATATTTTTTTTGCTCTATTATATTTTCTCTCTAAAATGAACCTAATGTTAACTAAGTATGGTCTTGCTTCAAGTAACATTAAGCTATCATTATCTATTGGTTACTGACCACCGCGGCAGCGCGCTTCTTTCAACAATGCATACTGGCAACAGCCACAATGTTACACACAGAAAAGGCTGGTTTCCTTTACCAATCAAAGACGAGGATATGCAGTGGAAATATTTTTTTTATTTAGATAGGTTTTAATTGGATCATAAAGCAGGATGAGGTTAGATTAGGGTGTATTTAGTGAATGAATTTTAAGTAGCAATTGGTATAGAAAATGTCAGCGATTAACAGCAGAATTAACCCCAGGCTCTCCATACTGAAAATAAAACTAGTTCAGAAATCTAGCATTCAGATTAAGTTTATTATATTTTCTGCATCTTGCCAACTGCATTTGCAGTGGTAAAACTGTGTACTTGGGTTGATGAAACTTCAACATCGTTGTCTAAATGTCCTTAGGATATTTTTTGTTATAAATGATTCACATGTAATATCAAAGTTTGAATGCTTTATAATCACTGTGCAAAAGCTTCAGAATTCATTTAGACAGAGAGATCATCATAGTGGCTTTAGAAACTTATTTGAAGTATGCATCATTTGGATCTGTGACAAATGACAACACAATATACTGCAATTCCAGCATGTAGGATATTAAAATAAAACTTACCTTGCCATATAAGAGCTTGCCTCCCATATGTTGCCTTTTTTGGAACCATCTTTTTGAATGCACACAGCAAAAATCCCTTTTTCCTTGTAGGTTGTATACAGTGTTAGAATTCCCATCATTACAAAGTATGTGCTAACACAGGCAATTAAAATAGGCCTGAAATATTATAAATCTATAAGAAGGCCATTCTTGAATGGAAATAGGATAATTAATTATTCAAGTTTGCAAACAAATTGAAGATAAAGTTTGAGGTGAAATATGACAAAGGCAAACTTGGCAATACCTGGTTTGTGCTGTGTTAGTAGAGTTCTTTAAATATATTTCAACATTGCGCTCATAGCTGGATTGTGATAAGAATATCAGAAAAATTTGGTATTTAAACTACTTACTTTGATTGTGGAAATGGATATAGATAATCCCACAGTAACGCAAATGTTGCTACCCCTACAGCAATTCCACATATAAGCAGTCTTCCATCCATCAATGCAAAGTTTTCCACATAGCCATATTTTTGTGTAAGAACCTGAAAAGGATTTATGCTATGAACAAATAAAGACACTAATTAGTTTTACCACTTGCCAAACCACTTTATTCTAACTGACCTGTGCTTCACTAAGTTAGCATCTTCAGGGGAAAATTAAAACACTCAAGTTTTAATCTTCTTCTGAAGACATGGTTACTGACTAACATGGTTAGTGGCACCCATGCGAGGTTAAAATAAAGTGGTCTGGCAAGCGGTAAAACTGTAGTTACTTTTTTCACGTAGGTTGTAGATGCTTTTACTTGGGGAAACAACAGAAGAGAAAAAATAATTTAATAGAAAAATTGTTAGGCAGGATCTATCCAAGTCTGCTAGATTTGAGAGCTCTAGTTTTGTATCCATGATAGGACTAGTTAGTTAGTTGGCAAGTAATCTGGGTAGACTTGTTAGCAGTCAAATCTGACACTCTAACGGCTTTATATATAAATCAAAATGCGTCACTGAAAGAAAGAGTTTCATCTGTGAAAGTGTGTCTTAATTACACAAATTTTTATCTGCATGTGGTTACTTTGCCAAAGGATCCAGTATCACATATCCATAAACAGATGATATTCCAAATGATATTGCTTACAAATGGAAATTTTGAAAATTAGCTATTTAAAGGTTCATAAAGTAAAATAGAATGAGTATTATAAAATCTCAAGCGAATCCTTTCTTTACTTCCAACACATTGGTATCCACTGTTTATGAAATATACACACAGATAGAAGCAACATGTTTATAAACTGGCCAAAAATGACTATGTTCAAGCATATTGGTATTCCATATTGATACATTTGTTTAAACTGAGAAGTTGAATGATGGTGCATTGCTATTCCTATTTTGCATAACAAAGACTGCTGCACTGTTCATTCATCAGTACAAGTTGACTTTTACTTTGCAAAAAGTTCTTTAAACATATGGCGACAATAAAGCGGTAATAGCATACGTTTTTGAGATATTCATGTAAGAATTAGCTTGAATGCCATTCAATAGATCCCCTGAACTGCACCCTTAGCACAAGATTACATTAAGCTTTTAAAAAAATATATTTTAACCACTTACTTCTTTAACTGCATCATCCAGGGCATTTTTTACCGCCGAGCCATCCCATTTGTTTATTTTAATAGGCTGGAAAGGAATATTTTCAATAGAATATATAAATTAGGGTCTAACATGCGGCAAACCTTTCCATCTTTGCTGTCTTTTTCTTTAGAATCCTTTTCCTTTGGAGCCATTTCGATGCACTAATTAATAGAAATGATATTGAGACCTTTATTTAATGATACTTCCCAAATGGTTGAGGGCCGGAAGAAATTAATGAAAATCTGCAATTTTTCTTGAGACAAGTACAAAATTCTAGCCTATGTGTACTTTATGGTGACATTGACAGTTCCAGTTAGGGATACACGTCAGTACCTCACGTTATAGTGTCAAAACATCGTTTACAGATATCTGTAATCATAAAGCGAATACTATTGATCTATGGTTATAGATGAGGCTGCAGTACTACCGGTTGTAGGATTTTTGTTTGTTTGTATATGTAATATAAGTTCATTGAATTTTGTGATATCTTAGAGCCTCCACAAAATGGGGAGGAATATTTTTAAGACTTATTTCAAAAATATCACAGGAAGTTTTAATAATAACACTTAAATTCAGCTGACATCTAGGAACGAATAGTAGAAATGCTGAGACAGGCAGTGGTCATTCAGCGGTTAACCGTTGACCGGTTAGCGGTAAAATCTGACAAAACATTGTGATTGAGGTTATCATTGCTAAGAGTAAGAATTGAACATTTTAAACAAGTGGATTAAATTTATCATGAAAAGCTTCTAAAAAATATATTACATACATACCATATTATCAAGCAACGTTATGGAAGCATTTTTAAAAAGGAAGAATGACTCGTCGGCGTCAGGTAATGTAGAGTTGTTTTGTTTGTTACGATTTCATTTAATATTTTTTAGGTAGTCTCTCGAAGAAACCCAAGAAAGAGGCTTGCCCACATGGTGAAAGCTGTTACCGTAAAAATCCACATCATTTCAAAGAATTTGAGCATCCACATTGTATGTCAAATAAAACAGTATACTTAACAGATGCAACATGCTTTATTTTTCAGTGAATGACTTCATTAAAATGGGTGACAATTTGAAGATTCCAACTAATATGCCACAGTCAGAAAGCCTCTACAAGGAACAGATCGAAATTTTGAAGCCCATACTGAAAATAAGTTCAAAAGATGTTGCTGAACAAACCAAAAACATGAATTCTCCACAGAAAGCTTATACGAGTGCATCAAAAGCAGATAGTTCAAATGAAGTTGCTGGGTCCTCAAAAGGAAGAGTATCTAATAGAGGAAAGACTACATCTTACCATAGTACTGGTGATACTCATAACAAAGCTCCACCAGGGTCTATGTTAGAGAAACTAGAAAGAGCGGCACCATATAATTTATTTTTCACTACAATTAGTAAGGCACCAGAAACTGTGACCCAGCCAAATGCAATTACATTTACAGGTACTGAGTTATAATATTATTGTTCTGTGTGTGTGTGTAACAGTATATAATCCTATATGAATTTCCATAAAGAAAATAGTGGAAGAGGAGAGTATAATAAAAAATATCCCATAGTCAATCCATACATTTAAGTAACTGAAAATTTATAATCTTAGCTATTGATTATATTATGTATTCATGGGTTACTGATCTTAGGACTTAAATATTACTTGCTCCTTTAACATGGATTGAATCCAAATTAATGTGAATAGGTGAGAAGTCCACAAATCAGAAATAAACTACCTTAATATTTTCGGATATAGTGACCAGTATGTTGGAAACAGATAAATACATTATAATTCAATTCAATACTCAATATGTTTAGAATAGAAAAATAAACACAGTAGAGTATCCAGTACTGTAATGAACTAAAAATGTATTCATGCATTCATATGAACACATAATTATTTGCTATTAAAAATGGATCTCTATTTGCATTCTGAATACAATGTGGAAAATCAAATATGCCAAGAAAGTTCAAAACCAATATCAAAAACTCAAATCTGATACTTTCACATTTATAAAGAGGGAAATGGATCAACTGAAAGAGTTCAAACATTGAGAAAAAAACGTTATTTGTAAGCATTTGTTTTTTTATCAATAAAAGTAGGCATCTCAGTTGAAATCATGATTTTAGTATAACCTGGTATAATTATACTTTGCCTGTGCGTCTTGATCTAAACATGCATTTCAAGATATGGTTTATCAATTTTCAGATTTGTTATGCCCAAGTCTAGGCTCTTTGAAGTGCTCTTTGCAAATTAACTTTATGATAGATATTGATTGGCTATTGAAACAATATAAAGCAAGAGGTCTAAGGTATTTTGTTGCATGTTAGTTATTAAGGAATGATTTTGATGCATTCATTTTTAGCTCAAAACCACTGACAATATTATATGGGGATGATTGGCCTGACTTGGACAAATTCATTGACAAATTTTGTCCAAATGTTACATATAAATTGATGAAGATGAAAGATCCATTTGGCATTCATCATTCGTAAGTAATTCTTAAATTATGTACACTTTCAAAAGCTTTCATTTTGTAGGAAAATTGGTGTTTATATCTATGAAGATGAATCTTTGAGAGTAGTTGTATCCACAGCCAACCTTTATTTTGAGGATTGGAACTATTATAATCAAGGGTAAATCAAATTAATTATTGCTATTATAAAAAATATATTGTCTTCAAGGATCTAAGACAAGGAAGGTACTATGTTCATTCATTGAACAAATAGGTACTGTTTAGTTTCATGGATGAAAAACTATATACTGATAAGACATATATTTCTTAATATACCATGATTTGAGAGATTGATTCTGAAATTTTATGGGGTTGGTCATATTCTGAAACACTAGTATTTTGATATTCTCAGGGAGAACAATTTAGCCAAACCAAAAATACTTTCAAAGTTTAAAGGAATTTGAAATTTTTGACATACATTGGACTATCAATAATCGAAAACAAAAAAAATTTCATATCATATGTCACTTTTCTCAAATCACATTACATTATTATTGATAAAATATTTTTTACTTTAAATAGCTATCCTTATAATTATATAATAATTTTCTTCCAGTCTGTGGTTAAGTCCTGCATGTCCCAAACTACCTGATTCCAGTACTGATAAAGATGGAGAATCTCCTACTGGATTTAAGAGCAGTTTTTTGAATTACCTGAAATCGTACAATGAACCCATCTTGAAGCCTTTCATTGATTACATCAGGAGAGCTGATTTCAGTGCTGTAAGGTGACCAGTATTTTTCACTTTATTATGAATTCTAGGATTGTGTTTTTACATGAGAACAAATTTTGAGAATACAAAACTACTAGACTGCAAAGGGATGATGAACACCTTTCTGTTGTTTGAAATTTGTATGAAATGTGGATGCCTTAGTAACACTGATCAGTCTTGAGATTTTTCTGCAATTCACGTTTCAGTTGATGGGGTATCTTCACTTCACTTATTTTTATGTCATTTTAGACGATATTCTAGCAAACAACTCAATGCAATTATTACAGGAACAATATGTGATTATTTTTATCGACGTTTATTCGCTACATCATGTCATGGTTTTAATTAGTTATCAGATTATAGCAAAAATTAAATGCACTCGATTTACAGGTTCATGTTTTTATTTTTCAGAGTGTGTTTTGTAGCTTCCATTCCAGGAAAGCACACAAAAAATGAAAGTGCTACTCATTTGCACAGAGTTGGAGATCTACTGAGCAAGCACTGTGTATTACCAAAAAAGACAACTCCTCAAAGTGAAGGCCCTTTGTCATGGGGGATCATCGCTCAATCATCAAGTATTGGAAACTTGGGAAAAGATGCCTCACAATGGCTGAGAGGGTCTGTGTTGAGGTACTACTCATTGGAATAGTTATTTCAAAAATTATTTTTAGCCCTCTAAGGGCTCTGAACATCAAACAACATTGATGCTTGTATGAATTAGAATTAAATATAGTTTTCAATCACATATACTGTAACCTATAAGACACAGAGGCAGCAGGATTAAGTTACTAATATTGTTCGGATAATTTTATGAAATAATATTTGAAAAAAATAAAATGAGTAATTTTTTTCTAATATTAAATGTATGAATCCTACACAGCGCGAAGGGGCCGTTCACATATGATGTCACACGATTTTTTTTTATTCTTGACCCTCCCTCGCCCTTGTCACATTGACACAACATTGATCCAAAAGCTCTATGGCTCAAAGTTCATATTATAATGCTGTAAACCTGGCCTCTCGCTCCCTTCCTCCTTACCTCATTCATACTCTCGATCGCATAGACAGAGTGGAGCTAATATTGACTTCATCTCTTGACCCAAACAGTGTTGACACATATGACTACCGTTCGCCAATTCTCCTCCTTAAAGGATGATATTGACTACAGGAAAATCGTTTTAGATATATAATATAGGTAACTAGAAATATTCATTTTGAAATGTATGGATTATGCGATTTTTGATTTTTTGTGTAGCCTTTGGCTCCTTATGATAAACCTTCCCTGATAAGACATATCTTAAACAACAGCAACAGTTTTCTTTATGGTTATGGTTCCTTGCATAAATGCATAACTAACCTCATGTTTCGTGGTAGTGTGGGCGTGGGGCATCTGGCTATTGTGATGGTTTAATCCACAATTTTGCAAAACCAATATGTAACTTAAAATATAAATTTATAAGCTAGTGTCTCGGTATTGATATGTTATTTTCTAATGTTTGACTACCTTTCAGGAGTTTATCCAGTCATACGGGTTGTGCTATGCCTCTGACATCAAATGCCGCGTTGAGCATGGTTTATCCAAGTGTAGATAACGTCATGACAGGTTATTATGGTCCTGAAAGTGGTGGTTGCCTACCATATTCAAAAGCTACCAATGAGAAGCAACGGTGGCTTCAAGACTATCTACAGTGAGTAAATTTCTTATTAATGCAATTTGGAAATATCTAATATATATATATATATATATATATATATATATATATATATATATATATATATATATAAAATCTAAAATATTCAGTCCACGCAATCACTAATAGAGGCTGACGAAGAGACTTTGTTGATGTCAAGCTTTCGAAAATGTTTATTTACTTTTGCAGGACTACAAATAACATTATTCTTTACAACATATTCTCTGTGAAAAATAAGCAGTAAAACCTTATACTTCAGGGAACGGGAATGTTAAAGCCACTTCAATATTGCTTAATTCAAACTAATGTGTAAGGTTTTCTGGAAACGTTTTAGAAGGGCAGATTTTTTTAATTTCTTCATGACAGTTTAAAAACAAACGTTGTATATAGCAACATGTTACTGGTCTTAAAAGTTATTTTAAAAAAGAGATGGCGTTTTCGCATGTGTCATTGGAGTAATGTTTCCAATAGTTCAAATGAAATGTTTCTGCAACTAGACTTCAAGCTCAAATATAAGAGAGGTTTGAAAATATGTAGAAAACTGCGACTACAAGTTATTGAAAAATGTTTTCCTTTTTTGAGTGTGAAAAAAATAATTTTTTGCGGTAAAAAGTAATGAACCCAGCTAATGAGATCAGGTAAGATTGATCCGTTTGATGGGAGATAAACAATTCATTATGATTTTTGGATGGAAATTTATGGATCGTTGCATTTTTCAGTCAGTGGAAAGCTGAAGCATATGGGCGCTCAAGGGCAATGCCTCACATCAAATCTTACTGCCGTGTTTCACCCTGTCTCACCAAATTGGCCTTTTTTCTGCTCACCAGCGCAAATCTGTCAAAAGCAGCTTGGGGAGGACCATTCAACAAAGACGGATCGGTTTACGTGAGGTCCTATGAAGCTGGAGTTTTATTCCTGCCAAAGTTCTTTGATCAAGAATATTTTGAGATCAAGAATACTCTGGCTAATAAGAACAAAATGTTGTTTCCTTTCATGTATGATCTGCCTTTGACGCCGTATAGGAAAAACGATTATCCTTGGTGTAACTAAAATAGTATTGTGAATGATGTATGAGGAGGTTGAGGAATATATACTTTTTTATGATTCGCGCTCTCCTTTTTTGGTTGCGTGGTGATTCAAGCCATTCATAATTAATTACATTTGAATACACTGTCCATCCTTTCAAATTTCGCTTAATGTAATTTCTATATCTTATCAGGTGGTTGGCTCTTCGGTTCAGCTTTTATTTGTTATTGGCTGCTAATTAAAACCAGATGCGATTGACCGAATAGATTTATTAACGTTTCGGCTGCTTCTACTACCTTTATCAAAGTACCAAATATATAAAATAATTTATTTCTAAATTTAATTTTTTATATTTTGTACGCTGTCGAGGCAGCCGAAACGTATTTTTTGTAAATCTCAAGTATGTTAAACTATCGACCACATGAAATGTCTTCAGTCTTAACCCGAAATTTTCTACAATATTCTTTTTTTCTGTAATATTTTTCTCGAAATGTGACCATATGTAGGATTCTTAAACATTCATTCGTAAATGTAAATTCGATTGCATTTTTTTCTGGCATCTCAGATTTTCCGTACATTTATTGATTTGATAGAACAGTTATTGAATCCACAAAATCTTCCCTTGTGAAGTAATTAATGGGAATATGCATGCATTACTAGAAAATACACACAATTATTACTGAGCGACCTTTTTAATGAAAACAAATGGTTTAACAAAAGCGTTGTCTAACAACCATACATGATACAAATATACAAATTTATTATTGCTGAGCTACATACATCGTTGCTTGTTTCAAGCTTTTACAAATCTAGTAAAACAAATATTTGGTTTGCTGCATAAATTTCTAGTTGAAATGTCCATGATATGTTAATATGATACATACTACATATATATATATTTGAGCGTTCCATAGGTCAAACAAAGATGTTTTTTGGATATCATAATTATTTATATATACTATACTTTTTACTCTGGGTGTTATAATTATGATGATGTAACGAAATGTAAAGAAAATAATATTAGCTTTTCCATAGTTATCTGTAAGTATCTTAGTTGCAACCAATCTTACAACAAAAAGGACATTGTACGAAGCTTTTCACGTAATTTTCAGTACTATTGCATTATTATTATTATTAACAATAGTGATACTCTTCCGTCAGTAATAAGAAAGGTGATTGGTTATTTATATTGTGATGTTTCGCATACATTTTGTTATTATATGTAACAGCCTGAAAAACATCTTGTCTTGCCTATGAAATAATCTACATAAGATAATGATCTGCTAACAATAAGATAAGTGGATTGTTCTTTACTACAACAGTCTACAGCGACATATTATTATCCTTTTATTACAGTCTGAGTTGTGATCATTATCTTTGATTGCCTGATTATGATCAATATTTTGCAGCCAATTTATAGTAGCGTTTTATTTTCTTGCCAACTGTGGCTACATAACTAAGTTTGTGAGCATTCTACCTTGTCTACAACTTTAGCGGTTTTATTGGCACTTCTAACTTAATACATTTTGGTTTACACTACACTTCGATTTGTTGGTAAAAAATGGCATTTTCAACATAATCGTTTTGGTAATGCGGCTATTCATATAATGTACAAAAGGAGCTTCTGATTAATGAACTTCCGGAGCATAACCTCTGCTTGCCTCACCTGTTCATTATCTTTTTAAACGTTTCGGCTGCATCGGCAACCTTATTCAAAGTTCAAAATGTGAAACATTAAATTTTCAAATTACAATAACATTGATATTTTCAACTGCTTCCAGGGCAACAGTTTTGTTATAAAAGGAGTAAACTATTAGGAAAGGCTAGGATACAGATGATACATTTACATTGTTGATAATTCAAAAACAAGCACTGCTACACCAGACAATGCTGCCTGTCTTATGATATAAAACGAAACATACAGCTGTGTCCCTGCATTTGGAATCCAATGTTCTCCAAACCTACAAATGGATCATGAGCTTTTCTCCAACTTTATTTATGCTTTGTTCTTAAATCCCAAATGTAGATATATTGGATTGTTTCCCCGGAATGGTACTGCTGTATGTTTTGCTTTGACTGGTAGGAGAGACCGCTTTGTGGTGTGGCAGTCCATTATGTCCCTGGCTTTGGATTTATTAAAACTTTGAATGCATTAACTGTATTCTAATAATAATAATATTTCACACTAAGGTCTTGCTTGAAAACAAAACTATTTCCCTGGAGGTAGTCAAAAATGTCATTGGTCTGATTTCATATTTTAATTTATCTTATTTGGACTTTGAAATAAGCTACCTACACATCGAAACGTTGGTAAATATATTTCAGTCAGTGGTTTCAATAATATCCAGTAGAAACTCATTTTGTTACTCACTTAACCGACAAACTCGGTTCAATTAATCCAATTTTTTGTTTTACCACATAGGCAATAGTGCTTATCGGCACGTGTAACAATAAAAAATAATTATTATTACTGCTTTACAAGGATACATTTCCACCCGATTGATCTTCATAAATATCGTTTGCCTTTTACTATAAAATTATTCAAAAATTATAGTTAGTGTAATAGATACATAAAAAACGAGTGACGAAAATGCCATTTTTCTAGACGTAGTGTTTAAATAGTGTCCTATGTTTGTGATATTCCTAGCCTTACAAAAATATCTTATCAGATATGGAATGTTAAAGTAACAGTGATAATATCACTCTAATGCCTTGTAGGATACAAATGTTACAATAATCTCTTATAATGGTATATGACAAGTCTAGTTTACGGTTATGGAGGTGTTAACATCTTATCGTAGCTTAGCTTATCCAACATTTTATCAGACGCCAGATGATTGCAACTGAAATTTCCATCATATCATGGAATTTTACAATTATAATATTGTTATTATGAGCCTTCGATTATCTGAGTTAATCACAAAATAAAACAATCTATAGCTTTGTATATCCCACAGAAGACTGGACTATTAAAACGTAGAAAATATTTTTATAACGTAATCTCAACAACTTGTCTTGTTGTTGTCTTTTTCAAAGCACAAAGTATGGAGAAACTGAACGGTTGTTAATGCGGCTTGAGAGTAATCATTACTTTTTGTGTGTATCATCCATCACCCTGATAGAGTTGAGTAAAGCTAGATGAAGTTTATTGCAATGAACAGCATCTTATATTTTATCTTTTTCATTGACCTATAGTAAATTATTGTTTTAAAACCACATCACTTTCAAAACGATAGTCCTATAAACGACACTTTTAATTGACAAAACGTGCCTTTTAGCTGGCATATACATAAGTATACACTCATGCAAGTCTTACATACGCAGATCTGATTTCAGCAGTCGCCAATGTAGCAGATATAGTGGACATTATTGTGATGTTTTAATATGAAAAAGCAAACTCTTTTTGGAGTTCATGGGCTTTATGAAAATAAAAACTAAAATGTTCTCACATACTTTAGATGATATCTAGATGTAAAAAACATTGTTTGTTCGATGACGTTTGAAAAAAGTGTCTGAATTAGAGTGTAATCAGTAGGATCCTTACTGCAGTATAGTTGTAGAAGGATAATGCAAGTCAATTCTCTTCTTTTCTTATGTATTATTCTATAGAATTTATGTTTAGCTGATCATGTTTAAATCTTCAACTATTGTTTTAAAGTCACTTTTGATACATATCCAACAGTTTTTGCACACGATTCCACTAAATTGAAAACTGACTAATCTCATGGCAACAAGTAATTTTATATACTCACTTATCATCAATTATTATTATAATCACAAGCCATTTACAAGCTTGTTCTGCAAATCTTTTTTACTTATATCGAATTACAACACTTATAATAAAGCTAGAAGCATCAGATTTTTCAAGCTTACTATAAGATAATACAATTTTTGATAAAGGTGTTTATTATAAATAAATGACATGGTGTGGTTGACTAGGACGGGTAAAGGATATCCAAATTATCT
This sequence comes from Bruchidius siliquastri, assembly GCA_949316355.1. NCBI lineage: Eukaryota > Metazoa > Arthropoda > Insecta > Coleoptera > Chrysomelidae > Bruchidius > Bruchidius siliquastri. Next base: position 6,153,734 of record OX438537.1, on the reverse strand, counting down.
TCTTCAATTGCGAACCCATCTGATCATTTTGCTCACTTATAATCCAAATACCAATTTCTGCATTTCCTTCGGATCAAAGTGAATTGTGTATTCAAATAAAATGAGCCAGTGTTCGTTTCCTAATCTTCCTCACAACATACGTATATCACTGCTTTTATAACAAAACGTTTTCCTGGGTCATGATACATTTACTTTTATGCATGGCAACTCGTTTTGGTAAAATAATTATATCTGCTGCAGGTTTTTTACAAAGTACTTAATATATAAAACTAAATTTAGGTATTTCAGTGGGACTGACACCAACGGTTCAAATATCGTAACGTTTTAAATAATTTTTGATGGAGGTAACAGAGATAGTTGAAACACTAGGAGAGTTTTATTTAATATTTTTCATTCAGTACCTAGATCAATTGCGATGGAATGTTGAGAAAATACCCCTCAATTAAAGGCAACTGCTAGATAAAAGCATTAATTCAATAATTATAATTAAGTTAGCTTGGTTAGTCCAATCGCACTTCTATAAACGAGCTTCCAACGACGTTACGTGCAGCAAGCTTCTGTAAATGTAGCATGTATGAAGCTACGTTTAAACATTTCGCTTTGGCGTTACTGTCCTAATGTTATTTTCCCATCACAAGAATTTTCCTCGAATTCCTGTGTTAGGCAATCCCAGAGAAGTAGAGCTTCGGCCAATTTTTCTATTTTTAAATCATAAGAATGTACGTTGTTCTAAGTTTTTTTATTCGGTGATACATACACGCTAGGTAAAACAGATTAGGAGTTGTTTAATAGACAAGATTTCATTAGCATAAAATGAAAATAGCAAAAGTATCAATATCTTAGAAATCTATTGAAAATTGGTAAACATTCGACAACAGAAAACAAATCTGGATATCCTGAACTTGTCACGTTTAGGACTTTCCTTAACAATGAACCAGTCCTTTGTACCTCTTAAGTATTTTCCGCTATATCTCAATACGACCATCTCGCATCCATCACTTGATACTCTCACTATCTAGAAAAATCACAGACTACTGATAAATCATTAATGGATAATTCCAACAGTTCTTAACAATCTAAATTTATGAACTGCAGAAAGCACATAATGCTACCCTGGATTCTGTTGTACAATAAATACAGAGTGACTCAGTTCATCCTGCACGTACCTATGGGTTTTTAAGTTGAGATATACTATTTTCACGAATGACTCAGTAGCCAATGAGACAGCGTAAATGAAATCTGAATACACTGTGGACAAAAAGGCTGTGCAGTAGCTCTGTATTGACCAGCAGTCCAATAGTCATGGCCCTCAATTAACTTCACTCAGGTTTCATAATTAAGAAAGTAATTACAATAATTATAGTGACGAACAGAATCCAGGGTTGTGTTTTAAAATATATATAAGTACATATATCTTAACATATTCGCATTGACTTTCACGTAACTTACCATGGATTTTTATCACTAAATTCTATACATGGAACCTTTTGTCTCCAAGATTGTTTTTTTTTCTTATAATTAACATCCAGCATTCAGATGGGGAAACAAATTACTTCAGATTATAAGTTTAAGATGAGAAGATTTATTCTGTTCTGACAGCACGAGATATCTCGATGGAATATAAAAAATGTTGTTATAACGAACAGTAGAATCTACTAGTTCATATAAATCATCCTTTGTTTGATGAAGAAATTTATTTCCGGCACATTCGAATACTCTACCTCTAATTGCTTTTGTATGTAATACTTTGGTAAAACTTGATATAAATGACATGTCTACCAAAAATAGGATTTATACAGTTATATTTGCAGTCACTAATCACTATGAAACAATGCAAATTTTATAGCTGGTTTACAGCACAGTTAAAATATAATTTTTCAAGCACAAAAACTTTTATTGCTCATTTAATTCGTGTTTTATGTTTCGCTTACGTAATACGTTTTATATACAGCTTATACAAAGATGGCAACTCATATTTTGTGTGATAACAGGTACACCTTATTTACTGCAGTGGTAATGAGAATATTGTTACTGATCTAAAACTTGCTAAAAATAAACTTAGATTGTCTGGTGATCCTAGGTCATCTGAATGTATCGATTCTAGTTGATAAATAATGTAATCTATTACTTTGTATGTTTGGGTGTATGAGGTGGTGCGTTTTCTGTCCACAGAATACAGTAGATTAAATATATCCACACTTTCAATACTTGCCAGCAAATTCAGAAGTCATAACAGGGATCTCTTAGGTATATTGTGTAGTATTAACCCAAATAACCTTAAACTCATTATCATCGTGCTGTGTTCGGTGTAATTCATTTTTTCCGATATGCATCTTAAAGTTGCTCTTATTTGCCACTGCTGTAAATGCAATGTACATTAAAATTAGTCAAGTTCACAGTAAGTTGAGACAGTTACAAAACCTGAGAGGAACACAAGAATTCTTCTGGGGAATAGGCCACAAATGAAATAATTTTTACCTGCAATGTGTACATCCAGAAATTAAGTTACTACCTACTGCCTAAATATTCAGGCAATAGTTTCTTGATATGTTTGATGGAGCAAATGACTTTGAAGGATAGGTTCAGAAAAATATTTTATTTGTGACCTGAAGTAAAACTAAATAGCTGTTAGCATTATACCACGACTATGAGACACTCAGGCCCAGCTCAGTTGTTCGTCATGTGGTCCCTAAAATGTCAGGACTGTTATCTGCTACATGATGACAAAAATAACCTCAGATTTAATCAACAAAAAGCTAATAAGTATATTATACAATTTAGCTTATTATTGTATGTATATGCATTGCTACTGCAAATATAACTTCACAGTGTTTTTTTATTGTTTTCACATGGACTCCATTTGTTCTGTCAGTTCAAGGATCGGACTTTCTCTAAGTGGCAGTAGTGGTGGCCAGACGTTCGCTGATAAATTCACAGAAGGAAACTGAGGTCCCTGCTAGACAAAATATATATTCAGATACATATTCAGAATTTACATTTTTTACCCATATGCATGTATTGCAGGAGATTGATAAATCAACGTACAGGTGTTAAAAAATAATTTAATATTTTGAAATAAAGCAACCAAAAATATATTTTTGATGGAAAAAAATGAGCAGCATGTGATTCAACCTTTTCGTTAACGTCGATTAACCAACATCAATTTTATATCACTTAATGGGAATTGAGAAATACAGGCAGTATCTGCAGAATTTGTAACTTATCTCTATTATATCAGTCTCAATGGGTTCGATATATTTGTTTTTAGCTCTCTGTTTATTGATGCCCTGCCATTTCTTTCAACTAGACCTCGTCTAGGTGGACAGTTTATTTAAAAATCGTAGGAACCTCTCACAAAGGCAGAAAGCCTGCTATTGCGCTCCAAATGCTCTGTTAGGGGATAAATGTCCATTCACTTTGGCCTTAACACGTTATAAATTGTAACCACCGAGGAACAAACTCCCCAGTAGCTCATTACACAATGCTGAGGTTCTTCCTTCAGGGAGTGCTCCGAGCAGGAGCTGAATGCAATTTCTAGAGCAAAAGAGAACACCCAGATTCTGAGACGCCAAAGACAGACAGGATGATCAGCCAGAACATTATAATTTCTAGAAACTTGATGGAAGTGACTCGTATTGAACATATAAGCTCTGCATCTCCACGGCTCCATGTGATTTTGTTGTCAGGGCAGATGTCTGAGTCTTCTGTGCGTTGAACTCAACTCCATTTGTAGACTCAATTCCATTTGCCAATTATGTTGATGTCTTCGGTAATCCTGAACCTACATGGTTGAGAGGTCATCTTTGCTAATATGGAGGAGATGAAAGGGAATTTTGTTTTTTATATATAGATTTAAAATCGAAGTAATAAGTATTTTCGGCAAAAGGTTCAGAATGGAGGAGTGATTGAAAGTAATGAAAAACAAAGGTCAAAACAATCAAACATGTCATGAGCAAGACCCGATCCGATATTGCATCATCTTTTGTGTAATAAAAAATAGCGTATTGTCATGACCTGACATTTAATGCACAATAATTTATTGTTTTAACAACACTGGCAATAATCTTTCACATACTTTTTGAAATTTCTGTTGATGATGATCTGTAGCGCTGGTAAAACGGAACCTTTAAGGTAAACATGGTAGAATTGAGATAGTATATGTGGTTTTTGAGGATGAGTTCTAATGAGGAACTTATGCTAAAAAACACTTAGCTAAACATTGCCTTCTTTTTTTTTACAAGAGTTGTACGTACTGTTTACCATATGTTTTTTCAATTTAAAATTCTTGTATCAATATTATTATTACATGCAAACACGGCACACAAAATACAAACAAAAAAAACAAGCAAAAATGTTTCTAGGTGTTTATTAAACAAAATGTTCGTACATATTCTAGCTTAACTGCAAAATAAATTAATTACATTATCAAACTAAGACTAGCATTATAATACTTCCAAATGTTGATTAAAACAAGCTTACTTAGATATGTGTGTAATGATGATTATTTCCAAAGAAGGTGAACAATAATGAGCAATCGCTACAATGGATGGTAAAATTTTAATTCTTATTTCTTGACTAGTACTATTAGTCTCGGGCTCAAGAAATTACAGTTCAAAAAAAACACTTCTGAATTGATGTAAATTACTTGTTTTGTCTGATCACTATCTACTTGCTGGATTTTAAAAGTTGTATCTAAAATCAAAAATATGGAACTCAAAAGTGTACAATGTAAAAGTGGACACTCAGAATGTAATTAGTGTCATTAGACGAAACAGGAAATGTTTAGAGATTAACACAAACAAAAATCTGATAACAAGACTGGGTCGTTTGCATTATTTTCACGAGTACTACGTGTACTATACATTCCTGGAATTTGGTCCGAATTTTCAGGGCTAACATAACAAAGAATAAAGTCGCCCTAATGTAATGTCTGGTGCTGATACTAAAGCGAACTATTTCACTACAAAATAAAAACTACCAAATGTGTATATTCTATTTATCTATTCACCTTCTTTGGTGGCATTTCGCTCACAAGCTCTACAATGGCATTAATTAAGCTAAGACAGCGCGGCAACCAAAACGTGTGCTATGGTAGAACTCTAGTGTGACTGCTGGTATACCTGGTTCCAAGCTGCTGCCGTGGCCGTGTGCCATGAAGGTGGCGCTGGCAGCGGTTCGGAAATTTGACAGGAGTTTTGCATACTGGTGGGCAGGGCCGACCACGGATCGGAGGCCACCGAAGCAGCTGCAGTTGTTCCTTCCACTAAAGCCTGAAAGAGAACGAACACTTCTTTGAGAAAATAATGTATTTAGCATCCTCCGCGAACGATTTATTCAAAGTCCAAGGTTTCCAAAAGAGTTAAAAACAAAACTGTCTACTATGCAGTAAAAACAATTATTATACAGGTTGGTCATAAAATCCGCAGCATTGTTGCATTTATTTTAACGGAGCACCCGTGTATTTATTTATTTATTTGAATCTAGTTTGTATATACATCTCCATAAAGGAGTTACATACAGGAAATCCCTGCAGAGTGGGCATACCGTCTGTAGGCGCAGGAGCTAGGAACTTACAAAACTATTTAAAACTAATTATTTGTATATTTATAATGATAGTACATTTTCATTTTTATTTTATTTCGGGCCATGTCTCTGTTTAGTTGAACAGTTGAATATTTTATTCTTTTTCATTGTTAGAGATTTATTTTCATTTGGCAATTTGTTATGGTATAAAGTAGCTGTATAGATACTGTTTTTTGTGCTATTGTTTTTTTGTATACTTTGGTAGCTGTAATTCTTTTTTCCTAGTTTTACTGTTTGAATTATTAAATAAATTTCTTAGAAATTCATAATGAAATATAACACATTTAGTTAAATATAATTGCTTAATGGTTTTTAATTTGTTTGTTTCCAGTAGCTTTGCAATTCTCTCATACGCACCACCCCATATAATTAGTCCGTAGGTAATGATACTGTATACATAAGAATAGTATATTGTTTCGAATATTTTAGTGGCAATTTTTTTAGTTTATTGACATATAAAAAGTATCTAATTTTATTCATAATTTTTGCAATATGAGAATACCATTTAAGATTGTAATCCATTATTACGCCTAGGTATTTTACTGTTTCTGTTCTTTTGATAGATGTCTCATTTATTTTTATTACAATATCTTGTAGTACACTATCTGCATAACTACCTATTGTCATAAATTCAGTTTTTGTTAGACTTACAGTAAGTTTATTTAACGCAAACTAAGAGAAAAGTTTGATAAGATATATATGTTCATGTTTTGTTCAGCTATCAACCAGGTTTCGCCAAAGCTGAGGATGTATATATCGGATATTTTAATTATTCCTTCAATTTTGAGCAAAAATTGTAAGTAACTTAATGTAGCTCTATTCAACTTCGGTCGTTGTGAAATATCCAATAATGTACAGGTTTTATATTCAACAAAAAGTAAATTTTGCGCACCCACACCATTTACGAGTATGTCCAATCCTGTAACATTAAAACATTTACTGACTTGTATACACTTATAAAACCTAAAACTTTTGTTCGCTTTGCGGTCTACGCCAAGTCATAGTTTTTTTTATCCCATTTTCTATGGGTTGCCACCTTGTGTGTAATTTGAGTGTTTTGTATGTAATTTGTGAACATTCACAAAAGTGTATAATTTTCGTACAACTTGGTGAACAGGGTTTGAGAAGACGAAGACATTTTTTGCTCTCAGGGTATCTACCATGAGGAAGTCTGGTTGTTTAGGGTTCCCCATCCTATACATGGGACTGTTTATGGAAGCGTGTAATATAAGCAGCTCATCCTGTAATTTCACAAATTCATATTGACATCACTGGTAAATAGTCTATGAGCTGGACGTATACTATCGCTGTTGTTAAAAGTGCACAAATGTTAAAAATGATCTAGTTTCATTATTTCTTCTGAATGAAAGTGGATTATTTTGACCCGAAAACGCCCGTGTTCCATACTACGAAAGTCTCACCAATTTTACTATCTTACCAAAACACCACAGATGTACTAAATGAATTCTGAGCAATGACTTGAATAAATATTTTGATCGGAACTTGCCTGGAAGGCCATAAGATCCTTATTCTCGTTGTCACTAAGAGGTAGTGGCGGTAAAACAGGTTGCTGCTGTGCTATCTTGTAACTGGCTTGCCGCAGCATCTGGCGTCTGGATAAGGAATGGCTAGTTTCCAACTGGGGCACAGGAGTGGCTTGCGGTGCATGCGACATGGCGCACTGTTTCTGGAGAATTTGACGTTTCTGTTGCAGTAACCTGTAAAATAAAATGGCACTGGTCTGAGATAGACTTTGAGTAACAGCGTCGCGACAAAGCTCAAATGATGAAAGTTCGGTTTTACCGAATTTGCTAGTTGTTTGTGTTTAATTATCTCGGGTGAGCGAGGTTTCAGCCAAGGGCGTATTTCATCAGTCTTGGACTTGGAGGAAAAAGAGCATTAAGTTTGTTTATGCTCTCACCATTTTTTGTAATACCTTCGTCGAGGTGAATGAAGCAACACCAAAAGGAATATGTTAATAGTAATTATAATAAAGAAAGAGAAGCTAACAGCAAGTGAAACAGTGCCGCCACAATGAAGGCTTCGTGACGCTTTTTCAAATGAGATCAAACAGATAAATACTATGTACTTAAGCTCGTTTGAAAGAGGGTAAAGAAACCTTTTTGTTCGTTTCTTTCTCTCTGATACGTAGAAATGCGCGTTTACCTTGCCGAATTTTTTTGTTCCGGTCGCATTATGGGATTTAGAAAATGGTAAAAAAAATATGCTGTTGATTTTGAGTTATCTCAAGGTTTCCGGAATTTTATTTCGACTTCAATGATACCTTATTTATTTCGAAAATCAGAGTTGTCCAAAAATACGAATAAAACTGAAATGACTGCACAAAATATAAATCTATCACATGTTTTTTCTATTTGCAAAGCAATGTATAGGGATAGATACCGAATTAGCAATACGTTACGTTCTTACATACATGAAATCTAGATGTGGACATTCATTCCTGGGGGAAAATATTCTTAAATGTTTGATAAAAAATCTTGAGATAGATAGGAGATAGGAGGGGGTAACTACCCTGTGGTTTTAGCTCGATAATGAAATTCTTTTACCTTGACATAGAAAGTAAACATATGTCAATAATTTCTAAAATAAAGTACCTGTGTTGCATAGCAGTCTGTAGTTGAATGGATTCGGCACCCGTAGTTGTATAACTGAAGTTATCTGGCAGACTAATTCTCTTATTACCCCTGGGTTGCAAATACTGATTGTGCTGCTTTTGGCGTTGTGTTACTTCTTCTGGAGCTTCCCTGGTTGGGTATTGCGACTGTAACCTGAAAATCATTGAGTATATTGTTTCATCTTAAAAGTAGAATTACTGGGTATGATAAAACACGCTATTATGTACAGAGCATATTAAAGACACCATTTTGGAGTGATAACAATCCAGACAAACTTTTGGTGCGGACAGGACTTGAACCCGTGTCTCCAACATTCCGTTGGGACGCTGTAGCAGCTCAGCCACCGCTCAAGGACAACAGCGTCAATAGCATGAAACGCTGGAGACGCGTGATCTAACCATTAATTCGAGCATAGAGAAATAGTACGTGGTGTAATGTAAAATAAGACACCGCGGTCCTTGTTAAATTCTCATAATTGAAAAATTAAAATCCCTATCTACAAAATTTATAAATTTAGAACCAACCTTTGAGCTTCGCGTTGCACCAGATGCATATCCAACACCCCTTTGGTCTTGTTTTTCTCGCTGAATTTCTGTGAGTTGAACGCCACAACTTGACTCGTGTTATCAGCGACCTGTTGTGCAACCAAACCATCGCTAGCCCTTCTACCTTCTCTAAAATCTACCGGTGATCGAGTGATGCCTCGCGTTGTCTTGAAGCTGGACATGTGTACCAAAGGGTTGTGCTTGTGTAACACGGTTCTGGAATGGTCAAGGGCTATAAGCAGATACACAATAAAACATTGGGTCAAGCAGATTATGTATATAATGAAAAGCTTTTTGGGTATGCCTAAAAATCATGGTTCAATAAAAATTCGATATACTCGGAAAATAACCTGGCCGAATGTGGCATTCCAACCACATACCTTCTGAATGTTATTTAGTCGCTCTACCCAATTGGGCAAGCTCTCCGTTAACTCGATCCTAGAGCGCCAAGTGGACTTCTCCAAAAGCCGTTTTCCTTCCAAATTTGATACGGTGTGCATCGTTCGTATCCCGAGTTACAGCGCCAGTTTTAAATTCGAACGAAAAATGGCTTTCGGGGGAGTGCACATAGCATCATCTCGCCGTTACAAATCGAGGTAGAGGAGTGCCTGCTTTGACCAGTAGGCTTGAGCATCTGATCGGCAATGATAAAATGTGTGTTTGGAATAATGCAGTAAGTCCAGTTTCAAAATGAGAATTTGTATATCGGCTTCCGTCTCGGATATTAGCAAGTAGATGTCAAAAATATTCAATTTTTCCAAACTTTCTTAACATTGTGGACAACAATTATTAATGGTTCAACAAAGGCACAAAAAATAAGTTGTTCGCCTCATAAAACGTGTTTTTTTATACATGTACGTACCTGTGCGTTAGCGAATAATTCTGAGCATTGGAACTGGTGAGAATGGGTTCGGGCTTCTTCTCCATCGAAGTGCAACTTGGCAAACTTCCTGCCAACTCCGAGCTGTCTGACAGAGGATATTCCAGGCTCTCGAAGTTGCTATCACAGCTGAGGTTCTGACTGAGGCTCTTGGAGGCATTGAAACTGACAGCCACGCCACTGGAAGAGGAAGAGGAGGTATAGCTGAGCCTGGGGCCACCTCCGCCGCTACTCGATACGTGCTCTTCTAGATCTGTCTCCACACCTTCGTCAGTTGAGCTAGAGTATTGTGTTTGGATTTCTGTGCTCTTGTAGCTACTGGAACAGAAAGCATTCGCTGGATGAGGGACTTCGTCGTGTTTTTACCGCTCAATAACTGAAACTACATAAAATATTGACACCCAGTCAAAATACGCGTGATTTTACTTGATCAACTCCGTTCAAGCTGAAATTATGAATTCAAAATTCCACAAAGACGATTGAAACCCAAAAATTTATCAGGCACGTTCCTTTCACTCTATTGAATAGCCTGGATAATGTCCACCATCACCATTGATGAAATCAAATCAGGTTTAATAAAAATGGATGCTCAATGTTATAACTGGAATCGTGCTAAAAGAAAAACGAGATTCGTTACTAATGTTTATCAGTGAGCTCAAAAACTATAGTCACCCTGGAGTCGCAAGCGATATACTGGTGATGATAAATAATAAAGAAAATGAAAAATGTCGCCAGTGGAGATCTAATCTGCAATGCAATTCTTCCTTCCGTTTTTCCAAGCTTTATAATTCGGTCTTGGTTAGACATCTAGTGCCCAATATCAATCTTCAATCTGATGGCTGCAGTTTCCCGCATTTGGCTCGACGATGGTTACATCAAAACAAAGTAAGTTTGAAGATAATATCAGTCACTGTCCACACGATGTCTAATCAAGATCGAGCTGTACAGGCGACAGCTTTTTCTTTTTAATTTACCTAAATCTATTATTCTTTCTTTTGGCATCGATGCATCTCGTTGTCTTAGAAGACGTCATCCTCTCTATTACGCAATAATTTGAGCTAATGTTGAGCGAGTACGTTATGGATTAAACGAGATGTACCTGGTGCAAAACCTTCCGATGGAGCCTCTATAACCATGTTTGCCTTCACCGGAAGCCTCAAATTGTTGAGGCGTAATCCCCGTACCCGAATATCCGTACGACGTAGCCACCTTGTGGTAGGGTGAAGAATCAGCTGACGTCGTGGGTGTCGGTGACATTTGGAGTGTTGACATCAATCTGGTAGCTTCCGTGCACATGGTGAAGGTAGCCTTGGAGGCCACGGCCTGGTTCAGGATTTTTAGGGCATCTTCGCTATTTGTAGTTGCCAGAAGCTTAGCGGCGTCGATACCGTGACCTGGTGACGTGTCACATGTACGCTGGAAATAAGGCAATATACAAGGACTTGCTATGGACTAACTTAGTCAGTATTTTCAAGGCGATCATTATCATTATCAATAGGATCAAGCAGAACAATAGCATTCTTACCTGTCCCTCGTATCTAATCTTGGTGCATATCTTGCTATTGCTTGCCGTAGGCGTCGAATGCTGCTGTAGAAGCCTCCTACAATCCTCGGTGGTACTCGCTCTCCCGATCCTTCTAACTGCAGCAGTTGCTGGATCACACGGTGGTCTTCTACGTGGTTCTCTTGGAGGAGGCAACTTCGGGGAACCACCCCCTTCGGTGGTGCCACTCACTAGCTGACACCGCAGTTTGTCTAACAAGAGGTAATAGATTGCCGCGTGATGGTCGTAGCTTCCCAGACGAATTGACTATTTGAGAAAAATGGACTTATGTTCAATCGAAACTTCCAACTCAAGGGAAGCGACTAGAAAATCTCTAGTATATTACTGAAGGTTCTTCCGATTCATGAAGCATTCAGGTAACATAAAAGCTAACGCACGCAGATTTACACAGGAGTATGTCATAACAACCCTTGTAAGTCACGTTGGCGATGAGGTATTTCAATGTTTGTATGATGGCTGCCGATGAGTAAAACAAAGACGTCAGCTACTATATTAAAATTGGCATTATCTCTTCTAGATAACGAGCAGTCAGTTATAGCTTCAGTGTATTTGACAATGGCGCACGTTAAAGATGATTGAAATAACATTTATGCGCCTTTGGAGGTATGGTTACAACTAGAACGAATATGTGAATATGAAAATACGTATTCACTTTGAAATCAACGATTGTATTAAAAAGAATAAAAACCTTGTATTAATGTACCACATGGTTCACTCCATGAGAAAAAGTGTATGTTGCCTGTATGATTTTGACATTTAAAACGTTCCTACCAAAGTCAAAAAAGTAGTAACTTTTTCTCATAGATAAAGCGAAACGAAAATGCTCCTGATATTAGGAAATTAAAGAAGAGGTAACGGAGGCTACCCAGCCAAGGTACAACAGAAACTGACGAAGTAATTTATCAATCGATCGAATATTTTGTGGATAAGAGATACGTGAAACATGAACAGACCATGATAACATCCTTATTCCAGCCTTTCCTAAAAGTTAATACTAATAACTTGTTGAAAACAAAACTGTTACCGTGAGTCATAAATATTAATTTCAATATATTTTCAAAATCGGCCGAAGCAGCTGAAACGTCAGTAAAGATATTGACTCAAACCGATGTGGTTTCAATTAGCGATAACGGTATTCTTATACAGATCAAAGATTCACAGCGCGAGTTCTAAACTCTGAATTTGGCCCAAACACATAAAGCTGAACTTGACCCGAGAAATTGTAATCCGCTATTTTCATTTTCAGACATGTACATACGTGTATGTGTATGATTGAGTTAAATTTATAGTGCGCGTTAAAATTAGACAGACAGACTATTGAAAATCTTCCAGTGGAAGAATAAAAGACACCTGTTATTGTAAACACCCACATTAGTATTTGGAAAAGTTCGTATTTATCATTCAAGGATTACGTTTGAATTTACAAGCGTACGCTGAAGCGTAACTATTTATGAGAACATATCTCACGGTTGATTTAATAAAATATGGAAAAGAACAATGAAAAGACATAATTGACGGCTTATTCAGTCAATTATTCAGTTGCGATTTTGTACAAGTGCAAATGAATAATAACGAGATTCGGCTAAAAATAGTGTGGAGGTTAATTAATAAATATTTCATCAAAAGTTTGATTTCGGACTTCCATTGTCTATAAAATTTTGAGTATCACGACGTTTCGATTGATGTGCTATCTTCAATCGTCTTCAGTTCACCTTGTCTACAAGTTTCAAACAACAGTTAAATATTTCATGTCATGAAATATTATATTTTTTGACGCATATTCCATGGCTTAAGATATCCTAGTCCCTTAACTATTTTACTATGATAGTATTTTTCACAACTCATTTCAAAACTTTGTGAATATCGAAAAAAATTGACTTCAAAAGATCAATCTATCCATTTACTCCGGTGCAGTCTGGGTTTTGCAGATATTTTTGGATGTCTAATGATTCCATGAGATTTAAAACATGTATTTCATTACAATTATTATGCATTAAGTTTTTTTTAAACTCAATTTTCATCGATACATTACTATAAGTTTACATATATTTTTTATTCTATATGTTAACTTACTGTTAAAATATCTCACGACATTAAGGACATTTTGACGGTGATGGTTGAGGTATTCGAGAGGTTTGATTAGTCCTAGTATGAATACATTCTTTAAAAAATATTTCGCCTAAGACACATAAAAAAAATTTAAATGCATGATAAGAGTATGATATGTAATTGACAAGTAATCTAGGTAGCCTTTGTATAAAGTCAATTTTGATAGCTTGACGATGACTTCAAGAGTGAATCGAAATGCGAATTTTATTTGTGAAATCGTTGTTTAAATTACACAATTTAACATCATCATTATGAAAAATTTTCTACAACCTACACAATATTTACCTCTCTAGTTTTGGAACTGTCTATTCCCAAGCTCTGCATCAGTCTCAGAATCTGCTCGTTGGGTTGCATGCTAGAAAGAGATATGGTCGGTGGTAAAGATGGTGGACTGGTCAGTTGCATCCACCTGTGTTTCTTGATCTGTTGAACCGTATACCTCTTGTTCGGCTCCAGTACTAACATTTTTCTTATCAGAGATTCACAGTCTGGAACAAACGCAAAGTTAATTCTCACATTCACCTGTTTTGAATTCAGATCTGTGTATAATCATCTATGTCTAACAAGTACAGAGGATTACGCTGGTTAATATAACGTAGTTTGCCAACGACAAAAAAATTGTTTGTATAGGTATCCTCAGGGATGCAATGGAAACAAAAGGATCCCAAATGGTTATCATCAAAATAAGCCACAAAGCGTATACAAATTGTCCTGTAGTAATTTATGGAATCAATCAACAGGTTGCTACGATGATTAATAAATTTCATGGCTGTTGACGCATTTCAGATAAAAAAATTAATTATCAGCTTGTAGTTCACTCAACAAATTGTTAACAAATTATCAATTTCATAAATTAATTATATGCAATCTCTGTGTTAATTGAGAAAACCGGCTGAGTTAAAAAATGTATTATTTAAAAAAGCTAATAAATATCAATTATCTTGGTAGCACCAACGTTTATTAGTAATATATTATGATTTTTTGCGTGTCTTCCTTTTTTTGTATTTACTATACCGTTTCGTTCACGTTTGTGAACGTCAACAGTTTCTTATCTACCTATCTTATCTTTCCATATTTAGTAAAACTCCATAATAAATTTACAAATTACAATAATGTAAAACGTAATTTTAGAAATGCTGTGAGAGGATAAACCTTTCATATTGACCTCAAAACGTTGTAATTAGTAATCTGGCAACCGATTCAACAACGCTGATTTCCTCAAAAAGAATGAATTTTGGGGGAGATTCATTCGAGATGTTGGAAGTTCCTCTCTTTTCATAGATCCTGAATTGGCAACTTTTTTTATGCCAAGCTTGTCTAGATGTCTTTCAAGCCCCCAAGGGTCCTGTGAACTTCGATTACTGTGCTCCAGATAAGACTACTATTGATGGTGTTATTTTTGCTGAAATTCTATCGTCATATATTACAGACAGACTATTTCGTGTCAAACAGGAAGATGATTACTCTGACCTGCAGGAAATATATGCGGGTGTGCCACAAGGAAGTGTATTGGGACCAATACCTGTTACCTGTTATACACAAATGATTTACCAGAAGTTGCAGGTGTAACTACTGCTGTATTAGCTGATGGCACAGCGTTACTTGCAGTTGGTACTAGCTCAGCGGATTCTACCGATAAATTACAGGCTGCAAGCACCATTATTCAAAACTGGACAAAGAAACTCAAAATCAAGCTTAATGAACACAAATCTGTTTATGTTAATTTTACGAACAAGAGAATCACAGATCACCCAGTAGTTAGGGTAAATAATATCGCCGTACCGCACGCTAACAACGCTAAGTATCTTGGAATGAACCTTGATGCAAAGCTACGATGGAAAGAGCACATCAAGAAAAAAACGCTTGGAACTTAGTGTAAAGTATAGACAGTATTACTGGCTACTTGGAAGGAATTCTAAGTTGTCACTATATAATAAAATTCTGATCTACAATCAGATTTTAAAACCAGTGTGGCTTTATGGCATCCAGCTTTGGGGCTGCACTTGTGTATCAAATGTGAATATTATTCAGACTTTCCAGAATAAAGTGCTTCGTAACATGGTGAATGCTCCATGGTACGTTCGCAATAGTGACCTTCATCGCGACCTAGGAATCCCAATGGTCAAAGATGAGATAAAACGATACGCCAATAAGCATGAAGTCAGACTACTTCATCATGTGAATACGGAGGCGATACAGCTGCTGGACAACGAACATATCGTCCGAAGACTGAAAAGGACTAAGCCATTCGAGCTGGTGTAGTGCATTGTGCAAAACAAGAAAGTGGAATGAATTTGTACAACTAAGCTAAACTGCAGGACTTAAATGGATGAACTCTAGAGCATAAGTATTTTAGTTTTAAGCTTTATTAGAGACAAATCAATGGTTGATCTAACCTGATCAGTTTTGATGGACATATCACCTTCGCTAGTGTTTACAAAAAAAAAAAAAAAAATTGCCCAGGTACTTGAAAAGGTTTGTAGTTGCTGGGCATGTTTTTCCCTTTTTAGGGATGGGTTGAATACGATGTCCATGCAGTTGGAAACACTCCTCGTTAGTATGAGACCTTCAAAGTTTACAAAGGACTCATGTTTGCTTGTACGTCAGCGAACAATAGCTGGTATTTGGTTCGGACGTGGAAATTTTCTGGAGTTCAATTTTCCAGGATGCATTTAACATCGCATTGTGCGTATCTCTTGGCATTAACTGACATAAACAAATAAATCTCCAAACATGAGTTACATAGCAATTTAACGCAGATTGAACTTATACAATTACGCTCATCTCCCCTTCCACAATAATTTCTTCCTCCAATCGGCCCGGAAGGCACGTTGACGTCACAATGTGCGTCACACTACAGAAGCGACGATGGAGGATATTTGCTCAACGTTGCCAGACTATCCAATCACATCATAATGTGTTATTTTATGATACCTAATTTTATTACTTTTTCAATTATCAGAGTATAGACCATATCCTTCGCGATGTTGTTTGCAACTGAAAATGTCGAAGGGATATCCTATAACAGTTAGATATTTTTTGTTTGTCGCTGTTATAGCTTTGCACACTGTGAAGTTCACAGTGATGATATGGCAGTCACGTTGTGCAAGAAGTGATGTTAACTACTTCGTTTTCCATAAAGACATATTTTGAGTCGTACATAAAATATAAATAATTACGCCGACCATCATAGCGTCGTATCACACTCGACGTCTAGGAAGAAGTGTTCCATTTCTGGTTAGCAATGACACCTTCAGCGACATCGGCTTGCTGAGACCAGTTGTCACTGATGCTCGGTCTCATGCATGAAAGTAATGGTAATAGCACAAGAATATGATTATTTTATTTTTATAAAATTTCACCTTTGAGTTCATTTGAAGTTATTTTTTCAGTTGTAAATAGTATTTTTATCGAAAATATTCATAACAGACTTGTTAATCAGCTGTTGCTGTCAACTGCTTTCTTTGGTCCCACTTCTACTACAACAGGTTCGAAAGTCGACGTTTTTGGGAATTCTGGAAATAATAAAATATCATTTCTATTTGTTTAATATTGCAACTCAATTTTCTTTCAGTTTTTAATTTTACTGCAAAATATCTGTGTTTTTAAACTAACATATTTGAAATTAGCTTGAATTAGAAATAGTGTGTTTTCTTGACGTTTAATGACGTATACATAAAAAAAAACATGTCACTCATTTACGTCGGTCAGTATGTCTGTACTGCATTCGGTGATGCTCGGTTTGACTTTTGGATTTTGATGGAACTTAGACACTAGACCACTAGTATGACAAAGTTCAATAGTTTTTAAAAATGGTGACAGTGGCGGCGGAATTATCGTCAAAAAGCTTCGTTTTTGGGGTAACAAAAATGGGGTTTGGCGGTTATAAGTAGGGACGTTCCGATACTGGCTTACAACCGATATTTGGTATCGATACAATATCGAATCAAAAGTATCGATACCCGATATTATCGGACCCAAAGTATCGATACCGTCATTATCGAATCGATTGGTATCGAAACGCAACGCACTTCAAATCATGGATTCCCCAAAGTAGAATAATTAAAATTATACTCAACTTCTGCGCTGTTCTTGGACTCTTGGATCGCTGAACAAATCATAAGATGCCGCTAAGTGGACACGAGACAAATAATCATTTTTGTTGATCATTTTGTGCAAAGTTGGTCGTCAATAAAAGTGAGTATCTGCAACGCCCTCGCCTGTTCGCATTTTTCAGCGCATAGAAATGACAGTAATGACACATAGAAGCATCAAGTTGATTCTCCTGTATACAGTCTTCATGCAACTCCGTGAGTAATGTTCTGTGCACGGAACAACAATACGAATGGAGGAACATGAATGGAAGAAATAGAGATACGCCAACGCACAGGAAAAATCGCGAAAGAATGCAAATTGTACCAACAGCGATTCAAACTAGGAACTACTCTATTCGTACGTATGGATCGTACCGATACCGATACTCCAACATTTCTTTCGATACCGCGATAATATTGGGCAAGCGATATCGATACCGATACTCTGAATATCGAAAGGAACATATCGATACCTACTAGTATCGGAAATATCGTAACGTCCCCTAGTTATGAGATGTAATCTTAAATTGAGTTAGGTGTTGGAAGATGTTGTATGGGCCAGTGACTACAGCTTCGCGGTCCGAGGGGCAGCTTGCAAGTTTATAAGACGTTTCCAACCAATAAAAAATATGTGGAACGATTAAGAAGCATTCATTATCACGACCGCAGGAAAAGAAATTTTCTCTCTATCAAATTCGTCCTCGATGCACCATTGAAGGGCATTGAAAAATGTATCCTTCCAACATCATAACTTCTTACCGCACAACACTACAGTTTACCCAAATAAGGATAATAAATAATTACAATAAAAATTAGCCTTCAAGAAAATACCGTCAAGTAGGTTGACCCTGTATTTCACGTTCAGTGTGATATCATTTATTAAATATTCCTACCTGATTTCAGAACTTAATGATGCATTAAATTGTGGAAATCAAGGATATTTTAAAAAAATTTCTTTTTAAATCATAAAATATTTCAGTCGTATTGCAATTCAAAATATCAACAGCTCCAAAACCAGATTCAAATGTTTATTTCTAAACCATTGCGTGGGAAGTACAGAGTCAACCTACTTGTCGACCTTATTAATAATTAATATTCATATAGTTGATGATAACTTGAAAAAACTGTGGAACGTGGCAACACGGCAATCTTCTGGTTCCTCACCATCTCCCTATGATGCAATAAAATTGAGGGCGGAAGAGAGATTCGGGCAGCATGATTTGAAGGGCGCTGCTTTGATTACGAGGGCGCGTGGTATGATAAATCTATTTTCTGACGTCCTTTCCGGCATTAGACTCGCTTGTGTGTACGACAAATCGAAGAACTGCCTGGCATTTCGAGTTGATTACAGCAATCTGCATTTCGAGATGATCCTTTCTGAATCTGAGAGACCTCTAGGATGAATTAAGGACAGTGGCCCAACGGAATAATAAGTACGGATGGATTAGGCTTCTACTGATCTATGATTTGTAATGATTTTGAGCGACGCTTCAACAAAATCCTAACCAAATATATCAAATTATATATTTCAAAAGTAGGAACAGTAAAATATAAAACTGTACTGAGGAGTATATCGGAAGTACATATTGAACAGATTTCACAAGTGCTTCTGAATCTGCAATGTTTCTCTATGATTATCATCAAGTGATAAATTCGATCTTTCTGGATGAATCTACACGTCAGAATCATATCAGAATTACACATGAGCAGAACTTCTCGAGTCCTTCTGAATCTGTTATGTTTCTCTATTGTTAGCACCTTTTGCTTAACAAAATTTGATCTTTCTGTACGATTTTCTTCGAAAACACTTATGTTCATTATATCTTGTTGTAAACTGTGAAATTTTCTTTTGAGTCAACCTTTAGCAAAAAATGTTTTCTACTCTTCCTTCTCACTAACAGAGTGTATAAATGATAAAATCACTCCAAGTACATTTGTAGTGTGTAGTGAAGCCAATATTGTCTTACCAGAGTGAGTAAGACCAACATTACTAGGGAAAATTAGGAAAGCAGAAAATATTCTGATATATTGGAACAAATAGTAAGGAAAATATCAGTCGCGTGCCAAATTTATCAAGAAAAAGCATGCATCAATATGAACAAATGCTGAAACATATCTTAAAAGTTAGTTATCTTCAGTCTGTGGCAATGAGCAACTCAATATTTATCTGGAAATCAAATCTTGATATAATTCATGTGCTATCGATTTCAATAGAAGTAATAAATGATAAGCATATCAAGATCTATAATCTATGAGAGTCACGTCGCCCATATTGAACTAAATGGGATAAATTTTGGAAATAGTGTTCAGTTCTCTAGGGAGGTGCAGGAGAATTTATAAACTTCTTATTCTTATTTAATACATGATTTTTGTCCATTTTTGTACCTACGAAAAAACTAAATGATTTTTTTTTGTTTTAAACTATCTACAGAACTAAATTTATTACCGTTATTTTTTAGTAATTGTTGTATTAATTGGGTAATTACTGACTTAGCACATCAAGGTTGCAAATAAATATTCTTTATGATATCTAGAATATTCTATTCCTGTCAATCACTTTTGATTTTTTTAGATAAGCCTTGTTAGAGGATAAATAAATGTCTATTTGCAATGATCTCAAAACGTTGTAAACTGTAAATATAGGGAATACATTTCAGGAAGTTTATTCCACAGCGTTGTACCATGACATTTTGCTATTGATGTTAATCCAAACTAGGAGTTCAAACGATTCTCTGCATTTTTGAGGCTTTGGAAGCTCAACCTGGTGAAGATGCGTCCGTTTGGCCGACCTTGTATTTGCTGTACTGATGACTCTTGGTATTATTATGCGAGGCCAAAAGACAATTTCCCATCATAGTCTCTATAACTACCCTCTTTCGATGATTGAGGCTGTGGAGGTATTTTGTAGGGTTGCATGCACCAGATACACTACTCGTTACAATAAAATTGGTATACATTTCTCCCGTAGGAAGAATAACATACCTATAAGCGTAAAATGCTAAAAAGTTGAACATTCAATTCTTAAATCCTGTTTAAATAGCGTAAAATTGGATGCCCCGGTAGTATCCTGATTATATTGCATCCATTTTAGTACCATAACACTTGAATATTAGCCAATCATCAAAAAACGGAAAATTATGATTCTGAGACTGTTGACTGTAGCATGTTCCCATTACTATATACAAATGAAAATAAAATCAATGTACGGAGAGCGGCTTTCCGCTAACATGGCTCAACAAAGAACATCACTGGCAGACCTCGATTAAACATATTGTCAGTCAAACTTGCTACTAGAGAGATGCCAGAGATGTGGGTTCAAATCCTGCTGCTACCGTATTGTTTTCTCTATTTTTCTAATTATGGGTTTATGTCGGAAAAAAGTCTCTTTTCACTGATTAAGACACTATTAATGTTACTCTGACGCTATCTTTTATCTTTGGCGAGCAGCCACTGATAAAACAATTCATGCTACCATTACATACAATATAAACAATAGATTCACGTTTGACGTAAGTAGTGGATAATCGGAGATTATATACAGTGAGTTTGCCCTTTCCGTGTCATCGAGTTGCACATATTATACTGGTGCTAACGGCCTTGGTCCACAGACGTAGCCAACTATCTAATCAGTACATATTGTGTTGTGATATTATTAGACTCTGTTGTTATTTTTATATAATATGGAGTGCGTTCAGGTTCTGATAACAGTATGATATCACACTGAACGATTTAATCCAATAGGCTGCTGTATTACTACTCCTATTACACTATATAAAGTATGATACAGCTTTTATGAATTTTTTTCACCGTGTGAGATCATCAATAAGTCATACTTATACTTTGATCCTATAATTTTAAGAAATCGAGAATGTAGCAGCAAGAAGTATGAAAATCTAGTTGCTTCAATAATCTAATTTTTAACACGCTTTTGTTAGCTTGACCTGTACCTATGTATTTATAAACGATAACAATACAATTACTTGAAAATATTTTGAAAAATAAATAAACTAAATCAAGAAAAGTGTGAGTTATAAAAAAATTATGAGATAGTTGTTGAATAAATAATATTTTTTTTTTATTTTACCATACATTTTGGACAAAAGTAATTTTCCAAATCAATCGCGCTCTTGGCTATTTTCTGACCAGAAAATTGAGTCCTGCTGTTACATTTAGGTACTTTTCAAGACTAATAAATACAAAAAATAAATAATGCTTTAAAATATTAATGAACACGCGTTAATCGCAAAATGCAAAAAAAGAAAAAACATTATTTTAATAGTCAAGATTTTGTTCAACAGCGACAGAAAGTCGAGGCTGAATATAATTGAAAGATTTTTAATACGTTTAAAATAAAAATAACATATTTTATCGAAAAAAGAACGCTTTGAGTTCTTCATATAAATGAATGTAGATATTTTACAATTACAGGTAGTATAGGAATATGGTAAAAAATCATCCAACACTTTTTAACATAAAATACATGTTTGACCAAATCACTTTACTCTCATTTTAAAATAATTAAAAATCATTTAATTACATTGAGTGAGGGTACTTTCTGCAGCTGTTGAACAAAATAAATAATTATTTTTCAGTTTTTTTGTGAGGTTTGCTGTTAAGGAATATTTTTTCAAGTTCTATTATTTATTCTGTTTCAGATCGTCGATAGTCTTACGTTCACATTTCACTTTCAAACTGTGAGCCTCAAAATTTTTCCATTACGTAGCATATATCGGTGGGATAGAGCTTATTTTTCCATCGACGCATTTGGTGATATAAATAATATGACAGTAGATGTATGTTTATACTCGTTATTGTGTATTAACGTATGTAAACGGCTTTTGAATACTATTAAAATTCAAGCAATCAACACTATCCGACTGAAAGCTAGTGGTGAATCCATTTATTGCAGCCGTGACGATTTGTATATAAATTCATGTCTGCGCAGCGTGAAATGCTTTTTTACAAGCTTCTATTCAACTTGCACTGTATGTACATAACTATGTTTGTTCGGTGGAATCTTGTTACTCAGTTTTGCAGCCGATATCTTCAACGTATTGAACTGAAATTTTGTATTCATGTTCATTTTGGATAACAACGCATGGTTAGCTGTGTGACGTCATTCTAAACCCAACATGGCGGAACACCCAAGATGGCGGACTAGTTATTTTTAATCAACTCCTACAATATGGATATCAAATGAAAGGTTTTGCTGAGAATACGAATGAGAGCAAAAAAAGACGGTGATCATAAACCTGTGAAGCGATAACTAAAAATCAAAAAATAAATTAAAAGTTGAAAAACTGTTTTAAAAACAAGCTT
This sequence comes from Bruchidius siliquastri, assembly GCA_949316355.1. NCBI lineage: Eukaryota > Metazoa > Arthropoda > Insecta > Coleoptera > Chrysomelidae > Bruchidius > Bruchidius siliquastri. The sequence goes on along the minus strand of OX438537.1, from coordinate 6,131,004 downwards.
CTATTTAAATGCGCTAAAAAGAATTAAATAAACTTTACTTACTCTTACCCATAACGTCATAACACAATTTATACGATATAAAAACGAACTTTGTTCCCCGATGGTTACAATCAACGATCAATGTGAATGGAGATTTATCCTTGCGCGGTACTTATGAAGCGCAATGTGCTATCTGCTTTTGCGTGAGGTTATCTATATAAAAAAAGAAAGACGTTCTCACTGGCAAAAAAAATCTAATACACTTATCGGTATAATTTTTAAATTGACGGCGTCAGTATCGTTTTAGACATGACCTCAGTTTTATTGCACATGAAAAATAAAAAAATAAATTTTTTTTATAAACAATTCATTATTAATAAAATGATAAATAATAATAATACTTTGAAACTAAAATGACATTGAGCCTAGGTAGAAACAATAATACAAAAAACTTCCAGTCTAAAAGCATGTTCCAAAGTGTATACTTCTTGTTGCTTGCTAGACCAAATATTATAATAACATAATTTTACTGTTGTGTATGTTAAAATTAATTGATGTTTAAAAATTATATGACGTCGTATTCCGCCTCATATGTTTAACGACGATAACTTCAACAGAACTAAGCTTTTGTCAGAACAAACCGTAAATAGTTATGTTTGACTTGGTACAACCTATTTTCTACTTGTCGCTATTTGAAACCAATATAAATTTTATTTTTCAATTTTGTACTTTGAAAAAGCCTGCCGAGGCAGCGAAAACTTTCGTGATATTTTTTAGTAACTCGTACGTAGTTCAATAAGCAGCCAGTAGAAAATATAATTAAAAAGAGAGACAACTACAGAATAAATCAATGAAGTTTTATTTTATTATATTTTTTAATCGAATTTATCGGACTCACATTAACACTCTTATCATTTTCATTACTTAAATTATTAATGGTTAAATAAAAAAATGGGAGCTGCTATTTAAAAAAGTCGTTATCGTACCTCAAATGGAAATGACGTCACCAGTGCATAGATTATTACAAAAAAGCCCATTTAAAAATTATGTTCGACCTCTGCTACAGCATTTTTTGTTTGTTTGGGCAATAGAAAATTTATTGAGTATATTACAACATCCTTCATATGTAAATGAATATAATAAATTGTAAATAGGTTTCAATTGTGGGTTGAAAGTACTGAGTGAATATGTTTTTTGTATATTCCTAATTATACCCATTTTGCGGAAGACAAACAAATGCCATGCCCTTAAATTATTGGCTATGGGACGTTCATGACGTGAAGATGATCGACCGAAGGCTGAGACCGAACACCAAAATATTATAGCAAGTCCTGAAATAACCCGAGAAGTTCGAGTTTAGCCAAAAACCAAATAATCCTTAGGCGTTGCTGATAGGTAGATGGTAGATCCGATAAAATTGGAAAGATGCGACCAATAATATCGGGCGATGCTATGTTGTGGCGGCATTATATGATATAACGAGGAAAACTCCGAAAAGCAGCCAGGTGTTAGACCGGTCGACTTAGACAAACTTTTAAGCTCCTCTTTCGGTTGAACCAACGACGATAGAACAACTGAAGACCTGGCATCTCATTCATAAATTCATTTATGTCTAGTCAAACATGACTGGGCGAGGGGACCAGCGAGGAGAGGGGAAGGTGGCAAGATGGCCGCTTGATGGAGACCGTGATTTCTGTTTGTAAACATCGATGACATTTGGATAAATGACGGAATTTGACATGGCGGGAATTTGAAAAAGTACACAAATATACTTACTGATGGAAGGTTACACCTGCAGCTTCAGCATGGGTGCTGAACAGCTTACACACATAACAATATATCATCATTTTAGCAACAATAAGCAAAGTTCAAACCAGATCAAACAGAGAAAATGAACAAAAACTACGATATCTGATTCGAACGCTCACGTCAAAATTCAAAGTGGTTGATAGTGACCTGACGTAGACGGTTGATAAATGCCGACAGACGTCAAATTTGCAAAATATGAATGAAAAATGATACATAGCAGCTAGTAGCAGTCAGAATTTACTATAAAGCCATGTTGCCAGCTAGTGTGTGAGGTGTGATTAACATTGCAGGTTTGTTCTAAATTATGAAGTTATTTTTAACTCTCCTTACTATTCAATGGCTAAGATATTCATTGTAGAACATATTCATGATATGTTGTGAACTAGCTATGTAGAAAAATTAATGTTATTATTGTCATTTGGTAAATTCTGGCACCAATGTCTGACAAAAGTTTTTGTAAACATACGAGGTCTATCAGTGTTCTATCGCCAGTGGGTTGAACTGTGGTACAAATTTTTGTACAAGCATATGGTATTTCCGTCGACACTCAAGAAGTGTGTATATGCTGCCTGCCTGTCGTTCACAAAGACCACAGTTTGCCCATCACACGCTGAGGTATCTTTACGCCCAGCGTGAAGGATTATTTGGCCAGGCTCGCCTCTAACGGACCGATTGTTAAAAAAATATGATTTTAGTATAACTTTGGAAGAACTTTACCGGACAATGTTTTCCATCCTTCATAAACATAGTGCATTTTCGATGCATTTCCAAGGTTTCAACAAATTCAACCCATTTCCGAAGGGTGAGGTTTTCTTGCTCTACAACTGTTTGGTACGACAAAGCCCCAGGGTTAGAGATTTTTTGCTCATTCAGTTTTTTCTGATTAGGATGAAAGTCCAATATAGTCGGAGGTGGTTACTGTAGAGGTTTTTAATGCGGACCGCAAGAGTAAAGTAGAGACAACACGACGGACCCCACACGAAACTAGTTAGTGACACCTGTTATATGGTATTTCAGAAAGTAGTTAGCTAATTTGCCCCGTTTCTGTTTCAGCAAGTTTTACTATTACTAAGTAATCATTAGGATCATCAATAATTATGGAAGTGCTATTTAGCCCTTTGATAATGACGTCAAGTAGGTTGACTTTATATTTTACGTGCCCTTGTATCAGTTTATCGAAGATCCTGTTCGAATTTTAGAGCTGCTGATCTTGAAGTAAGTTTTTGATTTGGAAAGTAACGGAACATATATACCTAGATAAAGCTTGGACATTTTTCAAATTATGAAATATTTATTCTTCCAATATTTTATAAATTTAATGCCAACTATCAACAGATGAAAATCCTTATTTCTAAACTGATATCTCCTCGTGGAAAGTACGGCGTCAACTTACTTAACATTTATTTTAATAGGGATATTGAAGATTTATGTTACACAAAATAAAATGAAAAATTCATGTGGGTACGGAAATGAAAATATTTTTATATGCACACATGTTTTGTTAAGGCAACTCAAAGTGCAAAAGCAATGGCCAATTTGTATTCCATTAACGCATCAAACTTTTACCTATCACTATGAAAGGTTTTCGCGAAATGAGAAATTCCTGCAATACAGGAAATTCATAGCTTTTTTTATAGATAACCTTCCGCACAGACAGAAACTTTATCATGATCCATAAGACTATAGACTAGACTATAGACTAGACAATACATTCCTATTCACATGGGGCAACAAACTCCTCAGAAGTATATTCCGGTACGCTGAGGTTCTCCAAAAGAATGCCTTTTGGAAGAGGTTCGTATTCGACCCAGTGAGGATGTGCCCACGGGGGGCTCCTCAAATTCTTGTTGTCTGATGGCTCTTGATGTTGTGCATATGAGATAATTCGGTCAAATATTCACCATGGTAGAATCTAAGGGATAAGTACAAATCAGCCACAATTATTCGATGTTACACACTGTGGAGGTCCTTTGTAAGGTCGCCTTTTTTATGGATTGTGTAAAAATTGTCGGAAGGCACATCATATAACATTCTACAAGCGCATCACAAATTCAAAAACGTTCACAGTACTTGCCTTGCGTGTCCGTGGCAAGTAAGATTCCTCAATCTAATCCGTCGGGCTGTGCAACTGACTTAGAATGTGTATTATATTGATTACCGTTTTCAACACTCGCAGGTATTTATCAAAAAATGTCGAAAGTATGTACCATTTCCACCAGACTATGACGCCGACAACCTGAGTATGACGCAAACGAATATTTCAGGAAAACCGAATTTATTTTCACCAACCCGTAAATAAAATTTTATGGAGAAACGCGCATTTGATGATATATTCGGAAAAATATGTATTTGCATTTCGCGCAAAATGCATTTAAAATGACGCATAATATTAGTCAAGTATCTAATAATTATACGAGGGTCACGCTGAAAGTCTTTAGATATTACTAATCTATACAAGTTTAAACAAGTTTGAGCACGCAACTATTTTGTCTAAACTTGTAAGTGCTTACACGCAGAGGTAATGTTTGAATCGTTCAGTACTTGCCTTGCCACGGTCCCGAATGCAAGTGTTGGCTGAATTTTAACGTGAAAATGGAACCCGGTAGTCGCGATTTTCGAGCCATGACTTTGTATGACTATAAAAAGGGACTAAAACTAGCGGAATGTCACGAAAGTTTAGTAAGTTGCTTTGGGGACTCTGCCCCTTCTAGGGCAACAGTTTTCAATTGGTTTGCTGAATTTAAAAGAGGTCGGGTCTCATTCGATGATGAACCTCGCACAGGTCAACTCCGGAAACTGTAGAAGCTGTGCAAAATATTGCAAAAAAAGATCGACATATAAATTACACCGAGATTGAGGCTTCTCTGGAAATTGGATGGGCAGCGGTTCGAACAATCATTCATGATCACCTTCGCCTGAGGAAGCGGTGTTCCAGATGAGAGCCACATTCGTTGATCAGTGTGCAAAAAGCGACAAGAGTTGATTGGGCTAAGTTCATGCTTGAAAAATTTGATAATGGGCACAGTAAAAACACTTTTGAGATCGTAACCGGAGACGAAACATGGTTACATCATTATGATCCCGAAACTAAACAGCAGTCATTAGTTTGGTGCTTTGGAAGTGATCAGCCTCCATAGAAAGTTCGTCGTTCCAAGAGTGTTGGAAAGAAAATGAGCGCATCTTGTTTTTTTAAAGTGGATACATCACAACGGTAGCCTTATAATGAAATCAAAGGACATCTACTCCTGAATGGTATATAACCAAATGTGTTCCTAGGGTTTTCCAAGAACTTTGCAAGAGCTGTCCAAAGACATCATCACAAGGCACCCGCCCACAGCGCACACTCGATTTTGTTGCTGCACACGGTGTCAAACTTTTGTCTCACCCACCTTATTCTCTGGACCTATTTTTCCACCTATGAAGAGGCAATCGCTGCAGTTGAGGAGGAAATTAGCAACCTTTCAAAAGAACGTTGGTCACAAGAATTTGACAAGTGGTTTTACCGAGTGCGTAAATGTATTGAGGTAGGGAAAGAATATGTTGAAAAACAGAATAGTTTTTTAAAAAAACCTTGTAGTTTTTCTGTATCTAAAAACTTTCAGCGTGACCTTCGTACTGGCCGCTAGGTAATGGAAGAAATAATTTTACTGCCAAAAGTTTGATTTCGGACTTCGGGTAATCTATGAAATTTTGAGTATCACGACGTTTCGATTGATGTGCTATCTTCAATCGAAACGTCGTGATACTCGAAATTTTATAGACAATGGAAGTCCGAAATCAAACTTTTCATAAATCCACCTTGTCTACAAGTTTTAAACAACAATTTTACTGCCATTTCGGTCACCTGGACAGCCTTTGCCAGGTTACAAAAGTTGAACCTAAATCTTTAAATTATTATTTTTATATATTAGTATGCTGAAAAGGAGCATTACAATAATAATATTCATATAACAATAATAATAATAATAATAATAATAAACTTATATCCTATACAAAACTGTTGAAGCTGAGGTTTCACAACGACAACGTCATGCATGTTTCTACAAACATCTAGAAGAGCATGGCAGTCGAAACTCTGTGCTACACTACGCTTCATAGGCTTTACCAGACTACACTGTTTATCTGCTAATTATTATTGTCATTGGATCATTCGAGTGGGATATGAGGTATGCCCTGCTCCAAAACCTATACCGGAATATTGGCCGCTGCAATTGCTTATGGCGCACAATTTGCGGACCCAGTGGCTGCTAACCTCACAGCTGAGTTACTGAGGAACGAAATAGCGGCACGGTGGGCCGGAACCTGGATCGTTTTTCCACTGAGCATATCAATAATACTAGTAATAATAATCATCTGTACATATCCAAGTCTAAGAGTTGACGTGATCATGTTCATGTTCTTGAAAACCTACGCCAAAACATCTCCACGATCCGCCTTTCATTATTTATTGATGGATAAATTGGTATACGACTGCTATAAATAACGTAAGTTCAGGTGTTCTGAATGGGTTTATAAATTTATACGAGTAAAATCTCAAATAGATTTATGCTTATTTAAGCTTCCATAAAAATAGAAAGGCAGGCACCAGTTTTAGATGGAAAAACAGAAGAAATCTATAAATAAACGCGAGCATCACAAAAAGATCATAGTTTTTAGGAGCAAACTTTTTATGTGAATTTTTTGTTTCCTACTTAACTGCTAATACATTAAATTAATTACATATACACTAACTGACCATCTGAGAGATGTGCAAATTTTTTTGTTCTTTTTTATATCTGACAATATTTTTTTGACACAGAATCCTCTGCTACCATCTAGACTATATTAAAATTCCTATGTGATGTTTATCTATTTGAGCATTTTATTAAAATTCTGATTACAACATTCAACTACAAGTTTTGGAATAACTGTTTTCGTTGACGATCGGAATAAAAACAAAATGTGAACATGGGAACCCCTTGTACACCTTTTTCGCGCATTCTAGGCAGATTGTCCTTTGGCAATGGTAGCAAACATACGACGATATTATTTCTTTTGTATATTGACAAAGAGAGAAGTCCTTTATTTTTTCTAACTTTATAGCTCATTCTTCTAATAATTGGTTGATCTTGTCAACGTCTAAGATCTCAATTATGATCAACTTCAGTTTCCTCGGTAGAAACCCGCAATCCAGCCTCTTCCGTAGATGATGTTGTATAAGTTGAAATGTTAGCTTTTCAATGAGCTCTGAGCGTACTAGTTTTTCACCATATCTGTAAGACCCATAAATGACATACTGCCCAACTGTGGAGAAAGGCAGTAACTAGCAAAAAATCAAAATACATTTTTTGGTGCCATTGAATAACCTAAAGCATTTCTTACCTAAATTCGACAAAAAGCCTTACCTTACCTTACTTCCTGTATTAAAATTAGATAAAACCTTTACTGCTTTTCATAAAAACCAGCCATTTACAACTTAGAATGGCAGTAAGTGGAATATACAGTACAAGAGAGCAATATTTCTCATAAGGCTTGTTAGATGCTGTTTTCTTTCTGTTGCAGTAGCTGATTTTTCATTCAATGTATCCACTGGATATAGTTCTAGCTTAAGTTTATCACAAACCTCCAGCGCCGTTATGAAAACGTGAATTTTTTTATATAATTTTTTTCTGAATAATAAAATCACAAAAGAGATATAAAAGGTAATATCGACATTTTTTGATCAATATGCTGCTTATTTGATTCTTTAACATTCAATAACAGTCTGCCTTTGGGATAAGTCGATTTGTCACAAATTGCTTGGTTAGTAGTTGCTGCCTCCATATTTGGGCAGTATAAGCATTCACCATGCTTATGTCAATAAGCCTGAAGAACACAGCCATTGACCATTTCTTGTACGACGACTACAACTAAACTTTCTACATTTTTCTGGCTTGTCGGTTACTGGGTCCATACTAGCATGATGGTGAGAAGACGAGAGTAAAATGACAACCTTGTTTATTTTGGTTGTATGGGAAACCAGGGTGATGTCTCTTGTATAGCCATACAGGGTTGTTATTACTTCACGCTTTCTTGTTGACAGAAAAGCAGCAGATATTGCTTTTTCATTTTTCTTTAAAGTGCCTATACAGGTTAGTCCTCTTTGTTTCATGGCTTGTATCAGCTCTACCAAAGTGAACTAGTTATCAAAAGTAACTGACCTGTTCGAAGCAAAGAGTGGTTTTGTAAGTCGCAATACAGTCTGTGTAGCTTTATTGAGTCTTAGTTATTCTTCCGATGACCCGTTGTCATCAGAAACTCTACAAATATATGCATTCAGAAGGTAGTTTGTTCTGGTTTCAGTGCAGCACATTACTTTTATTCCATATTTAACTGGTTTATTTGGGATATACATTTTAAAACGGTACCGACCTCTAAATCCTACAAGCATTTCATCGACGCATGATGATTTTCCGATGGAATAGTTGGCCTGGCAGATGTTGAACATATCAAAAATCTCTGATATTGGTGCTGCTGAATTTACTGCATTCCTAACATCTCTGCTTTCTGGATCGTCGAAAACCACATAATGCACCTTATGATCTCCGTACCCGTACCGTTTGTAGCGATAAGTGTGTCTATATTTTCAATATGGGAACTGAATATTGACGTAAATGCTAAAAATCCCATAAAAGCATATAGTTCAGTCTTCTCAGCCCGTTCTCGTCCTATTCTAACATTTGTCCATTTCAGAATCTCTCCACAACTGTTGTCATTGAACAAGAGTTTTTAAACTGATAAATGATCAACAGTATTCCCAAAACATTTTGCTGCTTGTCGTAAATCAGGTAACTGCAACACTATGTTGTGCTGTGGTCGTCGACCTCTGTTTGACGTAGCAGGTTCTTTGGACCTTTGAAACGATTTTTTCCGTGATAATAATTTGATTTTCTGCCTTCAGCCGCCTCAGTGTTTCCACAATCAGTTTCCTCATTCTCATCCTGTCCTTTATTCTCAAGCTCTCCTTCGTTCTCAGCCATATTTGCATCACCGAGTTAAGAACGAGTAGTCTACTAATTCAGGATGTAACTCCAGAATTTGTTTTAGAAAACAATGTTTGACCTTTACCGCAAGCAATAAATAATGTGTCATACGTTAGGATTATTACTGGAGTAAGTACTTTTAATCACCTAAACATCCTGGATCACAACTCTAATTTTTCAAAAGAAAAATAAAAAAGTAAGATTTATATATTTGTTTACATTTTGTGTTGGCGTATTTTTGATTCCACATCTCTAACGGCTAAAATAACAAATCAGCTACAAGTTATTATATTGTTATACTTGTAATACATCTATCTAAAACGTATCTAAAACTTTCGCTTGATCCATCTCCTTATAAAGCTCAGTTTTCTCCATAAAGCTTCAAAAATATTTCCCGAATCTTTTTTTGACTGAATACATGATCTGCAATTTAGATTCCAGAGCACGAACTGGATTTCTATTTTGCATCATATCCCAATCATTACCATAAACGAAAGTGTGAATTTTAATCAAAAAATTATGAACACGTGTTCAAATCCTATTCTGCTGACGTACTTGAAGACCGAAATCAATTCCTAATGGATAAAATAACCATCAAGTTGTCAAAAAATAACAAATTGACATACTTGGCACCTATATAACGCCTCTCACGTTTTTCTGAGCTAGCGATCTACAGGTTTATTATGGAATGGAAATATTAAGGGTTAATTCAAATTGATTTTCAACTTACCTGAGCTCATAAAATAAGGTATCCTAAATCTACCGGACAGAACTCTATCACGAAGAGCTTGTAGGGAACAACCGTCGAATGGTAATGCACCACACACCAAGACGTACAGCACAACTCCCAAACTCTGAAAAGATAAATAAACGTATTATCACTGCCATTGTAAGAAGTGGCAAAGAGTAGGTTAACGATGTACTTCCCAAGTAATGGTATCAGTTTATGTGCTTTCGATTGCCTCAGAGTATGTTATGAGTGAAGAAGACAAGAAGGCGGAGCCATCTTGAAAGACCTTAGATGAATTGGTGAGTCTAATGAAGAGCTTCTGGACAAATAAGAAGATGACTTAGATGATGTAATAATGTGGAGCTAGGACATGTAAGCCTGTAAACGCCCAAAGTAGGAAGCTGGGAAGAAAGAGGAAAACAGTCGCGGGTCGATAAACAAGGAAATCAACATGGGTTGCGACCAGTGGACACCATCAGGGCTTCGTCAAGATCAAGAAGGTGATCCAGATCCCAGGAGAGTTCGGCAATGGAAAATGGTTGGCCGGCGACCTGCTAGGCAAGATCATGCAGCACTTTTCGCAGAGGCTTATTGGGCTCAGTGTCACTCACTGACTTTGGAGGATAGACAGAATTCTAGAGAACAACGACGGAACAGAGAAGCGGAGACAGTTTGTCATTCCAAGAAGCAGGGTTCTGGAGGTTTTGCGTCACCTGCATATTGGGAAGTCGGGGGGTCACAAAGGTGCGTGAGCATTTTTACGGGGTGTATTACTGACGATGTGAAGGAATGGTGTCATGAGTGTACCGTCTGTTCCTCGAATAATGGACCTCACCAAACAACAAAAGCTCTTATGAGTACAACGTCGGAAGCCCTTTTGAATGGATCGCCATAGATATTGAATGCTCCTTCCAGAAACAGACCAAGGAAACAACTACATCTTGGTAGCAATAGACTACTTTACTCAGTGGGTAGAGGCTTCTGATATACAGAACTAGGAAGCTGGAACTGTTGCCGACATTTTAGTAAATGAACTCATCTGCCGCTTTGGGGTACCGCTACAGCTTCACTGTGATCAAGGGCGAAATTTCGAGAGCGAGCTGTTCCGGCAAGTATGCTAGAAATTGAGGATCTGGAAGACAAGGACAACTGCACTACATCCACAGTCGGACGGAATGATGGCAATCTACGGAGGTAGCACAAAAGCGACATTTGAGGGTACCAAAGAAGTGCAGCAAGACCTGTTCAGCCTTCCAGAAGAATATTCCTTGGCACCCAGCCTCTCAGCAAGTGTTGATGAGCATGAGCAGATATCTCGAACATGTCAGATTGTTCGAAACTGGTCATGGAACGTTCGAGTTGGGCATTTTTGTATATATTGGAGCATCGAGCAGTGACCTCAGTCAGTCAGTCTTCAGATATAAATTAGCGTATAACTTTATCAGTTTAAATGAATTAGTATTAGTGTCTTAAGAACGTTACAATATGTTGTCAACATTACAAAATTTTAGTCTTTTCCATAATTTCAAAGCCTTATTTCAAGAGGTCAAAGTTCTACATTCAGATAAAAATCGTCAATATACTGATACAACTGCACGTGGAAGACAACGTCAACAACCTACTTAAGGTCATCTTTTATGAAGCTAATTACACTTTCGTAATTATTTATGATCCTCATTCGGTTAATATGCAGTAATATGTGGTGATAGTGATTACGAAAACAGAAGCGGAACAGATCAGCTCCCTTTGGAAAAAGAAATTAACTGTTCCCTAACATGTCATATAACTGGTAGAAGAAATACATATTGTTTATATTTGTAATATTTGAAATGTATTGCAACTATATCATGTTCATAAGTCAGATGCTTATATGCAAATTTTTTGTCCATGAATATTAAAAAGAATTTTATGATTATTGTGATTTAATGCAAATGTGTGAACAATTATATGTTTCCAACAAGCACAGAGTATTACCAGAGTTCAAATTTTATAGATGATAGACCGTACCCAAGCAACACCAACTTTTTTTACATCTAACTACGTCCATTCTTTGACCGTCCAAAAAATATTTTTAAAATGATTGGGGGCCTCGAAAACATCTAAAAATGAAGTATAAGCTTCTATTTTTTCCTAACAACTTTGCCGGCACTGAACTGATTTTTGAAAACTAGTGACAAAGTGTCATGGAAAGCCTAAAAACCTGTCCGAGTTATGGCGGGGTCAAGAACTAATGGACAGACAAACAGTAAACAGACGGGAGGTCATATGAGTAACATGTTTTTCCGTAATGTAGATGGCTTGAAACATCAAAAGATACAATATCTCGAATTAAATTTTTTTCTCAATTACAATACTTCCCACCCCATTGGCAATTTAAGTAAAATAGAAAAGTCAAAATAAAAAAAATTTGCCAGTATACAAACGGTAGAAGTCGGAAGACATAATTTCAATCGATTTGACGGTGGTGGCTGGAGTTCTCCCGATCGACCTACTGGTGGAGGATAGATCTGAAGTCTATAGAAGAGAGGAAGCCAGGAGTGAGGAAAGAGAGAAACTGTTCCTGAAGTGGCTGACGACAAGCAGAGAAAACTGGCATTGACTTTAGGGAAAGGCTCACCGTTGACAGCTTTGTAAACGAAGCCAAATGGAGTGAAATTCAACCAACTTTAAGGCATATGATGAAAAGTGCTTGACTAGAGAAACAGACTCTCGTAACCTGGGGTTTTTACATGAATAAATGGTAAATTATGTAGATAGGTAGTTACGGATGGGGACAAATACCTTTTGGTATGAATTGTAACAGCACTACCCACCGCGACGAAATACAAATAGCACCCAATGGTGGGATACATAGCGATGAACGAGGGGTTTTAGTGAGTATGCCATATTTCCGACAGACACAAGCTTCTGGCGGAAAAGGCTGATAGAACAATTCCGTAGAGCTTTTCCACTTGAGAGGGGCTATAGAAGCTTACTCCTGTCTAATAAGGGACATTGTTCAAATTATTCGAGTAGTCAAGGTCACTTGGGTTGCCTTGTTAGATCACCATACGATACTGACGCGTCTAGGCTAAAGACGAAACATGCATGTCTATTGCAGGTCTGATGCATAGTGGAATGCAATTAATGACAGTTGTCAGCTTCTCACGTGAAACAGCCGAGAATACGGTATATCGTAAATAGTGTTTACAAAGAACAAGGGATGTCGCTGTAAATCATTTCACCGTTGTTGACAGATGTCATAAGTCATAAGGGACATATGTTGCCGCTTCAGGCAGTCCAAGTGTTAGGACCTTGACTTCGTGAGTTGCCAATGGGCAGCGCCACCGTGCGCGATACTTGGAGATGGGTGTTGATGTTGTATCTTTGTTCTTTCTATTTGTTTTTTACCAGTGATTCTTGGATTTTCTATAACTGAGAAAGTAGGAAAGTACTACTGCGACAATAAGAAAAAATCGTATGCTTTGAAAATCGTTTTAGTGGTAGCGGAGTTATCGTCAACTACACCTAGGTGCATGGACATTCCAAAATATTCGAAATTATTTCTCAAGGATTTCATCCATTCAATTTGTATAATCCTGAACACCTATATTTCATCGTAAATAAAATATAAATAATGACGCGGTGACGTAAGACGGTAGCAATCAACGACGGACAGCTGACTGTGGATGCCTTGTCGTTCATAGAAATGAATAATCATCAAATAAATACAAAGGAGCTGATTTTGTTTCGCTTATTCATGGAACTACTACTGGAGATTACTGCATTTTAATTGGGACAGAATAATAACTGATTATGACATTGTGTCTTGATCTGTTTGAAAATGGGGTCAAGTCAGTTGGCTCAGTTTTTTTTAGAATTCTGGTCGGATTTCAGACTAAAAATCCTGTTTAGAAGCACGTTCATAAATAGGAGGAATTATGGCCATTTTCGGAATATTAAAATTTTTCTGAATTTTTAAACTTTAAGAAGAATGGTTTCCAACATTTGCGATATTATTCTAATGCAAAACCAATAGAAAAAAATGAAAATTTGATTCCAAACTGATATCATCACGTGGGGGGTACAGAGTTAATCTACCTGATGCTATTTTTGTGGGATTGTTTGTTGGATATAGTCGACTTACCCAAATGTCAATCTCAGGTCCAACGTATTTCTTCCCCTCAAAGACCTCCGGTGCAGCATAAGGTGGTGAGCCGCACCATGTCGACAGTTGTCCTCCAGGTGTGTAGTAGTTGGAGAAGCCGAAATCAGCTATTTTTATACTATTGTTAGAATCTAACAATAAATTTTCAGCCTGAAATGAAAAGAAAAACACATGTCAAATATGAATGCGATATTTTGAACACACTTGTTCTTAGTTGACATGCATGAGAGAAGTAAGTATGATGACGAAAGTCAAGTTTTCTGGATGCTTCATAATAATAGTGATCATAATGAATCATTCTACCCCTAGAATCCCCACATTTTTCTTTCTTAAGAATAAGTTTTAAAATTAGACATGCCGACCTCCATAAGTTGCTCAGATGAAGTATCAAAAGAAGCATGTAAGTGCATTTATATTGGGCAACATATAATGTGCTCTATTCGTGTTTTAAATTGCGTGGACACGATCCAGAAAAGTACAGCACGTTTGGTGGTCCCGCCTAACTTTATAAAACACCTCCACAGTCTGAAACATCCAAAAAGGTCTATTTTATAGATTCTACCATGGTATGTTCGAACGAGCTGTCTCGTATAGTAACACCAAGAGCCATCAGTACAACAAACACCAGACGGGCCCAACTGACACAATTCTTCTTGACAGGTTGAGCATTCAACAGCTCGAACGAGTCATTCTTCTGTTTCTTCTCCTATCGTTTCAATTCACCGTATTTCATGTCAATATGAATACTTTACCCACTCCCAGCGCTTTTGGAGCATGATAGACTATCTGTGATTGTCGTCCTCGAGCATAAACACTTTTAGCTACTACGTCCGTTACGGTCAGGAACTGGGGCTGAAATGATTGCATAAAAAGAACAAAGATCGTCAGCCGTATCGGGAAGCGGTGTGGCGTGCTAGACTTCGCAACGGGGAGCTCCTTGTACTCCCACACTTCCCTCAGTGACGTCATTAGGAAAATCGATGAGCGCGTCATCGTATCCATCGATGCCCTTTTTACCGTGAGTGCTTTGGAAGGGTGGAAAATGTAGGTATAAGGATGAGTGGTTACAAGAATCCTGAACTGCCTTAAAGGGATTCAAGGGAACGCAAGAGACGTTGCTTTAATATAAGTGTATGCTCTCAACTATTTATGTGACGGGTAGACGAGTACAAAACGATTAAGTTGTATATACCTAACATTTATCAGCAAGTGTCGCGTAATGTGGTGCTGTCCATTGTCACTTTACGAAGTAAAATCGGCCTTACAGCTTGGATTTTTCTTGAAAGCGCTGAAAGATGATGTTTACCTCATCTATGAACAATGGTGAATTGATTTCCAGCTAAACCCCTTGTCTTTACGGAACACTTTTACGATGACAATGAGCTTAGGTAAGAGTGTGATAGTACCATTGTATTGCAACCTAATTCTTCTCTACTGTCAGTCCTCCGGGCTGTCCTGACGAGTTTATGCTGAAGAAAAAACATATGTCTATACGTCTACGTGGCTAATGCCCAGATGATGGAACATCGTTGACAGGTCATCTTTCACTGTTTATCAGGGCAAGGAGTAAGGGCCATTTAATTTCGTAATATGCCAATAGATAGCACCACTTTGTGGGACACTTGTGAGATAAATGTTACTGTGTATTTCCGAATGAGACCAAACGAGAAAAAAAAATCGCAGTACTTTCTCAATTTTTTTTATATCATCAATCCTCTAGTTTTTTGAGTATGTTGGCTCAGTACTTTCAACGCTGTAGTTAAGTTTTATCCCCAGTACTCACAACCAGCGTTTTAAGGTCAATATGAAGCGACATTTTTCTTTACGAGAGGTTATCTAAAAACAAACGTACTAATGTTTTTGCATATAGGTCAAATCTTATACTTATCATTGCTGTGATGTGGCCTAAACATAATACTGCGAAAATTCCATTTGACGAAACACTATATTTAATATTATTTTATTGACTCGGTCCCAAATGTACTGAAACGTTTTTTTACTGAAATTCATATTTGTTTGGATACAAGCTCTACAAAAAATGTTGTGTCTCTAATCCAAGTTGAGGATGTTTTCAGTAACTCTGATGTATTTTCAATTTTCCCATCTCTAGTCCTTCCAAAGTAGCTACTCCTCCACAAGGGTGCTCTTCTCATCTAAGTTTCCTGAAGAGTTCAGGTCAGAAAAAGCGATAAGATAAGGGTTGGAAAAAACTTTGCGGAGGCAGGACGCTGCCCATTTATTTTTTCTCCACTCACCGATATATGTTCTTCAGGATTATTAATCAAAGTTAAAGAGGGTCATTTCCACACATGGACATGTTTTATGGTACATGTTTGTCTACTCTTTCAACATATTTACTCGCAATAGAGATAGAGATAACTTGTAAACCGCTTTCTCTGTGAGATCAGCTTTTAGAGAGGTGGTTTAACTTTATCATTTCTGTGAAAAAGTTGTGGGTGTGGAGGGGGAATCTAATTTTGATATGGTAAATGACGTTCTACCATCTATAAAGCTTTGATCCTGAAAATCCTCTGGTTGCATAATCTGCATGTTGTACTTCAGTATAACTTTTCAGGAGTGCAGTTAACAAATTCCAAATAACCTCCGTAGTTGTTAAAAATGATGATTGTTCACATATGTGCCATCAAAACAGATTGAAATAGTTGTGTGAGAAGCCCTCTAGTTCCCATCTAGAACTGTTGGTAATCGGTGGCATATAGTAATGCTAAGTGTCATATGTTTGTCCATTTCTTTCCAATGCAGCATGGAATGATGGGGAGACAAGACGAAAGAAGTTTTTCGCTAGTCAGTTTTTGATTAGGCAGCAAGTAGTGGTGGGCTGACAGAATGATTTGACAAATTTATGATGTTGATTTTTTGTTCATTAAATCAGCGAACATGTTTTCATCGAAAATTACTTAAATAGATTGCGTTACAACAGAAACTTCATAAAATAAATATAAAATCCATACAGATTAAAATATATATCCTTTTTGTATCTTGTTAATTAAATATAACTGGGGAGTTTCTGAATCGGGACAAATGAATCGAAGTAGGCAGGCCGTTTATTTAGCCTCATTATACATTATAACATACTTTATATCTTTATAATATATAATAATATATTTATAATATTAATAATAGACTGAATTGACATTTCATTTTCCATGTTTTTTTACCCGGCTCAAAATGATAGTTTCCGGAGAAAAAACAACACATTTGACATTCCAATGAATATGACATCTATGTGCCTCATTTTCAGGTTATATAAACATTTCTAGATCCGATTTTCGATGTTACATAACAATGTTACAAAAAAAGTGACTAATAAAACAGATGAATGGGCAAATAGGTAATTACCTAATTATGTTTGCTGACGCTTGAGTCGTCAAATATTTGTAATTGTTGTATACCACTATGCGATTATCTTTGTGACGTCATTGCGATACACGTTAACAATCAAATTGGATAGTGGTGATTGCTCATTTAATCACTTGTTTGAACTGGACGTTGCACAATGAATATTGCTACCAAGGTACTTATAATGATGTTCAAGCTTCAATCACAAATTTTCCCGCTCACAAGTTAGTTATTTTTTGTTATTACGCGATAAGTAACGTGCATTTTATATCACATATCGTGTCAAATAATCTAGAAATTTGATATTGAAAGGACGCAAGTCATGAGTTTGACAAGATTTTATTTTACAATGCTTCTTGTACGTTACAAGGAAAATTCACTGTTTTATATACCTGACAATCCAGTAGGCTGTAGAGGTGTAACAACTTGTTGTGTTCTGTAACCTAATAAATAACACGATTTCTGTTTTATTTATAATCAAGTTAGCACCTGTTTATTCCTGTTTAATCATTCATATGTTCCAAAGTTTAAAAAATCTTCCATTTTATAAAAAATGATTGATTGGATGGCAACTTTCTTTTGTCAGTTTCAATAGCTTTTTGTGAAAAAACTTTCAATAGTTATTAATGGAAATTGATAGCTTTTAAAGTTGTCAGATTTCGAATGTGTCACATAACCTTGAAATATTGAGGCGCGTTTTATGGAAATGAATAATCGTATAGTATCAAGTAGAAAACAAGGGAGGTGAAATGAACCCTTAAGTTGGCACTAAAGTTTCGAACATATTTGGAACGAAAGTTGCAGCATGCATAAAAATAGATTGAAAATATTTTATTTAAAAGTCATACTTCTCTCTCAATAATAATTATCCACACTCAAAATATGCTTGACATTTGACTAGTTGAAACTATTTTTATTTTCTCATTAGAGCAAGTATTGTTGATCCACTGTATCTTGTCACCATATTAGCGTTATAGCCTTTAAACTATACATTTTTGTGTTTGTTCCTTGTTCAGAAACAACACAAACATTATTCAATATTTAGAAAAAATTCATTACCAGCAATCTTTTACCGGAACATAGTAAAAGATATTGATAGTGCAATAAAATATCTAAGAATATCTATAGCCTACCTTCAAATCTCGATGTACTATATTACGATTATGGCAGTATTCTACAGCAGACAAAATTTGCCAAAACTTAATCCTAGATTGGTCTTCAGTCATTCTACCATATCTGGCAATATAATCTGAAACAAAAAATCAAAGTTCCATTCTTCATATATATTTTTTAATGTTTTATCGAAGATCAGATGAAACTACTGATTGATTAGTACTGACTGGTACTCGGTGTATACTCTCCACTATGTAGTAGTAGTAGTAGTAATGGGGAGGCAAAGTCTGGCAAGTAGGCCACCTTTGGCCCTTTTCGCCATCCCCAAAGGGCATTACTAGAACTATGGCATACATGATAGTTTCTTAGTGTCGAACCTTCAAGTCCTTTTAATAAGGGCCATGATGTCCGAACATGTCAAACTCTGCTCACCCAGGAAGTGGAACGAGGTCTCATTCTCCTCCCAGCACTTCTGACATATTGGGTCTTTGACCACTCCTATGAGTGTCAGGTGCCTGTTCAATCTGCAGTGACCTGTCAGGATCCCTACTAACAAGTGGAGTGAATGCCTCCTCCGGTTCAATAGCCATAACTCCCTACGTTTTTTGGGGCCTGCTATGAACCTCTTGGACTGCCTGCAGTCATCTCTTTCCAACCATGCTTTCACAAGTTCGTAATACGCCCAAATATCTAGGGCATTACTAACCTGGCCTCTTCTAATAGCCAGCAAAGGGTTCAGGGCCAACGCATGTGCCCCTTGGTCCCATCCTCGCCAGGCAGTCTACTTTCTTGTTTCCTACTCCACTATAGATCTGGACTGCTATAGTCATGAATGTTGCGGTGCTTGTCTTAATACTCCTAGCACACCCTCATCTGGGATATGACGCATGTGAATCATGAAGATGTACAGGAAGGACAAGAAATGTTGCTGTGAATCAGTTCACTATTGTTTAGACTGTAGGGTATAAGGGCCTCTATCGCCAGTATTAAGCAGTGTCCAAATTGTTTGTAAAAATATCACACCTTCACCTTTATAGGTATATATAGAAACTAATTGCTCTCTGTCAAGTCACCGAGCTGTACTGACGACTTCTGACCAAAACGAAACATGCATTTCTATAGAAGGCCACATGTATAGTGGAGAGTGTACGATTACCAATATCTGTAATATGACAATTTCGATAAATGGCATAGATTCCTTTTTATTTGTACTAGGCTATCCAATCATCAATAATCCAAAAATAACTCTTGATTCCTCAATAATAGCCTATATTTCCCATACCAACCTTTAGAGATAATAACCCGAATGAGAACATTAAGTAAAGTAGCTTGACTTTGTACTTTCCATGATGCCGATGTACGCTTCAAAATATCATTTTTGGATATAACGAAATTTTACAGAAACTGAATTAGCGATTTAAAAAATTATCAAAGAAATTTTGTGGTTACGCCCTACATTTAAAAGCTTATGAAACATTGAGTTTATTCCTACAAAAATTCAGAGACGGTTCGTACTGCACTGAATATGCCCAGACATTTTAACTTCCCAACAAGTCGAATTCAAATTTTGGAACTTTCAATGCGATGCAATTACAATGAATAAACAATATTCCGAACTGATTCAAAACTGCTTTTACAGTTACAGGATTTGATCTGAACGGGAGTCGTTTATCATATAAAAATCTTATCAGATAGCTCAGAGTCACTCTTGATAAGCTTTTGATCTGGTAAAACCACACAGAAAGAAGCGTTAAAAACAAAATTACAAATTACATTTTGACTACCTCATCCTATGTTATGCAGTTCCTCAGAATTGAGTTTGATGAATAAAGTTCGGCTAGATAAAATAATTGTTGAACTAGTTATCAGTTATATATGTGCAGCTTAGTGTTTTATTTCTAAGACTAAATTTTTATTTGCCAAACGTTATGTTCTGATACATAATTTTTATCTAAATGATTGAAGAGTTTCAGCATCTACAATCTACACATCGAATAATATGAACAAAGCTTGGATCAGTTTGAATGCTCAACTCAATGACCAGTTAGTCAAAAAACAAGTCAATCTATGACGTCATTAGTCGTAATACAATACATATAAATGCAATATTTTCATTGTAACAATTACAAACTCTGAAAAAAGCTTGACCCATTTTGATATCCGGTACATAGACCTCATTGCCGGTGAGACACTCTGCAAAATAAGCTACATAGGCACTTTGTGTCGGTGAAGATCTCTGACTTCGGTTACTGACAACAGAGCCCTGCAACGAATAGTTATAGTACAATTTTAATCAAGAACAACGGGCGTAGTTTGAAATAAAAAAAGTAGATATTGTTTTCGAGGAACTCGGTTCCTCTGACTGACAGTGGGCCAGGTTTTTCCCATAGTTTCCAAATTCCAATTCGTATATCGACTTCCAACTTGCAGATTATCAGCAAATACCTAATTATCCAATATTCGCCAACCCGAGGTTGAGCGGTAATAAACCAAATCAAAGAAGGAAACTACTGGCTGGTTGGGAACGCTCCGAGTTGGACATGAATAAGCAGGTAATCCCAGTTTCAATTTGCCAATTTCCAACGATTAAAGCTCCCTCTAATTGTCCCCGTTTTCTATCTCTCCTGGCCTTTTCCCTTCACGGAAATTTCCGATCCAATTTTCCTCTTGTCGGATGCCTGGGCATTAATAGGATCACTGTCCGAACCGGAGGAAAACGGTTGTTGGTTTATGTTGGAAAAATGCAGTTCACATGAAATTTTCATGTATTGTTGTCAGATTATTACGTGGTAATGTTATGGCGGACGCTCTCCCAAAAGTAGGGTCAAAGGGAAGCGTTTGAGCACTAGGATTACCCCCAAATAGAATAAGAATAAAGAAGAGTAGTTCCAAAGCATCAGACTTTCAGATGGAGACATGTTTGGAAATCTTCGTCAAGAACTCATTGCAAGATCTAGTGTTAGTGAGGGACGATTCTTGGTGGGCCTGATGTCTGGCCACACCTTCAGATGCCACCTGGAAAAGGTACCCTTAGGGTATCACAGACAGGCGATATTGGGGTCTAGCATTGTGAAAACAGAAGTGTGATAGCAGCTTCGACAGTAAGACTTGTCTTGGGAGCTAGAACAGGTGGAAGCACAAAGAATGTAAACATAAATGCGAAAATGTATAGAAAACATGATGACGAAGGAGCAATTACAATTTTCTCAATAAATTCAATTTATTCAAGAACGTATTAGAATGCTGCAAAGGGATGGAATTAACAGATAATCTAGTTTCTTTGTCACTTGGTCTAATTTCTGAATGAGTAATAGTGACAAAAATAAAAAATATCAATTCGTTCATTCGACTTAACGCTAGTGACAATGATATCTGCAAATAAACAATTTTACAGTATATTTTTGTGAACTTTGATAGCAATTATTAAAAGAATCAATCAAACATTGCAGAGCTGCTGATAAAAATACTACGTCGGAGTCTACCTCTTCACTGATTGTTTGAATTGGAATTCTTGTTTTTACATAGTTTTATAGTAATTTTTAATTATGGAACTATTCATGCAATGCAATAGTGGAGAAAAATTTTGGCCAAGTTATGTGCAGAAAATTAGTGTCCCTGTTGGTGACAAAACATTAAAGTAAAATTATGCAATTCATACACAAGGTTTCGTAAATGAGTCTGTGTACTATGACGCGTTTCGCTTTGATATTTAAATCATCGTAAGATTAAAGCAAACTTAACAGGCCACTTTTATTTGTGAAACCTTGTGCGTAAATTGTAATTTTATGATGAAAGAGTTTGACCAAGTAAAACATGTACAAATTTGAAGCAAACCACTAACAATATATTTGTAACAATACAATTTGGTTTTCTTAATATTTAGATCCATACTGAAGTGCATGACCTCTATTTTCATAAATATGCCGGCGGATACATTTGTGATATAAATTTCTGTTTGATTTGTCAGTAAGTACAAAGTGTGAACCAAAAAAAAATTGTACCTCAGAAATTTTATTGTAAAAAGGTATCAGAAAACAAGTAAAATGGAAGGTAATTAGCTTTCGATGGGCGTTAAAGTATCTATAACTAGTTAAGTTCTTAATGTGGATGCTTGTTTCTTTGGAAAACTTGTATATTTTGACTATACTGTGATTCTATGATTCACATAAGAATAAAAATTTCTTGAGCTCCGTTTAGTCCATATATGGAGTTTTTCAGTTGGAACTTCATCATGTTCATCACAAATACACTTGAATAATGGCTCATTAAAGCTGAGAGATCAACCTGCTGCGCCTATTTTATACAGATACTATGAATGAAGTTGTCCATTTCCCATATTTTGGCCCCAGACAAATAATAATAAGGTGGAGAAGAGATTTTGACTATTGAAGCTTAAACATATTTATCGATTAATCATTAAAGATTGAATATCATAAGGAGGTATGATGCCATAAACCAATAATATTTTGTATCAAAATAAAAACAAAAGGTGTGTATCGCATAACATGTTGATAAAAATCAAAAGAAGAGAATCCTTCACTTGGCAAAAACATTTTCTAATACACGTGCGAATCAATATTACGCATATATTCTAATTCTAAGCACAAATAAATCTAAAAAAAATATCAGAATCTTGCTCAGGCGTAAAACAGCAAGACGCTTTAGTATCATAGACGTCAGTTCATATACACACGTGGAACATAATTCTAAGATGAAAAAAAACCCGAGCTATTCACCTATTATACACATTTGAGTAGATCGTCCCACTCATCTGACGCATGTACATATAAATATTCACCGGAATAAGCATAGGTCCGACGAGAGGGGAAAAAGGCGATTCCTCCTGGCCCCGGATTTACGGGAGGGGGCCCTGTACGTTTTGAGGGCTTTATTAAAATGTGTAACTTTTCACATTGTTGCATGCCATTTTTATTTGAGGTCTTTAGTTGTTTATAAATTGTTGTTTTCGTTTTTCAGGTCTTCAGGAGGCTCGATCTCTGATCTCGATCTACCCCCCCCCCCCTCAACGGATTTCCTCTCGACGAGCCTAAGTACAAAAAACTGTAATCAGAATCCATGCTTCTTTTAAATATAATTGAGTGACTTAACTTACAAGATAGGAGAATCTCATTTCTGAAAGAAGAAGGATGTCGTCCTAACATTCGTCTGCGCCTGGATATGTTTTTGTTGCAGTGATTGCATTTCCACTCTTGATCTAATATCATTGAGCTACATTTTCATCGAACGTTTAGGAATTGCGGTACAGGTTTACTGAGTCTCTTAGCACGGAACTCGTTTCTAAGTTGGACATATTACACGAAGTTAAAATGATCAGAGAATAAATTTTATAAAGCAATCATATTCACATGGATATGATATGACATACGTGAAAGCACCGTAGCAATAAAAATATTTCGTAATACGCGCACCTCAAGCGTTTATTATCAAAAAACAGTACTTTGGAAAATTTTCCGGTTTATTTAGATCTGAAGCGCAACGCGCCTCTGTTACATAAACTAAATAGATTTAAGGTAGCACTTAAAATAAGATAGTTACAGCACTTATGCGGACAATAATAGCTCTACTGAATCAAAACATTCATAAACAAAAGCACGTATATTTCTAGGAAACTGCGAGCAGGCGGTTGTCTCGATTTTTCAACCTAGGAATGCTGCATCTCACGGTCACTGGACGACGCCGACGCCACATCTAGCGTCGCGGCGGGCGTCGGTATATTACCATGACGTCACTATTGAGCTAGAGCCAAGGTCCGCATCTGCGATATTTACTACCGGTCGCTCGATAAGTAAAGTCACACTTTAGGTACTTTTGTTTTACGATTTTTTTTAGCCTTTTTTCAGTCTGGAAGAAGATTGATTAAGCATATTATGTACATATATACACATTGCCTGATATAGACATGAATGTTTCAGTCTTAGCCTAGACGCCTGTGAGTACAGCTTAGCCCCGCTCCAGTAGAAAGCAAATATCAAACTTGTGAATGTGATAGCAACGTACATGATCGCCCTGAATGTCACTTTAAATTGTTATTACTGCAGCTTTACGTTAGAATGAACAGTAACAGATGAGTTGTGTGAGTTGATAAATTATATTATAGTTTAAACAACAAAATAAACACGATTTAATATCAAACAACACTAAAAAGACAAAAATAACTATTAATCATGTAGATTGTAGATGCTCTTACTTGGTGAAAGTTTTCCATCATTCAGATAAAATAATTGTGTATCAAGAGTTTAATCAAGTTTTTTTGGTCGAGTTTTGAGTTTGTACAAGAAACATCTGATCTGAATTTACTTACCAAATATCTCCCCTTGGCTAGCATACTCGGAAACTAGATATATCATATTCTTCGTTTCCATGACCTGTAACACAAAAAAGTGACATTAAGAAGTCTCCATTACGCACCAATACATATAAAGAATTTTGCTTATTAATCCACATTATGCACAGATCGAAGTTCAGGCTGCAGAATGATTTTATTATGTGCTCACTTGACATTTATCGTTTGAAATTTCATTAAAATCGGTTCAGAGCTTACTGAGATTATGAAGTTGCAGACAGACGAAGTCTGACAGCCCAAAGAAAAAGAGTATTTTTTAGTGATCCAGACATTATGAAACATCCAAAACTATCAATCAAATTAGTGATTTGCATTTTCGATCGACCAGATTTTTTCTCATCTGCCATTAGTTTCTCATATTCAGATATACCAGAAGAAACACAGGAAATAGATCTTTTTCTCTTCCTTTGTGTAAAAAAACTATAACTAAAAAGAAATGTATATTTTCTGCAATCAAATACTATAATACTCTACCAGCAAAAATGATAAAGAAAAAATTGACTCACTGCTTAAGTACATAAAATAATTGTAAATCTACTGAGTATGAAAAAATGTAACAAAATACGACTGAATATAAATGTTATACAGATAAGTCTTCTAAGCATATCAAATATTAATATAAGCACTAAGTGAACATGTTTGGGTGACAGGAAGTGGAGTAAAATGGGAGACAATTTCAACATGAATATAAAACAATATGCCTTTGCCACGGTGAATAATGTTTGTCAATCCAATTTGCAACCTAGCTTGGTTGAGAATGCTTCAGAGAAATATCTAATCAAAGGTCTCCAAACCTACAGATCAGCGAAATAAAATATTTCTACCCGTTAACATCCTATACTTTTTTCCGACAACGATATCCTAATGTCAAAATCGATAGCAGGGACAGTCACCGTTACAACTTAGCGTTTACGTTTCTGGATGGTTAGTTTGGCAGATTTGCCTTGTAATGAGGTTATGATACAGTCATAAATAACAAAGGAACACGATTCCGTGTGTCCATAAATCCACCAGCTCTAAGGGTTTGACGTATTCTGGTCCATTTAACACGGCGATAACATGCTGGAATGTTCAGCAGCCCTTGTATGTTTGGTTTACGGTTTAATTTATTCAAGCATTCCAGGTTGCACCAGTTGCAACCCAGATACATTTCCAACCGATTGACATACGAATCCTATTTATGAGGAATGTATCCAGCTCTTGTTTAGGCATTCCAGTAGGGATATGCAGGCTATGGAAGCAAGAGAAGCTTACCTTACAAAAATACAAAAATCATCTTCTGATTTTTTTTAAATAGGAAACAATTTATTTAATCCTATTAAAATTGTAGAGATTAAACAAATGGCCGCCTTCTAACGTTAACTTTAGTGGTTGAGGATAACGTTGAAAATGTTAGTAATGAAACGCGGGCCTCAGAAGCAACAAGTAGTTCCAGTGGGTTTTTAGAATGTTTGGAAGAAAATTTTAATTTCATTTATTTGTTGAGCATATTTTCAGAAATATTTCCATAATCTGACAATATTGAATAAGACAAATGATATTGCGTTTTGCTTAAATGAGATTTCAAATCCTTGTTGTGCCTAAAAAGAGATAACAGATTCATCTTGTGCAAAGTGATGACGTTAAACGACAGATGGGATTTGTTTAGACATCATTCAGATGCCTCTTTTGTGAAATAGTCGATCAAATTCAGTATGAAATAAACTGTATTTAACGATATAAATGATGTTTTATTTCTCGAGCCCTGCAATTTTCTTACCTCGTTGGTGCACAGGAGAAGTGACCCATACCAAACTTCTTAGTTATCCAGTCGAGCAGTTTTAAATGTTCAGAAATATCGTTTCCTACCTAGTTTTGCTTTTTATTGACTCATAAAGACTATTTTAGTTCTCCAAGATAAATAAGGTACATAATTACTTTACTTTAAGTTCTAGGGTTGATAACTAATAGATTGATAATTTGAAATGCCTACTAAAAGAGATATTTGTAAATTTGAGTCACTATTCTCGACAAATATTGGGTTAAAAACATTACCGATTTTTGTCTCGAAGCAAAACGTCTCACTTTTCATTATTAAAGCGCCATTTCTATCATATACAGGCCGTTAAAAGAAAAATGTGTACGGCACTTTTTTGTGTGCAGTTCGAGTTCGGCTGTATTATTAAAGCTAAAGCTAAAGAAATCTGACGTTACTCATGAATACTAAATGTAATTCCTGAAAGGTTAAACAATAAGCGTAGTTTCTGATGGATTAGACTGGTTTATAATTTAAAAAAATATATAGTTCTGGATCTGCCGCTATCGCATGCCATGTCGACTTGAATTCAGACGTGATTTTATTGATTTGCCATTCAATCAGTGATTTTAGCAAATTATTTGCTGTGAGAGTCCCATATTTCATAATGTCTGTAATAATAGCTGTAAGACACGACAAAGCAGAAATTATCACTAATATTCAGTGAAACTGTAATCGATAGTAAACATCGCCAAAAGGGAAATGGAACAAATACCGTACAACATAGAAAAAAGATTGCACCCTGACTTGCGCCCCTGTGCACAACCTTTGGTGATAAGGGTTGATGGAAGAAATACACTGATAAAAATTTGTGAAACTTTTCATAATTTTTCGTGATTTGAATGCAATTATGTGATCAATAATGACTAACAAGTAAGGAGTACTACCTATGTAAACAGTTTATAGATGAACATTTCCTAATTTTCTAGCAACATCTAAAGGTCTCTGGGGATAACAATGCTTTCCCTCTCATAAGCGCGGAAAGTAAAAAACATTCATATTAATGCACGAGAGTCAATCTACTTGATGATGTTTTTTCACAGGTAGCTCCCGTTAGTTTGGCTCACGTTAGCAGCTTTTGTGGTCAGCGCCTCGCATTAGTATGGACGTTATAGGGAGAATAATTTTTATCCTCAATAGCTACCTACACATATATGAAAAAAATTGAAATACGGGCAGTTCAATGCAGTAACGATAATGTTAATTACATAATACTGCTGAGATTTAATATTACGTAAGGTACGATTGTATAAGCATTTTTTTAGATCCGGCAAAAAACCTAATCAAATTATCTGCTTTTGTAATAATGCTATTATCTTCAATGCATGACGTATATAAGTAATCCTATCTTTATGTCACTTCCAAAGAAAAAATGTATTCTGATTAGATACTGGCAAACATAATTATTTAATGTTACATATATTTCGAAATCGATAGAAAGGGAATTTCAGAATTACCACAAGAAGCAAATATTCAAGTATTGATTCTGTAATTCTCATGTGTTACTTTTCACCTATGTGTGGTTGACCAGCCATCAATTCATCCACATTTTTACTTCTCAGGAACAAACCAGGGAAGTGTTGTGATCATATAAATTTTCTAATCTGAGGTGATACGTTTAAGCAACTGCCAGTCTGTCTGTCTGTCATCTCACTCGCCGTAGTTCCTGTTACTGTAAAAATAATTTAATGTGCTCCAAAACTTTGGAGCTCACAAAGCTCGATTTTTGCGCATGTGGAATTTCCTTATATCCTGCTACTACCAATGTGAAAACTCTGCTGTTTTAACATACTTGTAGTCTCAAATTAAATATTAAAAGTCTACCGCGCGATCCCAGGGAAACCATCAATTATAAACGACAAACATTTTGATCAGCAAAGTACTATTACTGATCTATGGTTTCATTCCTCTGTACACTTTTCCATCTGACAGGAAAAAACAGTATGAAGAGAAATGTTTATGGATGAATTGTGCAAAACATAGATCAGTTGTGAGAGTAGTTCTCAAATCTTACCAGACAAAATGTTTTTTTTAATTAACTTCATAGAAAGATGCAGTCTAGTTTTTGGAACATGTGTCACACTAATCTGTATTTCACAAAACGATTCATTGTATAAGAATGCGTAGTAGCGGGCTTCCTAGGTGGTCGATTTCATGAAACCAACGATCAAAATTTAATACATACAGTCGTCCCAAATAAATATGAAATGACGGCCAATTTGGTGGTTTGCCAATTTCAGCGTCACGAAAATCGTGGTCGACACATGAATGGCCATCCGAACGAGTGCATGTGATCGTCGCTACTTGAAGCGATCTAATAGTTGCTATTTCCTAGAAAGCAGCATCGAGAGTTGTAAAACATGTTGGAGGAACATTAAGGACAAATCGATAACTGCATGAATAATCTATAAAAAATTCATTAAATTTGTTGGTACGGACGGGACTTGAACCCGTGCTCCCAGCATTCCGTGTTGACGCCATAAATCTCGGCCATCACACTGCGGGACCAATCAATCCAAGGCGTCTTTTGAGGTACGTTCCCGCTCGCGCCATTCATCCCTCCGAGCTTCTCCTTCCACCCTTTCTGGTGAAGTGTCGAGTATACAATTTGCGAGGTCCGTCCCGAGGTTACATCATGTGGTATGAATATCTGCTCAATTTATTTACAAAAATAGAAAATATTGAAGAGAAGGTTTGCATTTTATTGTTAGAGTAAAAGCAATCACTTGCTAAAAACTACCTACAATTTTTTTATGAATTACCAGTACTTAGAAGTTCTTTTGGTCATGTTCAAGTGAAAAATACCTCAATTTTATGGATATGAGTTTCTGTACAATAGTTTATTTATATGGTGCTGTAAAAAGACCAACTAAATCTTCTGATTATGATCTCTAGAACAGTGTTGTATGTCCCGACCTGATTCACTCCAAGGCCCGTTAAAAGATTTCTGGACCGATAGTTGGATCTTTCGCGTCCAGCAAATACTAAACATTATGTGAAATGGAGAACCATTTATACAGAATTTTTTGAGGTATGCTGGTCTGTTGGTATCCCATATCTGTAAGGTCAAACAAGCAAACAGATCTGATGAGTACAGCATATGATTATGGAGCAACTATTTTAAAGTATGCCATGGAAAACTGTCTTCATAATTGAAACAAAAGCAACTACTTCGCTCAAAGTAAATGCCTGAAGTTTAATAAAATATTTAAAATACAGTAATAGCTTCAAAAACGTATTTATCAATGGATTCCTCCTTGCATGTGTAGGGATGCGCTTAGCAGCAAATCCTAAAGCTTTTGGATACAATCCAGACACAAACAATACGTTTTGTGGATGTTCCCAACCTTACAAAGGACTTTTACAGTCTAGAGCATCAGTGGTTGATCTGTCTTTGTTATTATATAGATATAATATAATATTCCTGAAAACCCTTCTTTTGAAGTGTGAAGTTTAAGTGAAAAGAACTCTTTTTTCCCTTTGCGGTAGAAAAATCTCGCGAAAACGACAAACAATTCTCTACCACATACTATCACTGCCTCTCGCACCCGCTCACCAGGTAATCACAAATTTAATGAATAAGATTCACGTCGTGCCAAATGTCTGCCCTTGCTTTTCACTATTTTGTTGTAACATCACGCAACCGATGAGTTTAGTTGGACTATGATCAACACTACGATTTCTTTGGTGACGCAACACATTTCAATGGCGCTCATTTATCAAAAGAGGGTTTCCGACAATTTGACATCAATAACATGTCCCAATGCACCTACGCGAGTGAGGAGCCGCCTTTCGAAAACTAAAGTGATGTTTTTTGGTTAGAGATGGCGTAAGTTCCGTCGTTTATATAAATACATCGTTTGAGCGTACCTACTATCCTTGTGACATCAGTGGTTTTAATTCTATATGGTTCATGAACATGTAGCTGCTCAAGGGGTGTCAATAGAAATACTTATTCATAAATTGAAAGGTAAATTTATTTTCAAAATACGCTTTGTTCTTTGCTTTCTCTAATAGAAAGACTTGTCTATCTTATACAAGCGAAATGACAGTTAAACGTCTGGTTTTACTTCCCACGTCTACTGGCCAGAAGTTATCGACAAAAATTTCGAATTCGAGATATTGCGTTTCTTGGTATTTCATGACATATGTTATACATCACGAAAAACCATGTTCGAAAATCTTTGATCGCTCTATAACTTGGAAAAGCAATTTTCGGAATTTGATGACACTTTGACACAAGGTTACTACTACCAAAAAGGACGAAAAATCGATTTGGTGGTAGCGGTATCTTCAAAACCAAAAAGCTTAAATTTCGTATCTGGACGTTTTCTCTTACAAAGGTCAACCAATGGAGTATTTTTATCAGTTGATATCAAGCGCTCCTTGCTTTTTACAATAAAATAATTGTTTTAATCCATATTTTTTGGGTAAAATTCGAAACTTTTTTTCATTATGTCCAGTTAGTGGATTTGTTATTGCTATTCTACAAAATCCTAATAATTTTGAATTCATTTTTTAGGTGGTATTTAGACATGCTATTAAGACGTTATTTATGGGTTTTTGAAGTATAATTCATTTTTCCATTGCTCACTCTAGTAAGAACTTCAATGTAACCAGAGGACTTGATTTAGTGTCAGCATACAGCTGAGAACCCATTCCATTTTTTAATGCAATTCAATTAACATCATTTGAACTTTTTAGATCCTCTCGAGAATAAAGATGAATAAAATCAAATTATTTTTAACACAATTTTAGTAAAGAAATTTAAATATCCATTTTTTATGTTTATAAGTGACTTTTTCAAATAAATGGGTGCAAATTTTTAAATTAATCAGACATCTTGTAGTTGATGCAAATAATATTTTGTTACCTAAGTACAGATCAAGCTAATAATACCGTGTTACAAACACATTTTAAGTAGCAGAAAAAAATAATCAAAAACAGAATCTTCTAGCTTGAGAAGTATTTGGCTGTGTTAGCATCTTCGGGAGAAGATTAAAAGCTTTAAACTTCTCTTCATTATTTATATTATTATATTCTCTATTACAGTGAACTCACCAGGTGAAAATTATATTCCACTGTACACCTCAGGATGGAGTGTTCCTGATAATTAATTTTCCCTGTTCGCTGTATGCTTAGCTCTTCTTATTTCCTAATTTCAACATTGAGCCCCCTTAACTCGAGTGTACAATTATATGGAAACAAAGGTTGAAGGAACTGTTCCGAAATGACCCGATTGCAATTGTGCGTCATTTAATAAACAGTGTAAGGGTAGTAACAGCGCGCTGAATGCAATCGATTTCAATTAAATGGAGGTTGCATTCGCTGGCTACACTGAGCCATATAATTATGGAGCAGTATTTTATATGTATGTACATATCAAATCAATGAAATAATAATAATATGATTTTATTCGTCGTCGCGGGGACGGAGTAATTTCAAGATTACATAAACTTTTGGCTGATAGCCTCACTCACATAACATATCATAGGAGCAGACTTTCAGAGAGGCATTAAAGGATATTGTTTAATGGACGACAAACAATATATATCATATGCAGACGAAATTGCAAGTCTGACAGATCAGAACGTCTACAATATCTTATTAAAAAAATAAATGAAGTGGGTAATCGGGACGGTGTTGAGCTTAGCATCACCAAAACTAAACATATGGTAATCAGGAAGTCCAGTTACAGTTTCAACCATTAACAACCGACAAATACAATCAGTGGCACAGTATTTGTATTTAAGTACTATGATAGATGAACAGAGACCATTCACAAAAGATTCGACGTCGGCCGTATCGAGAGCGGATTTCCCTAGCGTCATCAATTGTTAAGAGCGCAGTAATTACATTATCTAAAAGAATCAGGTTTCTCATATGTTATTTTCTCTGTTCTTCGGGATATATTGTAGAGTGAAGCCACTAATAAAAAATTGGAGGCGTTTGGGTTCTGGTTGTATCACAGAATTCTGAAGATTTCGTATACTAGTCAAGACAATTTTACATTGTATGAACAAAGATTTGGAAAAAATAAAACCATTAAAACAAATAAACTGGACAATTCGGGACACCATGAGAAACCCAAACAGATATGAAATATAATGCTCCAAGGCAAAAGAGGACCAGGATGTGGACGTATCTCATGGCTGAAAAGTCTACGAACTTGATTCTCAATAACTAAAACTAGTCCTTTCAGAACTGCAGGGAATAAAATAACTATAGCCAGGATGATTGCCAACATTCGGACAAAATAGACGCTTTAGGAAGAAGAAGATCGTAGATCTGTGTATTTAGATTTCAGTGAAATAAATTTTCATGTACATCAGTTTGAATTGAATAAATATTATAAACAAGTGTGTTGACATACATTTAATAATACTTGAGCCAGCTGGAAAAAAATGACTCATTTCTTCTCAAGCATTTTTTATGACTCTATCTGCACAATTAAAGGTCTGGACGTAATAAATTCAAAGAAACCGTAATTTCATAATAAGAAACCTATTTTTGGTAAATTTTGAACTGCTGAAAAGATGAACACCCTTCGTATGATTAATGTAACTTTTGAAACCACAGAATGACTTTCTATCCGGTTCATCTCAAAGTACAAAATATTTAAAATTAAATTGCATAATTTCTGTCGAAGTATCCGAAACAGTATTAAACATAGTCACTCAATGTATGTGGGTTTAGTTAGTGGCCAGTAAAATACACGAGTTTGAAATAATTCCAAATTTAAGACTTTCAAAAATAAGGTTTTTACATTTTTGGACACCCTGGAATCATCTTGGCGATCTTGAATTTTGTAGCTCAGCATTTCTGATCAGTCAGACATTGGAATGTATCCGATCTTTTTTGTTTTCAACTTATGACTTCACAATCAAAGTATTGTATCCTCTCAAGTGTCATCCAAATCGAGACAGTAGTTACTGAGATTACGCAGTGACACGAGTGAGCATAGACAGCCCGATAGACAAACCGACAATTGTGATTTTGTGATCTTGAAACTTATGCGTGTGAATAGATACATGTAGCATGTTTTTGCAGGATTAAAATATTTTTAGTTCTCGCGTATTGGGTAAATAGATTCGTTGAATTTATTATAGACCAAATCATGCGAACACGCATGCATCGATGTCAATATTTTTGCGGGTCATAGATAAACAAGCGATAATGAAATTTATTAGTCGTCGTCGAAGAAGCCGAGATTGAGATTGACGTAAGAGTCGTGTTCGGAAATGCAAATACGACACCTTTGACCTTTTTTTATCGGATTACGAGCTTATCGTAGCATTCGCGGGAAAAGTGGCCTATTCTGGGTCAAGTAGAAATATGAACACCTTTCATTTACCTTATAGAAATTCAACTAGTTGGTTGTTGAACGTTAAAATGTTATAGATTATATACACAGTATAATTTTCTCTTAATAAGAACAATTCTGTTTCTTCATCATACGTAGGTCACGCTGAAAGTTTTTAGATAGCCTTTCTTTTGAAAGGTTGCTAATTTCCTCCTCAAATACAGCGATTGCCTCTTCATCGGTGGAAAAATTGCAACCTCGTAACTTTTCTTTGATCATAGGGAATAAGAAGCAGTCGCACGGAGCTAGGTCCGGAGAATAAGGTGGGTGAGACCAACAGTTTGACACCCTGTTCAGCAAAAAAATGGAGTGTTCTAGCGGCGCTGTGGGCAGGTGCGTTGTCATGGTGCCATAGAATACCCCGGAGACCAGCATTTGGACGGCTCTTGCATAGTTCTTAAAGACTACAGGGACACATTTGGTTATATACCATTCAGAAGTAACTGTCCTTTGATTTACCAAGGCTGCCGTTATGATGTATCCACTTTTAGAAAAAAAAGATGCGACCATTTTCTTTCCAACACTCTTGGACAGACGAATTTTCATTGGAGGCTGCTCACCTTCAAAGTACCAAACTAATGACTGCTGTTTATTTTCGGGATCATAATGATATAACCATGTTTCGTCTCCGGTTACGATATTAAAAGTGCTTTTACTGTGCACATTATCAAATTATTCAAGCATAAACTTAGTCCAATCAACTCTTGTTGCTTTTTGCTCACTGGTCAACAAATGTGGCACCCATCTGGAACACCACCTCCCTAGGCGAAGGTGATTATTAATGATTATTCGGACCGCTGCCGATCCAATCTCCAGAGAAGCCTCAATCTCGGTGTAAGTTGTATGTCGATCTTTTTTTACCATATCTTGCACAGCTTCTACAGTTTCCGGAGTAACAGCAATGGGCGGTCGACCTGTGCGAAGTTCATCATCGAGTGAGACCTGGCCCCTTTTAAACTCAGCAAACGAATTAAAAATTGTAACCCTAGAAGGCGCAGAGTTCCCAAAGCAACTCACTAAACTTTCGTGACATTTCGCTTGTTTTAGTCCCTTTTTATAGTCATACAACGTCATAGCTCGATTATCAAACTTGTATAGACTAGGAATATCTAAATACTTTCAGCGTGACCCTCGTATGTTGATTGCTACCACTGCATTTTTTTACAAGCACTGTACAGCTTGTACACTGTTCAGACTTGTCAGTCATGTACCAAAACATTGACAGACATACTGACAAACGACCGTTCAATTAGATTTTCTGAAAAACATTACAACAATAATTCATCTCCGCCTGCGTTAAAGAACGGATGATGAAGATAGAGGAAGAAGAAGATATGAGGAAAAATGGGAGGAAGCAAAGAAAATACGAGTTGATGAACAACAAATAAAGGAGGAACTAAATAGAAAGTCTATCAAATTATGATCAAGATATATGCTTCTGTAAGTTTGAAACGAAATAAAGGAAAAAATATGATAACATAGATTTTGTGATCACAATATGCACTTCCTAAATTGACTGTAGGCGAAACGTAAGTAGAAAAATGGTGTATATGAGCTCTAGGTGGAGTAACAATGTGCAGTTCGAACCCATGATTAATTATATCGAGACATAACAAATACTACAAACTACAATTTTGCTTAACTAGGATAAAAGTGTGGGTAACTGAGAAAAAATTATTCGACTATGTCGCTTGTTATCTTCTGTTAACTCAGACGCAAGTTGTAGATAACAATTGAAAGTGACGTATCATTCTCTAATCCACGCATCAACAGACAGGATTCCCCAAATTCTAAGAAAACATTCAAAGTCCATGTTTACATTTCACTCGATCATAAATGATTGATATTTTGTTTTTTACTTTTAGTCTCGTCGAACACTGACTGATTGTTTGTTTGTGATGTTGATAATTCATAGTAGTTATTCGAAGGCCTATGATCATTATTTGTTAATCGTCTTTACTAACTTATAATATTTATAATCTAGCTTCTAATTATTGTCGATGGGTGTATATGCATATAACTAATATTTTAATTGTAAACATTATAAAAAAATTGTTAAATGGAGTGAAGGATGTTATGAGATGAATAATGGATAATCCAAAATATACCTGATCTAATACAAATAGTAGTGACGTAACAAGGAGCGTAGGGTCATTGCAATATTGGCAACCTGTTCGGTATAGGCATTAAAAGAACAGCAACTATGATTTATCCAGGTATATAGTCAAATCAAATTTTAATCTCTTCTCTCACTTCAAATCAAAACTATCAATGTCATTATGATTTCATTTTTTTGATTTTTTCATATTTTGTATCTTGAAAAAATCTAACGAGACAGCAAAAATGAAACAGAATAATAAGTAAGGTGATCTGGATGCGGTACTGTATGAAGTGGCGAGGGCGTATCGCGAATAGGAGTAGTTTGTCTTTGCACCCCGTGCGATGGAGGTTATTTAACCCAAGATTAGCAGATATTTACGTGTTTTCCGTACCCGCTTCTCACGGAATCAATCTGCCCAACACGTTTTTTATCAGAAATCCGATTGGGAACAACGACCAGTTCGTTCAGGACATTCACATCAGTAGCGATGACGGTGGTGATTTTTTTGTAGCGATCGAAAGCCAATTTTAATGCTTCGTATATTTCCTATGGATGGGGTAGTTCAAGGAAGCTGTTTTTAGCAATAGTTGTATCATTGATTTGTTGCGCAAGCATAGCTGATTGCTAATAGCAATGAAAAAATCTTAAACTGGTACAAGTCACAACTTGTAAGCAGATACAGGGTGGACGTTAATTGGAATATATTGGATAAAATATTAGTCCGGGGTAGAAAAGGAAAACGCTCGTACAAGTCAACTACAATTTTCAAATGCGCTTTATGGAATAAATTTTGCAGGGGTTGAAAGCTTTTTTATTGTGTAGATTAAAATATCAAATGAACAATTAATGAGAAATATCTCTCGTGGTTTTCCAACGAAGTCACCCGACGAATTCTGAATATCAAAATTATCATTCATTGAATCAAAAGTAAAATCATTTTTGAGTGGAATATTTTAATGGTTTTTTATACATTGCTCTATTACAGAGTGATGGTCTATTTCAGTTTTTAATATTTCATACGTCTATACAAAAGAAAAAAATTATATTTTATTAAATACTCTATAAGGGTCAACTGTCTTTATTATGGAATGCTGCTTCATTTTTATTCTTAACGCTGAAAACCACCACGCCAAATTTCAGTCTGTCCTGCATTTTTATCGCCTCAAAACCGAACCATCTGCTAATGACAAAAAAACAAAGAAAAAAATTCTCCGCGCTCTCGCCCTCGAAACCAGCTCAAGACAGAAATATGTTTCCTGCTGTATTCCATGCGGCAGGTTCGTTAACACTTGCGCGCGACGCCTTCAACTTGACCGGCTATCGCGATGGGGCGCCGCGGCGGGCGTCGTGCCGCCGTGACGTCATGAGGCGTCGCCTGGCAACCACGGCGACGTACGCGCGATTCGGAACGTTGCCGCCACGCCAAGCCACTCTCTGCTCTATATAGTACGGCGATGCTGCCGAATTTATTCGTACTCTGAGAAATCCAGGTTCTTTGAAGCATTCAACGAATCCATCTTAGTAAATTCAGGAAGGGAAATTAAAGCCACGATATAGGAGTGAGAAAAACCTAGTAATGTTTTTTGGTGCAGACGGGACTTGAATTGTGCCTCCAAGATTCCTTTGATACTGTTACTGATGATGTTACTTTTGATCGTACAAGGAACATTTTCATAGTGCGTCAATTTTTGTTCACTTGTACTTACCACGCTAATAGGTGAGGGAAGTAGTAGTAAAATCGAGACATTACGTTTTCTTGTTGTTACATGATAAAACGCTATGTCACTCATTTCTGAAATTAATGTTTGTAATCTGCGCCTGGAAATCTTGGGCTCCTTCATAAATCAGAAAGTCAAAGTCGAGAGTCTCCGTGGGGATGGAGTGACACTCCACACCATCTCCAATGGACACTCCATGACACATACTTGACTCATCTTCTATCAAGCTTCCTTGGAATTAAAATCAACAATCACATGTCATGGTACGATCAGGTTGCTGGCCTTGCAAGGTCGGCATCTCAGAAGCTGGGTGTTCTCCTCCGCTCCGGAACAGCTACTGCTACTATACAAGGCACAGCTCAGACCGCCGCTGGAGAATTGCTCAGATGTGCGAGGATGCGCCCCAAAGCACTCCCTGAAGCTTTTAGGCACAATCCAGAAGCGAGCAATATGACTAGTGAGTGCGCCTGACCTCACAAACGACCTGCACAGTCTGGAACATTGAATAAGAGTAGCTGATCTGTCCTTATTCTATAGATATTATCATGGCAGATGTTCGACCAAGCTCTCTCGAATAATAACTCAAAGAGTCACCAGTATAGCAAATACAAGAGGGGGTCTTTGGGTGCATCCTCACCAGATCGAGCTTACAACGCCTCGAACAAACCTTTTCCAAAAGTCATTACTTTGGAGAACTTCGACGTTGTGGAATGGGATACCGGACACTTTGTTACCGGATGGTTACAGTCAACAACATTTTAAGGTCAATGTGAATAGACATTTATCCTCGCGCAGTGCTTATGAAGCGCGACCTGCCTTTGCACTACTGTGACCAGAACGAAAAAGTTTTATAATATTTTCCAGGTCTCTTGATAACTGAGTATTTAGAAGGGGTCAAAACTTGATATTGGGGGAATGGGAGGTCACAGATCAGCATCAGTAAAATATAAGTTGAATGGATTTTATTTGTTTTCATTGGCTCTTGTTATGATATTGAATGTAGTAGGAACGAAAGTATAATAAGAACATCAATTATCGTAGGCTCATTTTCATAGAAGTCAGCAATCCAAGTCCCTCAGAAAAACACCAATATTGTAAATATCAAATGAACCACGTACACGTAAATCTGTTTAATAGAATCTGTTCTCAAAGGAATCAAATATAGAACGACATCAGACAGTCTAATCCAATCTGAACAATCTCTTAAACGGCCCCGGGGTCTCCCACGGAGTCTTCCTTTCTATTTTTGTACCTATTTCTCCAAGATTAAAGTCATCCACCAGGTTGATGAGCCGAGGGCACATATTTCTAGGCATAGATGTAGTTGTGTGTATTTTGCGAACATTCATTCTCTGCTTCGATCTCTGATGGCGTATCTCCATGGTGAGAGGGTTTTTGGTGTATGAAAAGTATTTCAGAGTGATAAAATTAATCAAAGACATCGAAATATCCAATAATTTTTTTTTTATTATGGTACATTATTTGCCTTCTCATTCATTTGAATAAGAAGTTCTTAACACCTGAGCGAAAAATTTCCATAGAAGGTTAGAAACTTGGGAATGTGCAGAAATGAAACAGTTAATATATTTTCAAGTTATGGTAGTCCTAATAAGGATTATCGAAGAGACTGACAAAGATGGAAATGAATGAAAAATTAATTTTGATTATTAATTTTTTTGCCATTAAAAAACCGATTTACAAAAACTGAATGAGCTTGTTAGTCCTTGTGATCCTATTAACCTAGTGTAAAGGTTGTTTCAAAATCCAAAAGGTTCTTTCCGAATTATATAAGGGCCAAGGATAACCAGACGGAGTACATATACAAACAGGAAATGAGCGACATTATTTGTGATTGTTGTTTGAAACTTGTAGACAAGGTGGATTTATCAAAACTTTGATTTCGGACTTCCATTGTCTATAAAATGTTCAGTATCACGACGTTTCGATTGACGTGCTATCTTCAATCGTCTTCAGGTGAACTGGCGAACACGTTCCTTTCATGCCTATTTATACCCCGTCCGGTGACGTGTCGTTGCGCGCGGTCTGTTCTGATTGGTTCCCGATGCGCGGTATTCCGGTCTGCTGACGTGGCTGTTTGTTGGTCATTGTTTGTTGTCTGGTCCAGTCGTAGTCTATTGATCTTCTTTATTAGTGGCTGCCGGATTGGTTAAATGTCTACGCTGGGTCTGCTGTACACTTTGCTGTTGTTAGTGATGAATGCCGCCTCCTTGAATTTCCTTCGATACCAATGCGGTTCCTTGGCAATAACCTTAGCGTCGTCCCAAGCTATTTCATGGTGCTCCGTCCATGCGTGGTCAGCTATTCCAGATTTTCCTGTCTCTGCTCGCTGGGTGTTGAGACGATGTTCTTTGATTCTCACTTCCAGTGGCCCTTTTGTTTCTCCAACATAGATTTTACCACATTGACATGGAAACAAGACTAACCTTTTGGGACCCTCGCATAGTTGAATTATCATTTCTAGCGATATTTTGGATTCATCATGACAAAAAAATATCCAATTGCATGTTTTTTTAAAAAGAAACCACCTGGTCTATTTGCGTCTTTCAAAAGCAACTGTCGGTTGCCTCACTGTTGTAAATATCCATCACAGTTTTTGAAGAAAATATGTGCCGAGCTTTCCCTATTGTTGTCACGTAAAATGGAGATGCACGGAAAATGTTTTTTGTACCGTTTCAAAAGCCTGGGCGTAGATGTTTTTACTTCTATGTAGGATGCATCTTTCTAGAATAGCGAACGAAGCACTCGCATTGGAGCACATAATAAAAAAACAACAACGATGTAATCAGCTTCAACATAAAGGAATACAAGCACTTGTAGAAACAGATGGAGTTTATAATTTTCACCAGTCTTTTGATCTGTTAAATTATGTAGTTAAGTAGATTAAATTAGTACTCTCCACGCTGTAATATGCTTGGGAAGATCATGGGCCACGGGCTGCCATTGGAATCCATCCTCAATTCTGGTGGTGGAAGTCTATGCTTCTGACATACCACAATTCCTCAAGAATCTGTTCTTACTTCAACACTCTACTTGTTGTACATCAACGAACTACCGAGAAGACTTACATCGGCAGGAAAAAACATGTTTTCCAGATCAACGAAGACAATGGAGATCTTCAAATGGTACAAAAGAGTCAGACCGCTATTCTGACAGAAAAATCACATGCTGATAGACTAGTCGCGGTGATGGAGCGACATCCAGTACTCCAGTCATCCTCCATCAAGCTTCTGAAGATTAGCATCGGCAATAGCATGTCCTGGCACAATCATTTTGGCTACCATGCTGGGTCGACACTTTTGATGCTGGAGGTTCTCTTCTGCTTCCGAGCCACTACTACTACTCCACAACAATCCGATCAGAAGCACTGCCTGAAGCTTCTCAAGCTTCGAGAAACTAACAGACCGTCTGGTGCGCCATCCTTCATAAAGAGTCTCCACAGTGTGGGAGAAGAACCATGGCTGATCTGTACATATTCTGCAAAGGTGAACGTACGACCAAACACTAGAGAGGTCCAACGGGCGACGCGCGTTTTTGAATGGGCTGCCGGGCAGTCTAAGCCACGATGGTTACAATTTACTGCATTTTAAGGCATAGATATCAATCATTTTGCAGCGCTTCTGGAGTGCTATATGCTTTCGGCCTTTGATGGGATCTCAAAAAATTGTAAGCAACCACATTATTGAGGACAATGAATATGCCAGAATACAGTATCTCTATGTGCTGAATGGTACTGAGCTGATCTATTTAATTCCATTAATTAAGAAGAAATACAAATTAAAATGGCATCTCTGTTCTCATTATAATGCTACCTAATCTTACATTTATTGACACGTAAAGTTAAACCGTGAAAAAATTTCAATTTTATACCTCTCATGGGTGCATGAAATCAAATAATAAAGCTTTATGGATTATTCATATTTATATTATATATCTCGAAGGATGCATTCCTGATAATGAATTATGTATTTACTATTATGAAAAATTATTACATAAAAATGTCCATTAGAATAAGCCCTGAACAAATGTTGCCATACATTGTTATAAAAGAACTGTGAACAGTGTGAACTCACCTGATATAACTTGATAATGTGAGGATGGTCTAACCTCTTCATGATATCCACCTCCCTGTAGACTTTTTGGAGATTGCCGGCATCTAACTGAGACTTGTCGATGATTTTTATCGCGACCTGCAACAAAAAACAGTAATCCTTCGATAAAAACAGAGTCGAATGCAGATCAACAAACCGAGTTCAATTCAATGCACATAAAACTACCTCTGTACTATAGACAAGTACCTCGACGAAAAAATCACATTCTGGTCTACCAACCAAGGAGATGGATCAAAAGATCAACAGCTCCAAAAGCTCTATTCAAACTCTAAACTCTTCAGATTGGGAATAAACAGTCTCAACCTACTTGACGCCATTTTTTTAGACCCTAAGGTCAAATTAACCTGAATATTACTGTTTCTCTGATCCATGTTACAGTCTTACTCATTTACTCAATTTTCTGCATAAATCAACATCACGAATTGAAGTTATAGCGTTGAATACAACACATCAAACACGTATCTAAAAATCTGACGTATTACTAAAAATCCACCTATCATCGAGACAAGATCTAGAAAGCAAATACAGGTGTAAACATCATCAATTAATTCCTCACTGTAGCGATCAAGCGGTTTCAGCACAGGTCGGCGTGATGGCAAGCCA
The DNA here is from genome assembly GCA_949316355.1 of Bruchidius siliquastri. NCBI lineage: Eukaryota > Metazoa > Arthropoda > Insecta > Coleoptera > Chrysomelidae > Bruchidius > Bruchidius siliquastri. Next base: position 6,088,791 of record OX438537.1, on the reverse strand, counting down.
CGGCGTTGTAGGCTGCTGTGTCGCTGGACCGCGTAGACGCACTCTCTACTCGGCGTGCGTCACGTTTGACGTCAATTACCTATAAAAGGTTGTTTGGAAGATTTCATGTTGAACAGCACGACGTACAGTTTGATTGTCTCTTTGTGTGTGTTGGGAAAAAACGCGGCAATGTCCGCGCTCTTTGCGTGTCATGGTTACCACACAAAGGGCTTTGTCGTTTTGGATTTTGATGTTCCCGTCTGATTCAAGTGTTGGACTGTTCTCATTTTCGTATCGTAAACGCAGTGGAGTTGATGAAGGCCGGAAATATTTATTAATATTATATACGGTGCTTCCAAGCTAACTGGAGCAGATTATATCAAAAATGATGGTTCATAATTGCCTTACGCGTAGTTGATTCTATTTGTTCTTTCAACAAAAAAATTGAAGGATACATTTGATGGTCATAGCGATTTGAGCTGGAACCCCCGTGCAGAAATTACCTGGCTACTAAAAAATGCATTAATCTTTAGTTAGAAACAGATCTTGAACACATTAGCCCCATTTAACCCTCTGAATTTACCATACGACATGAAAAAAATTCAAATGGTTTCTATTTGTCCGGATTATCCGAAATGCATCGAAATTCTATTATGTACGTAAGTAAAATGTATTGTGAAATTCAGTTCTCAGCTATTGACAAAATTATCTTTATCTGTTCAAAGTCAAATTTGTGCATAATCATCGGTCTATTTCTAACAAGCACGGAGGAACTGGCATCAAAAAATAACAGATAATAGAACGTCTTTTGCTAACGCATTCATTTCACGATTTCTACCTTCCTCCAGCCTACTCCCCCCCCCATTTTTTTCTCCTCAAAAAATGATTGGGGGTCGTCCGAAAACGAGTAAGGTTGAGCGTGTTTTGGCTTTATTTCTAACACTTACTCCGCCACTATTGACTCCATTTTCAAAAACTACGAGTAATCTTCAGCCTTGCTGTAGTAGTTAAGTATATCTGGTGTAAAAATTTCAGCAAAATTATAATGGTACTTTTCGAGTAACGGAGGGGTCAATAATTACCAGACATGTAGATAGACTGATAAACATACCGACGGAAATAAGTGACATGGTTTTTCGTACTGTAAAATAACGTGTTAGATTTTTTTGCGATTACAACCCAACAATATTCCATTGGTGTGGGAAGTAAAAGGTAAACATTCACGAAAAAAATATGGGTTGAGGTGAGCAGTCTTATCCCTCCTCCAGCGTACCAAACTGGGTGGGTTTCTTTTACAACTACCTAGTGTTTGAAGAATAAAACGGCCTAAAATATATTTATATCTTTTTAGGATCCCTTAAAGCATGCGGTTTTAGAATAGCTGAATATGTCCACTTGTGAAGAAACGCATACTACGGTTAGCGTTTAAAAAATGATATAGAAAATATGTGAGTTTTCAAATCGCTCTAAAATATATTACATTTTACTATGCTTTATTCACACACTAAAAGAATCGATCAGTGTGCAGAATTGTATAGAAAACGAAGGTTGTTACATGTTTTCCAATATATATCATTATCGCATACAGACTAGTACAAAACAAAATATATTTTCGAATATATATAATGAACGAGTCATTCCTTGATGGGTAATTATATTTAATGAATTCCATACATTTTTATTGATCAAGTCCTAGGTCAGTAAATATAATTGTTTATTTTCCGAATATTTGAACTGAAACTTCACAGAACAGTTAATTTTCTATCACGTGTGTTATACGAAACCGTGTCTACGTGTTAGTAGTATGAGCACTGAAGGTACTCAATGATTTTGGTTGAGTTTGAATACATGAAAACTGGATGCAATGCATTAGTTTTGAGTTACATGCAGTTGTCACGTTATAGCTTTTTATATCAGTCCAGCCCGAGGCTGAGACTACATCACAGGTGACAAGCTTGGTGTCAGGTGGTAAGGTTGGATACTAAGGCATCAAGAGGTCACGTTTAGTTATAGGTTGTGAGATAAGCTGCTATCAAAAAAATTCGACGTTTTTCAAATTAAATTCAAATAAAATAAAACATTAAATCTGATATATAAAGAAATGCTCGCATATTATGTTGCATGACGACAAATTTTATTTTAATATTTCCCTCCCCGCCCCAGAAAACCTGAAGGGCTAAGTAAACCTCTATATTGAAACTATTTCCCAACATCCGCATGAAAAAACCTGAAAAAATGCCCCTAGTGAAGCCATTACCTGCTCATTCAACCCTAGATTTTGCATCCCATGCAGACTGCGCCCAGGACGGAGGCCTCCCTGGCCCTACCATAGTTACCCTCCTAAATAGCATGACAATTATGATCTCAAATGAGAAGATGAGGGAATCGAAGAATTAGCAAATAATAAGAGGATTTGTTTTGTATGGAGTTTGTATTCACCAAATGAAGCAAAATGAAGTACCAAAATCTGACATCTGACTTCTTGTCAATATTGTTAAAAAATGCAAGACTTCAAGATATAAACTAAAGCATATCCAACGTTGGCATCACAAAAGAGTTGGACATTTTAAGTAATTATTGAATGCAAACTATGATCCACAAGACTCTTTGGGCTGCCTAGGCTAGAACTAATAAATTTCTGTACAACACCAGCAGGAAAACTGTACAAACTAGTACAGGGCTCAATAATGGGTGCATATTAACGGAGACAATACGTCGCATCGCTCCTAGGAAAGGAAAAAGATACTCGAGTAGTGAGATTTGCATATAAACAACGCAACATGGAAATGCAAAATAAGGCTTATTAAGGTAATAATGAAAGGTGCATATCCTTGATACAAAAATTCTCATTAATCATTAGGGGTACGTTTTAAAACAATAAACAAAAGTTGCTTTTTTCGCTTTTATTCTAAAAATATTGACATTGTTTGTAGTCCCGCCGTGAGATGAGACACCGGAGAGAATTTCTCCCGGCCGAGGACTCGAAACTCGAAAATTATTGTTTGTTCGGGTTTACAGAGAGTTTTCTTTTTTCTGTATTTGTCTTTTAGCGTCACTGAAAAGAAGTTTTATTTGTGAAACTTTGTGCCGAAATACATCATTTTTACCTGAATTTGGGTTAAAAATACAGGAAGTTCCCAAACGTACATTCAGCTCTAAGATTCAGGCAATATTATTCATACATCGACCAACTTAGGGTGGGAAATCTTTCCCTAAATGCCACATGTGCGATTTTCCTATTATATTCATGTTCGTCGACGTATAACTAAAAGAATGCCAGCGACCCAACGAACTTCACAAATCATTATGAATAGCATCTCCAGGTTACTTGGCATAAATATCATCTCATGTAGACAATAATGAACTTAGTGGATAACCTCAGTCTAGTAGTTGAGCATAATTGCACACTAGGTAATGAGTAATTAGTGCGTAGCCTTAATTAATAGTAATAATTTATCATGTCGGCGTTCGCATTACATATCAATCTGGTATTTAAACGCTGGAAATAAATTATAATAGAATAAATAATAACTTGAGGCTTTTAACATGCATCACAACTTTTCCAGCCACCCTCATAGAGGTGTCTGATATCTCAGTTAGCCTGGTAGGACATAAGTTAATTATATATAGATTTTGTTTCTGATGGATGACATGTTTTACACAAATTCTTAGCTAAAGATGAACAATGACTCTTGATTATTTTGAGTAACTCAATTCCGTACTTTAATACGTAGGTATACGTTATGAATAGAAGTGAAATAAAGCGTATATCCTGTAAAGTTCCACAGATCCATTCATTACAAATAAATAAAGACTCTGAAAAATGCATTGACAGCGATACATCACCTCAGTCTTTGTGATCCTGTGCTTGGCCAGCTTCACTACGGCAAAATTTCCTTTACCGATAGTCCTTTCGATATCGTAGAACCCGACCCGGATGGGGTTCTTGGCTATCCGCTCGCGTTCCCCCATTTCCTGAATGAAACCCCCCACGAATCAGTGTTGCTAATGTTCTATGGACATGATGTCGTCGCTCTCAACACCGGGATCAACACAACCACTCAACAGCACAACACCGCGACGGGAAACGAGCGGCGTCCGATCTATCGAGCAGGCGTCGAGTCGCGACTGTCAGCTGTTTCCCTAGCGAGTTATGGAATCACGTCGGTGACAAGATGTGGCTGCGGCGATGTTGCCGATGCCGAGTAAATTTTAGAAGAACTAAGATTCTCGATTCGGCCCTGTTTAGACGCGATCGCATAGGTGCTATATCTAGCGAATGAATAGTCTGATGTTAAAAACTGCATTCACTGAAACAGCTACTACTTATTTACCTAGCTCAGATCAGAACATCGATAGAATACTGCTGGCATATGTGGGGATACATTCGAAACACTCCCTGAAGCGTATGGACAAAATCCAGAAAATAGCATTATGTCTAATGGATGAGTTCACCAAGGGCCGTCATAGCCTTCACATCATCAAAAGTGGCTAATCCCTATTCTATGAATTGTAGAATAGAATGTTGGATCAAGCTGTATAACATAATAATACCAAGTCATCAGTACAACATGCTACAATAATCACTGAATCGACCTCGCGTATCATCGCGAACTTCCATCACCTCGAATGAGCCTGTTTTTTCAAAAATAATTTTTTGGTAGAATATAACTGCTGTGTTATGGTTTCCGCCCAGTTTGCTTTCCCCCGATATGATTAAAATAATGAAAATACATTATTGGAGGAAAATATAATTAGTCAGTCTAAGCAAAATTCGAGCTGTCTACAAGTTACAAAGCTAAAAATAATAATTGCACGGGTCGAAGGACTTTCTATAGCATATTTGCCAATTTATTTGATGATTTGTCCTGGCTAGGTGAATAAAGTGTCTAAGATGCAGGAAGTTGTGGTTTCAGTTCCTCTTTGAATGGTAGCAGAATCCGATATTGGAATATTTCATAGAAGTTAGAAAGAATAACATAGTAACCTAGTAAATTAGAGATTAATTATATAATATTCTATACGGTTTTGGAAAAATAAAAAAATGGTAAGTGATTTTAGTAACGTAGTTCGCAAACATTGGTACTTGGTTTACTTGCTTTTTCTGTTGAATTTTTCCTTATTATCATGGCAGACGTTTGGTCGAGCTGTCTCGCATAATAATACCAAGAGTTGCCCGTACAACAAACAACAGAGAAGCTGAACGGTAGTTCTATTATTTGAGCTATGCTCAAACTGGTGAAGAACTTGTGCAAAAATCTTTTTCAACACAGTTCCAAGGCAAAAATTTTGAACTAAAAAATAAACTGTAACTTCCAAGGATTAAAATATAAAAACAGCATAAAGAAATGCAAAAATCAAAATTGGTAGTTTTTAAAGATTTTTATAAGATGCAAAAAACACTTAATTAATTGCCATTCAACATTTTTGTGATATGAATACCTCTCTCAATCTCAATTACTCGCATAAATAATTTCTTTGTTATTCATATGAGGAGAATGAACCATTTGGCAACACCGTGTATTCGGCGTCGTGCGCCAGAAACACCGTCTTGACGTAATACGGACGCAAGTTTTTCGTAATGCAAAACCGATACATGACTTTTTCCATGCCCTGGTGAAGCAGAAAAAGTATTAATGACATTATAGAACTAAGGTTAATCGAGTTTCTTTACGGTTCAATGATTATGTTTATGTTCATGTTATTTGTAGGGATGGTAGATATTCCAAAAGTTAGGTTTCGAGTTTGTCTAAATAATTTTTGTGGTCCGCGCGGCTAGTCCCTATCGTTGATCCTGATTGGTTCAGATGGCGTAATTTATCAGTATTTCTTATGGATTTCTGTTGTTATATATTATTATTACTGAAACTAAACAAAACAAAAAGCCAAAAAATACCTGGGGGCACATTTCTCGTACTGCCATCCCTGTGAAATAGGCGCTTTCTGTAGGACAAGTGTTTTTTTGTGCAAGAAGAGAACTATAGAATGCAGGAGTCCCAAAAATTGAACGCTGAAACATGTTCTATTTGTAATAATATACTGTTCAGTTTTTATTTCAATGTTCTTTTTGTGAATTTCGAAGAAACATAAATATGTACTATAGATTAATATCGTAATGCAAAACCGATATAAGGTTTTGTTGTTGTCCTGGCGAAACAGAAAAGGTAGTAATTACGTTGGATAACCGAGGTTAATTGAGTTTCTTTCGGGTTCAATATTGCTTCAGTGATTTAGTATTCCATTGTTATACAAGGTGGTGTGCTTCAGGATCTTTCTTTATAATGTCATGATGTGTTTTCATATACCTAATTTAGGGCTATCTTTTTATCTTCGTCTTTTAGCTCACATGCGGTTTTATATATCACCTATTGATTAGTGAGTTCCGAGGCTTTGCCTTCTTAGACATGACGGGAATACATCTCTTCTCCTTTGTTCGATAGAACCTCAAAGGTATTCACTATATAAGCAACCCTAGCAAATATTCCTTTTTAAGCTTTCAACCAGTGCCTCGAAGCTAAAGCATGAAGCATGCCTTTGTCATGAATAGATCACTGGTTGTAATGTTCAGCAGGTCTTGACCCGAGGCCGTACCCATAACGCCACCTTCTATTTGGTTTGATATCTTTAGAAAATGTTGGACGATAGTATCGATTGCATCAACTTGCATATCTAACACAAAAGATTCCACTGAAAGTATGTCTCTTTTCCTATTAGTAAAATTAGTCTCTTCTAGGTCCTTGTTAAAATTAGGCACAGATGTGGAGATGTCTTACATAATCCAGTCCTTCTTCTGAAGTTCACTGTATGCCTATTTGTCTGGACACTACGGACCTAACGTCTGCTATACCCAGTATGGTTCCAAGCGCTTTAGGAACGATACCCTGAGAGTATGTCCCTTACTTTCTCGTTTTCTGGTGCACAGCAGTCCCCAGGGCCCCACACAAGGATCACATTCTTGTATCGGGCTAAGCGTTGAACAGCATACTTCCATTCCTGATCGCGGGGATGCTGCCACTGTCCAGGGTAGGTCTGTATGTATCTCGTTCTACGCATTTTTGCACTTCTGCTGAATATGCGACCAATAGGATGGAAAATATCTATCAGGAACACGAACGTGTGAATTCCCAGTGCTAGGCTGTCATAATTTCATCCACATCTTCCCGCACCACTGACTCTATCAGTGAAGCATGTATTAGATACGATAGTTGAAAGGTCTATGGGTGACCTGTGGTAAAGACATGGCACCTTATTCATTCCTCATTTGACAAACTCGCAATCAGCAGTAAACCTACAGATAGTGAATAACGTTTATTGCGACATCTACTGGTCGTAGGAACAGACATCACTTTATTGATCGAATCCAAAAATATAGAGCGAATGACTGTACGGAGAGTCAAGCATGCAGTACGTTGAGTCTGGCTCATAAACCATAGATGGCAATATATGCATTAACTGCTATTATACCTGAACCAGAATAAATACTGTGATGCAAGCATTGCAAGCCTCATTTACATTTGTTGGTGGTAAAAAGTACTTAGCGTCAGTAAACTTGCCATTTTTTGTACACATCCTCTAGTATACTTGTTCAAATGGTAAACAGTGAATAGCTTCCAGTGACGTGCTGTCGTCTAAAAATCTGCAGTTGCAGTTATTTGCAATCGTTTGTAAAATTGGTGGAAGCGTAACAAAATCAGTATAGACAATTTGTTGAAATCCTACTCATTGAAACCCATAAGTCAAACAAGCCAAGCAGAACCAAAGAAAGCAATTCGATTATCCATGAGATAATTATACGTTTTAGACATTAGTAGAATTGTCAGTTTGTTGGTCTGACAGATCGATAGTTCTGAATTCTATTCCAAATCTTAATTTCTGAGCCAATCTACTTGATGCCTTTTTTACTTCTGCAGGTCAAGACTTGAGTTAACCTTCAGAATACACGTGGGTCAGTGGTCGGTGAATGAATAAACTGCGTAATATTATTCGCTGGGTGGTTAAGGAATAGGGGATCAACATAAATATGAATTGATGACAGTAATACATTAGACAAAATTAAAATAATATAGGCTGGGAAGCAGTTTAGGGTTTATTCTTAAATTGTTTTGTGATCGCAGTACTTTCACAAGAAATTTGGCAAGATAATATCATATTATAATTATAATAACATGTCATGGCACTATCATATTTCCGTCCTTGGTAGGTCAGCATCTCATTCGATTCTCAATGGTACTTTACTAATATTTGGGTGCTTAATACTCTTGGAAACTCATACTTTTTGATACTTCTTGGATCCACACTCATTGGTGAGAACAAAATGAACAAGAAGCTGGTTTGCGATCATAAATTGTGTGTATATGTTCGAAGTAGGTTCTTATTATTGCATGGGAAGTACCGCCTTTTTTACTTGACTTTATGTTTTGCTATTTGCTTGTTGGAGTACAATGAATAAAAAAATATATTTTCACCCATTCTAATATGTAACATTAACCAATATTGCTAATTGCACTTTCTCTTATATACTCGTACATATACTAGGGAGACTAGGCTTCAAGAGTAAACATGGAAATGTTCAGAAGTAGAAGTGACATACGATGCTTGAAAGTATTATCCAAAGTAGCTACAATGGTAGCTTTGTTGCCTCCGTGTAATTTCAAAAACATGGAGATAATTTCTACACAAAGATTGTACAAATGTTTCGCTGGATTTGCTATCACTGGATTAATCGTGTTGCAAACATGGGCTCATATTGAACAAACTGTCAACATTTCAGGTAATTTCAATTTTTAGTTTGTAGATTATGTTTGGTGGAATTATTCCATTACATAACTTGGTTAGGTGAGTTTTAAAAATTACTCTCAAATGAAAAAACCATTTAGATGTCTAACCAAAGATCGAGCTGTTAGGTAAGAAAATTGGGAAGGAGATATGCGTGCGTGATGTACCTTCTATAGCGTATTTGCCGTTCTGATTCACCTGTTCGTCATGGACCAATGGTAGGACGTCTGGCTAGAATGCAGGAGGTTGTGGGTTCGATCCCCAGTGCCAAATTTTCCCTTCTAATTTTTCTATTATTAAAAAAGCATACTATGTAAAGCAAAATTCGTTATAACTAACAGCTTTAACAATGAGATTGTACTAGTCAATGTTGTTTGCACTTAACTACTCTAACAGATTTATTTATATACCAGCTAATGATCCCATAATAAGTTTCATGTTAAGATTATGTGATTTAATTGTTCCAATTAGTAGCATTTTTTATTATAGCACTACGAGGGTATTCATTATGGTATATTATTTAAAAACAATTCTACCAAATATGTACAGCAGGAGTTGTAAGAAATTATTGTTATAGAATCATTGAATAATTATCTAGTTTGGAGCATCTGATCTTTGGTCTACTGGTATAATAATTTCTCTATAACTTCTGCACTGAATTCTTTTAATGGTACTCCAGAATCTATTCTATATACATTTAAAATTTGTTTTATATTTTTTTTAAACAAAAATTTTCATTTATCTTCTAGGATTGTCCTACTTTACTGTAGCGTTGAATATAGTATCGCTGACTTCGTATTTGACTACCAATCTAAAAGCAAATTTCATTGATAAACACCTTTGGTCCAAGTGTTTAATCCATTTGAGAACCGCGTTGAACACTGCACAGCTTGATGTTCGAGAACCGGTGTATTTAACTGTTGATTTCGCGTTTTTTGGGTGCTTGTTATTTTATGGAGCTATCTGCATAGGTATGTATAGATCTTTTCATGCTAGTTGGTTCATCCTGACAAATTCAATAGTGGTACTATAATACGAGGGTCACGCTGAAAGTCTGTAGATATCCCTAATCTATACAAGTTTAAACAAGTTTGAGCACGCAGCTATTTTGTCTAAAGTTGTAAGTGCTTACACGCAAAGACAGCGTTTTGAATCGTTCAGTACTGGCCTTGCCACGGTTTCGAATTCATCTGAATGTTGGCCGAATTTTAACGTGAAAATGGAACCGGGTAGTCGCGATTTTCGAGCCATGATTCTGTATGACTATATAAAAAGGGACTAAAACAAACGGAATGTCACAAAAGTTTAGTGAGTTGCTTTGGGGATTCTCCCCTTCTAGGGCTACAGTCTAATTGGTTTGCTGGGTTTAAAAGGGGCCGGGTCTCACTCGATGATGGACCTCGCACAGGTCGACCGCCCACTGCTGTTACTCCGGTAACTGTAGAAGCTGTGCAAAATATGGTAAAAAAAGATCTACACCGAAATTGAGGCTTCTCTGAGGATTGGTTCGTCAGCGGTCTGAACAATCAGTCATGATCACCTTCGCCTAAGGAAGCGGTGTATCAGATGGGTGCCACATTTGTTGACCAGTGAGCAAAAAGCAACCAGAGTTGATTGGGCTAAGTAAAGCACAAGAATTTGACGAGTGGTTTTACCGAATGCGTAAATGTATTGAGGTAGGGGGAGAATATGTTGAAAAAACAGAATAAAGGTTTTTAAAAAAACCTTGTAGTTTTTCTGCATCTAAAAACTTTCAGCGTGACCGTGTCTTCAAATGCCATATTTTGTATAAAAATATACAGTAAAAATACTAAAGGAAGATCATAGAAGACGAAATTCTGGAAAAGTTTAGGTGTGAACAGGACTGGAATCAAAGTCTTCAACACCCTGTGCTGATAATTCATCCTCTCGGCCCCAGCACTGCGGTGTTGAGGTGCTCTACATAAATTTTTGAGGATTTTTCCCACTTCGAAATTGTGTCCCTAATCTTCCTCTCCTTTATTTTCACTGTTACGGATGCTGATTATTCCGACTAGTCTTCCGAACAAACTAACGTTCTAATAATTTTTCAGTTACAATAACAGTATTGAAAACTGACTGTGACATCAAGGCGGTATTTGTGGATATACTGGTGAACTTCTCACAAATCGTCGTGACCAATATCATCTGTAACATAACGGAAATGGTGAAATTGTGCTTTAAACAGTTGGAATCTATCCTCGAGGAAGCTTTTCAGGAGAATTATGCAGATAACTACACCATTTTCATTATAAGAACCGTGAAGGCTAGTTACCTAGAAATAAACTTTGTAATAGATTGTCAGGAAACCTTGTTCGGAATGACTGTAGCTTTGCTATATTTGAGGACAGTTGTTGCTGTTGTGTTCTTTCTGGCGACTGCAGTGAATGGCGATGGTACTACAATGTATTTATTGAGTAGGCTATTCATATATTCGGTGAGTTATTATTATGCTTATATCTTTATAGTTAATGTTAATAAAGAAGCAGTGATTCTCAGAACCTTACAACATACCTTATCAGCTACAGTAACAGAGTAACTTTTACAGATAACTTCTCGCGAAAGCATGAAGCCTATACATGAAACATGTTTAAAGAACTCATTTTCTATACAGCATTTTGTTTGAAGCAATTTTAAAACGTGTGTTTTAAACGTGTTTTATACTTAATGACCTCCTCGTTAGTAGGTTTTCGTAGACGTTTTCCAAGAGTTTTTCTCTAATGGAGCGTAAGCTACTTAAACCTGAGACTTATAAAGGCCTTATAAACATTATCAGGTGAAATTGTGCTATAAACAGTTAATAAAAGTAAAGTTTCATTTTCACACACTTGATATTTGCGGTTATAACTAGTGGTTATTAACTACTGTATTGTTCCACTTCTTCAGCAGTATTTCACTAACAAGACCAACGTTTCTTTGCACCACTGAAGATTGGTAATGTTCGTTTTTCGGTAATGTATGCTGTATGCTGTTTTTGTGGATCCTTTTGACTTTTTTGTCAGTAACATCTTTGAGTTAACTTGATATAGGCCTATTTTTCTATATATACAGGCAAATCAGCTATTGCTGACAAAAGGGGCTTAGAAGTAACCGCGAAAATAGTATAGTTGCTCTGCTAGGGCGCTAAAACTTTTTTCGCACATCTACGTCTCAGTAAATTTATTCGTTTAAATTTTATGTATATTCAGATGCTGTTATAAAATTTTAAACAATAATCACATTTTTATAAAACCGTTTGTTTAGTACACTTTATAAAAGCGCGCAATCTAAAAATTCTGTAAATGTCTATGCACATTAACCTTGCAACGCTATAAATTGTGACACGCATGGAACAAACTCCCAGGCAGCAAAGTATATGTCTAGGGCTTTTATAAGCTCTTCCAAAATGATATCTTATTGAAGCAGCTTGTTCGAGGTGTTGGAAAGTCGATTTCATGTTAGCTTTATTCAACATTTGGCAATTTGTCGGTCAACCGCATCCAATAGAATGTGTATTGCCCACATACGAGGGTCACGCTGAAAGTCTTTAGATATTCCTAATCTATACAAGTTTAAACAAGTTTGAGCACGCATTTTGTCTAAAGTTGTAAGTGCTTCTAAGTGTTGGCCGAATTTTAACGTGAAAATGGAACCAGGTAGTCGCGATTTTCGAGCCATGATTTTGTATGACTATAAAAAGGGACTAAAACAATCGCAATGTCACAAAAGTTTAGTGAGTTGCTTTGGAGACTCTGCCCCTTCTAGGGCTACAGTTTTTAATTGGTTTGCTGAATTTACAATGGGCCGGGTCTCACTCGATGATGAACCTCGTACAGGTTGACCGCTCACTGCTGTTACTCCGGAAACTGTAAATACATCACAGTAAACTTCACGAAAATTATTTTTTTCAGATTATACCAATCGTGATATCATTTTGCTGTGATTCGGCAAAAACTGCTGCAGAGGATCTAACTGACAAGTGCTTCGAGTTAGACATCCGGACCTATACAAGCACTTTTGTCGAAAGTGAAATGGAAAGCTTGAAAAACCTATTGATGAAACAGAAGCCAAACTTCACAGCCGGTGGACTGTTTACGACCAACAGAAGTACCTTGCTATCAACTTTTTCTGCTGCAGCAACTTACTTCATCGTTTTTTTACAATTCTGGCGAGCTGGTTCTTAGTTGTAACTTCCATCATTACCACGGTAGGATAATTTTAGCCTTACCCTCCAACCTTTTTACTTTCTGTAAGTTAGATTATCGATTTTTAATCATAAGGACAAATTTCATATTCGTCTCACTGCTCCGTCTTTTATGAATATATTTCTACCGAGGTAAATATTTTATCGAGCTGTCCTGCATAATAACACCAAGTGTTATCACTACAACAAACAATAGAGGGGCCAAAAAGGGCGTGTACTCTCCAGGTCGAAATTCTCACCCCATACGAATCGCTTTTAAAAGTAATTCTTTTGGAGGATCTCAGCATTGTGGAATTGAATGCCAGGGAGCTTCTCCCCCATTGTTATTGATTAGTTTCCTGCCTTTGCTCTTTATTATCTATAAAAAACTCGTAGATATGAGGACTTTAAGTGAATGCATGTATTCAAAAAGGATATATTATTCATAACCTCACCTTTGGACTGTAAAGCATGTGAGTAATCAATTGTAGCTAGACACAGACCTCCATCCAGTAAATCCTAATATCTGGAGTACAAGATGCAAAATTCAAATATTCCTCTTGACCTAATTTGGCATCTGCTTGAGGAGTGAATGGATCATTGCTGGCTCTAAGAATGGCTGGGAGAATAACGGTATACTTACTCGACTTGTTGATATACGTCACCAGATGTTTCAAGCATTACTAGTAAGTTCTCTCAACAGAAATCTGGATAATTACACCAGAGGTAGAAAGATCTCGTCTCATTTTCTGGTAAAGAGGCTGAAAGCTCCCTTAGCAGCGACGTCTCAGTTTTTCCGCGCTTTTAAAAGTCGATCTTCACATGAGACAAAAGAACATCTGCATGTTACAGTATTTGACTAAAGCTTTGGCGTTTGTGATGTACATCTGATGATTGCATTCTGTGGATGAAAACTGTTCATTACGAATGAGTTCTTAATGTCACATGAAGTTTCATATATATTAGATTGTACTTAGTGAATCGTTTTAAATTATTTTGCAGCAATATCAACCTCTCCAAGTGATTGTTCACAGTGTCTACGCAGGTTAAATGTGAACTAAGTAAGTTTTAGCATAAATGTTTTCAAAATACCAAAATAGAGATTTCTCTCAGCCCCACCTCTACCCAAATTTTTAAGACTCCAAATTTTCTTTGGAGAATGTGAGGGGTTTCTGAAACTTACAAAAACGGAATATGAGCCCATTTAATTCTATTTGCTCTTTCGCGATGCTGTCACCAAACTGATTTTCTGAAACTATAAAGCGTGGTTGTACTTTGAACATTTTATTGTATTCGAGTGTTAAAATTTCATCAAAATCCAAAAGGGCACATTCCAATTTATAGAGGAAACTAAGCTTACATGATTTTTGTATTATGTTTTTGAAGATAAATCTGCTACCACTACACTGATTTTGAAAAAACACAAAGCTTTTTCGCCCATTCCATAATTTATTTGTATATTCGATTTTTGAGGTACTTACTTCATAAAGCATCGCCTATTGCGTGGCAGGTATTATGGATACATTTAGAGAAAAAATGCGTTTAACATAGAGGTATTAAAAAGAATGAAAAATCTCAAGGAATAGAATATCTTAAATATGATAATATCGAAGGAATTGAAATACTTTATTGCTTGAAATATCCTAGGGATGTTTTTCCGGCGATGGTTAAGGTATATAGGGGTTTTCCCATAACACCTGTGCAAAAATATATCCTCTAAGATAGACTAATGGAAAAATAATTCAATAGAAAAATGTATGTTGCATTTGATAACTCTAGTTTGGTATTCATAATAGAACCTAGTTGACATACTTGTACACTACCCGTGTAGCCAGTGTAAGCAGTCAAATGTGACAGTCCGACGATGATCTAAATATAAATCGAAACGCGTCACTGAAAAGAAGTGTGTTTTATTTCTCTGTTAACTACATAATTATGTATTTAACTGATGGATGAGTTTAACAAGTAAGAGTATCTACAATCCACATATAATGGGTTCATATAATCACTTTGAAGGTGCTGAATCAATCTAGTGGAGCCAGTTTTTGTATTACTTAGAATATTGGACCTCGCAAAAACATACAAGGTAAATCATATAATTAACTAATAGCTTCTTTGATAATTCAGACATTGTGCAGTAGGATTACATTCTTTTTGAGAAGTCGAATTGCTGTACTAATGCCATCGTCGTGTCTTCCTACCTTTTTGCTATGATACTCATTGCAGAGTATTCGGTTGATTGCTTATGAAACATCCCATCATCTCTAGCCGGTAGGTGCATCAGTGTATTATCTGTAACCAGGAATATGTGATATGAAGTTATATTCTGTAATGGAAACGGTACTTAGAACTTCACATATAATGTAGAATCTACGCAAGATTCTAACTTATATTGCGTCTTGATAATGTCTTAATAGATCCATTAGGGAATGAGCTTCCACTGAAATCTCGTGTTTCCTTCTTCGATCCACTTTCCCGCAGAAAATCCGGGCGTTTTTCCACCTGACTTAAACAAATGACCGTTTTTCCACTGGCTGTCAGCATGGTGCATCCTTGAATTTTCAGCACGAGGCTGTATGCATCAATAATGATGATTTGAAATCGACCTTCGTTGCGTATCAACAAAAGCTTCAAGATGTCTATTGAGACAATAATGCAAAGTATTTCATCTGCTATGCTTCCATGATAGGTACTTAGGTCAAAGTGGAATAATATTTGACAAATTGATTTGAATGCAGGAGAAAGTGCACAGTATTCAAAGGTGAGATTCTTAAAGTGCAATAGATGAACTTGTTCCAAATTATTTCCTCCACTTATATCGTGCGTTTAAAAATTTTAATATGTCCTTTGTACAGACAAAAGCTGAACTGCTTTACTGACATTATATTTTCAATCCATTTATATCGTGGCAACACAAATGAAAAATGATTTAATATGATGAATGATTTTCAATTAAAAAAAATATTGCAAAAGAGGATGGGATGCTTGATATACGAAGTAGTTATTATAAAAATATACTAAATCATCCCGAGCTGCTTGACAATATTGCAATTAATAATTATGAGCGAAAAACCTATTTCTGGTTATAAATAAAAATAATTCCAAAGCTCATTTTCAAGTTTGAAAAAAAAACTAATAAATCTCAAATTAAATCTGACTGGTGAAAATTACGTTAAAAAAAAATCCGTTACATACATACGGGTGAATTTTATAAAAGCGTGTTAATAAAAATAGAGTAAAAAAGTACATTAAAAAGCAATATTAATCAATTTCAATTAGTTTCATCTGCAATGAATTGAATGCTTCCTCTCTAGAATTGCATTGCTGGCATAACATTTGAATGGAAAGTCCATTTCTTCCCCTGAACTACCTGAAATGCGTTTCATCATCACCTTTTCGCCGACCATTGCAGTAATTTCATTTACTCAAAGTGGCAAGGATTGAAAACCGACTGGAATAGGATGTGCTGTATCGCCTGAAAAGCTCCACTACGAATTGCTGTCTAGCCAGTTTTAAGGATTACGATTTCAATCGTCAGATCCTCACTTCACCATTCAGTGCAATTCACGCTTTCGAACTCAAAACAGATAATTTGACCTCGTCTTAATGATTTAACCAATGGCTTCCGTCACCTGCTTTCCATTGGAGTTTAATTTATTATACATGCATATTCAGGGTTGTTTGGAATGATTCACAAATGATGGCCTAAAAATGATCAAGAATCATGAATCACTGAATGTGAGATGCGGGGATTGTTGGCAGTAACTACGGTCGGAGATCTTTACTGACACAAACGTGGCGCTTCTGCACCTCGAGATACTAACGACGCGTGCTGTTTTATTTCAGAAAAGATCACCGGACCGGGGGAGTGCACTTAATATCATCGGTAGAAGTGGCTACTTAACTCATTGGTAGAGCGTCTGATCGTGTGTGGTTCGAAACTCTAATTCGAGCACACTGTAGCTTTTCGGCTTCGGCGTTGTCAGGCTTTGATCCTCTTGACTCTAGACCCAGGCTTGTTATTCCACGTACCGTGAGAATCGACTGTATTCCATGTACGAGTATGTATTAGTGAAAGCGCGAAGCTGCGTTTGAACGAACGCTTTCATCATAATTGAAATAGTAATCTGTTTGCCTGGACCAGTGATCAGTTTAGCATGGGCTTGCTTTATATTTCTACTGTAATTTCAATTACAGTATAATTTCAGCACGTGAGTAACAAAGAGGCATGTTTTGGAAGTAGTATGATACCACCAGCATTAACTTTCGAAGTGATACGTCTTTTAACATCGTACATGTAAAGTTGCATCGGTCTGCCTATTTATCGGCACAATGCTATTTTTCACAGCATTTAAATCTCAGTAATCTAGATTATAATTCTAGTTCATTTGAGAGTTAACAAACTAGAAGAAAATGATTTTAAATCATTAGACTTGTGTTTAACAGCGATAGAAAGTCAACTAACTTAATAACACTAAACGATTGTACGTTCAAGATAAGAATGCAGTTAACTACAAACAACTTTCACAAATACGTACCAATGATATATTTATACCAATTGATATCAGTCATCCGTACTTTTTATTTACTATAAAATAATGTTTTTGGTAGTAACTTTATTCATATTTTAAACCTTTTGAATATTATTTAATTATATTATATATAATAAAACATATTTTTTTTATTTCCAATTAGACTTACCATTAAGTCGTATTTTTTTATCATCTAGTATTTCAAGAAACTTAGATGAGAAACCAGAAGTTCCGATTTTTCATTATATCATACATGACAATAGGCCAAAAATTATTTCATTCTTGTCTATAGAATTAATCATATCTTATCCTGATGATGGTGCTCAGGACCTCCGGATAAGCTTCTAGAACAATTAACGGAATGGTTTTCATAGTAAGTAAGTAAAATCACAGAAATATCTCTTGAATCTCTTTTTTGATATGGGTACGTTTAATGGATAGTTGTAATGGTTGACCGCGGTACAGTTGTTCATTTATCTTCTTCACCGAAGCATAAAAAAAATATCCGAAATGAGTGGAAAAATATCAATTTTCATGTGACAATAACTAATTTTTATTTATCAAAAAGTGCAAAGAGCCAAACTTTCTCCATCTGCAAAAAAAATCGTTCCATTAGGTTGGAAAATGAGCGGTGGAAACAAAATATCAGAAACCCATGCGAAACACCTTTCATTCGAAGTAGTCCTCTCATCTTTTTGTAATTCTGTAGAATTAGAAAAATTATAATCGAATTTTGCATTCTGCAAGAATTAAGGTGTACATTCAAACTTTTCATGATATTTGTCATCCTTTTAATTTCAAAACAGATCACGGTTATTCTTAAAACAGTCTTATAAATATCAGTCTCTATTTTATGATTTATCGCGTCAAAAAGTTTCACTTACATAATTATATATGCAGTATGATATATTGTGAAATCCATGCCAATCTATTGACAAGCTTTTTTCCATGTCATCCGTACTACCTTACATACAAAACTAGTGTTCTATAAGTTATGTTATTAAAATTGTCAAGATGGACGTTTGTCCTTTTCATTTTAACAGAAACCGAGGCAAAATTGGAATTCTTTGAAGTCAGTCAACTTTATCTAGCGAACCAGACGGAATGCTGTATAGGAGCGTGGTTAAGGGAATGTAGGGTATTGAAGGACAGTTTTTATGAGTCCATGAATATAAATCGAAGATGATATTTATATCCCCGTAGACGACCCGTAGGTTTATGTCATGAATCCTGCGTTCAGTTTTAGTGATAATGTTGGATTGGATAATTCGTGCAGGATGAGATCAGGCACTTCTGTAACTCATAGTTATAATAATAATAATAATAATAATAATAATAATAATAATAATAATAATAATAATAATAATAATAATAATAATAATAATAATAATAATAATAATAATAATAATAATAATAATAATAATAATAATAATAATATAATAATTCAATATTAAAATGAAAAACACATATAGATCTGATACGAACAAAGCACGCAATCTTAAATTCAGGAAAAAATGAATTTCGAAATTATTCACAATTATTTCAATTATAGTGAATCGTCAAACACTGGACACTGCATTCGAATAACTTCTTTCAGCATGACGGTTTGTTTCTATTATAGAAAAAATATTCTTTATGAAACGAACTATTATTCTTTCACTATCGCTCAGAAATAGCTGAGAATCAAATGATATCAACTCTGTCAGAAAGATATTTTGTCCTACGCTACTGAAATGCTGGTTACCGTAGTTTCATGGCATTGAAATACTTTCATCAAGTTTTTCGCGCCTTGAATGAGACACCGCCTACGTTTCTACTCTTCGAATGAACATTATCTTTATTGTACTCTGCGTGACGCTTAAGGTAGGTAAAAAGAATTTATCACTGCCTCTCCTTTGTAAAATGTCAGCGTTTACTTTATAGGAGAAGGATTATTACGTTTCCAGAAGCATCTAAAACAACACAGCGCAGGGTGTATCAAACGTGATGTGAACTATTGCTCACAGACAAAATCCTCAAAAATAATACGGTATTTCAAAACTAGTAAGTGCTCTTTGTCTGTGGTATTTATTCCTGTTGGAACTGTCAATGAGAACCGAACAAATATGACGTTGAGCAGGGGTGAAGCAGCAACCGGAACTGTGTAAATACAGGAAACGAAATTGAAGACGAATTTTTTTAGTGTACCCTCAATGTTATGTACTGACACCGCAGCTGCAAATAAGGTATGTCCTCGGTGCACACCACTTGCTCCCTGTATTTCTTCCACTCCAAATTATGCAAGATCTGGAGAACACGCCACCCAGGTCAGTAATGCTCTGGCCATCGAAGCGAGTGTCTGTATCTCAATTGTATGACATCACCACGTGGGAGAGTTTCAGAGAGAGAGAAAAAGGGAGAGAAATCGAATATCTATGTTTTCTCTTTTCACTTTAAAATTGTCTCTTTAAACTCCCTTTCCTGTTCAACACTAAGATAGGGTATTAGCACATCTTTGCTGTACCGATCATCAATATAAGGACCTTATTAGATTTGTAACTGAACCTTTTTACCTCTCGAGGGGAAGATCGCTCTGTCCTTGATAACAGGATCTCATAACGGGGCTGTTTGTAACTCAAGAACTCAATTGTGTGTCTCGCAAATTACCACACAGATCCTGTTTGTCCTCCATATTGTAGACCGCCTTATGCTTCTAAATGATTTTTATGATAACCTATAACCTACACACATCATTTTCCGAACAACAAGTTGACACTTGGATTTAAATACGTGGCTTTTTTTTGTGGATACTCTTTCTTGGTAAAAAACACATTCCATAAAAATTATATTATATAAGACAAATGAATGCTTTGATATATACGAATATTCTATGTTAGTATGTCTTTCATAATTTCCATTTTTTCCAAAATTTTCAAAACTGACCTCAAATTAAGCAGCACCTTTGAATTCTGATCAAAACCTTCAAAAGACTGATGCAACTGCATGTGAAATACAGAGTCATCCTACTAGATGGGATTTCAATATATTGAGGGATTAAATAGCATAGAAACGGAAGAAATTAGACCATTCTATAAAAAGAAGTTAACTAGGCTCTGAACTTGTCGTTGTATAAATTGTAAATGAAATTTGTGTTTTACTTCGTCTGAAACATTCTAAACATCTCGAAAATTATTTGTGAGTCAACTGATATTGTAGACAACCTATGATCTTTGTGATCGGAATGCAAATGTGTGCAAAATAATATTTGAGATAACACTACAACAGCTAATTTTTTGGAGAAACCAAACGTCCAAAAACGTAGTTTTTCTGTTTGTTTTTGACGATATCTCCATCGGCACTGAAACGGTTTCCGAAAACTGCTTCGTATTTGTCACAACAGTAGTTTTAAAAATCCAAAAAGTGCTTTCTGAGTTTTAAAGGGGCCAATAATTACCGGACAGATGAAAGACAGACCAATGGAAATGAGTAACATTGCTTTTCGTGATCGATACAGATATCATTATCAGAAAAACGAAGTATATCCAGTTCAAAATTTTTCTGCGACTACAATACCTGAACTAAAAAAACTGTGTTCGTAAAGGATAATTGCGAGGCCTGCACTTTACAGATCCCAAATTGGATCATATTTCACAGAACTTTGACCGGCGTCTTTCGCGGGCATATAGATAGTTGAAAGTTTACAATTTTCTTAGGAAAGATGTGTATCCTCGACTTGACCAAACTTTGTTGATGCAGTTATTAGTTCTATAACTATGACGGAATCCACAACAAAAGTTTGGGTCCATGCAATATCGATGAAAAGTTTATTTTGACATGTATTTAATATACTTCGTAAAAGTTCTAGTGTAGGTATTGATAAAGTTTGGATAGCATGTAATGCATACAGCTTGCATTAGGTGATATAAATGCGAGGAAAGATTTCAAACATCATGAGAGGTACCGAATTTTGTATGAAAAGTTAAATTCTTTAGAGGTTTCTTTAACCGTCCGTGGTAATAATGCAGTCTCAATATCACTGTATATAATAAATTTATAAATAGATTATGTGGACAAATCTGTGATTCTCAACATTACATATTTTTGTATAGCTTTTGAAACTTATCCTAGTATGCTCTCTATGGTTCATTATATTTTCCAGTCGCCACTAATTGAAACTACATACGATTGAATGAAATATATTCACTAACTTTTCAGCCACCTCGTCAGCCTTTTTTAAAGTATAAAATCCAAAACCCTCACAAAGCCAAAAATAAAAATGTAGGTGCAGAAAACCAAATATATAAAATAGACTGTGTGTGTGTTGCAAATGTTACTTCACGAAATATTGTAATCGAAGTTCGGAGCTGTTGATCTTTGGAATTGCAATGAAAAGTATTGGAACTACTGACCTTGAATGTAGTAAATTCTAGGCCTTACAAAACTTGCTCCAATTGGATTTAGTGTTCTTAAATCTGATAAAATATTTAGTGAACTGAAACAACCTACTTAAGGTTAAATATCACATTTGTTATTATTTATCCTTAAAGAATAATCACGCAGGAACAAGTGTTATACTAAACGTGGCAACGGTGTAAGCCGTATAACTCAAGAATGTGAAGGCATACAGACTGAAAGACCGCGAGAAATCATGCTGGACGTGAACTTGCCAATAAAACGAAAATGCTGATGATAGCAAAAACCTATGACTGGGATAGAGACACAGTGCTGCGAGATGATATATAAAGTAGAAATTGTGAAAGACAACAAAAAAATGGGGAATATATTCCATAATTCTCTGAACATCACAAAAAAAACGCAGCAAATATGATAAAATAAAACAATGGAGGCTGCAACAAAAACTCGGATGACAATTTTTGGAGAGATGATGGATGGCATTTGGGTGGAAACGATGCTGATTCTTCTAATAATAATTAGTGTAGTAGTATTATTTCCACAAAGCCATCTAGTGGTAACTAGATGCCTTCCTCCTTGCTAGCAAATATAGCAGATCTAACGAATTAATCAATATCTCTTGCACCGATGTCGTATTTCATTTCTAGCCACACCTCCTAAAGCAGTAGTAAGACTCAATCTAACTACGAGTATAAAGTTTTGATGTAGCTCAACTGAAATAAACACCTAATATAACAAATGAAGTTGCCACATGCTCTTACAATTTACAATATTTACATACCAAACCAGCAGCATTTTCCCATTTCCATAGTATTACTTATTTCTTATACCTATGTTTTCTTAGGGGTTGACCTCAGTAACTTACCTATTAAATACTGTAGGTCAATAATCCTTAAACCACCAGACATGTCCTCTATTGAAAACGAGATATTTTAGAAAAATACAAGAAATCAAAATAAGAATATTAGGCCTATTTACGTGTAAAATGGCGCTTCAAAACAAAAATGACTTACCTATATCTTGTTTTCTAATTAGTGTTGCGCTATTCGCTCTCCTTTTGGTGACGCGAACCAAAGAATTGATCTGTGATCAGTGCAGCAGCCTAAAATATGGACAGAGTTGACGGGGGCAAATCGACATCAGCTCGTCGACGCATACTTTTTCTCAGGATCCATATAATATCACCGTTAAACCTCATTCCCCTCATTATTCCTCTTCCACCACACCACACAGATATTTTTGCTTGTAGCCAATTTAGCTCCTCAAAGGAAGTTATTGGCCACAGATACGTTTACATACAATTTGTTTATATTATATCGCTAAATCTATACGAAAACGTATTATTTAAAATAAATCTACCCAGGTGTTTTTTTAAATTTTTTGAGTAATTTCCTTATAAAAAGCTGTCCCTGGTTGAGTATCATATATTATGTAGATACCTACTATTGTTATACATTTTGAGGACCAGTTTTTAGCACTCATGTAATGCTTACAGACTGCTTACTAGTTCTCTGAAATGTCTATGTATTATCAACCCCAATTGAGGGTTATGTTGGAATGTGAATAATCAGAATTAACTATAATTATTCATATTTTATGACATCCATCAAACATGGAGTCTATTTCCTGAGCATTCCATGAACTGTTGGTCGGTCTATATATCAACTACTATGTAAGCAGTGAAACTATCTAGAATCCTCAATGCTATTTTTGGAAAGATTTGTCTTTTGAAATATATTATTCCATTCAAGTATGGAATACTAAAGTATCTATGATCGCCAGAATAGAGACTTGCTGGAGAAGAGCATTACTTGTAATCCCTAGCTATAAATTTCTGTGACATAAGAATTGTTCTCTTAACGGAGAACATCAATTTTCTGGATGTTGAGAAATCGTTAGAACCGAATGAAATGTGCCAAATCTAAGCAAAGCAAAGCACAGTAGAAATAGAGAAAATAAGCGTGATGAAAATAATATGTTGTATTTTTTTAAAATAACAATTTATGAGTTTCTCTGCATTTGATAATGAGTTAGAAATCGGAAAAACTGAACCTGATTAAAAACCATCTCTGTCTCGGCTTGGTCGATCTGTTAACTCAAAAGGTATCATTCTGATTTTGTTGAAATTTTTACATTTTTTACCTTACCTTCATCAACTGTGAGGAGGATGATCTTTTTTTATAGGTTTTGCAAACTAATTCAGTGCCGCGATGCAATATGTATCACATATCTAACACTCATACTCACAAATTTAAAAACTTTAAATTAGTTTTCGTATGTATCCAATTGAAGTCGTAATTACAGGATAGATATGTATATCGTTGAATGGGGAATTAATTCGGGAATTAGTTTGTACCGTCGTTTCTCTCTACATGTTACAGGAGGACTACAAATGGAAATATACCAATTCATTGTCTCGACTTACTTGCTAAGCGTTGAGGAATAACTGAAATTAATGCCGAACTAATATAATTTCGAGAACTGTTTCTGCTGCTGTCGCCATAAGAGACATTCCTGGAAATAACAAAAACTCACTAGAATAAAGATAGAGAGACACCTTTTACTATGTTCTGGTTCCTCAGTAATTGCGGTTGAGCAAATATTTTTGATTTTTGAATCGTGATGGTTTCAGAACACAAACTCGCCGAGCTGTTCCTGTTGGCTGAGTGAACCACAATGATTATATTATGCATTTTAGAGCGGTGAAGCCGAAGAAGGTCATTAGAGAAACGTAGTGCGGAGGGAAAGGAGTGGCTGTATTTTAATCGTCTTTATCAAAAAACCTGTTGCATGTGGTCCATTTTTATTTCGCATGGCTCATACACATGATTTATGACACTAGCTCCAATAAATCGACTTCAAAGGCATATTTTATAGCATTACGACACCCAGAAAGACATAAAAATCTCATTTGATGGCAATACATTCAATAATCTTTTTGTGTGAATACGTCATGATGACAGACATCTCAATAGAGATAACAATTGCTTTTACAAAATAGATTAAATTTGAGAGTGGGTGAATTTCGCCTATTTTTGGGACTTCACTAAGCTGTAAATATTTTAAATAAAGTCATTTTTTATTATTATTTTTTGATGGTGTCAAGTCTGCAGTAACGAAACCTTTTATAAGGAAAAAATCGAAGAGTTATGACAAGTATTAGTGCAATCAAACTATGGGAGAAGCAGTATAAAAAAGATCAATGTAATTTGTCATTATCTTAGAGACAGACCAAATCCAGTACGAATTCAGCCACTAAGAAAGGTTACAGCGCCGACTTGAGGTCCTATAATAATGACAAACAAGCCTAACGCCCAGGCCGGAAACTGAGGCCAGATCTGCTATAGTGACCCAGAACCGAGGTTTTGTCTTCGTCTTGTTTGCAAAAATTATTTTATATTCAAGTTCCGAATCCCATTACGGCAAGGTTTTATTTAAGTGCACCACAAAGAATAAAATAGACTGTTCCTTTATAACTGTTACTATGATCATCATAACGATTTACCTGTGTTGATAAACAAGTAAATTAAATAACTTGATCTGATTGATTTTAGCTTTTAAAATTTCTCAAACTAAGTGAATAAAGAACTTAACTGTTGCTTGGAACTTGTGGACAAGGTGGATTTTTCAGAAGTTTCATTTCGGACTTCCATTGTCTATAAAATTTGTTGAGTATCACGACGTTTCGATTGATATGCAATCTTCAATCGTCTTCAGGTGAACTGTACTTAAACAAGTGTACTTGAACAAGTGTAACAAGTACTTAAATCTCGCGACACGCTTTTATATCCTGTAAATTGTGTAATAACGTTATAAGTTAATATTAAAAAGTTTATTTCATTATTTTTAGCGCATTCAAATAAAAGCTTCTTTTTTTACATTTTAATCATTACTAATATCAGTTACTGTACCTACAACCAAAAACACTAATCCGACCTGGTTCCTCACAATAGAGTAGCATACATTGTTCAGTTCTACTTGTCCCTCGTTGCCCAGTAAATCAAAGCTTACGTATAATAAATTACCTGTAGATTTGCGGTCGTGGCTGTAGTTACAGCGTTGAATTTATGTTCTCGTTCCTACGCGGCTTTTGAATGTTGCTGTATTTTTCCTTGGTGGCAGTTAAGTGATACTGTAAAGCTTCATTCGATGCTATGAAAAGCTGAGTAGTTTCATTCCTCGTTAAATTGCTTTGACCATTTTCACTTGTTGCGCGTAAACGAGGAAGGTATTGGGGTGTTACACATTTTTTTTATTCAAAAAGAAGAAAGCACCTCCATTATTCTTCTTATAGTCGCTGCAACAATCACTTAAATTTCGATTAAGTTTGAGAAGAAATCTGATACGAGGGTCACGCTGGGAGTCTTTAGATATTCCTAAAATGTACAAGTTCAAACAAGCTTAAGCACGCAGCTGTTTTGATGAAGTTGTAAGTGTTGGCCGAATTTTAACGTGAAAATGGAACCGGGTAGTCGCGATTTTCGAGCCATGATTTTGTATGACTATACAAAGGGACTAAAACAAGCGGAATGTCACGAAAGTTTAGTAAGTTGCTTTCTTCTCTCTTCCCTCTTCTAGGTGGGCTACGGTTTTGAATTGGTTTGCTAAGTTTAAAAGGGGCCGGGTGTCACTCGATGATAAACCTCGCACATGTCGACCACCCACTGGTGATGCTCCGGAAACTGTAGAAGCTGTGCAAAATATGGTAAAAAAAGATCGACATATAACCTACACCGAGATTGAGGCTTCTTCGGGAATTGGATCGGCAGTGGTCCGAACAATCATCCATGATCACCATCGCCTTAGGAATGGGTGCCTCATTTTTTGACTAGTGAGCAAAAACCAACAAGAGTTGATTGGGCTAAGTTTATGCTTGAAAAATTTGATAATGAGCACAGTAAAAACACTTTTAATATCGTAACCGGAGAATAAACATGGTTATATCATTATGATCCGGAAACTGAACAGCAGTCATTAGTTTGGTGCTTTGAAAGTGACAACGAAAATTCCTCGTTCAAAGAGGGTTGGAAAGAAAATGGTCGCATTTGTTTTTCTAAAAGTGGATACATCACAAAGTTAGCCTTGGAAAATCAAAGAACAGTTACTGCTGAATGGTATATAACCAAATGTGTTCCTGTAGTCTTCCAAGAACTATCCAAGAGCCATCCAATGACTGGTCTGTGGGGTATTCAATGGCACCATGACAACGCACCCGCCCACAGCGCTGCTCGATTTTTTTGCAGAACAGGGTGTCAAACTGTTGCCTCACCCACCTTATTCTCCGGACCTAGGTCCGTGCCAATTCTTATTCCCTAAAATCAAAGAAAAATTACGAGGTCACCATTTTTCCACCCATGAAGAGGCAATCGCTGCATTTGAGGAGGAAATTAGCAACCTTTCAAAGGAACGTTGGTCACAAGGATTTGACAAGTGGTTTTACCGAACGCGTGAATATATTGTGGTAGGGGGAGAATATGTTGAATAATTAGCAATAAAGTAACTTCAAAACACCTCCAAACTCTAAGTTTCTGGTTCATGCCATGTGATGTGACAGATCTTCAGCTCAAAATAAATTATTTCTATGTGGCTTACGTTGGTTGAATCACATAAACTCACGTTACTCATCAACAGCTTCTGTAAGAGATAGTTGGGCAAAGAATACATTGCAATAATTATATTTACTATTTACAAATACAAATGTGCATTTAGACACTCAAAATACCGGTCTTCTAAATAAGCTCACGTGGCGAAAATCATACGACGATCGCGATATACCACTGCCATAAGACTTTCAGTGACACCGGCACCGCACATAATATATTTTGATTAAAGACACAAGACATATCTGGTAAACCAATCTGGTTACATCCGGGTCTTTTTATCCCTCCAGCTTTGTATTCAGTTACATTTGAGTGTAAAAAAATAATTAATTACTTTTGGGTGAAATGCAAAAGTTACACAACGGGAGCTACCATAAATACTGCACGTGCTGCAAAACTCTGTTTTCACATGACTGAATATGAATTGTATGAAAACAAAAGTATGTTCAACCCTTGAAAAACTGAGGATATGTCTCATTGAATTTTTGTATAATTTGTTACGGTTGCTGATTGCTGCTTACACGTCTTAAATGATATATTGAAAAAATGACAGTGAAAGCTATAAGTTATACCATAATCATCAAGTTTTACGTTCACGTTACTGATCGGAGACATATTTAGTAAAATGAAATCATAGCAAAATAATGACCTGTATAGTGAAGTAAAGTTGTCTTGAAAGTTACGTTCTCGTTGACGCCATTCATTTATCTGAATCGCTCTACTCCAACCGCACCAATCTGTAGATAGACCACTCAAACCGATGATGTGCTGGTCATTAAAGTGAGGACGAACCTTCGTTGTGTATCGTTGCGTTGAATCACCTCCTGCAAAATAGTAGGGATGAGTAAGGGTCCCTAAGTTATTGAAAACATGAATTGATGTGATTAAAAATCAGAGAAAGCAAGTGTTAAGTGTATGCTTTCCACAATGCATCAGACCTGCTATAGACATGCATGTTTCGTCTTTAGCCTAGACTCGTCAGTATAGCCTGGCGGTCTAAGCGTAGAGAGCAATTGGGTGGTATACCGACGAGTCTAGGCTAAAGACGAAACATGCATGTATATAGCAGGTCTGGTACATTGTGAGGAGCATACACTTAATATCAGTTGTCAGTTTCTGATATGAATGAGCTGAGATAACGGTACATCGTAAAAATGTCTTGTTGACAGATGTCGTAATGCCCATAGAGGGCAACACTTAGGTGAGTCGAAAGCAAGTGTTGCTTAATGATTTTTTATGCAAATGGGATTGGAACCCATGTCATGGCATCCCGTGCTGATCACCGCACTGTGGTGAGTAGGCGATGTTGCTGAATCACTTCCATATCTTAAAAATCAAAAATGACAAGACTACGTACCACTTCTTCCTATTTAACCATTTGAAAATCTCCTGCAGCTCTCAATAGCTAGATATCTAATTGAGAACCCACTCTATAAAAATACACTATGATCAAGAATCATTCCACGTTATAGATGAATAATAATAATCATACCGGCTCAATCACATATTGCCATCGTTGTACTATACACAACTGATTTCAATATTTCTGTTAGATTAGTCATGTTTGTTATGCAGTAAAGCTTAAAAAGTGGTAAAATAAAATTGCATAGTAAAATAAACTTCCATGGCCTTTCACAGAAATAACACTGTTGAGTTGTAATCCCCTGACTTTATTTCGTTTAAATCAGGATGGTTAATGGTCCGTTTTATATCAAAATCCCTTCTATGCATATCAAATTGTCTCTACCCTTGAAATCCTTAAAGGATCCTCCCCTTCAGAAAACGTTTTTGGATGAAGCTAAAATTTTTTATAGATGTTGTTTGGAGAGCTGTTCAACATAGTGTCGAGGTCAATTTATATTTTTATATGCTAGCGCAGAAAGTTAGAAATTTAATCATCCCTGATAGGTTTTGATTTGAATTTGATATCAAGAACGATATGATGTGGCATCCTTAGGAAATATTCATTTTATTTTTTTGCGTTAAAAATATCAGCAATAGAGGGTCAAGCAAGAAGTGCCAAAACTCCTTCAAACTTCTTAATCAATTTTTTTTAATTCCAATAACTTTCGCGTATAGAATCAAAGTGTTCGTCATGCTATACGTAATTTTTGTAAGTATCTTATAATTTCGAGGAGTAGCTAATCAAAAAATCTTAGAAAGCTTAGGTAAACATTTTGAAAAATAAAAAGCTTCATTCTTAAGTATCCACATAGCATTGTTGTTTTGAATTGACGCTTTCGATTTTGCATCTTTCTTCTTATAGTCTGGGTGTTAATTTCAGTGCTATGTGTTAACTTCAGTGCTATTGGCTTCATTGAATATCTACCTGTTTGTTTGTTTGGTTAATAACAATTCTCCTATTTTTTTCTGTTCATCTAAAGATCTGACAAAGCATAATAGATTACATGCAAAAATGATATCCCTACATTTCGTGGGGACTTTTTGAACTTTTTTCGTTATTTTATATAGATTTTTTGCGAAAAGCTCAAATAAGAAGAAATATTACTGTTTCCTTAACTAGTAGTATATTTTTTCAAATGCTACATGGGATATGATATATCAATTTCAAGATGCGTTTCATATTGTCAATCATGGAAATTACCTTTAGCTTGAGCCTATTTTGAGGCAAGTGGCGTATTTTTGCACTATAAAAGTGGATATAGCATGTGAAAGTAAGATCAAAAGCAGTGATTTTTTTATCAAAATCTTCTACAATTATTATACCAAGTTCCACACACACACAAGACTAAAAAGTATAAATACAATTCAATTAAAAGAATATAACCCACACAGAAAAAACATGATCTAAATTCACAAAACACATCAATATATACGGTAGATGTTCGCTTACCGTACTAATACAAAATCATAAGTAAATAAATATATATTGCTTCCATTGATTGATATATCGCCAACGTTGTGTCTTTTCTCTGCGCCACCCACCATGAAATGACCAGGTTTGAAATGGGAAAAGTTTATTACGCATTACTTCAAATCAACCACTCCATGAAGTAATTCATAATCGGCTTTACCGAAATAAACCACTCGATTTGAAGTAATTTATATTCGATGTAATGGTTCTTCCAAATTTCCGCAGTAAATTTCACATACTTTTCACATTTCAATTCAGATTTTCCAACTGTACAGTGACGTGCCAGCGGCTCTATAATAGACTTGCACTTAGACGAATGAAATAGTTCATAAAATATTTCTGTCCTGATAAAATATCACTTTTGCATAAAATCAATATATAAACTGACTTCAAAAATAATATTTCCTATGCTCGGACTGAGTGAAGAACTATCAAGAGTAAGTGAATCATTGATAGTGTAGATGATATGCTGTGTCAAATGAAGAACCAAGTTAAACGTTAATAATTTTTTCCACTAACATGTTACTTTCTACCCTTATTTGACTCAGATCAGAAGAGTTCGACTACTTCCAATAGTGTATACGTCATCACATTTTTGAATCGATATTTGTCACACTCTTTCTTATAACACCGGATCAGGTGTTCCACAGGGAGCATTAATACCTCCAATAGTGTTTGTAACCCAAATTAATGACTTTCTCTTAATACGGCTAGAAGTGGTACATCCGAAAGGTCTTGACACTATCTTGCATTTCGTGCATTTAAACGGTATGTATTGTTTTACACCTTCTGTCCTAATACTGAACTTTGATGGCCAAGAGACAGCCAAGAGAGCATTCAGTTTTGATGATAACCAAGTTCTGCGAAATGTCTATCCATTCAAGACACGAAGGCAGCTATTTCAATTACTTTTACAATTACAATTCGACTTATCTGTGGCTCTTAACGCACCACCTCTCATGCTTCTTTATTATCGACGATAGGTCAGTGACCTGGCATGTTTCTATCGTTACGTCAACCAGATCTGCTCCTCTGAGCTGTTTTGTATGATTTCACCGCTCCTTGAACCTAAAAGATATGCTTCTCAATTCAACTCAATCATTATCTTTTAATGGAGAAATAGTCAATACAACTTTTCCTCCGTTCCCAGGGCACCAAGACTTTCGAACAATTCAAAGAGACGCCTTTCCTGAATCTGCGTGTGTCATGATCACCAGTCATGGAGCAAAATGGAGCCCTTTTGGTGATCTATATTGCAAAAATATATTTTGAGATCAACACATTTCAGGTGGGTTCATAACTTGTATTAACATGGTCTCCATAACTCCTTCATAGCAGCTGAGGTACAATATTTATATTTACGCTCAACCTTCTTATTTATAAAAAAATAATATAAAAATACTCTCACGGGATTGATCCTTCATGACAAATGTTGATTTCTTCGAATAAAAAAAATAGGCCCACTGAGCAAACTCAGTTTGGATTGAAACCGTGGTATGGTAGAAAATGAGTAGAATATAGCGCGTTCTTAATACACTTTTATTAGGTTAACCTGTATGTATGTAACAAAATTTCCACCGACTCCAAGACGTCTGATTGCTTTGAAAATTGAAAGTATTGAGGACTAATATTAAAGTAGAATAATTGGAAAAAATTCTGGAATGAATTAAAATTTCGAATTCAAACTTTTAAATGAAAAAATATAACGTAAATTGTATTCAATAATTTTAAATAAAAACATGCCTTTTGGTTGATATTACATTTATGTTGAATAAGAGGGAAAAAAGAATAAAAAATAATATCTTATTGTAAAATGGATCGTATCATGTAATTATATTGAGTAAGTGGACTTATCGCTGTGGTAAAAAATCATAATAATTGAATTATGATTTACTTTTTAGTTAGGTTTGCTATTATAACGCTTTTTAGTTTCGTTAACTATGTTAGCAATAAGACCAAGCGGGTGTTTTCCCAGAGCTATTTATATGTAGCAGGCTACATCAACTGCTACATATGCACCCAAACGTAAAATACGTCGACATCGCTTTATGCGTCGCAGAAGGTTTGGTTATTACAGTCACCAGCAATCCGTAACAATGTTAAGATTGTCAACAAGGAGTCTAATTCTGAAGCGGGAAGAAAATGGATCGTTTGTATTTATATGCAAATTTTCACGTGTTTGCATTGCCGTCAAGTGCACTTCAAACCGCAATACAACTGCAAAGGGAGTCCTAGTTTAGAATTTAGTTGCTTTATATTCATAATATAACCCACGCAATGGTAGCAGTTTGGAAATTAGGATTTTAATCTGATTATGGAACTTGATATTTTGAATTGTCAGAAAAAAAATATTGAGGCTAATGAAGGCCTTTAAATCTTTTATGATACTTCCAAAAATATCATTGTTTTAAAAAATTTCCAAAACTTACTTCAGGTGGAACAAAGGTTCGGAAATTCGATAACAATATTTAGTTGACTGATATCACTGCCATGAAATATGCACGTCTATATCAGGTCTGATGCATACACTTAAGAGTCAACCTACTTGAAACTATTTTTCTAAACGCAAAATATTCATATTCAGTTAGAATTTTAAAAACTACAAAGCTTTTTCGCACTTGTCACAGTAGTAATCTAGTGTCAAGGAAACAGAAATATCTCGAATTCGTTTTTTTTGCAATGACAATATTTCCTCGCCAACTGGTGTGTGAACTAAAAGCATCATACGTCAGTGTACGCGAATCCTACATGTGTAAAACTGCTCAATCTACGTTCATGTACTCAAAGAGAAAATAATGACAAGAAATTATACGTGGTAGAACGTGCTATATGCGGAAGCGTTTATAATTACGCATTCAGGTTCAAGATTTAATTTTCTTGGTTTGCTGCATTGCTGATTGTAAAATATACGTATGATACTTGAAATGAACTACACTGCATGAAGTTGCATATGAATGCTCTAATTTTATAACCAACCCTTTTTATTTTCTCTGCCACATGTGGTGAAAAAACAATTGCAATCGTGATAGTGTTTTTCTGGCGTTTATACCATTTTTGTCTCTTGTGTATTTTTGTACCCTGTGGCGTGAGTTATTTCCACTGCGACGGCAGTTCTTACATCGACCATCACGGAGCTGTCGGCAGGATCTGTATAAACTCAACATCTCGATTAAATTGGATTTCAAAAATGCGCAACACACCGCCGGAAACAGGTCAGTGATGCATGTACGGCATTTCCGTTCAGCCAACCGCAACACGCGCGAAAACTCCCGTGAAAAGTGTGACATGGTCCCATCGGATCTAGAAATGTATTTCTGTTTTCTAACATTTACCATGTCACCCTTGATGCTGTGTCGGGAGAGTTGTTTTTGAATTTTGTAGGTGGAAAGCGAAGTTGTTTCTCTACGATGGCAGAAATGAGAAATGTCGGTTCTGAAACTTATACCCGTAGCTCTCTCTGGTTGTATATTTTTTTATTTAACTTAACTTTACTAATGTTTCGGCTGCTTGACATTGACAGTTCTTACTCTCTCCCGGGGAACAGTTTTGTTTTCAAACAAGACCTTGTACGAAACATCATAACAGGTTATAATGCAGATAACTAGCGCAGTCTGAGCATCGCGTAACGCTACGCTGTTCTATTATGATAGGTTATAATAGAGATGATGCATTTTCATTATTGATAAATCAAAAAGCGGACATAATGCACTGCCACGCCAGAAGCACTATACTCCAGTCGTTTGAGATAAAACGGAACATACAGCAGTGTGATCTGAAAACGACAAAACAACATCCCTGTTTGGGATTCAAGAGCGAACCAGAAGAAAACCTGGAGAAACACTTATGGTCAATCTGTAGGTTTATAACATTGGTTAAATCTTTTCATGAAGCACACTGAACCAAACTGAGCCACATTCTATTGAGTAATTGAGGACTCAATCATCGTTCAATTTTATAGAGGCAGATTTGTTACCCTTCCTATTGAAATTGTTATCCCCACTATGTAATATAATATTTTGCACTCAATAGACACGTTTTGGAAACAAGACGAGTAAAAAGTTGGATGATGTCTGGTTGAGTGTGCAAATGGAGCGTTGTTGTTCCTGATTTCCCAATGCATTATGTATCTTTTTTGGATTGATCAATAATGCAAATGAAACTGAATTGTTTCCCTAGAAGCAGTAAAACATTTTATT
This sequence comes from Bruchidius siliquastri, assembly GCA_949316355.1. NCBI lineage: Eukaryota > Metazoa > Arthropoda > Insecta > Coleoptera > Chrysomelidae > Bruchidius > Bruchidius siliquastri. Next base: position 6,054,262 of record OX438537.1, on the reverse strand, counting down.
GTAATTATAACATAAAAATGAACCCTTTAATATTTTGTACTTCAATGAAGGCTGCTGAGGCAGCCAGAACGTTAGTAAAAAGATATTTAAATCAATCCTATTCGGTCTTGATTACCTGTCGGTAGAAACTATGATGAGAAATAATAAAGTTTGTATGAAAACTATGAATCAACGGGTCAAAATATTTTTTTGGGGTTGATCTCAAACTCCCACACAGAGGGGTCTCAATGTGTGGATCAACAGTTTGGACGAGTTACTCTGTACCTGAAGAGACTCACTATGTAATATATTTCCAAAACCTTAGCTAGCACAACTAAGGAATCAGGGAGGAAGTCATCTTAACAGTTACACAGGTCGAAAAAATCCTCAGATTTTACTCAAGTTGTGGCGAAATGGTATTACGAATGATCTCACCATGTCTCGTTTTTAAAGTTCCGCCTATCCTCTCAGTTGTTTCCCTTCCTTTATATCTCTTTTAACATATTTTCTACCTAGATTTTATCATATGAGTCTCTACTATGATCCTTAAGAGAGACTATAGTTAATATAATAAGGAAGCAAAATTTGGCAATGTGAAGCATCTGCCTAAAATACAGGAAGCCAGCAATTTTACTAACTAATTTTTTTTCGTTCCTGAACTCATAATACACCTTAGCTATTATGATTTTTGGATATTCATATGAACCTCCCTCCATATAAACTATATGAACTATGTTTATAATTTGAAAAAATAGTCTATATAATTTTTTTTCAAAGGCCACCAAAAGTATAGATATTATTTCTATCTGTACTGTTTTTCGTTGTGACATTTTTGTGATGTTACAATGCAGACTGCATAAGACTGAATTAGATGTATACGATTACTCTTTGTTGAAAGGAAAAATCAAGAGAAAAGTTCTAATTACTATATCCGATGCTCATCTGATAATTTATTATTTTACCATGGGGTTATTACCATTCCTTTCCGATTTTTCTCCTGCTAATTCATACACATGTTATCAAATATGTAAATACATAAGCCAGTGATTACAAACCTCAAATACTGTAAAGCAATCGAATGCAAAACTTATTTCAACGTACGATGCATAGTAATTAAGTTTATACATGCAGGGAAGTAAAAGCATTGGTTATCTTGGGATAAAACTAGATGGCATTGCTTGAAAATTACGTGTATGAAGTTGATGGTAAAAATTCAGAAGATGTTGAATAAAAATAAATGAAATCACCTAGGCCTATGTATGGATGATTTTTTCATGAATTCGTTGTCAGAATGACGGCATAGTTGTTATAGAGGAACATTGCAGAGACCTTTGTACTGCCAAATCAAAAACTCTGGTTTAAATTTAGGACTTAATCTTGAGGTGAATTTTGAGGAACAATCGCCATGGACATCTTTCATTGAATTTTAGTGCCTTCCCATTTTCATGGAGGTGCGTTGGTAGTACCAAGCTTAGACATACACATTTTCTTTACAACTGAATATATCCTAGTTTGATAGTATGCAGGGTGATTTTTTCTAACACACTTGTCAACACTGTTATGATATTCCAATCAAGACTTCCATTGTACACGGTTAGCTTTTTTCAAGGAAATTAGTCAATCCTATTATTAATATTGCTGTAAGTTTCATTTTACATCACAAATAAAATAGATGTTTTCGTGAAATTAGAAGTCGTTTAATAGATCCAAATATTGTCTTCTAAAAAACCGAGAAACTATTCATCATCCTACTTCCTTGCATACGTTCGGGGAGATTTAATCAAATCCAGTAAATCTCCGAATAGCACAAATTTATTCTCAATTGAATTAAATAAAAAAACCGCAGCCCTCCTTGCAAATAACAATTAGTCAAGATATCAATTAGCTGAAAGAGTGAAAAAAGTCAGACGTCATCAATTACTCCTGGAAGACTGGGTAAGAGAGAAGGCAGAAGCTGCAGCGGCTGTAGCTTAGAACGTTCTCTTAGAAGCAATCCGACTAAATTGTAATTCTTGATTGTAAAAGGTTAGCAGTTACTACTTACATATGTTGATTCAACTACTTTCCTGTTCCAGAGAGGTATTTTTAGTGAACGATTAGCGAATTGTACTGAACATATTGATCTTCATAGAAGGAGAAATCAACTTACTCTGTGTTACTTGCAGCGCTGATACTAGGGGGCTATTGTGATTGAGGAGGATATTGCTAGTTCTCTCTTAGAATATTCCTGGCTAAATAGAAGCGATTCATTATGCTGCTGCTAAGTTATGCTCTTATCAAACAACCAAGAGATCGAAAAACTTGTTGAAATTATTTGTACAAACAGGGTTCAGTTCAACGCACATAGTAAGATTCGAATAACTACCCTGAGATGCGAGGACAACCAATACTTGCATATAGCTTGTTAACATGAACAACAAAACGTCCAGTGGACGCGCCTGATATTACAAAGGGCACCCACAGTCTGGAACATCGAAGAAATGTGGCTAGAGGGCTTCAAGGTCACTACAAACGGACATTTATTCCCTCGCAGTGCTTTTAGGGCGCCATAGGCTTTCTACCTTTGCAACAGGTCATGAAACAGGAGAACATTTTTCAGGTGCTCTGGACAATTGAAGAATTTCAAACTCCGTATTTGCCTGTTTCCCAAAATCTTCTCATTTCAGAGAATAAATAACGAAGGTGATGTACTTGGTTCTCATCAAATAAAATATTCCTCGAACTTCTAAGCATCATTATCGTAGCTTCACATTTATTGTCTTAAAAAACCATCGAGTGTCTTTTCTTTTTTTTTCTTCAATAATAGCCTATCAAAAATCAGTTTCACTGCCCTGGTAGTAAAGTAGATGCAAAATGCGATTGTGATCATAACTTTTCCTGATTTTGAGAGAAACTAAGCATTAGAGAATTAAAAGACAGACAGACAGACTGACTGACAGATATGGGCGACACATATCATCATCATCTAACAGCCTACTAGATTATGTATCAATTTCGGAAATTCATTTCAAAACTTTCCCGCTATGGGAAGTGATTAAATACTTCAATATATCTCCTCCATATGAAATAGTTGTTGGAAGTTTAACTACCTATACAGCATTCCGTTTGCTACTATATAGGCACTACAAATAGGTCGAGGACTTCAAAGGATAATTTTAGAATGAACAGAAAAAAACAGCGATAGCATTTATGCGTAGGTACGCTGTAAAATTTATAAGATACAAACGTAAAACGTTTAGTACAGCATATTAATTGTCGATAAAAATTTATGTTACCTTGAAGTAAAACAATGGTCCATTTGCTCTGGGCTAGAATTTATGAAATAACGTGGAAAAAAACAAAAACTACTAAAGATACGGAATAAGAGCGGTTATTTTTGTAAAGCGCTTAGAAAAAGCAGTAGAAAACGCTCAGCTACTTCCAAATTCAGAAAAAACCTGACTTAAGCATGATTCGACCGTATTTGCCGGGCAGACGCCTGCCACCTGAGCTACGAAGGTACCTCTCTCAATCGATCCAAACGTGAGGTACATACTCCTAAATACCATTTTACTGTTAGACCGCCAGGCTATACTGACGAGTCTAGGCTAAAGACGAAACATGCATGTCTATAGCAGGTCTGATACATAGTGGAGACCATAAACAATATCTTGAATTTTTCTGCGATTACAATTCTTACCCGTGCATTGGCATGGTAAGTAAAACCGATATGCAGTGTGCTTAATGAGTACTAAGAAAAAGTATCTACTTTGGATATTATTTTACAAACTTCCATTTTATCCAGCCTTGCACATTGCTCATTTAAAAATGTTTCGCTCCAAATTACTTGCAAATGAAGTAAGACTTCATAATTTGTATTTTGCTGAATGACAATAACAACCATTTCCATTGTTCGATAAGAGTTTTATACCCAATCCGGAAAGTGGTCTGTAAATAGTCCGTTTTACTACTATTTTATTCTATCTTTCATAAATGCACAGATGAATGCCTTGGTACAGTACGTTTTAGCGGAAATACGCTCCGTACTTCTTCTGAACGACTTACTTGTAAAGGAAAGATTACGAAGGATTTTTCCTTATTTCACTTCTTCAGAGTTTTGAGTAACGAAATACTTTTCCTATTTAGATGATTGCCTTTGAATGAAATATTTGCAGGTTGCCATTTCGATTTCAGACATATCACAGCCTTCTACTTGCAGTATCAGTACTCCTGGAAAGTATGTTAATCATAAAAAAGTCTATTCAAGATAATTTTTTTTTGATCTTGGTTTCTCTATGAACGGGAATGGGTCGTTCGGATGTTTTAGCAATTTTTTAACTATTTAATTACTAACAATGACGAAAAGTCTTATAATCTCTAAAAATGGATCTCGTGGTGCTGGATTAATCAAAAATAAATTAATAGTAAAAAGAACTTTTAAAAACAAAAAAAATGAACTTTTCCTTTAAACCCTTTACTATCAACTTATAATGTCATTACACATGGTTATATGATATAAAAGCTTGTCGCGAGATTCAAGTATTCGTATTTACTGAGTTAGAAAATTAAAAAGTAAATCACCTCAAGTAATTTACGTTTATCTACACAGATATTTCCCGAAAAGCTCATATAAGAAAAATAAGAAACCTTAGTACACCAAAATTATAGACGAATTGGATCACCGTCTTTTTTTACTCTCATTCGTATTCTCAGCAAGTTCTTTCATTTAATACCCATGTTGTAGGGGTGCATTTAAAATAACTAGTCCGCCATCTTCGATTTCCCACCATATTGGATTTAGAATGACGGCAAACCATACATTGTCATCCAAACTAAACCTGTATACAAAATTTCAGCGCAATCGGTTGAAGATACCTGCTTGAAAATTGAGTTGCAACATTCCACCGCACAAACATAGTTACATACATACATACATTGCAAGTTGAATGAAAGCTTGTAAAAACGATCAACCCTTGACCCCTTTATATCGATTTTAATTACAAAAACTAATTTGTGTTATCTTTTAGCGGTGTAAAGTGGACTTTGGTGTTATGCGGTATAATAGTGTAATCCAAGATAACAACATATTGCAAGCGAATCCCTTATGAAGAGTTATCTATGTATCACGAGGCACGGAAGTATCGCCATCATCACCATTGAATGTCTTTCCACAGCTATGCCTGTCTATTGATTTGCATTTCAGTTGCTATTTTTGCCACGGCACCATCTCAACGATTTTACCGATTTTAATAAAATTTTTGAATAGGAATGATGTGAGCCAATAACATTAGAACACTGCTTCATTTTGACATTACATTGCATATTCTAATGTGATAAGTATTGTCCAAACAATCTTATGTTAAATATAAAAACACTAATGAACAAATGAATGAAAAAACAAAAGCTAAACAAGGAAACCATATCTAATTTTATATTCTCTTTTTTTAAGGTAAAGAGATAAAATGCTATTCATAAGATTTCAATTTACGGCTTTATGAGGGACAATGGTACGTTGGTTCCTCCAGTAAAGTTTTTGTAATATATCAGTACAGAAAAAAATCCCTTTTCACTGACCTCGCCAATTAGGAAAGAATTGGAATTGCGAAAAATCTCGATGTGAGACAATGTGTTTACATGATGTTTCAAGTAACACATTTCTGTCAGTCTGTGTGCCTGTGTACTCGGTCCGGTAATGCTTGCCCCATATATAAGTCAGAAAGTAATTACTTATTAAATATATTATATATTAAATATTACTTCACTGAATATTTGTATCGGATTTCAAAACTGTTGATCCAATAGTAGTAAGTTTTGCAAATAGAATAAATTATTTTGGGAATTTCTCAAATTATAAAAGACTTAATATCTTTCAGTAACTCAAATATCTTTAATTGAAATTTAAAAGAACATCAGCTCCAAAGTTCGATGGATATCTCCATTTTTTATTTAAATATTACAATTTCCCCCAACCCAAAATTCTACGGACGATCTGACACTGTTTTATTTGATTCAGATCAACTAAGGATTACCATCAATTGTTAGCAAAACTTCCTTATTTAATTTACGTTTGGAAGGGATAGATTACCTTCGACCCTCCTTTTCCCCTGACAATTAATAAAACTTGAACAGTCGGATAAGTAATTTCAAAGTTTAGAGACCACGTCTGCTACTGATGAGGATTTCTTGTTCCTTCAATTTTAGTCGGACGAGCCCATGAATCACTGCATTTCGACTGTTGGACATGTTTTGCATGAAAGCCAGTGCACGTGCCAGAATGGAACGCACTTTGAATGGAAAAAGTGCACAAAATTGAACCGAGTTGACTCCTAGGCACATCCCACATTGATATAAACTCATTTTCCAATTGCGTATACTTGATAGCCCTTGAGATAGAAGTGGTAAAGCTCTACAGTACTAAGTTATACGACGGACACGCTGAAAGATTTTAGATACAGATAAACTACAAGGTTTTTTTTTAAATTTATTGTCTTTTCAACATATTCTCCCCCTACCTCAACACATTTACGTAATCGGTAAAACCACTTGTCAAATTCTTGTGACCAGCGTTCTTTTGAAAGTTTGCTAATTTTCTCCTTAAAAACAGCGATTGCCTTTTCATCGGTGGAAAAATGGCGACCTCGTAACTTTTTTTGATCTTAAGGAATAAGAAGAAGTCGCACGGAGCTGGGTCCAGAGAATAAGGTGGTGAGGCAACAGTTTGACACCTTGTTCAGCAAAAAAATCGAGTGTTCTAGCGCCGCTGTGGGCGGTTGCGGTTGTCATGGTGCCATTGAATACTTCGTCTTTGGATGGCTCTTGTATAGTTCTTGGAAGACTACAGGAACACATTTGGTTATATACCATTCAGAAATAACTGTCGTTCGATTTTCCAAGGCTACCGTTGTGATGTATTCACTTTTAGGAAAAAAAGATCCTACCATTTTCTTTCTAACACTCTTGGAACGACGAATTTTCGTTAGAGGCTGCTCACTTTCAAAGCACCAATGGGAATGCCATATTTTGTATTTTTCAAATGATTTTAGCACATACAGTTCAGACATTACTGACCCATGAATGTGTTGGAACAATTATTGATAGTATTAGAAAACTCTGGAGATGATCAAGGTAGTTGTATTATGTCTCCATGTTAATGAGAATAAAATACAGGATAATAATGACGATGAAAATATTTAAACTGTTGAAATGCCTCGATATACAAAAAAAACTTGCAAACGTATTTCAATTCCGATGGACTATAACATCCAGGTTTTCCACTACCCCTACCCGCCTCATCCCTGAATTAGTTATTCCACATCGTTTGATGCGTTTTTCCGATAACATGGTTATGACATCAAATCTGTCTTCTTCCATTGTATTCCTGAAAGAATAGGTCTCGTCTGTTTAGAAATCTGGCGTTACGATTCGGACGTTTTTTGTGAGGAGTGTAATGAAAATCTTAAAAAGTTATATGACTTCATAAGTGATGTCGATTGAACTATCTAGCAGAAAACACAGGTCCAACACTGCGCCGCCAAACTAAACACTTGCTCCGTTGTGAGTTGTTAAATTAAAGAAATATAGCTATTTTAACCTCCAATGCTATAATCCGAGCTGTGACGACCGGTGAATGCATTTCGGTCGATGGATGGATATTCCAACAAACGCTCATTTAGAATTAATTTTTTATTTCTAAGTTAGACCCACACGCTGGCAGATTTACCTCTTTTCGACGATGTTTCCACCAAAGTGGGGAAAAAACCAAAGCAACCTTGAAGTCGCAAATAGGTATTGATAGTTTTTTGTTACTATACCGTCAAGATCTATTTTGGTGCTAATTGTCTTAACATAGGGAAATGGCGTAAATGAGGTTGCTTATGTCAAAAACCTGCCTAATAAAAGCCAATAATGAAACAGAAAGTTAAATGTGGGTAATATGATGTAACAGAATGTTTATAATAATTGTTATGTTAATATGAAAGTAACAAGAATACTTAAACGCTGTTCATAACCAACATAGGCTTCTAACAGTTGCTCTTTCAATAAACATTTTTTTTGGTGCTAGGTAAATTTTATTTTGAATATTAGATACGATGCCAACAAAAAACAAGACCACCCAGTATAATCGGGTTATTCATTAATAGTATTAAACAGTATTTAAATCCTAATGTATGATATTGATTATATGTATAAAATAATTCAGATTTCAGTGCGTGGGTTTCACAATTTTTATTTAAAACATCAAAACATGGATCATTTATGAACCATCCTCATTTTTCTAAGTGTATATCTCAGTTAATTATGAATATGTTATTTCGCAATTCATTATTATAGGAAATATTCTGTAAAAATTGAAGTATTAATTAGGTCGGTATTCGTTTTTTTTTATCAAGGAACGTGTTAGTATTTACAATATTGATATTTCACCTAACCTAGTGGTGATTCGTGGTCCATACACTATGGACGTCCTAAATGATTGAATTCCAGAGGCCTACGCGTTTTTATATAACTCGTAATAAAGTTTCTTACGAACCCAAATATACATTCGGTTATTCTTTCGCGTGTGACGTGTTACATACCATATAATGTCATTCTTAGACGAAATGTTGCTAAATATAGCACAAAATCTCAACATTGACGATAAGTGACAGATACAAGTAATAAGTAATAAGTATACTATTTAGCATTATTCTTCTTATTATTTTAACTGTTAAGCAAAAAGGTTAGAAATACCTCTGATTTACCGGAACAATTTCTCAGAAGCAACTTGCAGTATGAAGGATTTTTTGATGTTATTATGAAATAAAATTTTACAACAGCAATTCACCAAATATTGTTCTAGCATATAAACAAACGCCTGTACGAGATCCCCACATTACCTCTTCAACAACTCATTCATACTGTGAAAGTATTGATAAAAATACAAACAAAAAATATGGAATACTTGTTATAAATGTATTGTACTGTTATTTGTGATGAAAATATTTTTTTTTGGAATGAGTATTGGATCGAAAATATACCTTTTTTGGTCCAAAGAAAACATAATGTACTCATTATATAAATTCTTTACGAGAACAAAAAATGTTGTCTTTAGTATATGTTCACGGGATTACCACAATTCTTAATTTGAGCATTTCTTTTTATGTGCATGTAATAATACCTGTTTATTTTCAACTTTCACCCTCATCCGTCGCTTGATGTTTAACACTGACACAAACTGACCACCATTCATGACCTGTGCACCCACTCCTGCTTCGACGGTGTAAATACGATAATTGGAACGATACCGATATGTAAAATTACACAATTTCGATAGTCTGTTATATCCGTCAATTGAAACGCTCGCAGACATTGCACTTTTTATTTCGATCGGCCATCGGCACGGAAGTTCTCCTGATTTTGCGCATATTCAGCCATTGTGAGTGTATAGTCGGCCGAAAGCGCGTTTGCCATCTGCGGCGCACACTTTATCCCACCGTCCGTCGTCACCGCGACTCCTCAAACGCGCTCCGCATCGGAAAACCACGAGAAAATCCACCGGAAACTCGCGGGAAAACTTTTGTGCGTTTTTAATTGTGCTCTGTGATCGCGTTTAACGGACTGTTCAGTTCTGGAAGTTTGATTATCTCCTTGTTTTGGATATTACTGACCTATAATGTGATGAAAGATGACTGGAAAATCTTAACACCGGAAGTTGATCTCAGTGATTATTTCTCCACTTAAAGGAAGAGTTCGAATCGACGTGTCAGCATTTATTGGTAAGTTTTTTTTGCTTTTTCACAGTACTTAATATGAAATGCAATGTTGATGAGAGCTATTCTTTCGGACTATATAATATGAGTCTACTAATAGATATAATAATCGATATAGTGATTCATCATTGAAAAAATCACGTCCGATACATACAAAAAAATTAATATAGGAAACATTCTTTTTTGGTTATGTTCTTCACCATACATAAGATATTTCAAGAACTTGACTTCGTAAAGATGGCAACGGGCAGCGCCACCATGCGCGATGCTTGGAGATGGATGGTGATTATTTTAAAACTTCCAGAAATCCCAATATTTCCAAAAATTACTTCAGTTCTAAAAGCCGATCAAAATCTTCAACGAACTCATACCACACACTAATTTTTAAGAGGCTCAATAGCACTTTCGTAAGTATTCATTAGTAATCAGCCGAATGGCAGTAACATTTAATTGTAGTAGATGCTAAAACAGAAACGGATCAAGATAATATCTTTAAACAAAAAAGTTTACTAAGCCTTGAAATTCCATACGCTTGTAAAAAAATACTATATTGTTAGTTCGGATGTATCACAAGGTTCTTAGTAGACAGAACACAGAAAATCAATTGTATTTTGAAGGCGTACGTGTATATTGTACAAATCATTCATGTCTAATAAGTACGTAGAATTATCGGTATCCAAAGCATACAAATAGGCGAATGCCATTCACTAATGACGTAAGTTAAAGTTAAGCTTCGTCCACCACACCAACAATTTTTTAAATGCCCAAAAACGTTTTATTAGATGCTCAGTGGCCAAGGAAACGTCCAAAAGTGAAGTTTGAGCGTCTTTGCTTGACAATAACTCTGCGGCCACTTGATCGATTTTCAAAAACTACAAAACATTTTCACCCTTGCCAATAAACTTGTGTCAAAGTTTCATGAAAACCCGAATTGTACTTCATAAGCAGGCAAAGATTTTCAAAAAGACAGATAGACTGACGAGAATGAGTAACATGATTTTGCGTGCTGGATGTGTCGTAGTACAAAAAATAATCGAAATTCTTACGATTACAATCTTTTCCCCTCCTATTGGCATAGGGTGAAAATGGAGTTTACTGATTACCTAATAAAACATTTTTAACAAAACCTTATAGAAAGAAGCTTTAGAAGTATGGGAAAATAAAGCTTACAAAATTTAAATTCCTTTAGCGCCTCATGAATTCATTTTACCACTCCCTGAGCTGATTCAAAAGTAGAGAAATATAAAACCAAGACTTTACTTTTCAAAATGTTTACCTCCCAATAATTTGGAGAAACTTCAGAACTATGGGCCAATAAAGCTTACAAATTTTAAATTCTTTTAGCATCTCATTAATATATTTTACTATGCCCTGAGGTGATTCAAAAGTTGAGAAATATAAAATTAAAACTTTACATTCCAAAATGTTTTACACCCGAAAATGTTCAAATTATTTGAAAAACATTAAATTTATAGATTTTAATGTATTATATTTGTTTAGATTGTGGATGCCTTTACTTGATGAAACTCTGCCGCCATGTAGATAAAAAGATTATGTGATTAACACACAGTTTCACAGATAAAACACTTTTTCTTCCAGTGATAGGATCTAGTTTGTTAGTGAGCAAAGGTAGCTTTGTTAGCAGTTAAATCTGACAGTCCTACGATGATTTGAATATAAAATGAAACGCGTCATTGAAACAAAATGGTCTTCTTTGAAGTATGTATTCAAAAATTCCATGTCATCGTATTTCGAAATATAATTTTTTCATTTCGTATACTGAAAAAGGCTGCCGATGTAGTAGAAACGAAAGACTATATTTTTTTTTTTTTAAATCAATTTCAGCACTGACAGAAGCTTCTGAGCTTCTGGAAATGCTTTTGCTTTTTTATGCGGGTTTGTTACAGAAGATGAAAGCTTGAAAGTAACTGGGGGCAATGTTTCAGTTGAAACTATAACAGAAACAAATCAGAATGTTTAGGTAAATAAAAGGAATCGAAGAAATACCGATTCCAACTTTTAAAAGATTGCACTTTTATATTAATTCGATCAGTATGTAGAGTATTTTTTCATTTACCGATACTCACCAGAAGTTAAATAATAGATTTTACCTTATTATGTATTTTTAACAAGTTAACAATAGCATGTCAACAAAATTCGATTGACTGAATAATTGGGTCTAATGTCCAACAGCGGTTAACACAAATGTTTGATATGCCGTCTATTTCGTTGTTGTACTCCAAATAATACACAACATTATTCGACATCTTCCACGCGTCGTTAGTCGTGTCGTAAACACCAATTTCTTTAATAACCACCAGCGAGTAATCGGGTTGGTTAAGATCAGGCGATTTTGAAGTACATGAACTTGAAAACAACAGTTTCTTCAATTAACCGGTAAATATGCTCGTCGACAGATACATGAAAAATATTGATTGACATCATATATTAATGAGGAATCATAAGGTTTATAATATAGTTAATAAGTGTACTAAAGTAGGAATCTGTGAGTATAAATACATTACATAAATTATTTTTCAGAATTATTTATCGGCATAACATAAAAGTAATAACTTTCATTGAGTCTTTACCATGCATATTTCTAGAAGAAAATGATGCGATTGTTCTCGTAACATCCCAGGACTCTACACCATCCCACTGGTTTTGGAAAGCTAAAATAAGAAATAATTTTCCTTGTTAATATTACCCTATTCCAAATTAAAGATATATATGTATATTCTAACGATTTCTTACCTAGAAAATCGAAAGATTTATTAAGCTTATTTTTACGAAGGTTGGAAACTTCTTACGGTATCCAAAATCGGAGGAGAGGTTCTTTTTGCAGTTGAAACAATGTTGTTTTTGTTTAAAATGTATGTAATTGGGCGTATTGAGTAAATATTCAGCATTAAAACCGGGTTAATACTGTGTATATGCGATTTTCAAGTAGAATAAGAATATTGTGTTACTATAATATTCATCACAAAACAATAAGGAGACTTTTTTATATACGTCACTGACTAACTACAAATCAATATAACCTTAAAATTTACTACCAATTCCTCCTTTCCTAAAATATCGAAGCAAGTTCATTTTTGAAATTAGAAAACTCGTAATATAGAGTTAGGTATTTTTATACATACATTGGACGAAAAATGTTTTCGTAATACACACATTAAAAGAATTTCTCAATTCAATAACTTAGATATTCTTGTAACGATATACTAACGACAAGAACATCTGATCTTACTTTAAGGCAATTTACTTGATAAGAAAATTATTATTAATTTAAATCAAGAAAAGTTTGTTTGCGAATTCAATACTCACTCTAAAGGAATATACTAAGGTATTCCCTTTTTTTGTAAGTTTATCATATTTTCCAACGGAATTCCGTTTACTCCAATCAAGAATACGAACATCTTGTGATTCCTTACAGTAATTCATTTACTTGTTTGGCATTGCCATATTCGTCAACGGCAATTCTGCGGTACGTTTGTGTCTGTTTCCGCGCCTGTTAGTTTCTATTGGATTCAATATTTACCAACCATTTTCAGGATGAATGTGCTGTTAAAAAGTTGGAGTAGTGACTGTTGTGAGGATGTCATATAGGTGTAGATGTGATAAGAGTGATATGTGAGTTGTGAATAGATTCTATTACAAATGGTGGACGTATATCTTTTGGCTTAATTACAGCTTCATATTTTTTCATATTCTTTTATCTGTACAACACCTTCCAGACTTGAATTAGGAAAATACTGTATGACGTAGATTAATGTATGAAAGAAGTCACATTGGTACAGTTTTGATACTTCTTCGGGTCTTTTTTTCAAGCTTAAGAAACCAACAGTAGCTTTGATAACACTCATCAAAATTACAGAATGTTCATACCAACAATAAATTATATAATGAAGTTGGACTACTTGCGCCAAAATCATGAAATATTCTTTCTGTTTTGTGTCTAGATTATGATATGCTCAATTTGAGATTTTGATACTCTCACTTTCAAGACTTTCTCAGGCTTTAATTTAATATATTTACTTACTTAAATTGACCCTATATAATCAAAAATACAGCATTCCTACTTTCAGATTATCATAGCTTTGCGCATATATGAAGATATGGTATACTTGAATGTAAACACATATTATTGGTCTGAGAAATTATTTTTATGTGTGTATACATGTCATATCATCGGTCTTTGCTGGGAGAGGCGTGCTTTATAGTTTGTTTATTGAATTTGCAAAACCACTCAAACATTAAGAGAAGCTAAGTACACTCTATAATCGCTACATGTTTACTCGTGGTAAGTTTACCTTTGCCATCCGTTGCGAGCAGAGCAATCTATGCAAGCTTGGCAGGAGTGGGGGTGTTTTCCCCTGGGCTCAGAGTTCAGGGGGGAGCGTGCGTCTGAAGAAGGCCTGCAAATGATGGGTTCTAGACTATGTCCAAATTTCCTTCAACTTGTCACATACTTACGTATAAGTGGTTTTATGTCTTCAGTGAGGTGTGAGTTCTTTGTTGTTCAAATTTCCATGGGTGCTGGATTCCAGACTTTCTACCGAGCCCAGATGGGCCTGAAGGTCCGTACACTCGCCATGGTAAACTTCAAGGAGGTGCTTTGATTGTAAAAGGGTGAACAAAGAGTAATGAACGATCGAAAGGAAAAGAAATGACAATCTGATGTAATATAACATGGCTCAAAATCTTAAAAGTACTATTACGAAACAAAAAATTATCACTGCTGATAAAACTAACTGCCCAGAGCCTAACACACAGGCAAAAGAAAAATAGAAGAAAATTTAACAAGTACTATTCCGGTAAATGAAAGTCCAATTGACATCAAAAGATATGAAAATCATTACAAAAGACGGTTGAGCGGAATTCTAACGTACGGTTTTCTTTCGACTCGCAACACTAAATTGCATAGAAATGCTTCCACCTTAAACGAGTGAGCAAAACGGCTAAAGCGAAGAAAAAGTCCATTGTATCACTTGACCCTCCCAGTAATAAAGCCTTTTATCTGATAAAAAGACGGACACAATATCGCTTCCGCAATGCGATTTTCCACTAGTAAATAATTGAATCTTACAACGACACAATTTGAAAAAATAAATGTGCAAAATCGTTATTTATTTTGCACGCATTAGCAAGAAAAGTAAGTGAGCATCTACCGTAATCAATTGAACGTTTCATGATGTATGAATCATGAAAATAAAATGTCATTTCCGTTAGTCTGTCTGTCGGTCTGTTGCTCGGTCTGTTTGTCCGTCTGTTTAATGGCCTGTCTGTTGTCTGTCTGCCTGTTTGTCTTTTGTATGTTTGTATGTCTTTCGTTCTGGTTGTCAGTCTGTGTTTAAATTTATTATTTTGACATCACATGATATTTTTTCTGGGCTCACTATTGTCCAAACAATCTTTAATATTGAATATTAAAACTCCGCTCTTCAGTTCGATCAAGGAATGCGGATTGGTTTTGCATATATCGGCATTCGTTGGAATATCAAATCAACTAGAGTATTTTCTACGTAACTTGTTCTGATTGTCTGCAAACCAGCGTTGCGTTGTATAATGCGAGCTCCTGTAATTGTACATTCCAAAATACACCACTGGGTGAATGATATACGAGGTCGTGCACATAGCCATACTTAACCTCAAGTTCTGCTGCATGTTTAATCCAGCAATATCTAAGCTGGAATTCCCTCAAGATTTGGCTACGGGACTACGGAGGTTCACTAAGTATGTGACTGGATACGATGATAGAATCACAGAACAATATTTTGATGATAAATTCATGTTGATACTTACATAAGATAGTGTTATGTAGACTTACCGATCGAAGTTTTATGGCCTTGTAACAGATGTATCACGTTCTCCAATCTTGAGAAATTTTGAGACCATTCTAATCTTATTTTTAATTTACTTGAAGGTATAAAAATTATAATTCTTAGTTGTTAATTCGAATCTTTTCACCCAAATTGTGAGTGTAGCGCCGAAGGTGAGTTGCTAATAGTATCTATCGTTGAAGCTTTTATTTAACTTGCAATGTATGTATGTAACTATGTTTATTGGATGGAATATTGCAAATTGTAAATTAAATAACTTGATCTGATTGATTTTAATTTTTAAAATTTTCAAAATAAGTAAGTAAGAGTACTTAAACCTCGTGGCAAGCTTTTATAACATATAAATTGTGTAATGACGGTATAAGTTGATAGTAAAAGTTTTAAAGGAAAAGTTTATTTAATTTATTTAGAGCATTTAAATGAATGCTTGTTTTAAAAAAGTTTTTCATTACTTTCAATCTAGTTTCCCACTCATCGCGACTTCTTCTAATTAGCGAATCATTATAATTAATTGCATTTTCCAATAACTTCCGAAAACGGCAAACATCAGCAAATCCGTCAGTTATTTCTTATTACAATTGTTAAATCTTCCTGAAAAGTAATCAATGATCATACTTAATTAGTAGTGGAGATCCATTACTCCAAAAATTTGAACAACATTGTTAAAAGCAAGGGTTTTGATTTTTGATGGATCTGTGCAACTGTAGACTTGGCCATAATAACATTACGTAATTTAATCACAAGGTTTCACAAATAAAACTTTGTGGCGCTAATTAAAAATTCAATAAAATATAAACGTATCATTCATCAGAATAGCGGGGATGAGCTCATACGGATTAGAGGAGTTATTAAAACTCCATCACCACCTCCGACGGCTTACGTTACAGAAACTCTGAGAGCTCCATTAGATTTAGTTAATCAGCCTTCAGGGGACAACTTGATGCAAGAATGCCTGAGGTCACAGAGGCGTGTTAGTTTTACCTAAATAACCGAATTTTACAAGCTTTGTTGGATAAGTCCCTTCCGGAGAAGATGGAAGGTATGTAGGAATATCAAGAAACTGTAAGCACTCTTCATTAGACCACTCCACAACTCTGAGATTCTCCGAAAGAATGAATTTTGGAAGAAGCTCGTTCGAGGTGGTATTTGTTGTACTTGTATCACTGTTATACGAGACATCTTGGTAGAATCGATAGAATGAAGATAGGAATGTCAAGAAACTGTAAGCACTCTTCATTAGACCACTTCACAACTCTGAGATTCTCCGAAAGAATGAATTTTGGAAGAAGTTTGTTCTAGGTATTTGTTGTACTTGTATCACTATTATTTGAGACATCTTGATAGAATCGATAGAATAAAGATAGGAATGTCAAGAAACTGTAAGCACTCTTCATTAGACCACTTCACAACTCTGAGATTCTCCGAAAGAATGAATTTTGGAAGAAGTTTGTTCTAGGTATTTGTTGAACTTGTATCACTATTATTTGAGACATCTTGATAGAATCGATAGAATAAAGATAGGAATGTCAAGAAACTGTAAGCACTCTTCATTAGACCACTCCACAACCCTGAGATTCTCCGAAAGAATGAATTTTGGAAGAAGCTCGTTCTAGGTGATATTTGTTGTACTTGTATCACTATTATACGAGACATCTTGATAGAATCGATAGAATAAAGGTAGGAATGTCAAGAAACTGTAAGCACTCTTCATTAGACCACTTCACAACTCTGAGATTCTCCGAAAGAATGAATTTTGGAAGAAGTTTGTTCTAGGTATTTGTTGAACTTGTATCACTATTATTTGAGACATCTTGATAGAATCGATAGAATAAAGATAGGAATGTCAAGAAACTGTAAGCACTCTTCATTAGACCACTTCACAACTCTGAGATTCTCCGAAAGAATGAATTTTGGAAGAAGTTTGTTCTAGTTATTTGTTGAACTTGTATCACTATTATTTGAGACATCTTGATAGAATCGATAGAATAAAGATAGGAATGTCAAGAAACTGTAAGCACTCTTCATTAGACCACTCCACAACTCTGAGATTCTCCGAAAGAATGAATTTTGGAAGAAGCTCGTTCGAGGTGGTATTTGTTGAGCTTGTATCACTATTATACGAGACATCTTGATAGAATCGATATAATAAAGATAGGAATGTCAAGAAACTGTAAGCACTCTTCATTAGACCACTCCACAACTCTGAGATTCTCCGAAAGAATGAATTTTGGAAGAAGCTCGTTCTAGGTGGTATTTGTTGTACTTTTATCACTATTATACGAGACATCTTGATAGAATCGATAAAATAAAGATAGGTCAGCCACTTTTCCTCAATGGTCCCCGCTGAGGAGATCATCTGTAAGGTCAAGCTTGGTCACTAGACGTATTGCGCTCTTCTAGAGTTCAGAAGCTTCAATGGGTGTCTCGGAGCGTATCCTCATATCTGGAGTGGTCAAAGCTCTGTACAGCAGTAGTAAGCAGTACTATTTAAGTGAATACAGCGTTTTGGTGCGGAAGAGAAGCTTCTGCTATTACATGCTTGATCCTGAAATCAGAAAAGCAAAAATACATAATTATCTGCTCTCTATCACCGTCCAATAGCCGCACTAAGTAATCTCTAGGTTAAGACTGAACATGTATGATCTGGTAGGCGACATGTTACACTACTAGAACGTTAAGCTCAGGAATTTATCTCAAACTCGTTTGTGACTCCATATCAATCTGTTGAAGTTTAATTTTGAACTGATGTGATTTGTGGAAAGATCTGGAAGATCTAATCCAATGGCAAATGTACATACGAGTACATATAATGCTTCGATTTCAAATATCGCTCCATAACAATATTTTTCCAACTGTGTATGGTAGATTATATGTTGATTCAGTGATTTATTATGCGCCACAGTCTATCATAAATACCGACACAAATGAAATTATTTTAGGCATAAATTGAATTCCGATTAAAATGTTATTGTTTATATTTATTTTTAACCGCGTGTACCGGTTAAATATGCAAAAGTTGTTATATGTGTGCGCTGACTAAAATATTTTGGCCTGTACAATCAGACGATAAGAATGAAGTGTAAAACCTGAGAGCTATTTCCATTATTTAATGCAGTAAGCTACATTTTTTCGTAATCTAAATACAATCACGGAGAACAATGCAACTGATACCCTACATGGTGGAACCAGTTTCATCTCATTCGAGCAAGCAATTGATTATTCCAAATAGCAGTTCATTCACGTCTACTTCCAATGGCCACTGTTTTTAAATTAATAACCTCCATGAGAAGATATCTGAGAAACAAACTTCCCAGATCATTCCACGACTCTGAGTTTCTCGCAAAGGATGGCTTTAAAAAAAGGCTCGTTCGTTGGGAAATCGACCTTTTGCCCTTTGGTATTTTTAGTGTTCGTTGTACTGATAGCTCCCGGTGTGGCAGAATCTAACAGAAACATCAGCATCTAACCTTCTACGCCAATTGACGGAGATGTATTATAATTGCGAAAAGTTTCGAATTAAATTGTGTTTTTTCGTTTCGCCTGAAGTCACACGATTGCAAACCACCAATAAAATTATGAATGCCATCGATAGCGCGCTTGAGTTTGCCTCGACGCCTTCCATCACAGACTATCCCCACTCCTGAGGTAGATGTGTGGCCAGAACGACTTCGTGCAGGAAAATCAGCATATCCGTGTATGTGTATCAATGACATATAAAATAGTTTTTCATATGTCTTTGGTGTGTATTGTGATATGAATAGATGCTCTGTTACTGGAAATCGTAGTTGATTTGCGTCGGCTTCGGAGCATTTATAATTTTTCTATCAGCGTTGCCAGGAGTTCAATAACCTGTATAGTTGTTTTTGTACGAATGATATACTATAGTACTAGCACGGTAGTAGATGAATGTACATGAGTTTTATAACGTAAAAATCAATGTAAATAATTAATTGGCATTGCTAATTGTTCATCAATACAAACAATTTCTTTATCTCAGTGGTATATTCCCTGTAGCAAACCAACTCTAGTGTACCCGATATGGAAAGTACTGCTAGTTTAATCGTGAACATCACGTAGAACGTATAAAACTAAATATATTACGTACGATTCAGATTTTTTCACAATTACTACTATTGCCACAATAGTTTTCTGGAGCCTAGAAAGTAAAACGAACAAATAACTTATTTATAACATTAAGGAATGCATTATGTTCAATAAACGCGTAGGTCCAGCAAGAATTGAGATCTTTAATAGCTCGTAAATTGAAATAAGCATTTCTAAATATCAGTGTAGGTTGAAATTAAAGCGAATATTTTCTTTGTAAAGAATATAATGGCGCAAACAGACGTTGATAGAGACCGCCTGAATATTATTCAAACTGCTATTTTAAAGCGCTATAATGTAAATTTATTCGCAAAAAGTAAATATCATAAAAATAAATAATGTATTCAATGTATGAATGTTTAAAAATCGATTTGTGATACACATTTCCGTCTGTCTGTAATATTTGGCCCCTCTATAGCTCGGAAAATACTTTTTGAAATTTTGCTGGAACTGTGACATTAGATTACCAGTGATATAATGACGAAGATGCAATAAAATAAAAAACGTTCGTTTTTGGACTATTTGACAAGTATTTGGGAAATCAAAAAATGTGGGTGGGGGTGTTGAGGTGGAAATAGATCGTCGGGGTAGAAATCTGTAATGTCGATAGATTGTTTCCCGCAGGCAGGCTTCAGCAGTGCCGTACAGTGACGTCAAGTCTCATGGTTTTGCGAGAGAGGATGTTATCGAAGAGAATATGATGCTTTCATATTTCATTAAAAAGTATCATCCTTTTATGTTGCCTGAATTACAAGAATGGAGAGACAATCAAGGGGAAATAATCTACTTTGCTTGATTTCAGTTTTTGATTTGGCACATATAGTAATAGTGATGGACTAAACTAAAAGGGGCGTTGTCATTTTTAACTGAAAAAAATGGTGTGTAGTAAGTTGAGTTGAATTGTATGAGTTTATGTAAGACTATGATCAGATTTAAGAGCTGCTAATACACTAGGGTTTCAATTTTTTAATTTATATCCCTGTGCTCCAGATTGTGTAAACTAATAAGCTACAGATCAACCTCCTCGACCACCAACTAAGGAATATGTTCGTTATTGCATGCTTAGCTCCTGCGAGATGCACTTCGTCTTTGAGGAGGCAAAGCAGTCATCGTCGGTTCCTCCGCCTTAGAGCTTTATAGCTTAGGGATTTGTGGACCATCTGATTGCCCACTTCACGATGTGGAGAGCAGTTGCTGGAAACTGGGTCGGAGCTCGACTGATATGAATATATCAAAAAGACAAAATCCACTACTTAACTGTTTAACCAGAACGTCATAATGCCAGTAACAAACTTGATAGCAATGAGTACATTTCAAAGAATACTCATAAATAGTAATACAATGTGTGTAAAGTGTTAATAATTATAGTTCTACCTAATTGTTATTTGTTTATGGAACGGCTGTCAAGTCATATCGTAAAACAGTTAATTGGTAGATGTAGTTACTGATATTAAATAATTTGCGGAAACAAGCATGCAAAATTTTAATATATACATTCATCTGCTGTGCTTGTGGAATATTTTGGTCTTCTTTCCTGGAAGGTTTGTTGATGTCTCGTTTCTATATAAATTCACCATTTTGTGTCCTATGGGAATGATAAAACTTTATTATCTTCCTGATCATCCTTATACTTACTAGCCCTTAAATCAAAACAATACGACTGATGATAAAGTTTTTCCAAGTTGTCGGCTGACTCAGCAGCTTTTATTAAAATACAAGTAAATATCACATGGGGATAACAACTGAAAAATGCGTAATATTATGCTTTGTTACCTGGTGAAACCCTACCATAATTTGGATAAAATGTAGTTCTGTGAGACCAAATTCGTTATTATTTGGGTAATCGAATTCATATCCTTATTTAAATCTTCCAAAAATCATCGGGATATCGTAATATTTCAGTAAAATCTATTCTCATAGGTTATTCCTCTTTATGTTGTTTTACAATATCTTATAAACTTTTTGCTAATAAATAAAACATCTTAATGCGAAGCTCGCATTAAAGAAGACTCAAGAATAAAATATATTGAGAATGATTCATCTAATAGACGTAGATTTAATAGGCATTTTTAGGGCCTGGCTATGATTCAAATATTAAATTGGGACATGTCAAAAAATATTTATGCATTTGTGAATCCTGGTGTTTATATTACACAATTTTATTCAAATTGCGTGTTTCTAAGCACGAAACCTCTCCGGACCTATGCCAACAGTTGAATGGTTGGTTTTGTTAGAGATCGCTCCTTATTTAATTAATTTATCAATATAATTAATTAATAAAACGCACTGTTGATATATTTATAATTATTATTCTCGAGGCCAGAACCTTTAGGTACTGTTTAGAGAATTATCAAATGTTATCATGGTATGTGAATTATTATACACAAATAAACGACGTTTCAAAAAAAAATTTGCGGTGATGGATGGCTATGCATCCGATGTACTTACCATCGATACGGGAGTCTCACAAGGATCTGTCCTATCTCCAACGCTCTTCTTGCTGTACATCAATGAACTGTTGGAAATAAAATGCAATACTATCGACGGCTTCGTAGATGATAGCTCCTTTATTTCCTGAATAGAACCACTGCCATACCGAGAGACCTCACTTTGGCAGAGACAGCAAGTTGTCCAAATCAATGAAGACATTGATAGAATTGTCGAATGCGAATATCCAAATAGGGTTCAGCTTAACGCAGAAAAACCTCGAGTCATCGTTCATCAAGAAAGCCCGCGTCCCAGGAGCTGGGGGTTCACTTCCCTTCCAGAAGGTTGTATTCGCCAGAACAGCTACTGCTACTCTACAAGGCTTAGATCAGACCAGCACTGAAGTACTGCTCGCATGTGTGGAAATGAGCTGCGAAGCTCTCGCTTAAACTTCTAAACGCAATCCAGAAACGAGCAGTGTATGCGCCTGAACAAAGAATTTTCACTGTCTGGAAGGAGAGTGGCTATCTGTTCTTATTCTCTAGATACTATCAAGGCAGATGTTCGATTGAATTGTCTCGCATAATAGCACCAAGAGCATCAAACATAAGGAGGTCCAAACGGGTGCATACTTACTAGGTCAAGCTTCGAATGTCTTGAATCAGACCACCATAAGTCGTTCTTTGGAGATCATCGGCATGTTGAAATGAGCTACCTGGGAGTTTGTTCCCCAAAGACTATAATTACAGGCTTCCTCCTTTGCGTAAGGCAATCTATCAGATTGTGATTTAAATCCCTAATTCCAGGATTTCTTACACAGTCACGGATGGATCCATCCTACTAGTCTCCCAACTATCTCTCACGTGGTGGAACCACGCGAAAGCAGACAACGGAGATACATATGCTTGCTTCAAAGGCCAGAGAATTACTGACTTTGTTGACAGATGGAGCGCATGTACGAGATCGTACCAAGTATACGCTTCAAACCAAAAACCAAAGATATAAAAAAACGAGGTCAAGCTTCCAATGTCTCGAATCAGACTACCATGAGTCGTTCATATTTGTTTATATCCAGCAACACACCATATTCGTAATAGTACAGTGCTGCCGTATTTTGCTCAGAAACTTGTGAACTCAGCTTAAGACACGAAATTTATATACAATTTTACTTTACAACTCTACCAATTACGTCTTTAGGGATAATTCATATTTTTTCTAGGGGTAGAAATATGTATTTTGGTATATAACCCCTTTTTCTATTCGTCTTCCATAATGAGCAATGAGTCCGCACATTTTTTTGGAGGATCCTTCTCACTACAACATAGTGTCTTTAATCTCCTTTTACTACAAAACTATACAAATCGGCTTCATTTATATCTATATCTATCTGGTATTTTTGAAACCACCATCTGTTGCTCTTGTATTCATTTTTGAGCAATTTCGAGCTAATCATACTGGTATATAAATAACTAAATTCAAAATCACTTACTCATACAATCTATTACTTCCCTCAGAATAATCAACTACAAAAAAGTAAATAGTAGCAGAAGTCGTATTACAAATCGGTTTTCACATTCCCGAATAACTTCTATACATTGAGTACCGCAATTATTTCTATAGGATATTTACTTTTTGCAAATAAATCTACATCAAAGCGCTTCAAACAAACAATTTGAAAAATATGCAGGCGGTCTCTACCAACGTCTATGTGCACCATTATAGCCTTTACAAAGAAAATAGTCGCTTGAGTTTCAACCTACACAGAGATTTAGGAATGCTTATTTCAATTTACGAGCTATTAAAGATCTCAATTCTTGCCGAACCTACGCGTGCACTGAACATTCCTTAATCTCATAAATCAGTTATTTGTTCGTTTTACTTTCTACGCTCCAGTGAACTATTGTGGTAATAGTGAAAAACATTGAATGGTACGCAATATAGTTTTATGCGTTTTACGTGATTTTCATGATAAAAATTTTGGCAGCACTTTCCACATCGAGGAGACCAGAGTTGGTTTGCTTCAGAGGACGTAACACTAAAGACAAACTATATAAAAAAAGTTTTGGAAGCATCAGAAACAGAAAAAAATAGCTTCTTGAGAAAAGAATGTTGTGAAACATTCAGCATAAATTGTTTATACTGGTTTTTACCTTACAACATTTTTTTCATTCCGCTACCTTCGTGCTAGTACTATTGTATATCCAGCTTACAAAAACAATCATATAAATAAGCCGCTGAATAAGAAAATGTTTTCTGTTGTGAAACGTTTATGAATTTTTTATATTGGTTTTTACCTTATAATATTTTTGTCATTCAGCTACCATCATGCTAAGTTTAATCCAGCGTACAAAAACAATTATACAAATAGCCGCTGAAGAAGAAAATGTTTTCTGTTGTGAAACATTCAGCATAGTCTATGAATAGAAATTGTTTTTTACCCTATAACATTTCTGTCATTCAGCACAATAACAACCATACCTTCACCTCTAACATTCCCTTGCATAGAACATCCTTTTTACTTTTAATTTATGTTTTTCTTTTTAGCTATCGCTTCACAGGTTTGCAAAAATCCTAGTACAGCGAAATTTCAGACGATTTTAAATTAGAGCAACGGAGTTCATGTGGGTTGAAGACATCTGCTTAAAAATTGATTTGCACTATTGCACCGAATAAACATAGTTATACAGTTACATAGTTACATAATATATGCATTGCAGGTTAAATAAAAGCCTGTGAAAATGAATACAATGTCTCTGGTTCACCCTTATTGGTAAATTTATGTTCATTTTCGTCAGCAAATATGAATAGTCAATGTCGCTATTCAGGAATTTGTGTATATAACATAAATCTGATATTACCCTTCCCTTGGCCAAAGGTAAGACCTTGTAACTGATACTGGCCTTAAAAGCAAGAACCTTCAAGTACTTATGTCGGATGGATTCGACCCTTTTGATGTGAATGTCGTGTTGTGGTCTTGAAATAATTGATGCGAAGGATATTTTGATGTTAATGAAAGCATAGTAAGGAGATATAAGTGTTATGATGTTGTAAAAGTGGATGGAATACCGTCTAACAAAAGCAAGCATTCTGTTTAAGTTATTGATTATTCCTTCTACGTGACCATTAAAACTCCATTTTGTACGATGGTCACGCTGAAAGTCTTTGGATATTCCTAATCTATACAAATTTAAACAAGTTTGAGCACGCAGCTATTTTGTCTAAAGTTGTAAGTGCTTACACGCAAAGGCAGCATTTGAATTGTTCAGTAGTTGCCTTACCACGGTTTCGAGTGCATCTAAGTGTTGGCCGAATCTTAACGTGAAAATGGAACCGGGTAGTCGCGATTTTCGAGCCATGATTTTGTATGACTATAAATAGGGACTAAAACAAGCGGAATGTCACGAAAGTTTAGTGAGTTGCTTTGGGGACTCTGACCCTTCTAGGGCTACAGTTTCTAATTGGTTTGCTGAGTTTAAAATTGGTCGGGTCTCACTCGATGATGAAGCTCTCACAGGTCGACCGTCCACTGCTGTTACTCCGGAAACTGTAGAAGCTGTGCAAATTATGTTGAAAAAAGATCGACATTAAGATTGAGACTTCTCTGGGGATTGGATCCGCAGCGTTCCGAACAATCATTCATGATCACCTCAGCCTAAAGAAGCGGTTTAGTTTATGCTTAAAAATTTGATAATGAGCACAGTAAAAAAACTTTTAATATCGGAGAGGAATCATAGTTATATCATTATGATCCCGAAACTAAACAGCTGTCATTTCATTAGTTTGGTGCTTTGATAGTGGGCAGCCTCCAACGAAAGTTCCAAGAGTGTTGGAAAGAAAATGGTCTCATCTTTTATTTATAAAAGTGGATACATCACAACAGTGGCCTTGGAAAATCGAAGGACAATTACTTCTGAATGATATATAACCAAATGTGTTCCTGTAGTCTTCCAAGAACTATGCAAGAGCCGTCCAAAGGCTGGTCTGCGGGTTATTCAATGGCACCATGACAACGCACCCGCCCACAGCGCCGCTAGAACACTCGATTTTTTTGCAGAACAGGGTGTCAAACTGTTGCCTCACCCACCTTATTCTCCGGACCCAGCTCCGTGCGACTTCTTCTTATTCCTTAAGATCAAAGAAAAGTTACGAGGTCTCCATTTTTCGACCGATGAAGAGGCAATCGCTGCATTTGAGGAGGAAATCAGCAACCTTTCAAAATAACGTCACAAGAATTTGACCAGTTGTTTTACCAAATGCGTGAATGTATTGAGTTAGGAGGAGGATATGTTGAAAAACAGAATAAAGTTTTTTTAAAAAAACCTTGTAAAGTTACATCAAGATCAAGAATTTCTCTAGCGAATATTGTGTTGCTATTATTTATTTGGTATGTGTGCTTTTTGGGTAATTGTAATTGAATGACATCCCTGTATAAAGTTTCCCATCTAGGCGTACGTATCAACCCTCATTCCAAACAGTTCAATTAATAGACCAGCTTTTTGAGTGCCACCTCGTAAAATGCTTTCTCATTGTCATTGTAAAGTATGTTTGCCTCTGCCTAGTCGTTTAAGCATCTCTGGCACGTTAGTTGTATATTTTTTTCTGTCAGTCATCTTGCTAGTCGGGTAAGACTTTGAAAATTTTTTCAGTTTGTTCACTATAATTTTTTCAGTAACTTCAAAAGCTGCGCTTGTTGAGTTTACTGGTCTGAAGTTTTTTAGTTTAAATCAGTCGCCTTTCTCATATATGAGTCTTATGTTAAAGCACATCACGTTAGATCAGCCTGAGTCATAGTGGAGTAGACAACTAGCTGATCCAACGAGGCAGTAAATCTATCTAATTGAAGTCGTAGAAGTTCAAAATGGGCAAGATTCCCGAAGATTTCCCAATAATTCCTCTGGACATTAAGCCGAACAACTTCCGTCCTTTCCTGGCATACTTAATGTTTCCCTTAATGACTGTGAAAAAAGGTTTCAGCAAAAGTGCATCCTCATTAAGTCTGCCGTACTGCTTAGAGTTAAATCACCGTCTTCCGATGCAGCCTACATTTGAAAGCCCCTGGAAGCTCAGGTGTTTTTATGCCCTCTCAATTAAAATGGAAAGACAACATTTTCTCAAATCTCGTTGTAGATTATATTTGAAATGGCGTTTCAGTTCATGGGCTACTAGGTATTGTGTTTATATTACATTTTCAGACGAAATGTCAGTACAGATTCATTCATACTTATCTGGTTTTAATTACGGGCAGTGGAAAAAATAATGAATCGGAGACAACCACAGGATAAGTTTTAGAAGTAAGATTAGTTATCGTTGTCATTGTACAAACTTATGGCGTATTCTGGTGCTATCATGGAGTGTTGAAACACAATGTAAGACATAGCTAGATAGAAGAAGAAACATGGGTGAAATCATTAGGTAAGGGGTGAACTTTAAAGTACAATAATAACTATAAGGAAACGAGCTAACAGCTGAAAATAGATATATTTGCCTCAATTATTGTGTTTTACCGTGTCTACAGTTTCGCGCGGTTTCATAGCTTATTTCATCGTCAGACAATAGCTTTGTTCCAGCATAATCTTATTAACGTTCTCCAACCAATTATGAATTATTTTAAGCCGATGTGTGACGAAAGCATCAGTTCAGGACTAATTCTGAGTTCTCTGATGGAGCATAGGTAACATAGAAAGGGTTTTGTTTCAATAAGCATTCTGTAGTCATCACTATACTTTGGTGCTAAATTGTCGTCATCATCAAATCACTAATTTTCCCCATTTTAACATTACAGGATTCTACACAAAATACTGCAACTAAAACGTTTTGGCGAAGTGGTTCAACTGAAAAACAACCTAACCTAAAATACACAACCGAAAAATATTTACAAAATGCGTATTCAGAAACCCTAAAAATGACCCAGTGCGGGATTCGAACCAGACACCTTCCGATTGCCGGTCGGACGCTCTGTTCAACTGAGCTAAGTGGGCACGTACCCGACAGGCAATCGGAAATTGTGTGGTTCGAATCCCGCATTGGACCATTTTTTCAGGATTTCAAACTGCGAACATTCTCGTGTTATTACCAGTTTATGGATCATTAACTGCTGTTGTTCAAGAACTTGTTATAATCAGACTGCTGTAAATTTATGTTGTCCAAGATTACCTGAGTTTGACACAGAGGATTACTGGTACTGGCATTATTATTAAAATTGTGTTTAGAACTCAACCAATGGCGAAATACTGAATTATTCTGAGAGCAATTTTGAGAAATAGTCAGTATTCGCACAACAAAATAATAGACGTCATAATTAGCTTCGTTAACTACAGTCAAATATCTAATAATCTTATTTATAGCAATCGAATTCCTCACATATCATGCTGTTTATTCGAAAAAAATACATAATTCGCTGAAACATATCATATATTTACTATATAATAACCTTGTACATTTGAAACTGTGAGATCTTCTGATTACTTGATTGAAAAATAGTGAAATAATCATCAAGCTCTCTAATTTATTCTCAAACGATATAAAAAATCCATGTACTTCTTCCTTCCGACCAAGCGAAGAGAATTGTAATGATAACACATGTTTTATTCGATGTACTATGTTTAATTGTGAAATTATTTTATTCCTAATTATTTTACCTCATAAAGACGTAATTATTAAAGAAAATATGTCTTAGCTAATTCTTCCATGTAAAAATCACACTCAAGGACTATTGCTGGTAACTTTTCATATGTTCCTTCTGAAATTTTAAAAAGTTACCGCTCTCCGGAATTTTTCCAAAGGAAAAATCTGTATTTAGTTCACGAATTCAACTGCTGGCACATGATATCTTAAAATGTCTGGAATTTATATAAAAAGAGGCTGGATGTTGCCTACGCATGGTGTGCACGAAATGGGAGATTCTGCTCACTCCGCGAATATCTTGCTGACATATCCTTAAATTCTGTTCTGTAGAGGGTGTTCGAAATTCGATCACCCCCATACCATTGAGATCTAAGATATATATTTTTTTGCGATTTGATTATACGGTTTAGATGAGTTTTACATACAAATTTCAATCAGACTTGAGCTTCTTTGGAAGACGTTAAAAACTTCTTACAAAGTTTTGTTTTCCTTGAGACACCTTCAACTTACTTACATCTTAGGTGAATCATATTAAATACTAGCCTTTTGTATTGTTGCTTTAATAACATGGACAAGAATCACAAGAAATCCTTGTTTCGTCAGACCGATAGACAGAATGACAGACAAACAGAAAAACTCAAAAGTTCTTACAAATTGATACTCAAATTGCTCCCGGCCTTTTGAGGTCATTCTTTAATAACTGAATATTGTAAATTTCAAAAATACTACTTTAATTGGTGTTTTACTTATAAATTGCAAACAAAATCCGATTATGGTCGCTCATTTCTGCTATACATTATAGACATCTTTGAATAGATTGCATCAAGTTTTTTTAATCCGATTGCAAAAAATTGAACGTTTGTTCTTTTTCGAGATGTTTCAATACCATAACCACATGATACTTCAATCATTAGACTAGATCTGATACTACTACATAATTAAAAATATCTATTCTAAAAATTTTAGTATTAAATCAAGGAATATTTTAAATAGAAATATATTGGAATAGTACTGAATCTAATTTAAAGTGTTCTAGAATACCCTGTGGATAAAATAAATGTACAGTAAGCCTCCGTTATGAAATGAAGTGTCCTGATTTTAATTCCCGTTCAGCAAATATTATATTATGAATAAATATAAATATTATATTTCAAAAATATACCTCATAAGAATCTATAGTGAATAGTTATTTTAATACTAAGATGATTCTGAAAGGATAACAGACAGGTTTCAAAGTACTTTGGACGTTAATATACCTGATACATGATTTACTAGCTATCTGATAAAACATTCTTCCAAAGCTGATGGCGATCAGTTCAATATTCAAATATTTAGTAAATTGTCTAGTCGACATTAGTAGCAGGTATATTAACATCATGCAATTATTATACACTACCATTGTCCATTCAACATCACTTTGAGTATAACGCTTTTGTATAGTATATAGGGTATAGACTTTATAACAAAACATCAAGGCAGTCTATATTCTAGTATAATGCGATCCCGATCCCCACCACACACCGTATGTACTCCGAATTTCGAAGACTTCGTCAGTTGACTATTTGGTATCTAGATGGTGCTTGTGCTGTCCGTGAGGAAATTGTCTTTTAATTACTATGTACTTCAGAATTTACATATTATTTGCATGAATTAATGTTAATTGAATGAGCACTTTTCGTTTTACATGCGTAATCTTTACTAGTAAAGAAGACTTTTTTTGATGGAAATTGTATTCTGCTTCACTTGTATGGTATTGCAGTTTAACCACATAGATAGTTTAGAATCTGATATTTTTCATATTCTCATAATTTTGTCCCTTGCTACTGAAAAATACTGTGTTTTGGAGGAAGCTGTTTATATATATATATATATTATATATATTTTGAGCAACTTTACCGTATTCTCTCAACGACTATTATTTCTACTTCAAATGATCATAACAATGCATTAAATAAAGCAATTCATTTGAAAAATCGTTCATTCATTTCTGATACTACAACATGCTGCAAACAATACTACGATGAGGTTAGTTAACTGCATATTATATTCAATATTACATTATACTGCTCTTAATGTGTGTATGAAGGTAGTATTTTACCAAAGATATAGAGGAATCTAACAGTTTTGAATGAAGTAAATCTATCGAGAATACCCTCATCGATAGATGGGATAAGGTGGTCCCGTTATGTGGCCTGCTAGGTCACCAGATTTAACCCCTCTCGATTTATTTTTATGGGGCCATCTAAAATAAGTTGTTTATTCGAGAAGCTCCCACTACCTACATTGGAAAATATGATGTAAGAAATGCTTGTAGAGGAATAAATAGAGAAACTCTCCTTGGATGTCATAAAAGCTTTATAAAATGGATTGATAAGTGTATTGAAGTTGGCTGGTATCATTTTGAACGTTTGTTATGATACATTTAAAGATTATTATTACGTTATTTATGCGTTCGTGAGAAAAAAGCATTTCTGATAAACCATGTAATTATTGGAAAATGTATAAGAAGAATAAATTTTTTTTTATCTACATAAGTTGCAATAGGATTTCAAAATTGTGAACATAAAAATTGTTTTTTCTCTTAACTTTTTCACTCATTGTGTTACTAGCCAAGTGCTAATTAAAGGTATCACCCTGTATTCAAGCGAGATCATGACAAGTGAGGATCGCTTAGCCTTCTTACAATTATGGAGCTTGTGATGTAAACCTCTGAACAAAAGATTAAATTAATACATTTTACGTTCCTCTTAAAAGAAGTACGGATAACAGATTGCTCTGTACAAATGATGAAAAACTCAAGACAATTCATGGAATTTAATCTTGTTTTCAATGGATTAATTCGCACTTGTCCAACAGGCGCTGAGATAATAACTCCATGGAAAAAAATCTTACTGAGCTCGGTCAAAGCAATAAATCATCCCTCCCTAATTGATCTGGAAATTAATTTAGATCATCGCAAATTCAATCCGTGCTCTTATAATTGGTTATAATTCGTATCTGGGGTATTATCAAGATACGTTCAATTTGCTGTCTGCTGCCAGAGGCGTAATTATTAAATCTGATAAAAGCGGTGGTGATTGGGTTAATCGGTTTGAAGGTTGTTCTAAATGCAAAGCCGCGCAGTAAGGCTTTTAAAATCACTTTTTTGTTTCCCAGTCCCAACAGATAAAGACACGCTTTTTAGTTGCCCCTCGGTCATGTGATCCTAGGGATTGCTGGGTGTAAGAAACCACGGCAGCACAGGTCCTACCTAAACCTAAAAATCTAAAAATAAAAAACCACCAAATACTCTAAATAATATGTTTTCATATATAGGTACCAATATAATACAACCAAAGTAACTTTCAATAGCCAATAAATTCCTTTAAGGAGCCAAATTGGCTATCAGTTACAACATCTGACAACACTGTTTGGCTAGAGCATGTGAGTGATGGAAGAATGAAAGGCAAGGAAGGAGAGACAGAGAGAGAGAGAGAGAGCGGTGGGGTAGTCAAATATTTTTTTTTGTATCGCTCACAATGCTTGAAAGATATGATACTTCATTTTTATATGCTCATAAAGTTGCCCATATATTGGGGCATATACTAGCCTCAACGTGATATAAGACTTCATTCAAGCTAACATAAACCTCTTGTATTATTTTAGTAATAGTAGCTTAGACACTTTAAATGTACCAGTCCCTATTGGCCTTAATATTGTCGCTTGTCTGTCCTTCACTTGGATTCCATACTTAGGTCAACTAAATTAATTAGTGCTTCAAAATCGGTACTAGTCATGCAACAATAATTATTGCAAAACAACTTATCTGCTGCAAACCATTGAAAAGATTAATCCCACCGTATTTGGATCTACTTTCAAAACAATTTGACATCTAACATCGTCAACTCATTTCCAGGTGTTGCCTTCTATAGGGACACCTATTGGCTATACTGACGAGTCTAGGCTGAAGACGCATGCCTATAGCAGGTCTGATGCATAGTGGAGAGCATACACTCAATATACTCATTCAGTATGTGGTTTCAATTAGTAGCAAGTGGGAAATATAATGAATCAGAGAAACAAACACAGGATCAGTTTCAGAAGCTACATCAACAGAACTACAATGTAAATACCTTCGCATGCAAGTCAATCAACATGACAATTAGTACAAACACAAAGTGCAATGACCATAAGCGGGATCACGAGCAATGTGGACCCACCTTATGACTAGGTGCTTACGGACTCAAACCTGTGTTTCCAGAATTCCATGACGTCATAGCTCGACCAGCACACTGCAGTGTCGAAACAATCTAAATCGTTTTACCATCTCGCGCCATCATGTCCGTATCTGTGGTAATCTGTTGATGTGATTAGCTGTGATTCATAGAGCCTTAATTAACAATCTCATAAGATGTAATTAACCCTGAAGATACAAATCATTGGAACGGTATTATTGATTACCAGTGAATAGGACATCACTACAACATATAATTATATAGATGGATAGATAAACACCCTACTATAATATATTTGAGCTAGTAGGCTTGTCGAGAGACAATCCGGACCCGGATCTAAGTTGATAAATTAATATTAGATCGAATTTTGACATGTTTGATCGTTTGGGGCCAAATTCGAAAAATATTACAGATATTTGAAAACATTGAAACTGTAACAATTCTTAGAGTATTTACGCTTCTAAGAATTCCCATCATTCCTCATATTTCTGGAACGTGCTTCAACTTGACCAACAGTCATAAAATCCGAAAAAGCTGTTTAAAGAACCAATCATTCATGATTAATATTCAGTTGAAAATGAATGTAATTGAAACAAATTTGCTCTCTTAAATTTCCTCTGCAATGCACGAGACTTTGCATCACAGCCGCCGCCACAGTTCAGCCTAGACATAGAGTGTGATGCAGTGGTGTGTTGTTATTATTTATATTTCATTCACAACTAAAGATACAGGTTCAGAATTATACAATTTTGATGAATTAAATCTTTGAAACACTCGAAATGCATTGGACACCTATATGCTATGTACTATGTTCGTGACCTAGATGTATCGTTAAATCATAAATCTGCAGCTGTTCAAACATTTTTTAAACATGTGTGTGAGCTATCTTTTATGTTCAACGATTACGAAGAATTACTGGTGTCCAAATTTTCCAAAACAAAAATGTTCCTATACCTAAAGAGAATCACTGGAGGAAAAATTGGGGGAAAATATAATATATAATATTACATTGAAAGTCCAGACTCCAAAGAATTTTATATTAAACATGAAAACTATACGCCACAAATGCACAAAACATATTCATCTGATTATATGTATCCGTTGAAAATTAGCATGATCAATCGACTGCTTTATATTTATTCTCGCTTACCCTGTTTTATGTACCAACAACAAACTCAAAACATTTAAGCCCCCCTTTTCACGTGTAGAGAGTAAATATTTTGCTGCCACGAGATCTTGTAACTTTCCTCTTCATATAAAAACTGTGTGGGAAGTACCAAAATAAGCTAATTAACTCCATTTTTTCGCAGAAGCAGTCTATTCCTTAGGTTAATGATGCCTGCGAGGTATTTTCTCTGTTCTCAGTAATACCTGTATAAACTGGTTTACTTCTCTAACTGCGCATCAAACTTACTGCCCTCCATGTTAAACTATTCGGATCAATATGATTGTGGTGAAATGTGATTAGTGTGTCAACAAAGGGAGCATTGGCTACACTACTCAAGAATTCCGCAGTATTTCAGGTGCGTTTCAACTCGTTTAACGTTACTAGGCTGCGCCGTACGTAGTCAAGATTAATATTTATTTTGTAAATATAATGGAAACGCTACAAGATCTAGACGAAAAATGGGCTTTGGAGCTAACGACTCATGGTGCGATTGTATTTTATTATAGAGAAATGCTGACTGTACATATACTGTCGTGGAATTTCAGTCAGAGCTGAATGTTACGCTACCATCTGGGAAAATTGGTTTAATTGATTGAATGTGCTGTATCTAAACTTCCGTGAAGGACAAAGTTGCTCGACCCGTTAGTCGACTCTGCTAGAAGTATTTGTATCACTCAATCAAGACTAGAAATAGAGACTCATCGCATTGAAAAATGCATATCCAAAGAAGCTAGTGACAAAACTACAGTACAAAACATGAACTTGAATACTGATATGACATGCAATAATTCAGGCAACAACATCACTCAACCGGGCGCCGTCTGTATCAATCAGGACTGACCCATCTCAACGACCAGAGATGTAGAAGTATTTGTATCACTCGATAAAGACTAGAAATAGAGACTCATCGCATTGAAAAATGCATATCCAAAGAAGCTAGTGACAAAACTACAGTACAAAACATGAACTTGAATACCGATATAACATGCAATAATTCAGGCAACAACATCACTCAACCGGGCGCGGTCTGTATCAATCAGGACTGACCCATCTCAACAACAGGCCAGCCAGAGATGTAGAAGTATTTGTATCACTCAATCAAGACTAGAAATAGAGACTCATCGCATTGAAAAATGCATATCCAAAGAAGCTAGTGACAAAACTACAGTACAAAACATGAACTTGAATACCGATATAACATGCAATAATTCAGGCAACAACATCACTCAACCGGGCGCGGTCTGTATCAATCAGGACTGACCCATCTCAACAACAGGCCAGCCAGAGATGTAGAAGTATTTGTATCACTCAATCAAGACTAGAAATAGAGACTCATCGCATTGAAAAATGCATATTCAAAGAAGCTAGTGACAAAACCACAGTACAAAACATGAACTTGAATACTGATATGACATGCAATAATTCAGGCAACAACATCACTCAACCGGAGCGCCGGCTGTATTAATCAGGACTGACCCATCTCAACAAACAGGCCAGCCAGAGATGTAGAAATAACTATCAAACAGATACGTTCGAAAATTCACCTGAAGACGATTGAAGATATAAAATCGATCGAAACGTGATGATACTAGAGTTTCATAAACAATGGAAGATTGGAGCACAACCTTTGAAGCTTATAACGAGGAAGAAGGTATAAGTAAAAACACTGCATACGATGGAATTTTCCTTCAAAGTGCACCAACTTTGTTGGAGTTCAAAGGAAATAATAATTGCATCAATCAGCAGTCTGCCGCGAAACAAGGAGACCAAAGGGTAGTAGTGGTAAAATATAACAAAGGAACAGTTTATTATTACAGCTTTAGCGGAAATTCATGGGCGCACAAAGGTGTCTGATAAGGTATTTAAAGGCTTGCCGTGACAGAACGGCAAAGTTTGCTTTACCTCTATTGCATTATGTTGTAGGGCTGCGAAGAAAGCAGCGGTGATTGCAACATTCTTTTAAACTCGATTGTTAGTCCAGGGAGTAGGATCAGTGTGGTGTTTTCGTTCATTTCGATAGAATATTGATTTTTAAGAATAACTTATGGCCAATTGGCTACTTAATTTTTTAAGTTCACTTATTAGTAGAAATAAGGCATTTCGAAATACAAAGTTGTACAATAAAGACGGCAGTCTGGTTTTTTCTTATCGCCATTCGAAGATATGTTTACCACTTTGGCTATGTGAATCTTTACTGTATTGTCATAATTTAAGAGATATTGAACGGTGTATAACGACAGTTTCACTCATGACGTTAAACTAATCATCCAAAAGTATGTTTTATTCATTTTATTCAAATCGCAAAAGATACAATATGTGTATATGTCAAAATAACAATGAGTACTTGCATTATTGTTGAGAAATTGATGGTTATCGGGGAAACGATTCACAGTTAAACATTGTGGCTGAAAAATGGTGCGGCACGTTACGCAAAATTCTGCGCACTGACAGACCGACAAACAGACAGACATAC
The DNA here is from genome assembly GCA_949316355.1 of Bruchidius siliquastri. Classification (NCBI taxonomy): domain Eukaryota; kingdom Metazoa; phylum Arthropoda; class Insecta; order Coleoptera; family Chrysomelidae; genus Bruchidius; species Bruchidius siliquastri. The sequence goes on along the minus strand of OX438537.1, from coordinate 6,017,702 downwards.
AAGCAGATCGACAGACAGACCGAAAGGTCGACATACATACCAATGACATATCTGTATCTAAATTTTGATGAGTGGATGATTAATAAGATTTTCATATTAACACATTCACCGAAAGTTACATGGAGATATATGAATCACAATGAAATAGCTTTTCGTCTAAATAAGTTTGATGTATGGGAGTAAATCGCCGCTAGGGACTAAAACTTGCGAACAATGAATTACTAATGGATTGCATTAGGCTTGTTAGTGATTTTCCACGCCAAGCTGCATGTATATAATGGACGAACAGTAAAGCCAAACTTCATTCTTGGAATATGAGATCTAGGGATTACAAATTATAATCCAGAATGCTGGGTAATAAGCAAACCTGTCATATCAACTGCGTAGTGTGAAGGCAATTTAGCCGGAAAGAGTTCCAACTCTCAGAATGTTCCTCTGAAGATGCTAACTTAGTTAATGAATCACATTTCAGGTGTAAAATGTGTGAATATCTTTTAAATTTCCTATGAAAAAATTGATTTTTCAATGTTTTCCAAAATCAGCGTCAACCTACTTGACACCTTTTTCTCTACACTCATCACTTTGAGAGGTATCGAAAGATCATTAGGATGTGTTCTTCATATCGAGTTTTCAATTTTAATTAACGGAAATTCAATGCATGCGGATTCGGTTTGTATGTGGAGAGAATACACAAAAAAACGCATAGTGAACTTCGAAGCTGGCTCTTTGATAAGCATACGGGAGAACTGATTATTCCGAGTTTAGCATTTACATGCAGCAGACGAAGACATGTATGTTTACATTTACGGGCGACGTGGTTCTAATTTAATGAGGTTTGCTTTGTTCTCGATATTCCTCTTTGTTGACATCATAAGTATGAGGAAATAGTTAATTGAACCTGTTTGAGGTTTCTCATTAGTCATTGCCATTTTCATTATCTGTTTCAAGTTAATTATACTGTTAGAGACTGTAATTTCAAGTGTCGGTGAAGAAGATTATACGTGAGAAATGCTATTACTATTTTTCCATTGCGGAATAGCAAGTAAATGTCGGCCACAGTTGTTTCCTAAGTAGTGGTACACGATTAATAGATACGATAGTCTGTGAGTAACGGTGGTCGGAGATCCTTACTGATCCAACTGGTGCCGCGCTTCGAGACAGGAACGATGCGCGCCGCTTGATATTCGGAAGAAGACTTTAATATTATTATTTATATCTAACATAATCGGCATTCCAGCACGAATGAGTGGAGTGCCTACTTAGCTCAGTTGGAGATAGCAACTAACCGGCAATCAGAAGGTGTGAGGTTCGAATCTCGCTGTAGACCACATTTTCAGAGTTTATAAATTCGAATTTTTTTATCGGCTTCAATCCTGCGGATTAATTAGCAAGTAAATCATTGTCACTGTACGGATATTGTATTCATCTAACAAACTCAAAATTTGTCCATTCGAACACGGTCACACTTTTTAATCCCTAAGTTCAAACCTCCAGCGTATCAAGTTTGATCTGAACGTAATACAGATGAGGGATGTGTGGGCCCTCTATTAGTCACCAAATATGTTTTTCTGTTGTTCGATAATTACTTGTTTTGGCACGATGCGTATAATCAGAATGAGTAGATACGATTAATAATTTTATGACGGTTCAGATGAATGATGATTCATAAATATGGACGCGGTCTAATTCCTCTCGAACCGAGCTTTCTCGTCCTGACCCTTTCTGTGTTAGCAAAACAGAAAAGCCCTTTATTTTTCTAACTTATTATGATTCTTTCATTGTTTTTCAATCGTGGCTAATTATTCCGACTCCTCAATGCAGCGTGATTCAGGGAACTTCAACAACAAAACCTCATCAGCAATACCTATTCAAGGATAATATTGTCATTAACAAACCACTAACAATCTAACATACAAAGAATTTTTTTTTTTTGATGATCAAAAATACTTTATCAATACAAACAAATGGGATAATATACAAGATTCCTAAACATGTTTTACTTTTTCATAGGTATTTATTTAAACTGTCGCCAAACATTAAAGGGTCTTTATTCACTCAATTCTCAGAGGCAGCTAAAAAGAGTCCTTCTTACCATACGAGCAGACTGCATCCATATTTATGAAAATAGATTGCGTGGAAGGAAAAGAAGTTCCTAAAAATATTTCAGAAATTAGAAAAAATAGCTATTCTGTAAAATCTACGAAGGCATTGTAAATCTTACTACTACAAAGCTCAGATCATACCGCTTGTGGAATAATGCCTACATATGTGGAAATACGCTAGGAAGCACTCAAGAGAAGAGAAGAAAGATGTACACCAAGTGTCAAGCTCAACCTCACATCCACAACCTGGAACATCGAAGGAACAAACACCACAAGTCATCAGTACCACAGACACTAGTTGGGCCCAACTGGTGCATCATCACATATTCAAACCAATACCTCGAACCCGTGACAGTTTACAGCGTTTGAAGGTCAATGTGAACAGATAATAACATAATTAAATGCATTCAGTTGAGTTCAGTTTCATTCATTTAAAAAAATACCAAACACTCACTGCACAGGCACAACAGCAAAAAATGCACATGTATTGTGTAGTGGTTGTATAAAATATATACATTTCAAAATTTTAGCCACCTGGTGTGGAAAGAAGATACCTTAAAAAACTGACCTCACGATGTAATATAACCGACTGCAGAAAAAGAGCTTCAGAGAAGCTGAACCTTGTATAAAGTGTACACAATACAACAATATCGTTTTGTGGGAAAGGTTATGCTCATTCGGGTAAATCGTGGATTGAAAAGAAACGAATCGAATATCTCTGTTTTCTTGGTGTTTGCTAAGAAAAGAAAGTTGGGAATCGAATGAAATCTCTCTGAATTACTTCTGTTACGATATCAGCGCCGAGCTAGAAAGCGGATACCGTTTTCATTCTTATTATTTTAATGTTCCAGGAGTGAGTGCTTTCGTAAGCGCTGTAACTGTTTATGCATTGAGGGTTTATGCTCTAGGTTAGGACATATATATATATATATATATATATATATATATATATATATATATATATATATATATATATATATATATATATATATATATATATAAGATTTCATATTTTGACATTCACATCAAATTCGTGAAGAAAAGCGGTAAGTTTCAAGTTACGCTGTATAGAAATAGCACATTCCTTTTTTCATACTTCCGTATATTATACAAGTTCGTAAATTGTATTTATTATCATCATATTCAATTCATTTAAAACATTAGGCATATTTTTACACAGTATTGGTGCCGGTTTTTAGAAAACTTCGTTGGTGCTTTTGCCTCTCGCCCTTTGTAATTGACTTTTATCTCAAATAGACAACTAAATCGAATTTTTTTCAGTTAACCAACTACACATAGCAATTGTATGTCAAATATCACAAATATGCAAACACAAATAGCTAAATGGAGTGCCAGAATAATGTGAACATATCTAATCTGATTCACAACCGCCCGACCTAACTTCAAAAATGAATAATAAACCATTATCAAAAGTAGAATCTGCAAAATATTTAGGTATTGTCATAGATAGATACATCAACTGGAAAGAGCACATTAACAAAACATCCAAGAAATTGAGATATCTAATTATTATAATTTTATATAATAATAATAATATAATTATTATAATTTATAACATGTCTGTGTATTTTGTTTGTTCTATGTACGTTTTTTATGGAGTGTAGTTTGCAGAGCATTTATACTTTGCATAAAACTTTTTTTTTAGGCTTCGCTCTCCATATTATTTGAAAGTATATTTCTTTTTTTTTCGTTATTTTGTATTAATGGGCGCAAATTTATTTAGTTGTATTGTTTGCCCTGTAAATGGATTTTCTGTTGGGCAATAAAAGCCCACTCACAATTAAACAAACTTATATTTTTGTATCACTTTATCTTAATTACAATCATCTTAAAGGCATTTATACTAGTAGCACAATTCCAACAAGAAACAAAACTATCCAAATACCTAAAACAAAGCTGGAAGATGGCAAAAAATGTCATAAATATAGTGCAATACTAACTTTTAAAAAATTACCGAATGATCTTAAAAAATAAATCTGAATAATTCAAACGGCAATAATGCCAAGTTTAAACTAAAACAATTTATTAAAAATAGGAATGATTGATACAATGTTAAACAGCGATAATACAATTTGAACTTCTGAAGCTGTTTAATTATTAATTAACAAGAGGTATATAATTAATATATTTAGATTAAGTTAATTTCGAGCTCTATTGTACCAGGCCTGCACGCAGATAATTTAACTCTCGTAGGCGTAAATAATTTGAATTTGCGTACTTTATATTTTGTACCTGGTGAATGAATAAATAAATAAATAAACTCATAGAATTTTTCCACATTATCGCGCCTGTGCGCGAAACGTAAAGGTAAAGAGATATAAAGATACCATTTACGTTGCTAATTCCATCGAAAAGGAGAAAATTGTCTACATCGGCATGACCTTTTTCCAAGATCACTTAATCACTTCATGGGGCTTTCTTTTCATTACTTATATCCGTTCAGCACTATCTACAATCTCCGTATCATCAATCATTTGCAGGTGAAAGTGTACGTATTAGGTATTCATTTTTTAGATACGCACAGAAAATGTCAGCCCGTGGGCGGTAAAGCTCATTTACATTTGGTAAGTTCAGTGGTGGAAAGTATCCGCTATCAATATGCTTCGGCTTAAAGCTGCTACACACACTAGGGTACAACTGAAGGGTATACCTGTACAGGTTTACCTGCAGGTCAACCGATATCGGAAGTGCGTCCACAAGCTCAGGCAAATCCGTCACGTCAGTCATCAGTATTTCGATTCCGCTATGGCATCATTTGATGATAGTTGGTTTACTAATAGTTAAATAAAAACATTCTAAAAATGGGAAAATTAAACGTGACTTGTGGTGTAAGGCTTGGTTGAGAAAATGACAAACTTATTCGCACGTGAACTTGTTAAATGAATTCAAATTTTCTCCGAAAGATTTTCACAATTATCTACGCATGAATGAGGAAACGTATCTCACTCTTCTATCTTTAGTTGCACCACTGATCAAAGATTCTGTGATGAGGAATGCTATTCCACCACATGAAAGGTTAACTGCTACCTGCTACTGCTCAGTAAATAGAGGGCAGTATGGAGGAAGCCACTCCAGGAAAATATGGACATTCAGGAGAAGCAGTTGCCATCAAGCGTCATTGTTCGCACCCGCGAAGCAGGGTTGCACCGAAGAAAAACTAGGTTATTAAGCATTTTCCAAACACTAGGAATGCCTCAAATGTGCATTCTTACTCAACCAAATTATAGTTTAATTTGAACGACGAAACCAGGCGCCATTGCGTCACGCATTAGTCGATAGTAGTTGTCGTGTCGACATTGAGAATCTGAGTGGGAGAAGTACCACCTTCTACGTATCCAGATCACATTTTGAACCAGATAAGAGCGCAGGTATGAAACCAGGGATGGAATTGAAAATCGTAATTACAACAAAAGTTTGGTTGAATTTTGCGATAATGAAAACTAGGTGAAGATCGGAGAAATATGAATGAGTAGAGAATTATTATTATTACTAAGAATGGAATATTATTCAGAACGATTACATATAAATGCAGCATACCATATAAAATAGAATATGTAACGGTTGACCTTTTACAAATTATATTGGCGATCGTTGATGATATATATTAGTTTTGCCCAGGTACTTCTACATAACCTTAGACATGATACAGAGAGTCACAGGTCTATAGTTGCTGGGTATATTTTTCATGCCCTTCTTAGGTATAGGTTTACTGGACCGATCTTCTATAGGAAAGAATCCTCGATGATAGTAGAGTTTAAAATTTGCTAAGGACAGGTGTGAAATCCACGGCGCAATGTTTGAGGAGAATTGCTGGTATTTGGTCTGGACTACCATTTTATATTTCGCTGTTAAAATATAATTTCTGGCATTTCTGAGTCCACACGGTGGTGGTGGAGTCTCCCTTTGAAATTTAATTGTAGAATTGGCAGCAAACATCTGCCTCAAGGTGTATAATATTTTTTTCGCTCTCGTCAGTGGTGGTTTGGATGAGTAGCAGCAGTTCTTGCTAGCAGACTTGGCTACAGACCAAAATGATCTGGACGAGCTGAGGACATGAAAGGAGTTTGTTTTTGCCCTTCTGGTTGTGCTCCTTTTTGCTGTTATCGATGACCCGCCACCGATTTACAGTAGCGTATGAACACGACTAATAAGGGTACATTTGATTAATTTCAAAACATTCTTTACGGTTTACGCGACACCTGAATTTGTAAAAATCGCACCCTTGTTCACCTCCATTACCTTTTTTGCGTAAAGATAACTTTAAAGTTTCAATTCAAAATCAATACTACTTTCATTTGACAACTTCCAATGTCTAAACTTGTAAACAAAATTTGTTTAAAAAATATCATGGCCTACTACATAAGGCTCAGCGAAACGAAAACAGCTCTCGTATGAATCTGACGAGCATGTTGTTACAGTTCTTCATTCATGTGACTTGATGTAAGTCTTTTTACCGTAAAAAAATAAAAATCTGTAAATTCTCGGAGAATGACATGTAACGAAGGTAGCGAAACCAGATAAATTGTGATACAACGTCGCTGCTTTTATAGCTTCGGGAAATGAATGGCGCCATTCTCTCCTGCACAGCTGTAGATCATTCAGTGTTTCTTTCATCGTGTCTAATTCATCGCACGTTATTATTCAATGATAATATTTCTGTTGAGGGTTGATCATATTTCATTTTGTTCTTTCTCTTTATAATTTTTAGGCGTAATACGAAATATTGAATTTCTGTTAGAAATCATATTTCCATCAGCATTTTTGTCGATGGAGGTCGCATTGTGTTTCGTTCAATATATCTGGGTATTAAAGTGATCTTATATTTTCTATTGACTGTTAAATCACATATTATTGACGTAATACCTTTAGTAACGTTTCGGCAACCTCGACCGCCTTTATCAATGTACAAACATCGAAATTATTTAATGCTTTCAGGGGACCATTTTTGTTTTCATACAAGATCCTGATAGAAGGCCAGAAAGAGATGATGTATTTACATTGTTGATAAATCTAAAGCATAGGACTGCAATTTGCAGAACCAGAACCAGAAGCATAACATTACCTGTCATATCAAGCAGCAACAATACAGTGGAATTCAAGAACAAACCATAAGAAAACCTAGAGAAAGACTTATCTGTAAGTTCAGCGAAAGTTGATTAGATATTTTCCTAACGCATACCCAATCAAAATGAATCACAGTTAACTGTGGAGTTAGAAATAGTTTCATCAATTTCAACTTTATAAAAGCAGCTGCTTTGCCATTATAGTTTTGAACTATAATTTTCCATGTTTTGTGCCTTGATAAAAGCTGCCGATGCAGCCTTAACGTTAGAGATGATATTCAGTCAATTATATTTTGGCAGATTAGTAAATATAATAAAATGAACGATATTGTGTAAAGCAAGAACAATAGTCTTTGGAATTTGAAAAAAGGTGAATGTGCTGACACTAAAGGGTAATCGTAATCAAAATTTGTAGCACATCCACCTTTTTTTATCATGTACTAGCGATATGCTACTATGCGTGCAAGGTACAAAATACATAGAAGTTTGACCACTTTCCGTAAATAATTGTAGTGTAGATTTGATGAGAAATAATCAGACTCCTCCATGTTTGTGGAATCAAGAGATTTAAAAACAAAAGAACAGAAATAAATGCTAATATATATAATAAATAAGTGTTAGTTAAGAAAATTATATTTGCTCTAGTTTGAATGCACCATCAATAACCAGAGGACGTGGTAGGTACGCATAGCATCTGTCAGGTGGCGCTCGTATCTCAAATAGAAAATCCCTGGCCCGACGAGAGAGAAAATGGGGGAAACCTCCCGAGTCCGATGCATTAGAAAGGAGCCCGGAAATGGAAGTCTTTGTCAATGATTTTAACGTTCTACACTCTAACAATCTATTTTATTTTCTGCTCCCCAAGTCTTCAGTGGGCTATATTTTTTCGTTGGTGTGTCTGAATTCCATATTTCCCCTTCGGCCTGTATAACTTCTCGACGGAGAATCCACAGCTTTCTATGTCGAGATGAAAATTGGTGCAATATTCTGGCTCAGAAGTCAAAGTTGTTTCTATAACCTTTATAACATCACCTGATAGCTTAGGTAGCGTTCTCCTGTATCCATATTGATCCTATAAATGAATAGAAAAATTGCATAAGTCAAATCAAGACCTCCATAACGGCTAATGGAAAACGATCCAATTACATTTAATATAATATTTCAATAATGTAAGCGGGAGACTCTGAAGATTCCACAAACGTCTCTAATATTACATCGCTGTGTCAACTCTGAAATAGTTTAAGCGCGGGAAATCCTGAGATGAAAAATGCCAGGAATTTCAAACTAGTGCGTTGGGAAGATACTTCGGAAACTCGTCACGTCCTGAATTCTTCAACCTAAATCTGTCAGTGTATTTTTCCGACCCCCATTGAACTGCACGAAAATGCGCTAAAAATATATTTTGTATTCATAATTTTAATCCGTTTCAGTAGGGCAGCCAGCATGAATGACATCCAAAAATTGAATTGGTACTATCAGTAAAAGTCATAAACGTAGAAAAGTATCATTTTGTTTAACTGAGAAAGAATCGTATGTAGGTGCAAACATTTTTCATTTGAGGATGATATCTAAATGATGTTGAAAGCACGCTACAAACAAAAATTCGATTCTGGTCAAGCATCATATAAAAAAAGTAAATAAGTAGGATTTCGGACTTACAAAATAAAATCACACCGGATACGACAAAAATCTCCCCACTTAAATAAAGAAAATTATGCCCCGTATCGTTCAAGCTCCATTAAATGGAATTTTACCCGAAAATCACGTCGTTGTCGCTAGAAGTTCACAATAGTCTGAGAGAGAGATTATGAAGGTTTTATCAATGCATGCAATTCTCTACTCATTTCAACTCTACAGTTAATTGATCACGAATTATCGCTGTGAAGTAACACATAAATTATATAATTACCTTTTATGATTACTTCGTTAAAAATAAAAAAAAGCTATATATTGTTAGGGTTGTTTGTAATTGAGTATATTTTTCAGTGTAAAGACGTGGGCCGTTTTTTCGCAAAGATAATAGAATTTATTTCTCAGATTAAAATTACCTAAACGAAAATGCATTCATTTAAAAAAAAATACCAAACTCAACTGTGCTTACTAGGCGCCTTCAGGATAGAGAGAGACAATGGCTTCAACAGCCTTTTTTTTAATTTTTGATGTAGGACCTAAAAATACATGTTATTAGTTATTCAAAGGATAATTCAATGTTTTGTCTTCATTACTTTGTGCAAAGGTTGACCAGGAAAGGGAGTGCACCTTTCTCAAATGTATAATAAAGCAAAAACACTACCTGTACGTACTAAACTGCACATACGAAAGCAATTGAGAATAAAATACGATATTTCCCAAGACATGTTCTGTTATTTGGCGTGCGGTTATTCCTACGAATCACATACAAACGAACGGAATAAAAGCTCCTGGACTATTTTACAGAGTGTAGTTTCATGGAAAGCCAATAGGTAAAGGTTTCATAAATTAAACCGAATACCTCCTCCAGCAGTTTCCATTTTCAAGCTAAAAAAAGGATCCTGAAATTCTCCGATAGCTATAAGCTATCAACAGGTTGAAAGGAATGGAGCATTTCGCAGAAGTATATACAGGTAACGCTATCATGAATTAAACTTTATATGTATTCCTCTCGGAAACTCCGATTTTCATGTCAAAGAGAACTTTAAATTCTCCCATAATGACCATCAACAAGTGGAAGCGAATAGAGCTTTGGAAAAACCAGGAAAATGAATGAAAAAGACACACTGGGGAAATATGCAATTGTAATTAAAAGCTATGGAATAGTAGGTAGATGTTGCCGCACTATCGTTCAGTTAGATCGATACTTGGTAAATACAGGATATAACATTGGGAATAAATTTAAGGACGTATTTTTTAATAAAAAATATATTTTTTCATATACATTTATGTACTACGGGTTTAGGTTTCCAAGTCACAGTTTTTCCTCAATCACTTTTCCGAAGCTTAATTCAATACAATTATAGAAAGCAGACTTCTTAAGTGGCTCAGTGGCGTGCATACAGATTCTACTGTAAGGATTTCCTAAGAAATTTTTTCTACTACTCTGATGACATTTTTTATTTAAATTCCACCTTTATTTTTGCAAAATCGATCTATTGTGTCTTGTTTCTGTCTTTTGCCATTTTATTGTAATAAAAGCTTTTGTAAATCTTGTAAATACCATTCAATCCACTGCCAGCAAAAATTGTAGATAACCACTGGAAAATACTTTTGCATTGAAAATATACCTCATGTGAATCGATGATAAATATGCCATTGCATGACCCTCCATTTCAAAATCACTCATTTAAACAATGCTGGACCGCAAAATACTTTAATTAATATATTTTGATGGAGGAAAAGGATCCTCGCATTTAAATCTCACTCAGGGCCAAGAAGTGACTTCACAGTGCTCGAATCAGGTCTGAATGAATTCTACTTCTGTACGAACGGTCTTACAATGTGCCACACAAAGTTGTGTTACGTATGTTAAGCAAGTACACTTCTGTGTAATAGCTTTCCAGGGGTGAAGTGTGTATCGTACTAACACTAACACTTCTTCTTTAAGTGACATGTACTTTCAGCGTCAGGGATTCTGTCTGACATTTGTTTGTAGTTGTCTCCGTCTAGTTGGTGTAAAAATTTCTCCAGCATTTTGATTTTCGCACCAAATTGCCACGAATGTTGCTTTCTCCTGGTACCTCTTTTTCCTCACACATTGAAATTAATCTTAAGACTTCGTATTAATTACCTTATTGTATCTCCCAATGTGCTATGGGCTGACCATCATTCTGCATATAAATGCAGACCTGTGCTGTAAAGGTAGATGTGAACAACCGGCAAATGCAGCTTTTGTTCTCGAGCTGGTGAAGATGCGTTCATTGGGCTCCTCCAGTGTTTGCAGTACGGGAGTGTTTCGGAAAAACATACCCACACATATGAGCAATACTCCAGCGATAGCCTCATCCATGCCTTGAGGAGTATTGGTAGCTGTTGTGGAGTACATTTTACTGGAGCGGAGCCCTTGGGATGGCGACCTAGCGAGGCCAGCATCATGATCCTGTTATGACATGATATTGTTGATGTTGATAAGTATGGTACATCCATTCATCTCCATGGCTATGACTTCTTCTCCTAATTCGGATGGATAACTGTCGTTCGTACCATCCATGTTCTTTGGCAGATTTGCATAAATCATAGTAGGATCACACTTTTGTCAGAGCTCGGCGGCCTGACAGTGTAAGTACAGAGCTATCAGATTTTATATATGCCTATCCCAGGTAAGGGTGCGATAGTAATAGTCTCCTTCAGGTTCCGCGACAAGAGGCGCTGCCCATTGGTGTCTTTACGAAGTCAAATGATCCAAACAGCTCGACTCTGTCCAATAACGTCGACAGATGACCCTACGACATCTAATCACAAGAGAAAACTCATTTTGGGCGCTTACGAAGAAAGGCATGTCGCATTCAAGGGAGAACGTTAAACAAATTTTTTTAACGCGACTTCGAAAGTTTCGCGATCAAAATACTTACCTCACATATGGGCGTGATTATTTGTGCGAAAGTTTCTCAAATTTTTTGTTCACTAGTTTTCAAGTATGTGAAATTAATAAAATTTGCGTTATTCATTTCGCCTTATAGGTTTTTTAATATTTTATTTCTTTGACAGTGGAAATTGTCATGTGTCGTTAGTTTGTAACTTCAACGATTTTTATTCATTTCTGTAATAGTCTTCATCTAAGAAAGTGATTTTTTATTTCAGTGCCCATCTGTGGTTGTTTTGTGATATATTATATAAAAAAGAAGAAAGCATAGCGTTGGCTCCAAACTAATAAAGCTTCCCTGAGTAATTCAAAGTTACAGAGAACTGTCAGTTCATCTAATTAACGTATCACTAAGTGGATGAAATGAGCAGCGAGGAACTCCCATAGAGTAATATATTAATCACTGTGTAAAGTCGTCATACTTACACATGTTGCACTAATTAATAATTTTGGAATACAAGAAGGGATGCCAGTAAGGTGATACGGTCTAGAAGCACTGCCTAAGGACAACTCGGAAACAAACCAAACTTAATTAAATTTGTAATGTTCAAAACGGTTGTGCGTTTCATTATCTCTTTGTATTTTCCAACTCCAAATCGTGCAAATACGCCATTTAGGTTAGTAAATCGCGGACTATCGAAGCGAGCATATGTATCTCCGTTGAGCGATGTTTAATGGTTTCACCACTTGGAAAATAGTATGGAGAGACTAGTCGGACGAATCAGCATCCATAACTTTGTAAACACAGGAAAGGGAGGGGATTCAAGTGTTCCTCCTTCGTAAGTCAATAATCTGTCTTTCCAGTTTCGTTGTTCCCTTGCAGATGCTAACGCATGTCAAATATTAAATGAGTGTCTTGGAGAGTGGTAAAACAGTGGAATTTGGAGCAAAATTAATCCGTTCCCTCATGGCTGCGAAATAGAGTTAATCGTGTTCGATTTCCAGGTAGAGACATCCGCCCCTTCTTCCTCTTTGGCTAGTGCAATTTACGAGGGTTCACGCTTAAAGTAAAGTTCTTAGATACAGAAAAACTACAAAGTTTTTTTTAAAAACTTTGTTCTGTTTTTTCAACTAATTCTCCCCCTACCTAAATACATTTACGCATTCGGTAAAACCACTTGTCAAATTCTGGTGACCAACGTTCTTTTGAAAGGTTGCTCATTTCCTCCTCAAATGCAGCGATTGCCTCTTCATCGGTTGAAAAATGGCAACCTCGTAACTTTTTTTTGATCTTAGGGAATAAGAAGTCGAATGGAGCTAGGTCCGGAGAATAAGGTGGGTGAGGCAACAGTTTGACACCCCGTTCAGCAAAAAAATCGAGTGTTCTAGCAGCGCTGTGGGCGGGTGCCTTTTCATGGTGCCATTGAATACCCCGCAGACCAGTGTTTGGACGGCTCTTGCATAGCTCTTGGACACATTTGATTATATACTATCCAGAAGTAACTGTCCTTTGATTTTCCAAGGCTACCGTTGTGATGTATCCACTTTTAGAAAAAAAGATGCGACCATTTTTTTTCTAACACTCTTGTAATAACGAATTTTCGTTGGAGGCTGCTCACTTTCAAAGCACCAAACTAATGACTGCTGTTTAGTTTCGGGATCATAATGATATAACCATGTTTCGTTTCCGGTTATGATATTAGAAGTGTTTTTACTGTGCCCATTATCAGATTTTTCAAGCATAAACTTAGCCCAATCAACTGTTGTTGCTTTTTGCTCATTGGTTAACAAATGTGGCACCCATCTGGAACACCGTTTCCTTAGGCGAAGGTGATCATGAATAATTGTTCGGACCGCTGCCGATCCAATCTCCAGAGAAGCCTCAATCTCGGTATAGGGTATATGTCGATCTACCCGGTTCCATTCTCGCGTTGCTGAACGATTCAAACGCTGCCTTTGCGTGTAAGCACTTACAACTTTAGACAAAAAATAGCTGCGTGCTCAAACTTGTTCAAACTTGTATAGATTAGGAGTATTTAATGACTCATCACTCATCGTGAACCTCGTATGTGAGTGATAGGACACAAATCATATAATCGACATAAACCTGGCTACAAATTGTGTCCAATGTTGGTATCATAGACGCCAATTGATTACCCATCAAACTTATTATTCAAAGTCATCTGGCAGCATGAGCAGCCAGTTATCATGTTTATTCGGAGCGATCCTGGAAAATTGATGCATGCATGCTGACTGTGCACTGGTATATTGTACCTGCAAAATTGATATACTCTGATCAAGATATCTGATGAATCATATACTAACTATTGAGTTACTGATTCAGAAGGAATATACAGTTCGGAATAGTAATCGAACGATATTTTATCTACGTTGTGTGATACATGGATTTCTACTCAACTGCGCCAAGTGCCATCGGAAAATTTGCAGATGAAACTACGCTGCAAAATATCGCTTCCGAAAGCGAGTGGACATTCCGATAAGCAAAATGGTCCAGGGCTGGTCAACAGTCATACACCAGCTAAACATTATATTCAATTTTATCCTTTTAAATGAAATAGAACCTCGAATAATTGACATTAACTAATTAAATGTCTCTAGGATAACTGTTTTGTTTTCAAACTGGAATTTAGTATGAAGTATAATTATATAATATAATATAGATTGTTAATATATCTAAAATCAGACCCCGCATGAAACTAGTTAGTAATCCCTACCCTAGACATATCGCGAAATGCATTATAAAAATACAATATATGACAGTGTGATTCGACGGTAACCAAAAAACATAATCCGGTATATACAGGGTGATTCACAAGTGATGACCAAAAATGAAACATCATACACAGAGACGTATTTAAAGGGGGGTATTTCGCGTAACATTTTTCACTCAAGGGCTTCATTAAAAAGATACGGGGTGATGAAATTAAACATGGTGCTTGGTGTTATAAAAAAAGCAGCTCTAAATGAAAAGCAAACTACACTGTAAGTAGCACGTCGAGGAGCGCGACGATATGAACTGCTTCACTATGTTTTTGCCCTAATAGCGCTGACAGATGACCCTTGCGACATCTGTGAACAAGGGTGAACTGATTCAAGCGACAGTCCTTGTTCGTAAGAAGTTTTTACGATGTACTGGTTCTCGGCTTCTCTCATTAACGTTGGACGCCGATGATAATATGATTATTGAGAGTCATAAAATCGACATATAAAGTAATGCTCCTTAAATATATACATTGTCTACAAATTTTAGGCAATCTTTATTTTGACCAGGTTCCACAGAAATTCATGGAACTGGGTGTAATAATTATCTTAAATCGTATAACAAACAAACGTATTGCTTTATGAGAATAAGTAATGGGACAAAAATAATAACCTATTGTATTTTCATCGGTCCTTGATAAATGCAAGATTCATAATTAATCTCACCTTTTAGTGATAATAGCGTTCATAGATTCCGTTACAATAGTAGATACACCTGAAGCGCATTAAAAACAAAACCACACGCACTGAGATCAATCACTTAGTCAGGACTCAATTCCGGGAGGGGGGGGGGGTACAAAAATATCAAACTATTGTATTGTCATTGGTCCTTGATAAATGAAATATTTATAAGTAAGCTCACCTTTTAAATTGAGTGATAATAGCGTTAGAAGATTTGTTGCGATGATCGATACACGTGAAGCGTATTAAAAACAAAACCACACGCAGAGAGAACAATCACGTAGCCAGGACTCTATTTCGGGGTGGGGGGGGGGTTGGGTTTCCGAATTTCAGAATAAAGGCAAAGCGGTTTTGTATGTGAATAATTCGTGGATTTTATTCATATTAAGAAAGCTACCTAAACTTATCCTGGGACTGCCTATTGTCTGCCCACACAAGATTCCTTGATAAATGCCGTCGGTATTTCCAGACACCTCCGACTTATGTGCTATGGTTAATAAGGACATCCACGTCAACGAAAATCCAATTTTCTCCGACACTACACAAAACTCTCATTAAATTCTGGATCATGATTAAATATGTATACCACAATAGTTTCATAACTTAGCACCAGCGTTTATCAGAGAATTTCATTTCGCATTCATAAAGTTTTTTGTTGAGGTATCATAGGTGTAGGGATTTCTCTTAGTTAAGGGAACTCCTTAGGATATTTTTCATTTTTTAAGTTAGTTATGGTATTGAATTCCATATAGAAATCAACTTTTATTATATTCAATTCCTACTAATCAACATAACCGTTGTATTTGAGTATTCTGTCACAGCAGCAATCAAAACAAAATAAAAATATATATCATTTATCGTAACAAATATCGCGCAAAGTGGCGCTGCCCATTGACATCTTTACAACGTAAAAAGATGAATGGACAGCGCCACTTGGAGATAAACCTTACTATCACACCATTACCTGGGTTAGGTATGTAGATGCAAATTGCTTTCCACTGTCTCTGCCATATGTTGTTCTCTAATAGCCATATACTTCGGATTATAATAGTTCTACCTTAAGTACGTACTTCCTTAAATTGTATTCGTAGGGATAAAAACTTAACTAGTTTTCTTGAGAATCGCAGTTTCATGCAGATGAAAAACACTTAAGGAAGAATCATATTCCAGCTTGGATAAACTGACGGAATGTAGAAAGTTTGGTAATGTAACGATGTAAACTTAGATCGGGCTGTGTACTATATCGCCCAAAACTTTACTGGAAACACTTTTGCTTCAGGACAAGAGCAGCAACCAATTGTCACGTTGACAGTTTAATTTTTCATCGAGACTTTATGGGATAGAAGAAGTTTTCCAGCAGAGTGAGTTTTCAAAGATAAACAGAATTTACCAAGAAAAAGGAAAAAAATGCTCTGCGTATTCAATGAGAAAGAAAATGAGAAACTGGTGAAATATTATAGCATGATGCACTACTTTTTTCAATAAGCTTTAGGCAATATAATGTATGAAATGTGCAAATGGGTCGTTTCGCAGCTCATTAAAAAATTCCTCCAGAGAATGCATGCAATAGTAGCGTCAAGTAGCTTAACACTGCTGAGCTTAAATTCTTCTACAATTACAAAAACTTTGAAAATTATCAAGCCTTGTACTACTCATTTTGATGAACAGCGACTACCGACCATAGACCATAGAGCATAGGCAGACGTCTACGAAAATTCAAAGCCTCTCCAAGGTGACAATCCGGCCTTGGCACAGTTTGAGTCCACCTGTAGAAGGACTCCTCACCCTGAGGTACTGCGTCATTGGACAAACACTGGACATATTTTTAGTGCCTTAGATGGCGCTAAGAATTTCACTGCTCCTTGACCGGATGGTATAAGCATCAACTGGTTGAAGAAGTTGATAAAATATCTGATGCCACCCTAGAAGACTCGGTTCACCATTACATCTGGTGAAACCAGTATTCGGACAGAAGTAGTATCATTCCCGAGAAAAGATTTCCAGGGAGATTCCTATAGTCCCTTGCTCTTCTGCATCTTACTGTTACCGAGAAACATGAGGTGGATACAGCTGGAGGACAACCAAATGTCAGTATATAACATAATCACTATTTTCCAAAGCTT
Organism: Bruchidius siliquastri; assembly: GCA_949316355.1. NCBI lineage: Eukaryota > Metazoa > Arthropoda > Insecta > Coleoptera > Chrysomelidae > Bruchidius > Bruchidius siliquastri. The sequence continues at coordinate 6,000,436 of OX438537.1, read as the reverse complement.
ATTTTATGTGGACCTCCAACTCTCAAATTCCATCAATATTTACATTAAACAACTGCACGTGAGTCAACCTACTTTACACAAGTTATATGAAGCTAAATAGCATTGTAGCAACCGGGGTCATATTTTTATAAATGGTAGAACGTATTCAGTCAAAATTTACAAATTTTTTTGAGATATCCACCTCCACCATCATTAGCATTTTTCTTTGGTTTATTGACCGAAACCTCGCCTGATATTTATTATTGGTTATCAGAATTAACAAGCATGATCAAACATTGACATTGTTTAATAGAATAATTGCTAGTCTTGCTGGTATTTGCAGACTTTACCCACTGGCGACCCCAGCTTGGATATAATTGTAATTTATTAGGTTTATCACCATCAGGCGACAGCTGTTTTTGGAATATGTATATCAAGCTGGAACGTTATATCCTAAGAAAGCATACTAGGTTATCAAGAGGTCAGATATAGGTAGAAGTGGTAGGATAAATTGCTATGATAGCAATAATACCGACCATTGGCTAATTCAGCCTATATTTTGCTATCGTAGAATATCATCTCCAAATAACAGTTGACCTTACTGTTCAAAAGTGCGACGATATACGCATCTCTCAGTTCCTACACGTTGTCCTAGCTTTCAGCCACTGAGCATGTCGATTTTCATCACAGCAAATAAAATGTCGAAGCCCTGTAAATTGTCTTGACGATCAATCTACGTTTATAGGGCAGGGATTTGGGGACGACCTTAAATCTTCCCTACACCCTATAACGTAAATGGAAGATCGAACATTTGAGACGTCACGTAATAGTACAAATCCCAGAGCTGTCTTCATTATTAGCTTTGCAATGAAGCACTATTTTGTGATTTACGTTTCGGTTTTCTCAGTATTATGATAAATTTCTTGGTATTTTCTGATGCGTATATCACAAAAAGGGTAAAAATCCTGAAGACATTTGAGCATTTAATTATTTTTAAAGATCTTAGTTTCAAAAATCATTTCAATATTCTATACTCCTATAAATAATTTCGCGAATACCGAATCGTTAGTAAAATTTTGTTCGATTAAGATGTGGTTCAGGCAAACAACAGGCTATGTTTTTGAAGTGGCATTGATTGGCATTTGATTGAACTAAAATAACGTTGTAGTCCATGTGAAGTAATAATAAACATAAGATACTGCTAAAAGTTTTCAAATAAGGCGTCTTGTAAAGTCAATTTCCGTCTGATCACCGCGGTATCGTAGAACAGAATGCTGGAGACACGGGTTTGAGTCCCACCCGCATCAAATATTTTTCTGGATGCTTCTCACTCCAATTCGTGACTTTAATATAACCTGTATAAGACAGTATTGTTTTTTATCTTTGGCGTTTTCATATATGTGTATGCCAGCTGTAGATCAATTATTTGTTTCCTTCGATTGACCTAGTTTATAATCCCTTCTGGTATCTCAAATTTCGATAGATGACACAAATACACAAATTGCGTGCTTAGGCTTGACCTATACTTCTAATTTCCATGAGTTCTGTTAATATGCCAAAGTTCCTCGATTACGAGGCCCCGTATCTATGACCTGTTTTAGCAGTGATAAGACGAGTTATGCATTAAATTATAAGATAATTTCAGAAGTTAGAGTGAACTGATATGACTTACGTAAATTACTACATAAATCTCAACTTGGCCAGTCTTCGCTGGAAGTTTGAATTTCGACTTATCAACAGAATGTTTTCCACAACATATCCACTTTTTACCGGAAATTGGCAGGCGTCAGGCGCAAATCGTTTCTGCCAACTCGATTACAAGGATTAGAACGTGTTCTAATTTCACGCAAGGATCGTTCTCACACTATCGGCGAAACGCAGCAGCTGTTGCGGTTGGCAGGACTGATCAGGATACACGATGAATGTGCTTCCTTTTTTAGATGGATGTTGTAATCAACGTCACTCAAAAACTTATGGATTCTGATCGAAATGAACATCTCTCTCATTTAAAGCCGATTTTAATTCAATGATGAACTATAACATGGAATTATTCATACAAAAAAAACACAAATAATGATACGATAATACTGATAATAATATTAATAATAATAAAATAATATTTCTGCATGAATATCAAGGGTATATTTGTATATTGTGTTTGCAAAAAAATGCATTAGGTGTGAATAAGAAGACTTCACAAACCAAAAAGGTGAACCTTTTTTTTCTTACTCACTCTTACCCTTTCTTCTAAGACTTCATTCAAAAATAGTCGAGGCATAGAATGGATATGTATCCATTGCTATAACCTCTTTTTATATAATTTATTACTTCCACGACAATAGCAAATGGAAGTTCTGAAAAAAAAATAGTTAGATACACATATACACACAGATAAAGGCAGTTGTTTGAAACTTGTAGACAAGGTGGATTTATCAAAAGTTTGATTTCGGACTTCCATTGTCTATAGAATGTTAGATTACTAGGTCAAAATGGATGGTTGAGCCTTTTACCAACCCCAACTGATGGTGATTCTTCTCTCCCATCCCGATGCGCGGTATTCCGGTCTGCTGACGTGACTGTTTGTCGGTCATTGTTTGTTGTCTGGTCCAGTCGTAGTCTATTCATCTTCTTTATGAGTGGCTGCCAGATTGGTTTAATGTCTACGCTGGGTTTGCTGTACACTTTGCTGTTGTTGGTGATGAATGCCGCCTCCTTGAATTTCCTTCGATACCAATGCGGTTCCTTGGCAATAACCTTAGCGTCGTCCCAAGCTATTTTATGGTGCTCCGTCCATGCGTGGTCAGCTATTCCAGATTTTCCTGTCTCTGCTCGCTGGGTGTTGAGACGATGTTCTTTGATTCTTACTTCCAGTGGGCTTTTTGTTTCTCCAACATAGATTTTACAACATTGACATGGTATCTGGTAGATGCAGTCCTTCGTCTCTTGAGATTCATTCCTGGGTTTAGTTTTTGTTAGGATACTTCTGAGGGTGGCATTCCTAGAGAATCTTGTTTGGATCTTGTATCGCTGACCTATTCTTTTGATTCTATCTGATATTCCTCGGACGTAAGGCAGAATGAGTAAGTGCTGAGATTCTTCGTGTTTAATTCTTCTACTGTTGGTATTTTCCTGTATTGTTACTTCCACTAGCTTCTTTGGGTATCTGTTTTTTAATAGATCTTGTTTAATGATATTGAGCTCTCTTTGTAGTCCCTCTTGTGTGTTAGAAATATTCCTAGCTCGGTCGACTAAAGTCTGGATGACGCCTTTCTTCGTGGCTTTGTGTTCACCAGTTCACCTGAAGACGATTGAAGATAGCACATCAATCGGAACGTCGTGATACTCAAAATTTTATAGACAATGGAAGTCCGAAATCAAACTTTTGATAGATAAAGGCATTTTTGCTATATTAAAGCATAAATGAGACTAAACTATCTACTTGAGTCGCATTTCTATTTTGATGACAAGTTTGTCTTATTATTCATCAAGACATCATACATTAACAGTTATACCTTCGCTACACAACGTTCCTGTCATATTGAGGCATAGAATAGATCTTTCTGACGTGACCCAACTTGGTACCAAATTATTGCATTATTGTATTGTAACGTTCAAAATCAATATCTATTCACTTCAAAAGCAAATTATCAACTGTACAGCTTTGTTGCCCTTTCTATGGCATTTAACCTTTATTACTTAAACATACTCATGACAGATGGTCAAAATTAACATTATAATCACTACTTTTTAACCAAAATTCAATTAAGTTGCAAACTTACTGCCAAAGTATAAAATTCTAGGTGGGGTGCTTATCGCCTGCATGCAGCTTGATAGAAGAATTTCATTTAAGCTTTATCGCCATAATTCAGTCTTGACCGTTGTTGCTTCTGGCCGTAATTAAAAGGGATTCACGTTTAGACAATACAATAGCACTTTGGTGTTATAGTGAATGAAATTCTCTTAACAATGTGACAATGTTACTTCTTTATATAACATATTATAGAAATGCGGTTTTGTATATTGCCTAGTCTCATGAGTATAGCCATTACCGTCTAGGCGAGGGTAATGGTATCGCTCAGTAGAAAACAATTTTTTATAATAAATTAAGGAATTAATTTTGAATATTATTTGTACTGAATATTTTTTAAAGGTTTTCAAACTATGATTTATTAGGTTGTAGTTACCCTAGAAGCTATTTTTGCAAATATTGAAAATTTTGGGAATTTTTAAGGTTGTAGAAAATATGTAGTTGGTCAGTATTTTATATAGTAACAATAATGAGTCAGTAGTTTTAATATTAAAATCTTTATTAAAAAATCTTCATTCAAGGCCTTGATTCCACTTTTTTCTTGGATAAAAGCTGCCGAAACGGAAAGCTGTGTTGGTAGCCTTCAGTTGACGTTTTATAATATATGTATATAGTTGTAGAACTAACACGATGATTTCTCGGCGTCAACCTACCAGACCTCATCATAAAGATCATGAATCTGACCATTCCACTGAGCTCTGTCAAATTTCCTAGTTCCGAACAGCTCATCTCTAAATCCGCAATATACAGGGTGATTCACAAGTCGTGACCAAAAATGAAACATCATACATAGGAACGGTATTTAAGGGGGTTCTTTCATGTAACATTTGGGGGCTTAATCAAAAAGATACGGGGTGTTGGAATTTAAAAAATTTTTTTTAAATATTTTCAAAACCGTCAACTGTACTGAACTAAAATTTGGTATATGGATGTGTAGCTTGAGTATTGTTCATATCCAAAAGTCCTTACTTGAAATTAACGTTAACCAGTGGCGGAGATACAGGAGATTAATGGGGATATTTTTCCAAATAAAAATAGCATGCCACTGTTTTTTTATGAAACGCACAATTTTTCGAATTCTACCTTCAATTTTCTACAAATAACCATTCTTGTATTTTTTCCCAGAGTGCATTGTTTTCGTGAAAATAAAAAAATAAGAAATTAGATAAACAAAGCTCTATTTCAATAAATGTTCAAAATCATTTTTTTAATAAAGAACCTGGTACCTCCAATTTAATTCGTTGCAATGAATTCTGAAAAAGTGATCTGTGAAAGCCCTCAGAACGAAGCTAGAGCGTTTTATTCGAAAACTATAAAGCTTTTTCGTTCTTGACCATCAAGCAATTTATTTTGAAAATTTCTTGAAAATTTCTTCAGTACTTTCTGAGTTCTAGTGGTGACAAGTGTTACCGGCAAGTCAGACAAACAGGTGGACGAAAATGAGCGACATACATGCTTAAAATTTCCAAAAATAGTATTATCACCAATTTTTTCGGTATAACAATACTTCTGCGCATATTGGTGTAGGAAGTAAAAGCAAAAATTATACCAGCTTCATTAGAAAGTTCGCTGTGGGCAAGCTTACTCGATATCGATAGGAACGGGGCGTGTAACTTAACAACTCAGTACTTTTTGCAGCACTGTGGCGGCGGCTAAAAGAAAAAATACCCATCTCAAGATATAACTATGATTTACGAGTATAAAAGAAGAGGAAAAGATAAAAGCAACGAGATAAGTGAGTGGCGCGGCGTATAAATAAAATGAACAGTCGTACATCAAATTATGAATCGCAGTAAATTATTTTCAGAGGGTGAATTCGGGGAACATAAAATTTTTTGCATATTAAAAACAGACTTGAAATCTTGCAAAAATGGGGTTGTAATGAATTTTATTCGTTTTGTGCGAGCAATGTCGCTTCATCATCTTGGTTATATTGAAAACAGATATCAATGGAGATCGCATTTCAAACATTGGATTAACAACAAAATGTCAAAGAAATTCGATTGCTCAAATAATTCCTTATGTCCAAAAGTGCTGATATGGAAGAGTTCCACCAAGTAAGGCCATCTATAATCTAAATGTCCTTCTTCATAGTCTTTCAATTCTTCCAGTGTCATTGGTCGTGCTCCAAACACCAAACTTTTCACATCAGCCGATAGCCAAAAAATCCTACCGTGTTGAGATCAGGCTATCCTGGAGGCCATAAATCTGCAAATCTTTTGCTCATAATACGATATTGAAAAACAGCAATTGACAATTGAGATTTTTTTCGTTCAACAAAGACTGAAATGTCCGTTTATACGGGGATTATATTATGACAACACGCCTTTATTTACTTACTACTGTTACTTTTTCCAGGCAAGCAACAAATAATTGTAAGCTCATAGAAACATCGTATGTGGGAAGGCAAAAGATATAAAAATCCGCATTCTCACACAGCACTTATCCATCATATCTTTGACGACCCTGAGAGACCATTGCTTGAACTGCGTATGTTCCTAATTTGTCGGTCGGCGACCCTCAAGGGTCCCTTTATAGCGACATTTTCACGTACTGGGATGATCTTTTGCCCTTTTTGCGGATTAGCTCATGCTTGTATCGCGTCGCCGGTCAGAAAGCATACGTAGTTAGTGTCTGACTCAAGGTCAATTTCTGCCGCAGTCGAATATTAGGCTTTTATCACAAACCAGCCAAAGCCGAAGGATTGGTCAAATTAAACAGAAAACGCAAAATAAACCGTTATTAATAGACAGTTATTTCTCAATTTGATTTATATATGAGTCCGTATTCATCATGATAATTATTACGAATAAAAATATTCGATTAAAAATCTTCAATTGATTGCACTGATTGTTGAAAGTCACTGTTTACAATTTTGATAGCCTGACGATGATTTAAATTAATCACAGCGAAACGTGCTTCAAGGAAATAATTATATTTTTCATTAATTAGTTAAATGCATCTATAAACTATATGATCATTATTGATTGTTGCAAGGATGGTTCCAGGCAAAGAAATTAAGTAAGGAAAGGCTGTTCTGAAAATTTTGAAAATAGGATTCTCAGGACAGGATCGATGATTATATTATGAATTTGGTTATTCTATCAAGGATACTTAAGTAAGTCATTTTATTGAAGTGCTATGTCAGGAAAATAAAAACTTATACTAGAACTGACTCTAGCTATGAAAACCACAAATTTAAAAAAATATGCTATTGCTATACTACAAAAAAATGGTGAGGCATTCAAATCCTCCCTGACTCGATGTAGCCAAAAATAAAAGCTATGAATAACTTTTGTACATTTTTTTTTAATTTCCCGCATATCTTAAGGATATTTCGTTTCGTTCGTCAGAAGAATTCTAAAACAAATTCATCAGAACTAGGTTATCTAATTTTTTTTATAGACGGGATTGGGAAATCTTCAAAGGACACTCTGAGCTGGCTGCAATGCATCAAGTGCCTCAAAGGTGTCCAACTCACTGATCTAAGTGCCTAGCATGGACTAAACTCTTCCCCTCTGGTATTTCATCGCCATACTGCATTACGGAACCGTCGATTTCGGCATCATCTTCTGAATGCTTAGCTGTCTCAACTCCATCCATACCTCCCTACGTCGTTCCCTCCATAATACGGATGAAGGTCGGAGGCTTTAGTTTGATGGCTGTCTTTCCTCCTTTTCCTTCTTTTCCACGATCTTCCGGCCAAAGCCTTTAACAACGTCCCAAGCATCCTTCCTACTTGTGCTTGTAGAGGAGACATTTTCCATCATCAGGGTTTTGTCTAGTGCATGGTGAGCTTCTGGTCACATTCATCTCCTACAGTGAAAGAAGGTATTCTCTGCAGTATCTAGCATCCCACAGTATAGCAAAGATCTGACTCCACTTTGCAGATCTGTTTTGCATACCTTCCGAGCCTTCCATATCCAGTTAGTACTCACACCACAGCCACGTGCCTATGCGCAGCTAGAGGAGGATATTTCGTTCTACTGTGTGAATATGTATTTTATTCTGCATAGCTCTAAACCACAATGGCGCTCCGTACAGTATAGTTTAATGCACCACACCTCACATTACATTCCTTCTGGTGTTCATAAAACCTCCAACATTTGGCGTCAGCCTTAATAGAGCAGATGTTGTTTTGTCAGCCTTATCCACAGCTTTCTTGAGGTGTTCCCCAAACGTCATGTTAACGTCTATCAAAATTCCCAGATATCGAATCGCTTTGGTGTGGATTATCTGATCTCCATACTATCAAAAACCTGTCAACCTCAATAATAGATCCCATTTTAGTTTTTGTGTATAAAGAAAAGCCTTTCATAAATTCGATTCCGTCTCTATTTTATTCTCTGTGCCATTCGCAAAGACAAACTTCCGTTCAATCCTCTACAAGCTCATATATGGCAATTTACGGCACTTGAAAGCTCTGCTACATCTGCTTAGGTGGCTGTAAAGTTCTTTGAAAATGTCCATAGCGGAGTGTTTGAATAAGATGAAAGCTGTGGAATGTAGATAAACTGCCTTTGATGTGCACCACAGGACACTAAATGTGACTGAGCAGTGGACGTTTACTTTGCATATATTTTATGTGCATAGTCCACAGACATGTTGAGTTCTGGCACTGGCCAGTTGTGCCTCGTGAAAGTATTAGTGGTGGTGTCAGAAACTACATCCTGTTCACACTCCACCTCCTCCCACCCATTTACGATTTTTTCCCTTTAGAAGCGTCCCAGGTAGTACTATTGTCTCATAATATTGAACCTTTTCTTATTGTTCTAAATTTCCAACCTAGATTGCTGGAACGAAAAATGTTAAAACACTAAAAACTGACTGAATTTATAAATAACTGGTCATCTCGCTTGGCCAAAGACAAAAAAATTAAGCAAATAGTTAGAGTAGATTTTAAAAAGGTGAAAGGCGCGGTACAGAAGCACACATGGACATGAAATAGTTACGTTGAATCGAAATGCACGCGTCGCATCCAAGAAACATCGGTCGATCGATATCAGCTGAACAACGCAGACTTCCGAGCCAGAACCGCTATGGCTCAAGGTACATGTTATAACGTTATTGGCTACATAAAAATTAATATATATGGAAACATATCAGCTAAAATATTGGAACCATAAATTCACTAGATGAGTTCAATGCTTTAAGAACCTTCATTATCTAGTTTTGTACGTTTTTCAAATTGGTAATCATTTTGGGGCGTAGTAATTAAGATGGTAGAATATTTTAATTGTGACAAATACTATATTTAAGTTGAACGAATGGTTCAAAAAGTATGCAAAATCAATAATATTACAAAATTAGTGAGTAGACATTGCCTAATTTTGATATTTGATAGCATCAAAAATGAGCAACCAGATTTGATGCCACAGATAGCGACATTAAAAATTTTCGAACTGCTTTAGTTTTCTGTTTGGGGTACATCTCTTTTCCTAATTCAGTTTCAAGCCTATAGTGTAGTTGAATTAGCAAAAAATTCCAAAAAACGAACTTTAAAACGCCAAATTTTATAAAAAAGTCAGTAATCGTATGCAGACATTTTTAAATCTTTTGATACATTAAGCAACACAATGGCTATAAAACGATAATATTTCAGACTCAAAAAGTGAGTTTATTCTCCAAGAAATGGCCAAAAATAAAATAATTGATTTATGTCAAAGGTTTTGATGTGACATCCATCATTTTGTGCAGTTTTTCCGGTGACACATTTTGTTAACAATTTTTTTGTTAATATTCGCAATTTTAGTTTTGATGCAATGCAAAATCTTTGCGAATACTAGTTCACGCGATTATTGTGTTTTTGTTCTAGCATCTAAGATCTCTGTGTTTCATTTTTCAGCTCTCTCTACTACACTAGAAGGTGAAGTTGAGTAAAATCACATCAGAAAATCATAAAATGCATTCATTTATCATAATGCAGAGCCAACCTGACTATAATTGTGCACTTTGTGCACGCATACAACAATAAATAGTTCTTTTCCCGGGAGCTTATTCAGAAAATAGCAATGAGACTTGCTGTAATGAATAAAATTTTCATTAATTTACATGTTTAAATTATTTTGCATCACTAATGCAGTCTGCACTTTTATCCTAGCTCACGTGCTTGCCCCAGGATGATAGTGCTATGATAAAATATACAGGGTGTAATTTGACTGAATACTATAAATCAAACATGCGACATCATTTTGCCTATTCCATCACTGAACTGTCCTCTATATTTGAGCTGCACATGATGTTCGATATAGAAGGCGCTGAGTATTTACAATTTATTCTTTTTTTTATTCGGGTTATTACTTGGTAAAAAGCAGCACTCTGTCAAGTTTTCGATAATTACGTAGATCAAATTGTTAATTGGCGCCAAGTATCTCAAACAGCATATGAGAAAACGCAAAAAAATATTTCCTCTCAGACAGACACAAGAAAGGAAAACATAATTTAAAAGAAAAATAGCTAGACAGGATAAATAGTATGCTAGATTTGAGAGCTCTAGTTTTGTATCCATGACAGGACTAGTTAGTTAGTTGGCAAGTAATCTTGGGTAGTCTTGTTAGCAGTCAATTCCAACAGTCCAACGATGATTTAAATATAAATCGAAACGCATAAAGAAAAAGAGATTTATTTGAGAAACTGTGTGTTAATTACACAATTTTTTCATCTGCATGACGGAAGAGTTTCACCAAGTAAAAGCATCTACAATCTACATGACAAAATCTTCCCTCTATTTTACTTCCTAAAATAGGCTGTGGGTTGGCCGCAGGTAGAATTAGAAAAGCTACGGAAGAGTGGATTCAAATTCAACACTCTTTGAGGTGGAACAGCATCTCAGGACATCTCCGTCAGGCACGGGAATTCATTACAGGGCCTGTAGCCAAAGAGGGGCGATTTTGCCTCTCTCTTGATAGGAGTCATCTTAGGTTGCTGATGGGACTGCTCTCTGGTCATAATACCTTTAAGAGGTACCTGCACCTAATGGGGATAGTTAGTGACCCAACGTGTGCACGCTGTGGCGATGAGGAGGAGTCCTCGGCACACATACTATGCCGCTGTGAAGCCCTCGGGCACCTCAGGTAGGCCATACTGGGGTCCATGATTCTGGAACCATGGGCAGGACCCAAGGCCATACTTAACTTTGCGAAAAGGGCTGATCTTGGGAACTAGAGCTGATAGAGGCGTAAAAGGGCACAGTGATGGCCTATGCACCAATGGTCCACATCGGAATGCCTCCTTCTATTCACTCATTCAAAACAGGTAGATAGAAATCTTCAACTGTATCGCTCTCAAGTATCATCGAGCATAACGTGTCTATATTCTAGCTTTAGATACAAAAGCCACCGAATTATTCTATTGAGTTACTTGTAATTACTGCAACCAATATAATCGCCGATTACCTTAGCTTTCTAAATTATTCTCCCAGCTTATGGGATCTTTCATCAGCGGGTCTGCTACATAAAAAACTCTCTCAGTAGGGATCCGAAAGGTAAAGACCTAGATAAATGGTGGTATTAAAATTCTCACTGAGTTTAATTCTATCTCGGCTGTCGTCTCTCTACCATATCCTGACAATCCGTGAAAAAGAAAAGGCGTTTGTCTGTGGGTAAATAATGCAAATATCCCCAAATGCGATAAGCAAAGGGCACCCCTCTGAGTATAACAGAGCTCAATGATCCTTTGCGGGGTAATAAGGAGTTTGTGTTTGTTTGGATGAACTTTGGTTCGCAGTTTGCCAGATGTTGAAAATATTAATGAGGATAACACGATTTAAATATTTCCGTAAAATGAATTTCCACTTTCAGGAATCGAGTTATGATGAATACTCAAAATATGTCAAAAAGTGGAATCGAAAAAACTGTTTTTCTTAATGGTATATAACCAAATGTGTTCCTGTAGTCTCCCAAGGACTATGCAAGAGCCGTCCAAAGACTGGTCTGCACCCGCCCACAGCGCTGCTCCACTCCATCTTTTTGCTGAACAAGGTGTCAAACTGTTGCGTCACCCACCTTATTCTCCGGACCTAGTTCCGTGCGACTTCTTATTATTCCCTAAGATGAAAGAAAAGTGACGAGATCACCATTTTTCCACCGATGAAGAGGCAATCGCTGCATTTGAGGAGGAAATTAGCAACCTTTCAAAAGAACGTTGGTCACAAGAATTTGACAAGTGGTTTTACCGAATGTGTGAATGTATTGAGGTAGGGGGAGAATATGTTCAGTAAAACATTGTAGTTTCTCTGTATTGGAAAACTTTCAGCGTGACCCTCGTGATTTTTATCGCATCGTGGAAGTCAAAAAGGAGAGCCATAATGAATTAGATCATTTCTTAACCTTTGAGACATACAAACGCAGGATACCAGACCTTCATTGATGTTGAATCCCCTGGTTAGGTGCTCCATTGACTATAACATGTTATTATCATCAGTCCAAAAGCCAAATTGGACGTCAGGAATGAATTGATGACCTGTAATGACATCATGGCCAAGGCAATCTAGTGTAGAATATCTTCTTCATCTCATAGGGTCTTCTTTTTTAACTGAAGTTAAGTGATGGGGAACCCATTAAGAAAAAATGTGTTGTAAAATACTGTTAAGTGCTTTCACGCCAATTTTCGAGGTTGGTTCAAGATTTCTGACGGTCCTCTTTATTCATGTTCCTAATAAAATCCATATTTGTTCTGAAAAAAAATCATGTCGAATAATAAATAAAGTACCAGACGTAAATAATCACAGTTCTCTGAGAATCGCCCATAAACATACCTAGCCTGGCAGAACAAAGTGCATACTGCATATTCTCTCCATAAAAATGTCAAAAACACAATACCTTATAACCGGCAGATGAGGTACAGTTTAATAGAACCACCTTTGACATGAAACGGGGAATAATAAAATCGCTTATTGGAATATATTGACCATAAAACGAGGAAACGAGCCTTCAAAGGCTCCCAGTCCTTTTAGCTGTATACGCGGATATGGCAAAGACGATGTGAATACATATATTCATTGTGTATATCAGGAGAGATATGAGTATTTACGACCTGGATGCCTCACAGACGCTATACAATCATAGGGACAAGGCCACAGATGAAATAATATTCCAGGAAAGATGTCTCTTCCTGTCTTTGGCTCCCATGTTAAAGTATTGTCGTTATTGTAACTTCTGAAGCTCATCCAGTGCTTGTATCTTTGGTTCATTATATTTTCTACTGGCTTCAATAAAGACTGTCGAACCAGCCGAAATGTTAGGAAATATATTTCAGGCACTCGCTTGTAATTACCGAGCACAGTAGAAGATATAAATAATGAATCATATTAGTTCAGCCTTTTGGTGCGCAAAAAGGGGTTTCATAGAAAAATATCCGAAATTTGTGTTTTTATAGATTTTTACCTGCTCTTCTCGAATTTTCACTTTAGTGTGTGGAGTAGATTTTACGGCGCTTGTATGCTAAACCTAATCATTTTACAAAAAAGAGATAATTTATTATTTGGGAAGCTTAAACGCATATCAAAGCATAAAATTGCTCTAAGATTTATATTTTAGATTTTTTTATCTATTACGAATTGCATAGCGCACCCTACGTGACTCAAAAATATGGAAGTTAGGCATTTTCCTTCCTCTAGTGTAGCTCACAACATGAATAGATGATCAAAAAACACTCTCAAGTCACAAATTAGAAAGCAATGTATTAGAACTTCTCCAAACTTACTTCTTATGTTACTTAAACTTTTTAATTTCCATGCCCGATGAATGTTTAACACCTTAGGTCGTTATTGGGTGAAGTTCTTTCTTAAAATCCACAATCCCTTTTGTCATATCGAAAGGAGTAATATAAATTCCATCTTGTTACCGCCAAACTACCTCGTAGTTATTTGATTACTCTAACCCTACTAGAGTATTTATTAGATTTTTTTGGGTTCTTTCAGATGACATGATGCAATTACTATCCACGCTCTGCTTCTTCTTTCCTTTGTTGATGATCTCACGAACGGATTCATCAAAATATACATCAAATATAACCTACGTGGAGGACAGAACCATGAAATATGAGAACGCCACGATACGTGCAGCTAACTTCGTCACGTTCAGCGATTTCGACAAATTGCCGCACTACGTCTTCAGAAACGAGGTCAGCTACGATAATTACACGGACTATATTGATATCTCTATGGAATATATCATAGGATCGATCCTCTGGTAAGTAAAGCGTTGTAGATCGTTGTCATTAGAATATATTTACACTGCTTCGAACTCAAGAATTCGCATTTCACAATCCTTGAAGCAACTCCATCGATTGGCGTCTTCTCTCGTAGATTCGGTCTAGACTTATGTGTATAAGCGTTTAAATGCAGTCTATTGATGCTGACTATATCATGATCCACCATATCGGTTGGATTTCTATGCTAGGTCTGCTATAAGCAATGCTACAGCTTGCAATAAGAGCCGCCTTCTTGAATACAAAGTACCTACCTATACGTGTTAGACTGGAAGTTATACGTCGGAATGAGAAAAATGCCAGTGCAGATTTGAATTAAAAAACACACATAAACTGAAACTACAGAGTCTGCAATAGAATATAGGGTGCGGGCCGAATAGAATATTTTGAGATGACGCTTAGGCCATATACAGAGAGCCACATTGGTATTGTCTGAAGTGGAAGAGGTCGTTTTAAGCGTTAGCAACAAAAACGTGATAGCAGGCCTAGCATGAAAATCAAACCAATATTGCCGCTAGTAATCAAAACATCGATAGACTGCATTTAAAATGAATAAATTGAGCCGCGCATACACATCAGTCCAGTAGTGTGAGTCATCACCACCGGGAGCACCCACTCGACTGGCAGAACCAATAAGAGACCACTGGAGAATACAAAACCTCATTAGAAGGAACTTAAAGGTTACTCAAGCTGGAGACAATTTATAATTCACGATGTCCCATGAATCAAACTTTAATGGAATAGAAATTCTTGGATCATTGGGAGCCCAAAGCAGTTTTACTGAAACATTTCCCTTGTCAACAAATTTCAAGCAGCAGTTTCCATTACTAATTGTGAAAAATAAAATTGTACGTCAGATGAAGAAAATGGAGCAAATAAGACAGAATTACATTAATATAAATTAATTCCAACAGTGGCGTCTTCTACATAGTGTCATTTGGTCAAAACTAAAACTTATTCGAAAATATTTCATAAATTAAATATGTTTTAATAAATTATTTCACGCATCAAAGCAATTTATAACTAACAATTTCAACGACTTTGGCCAAAATATGGGCGTGGCACCATCAAAATCGTTTTCACGGCCTTTTTCCACACATATTCAGTTTTGACCCCCACTCGACACTTGCCACGAGCCGCCACTGTCAAAATATAGATTTGATCAAACTTATGAACAGTATTTTATGAATCACGTCATGTTCGTCTATCCTTGTCCACATGTTACTTTATAAAGGCTAAGAATTGAAGTTCCTGTTTTACAGGTGGATGTGGTTGATGATTGCCCTTCATTGCCTCGTATTCCTCATCGGTCTGATAGGCAACAGCCTGGTGTGCGTGGCCGTATACAGAAATCATACAATGCGAACTGTCACCAACTATTTTATAGTGAACCTAGCTGTAGCTGATTTCCTAGTGATTCTCTTCTGTCTGCCGCCATCACTTCTTTGGGACGTCACAAGCACGTGGTGGTTTGGCGCTACCGTGTGTAAGGTGGTGCTGTATTTACAGGTATGTGTACTGAGTTTATTTTTATCTTCATTTTACATACAATCAAGTGAGGTTGCACACTATGAAATCAGTAACGTGCGACAGATACTACCAATATGTATGTAACTCTAATATCACTACAAATCTATGAAAACCAAAACATTGTTAACATTTGGTGTTACTACTTTTTCCTTAAAACAACACGCTAAGAAAGAACATCAGTTATTTGGTCTTGGGAGTCGCACATTTACTGATCTAATGATTAAATGTCTACGCCTATGAAGCTTACTTCAGTAAACGGTAAATAAAAGTTGGTGCGACTTGCATAACGTAACTTATCAGCTGTGCACTCCAAAATCAACATAAGAGCAATAAAAGTAGGCACAGAAACAGTTTTTTATGTTCATATGATACTGAGACTGATAGCAGTATGTCTTTTTTATGTTAGTGGTAATAATAATGCAATGATTCCGTTGCGAATATATTCTTTTTAGCAGTTTAATATGAAATGATGTTTCCCATGTGGAGGGTCGCCATCTGGCACCGGGCCATAAAAAGCGATTTTATATGTTTTTATCATACTTGCAAATCATACGTATAAAATTTAAAATACTGTAGAAACTAGTAAAACTGTATTCATTCAATGAACATAGTGCATATGCAGTTGAAAAAGAATCAATATTAATATAGATATGACCAGTGACATCTTTAATCAAATCTTGCCATGATATAGCGACTGTTGGACCAAATACGAAAAGCTCCACAGATTGCAGTAAAATGACGAAAAAATATAACATAATCGCGGCAGTTTTCCACATTTTACTCCATAATCGTTACATTATGGCCAGGTCCACTTGAAGATGTATCAGTCAATGGTAACTACATACATGTTTAACCAAAATCTAAAGGTTCCGTAAATTAAGGTACCTCCTACAACGTTTCGAACTATTTGGCGGTTCGCGGTAAGGTTTTTGGTTGTATCCTAGCTGGTGAAAATATGTTCTCTCAGTTATTCTTATCCTTACTTCACAGCGATAGTTTTCTGTTTAAGCAATTGCATATTACGGTTACTTTAACCAGTCAAACAAACAATTATATCTCTGTTATTAAATGCGCTATAAAATATTGATATGATTAAAATATAAAGGAATAAGTATATCTCATTAGATCTTATTTCTTTCGATTTCGATTTACATCACTAGTTTAATTTCGATTTAGCATTTTGGTGAATTAAATATATAATATGACTCATGATTAAAACTCAGGATTGATTAATAATTATCTGATGCATAACCAACCTAGTTTTACTTCAAATGGAGTGGCAGAGACGTAGTTACAGAAAAAACCAACTGTACAGGGAATTGTGAACGTATTCCACAACCGAAAGTCAATAGCAACTGTAAATAGGATATCGATGACAGCAAAACGAGGCACAACCATAAAATCAACAAAAAACCCCTCTCATGTCATAAATCGTCCCGATTATTTGGGACTGAAGCAAATTTGTTTGCTAGAACTTGTGCTGTGTATCCATACCACCACTGACGAGGGCGGATGAGTCCATCGCATCTACATCAAAAAATAAAGCGGAGTTCTTGGAGCAGATTTGCGCTACCAGTTCCACAATAAACTTCCAAAGAGGCACTCCGCCCAGTACAATCAGCTTAGATTCTAAAATTATATTTCAACCCCTATATATAAAACGTATTCGATAAAAACTGACATTGAGAAAGGCTAGTAGCCCAGTACTAATACCAACAATCATCCTGAAACGTTACGCTGGCACTGCAAAGCTTACATCACTCCTTCGCAAACCATTCAAATTTTCCCACCAGCGTGAAATGTTCCATATGGGATTGAAGATCGGTCGCGTGTTACTCGTCCCCAAACAGGGCAGAAAAAACCTGTCCTGCAACTATAAACCTGTGCCTCTGCTCTGCATGTTCATGTTCAAATATATGAAGTCATTTAGAAGCAGCTACTGAAGTACCTGGTCCAAAACAACATCAATGATCGCCAATATGCCACGGTAGATCTTCTTGCCTTCGTTACCCACAATTGAAGCAGAGCGATTGAGCCTCATTGAGAGTCTCGAGTCGTTGTGCTCGATATGTTGTGGCATGCTGTGCCGAACACCTCAGTCTTAAGGCCGTTGTATACGGCATATTCGCCCAGGAAGTGGAACGAGGTCTCGTCTTCCTCCCAGCACTTCTGACAGATTGGGTCTTTGATCACTCCTATAAGTGTCAGGTGCCTGTTCAATCTGTAGTGACCTGTGAGGATCCCCACTAACAACTGGAGTGAATCCCTCTTCCGGTTCAATGTCCGTAGCTCCCTACGTTTGTTGGGGCTTGCTATGAACCTCTTTGACTGCCTGCAGTCGTCTCTCTCCAACCATGCTTTCGCAAGTTCGTTATATGCCCAGGCATCTACGGCAATACCAACCTGGCCTCTGCTAATGCCCAGCAAAGGTTCTGGGCCAATGCATGCGCTCCTCGCTCCTGTCCTCGCCAGGCAGTCTGCTTTCTCGTTACCTGTCACCCCGCTGTGACCAGGGACCCACATGAGGGTCACGTTATTGGATTGAGCTAAGCATTGGAGGGCGGCACTGCATTCCTGGACCAATAGTGATCTGATGCTAGGAGATGCTACCGCTCTCAAAGCTCTCTGACTATCGGAGCATATATAGATGTGCTGCTCCGTACACTGTTGCACTTCCACTGAATATACCACCATCAGGAGTTCTTATCAGCGTTGTGAAATGAGACGGCCGGGAAGTTTGACCATGTGAATTATCTTCTCGCTAGCTTCTGGAGCGCTATATGCTTTCAGCCTTTACTATGGATTATCCATTAATTTATGGAAGACGTTTGACCAACTTTTCTCGCGCAATACTTCCAAAAGCCTACCTTCTGGAGAACCTCTGCGCTGTGGAATGAGCTAAGAAAATGTTATGATTTTGATACTCCGAATACCTGCATTAATTTTACTATTTTGCACAGCTGATGCGAGTATATCTATTAGTACAAGGGACATAAAGCTCAGTTCGTAATTTGCCTGGACTATGAAGACACGTGTATGAGCATTGAATATTTCAGCAGCAATGCCGTAAAGCTCTTACTAAACACATATTGACATGATTCCAATAGAATAATAGAGATTTTTTGTTGATTCAAGAAATATCCAGCTTAGAAGGTAACTAGCCTGAATTGTGGGATATACGTCATGTATGTGTATGCTTGGTGAAAGTTTGAAAGTCTCACAGTACTTTTGTTCATGCTAGACAAACTCAATGTTGACGTTAATATATAGAAGTATAAATATATGGAAACTTTAGGATTAGTATCTAGCAAGTGTGACAGAATTTGATATTACCAGATGTTTTTTTTGTGCGCACTTGTATGATCAATATATCTTGTTGTAAATGCTGGATTTGTCAACCTATATGAACCGCATTAGAGAAGATTGTAAATACCTACTCTACAGATATCTAGTTCACTTTTTCGCATTGATTAAATATAATCTTGAGGTAGATACTGATCTATCAGCTGTATTTATTTCATTATCATAAATATTTTTGTTCCTCTGGATATCTCATTGGCAATGCTTCCTTCTTCTTCGGCATTTTTCCATTAAGAGTTCGCCGTTTTTGCCCTCCATAAATACCTGACTTCTCAGTCACTTACCCTGATGTCTCTATCTACATATAGTATGTCCAATATATGTTTCCCATTTTAGAGCAGGTTTCCCCCTACGCCTGCTTCCTGGGGGTTCCAACTCTAATATTCTTTTTGGCCATCTGTATTCTGACATTCTTTGGACATGACGGTACCATTGCAGCGCTCTGTTTTCCATTTTTTTAGTAATGGAGCATTCCACTACCATTCGACGATAGTGAATTGTAAACAATGTAGCAAAGTAGCTGGGAAGCGGCAAAAAAACAGCGAAGTGTACTCTTAGAACTCTATTTCCTAGCTTCCGATGTCTTTTGACCCCTTCTTCAGGGTTACAAGACAAAGAAAATTCGATTCAAACAACATGATGTTATAAGAAAATAGAAAGTTACTTACAAAAAGTCACATGAGAATTTTGCTGAAAGTTGTTACAGTAAGTAAACTTAACTCAGTATAATTCCCTCCAAAAAATGCAATAATGTTCTCTACATATCTGTATGAGATTTAAATATTGAATCGAAACGAGTTTCATTTGTGATAGCTTGCATTTAAATTACACAATTTTATCTAAAGCACGGATGGGTTTCACCAAGCAAGAGCATCTACAATCTACCTGACTAGAGGAATATATTATGCACACTACTGACAGCCTATTAGAATTGATCAATCGGAATATTAGAAGTTCCTCAATCTGTGCCGCCCTGAATGATACCTGATAAAAATCACATTTCCGCCAGTGGACGTCAAATCTGAACGTATGGCCTTTCGCGCCATCCTTGCTAGCAATCTATTCTAGTCGAACGAAGTCGTCAGTTTCCGTAACATCGAGTAAGGAGATACACTTATGAAAGTTGGATGTCATCTGGCGGAAAACGACATGAAGCCTTGATGAAACGTATATTCTGGATTATATTGGAAATATATTCTACAAGAAAACTTTTCGGTCACATCATATCTGAGAAATTGTTCACTAAATCACAGAGGAGGTGACGGCAAAAAACCATATCGACGAGCGATATTCGCAGATAAATTGCTGAACCGAAAGTGCTTCACAGAAAAACGAGTTTAGGTATATTTCTCTAACGAGGATACTTGAAACTCTACTCGGTAGAAGGTA
The DNA here is from genome assembly GCA_949316355.1 of Bruchidius siliquastri. Taxonomy (NCBI): domain Eukaryota; kingdom Metazoa; phylum Arthropoda; class Insecta; order Coleoptera; family Chrysomelidae; genus Bruchidius; species Bruchidius siliquastri. The sequence goes on along the minus strand of OX438537.1, from coordinate 5,980,161 downwards.
TGGGTGATTTAATCCAGAAAGAAGCAATACGTCCAATGAATGCTACCGACCTTGCACAGAACCTCTTCCTCTTCCTTTGATTCTACCATGGCAAATGTTCCAGCGAGCATAATAACTCAGTACGACTAACACTAGAAGGGTTCAACGATTGTATTCCCACCAGGTCAAACATACATTACCTCGAACCAGTCTCCTCCAAAATTCATTCTTTTGGAGAGCCTAAGCGTTGTGTAATTGACGTCCAGGGAGTTTGCTCCTCTGACATTATAATTCACAACGTTTTATGATCAGTGTTGTAGCGCTTGTGGAATTAGATAGGATTTCGGCCTTCACGAAAGGTTATCTATAAAGTACCGCTGACAATTTTCTCAAGTATGTAAATAAACGAAGGCGAATATTATGTTAACATTTTACTGATTTTAAAGGATGTAATTCAAGCAGATCAAATATGCCAAGAAAAACAGACAGGGGTGTTGAGATGATTTGCTTGAAAAAATATTTCCTGACCTTCTCTGAATACGTATTGCAATGCTTTTTCATGAGAAAGCTCACTTGATGATAGAAAATCCAAGCATGGTTTGATCTGTAATTGTCAGCATTTAGGGTATTTACTCAGATGAAAAATGTTGTATCAGAACACAAAGTTTCACAAATAATAATGTCTTTCTTAGAGTGACGCGTTTCGATTTATATATTTTTGATTTATTATTTATATTTTTACTACTAATTATTGATGAAATGGTGCATGTGTCAGATGAAGAAAGTTTATAAAATGGAGGATGTGCGACAGCATCGGTATATAACTGAATTTAAAGTTCTCTTTTTTATTGTTCAACAAGAGTTTCACCATTATGTAACCTATAATTTTTCATTTGACGTAGAGGAAAACGTTGAAACAATATTTTCTAACAATCAATAAGCATGTAAAGGAAGGCTTTTTTAATACCACATTATTAGCACCAACATTTTCATCCATTATTCTACACAACCTCAAGGCAACAAATATGAGGAAAACGTTGAAACAATATTTTCTAACAATTAATAACCATGTAAAGGAAGGCTTTTTTAATACCACATTATTAGCACCAACATTTTTATCCATTATTCTACACAACCTCAAGGCAACAAACATAAACTTTACTTTTTTAAATCGTTGAATGTGTATATTACCTAATACTTGTTACATTCATCATTTATTGACCTTGATTTCAAAAAAAACATTGCTTAGAGGAAGATAATTTTATTTCTGAGGCTGAGTGTTAAATACACAATTACTTTATCAACACGATGGAAGAGTTTCATCAAGTAAAATCATCTACAATCTAATTGATTACAGATTATGTAAGCGTAAGAAACATTAATCAAAACTGAAGCAACGTTGAAGCACGCTAAGCAAAGCAAAAGATAGAATAAACAGTTCAAGGCCATCTTTATGTGTAAAACATATTTGCATTTGAATAAGTTAACTAACTGCGGGTACGTGAGAAAATAAGAGAGAAAAGTAATTAATCAACCATCAAAGCCTGCTATGACAAGATATACAGGATGGACCACTTAAGCGTATCGGAAGATAGCGGCTAACTTTTGAGGTGAAAAAAAAATTCCTCCAAAAATTCAAAATCATATGGTCTCTCACGCAAAATCGTTTTCGCTTATACAGGATATTTTATTTTGGCTAGACACAACATAAAATTTTTATTTCAAACGGCATACTGATGGTGACAGACCCATGTGGTGATACAGCAATCTAAAGAAAATTCAATTTTACATCGAATGATGCTCAGAAAAGAGGGTAGTGCAATTAAAAAAAAAGACAATATATGCGTGTATGAATATTTGATAATTTGGCCGCTGAGACTTATGTGGAAAGAAGCGAAATCTGTTTACTACGCTTTAAATAGTGCTTTCCAAGCCGAGGATCTCGCTAAAACCAGAACTATCCAAAATTACCATTTTCATAATTATTTCAATTTTTCGAAAGCATTGGTAATGGGAGAAATCCAAAAACCAAGCGAATATCTGAAAACCATGTATTTAACAATCTTATTTTTTAATGAAGCGTAATATACAGCACTAATATACAGGTTGTGTCATTCAAAATAACAATGTTGTGTTACGCCTAGCCTGAATGAAACACCTCGTAAAAGCGGAAATAATTTTGCGTGAGGAATAGTGTGATTTTGAACAATTTAAAGAAAACGTCATCGGAGAGTTTTAGTGAGTATACTGAACATTACGATTGTTTCACATTCCGGCAACCCTTCTCATCTAAACCAAATATGGAAACATCCTCCCAACTGAAGGAAAGAACCACTCTTAAAAAAACACCTCTAAGATTGACGTCATTCTGCTTGCTCAATTCGTCATTCAAACAGTGCCTGGGCGAATTCCAAGCAAGTTGCTGAAATATGTCAGTCGCCAGATAATTGAATATCGTCCGATCACTATAATCAATATGAATGGCATTACTAATCACATTCCAATACTGGTATTGCGATAAGGGTCTACGGAACAACGGTTAACAAACAGAATACACAATCGAAGCGTACTGTCTGTGTCTGAACACATTGTGCCTGTTGTCAGCTTGTGTAGCGCCCACTGTCTTAGGTTTGCTGTAACCCTTGTTTGGCTAATTGTATTTGGGATGCATTACATTTATTTGATACAAAGTTAACAAGTAGAATGTATGTCCAATACCAAAAAAGATATAACTGAATAGTATAATAGCAATAGTATATAAAATTATTCACAAATATTTGTTTTGGAGCAATTGGCTTATCAACTGTTTCAAAGTGAGCCACTTAGTAACGCTCTGCGAAATTTGATCCATCAAAAAAAGGTGATAACTTTACTTTTACATCAATTGGCGAGGAAGTATTTTAATTGAGAAAAATTTTGTAATCGAGGTATTATGTTTCTTTGACGTTTTATGACATGTGCATCAAAAAAACCATGTCATTCATTTCCGTCGGTTTGTCAGTCTGCACATATGTTGATACCACGTCCGGTGATGTTTGGCCATGCTTTAATTCGGAAATACTTCCATAATTTTGTTAAAACTTTGAAGCTTGATGATTACTAGTGTGACAAGTACGAGAAAGCTTTGTAGTTCTTCAAAATTAGTTCAACGACGGCGGAATTATCCGTTGAAAAAACGAAAAAATACGTTCAAACTTCTTCTTTGAGCGTTATCGAGGCACTTTATACACACATAAAAATGAATTCCCAGACCAGGAATATGTGCTTGCATTCAAGTATACCATTTGTTCCTATATGCGCTAAGCTATAATAATCTAAAAGTAAGAATACTGTTTTGGTCATATAGCGTAAATTCTAATTAAATATATTCAATTGAAAACTGGGAAAGTCTTGGAAGTAAGAATAGCAAAATATCAAATTGAGCATATAATAATCGTGGCACAAAATAGAGAAAATTAGACCTAGAAGGATACTATAGTGTTGACTGAAATATTGGAATGATCTTGATGCAAATAGTTCAACTTCATTATATAATTTATTATTGGTATAATAATTATGTAATTTTATTCAACTGTTATCAAAGCTACTATTGAACCTTAAAAAGAACAACCAAAAAAGTATCAAAACTGTACCAATGTGACTTCTTTTTTACATTTACTTGCATCACATAGCATTTTTCCTAATTCAAGTTTGAAAGGTGTTGTACATATAAAAGAATATAAAAAATATGAACCTGTAATTAAGCCAAAATAAATACGTCTACCATTTGTGATAGAACATATTTACAATATCACTCCTATAACATCAACACCTGTACACTTGTATGAGATCCTCACAACAGTAAAAGTACATTTATTCTGAGAGGTGGTTGGCGAAAATTAAATCCAATAGAAACTAACGGGTGCCGAAACAGACACACGCGTACTGTTCGTATTCTTGATTGGAGTAAACGTTGCACCGTTGGAAAATATGATAACCTTACAAAAAAAAGCACGGAATACTTGTTAGAAAAGCATTTTAATCCTAGTTGTGAAGAAAATAATATTTTTCTTTTGAGTATATTTCTTTGGAACGAGTATTGAATCGATAATAATCTTGTTATCAAGTAAAGTGTCTTAGAGTAAGATCAGATGTTCTTGTCGCGAGTATTTCATGTGCAGTGATACCCACCAATTTGCTGAATATTCTTTACGGATCTCAGAAAAGTCTAAACTACTATTGAACTATTTATTTGCAAGTGATAACATTCCACCTACCTACTTGTTCAATATGATTCCAACACCAATCAGCTTATACAAAAAATTGCAGTGTTACCAATCAGGAATCTTTACTTAGCCGTGGACTGTATAATATGGCAACGGTGTAATGTAAACCATAATCGTAATGGTTATATCGTTCTGTCGAACTTTATAATTCGACCGACCGACGCTTGTTTTGCTATTCAAATCGAGTTACGTAATGACGATCCCTAATTAATCACATTGATATGCAATCTGTGCAACCAGAAAACGTAAAATAACAGACCACGAAAAACCTGACCGAACGAATTTGACATGAAATTTCAATCAAGGCAGGATTAGCTCAGGTAGAGTTCACGTTCCATGAAAGTATATATTAATGTGACACGTTCAGGATAGAATGTACATGACTCGATCAATGAAATTAACAAGCCTCCATTTAACTGATTAATAGGATTGAAAAGTTTAAGCTTATTATGTTTTAATATACTCACTGTACATATCCATATTCACTACGCTATACGTATATACAAATAATATTTTACTGTGCTACGAAGTCAGTCCTGGTCTTAGAAAAGCTATACATAAAACATGTAGAGCCCTAAATTATGTATTGGCGAACTGTCACGGTACCACAAATTCTTATGCCTTCGGACATAGAAATATAACCGTAAAGATAATTCTTATAAGTTTCTCGTTTCGTGGTAATAGGTTCGAGCGTGTTTCTTATTCACTTCGGACAAAAAATATATTACAGTTGTTGCTGAAATATGGAGTAAGAGTTTGAATGTGGCAGCTGTATAATGTCAAAGTGAATGAAGGATTACTGAAGGACGTTATGCCGCCCTGAGGTCACTAATATTGGGAGTATCAGGATAGAACTAGATTTGAATGCCACTTTGAACATTTTTATCTGATAATGGGATAGCACAAATCTGAGTACACCATTGAACTCGACTACGAGTCTGGCCTAGGTTTCCAGCTCGGTCCTGGGGGCACCCTTGAGAGAGCCCCGGTGTGCTTGCTTGCCTTGAAAATGTCCCCCCTGACGTGTTACGGTTTTCTAATGACTAAGACGTCCATTAAAGAACCTAACGAGTCATTTGTATGGGAAAAAGCTGCGAAATAGCCACTAAATTACACAGGTTTTTGTCCAGTTTGTAAATTAAAGTTTCCTACAATTGATCACGAATCTGACTCCAGACTAGGAGAATTCCTGGAGAGGCCTAGATAGGCTTTGAAAATGGTCCCACTGGCACACTACGTTTTTTAATTGTATTCAGCTACTCCAAATAATAATATAATAATAATAAATTTTATTTATACTGGTTTAATAATACACAAATTACAAAATGATCTCATGTTGAAAAAATATATAATAAAATTGTAGTCAAAGGACGGTAAATATGAATGTATGCCATATACAACTCAATAAAATTATTTAATAAAACCTCTCTCGCTTTACCTTTGAAGGCTTAAAAACATTGATTTTTAATATTTGTTGTCATTTCATTGTAATATATAAGAGCAATATAAAAAAAACATTTTGTATAAACCTCAGTTTTGTCGCGGGAGATATGTAGGGTGACTCTGTGAAACTCTTCCATCATGGAGATAAAGGATCATTTACTTAAAACACAGTTTCACAAATAAAACTCTTTTTCTTTCAGTGGCGCATTCCGATTCATACAGTCCTACGATGATTCAAATGTAAATCGAAACACGTCACTGAAAGAAAAAGTTTCATTTGTGAAACTGTGTGTTAAGTACACCATCTGATGATTAAATGACTATTGTTTACACTTTTTTCAAACATTGGTTATGTATCGAAACTATATTCATAAGTTAAATGTATCGTGGTAGAGTTATAAGGCTACATCTACTGAGGAAAATCTATGGGTTTTTTGCTCCAAATGCACATGTAAGCACAGCAATGTATCTAGCAAGTACGTAGGTCACGCTGAAACTTCTTAGATACAGAAAAACTACAAGGTTTTTTCAAAAAACTTTATTCTGTTTTTTCAACATATTCTCCTCCTACCTCAATACATTTACGCATTCGGTAAAACCACTTGTCAAATTCTTGTGACCAACGTTCTTTTGAAAGGTTGCTAACTTCCTACTCCAATGCAGCGATTGCCTCTTCATCGGTGGAAAAATGGTGACCTCGTCACTTTTCTTTGATCTTAGGGAATAAGAAGTCACACGGAGCTAGGTCAGAAGAATAAGGTGAGTGAGGCAACAGTTTGACAACCTGTTCAGCAAAAAAAATCGAGTGTTCTAGCGGCGTTGTAGGCGGGTGTGTTGTCATGGTGCCATTGAATACCCCGCAGCCCAGTCTTTGGACGGCTCTTGCATAATTGTTGGAAGACTACAAGAACACATTTGGTTATATACCATTCAGAAGTAACTGTCTTTTGATTTTCCAAGGCTACCGTTGAGATGAATTTTCGTTGGAGGCTGCTCACTTTCAAAGCACCATTATCAAATTTTTCAAGCAAAAACTTAGCCCAATCAGCTCTTGCTGCTTTTTGCTCACTGGTCAACAAATTTGGCACCCCTCTGGAACACCGCTTCTTCAGGCGAAGGTGATCATGAATGATTGTGCCTCAATCTCGGTGTAGGTTATATGTCGATCGTTCTTTTACCATAGTTTGCACAGCTTATACAGTTTCCGGAGTAACAGCAGTGGGCGTTCGACCTGTGCCAGGTTCATCATCGAGTGAAATCCGCCCCCGTGGCACAAAAATCGCGACTACCCGGTTCCATTTTTACGTTAAAATTCGGCCAACACTTGCATTCGAAAATGTGGCGAGGCAACTACTGAACGATTCAAACGCTGCCTTTGCGTGTAAGCCCTCACAACTTTAGACAAAATAGCTGCGTGCTCAAACTTGTATAGATTAGAGATATATAGAGACTTTCAGCGTAACCTCGTATGGGGTACCAGACAGGTCAGAACTTTATGAATGTTAAAACCGATTCTAACAGCAACTAATTTTCTAGAACTTCACCTCTCCCCTCACAACTCCCCAATTTTTGTGAAAAAGTACTTTTCGATTCATAGAGCGGCGCAGACAAACAGACCGACAGAAACGTGTGACGTGGTTTTTTGTGATGTATATATGTCACGGATCATCATGATAACACAATATATCTAATTTGAAATGCGATTTCAATACTTTCCCGACCATTGACGTGGGAAGTAAAAGTAGCAGGAATAAATGTTAGTCTGACAATGTTGTTATGTACGATGGACCGAGCGTCCGAAAAATCTATTTAGTAAAACTATGAGCAAATGTACAAACAAATAATTTTGTTGGCATATTTATTGGAAATTGCCGATATATGAGCTATCATGTCATGATGCAACCGGCTGTCCCATAATTTTCAAAAATGTGTCACCTCGGGCAACGGAACATCCCGATTTGTATGCTTTCCCGTGTCAGGCAATCACAAAAATCGTATAAAATAGATATTCCAATAAATATTCCATTCCCTAATTTGTCAAATTGGATGTGACTTTTAAATATAGTTTTTTTATCATTATGTTATCCGTTTAAAATCACTAGTATTATGATACACAGAGGTACATTTAACGGGATTTATAGCCCTATCACCAACTCCAAGTTCAGTCACAAAAAATCTTCCAATCATTGAACTGTGAAATGAAACTTATTTCGTTGAAGTAAATAGTTCTTCGGCTCCTAGGTCCCCCCTTTTCCTGAATAAGAGATGCACAAGGCAAAACTGCATAGATCCGTCTGAAGAACCATGGTGTATCCCCCAAGGAGAAATGAGAGTCATGTCCTGAGTTCAAAAATCCTAGCTCCAGAGCCCTCCTCCATGAATCGGACTCGCTACCCTCTCTCAGTGATATTCCGGTTGCTTCAAACTTCTTTGTTGTTGAATACAACAGCGCCAATTGCATTCAAACAGTATTTATGAATAATTCTACTTTTCACTCCTCGCAAGTAGGATAGACTGTTGCTCAAAATTTGTAGACGATGTAAATGTTTCCATAACATTGCTGCGGATATCCATAGTATTAAAGACTTCGAGTTTCACAACGTTTCGCTTGATATGATATGTTGAAGACTCACTGTTCCTTCCCATGTAAAGGCAATGACTGACCTAAGCAGTGACAAGATGGTAACATGCCCCTCACCTAGATTCACAAAAACCCAACCGACTTGACTCAACAACCAGAAAGCATAATTGCCTCTACCCCGAACTACTAGACCTAGAGATTAAATAAAGCACTGCACTTGTTATAAACGAACGCCGTATCTTCCCCAGTTTAGCTCTGTTTACATCGTCACCAAACCAAGGAGAGATACAAGAAAGACCTCAATTCACGCCAGGAACCCGTCTATAAGCCCGACGGACTTAGTCCACCACTGAAGAAATGCTTCTGATATAGTGAAACTCGTTACAACCTTCTCAATCCCTTATCCGACAACTGTTTCCCAATTACACATTGCAATCTGAACAGTGGAACAGGTTTATTTAGTGAGATGGGAGCAGCTACAATCTGAGTGAATATCATTCACGTATCATACTCGAATTATTAAAATTTCCATTCTGTATTGCTGGAGCGGAAATTGAATATCTATCTGCAGTTTCATGTCGAGGAGTGATATCTCGTCTCTGTAAGCTTGCAACACATTATATATTTTCTGCCAGCTTTATAGCTTCCGCAGCTATTTCCTCGACTAATAGCTCTGTGAATATAACCGGCTATAACTTACATCTCCTCTTCTCGCGTTTTACTACTTGTGATGATTTAGTTTTTAAGTAAAATGTAGCAACAAGGGTGGCTCAAAAGTTTGATATCGGACTTCCATTGTCTATAAAACTTGTTGAGTATCACGACGTTTCGATTAATATGCTATCAGTTCACCTGAAGACGATTGAAGATAGCATATCAATCGAAACGTCGTTATACTCAACAAATTTTATAGACAATGGAAGTCCGAAATCAAACTTTTGAAAAATCCACCTTGTCTGCAAGTTTCAAGCAACAGTAAGGGTGGCTCAAATTAGTTACGGTGAGTATATATACTGAAAAAAATTAGTTTGCTTAAACAAAACAATACACATGTTCCGATAAAAATGTACGTTTCATATGGAATAGTTAGGGCGATCTTCAGTTTTATATATTGTTACCATTTTATTTATCAAAATAAATAATCGGTTCAATTCTTAGAGCGAGTTTTTTTATAGTCAGGGAACTGTTAGGCAATTACAACAGCACAGGTCTGATTCCTAAATTAGATTTCTGGTTTGTGTCTCTACCAACGTTTAAACATATTCTCATGAACCTCGTATATTATTTTTTTATTTATGTATTTATTAAAGCAGTCGTTGTATGATACAAACATTTTAATGCAGTACAATGAACGATACTTTCCAAAACTTCCGTGAAGCCTTTTCAACAGCGAGTCATAATTAGTATTACAAAATATATCCGCAAAATCAAATATATATAAATCGCCTGATGTAGTCTATGTTAGATCAGTTGATAACTTCAATACTGCCTAATCAGCAGGTCTCAAACCATAAATTTCCTAAATGTACGCAGACTTCTTTTGACAGAAACCGGTTTCCGATGAACAATTTTTGCTCTGCAAACGTTTGACTCTCAGTAATTAGACAGGACTTTTTGGTCTGCTAACGCATATGCATCTGACAATAACTGAATACTATTGATTGATTTACGAATGAACCAAAATCACATTTTCACTACACCTGAATCCAAATTAATTTTGGAACTTAAGAAAATCATTTGAACATCAAATTAAAATGTCAAGGCATTTCTCTTTCCACCTGCTTCTCTCTCTCAATCCTGTCACGTTTTTTTCCTTCTTCCCTTTCTTCTTCATCTTATTTCCACTGACAAAGTGTGATCTCTGATTTTTCAGACCTAACAAATGACATAAACTCACCGACCGATTCAAGTCAAAGGTCCATTGGACCGCCGTGACAAGACATGACGTGAATATGTCAGATCAGTTCGGCTGTATTTTTCCCTTTTCAAACGCCATTGCTCGTACTAAACGCATTTGGTGCAGTTTTTAATAATCTTTGTTCTCCTAGCGTTTCTTCTGCATGCTGGCTGCACTGCTTCTGCATTTTTATCTCCTCAAAGAGCGGTGATATTTCATAAAATGACGCGTATTAATTAGCACAAAGCGGAAAATATGCGAGGCTAAAATATATTGCGCACTTTTTGCCCGAGAGATAAAGGCGCACTTTCATTAGGGAGTTGTAATACTCAGCGATGCTGGCATATGCAAAACGTAACTATGTTCCAGTTGCATTGGAATGGACAGAGATAAAGGGGGAGTTAATTTCTTTGCTTTGGAGTAATCTCCTCCCCCGAGTGAAATTTGACCGCAGAAAAACTGTTAAATAGACTGAACTTACGCTGAGATATAAATAAATCTGAAATGGCTTTAGTCACTGTGACCCTTATGAAGCTTTTCGATATGTTTTTTTCTTCTCCCTTATAAAGTTTGTCGTTTTGGGGAAGGTGATTCAAAATTTAAAATCAAAACTGAACCTTTTACAAAATAAGGAATGATTATGTGTGTGGAATTTGAGTGACTTAGCTTGAAAGACATAAAAAAGCTCTGCCTATGAAAATCTGGGAATCTGTCGTCATTTCCGTCAGTCTGTTTTGAGTACCATAGAAGGCATTGTCAGTCGGTCGGCTTATCGGTCTGTTGGCGTTTTTGCCACTGCGTAATCTCAGTAACCACTTCACCGATTTTGATAAAACTGATATTGTGATAAAATGTCGATACGTTATAGGTTCTGCTGATTCTTTTTTGAGATTTATGCATTGTCAACAGGTTAATAAGCAAAAAAATACATTTATCCCAACTTCCCAAAGTTCATTTTTGCATGCATCTGAGTTTCCAATAATTGTCGGACGTATTCGGGAAACACTATCTCAAGAGCTTAGAGATTTTTAAAAAAGATCAAAACCCATTATCACCTATTTCCAAAGTTTCTGATCGTTTTTGAGCATAGTCATAAACAGCTTTAGAGAGTCTATTTTTAATAACAAATTAATTCTTATTATGTCCAAACTAATAATAATAATAATTCAATGTTTCAGTGCTACTGGCATTCTCCTGCTTTCCTGGCATCCCATGTTTTGTTTTTTGAGTCTTTTTGCCGGTTGTATATATATATATATATATATATATATATATATATATATATATATATATATATATTCTGCGTCTGAGAAATCAATAAGTACAACCTAATAATAATGGAATTTTTTGACGTGGACGGGTCTTGAACCCGTATATCCTCCATTCCGTGCTGTGTGAGTAACGAGTTCGAGTCCAATCCACGCCAAACAAAATCTGGATATATTTCACATTAAAATTTTGCCTTTAATCCTTGTTGACAAAATTATATGATTCATCTCCTACCTAAAAATGTAATCTCCACTCAAATTACAGTGCGGAAAGTACTAAGTTAATCACACTGTCAGTTATTTCGTCTCTCCATGTATACCACTTTCTATCTCAGTAACTTTTTATATATAAAGTATGATGTAAAAACGGTTTTCCTATGAAATTTTAATGGAAACAAATTCTTGTGATTTATAGATAATATAAATTGTGGTAAACGATGAATCAGTTTAAAAATAATCTAATCGATTCAATCCTTATAGACTCGAATCATTAAATCTGTAGTTTTCGCCTAAGGCAAGCTCCATATGCATGACTTGGTACGGTACAGTAAACCTCTAACTACCTTAATCGAAAAATAAATACAACTGAAATAAGTTTTCTCAAAGCTCCGCCCGCCTTAGGTCTGACGGTTTACGGGAAATACTTATTTGCTTTGTCTTTGTGTACTTGTTCTCATAAAAGACCGAACTATTCAATTACCAGCTACCGGATAATTGGATATCTCTGTATGAAACAGTGTTCAGAAATGTTCGGGTTTGTACGGAGACGTCTATCTGAGGGTTGCGAGGGAAAAACAATATTGTCATTCAGTAGTACTTTCACAGTACTTTTCAGGTGATAATGGCGTCAAGTAGGTTGACGCTGTACCGAGTGAGTTAACGATTGCATGGTAGCATATCTCTCATATTTACAGCGATACAAAAAAATCTATTTTAATGTTGTAGGATATAGGGTGTTGCAAATACCTTCAATTATGGAGGTTTTTTTTTAATACTGGACATCCTCTTTTGAGTTTTATAATAAATAGTACACCCTATATATTATTGTCTATTCGCATTTTACACAAAAAATCTGAATATATATTTCATTTAAATTTTCTATGCCTTAATCTAACCGTTTAGGAGATTTCAAATTTTATGTCAAAAATCACAACTTTAGCCCTACAATTTTTTTCTATACGCAAGCTTTCATCATTTAATTGAGGTTGGTTACCTTGTAGAAGAGGACCTACTCTCGTAGAATATGTTCATATTTTGGTAAGAGATTCATATAGAGTCGTTAAAAATAAACCAAAAGGGTTAACTTTGGTTGATTCATCCGATACACAATGATATGCCTTTGGATATAAAGATTTAAATCGTATATTCGAACTGTTGATCTTTTGAATGATAAGTAAAAAAACATCGGAATTACTGCAAGACCTCAAATCTATATGATTTCAAAAGTTTCCTAAGCTTCCAAGATTTCCAAAATTCACTTCAACTGAATAAACAATTCAAAAAACCGATAAGAATATTTAGTAAATTCATATCACTGTACGTGAACTACAGAGCTAACTTACTTGACGTTATTTTGAAATGCTAAATATTACTTTTGTAATTCTCTATTATTTTCATTCAGGTAGAATGCAATAATCTGTAGTGTGGTATTAGCAGTGTTTGAAATAGAAGCCAGGCATACTAAAGTGTTAGAGTTAACATGTCAACCTGATTAATGCCGAGATCATACATAGGTATATCTATTTTATATTTATAGACCATTAATACGACTCCCCACCAGTATCGCTTGACAGATAGATATATCGCGCATTTTTATAGGGATATATAGCCTCGACATTACCCTTCTCCCAATGGATCGATATCTCAAAAAAATAAGAAGCATAATGCTTTCAATATTTTGTCGATCATCGAGTAGAGTGTCTTCTACTGAAACATAATTTTTTCAGATCTCCTATATTTTCTTCGTTCCACAATAACTTCACCGTAACTTAACCCAAAATCTACAACGCTTTCAGTCCTTTGATGACACTTTGACTTAGTAACCTGGTATTAAAGTTTCATCATATTACAAAAAGTACGAGTTACAGAGGGATCAAGGATTACCAGATGACGTACCAACCGAGAGACAGACTGACGGCAATAGTTGACATTGTTTTTCGTGATGCATGTATCATGAAACGTCAAGAAAATCTGGAATACAAACATTTTTAGGATTACCTACAATAATTCCCAGCCAAGTGTCGTGCAAAGTATGAAATGTTTTCTCAAAGATCCAGAAAAGATAAAAAATCATTATAACAATATCTTGTGAAACCTATTGCGTAATTCACACAATTCTATTGAATGTTCAGGGGATAAGGCAGGGGTTCAAGCACACCTCCGCCCTTCCCAGGCTCGCTCCCCTAGGTACGCCAATGAGTCTGCCAGACAAGCTGCTGCCAGTGACCTTGCTGATTAACAGGAGTTTGGGATATACGGGATTAACGTTAGAATTGTTAGGTCCGCTCAGGAAGGGATTTGGCATAATTGTGGAATTATACGGGATTGCCGTTAAGGTAATCTCACAGCTATTTATATGAACCAAACTTTACAGATAATCTGATATGTAAAATTAAGCAGTTCTCACATACACCATCAGATCCAATAACACTGCTTTGAACCACCATTGTCTCGAGAGTTTGGTGATTTACATTTCGATTAATGCTCCAATGGAGTATTGTGGATCCTGTCACCTAAACTGCGTAATCTATAGTCTAACAAAATCTAGCTCTAGAAGATCAAGCATGCATAAAAGTAAACAGTGAACTTATAAACAATATCTGGTATACAGATTATATTGTAATTTTATACGACAATCTGCAAGATCTCAAGCATCTGCTGACTGTGTCAGTGAAAGAGGAGAAAACATGGGTTTGAATATGAAATTGAACAAAGCCCAACATAATTCGTACCTGATGCAAAGTTACAACTCCATGAACAGCATTTTTTTTAGATGTACAGTTACAGTACAGTTACAGTTACAGTTACAGTTACAGTTACAGTTACAGTTACAGTTACAGTTACAGTTACAGTTACAGTTACAGTTACAGTTACAGTTACAGTTACAGTTACAGTTACAGTTACAGTTACAGTTACAGTTACAGTTACAGTTACAGTTACAGTTACAGTTACAGTTACAGTTACAGTTACAGTTACAGTTACAGTTACAGTTACAGTTACAGTTACAGTTACAGTTACAGTTACAGTTACAGTTACAGTTACAGTTACAGTTACAGTTACAGTTACAGTTACAGTTACAGTTACAGTTACAGTTACAGTTACAGTTACAGTTACAGTTACAGTTACAGTTACAGTTACAGTTACAGTTACAGTTACAGTTACAGTTACAGTTACAGTTACAGTTACAGTTACAGTTACAGTTACAGTTACAGTTACAGTTACAGTTACAGTTACAGTTACAGTTACAGTTACAGTTACAGTTACAGTTACAGTTACAGTTACAGTTACAGTTACAGTTACAGTTACAGTTACAGTTACAGTTACAGTTACAGGTCCAGTTACAGTTACAGAGCGAATGACAAAGGAGTCAGACAAATAATTAAGCAGGCCTGTTCAACCTTCATCAAAGTGAAATTTCTCTTCTATAATTATAACATCAATCTAAAGCTACGACATAGGATAGTAAAATGCTACATATAGTCAACGCTCTTTTATTATACTGAAATCTGGACTCTGAAAACAGTCACTTTATATCGGCCAGAAGCCCTAGACGTGTAGATTGATAAGAGAACGATACGGATGTCTTGAGTGCAAAACAATCAAGTGGAGACGTTTCAAGAAGGGCTAATACTATTGGAGAGCTCTTCACAACCATCACATGTTCAAACATCTATATAGGTCACGCTGTTCGAGGTAACCAGCATCGTATCTTGCAACTAATATTAGAGGGTAAGCTAGAATGACGAATAGTAGTTGGTAGAAAGAAGCTTCATGGCTGAAAAATATTACGCACTGTCGACCAATCGTTCAAACTTTCCCAGTACCGGGAAAAATTCACTAGCAAATTGTCGACGTCTGGGAGACCGGACAAATGAAAGAAGAAGTTCCTTCCAATGCTGTTTTATACCCCCGGTCATCGTACGCCACTCCACTCGTCCGATTTTTGGCTGCTACCGGCAGAGAGATCGATTACGATGGATCCTGCTACTCGACGGATGTGTTAGCGCTGCTGAATAATCTCAGCTTAAGTGCAGTCCACCGACGTTTTTTGTTATTGGCTGACAAATTTTCAACTCACACGCTATGTTTGCTATATACGTTTTCTGCGATATCAGTATACCATACACGAACCACTGTTCCAGATTTCTTAGTTTCAGTCTACTTCTACTGTGTGTTGATTAGATGTTCTTGCATGGCTCCCTCTGTATCTCCGGCGCAGACAAGGCACACAAGTCCTTGCTGTCTTGGTCGTAGTTACTGTGCTTGGTTTTTGTGGAGATACTAAGCAGGATGGTGGTCGTTGGATATCTGGTTTGAACTCTGTATCGTTACCTTAACGGATAACTCCCACGTATGGCAAAAGCATCAAATGCTGGGGCACCTCCATATCGGTTTTTCTGTTGGTAATAGTCTGCTACAATGACACCAGTCTTTTCGGTTATCAATTTTTCAACAGGTTTGCTTAGTTGAGGCTTATCTTCCAGGCCCGAACAATGGATGTAGTGTTATTGTAACGTCTACATTGTCTTCGAATTTCAAACATTACATATTTAGATATTTCTGTACCATACATATGACCGTCATGAATCTGTATTGCATCGATATCATACGCATGCATGGTTGCGTCATCTCACAGAAATAGAAATCTGTTGAAACGGTTTCCGAACAATCTTTATGAAACCAACCTCAAATTTCATATGCCTTTTTATTAGGAGTTCTTCTGATGATCCATTGAACATATCAGTCTAGTCTAGTCATTAACTAAAAATAAAGAAAAATTATTATTTCCGTGACGTTCAGCGTTTCAGGATAAACAAAAAATGTCTATTTTCAGAAGCGACTGTCTCACAGTACTCGAAAAGACGTGTTTCGAACATTTTCGCGTCAGTTTCGGTTTGATATTATTTCAGTCTTCTAAAACAGACATTGTTCACAGCATTTCTGATATAATTACTAAATTATTTTTTAATCACATATTATTTCGTTGTTATTCTCCATTCTTCAACATATTACTCCATTTTGATTTGCATATGAACTCACTTTCAAAATGCGTTCGCACTTAATAGTGCATGTAGAATACCGAGACATTTACACTGCATTTTTTACAGTTTTCGAATGGAATAAACGTCCATTCAATTGACCTTAAACCTTTATATTATAAACTGTAACTTTCGTTTGAGATGAAAAGTTGTGTAATTATCTACATGATGGAAGAGTTTCACCATGTAAGAGCATCTACAATGTACTTTCGTTTGAGTTATTGGAATTTCGAACTGGTGAGAATAAGCCCATTGTCAGCTTTCACTGTTTGTTGTATGGATGAGTCTTGGCGTTATTATTAGAGACAGCTCCATCGAACGCAACCGTAAAATCTTAGAGATAGCTCAACCATTCTTTTATGTTCTAGACTGTAGAGCTCCTGTGTCATGTCAGGCCCATCTACTAGAGATATTACTCTATTTTAGATCGAGTTATTCAGAGATTTTCTGGAAGCGACCGGTATTCCAAAAATTTAGTAATCCGAGCTTTATGTCTACAAATAGTTGTAGTCGTGCTTCCAGCAAATACAACCTGGAACCCCAGCTTCTGGAATACCGACCTATCACAGCTGGCAATATGCTGGTGCCTGGACATATCATTATTGATGTTATCTCCAGAAGATTGACGCCTCGGGTATTGAGCGACTCTCCATCTCCACAGCTGGTAGACCAGAGCGTGACTTTTCTGGCAGTTGTCAGAGTCTTCTTACTTTCGACTGAACTCGTTTTGTAGACTAAGTTAAAATTTTGAAATTTACACACAAGGCTTCACGAACTTTATAAGTAAATTTTATCTGAATGATGGAAGATTTTGACAAGAAATATGACTTTTTTACTTCTCTATATATAATGCTACTCAGGCAAAACTAAATTGCACAAGAACTTCTAATAGTGCTTGATTAATTTATTTCACGCCCGTCTTTAATAAAGTTACAGAGCGAAAGGTTTACTTATAAAGTACAATGTCGGCATAATCTCCACTGAGCAAGCGCAATTACGTTACGAAAAAATCTGTTAAAATGCACAGACACCCCGCGTTGTTAGTTAATTAAAACTGTTATTATGCAATGCTAATTATTGCATGTGCACGGTCTGACGGTAATAGAGGCTTTACTGATTCACATTACATTACAACGTTCCTAGTTTCCTAGTACAGATGGTACAGACCACCGTATTTGCAATCACGGACCTTCAGCATTACTTTTGGCATACGCATTTCCAGAACATCAGCAATCTGATGGAAATAGTAGATCAGGTTAAAAGTGTGTTGACGTTTCTCAGACCGTCATGCCGCCTACTTGCCTGGTGATCTGTAGGAACAAATTAATCATGAATGAGAGGCTGTCAAGGGTACTTTGAATGTGCCAGCTACTATTTAGGTAAAGATTCTCGAAGTGACCTTGAATGAAAAAATAACAAGATCAATCCATTCATTTAATTATATATTATGCAAAAATATATCTTTTATCAATCAAAAATTTATTATATCATATTTATATATAAAACTATAATAATATGATAATCCTGTTATATCCCCAAATCCATGATACTTGTTCCTCTGCGAAATATACAACTTATATATAAATTATTGTGGTGTTTTATAATCCGAAAAATTACAGAAATCATCCATTACGTTTTCATTAACTTTTATAAACGTGCTAGTACCAGTGGACAATAAAAATTCTAATTATTGCATTTTACAGTAATTAATTTAGACCTGAACCCTAGATAGAAAAATTTTAACTCTGGCTTTACTGCGTGTTTACTGCGATTGTGTTAATAACTAAGACATGTAAATAATTGAATAAATTCAACAGATTTTATCATTCCATGTACCTTTCTACCACTCTAACTTGGTACAAGAAAGTCTAGTAATTATACTAGTATAATCCAAGCTTATACGTCTTGTTAGATGCGCCTGACAAATGATAGATAAAATCACGGCATATTTTCGACCGGTTAATAGCACCAAACGTCATAAATACATCGAATATTAGAGGAGACCAAAGGTTGATGAATGATGAAGGTTTTGCAAATGATGTTGACATTGTGGGAAGCAGTAAGTTGGATATCAAGACTACCTTCAATGACTTCGAAAAGAGCGCAAGGAGCATTGGACTCAAAATTAATGAAGAAAAAACTAAATATAGGTACTCCATCAGAAACTACCAACACAGAGAGACAGACTAGGCCAAAACATTACGATGGGTGATCATAACTTTAAACGTGTAAGTGAATTCAAATACCTGGGAACAGTGCTAACAGAAAATACGGATGGAACGGCAGAAACTAACTGCAGAATCTAAGCAGGTAATATAATTATGCTTCTATGCTGTATAAGACCTCCTAAAATCTAAATTATCATCAAGGCGTACCAAGATCAACATATACAAAACCATAATAAGATCTGTTGTGATGCATGGTTGTGAAACTTGGACGCTACCGATCTCTTATAAAGAACCTCTCCCAGTCTTTGAAAGGAGAGTACTAAGCAAAATATATGACCCCGTAATGGATGCAGTGGCAGGACGATACAGAGTCCGTACCAACAAATAACTGGAAGATCTGTATGGAGATTCCAATATAGTTCGGGGAATAAAATCTAAGCAACTGCAGTGGGCGGGACATGTCAGGAGACCACCAGATAGTCAAACTAGTGTGGGAGGAAGCATCGGTTGGGAAGAGACCAGGTGGACGTCCACGCCTCCGGTGGAAAGACAATATTGCCAAAGACCTGAGGGCAATGGACATCTAAAAACTGATTGAGGCCATGGTGAATAGACAGAAATGGAGGACTTATGTAAAGTCGGCCAAGATCCACCCGGGGTTGTAGGCCAGGTAGAAGGGAAAGGTTGGACTGCCTGGGAGGCTTTCTGCCTACGCAAAAGGTTAGGTACCAATAAAAAATAGCGTTGCTCGTCAAGACAAAATTCTGCAGTTTCTACTTTATGTTTGACAAACAAGGGTCGTCAAACAGTCAAATTTTAAACTAAAAGCAAAACAAGTCGCCTAAATAACGATTTTCATTTGTATCAAATTCGGATACAAATCTTTATTCCTCAACTGAAACCATCAACTTATTTATCTTTTTGACCTATTTTTCAGACAATTGTGAAATATCGAGAGAGATAGTGATCTGAATACACGAAAATCGACAACATTGTATCCAGCGGATCGGCTTAAAGTGATGTCGGCTTAAGCTGATCTCGTTTCATGGTCGTTTTTAATACATACAGATTGAAAAATAGCAAGCGTTAACAAAATTTTAATCCACCTACTGTAAATATGAATATTTTTTAACAAAAATGCCAGAGAGTGCTTTTCACGCATTAAGAATTATTTCAATTAACGTGGTACGCAGATATCACACATCGATATTTTCCCTGGCCACTCATATGTATTCATTCTATATAGATACTTTGTTTGCGTCGATTTACTTCCCACGTCAATACGCCACAAAGGTATTACATACCGAAAATAGTAGCCTCAAGTAAGTTGACGCTGTTACTTCCCACGCAATGGTAGAGTATGTAAAAAAATACATAATTTACAAAATTTAGTTCAAGTGAATCAGCAGCTCTAAACTCCCAATTACAATATTCAATAAACTGAGACTGATAAACCGCAGATGATTTTCCAATTTTTGAGGCATGTAAAATTGAGGATGATGAAATCCCATTTTGTTGTATTGACTCGGTTCTATGCGTATTAACTTCTTGAAACTGCACGTATTTGACGCCATTTTTTGTTCTGTCAGTTACAAATGGCTCTCGCAGCGCTTGTGAAGCGCGATAGGCTTTTTGCCTTTGCGTGAGGTAATATATAAAAAAAGACCTTAAGCTCAGAAATTAGTGTGCAGGTATCTTGAAAAAACCCATTGAAGCATAAGAAGAAGCAGCCTACCCATCTTGATCCATTTTTTCCTCCTATAAAAATAGGGTATAATCTTCTCAAGTACCTAATCAGAAGGGCAGCAGCTTGTTCTCAAGGAGAGAGTGTCTGCTAATAACCAGATAAGCGTAGAACTGAAATATAACTGCAAACCACAGAGAGAACGTAACCGGCTGGCTGTTGGTCTGAAACTCTGAACAGACTATATTTAAAGTTCGAAAGTCCGGGTAACTCGAGAGGATTAACAGAGAAGCCGTAAACTAGATGTTTATTTCTTCGTAGTTGTTTCGGTCGATTAGACACACCTTGGGACGGAACAATCTGGTATCCGTTAAGATATTTGAATGTGTAAATTGTATATCAATTACTATTATAAAATAATCACCAGCTGCTCTTTAGTTGAGGTAGAGTTTTTTTATCAAGTGAGACGACATAATTTTTTTGTATGTATGTTGAATTGTTGATGTCTATGATATAAAGACATATTTTTAAATTTTTTTGCAAAAATTCAACCTGCTATATCCACTCGTAATTTGCTTCTCACAATTCTTATCACTGCAAGGTCAGTGAGAACATAAATGATACAATGATATCAAGTAGGTTGAATTGATACTACTCATGTTTTCATATTAATTAATTACCAAATCATCTCAAACAGATCAAAACCATAACATATTTTTTGTTATGCTCAATAAATAACTTCGGATTAAAAAAAAAATATTATTTGATAATCTGGAGCACCTAAAAATTCGAAATAAAAAGATCCGCAAAAATAAAAATGAGGCTGAGCACATTTAAAATTTTGTGAGCCCCACCATTTTTTTTATCCCATCATATTGACAGTTCAATTTGTTTGGTTGCACAGAATTTTGTAGATTATATGATGAAATGTACTGTGGAATGAAATAAATCAAAGTGGGCAGCTACTGATCCACACACGTGTATCTTTGACTGTACAAATGCGGTAACAATCCCATCCAATAAGCTTAGCTTAATGCATTGCCTCGTAATTCATGGCTTAATAATTTACGAGAAACATTATCTGACACTTTGGAAGTGCAGACGGATGTTGGTACGTTAATAGCTATTGGAATCGGAATTATATGACGATTTAATCATACATAAACAAAAAGCGAAACGTTCTGTTTAACTGAGAGACCTGCGTCAATTTACTATCTGAATACATGATAAATGGAAACCATATGAAACAAAGCAGAATCTTCATTAAAAACTAAAACGTGAACAACATACATGATTTTCTGATCTTTCGATCATACAATGATACAAAATTGATATTGTTCCTTCGGTCTAATGTTTTGGTTTACAATTTTTGAACCAGCTTCAAGTTTAGATGTAATTTTCGTACGCTCCTGTTCCTCTAAATAAACGCCACGCGTGGAGATGTAGAAACGCCCAATAATCGAGGCATCTTCCATCAATCTTATCGGGATTAACATCAACAATGACATGTCCTAGCACCATCATGTTGGGTCGGCATCCCAAAAGCTGGAGGTTGTTTTCTGCTCTAGAAGATTGTATCTACCGAAGTAGCTGTTGCTACGTTACAAGGCTCAGAGCAGACCAGAGCTGGAATAATACACGCACGTGTGTGTGATAGTTGAACCTTTGTCACAGTTTCACCACCCGCCAAACCACACTTTTGAGCCCTTTGTTACCCAGAAGATGCTAACATAGTTAACGAAACACCTATCGGGCTTAAAAATGTGGTTTACCGGGTGGTGGAACTGTGTAGTTGTTGCGGGTTAAATACGATTGAAATACCCAAAATGCATCGAAAATTTACTAGGTTCATAAATCTAGAATATAAAACGTATTTTACCAACTCCGGAAAATCAGTTTTCCCCAATCTCCAACCCACCACCAACAATATCTTACTTCTCCAAAGGAATTGAAAAACGATCAAGTAGTTGTAATCCAGTGTGTGTGGACAGTTGGTCATAATCAGGCTGGTAGTTTCTGAGCTATAGAGGGACCAATGTTACTCAGACTGACAAACTGGTGGGTATATGTCAGTACATCCGGTTTTGGAACCTTATTTTCAAGGTCGTCCAAGAATGTAATGGTTTTCTTATGGGTGTCGTTCCTGAATCCTAATTTTCAAGGTTGACTGAATGTATGTATATATAGGATTGAGCTGTATTATATTCTGTTTCATAGGTGACGTTTTCACCACCTCATTTTCAATGTCGACCGTGGAAATGAGGTTGTAGAAACAGTACCTATGAAACAACGTATAACACAGCTCGATATTGAAAATGATGTTGTACCTATGAAACAACATATAACACAGCTCAATGCTATACAGATATTCAAAGTCAGCCTTAAAAATGAGGATTCAGAAACTGCACCCATGAGAAAACCATCAAATCCAAGAAAGACCTTGAAAATGAGGCTTAAGAACCGGCATATACCTCAAGGTAGCATTGAACATCAAATTCGAAATTTGCAAATGATCTTACAAAAGACCCTCACAGCCTGGAGCATCACAAAAAAATGACTGCTCTATCCCTATTCAAAAAAATTGGACCATAGCTAATGTTCTACTGAGCAGTCTCGCATAATAATACCAAGAGTCGTCAATACACTATAAGAGAAGTTGTGAGTTCTCTTCAGCTCAAGGCAACTGTATTCTCCTGAACAGCTACTGCTACTCTACAAGGCTCAGATCAGAGCTTTGCTGTGGCACTTCTTGCATGTGTGGGGATGAGCTCCAAAGCACTCCCTGAAGCTCCTTGACAACATCTAGGAGCAAGCAATACGTCTAGTGGATGCACGTGGACCAGCAGAGTCTTGAACATCGAAAGAGGGTGGCGAATCTGTATTTATTCTATAACCATTATAATAGCAACTGTTTGATCAAGCATTTCGCATAGCAAACACTAGAGAAGCCCATCGGGCGCATCTTCACCTGGTGAAGTCCCAACAGCTCGAACAAGTCTCTCCAAAGAATCGTTCTTTCGGAGAACCTCAGCGGTGTGAAATGGACTGCCAAGGAGTTTGTTCCGTGATGGTTACAATTTAAAGCGTTTAGGGTTAATATAGATATTAGTTTAGTTAGTGCTTCTGGGGCGAAATTGGAGTTCTACCTTTGTGATAGGTTATCTATAAAAAAGAAACGATCAAATAACACTTAAAAATGAAATCTATATAGAATAATGTACACATAAATACAAGATGAGATTTTCTTTAGGATAATTATTAAAGGATTTGAATGGTTTTTACAGTTGATTGGTTTTTGGGCGGTCTCATCGTAGGAAAGATGTATCTGTGCCTTATGTTGTCATGCAGAGAGGAACAATAAGCAAAAGTATATTTGCTCTTGTCCCACTTCTAATATGAAACTGTTATTTCTAATTTAATATGAACAGTAATATCTAGGAAATACCGATGGGGATGATTTTTACCAAATTTTCCTCGCAATAATCTATAACTACGACTGTTTTTACTCTAGAAATCAAGCATATAACCAATATATAACAAGAAGTGGCTTTATAATGTTAAACACCACGCTAGCCACGAAGCAGCACTTGAATCGTGTTAGAAATACCGTTTCTTTTTAATATAATGTTAATATTAAGCTATTTTTGCAGCCTACTAATTTTCAGACGTTAATCTACCTGTAATGCGTATTCAATTAAACAATGTAACAAGAATTATCCCGTTGGCAAATGTCCACCTACCCTATGTTCCCATTGGAGTGTCTTGTCGCTAGATCACCGTACAACATAAACAACTTAATCAGCCCTTTGCACGTAACCTGTAGATACTCTGCATACCCATTCAAGTGTACCTACAACGATGTACAGAATGGACACCTCTAATGAAATTCATGTGAACTTTGCTGGAGTGATCATCAATTCTCGTGTCTTACAAATTTACAGTTAATACAACGAGATATTCCACTTAGCAGACGAGGCGCTCTTTAATTGAGCAAAATGGAACGATTGGATTTTGGTGTATAGATCCGGAGAGATTTAGTGGTCTTTGAAGTTTCCCAAGACTTACCGTTTATGTGGTTTGCCGCTCAAGGTTCCCCATCAATTTAATTTTAAAGACGGCGTTCGATAATACGAATTGTGATTGTGTGATAGCTCTGGAGCCCGACTACACCGGTTTTTTATATGGAGCTTTGTGATAAACCTTCTATAGGAATTACTATATAAGAAATTGATTGTCCAGTCAATATAGGTAACAGTGCATTTCTTTCGAACAAAAAGTTGATATTCATTTGGTATTAAAACTTTACTATGCGTACATAATTTTATCACTCTCGAAACTATTTCATTAAAACGCGAAAGGTATTTCGCTAGCTATGTTAGCATCTTCAGGAAATGATCAAAATCAAAATACAACAGCTAGGTGTTGTCTCATATACATATCGTGTGCTGCCTATCGTAATATTTCAATGTTTGTTACCTGTCAGCAAGACACGTCAGGTAGACACGTCATCTTTAAGAATCTAATGGAAACAGCAGGCTATTAGGTTTAGAATCCTTGTGCATATTCTTTGCTATATCAAGGCCTGCGTAAATATCCACTTCCTTGAAGATAACAATACTACGAACTAATTTTGAATAACTTAAATCTATCTTAAGTTCACTATTGACCGTTTTTTCTGCCGCACTAGGCTTTTCTAATCTGACGCCTTGAATATGCTAAGTGTTCCCTACTAACCCTAATAGACCTACCCTATGTAACATTTGTCAGTCACTACAATTAATTTCGTATACTCCACACCAATCAAGCTTGTTTACCTTGTTCATCAAGTTTTTTAATAAATATTTAAGTTTTGGACCAGACTGGTATACAGCTCTGAATTCCAGACCTTTAAAGACTCTGGCAAGACCCTCAGTTTCCAAATCTATTGATTTGACCTTCTTCTTTCAATTTGAAAGGTAATGAGCTAGAAGTGTTTTCTCAAAGTTGTGTTATCAAATAAGTCTTTCTACAATGTTCGTATCAGATTCATAAACCCTACTTGTTTTATGGTTTCTTTCTCTTTTTGGAACCTTCCTTGACCTAAAGGACGATTTATTAGTTCGTGTACAAAAATTTATAAATCAGCCATTTTGTGTTAGTGACAGTGATTAGAGTGTGAGTCTCTCGTTGTATAGCGCATTGTGCGAGTGTTTTTCTGTTACTTAAAACTCCAAAATATTTTGTCTGTTTTTCATAGCCAAAACATTTAGAAACGGCAGCTCTCCATTGTTTTGAATTTAGAAAGTCAATTTAATCGAATCAAATTGACTGATCAGTTTACTAACGAATTCCTCAATCAGCCTGGAAGTTGTATCAAAAACAGCAAAGATCGTAAACGTGAAAATACACTCAAGTCTTAGGTCCAACTGGTATTTTAAATCAATCCACGAGGTACGCAATACTATCTACAAAATGTTTACAGGAATCCGAAATTGCACACTAGTTTCAAACGAAACTTTTTATTTTTGTGCTCAGGCATCAGTCCTTACGATTGACTGAAAATTTACGAATTGTTACTCTACATAAACAACACTAACCAAAAATATAATCTGAAATATATTTAGTTATTATTTTAAAATGTATCTATGAAATATGCCAAACTATCACGTTTGATTACTATCAATTCAAACCATTATCACAAATTTTGTACTTCGGTACACATTGGAACAAATCAACTTGAGGTCCACGTGAATCATAATCTCTTCATGCCACTTCATCATCACCATCGTCGTCGTCATGGTGTCAAGTCTTTTTTATAGATAACCTACCGCAAAGGCATTAAGCATATCGCGCTTCATAAGCGCTGCCAGGTGATGAATGATTATTATTCATATTGATCTTAAAACGCAGTAGGCTGTAACCATCGAGGAGCAAAGTTCGCAAAGCCGAAGTTCGAAAGAACGACTTTTGGAAAAGGCTTTTTCGAGGCGGTGTAAGCTCGACCTGTACTCATCTAGTCTTTGCGCTTTACTGGCGACTCTAGGTGTTATTATGCGAAACAACTCAATCGAACATCTGCCTTGATAATATCTAACAGCCACTGTTCTCCGAGCTTCTAGACCCTGGAGGTCCTTTGTGAGGTCACTAGATGTATTGCTCGTTTCTAGAACATCGAAAGAGGGTTGCGGATCTGTCTTTATTCTATAGTTATCATCATAGCAAGTGTTTGATCAAGCTTTTCGCATAACAAACACTAGAGAAGCCCAACAGGCACATCATCACCAGGTCGAGCTTACAACGTCTCGAACAAGCCTCTTACAAAAGTTGCACTTTTGGAGAACCTCGGGGTTGTGGAATGAGCTCCCGGGGACTTTATCAGACAGCGATTTAAGGTCAATGTGATTAGATATTTATCCTTGCGCAGTTCTTATGAAACGCAATAGGCTATCTGCGTTTGCGAGAGGTTATCTATGAAAAACACTAAGACTAATCTACGTTAATATGCCTAAATTCGCATTTCTCCTTGAATTATTGCTTTTTGCATGTATTTCGCTCAATCCCCACATAAAAGTTCAAAAACCCTAAGACGTATCTGTACTTTTACCCACAGGTTCTACAAAAGGTTCTCATTAAATTCTCACTAACATCCTTATAGCATATTTTCAAACGGTGGTGGATGCTGACAATCCACCGTAACTGGATCAATGGCCGACTGTCTGAACACTACCGTTCAGGCTACGCCACGATACCTTCTAAGTGTGACGAACATGGCAATTGCGCGCCACGATCCATTAACCACAGCCAACTGCCCGCCACCATACGCCATTCCTCCCTGTATACAATGGCGCTGGCCTGCAGTGGCCCATCATGGCCGATTGTGTACTGCAGCATTAAGGGTCTACTTGGAAAATCAATTTTTTCAATATTGCGACTAGATTACATTTCAACCACAAATGCCTTCGGCTCTAAACAATTAATACATTGTTGTTCATGTATTTTCATACCAGAGGTAGATAAACTATAGATATTGAAATTGAAGGGATGCTAAGTGTAAATGGAATTTCAATGACTAAGTCCTCCCTGGCAACATTTGTTATGTGTTTCGATATTTACTAGTGGCGTTCCAATTTTGTATTCCCCACATCTCATTTCCTCCATGAATCGCAGTAATGATAAATGGGGCAGCTAACTCAATATGCGTCCAGAACCGGACTAAAGTGGCAAATGGAATAATTTTAAATGGATGCACAGATCCAAATCGCAGTGCTGTTACGTTAACAAAAAAGTGACCTTAGCATATCACTTTTAAAGTCAAGAACGCCGATAAATAAAAAAAAAGTTGTCCGGTCAAATACTGAAGTATCTCTACGCCCAGCTTGTAGCATTATTTGACCAGGCTCGTCTCTACGGCATCTGTTGGCAAAAATACGTTTGTCAGAATCTTAAATCGGTTGATATGGGGCGTCATATTTAAAATGATTTGATTCATATAACTTCTGAAACAATTTTAAGCTCAAGACAGGAACTATCTTTGTAGATGTTTACAGGAGTTTTTATTGAAACGGTTTAATGCTTGTATTCAAAACTGGGATAGCAATATTAAGGATCTGGTTTTGTTTTTTTCTACAGTTTTCAAGAGAAATATGGTAATAAAAACACTCATCTCCAAGCGTTGCGCACTATGACTTCCATTGGCAACTTACGAAGTCAAAGGTCCTAACACCTGGACTGCTATACTGACGAGTCTAGGCTAAAGACGAAACATCAACATGTCAATCCCAAGTCTGATGCATAGTGGCGAGCATAAACTAAATATAGTAATGGTAAATATCCATTCCAACATAGCCCAATGCCATATCAATAACAGTGCTTTGGATTGCCATTGCTTAAACATTGATCGCTGCTATGCAGTTGAGGAGACCACAGCCGATATTCATTCATAATTATATATGTTACTCCCGTTTCAATATAATCAGGCCATATCCTCGCTACCTTCAAGAGACCGCTGTAACGACTGACCAGCTACCCAGTTGGTTCAGTTGGTCAGAGCGTCCGACATGAAATCGGGAGATGCGGGTTCGAATCCTGCACTGGGTCTTCTTTTCGGATTTCTAAATGCGAATTTATGTATGTTGTGGTAACATTCATCAGCAGGTGGCTGCCAATTATCATTCTTACAAAGTCAACGATCCTAATATCTTGGACTCTGCATATAGCGTAGGTAGATACCGACATAACGGAAAATCGTAAAAAGTATTTACGAATGACAAGAGATGTCGCTATGACACTTCGAGTTAAATGTTACTACCACACGCTTACCTGGATTATGTATGTAAGATCTAATTGCTCTCTACTGTCAGACAAAAGACAAAACCTTCATGTCTATAGCATGTCACATGTGTAGTGGAGAGCATACACTCAATTGTAGAGTGTACGTATTTTGAAGTATGCTAATGCTTAGGAAGTATCCAGTCGATCGACTTGACTCATCTTTTTTGATAAGACGAGACAAGAGAGTCCGACTCTGTGCACAGTTTGCATAATTAATATCCCTCTGGGTAATTTGTTCTTGTCTGAGAATAATCTGTTGGATGTACGATTTTAGTATATTGTGAATGCCTCATTGCTTCCCGAAAATAACGAGATTTGATGTATGCCTGTGCCTGATACGAATTACCAGACACGTACCTATAGATATAATCATAAACAAACAAGACAGTGTACATTTCAAGCGAATTAACAAATATGAACTGCTGTTATTCCTGGTTAGACCGTTTATTCCAGTATCCAGCATATGTTGTCTGCGAGTTTTGGTCCCCAAAGTTATAGCCTGTTGTGATTACGTAACGATACTTTTAGTCGGACTATGATTAACAGAAAAACTTTAATTGTTTTAGCCCTCACAATTTATTTTCCCTGTAACATCATCTCTCCCTATGACATCATCTCTCTTTGTGTCTGTTGTATGGCTATTGAAGCGAGCATATTTATCTCCGTTGTACTTTTTCGCGTGGTTTCGCCACGTTTGTAATAGTATGGATTAGGATACCAAACGCTTTAGATCGTCTTGACACAGCATCGCGATGGTCGAGGGACTACAGTGTTAGAACAACGTGCTGGAGGCACAGGTTCGAGTCCCGTCCACATCAAATTATTGTCCACCTTTTTTCTCCAAAATTTAAGAATGCATGTTACCTGCATGTGTGTCCCTCGCTGCCACTAAGAAGACACTCTATGATATAGCATTCCAATTGATCTCAAGACGTTTTGATTTCATCAACTGGGTGAGTATGAATGTTTATGGAATACATCATCCCCCATTGTAGAAAAATAACATTGTTAAATACAACGCTTATAACTCTTTATTGGGGCACATGCATGATGAAGGCAACTGGCCCATTGAACGTCGGTTAGAAAAGTCACCATAAACCGTAATCTGTCTGAACTACATATCGCAAGAGGAATGACATAATCAAATCTCCTTACCATGTGATGCCATTCGGTCATTGATCAATGGGCGCTACTCAATCACATACGAGCTTTGTCCCTTTCTCCCTGCTAATTAATTTTACAGGCAGCTGGGCATGTATTGAATTCTGTCCAAGCATTCTACTCAGGAATCTCAATGTTAGACTTCTGTCAATGGCTAAACGTCACAAGTTGGAACACTACGTGACTGTTGTTATGCGTGACTCCACTTTGTATCAAGTTTTCTCACCTCAATCAGCTATCTCTGTAAACTCCTAATTGCTCAATGCAATCTGTGAATGGATTTGGAATGAATAACATAGATTTCTGTGGTAAAGGTGCCACAAAACATTGGAAAAACATAGTATTTCGCATAGAAGGTCAAACTTACTTTCGATGTGTTTCTAGAACTGTTCACAGAAAAAAATGATAGATACAATAATTTTTTGTCACTTTAAAATTTATAAACAGACCACATATCGAGTTTCCACTCGATGTGTGTGTCTGTCCGTACTTCACACAGATCTATCTGCTATAGCTGTGAACCCAGCAGATTTTCGATGCACATAGATGTTCCAAACAAATTTACACTATTTGATTTTTTACTAGTTTTATCTGTAACAGAACGAGTTGCAAATCTGTTGAAGAACAGTTTGCACATCTTGCAATTTCCCTTTGTAAGAAAATTTTCGCTCCGCCATTGGTGCAATGACCTGATGTGTTAACTTACTTCGTAGGTTCGTGAAGGTTATTCTCCAATCCCTGCAATACATACATTCAGCCGTATGAGCTGCACACAGTTTTAAAAGCTCAAATATAAACGTGTTCCTGTCTTATTCGAATATTTCCTCGCCACTTCAGCGGTTTTAGTCCTTGTATACGAATATAATCAGATTTGCTTTTACCAAAGAAAAAGCAGTGTGTGAACGACCAATAGCGGCGACTTCGCGATTTACATAAAACGATGATGTGAAATTGAATTTCTCTGTTCGTTTAACAGCCCTAGGTTTCAATCCACTGGTTTGCGGTCTTTGAACTGTCACTGGAAAAACTCTTGAGTTACCTTTTTTAAATCAATTTGGAACGACCTTTTGTAAGAAGCCAAGTTACAATGGCTCTACCTGAAAATTTAAAAAAAACCTGGTTGAAATAATATGTTAATTGTCATTAACCTTTCATTGATTACAATTTTCATCTCAGCTTTCTGGCCTGGCCTATTAGACACTGAAAAGATAAAATATAAATATATTCAACAGAATATTACCAGATATTATCAATCAAATGTTAGATTCGAGAACATTTTTAGTTTCATAACCACGTTAGGACTTAGCCTTTGCCAATAGCCAGTAGACTGTTTCTGCACGTATTGTATTTGTTAAACCTTGTGTATAAATTGCACAATGTTACCTCAAATTTAGTAATCCCCTGTTGCGATGTTCACCTAAATTTTGTTAGAGATCTCCGTGCTGGAGGAGGTTGGTTATACGTGCACTTGAAGGCATATACAAAGTACCTACTGGTTACGTGCAGAGGGTTGATTACGTTGTTTTAGTTGTACAGCGATCCAGTCACAAGACACGATATTGGAGATACAGGGTAGATGGTAGCTGCAAACGTTACAATTAAATTCACTTCTGCAAACATTAGTGGGCGGCTGAGACTTCGGATGCACCTAGGCAGTAGCATTATGTAAAATAGTATATTGCTGAAACAATTATGGAAGACACAACTTCATGATTATTTAAGAGTTGATTTTTTGAAGAATAGAAAGGGATAGTACCGAAGAATCTGGTTTATTTTAAAAAATATTTAGAAATAATTTCTATAAATATTTCTCAAGCTGCAAAGCTGTCTCCTCGTAAATGCCTGTTGATTTAGCAAGGAATCAGCCAGACAAAAAAAATCTGGAACAAAAAAAAATTATGAAATCATAAACAAATTCTTTTTCGAATCTAATCTTGCTGACAGATCATAGGATAACTTTCAACACCTCGAAAGTCTTCACCTCTCCCAAAAGTCATTGTTTTGGGAAACCAGTTTATTTCCCGGTACCTACCAATGACGTCTCACTGATACGTCATTGATACTTACAGTTTACAGCAAGTCAATTTGGATGGACATGTATCACCTCACATCGCTTTTCAAGCGCGACAGACTTTCACCTTTGTGAGAGATTGTTTATTGAAAATATTTAAGCGTGGGAAATACCGAATTAATATGCTTTACTCCATTTTTGCAATTAAAATACTCCCTATGCCAGTTATTGTGTGATAGGATATGAATAAATTCACAGTTTTATTTGTCTATACACATTGTATGCTCACAACGCCGTTTCATTATAAAATATAAACAAACAGGTAGAACTGCCGTGATACTTTCATCTAATTGACATATTGCGCATTAAATATTTATATAATACAATTTCTGCAGTAGATCTTCCTAAGAAGACCAAAATTATTATCTTAGAGGCATAAAAAATCATTATTTACGCTTAAACAGATCAATTTTATGTAAAAACCAGAGAAGGTCCATTTAATGAAAAATCAAAAATAATGTGTTTCTGAAGAATTTATGAATAAGTAGCTATGAATTCTTTCTTCTTCTGCGTCCATAAGTTGCGGGACTGTTCAATGTCAAAACTTACCACATTCAAACCATTTCAGCGTATTTATTTATTTTCAAGCTCATCTAACTTTGGCTTGAAACCTTCTTCATATGCAATGAATGATTTTTCACACCTAATTTGGCGTATTTCTTAACTATTCATCAGTTACGTTTAACAACTATCTTGAGTTTTGATTAGTTTGCTACATTCAACCGAATGAAGTTAGATTTGCTCCATCTTACACATTATCGATTGTTTAAAATATAATTACATCACTGTCATTGATTAGGTTGACGTCACTAAAAGCCAAATAACTCACAGAGGAGCTTGTAAGAGAAGTTCATTAACGCTTCATAATTAGATGTTAATCCCTAGAGATGAACATCCTAAGGTAGTTTTAAGAGGAAAGGTTCTAATCAACATATGACCTAAACCTACTTGACTGTGGAGCTACAGGGTGGTGAATATTTTAATAAAACTTCAAACTAAAATCAGTGGCGTACCACTATTTTTCATAAAATACCCCATACGGACGCAACTGGTTAAAGAATTAAAAATATCTATTATAGATCAAGATATGACTATTAAACTGCTTGTGCCAAATCTATGAAAAAATGCAGAATATTACTAATTTTGTAATAAGAAAAAACAATTTTTTTATTTGAACTTTTAACCGTTAATATTCAAATTCACGCCCTTGAGGATAAGCATTCAATTATGTATTATTACGAGGAAAGTCCTGAAAAATTTCATACAGTGAAGTTTAGCATCCTCAAGAAGAGTTCTCATAGTCAGGTGGCCAATACAAATCGAATTCCTCTGAGAAGTTTCCTTTACCATATATCAAAATTCTTTTCCATAGAAATGGCATGTATGAAATATTCAAACGTATCAAAGTTTCCGACATGATTTCTATTTGGAATAAGATGTACTGGTACGTTAACTCTGAATAGTTTCAGACGTTCCTTGCGTCAGGCATACCATCTACCTATCTATTCTCTACTCTACGTTTGACCGGGCACACACGATGCACTGAGTTGTATATATCAGGTATACCGGGTGGCCCATTTAACTTGAGACAGCCGTATAGCGCGGAAACGGGGAGTTTTTTGATGAAAAGGTTCAGATAAAAGATCTTTGGGGGAGATTATTCAGTATTTTAGTATTTATTAGACCAGTAAAGATCTACAGTAAATTATACAAAAAAAAGTAAAACCTTGCAAAGATAAACACAGTTACCTATATGCAAGTCCAGTTACGAGGAAAAGACATAATAAAAAAAAGCTTACACATTTACTTAAAACTATAAGTTTTCTTCATTTTAGCTATCAAGAAAATTTCATATTCTAATAAATTAGATTTATTTGCACATTCGTAACAGTAATAAAATTCAGTATTCAATTAGATTTTATCCAATTTTTCAACATTTTTATATATGATCTTCCAACTAGATACAATTCTTTGTAATCATTTGGCTATTTAAAGTCTGGATTGCTTTTTTATACGGGCTTTGTCACTTACTCTTTTCTTATTTTTTGGAACAATTAAACTTTTACTTCGAGTAATACTGGCTGAGGTGAGATATCTATTTTTCAAGGAGGTATAGTGGAATTTCAACGCTTCAAAAGTATACTAGTTATTCTAAATTCATAGGAATCTCGTTTACAACAAAATTATTTTTATTGACTAATTGTAGTAATTTATTTTGTAGATTTTGCAATAGGTTTATATTATTTTTATAAGGTCCACCCCATGCTAGTATTCCATAACTTATGATGCTATGAAAAAAAGAATAGTATATGATTCTTAGCGTTTCTGTTGGCATTAATTTGGCAATTTTATAGGAAATATAGACTAGATATTTAGTTTTTTGTATGATATATTGAATATGCTTGTCCCTCTTTATGTTATGGTCAAATACAGTACCTAGATATTCACACTTTTCTACTCTATCTATAATAGTCAACGATGACTTTTATTTTCGAAATTGACAGCGTTTTGAAAGTTTTTTTTAAGATCAAAGGAAAATATATTTTTCATTGCATAATCCTGATCTACAAAAAAAAGCAAATACCTATTAACATTTTTTTCCAAAACAATTACAATTTAAATAGATAAAAAATAAAACATTTTCTCTTTTTCGAAATGTTTCTATGGAAACCCAGCGTTAAACACCGCCGTTTTCATTCCTGTGGAACATTATTGTCTGACCCGTATTTTCTCAGTGGGCAAGAAGTTCAATAGAATTAAATAGAGTTTTTTCCTTTCGTTTGTTGTTCTCAGATGAATCTGGTTTTACAAACCATGGTGAAGTGAATCGACATAATATGCATTACTGGAGTGTGGAAAATCCGCGGTGGTTGAGAAAGTGGAACTTCAGCGTCCTTTGTTGGTTGATGACAGTTTGATCGGTCCATATTTTATTGAAGGAATATTGGATGAGCAGAAATATGGAGACTTTCTACAACACCATTTAACAGAGTATGTGGTTTCAACATGATGACTCGCCTACTCATTATGCCAGAATTTTCCGGGAAGTGCTGGATCGGGAATACCCTAATCGATGGATTGGATGAGGTGGTCCCAATATGTGGCCTACTAGAACTCCAGATTTAATCACTCTAGATTTCCTTTTATTGGGCCACCCAAAAGTTGTTCATTCGCAAAACTCCCGCTACATTACAAAATATGATGTAACGCATAAGATATGCTTACGAGTATAGAGCAAACAATAGCGAAACTCGACTTGGGTATCATGAAAACTTTAAAAACAGATTTATGAGTGTATTGATGTTGGCGGGCATAATTTTGAAAATTTGTTATAATAAATTCAAAGGTTTCCCATATAAAAATTATGTTATTTATAACTTCGTGAGAAGTAAAGCATATCTGACAAACCATGTAATTATTGCAAAATTTATAAAAAGAATAAATATTCTATTTTTTATTTACTTAAGTTGCAATCGGATTTCAAAATTTTGTGAACAAAGATATTTGTTTCTTCTCGCAGAGTATGATGTAATAAAAAATATACGTTGCCATTAAAAACATGGTTGACCTTGAAACAAACCTTAAAATGCTGTCAATTTCAAAAAGAAAAGTCATCGGTAACTCTCCATTTCACTAAACTTTCGGCTGTCTCCAGATAAATGGACCACCCGGTATATTTAGACCACTCTAGACTCTGTCTAAAACTGATTTAAAGAAATCAATATGCAGCGATCCATAGTTACAGATTGATTTTGAAAGAGAAATATGAAAGAACGGCATCTAGGAATGTGACAGTTTTATTTTTAGTTGTAGAGTCTACTTGTAATTGGTTCACAGTTTTTATACATAACCTCTCTCCAGGCAAGGTCCATGAAGATGACTTGAACTGAGGAGTCCATTTCGATGTGATGTCCATAAAGACAGTTAGTAAATGATCACCTTAGGGTAGAGTTTTTTTTATTGAGTAGACCTCCATTCCGCCAAGAGCGGTGCATATAACAACAGGAACTTAAGAAAAGATAATTGCCAAGTTTTGCATCTGCCAAAAGAAGTACAGCTGGAATTTTTGTAGCTGTAGTCATGAAATTTCAAATTTCAACAGTTTGTACATGGTTCTACAGTCCCGACTCGCAACTGATTCCCGTTTAGAACTGAATCAGAATTTTAACGTGAAACAGATGTTACTAAATATGCCTGAACGCGTAACACTTTTTATCTGTGAAACCTTGCGTAGTGTCATAGCAAGAAACTATGGCACTAAGTAACTGAAGAGCAAAAAGCCTCCCTACTGAAGGCATTTCTCGCGCATTTAGCCCAAAATTTTGTGCCTATGTAGAATGCAATCCTCGCTCACTCCTCGGTTATCTTGCCCTAGCTACAACCCTGACTTGCATGGGCGATGTCAACCAGTCGTTTCCGCGAGCAGATACGCCGAGAAGGCAATATAGGGCTATTTGAAGTCCATGTTGCAATATCGGCTTTTTCTCTTTATGACTAGTAATATATGTTACTATATCTGTATTGAAAGGATCTTGAGCATGTCAACAATAAAAATCAGTGACAGGATAACGCACAATTTAAGACAACCTTGCTACTTGATTTTATAACTAACGAAGCTAATAATAAATAGAAGCAGTTTTATTGCAAAGATATCTAGGATATATGTTTCTTCATCCATTATCTGAACCATTTATTTTAGGCTGCTTCATTACACATTAAAGTAACAGATCTGCTTTCATTTGGAGTACCGTGCACTTAAATTTCCATATGTATTAAAAAGCATTTCCAGCAAATGTTGATATCTTTGGTACCAAGTATCAAATCAAAAGTTCATGGGTAGTCGGTTGTCGATACTCAATGTTGTTTGCTTTCTGTTCCCATCAAATATTTTTTAGTAGTTTTTTACTATTTTTTTTATTGAAACATATATGTGAAGATGATGTATTAAAGGTCTACACGTTGAAAATAAATAATAACAGTGGCCGAATCTCCACGAATGTCTCAAGTAGATGACGCAAGTCTATTTCTCAGCTGAGGTACCGGATGGGCATTCATTTTTTGATATCAGAATCTATTGCTTCCAATTTCAACTGACGCCGTTTACATTTCCAAGTAGTGACCTTTCAGTCATAGACGAGAACATCTCTGCCATTGACTGTCACTTTATTCAGTTTTTCTGAAGTTTTGTGCAAGGTACATACCAGAATGTGTACCCATAGGGTTATGATAAAATAAGGTATATATTCTAGAGAATTGAATATTATTACCAAGCTAAGTTATCAGGAACATGAAGGAATATATAATAATGGACTTTCCTGTCTCACTAACAGTGGTTAATGTTATATAACATTATTCATTTTCTTTTAATTCTCTCTAGAGACTCGACCAAAGGGAGGTGTCTTCGAGATTAAATCCGGGCTCCGGGAGGAGATCGACTGACATTCGGCTACCTTTGAACATGCAAAGAAAAAAAGGGATACCCTCTGAAAGCTTGGGCTCCTTTCTAACACCTATGTCCTTTTTAAAAAAATCCACCCCTACCGTCTTTTGAACACCATTTTTCAAATATATTCACAGTCAGTAATCTGCTGGCTTCTCCATTATGTCTCCTGAAAAAATCTTACTATTAATAGGAGATAGATCCTACTTACTTTTTGCTACTACATAGCTGGATATCTTCAAATTATGAAAGACTTATAAGTATAAATATTGAGGTTTTGAAAACCTCATAGCTATTGAAATCAATCAGTAACTTTGACGCATCAAGCAGATGGTGTAAATACGCACTGAAACAGTGTTGTGTTTAATAATAGCTGCTCAAACACCTAATCAATTTTCACAATTGTTTACTTGGTAATCCGCAAGACTAGGCAGTAAATAAACCGATATACAGGGTGAGGTATATAACAGGTATTTTGAGTAGGCTACAATATTTCGCTGGTGATAGTTCTATTGTCAGTTTTATGTGCATCAATTAACGCAATTTGATTATATAATTATCAGCACATTTGTGTGATCGAAAAGTTTGCCAGTGAATCTGTTGTACAAGTTTGAAGCTGGTATCGTCGCCAATTTAATGTTCCAGAACACGGGAGGAGGCAAATTTACATTTATGTAAGTGGATTTCTTATAAACAGAATTACCATTACGAGCCCGCGGAAATCCACAAATGCTTCATGAGAAATCATTGCACGATCTTAGAGTCATGGCTTGGTGTGGCGTTTCCACGTTTGATATCGTGGGAAGATTATTTTCGAAAACAAAAACATGTAATGGTTACCCTCAAAAGTGATTGGTGATATAAAATTATAGTTCAGTTCAAAACACAGAATACAAATACATTGACAAATAATCTACACGCTCCTGATAGCGCATAACAGGATGAAGGGGGCCACATGCCCGTGATACCCTTAAGAGATTTTTTTGCTGTAGAATATACGAAGTACCCCTCCCCCCTTACCGATCTGCCTCCCTTCGACAACAAACGTTCAAAAAATGACATACGGGTAGGCTTTGAGGCTCTTGTCTCTCGGTGATCGGTCCTCATAATCTGCTTCCCTGTCGAAATTATTAAAAAAGTGTTTGGAGCACATCTGTTGCTCTTTGAAAAATCCGCTGAAACCTGGATATGTCATCTACCTTCGCCCTGAACGTGGGTATCTTGTTACCAATGCCTTTATCATGTGATCTACCGCTATATATGTAATTATGATAGTGTTTTTCCACACTAAACCATATGATTTTGTATCACGAAAAACACAAACATATTATTTATTCCACGTAACCCAACTAAAAACTCCTATTTCTAATGTACCTACGTTCTAAATTAAATTTCCATCTCACGTTTATTAAATTCATTATCAGTATAACCTTCGGAAGCGCAGTGAAAGGAATGTTCTCCTAATTTTCCTACATAAGTGTAAAAACCCATTATCTCCATTAAGATTCGTGAACTCTTAATACCCTACAGCTCTAATAACGATATTTCAAAGGCTCACATTCATTCTGAACAAATACGTGGGTTTTCTTTCAAAAGGGTTATCAAAAGAGTTGAATCAGAACGTTAAATGATTCAGTCACGCTAGATATGGAATGTATAAAATAAATTAATATAACTCATGCATGTATACACGCATCCTCTAACGTCTGAGAAAAATATTTATACAAAAGGTATATAGAAGTATTGCAGGTTTATGAGATCACTTCCTTTGTAGTCTCTAATTCACCCTATCAATTACGTCATTTTTGATTAATACTATTGAGCAGCAACTTTGCTATAGCAAGTGCTCCAATAAAACTATCAGTTTTATCTTCACCTACTGGATGATATTGTAATTCCTTATCAAATACTTTGTTGAAGAAATTTGTTCCCAAAAATTCTTCAAGGCTATAATATAGCACAGGTACAAAGGCCTACTCGCCTAAGGTGCTACAGCCTTTCCAAATCTCGTCTCAAATCCAATTGTGCTTCAATAAATTTCGTCCAAAACACCACAAACACGACAGAGTTTCACCACAGCCTAACCAGTTACGAGAGTCACGCTGAAAGTTCTTAGATACAAAAAACTACAAGGTTATTTTAAAAAACTTTATTCTGTTTTTTCAATACATTCTCCTCGTAACTCTTTTTTTGATCTTACGGAATAAGAAGAAGTCACACGGTACTAGGTCCGGAAAATAAGGTGGTGAGGCAACAATTTGACATCCTGTTCAGCAAAAAATAGAGTGTTCTAGCGGCGCCGTGGGCGGGTGCGTTGTCATGGTGCCATTGAATACCCCGCAGACCAGTCTTTGGACAGCTCTTGCATAGTTCTTGGAAGACTATAGGAACACATTTGGTTATATCCCATTCGGAAGTAACTGTCCTTTGATTTCCCAAGGATACCGTTGATGTATCCACTTAAAAAAAAAGATGTGACCATTTTCTTTCCAATACTCTTGGAACGACGAATTTTCTTTGGAGGCTGCTTACTCTCAAAGCACCAAACTAATGACTGTTGTTTAGTTTCGGGATCATAATGATATAACAATGTTTCGTCTCCGGTTACGATATTAAAAATGTCTTTTCTGTGCCCATTATCATATTTTTTAATTATAAACTTGGCCCAATAAACTCTTCTTGCTTTTTGCTCACTGGTCTACAAATGTGGCACCCATCTGGAACACCGCTTCCTTAGGCGAAGGTGATCATGAATGATTGTTGGGACTGCTGCCGATCCAATCCCCAGAGAAACCTCAATCTCGGTGTAGGTTATATGTCGATCTTTTTTCACCATATTTTACACAGCTTCTACAATTTCCGGAGTAACAGCATTGGGCGGTCGACCTGTGCGAGGTTCATCATCGAGTGAGACGCGGCCCTTTTTAAACTTAGCAAACCAATTAAAAGCTGTACCCCTAGAAGGGACAGAGTCCTCAAAGCAACTCAGTAAACTTTCGTGACATTCCGCTTATTTTAGTCCCTTCCCAAGACAACTACTGAACGATTCAAACGCTGCCTTTGCGCGTAGGCTCTTACAACTTTATACAAAATAGCTGCGTGCTCAAACTTGTTCAAACTTGTATAGATTAGGACTTTCAGCGTGACCCTGGTATTTCTACACTCAACACTTGATGAAACAGTCTTAATCTTCTCATTAAGATACTAATGAAGTTTGCGAAACATATGCCGGATGTTGCTAAAATTGGTTTAGTTATTAATACAACTTTTTTTAATCGAGTTGAAGTATGGATTGATAACTTTCCTTATGCGCGCTTTATGTATGTTCTATGATATCAAATATGTTAACTTTTGCCTGAATCTACAGAGGCCGCAGTCTGTAACATCGAAGAAAACTATCCCTATTCACATTCTGCAGTGGAAATATTCCAGCAAGCTATCTCGCTTAATAACACGAAGTCGTCAGTTACAAAACACCAAAGTCGCCCAACGGTAAACCTCAAGAGGTGGAGCTTCAAACAAGCATCTTCTAAAGGTCATTCATCAGGAGAATCTAAGCATTTCGGTATGAGCTGCAGGAGAGTTTCTAACCGATTTGCAGCTCTCCTAGAGCGCAACAGGATTTCTGCTTTTGCAAGGAGTTTTCTATAGAACATCGTGTCGAACCCTTCTGCTCGACTCACAGCACATCTCCCGCGCTATGATAGATCCATGATGGCATTCCCTAATAATGACGTGATATTTAATAAGGGTCGCGGGCAGACTTCGACCTACACAGGTCCGAAAAACCGCTTTATCGCTTATGCTTTCAAGGATTCACGGGATTAATGAAATCAAAAGTCTTGTATGTTTTCTCTCCTAGTGGCGTTTTTCACAGACCAAATTTAGCGACCCACTCCCTGTAATCAATCAGATGCGAGAGATGAAGGAGATTAAGCACTCAAAGAGATTAAGTTCGCCTTTTGTTAATCATTCTTACTTCCCACATACATGAGGGATGAAGAGACTTGATTCAGGACCAATCAAGGTTATCATATTGCGGCTGCTCATAGTGAAGTATTAATAGTGTTGTGAGTGGATATATTTTCGCTGAAAATATTTCCATAGAAAAAATACTCTGCGTCAAATGAGGTGACCTTGTATTTCACTTGCTGTGTATCATTTCATTGGAGATAATGATCGATTTTTTTATTTGTTAATTCACTTGATATTGATTGTAGAAATATAATCAATTACACTAAAATCGGAAGTTTTGGGAGTTTTGGAAATTATAAGCCTCCTTTTCAATATTTTTTATTGTATTCCATGCTCTACGGGTTGACCTTAAACATACTATCATCCATTTTCATCAATGATCTCTACACAAGTAGTCAGCTTTATGGCTCACCCAGAAGTCTGCACAAAAAATAGGAGGGAGCGAGTACTTTTTTGACCTTCTGCACTCCTGAAATGTGAAGCAGATTATATAGTATATTAATCTGCAATCACACGACGCCCCGGCAATTCATCTCAACCCAACCACCAAAAAGCAGGGCATTAAATTAATCTGAAACGTTAATTATCCCCATGCATAAACATGACGTTTGCGTATTTTACGGCGTACTTGTTCCGTGGTTCAAGTTCGATTTGGATATTCGTTTCTGTCATTAACGTAGTCAGAATAACACTTATTAGAGGGTTGTAGAAATCCTGTGGTGTTTGAAAGATAAATTAAGGCTAGCAGAAAGATTGTGCGGGGCGAATTATCTTGAAGGATAGTGCGGCTAAGGTTGCTATGCTCCGCCAAGGACTCGTCGGCTTTCAACTGTTAACTTTTTCGAAGTAAAGCCCTCTATACGAGCTCATGCTGAAAGTTTTTAGATACAGAAAAACTATTCTGTTTTTTCAGCATATTCTTCCCCTTAATCAGTACATTTACGCATTCGGTGAAACCACGTGTCAAATTCTTGTGAGCAACGTTCTTTTGAAAGGTTGCTAATTTCCTCAAATGCAGCGATTGTCTCTTCATCGGTAGAAAAATGGCGACCTCGTAACTTTTCTTTGATCTTAGGGAATAAGAAGAAGTCGCACGGAGCTAGGTCCGGAGAATAAGGTGGGTGAGCCGACAGTTTGACACCCTGTTCAGCAAAAAAGTCGAGTGTTCTAGCGGCGCTGTGAGCGGGTGCGTTGTCATGGTGCCATTGAATACCCCGCAGACCAGCCTTTGGACGGCTCTTGCATAGTTCTTGGAAGACTACAGGAACGCATATGGTTATAAACCATTCAGAAGTAACTGTCCTTTGATTTTCCAAAGCTACCGTTGTGATGTATCCACTTTTAGAAAAAAAGATGCGACCATTTTCTTTCCAAAACTCTTGGAATGACAGATTTTCATTGGAGGCTGCTCCCTTTCAAAGCACCAAACTAATGACTGCTGTTTAGTTTGGGGATCATAATGATCTAACCATGTTTCGTCTCCGGTTACGATATTAAAAGTGTTTTTAATGTGCCCATTATCAATTTTTTTAAGCATAAACTTAGTCCATTCAACTCTTGTTGCTTTTTGCTCACTGCTTAACAAATGTGACACCCATCTGGAACACCGCTTCCTTAGGCGGAGGT
Source organism: Bruchidius siliquastri (assembly GCA_949316355.1). Lineage (NCBI taxonomy): Eukaryota > Metazoa > Arthropoda > Insecta > Coleoptera > Chrysomelidae > Bruchidius > Bruchidius siliquastri. The sequence goes on along the minus strand of OX438537.1, from coordinate 5,937,035 downwards.
GATCATGAATGATTGTTCGGACCGCTGCCGATCCAATCCCCAGAGAAGCCTCAATCTCGGTGTAGGTTACATGTCGATCTTTTTTCACCATATTTTGCACAGCTTCTACAGTTTCCGGAGTAACAGCAGAGGGCGGTCGACTTATGCGAGGTTCATCATCGAGTGAGACCCGGCCCCTTTCAAACTCAGCAAACCAATTAAAAACTATAGCCCTAGAAGGGGCAGAGTCTCCAAAGTAACTGACTAAACTTTCGTGACATTCCGCTTGTTTTAGTCCCTTTTTATAGGCATACAAAATCATGGCTCGAAAATCGCGACTACCCGGTTCCATTTTCACGTTGAAATTCTAAACGCTTAGATGCATTCGAGACCGTGGCAAGGCAACTATTGAACGATTCAGACGATGTCTTTGCGTAAAATCACTTACAACTTTAGACAAAATAGCGGCGTGCTCAAGATTCTTGAAACTTGTATAGACTAAAGACTTTCAGCGCGACCTTCGTACATCTGTATTTTAATTTCCAGCTCAAGAAACACACAAACAAATAAGCAATTAAATCACCCCTAAGATCGTTTTTGCCATTTACAGGGCCAGTCAGTTTTATTGATACTACTTCAAGAGTAAGTTACATTATAATTACGTAATTGTTCTTATAGATAAACTATTTTAATTGCAGAAAAGCTATAGCACTCCAAAAGCGCTGCAAGATTATGAATCTCTATTATCTAAAACCTTGAAATAATATAAATCGCAACCATTGGGAAACAAACTTACCGGAAACCCATTCCATAACGCTCGCGGCTCGCTCGCGGAGTTCTTAGTTGACTTTAGGTATTATTAGAGCTAGCACCAGCCTTTCTTCTTCCTCAAGTTCAATCTCCTAGCGGAGGTTGGATATTATCATGGCAATCCTGACTTTGTTTGCAGCTGTTCTAAACAATTGATTTGACGTCATTCCAAACCAATCCCTCAAATGTTTCAGCTAATAGGTTCTTCGTCTTCCTTGGCTTCTCCTGCCCTTGATGTTTCGTCTTTAGCCTAGACTCGTTAGTATAACCTGGCGCTTTAACTGTAGAAAGCAATTGGTTGGTATATACGTAACCCAACATTAACGCTTCTCCTCAAGCGTCGCGCTTTGTGGCGCTGCCCATTAGCGACCTACGAAGTCAAAGTCCCAACTGTCAACAACGGTGAACTGATTTACAGCGACATCCCTTGTTCGTGGTAAACAGTATTTATGATGTACCGTTATGTTGGCTCATTCACGTCAGAATCTGAACTCTGATATCAAGTGTATGCTCTCCACTATGTATCAGACATGGTTCCATGTACCAAGTACCATGTCTCAGCCCCTGACCGCGAAAACAACCGAGCGCCTGTCTGTTGTCCGCCCCTGTACAGCCGTGGATATCTGGAAATGATACGGCACCCATTACCGCTTATATCTTCGCCGTAAATTGAGTTATAAATTGTCGTTAGTGGTCTATATAGGAAGGATGTGTGGAATGGATAATGTCTAATTGAGGCACCCCTTTTCTGATGTGTTTTTGATGGAATCGCTGCATGGCGGCAAGCAACAGAATCAGGTTATTGCTTTATTCATATAAAACTCAAAGGAATATGAAAGCTCAGTAGTCAGATAACGTTTCATCAAAACTTCATGTATTTATGACTTGCTCGATTTTCATTTTTTTTTAGAGTGAAACGTTGGATATGAAAAGTAATAAAAAACTAACCTCACCTGGATATATTCCCGTAACGCCCTTGTAACATCATATTGCCCCTAAAGTGTTCAGTATAGCTCTACAAGCTTACAGTTACAGTAGAGTATAGTGGTATTATAGATTGTTATATACATATCTCAAGTGAAAGTATTATAGGAACATTCTTCTACAAGTCGTACTGCCCTTTGGCATCTTTGCGAGGCCAAATTGTACCGACACCTCTTAGACACCTTCTAGGCAATAGCCGAATTATGCATTTTTATAGCAGACCACAAATATGGTGGAGAGAAAATAAATGTGTTTACGAAGGACAAGGGACGTTGCTGTAAATCAGTTCACCCCCATGACATAGGGGTCATATATCGCTGCTATTAGATAGTATCTAAAGATGCCAATGCGCAGAGTCACATTTTGGGAAACATATTATCATGTCATTACCTAGGATAGCAAGTAATTGCTCTTTACTATCAGGCTGCCAAGGGCGAGTCTATGCAAAAACATACCTGTTTATATTACACCACATGTATGAGTAAACACTTTGGAAAATATATAGCAAAAGCTAATAAAAAGAAGTCAAAAGTCGCTACGATAGAATCTCTATTCGGTCTTCCTGCGAGGTCAAATAATAAATGTCACGTCGCCAGTGCACTTTCAGCATGAATGGATTCGCGTGATCCAAAGCTTTTAGATGCCCCAAAAGGATGGAGCTTCAAAAAATCTGTGCACGTATACTTTTCAACTATCCGGTTCCATTACATTACAGCATGTTAGAAGACCCCAAAATTGAATCTGACCATTTGGCAGAGTTCCCCTTTCTAACAAATTGAACCACTGTCGATATGTGTCACACTATCAGAAAACGGTCCTTACTGGCTAAAAGCATCATCCGGTTTTCATCTATAGATCCTTTGTACGTTTGTATTTGAGCAAAGTGCTTATTCCATATCTAGGGCATAATAACATGTTTGTGGTTATACGGTAACTTCTATGCAATTGTGTCAATTGAGAAATAAGGATTTGGATTGTATTTTGGGACTTCTTTTATAATTTCAATAGTTTCGATATTTTAAAGTCTTCCATAAATTCTGGTATTCCCAAAAATGACTTCTAGTGGACCATTAAAACGTTATCCAGCTAAAATACAATAATCCGTAGTAGTCGTTGCTAAAACAGGAACAGAACAAATTAGCTCCTCTAAAAATAAAATAAATTAATGACATGACATGCAACATAAAAATTTAAAAAGTTCAAATTTGTCTTAACCATTCGTAATGAATCGAAAATGTATTGTATCCAAAAGTCGGTTGTATCGTCAAGTCCAGAACTAATGAAGGTTAATCCATTATTTATGTGTGTTTTGAAGGCATATTTGTATGCAATCATCTAAGCCTAAGAAGTAGGAAAGATTACTGGGATCAAAATTTATATACCTATGGATCTTCTGCTAGAGAGTAATGATGAAGAAAGAATATATCTGATCCATTTTTAAATTGGATTGTAGCTGGAAATTTTCATTTTAAGGTGTCATTATCTCATCTCATCTACTAATCAAAAAATATATGAATCCTAATTTTGGGCCCTCCAAAAAAAAAAAAGGAATATGAAAGAAGCGTCTTTTATTTTTTCTTGCATTTTTATAATACACTGCACCTATTTTGAAATTATACATCTTTTCGACCCACAGTAGTAACCTAGTGTCAATTTTTGAGTCTATTGTCAATTTTTTCAACATCCAAATATTCTTTTCATAGATACAGAAAGGCCAAAGGCAGACAGACTGGCGTATATGAGTTATATAAACGTTTCGAATATAGTTGCTCATATAATTTTGCAGATATGTGAATCCTAAAGCTCTTAAAGATCATTCATTAACAGTTTTCTGGAGAAATATATATTTTTTTTGTCAATATGCGACACTGAACCATTGCCATATAATATAACGTTCTATATTTATATCTTTTTATTTCTCATATCGAAATACTAAGCTAACATTTGTCCACTAGACCAGCTTGCTCCCTCACAGAGGCTTCATTCAGTCCAAAATAAAGATACCTAATATCATTACTATTATAACGATCTCTCTAGAAAATGTTTTCTGCAGTTTGAATCAGATTAAATGTTTATATTCCGAAAATAATGGAAAAGGGGATGATTCAGTAATACTAAGAAAGCCATATTGAATAACATATGATAAGGAACTACAACCAGTTGAGATGCGACTCAAGGGAACAATATTTTTCCATGATCGACACCTATATCTAAAGGGTATACGTGTCTGTGTAAGGGCCATACATTGCCAGTGTATGTAATCTGGGTTTTTTTCAGAAGCTTGCTTTTAGTAGCAAGTGGAAACGTTTAAGGGAGGATAATAGATAATGCAAATTGATGTTCCGCATATATAAGTTCTGTGGGGTGACATCTGAGGGCAAGTATCTGAATAGAAGTGTAATATAGGGAAGGAGTATAGACTGGAGCCGTATGGTATGTCGTTATTACGTATATATTCATGAGCTTTGACTATTATTATTATCCAATGAAAAAAGGCAAACTGTCGATTATTAGAATCAAATAATTTATAGTTTTTTTAGACTTACCCGTTCTCTAATGTTCTGAGGAAACCTAATCTGGAGTACAAAATGAATTTGATGCCTTCACATCTTTAACATTTGTTACTATAATCTTTCTAAGGATATGATTTTAACTTGATAAGAATCATGTACAACTTCTTATCAACAATTTCACTTTTAAAAAATGGCACGAAGTAATCTGACTCTGTACTTCATATGCAGTACTGAATCTCTAAAATTTTCGTACTGGTTGAGAATATAAACGGTTTAATTACTTCAGTTAAATATTTTTGTATAATTCCGATACATCAACTCTTTGTTGTTAAACTGATACCATAGATTAAGAAACACAGTGTGAATCTACTTGACAAACATTTAACATCGAAAGGATGTTGCTAGCTCGAGCGTAATTTCATATATCGATTATAGCACTAAAAAGGGTAAACTTATTTTTTGTCATTTCGTCGACTACGACATCAGATAATGTAACAGCAAAACAATAGAAATTGAATGTCAATAAAACTCCCTTTTTGTTCTGTGCAAATACATTAAAATCACCGCTTCTCTCCCTTTTATATTAATTGGAAGCAAACTGAGGCGGCGGCTTCGACTCAAATTCCACATTCCACTTTATCGCTTCTTTAGTTACTGAGATTACTACGCGTACACTAGCTACAGGGATAATAGGAATACCGTATATTACCGGAAGCTTGAAGGAAAAATAGAGTCAAGTAGATCGACTGAGTACTCAAGCCTAGCACGCCATCGTCAGGGAGAAAAAAATATTGGGCAGCAGCCACCTTGATATCTTGTTAGGGCCCCCTTAAGCTCGGATTAAAACTTTATAGGAAATATTTTCTTTCCGTGACAACATTTTCTATGATTCCATTACGCGGCGAAAACGCCTTTCTATTCCACTATATCCGATGGAAATTTTCGGCTGAATCCAATGCTGGAAGGTGCCATGTACAGGAAAAGTTCAGATCCTGGGGTGCTAGAAACTTTTTTTTCAAGCTGACCATATGTCGTTTTTGGGCAATTTGAGGAGAGTTCATACCGAATCCGACCTCTGTTTCCAAGCTGGACCTGAGTGAGGGCCCCGGAAGGACATTTTGGTACTTTACCATTTTCAAATGAACATTTGGACTTTGCTTTGTGGTTAAGTGTAAGAGTAGCTGATAGCTAAACTTCGCCACAGATGTCAACACTATATAATATGTACATGTTGTGCATTGCTAATAAAGGCGAGTTTATTATTATTATTATTCAGTAACATATAAGTGTACCAAGATTCGTTCTTTATGGAAGTTTTTGAATGCTACGAATCTCCGTTCTGAGGAAAGAAATATTTTCAAGGAATGATTCAAATCTGAGAGGGTTCATTCACTTGTCCCAGGCGAGGGCTAATCATCGAATTTCATTACTGAATTTGGGTAACTATGTACCGAGTTTCTCTGACCTGATCCATTTCTGTTTAGATCTAAGGGTGGCCCGGGGATGTCAGGATAGCCATTTCTAAAATACGAAGTACAAGGTCAACCTACTTAACGTCATTATATAATTTACGTAATTGATATCTCCTATTCATAAAAAATACCAGCACAAATGGAAATGATTGACAGATTTTCGTGATCTATATACGAGCATCATCATTCGAAAATTTTCGCTATTACTATGTTTTCCTTGCTTGAGCGTGGGAAATAAAACCTGTAAAAGGAAAACCCTAGAGGCAAACTGTAGGTACTAACAAGGAAATCGCTGGCTGGTTTGCCAGCCGTGAACGTGGAGGGAGGCTCAATACAAGAGTCATCTGCGTTTATGCTTCTAGGGGTTAATAGCTACAATTACATGTTCTGGCTCGAGCATGTTGCCAGTCTTGGTCTGCCTCCCAGAAACTAGGGATTTTCCGCCGCCGCAGGAAATTATATTCACCAAAACACTGCTGCTACTACAAGACTCAGAGCTGAAGCACTGCTCAAGCTTCTGAATTCAATCCAGAGACAAGCAATACTTCTACGGAATACGCCTGAACAACAGCCTAATACAACTGGCCTTCTCTTCTAGCTTCTACCATGACATCCACATATATTAGACCAAGATATATCTTATGAACCACTTTCAAGATTCTTAAAGTTATAGGCTGAGCTTTCTGGAAGTTTATTCTCCGATGATTTAAAGCTAACGGCGTTTTAAGATCAATGTGAGCAGACATTCATTCTTCCACAACGATTCTGCATTGTATATTAATGCAGCAATGGTAACAAATGGAGCTGTCACAAACGATCTAATTGCGACACAATTCGAACTCCATTAGAGCTTCGAACCAAAATTAAAAGCGAGGGAAACGAGTTTTAAAATTTACCGGACGCGGATGTAAAAAAATGCTGTTGCCCTAACGAAGTTCAATTTCAATATATAGTAGTAGTAGTATAGTAGCCAGATACATGTATCCAGTAAAGTTGCAATAAAGAATTATAACACAGTTAATTGCTTTTACTGAGACTAACCAATACAGGGTTAGTACAAAACAAATAAAGAAAAATTGAGTATCATCAAAATATAGGTATGAGTAGTAGCAGTAGTAGTAGTATTAATGGGGAGGCGAAGCCTGGTAGTTGGGCCACCTTTGCTTTTGCCAACCCCGACTCTTAGTGTCGAACCTTCCAGACCTTTTAATAAAGATCATGATTTCCGACCATTCCGCTAAGTAACACACACCTGTCAAACTCTGCTATACCGAACACCTCAGCACTTGATTGATAACTATATTTTTTATAGTAGCTCTTGGTACTCATTTATTTGTACCTATATTTGTGAGCCATCTTATTTAATTTCGTTATTTTTTGTTATTAGCTATCAAATTACTATAAAAATATATACAAAAAGGTTTAATATTTAGCCTTTTTGACCGTCTTTAGTCATCTTATAGCTATCATCTAACAGCGGAACATAATTCAGTTTAGGGGGGCTATTTAATAGGATATTTTCAATCCAAATTCGCAACACCATAACCAATTGCCGTTCCGAAGGAATACTGACAATCACAATGATCAGGCACTTGCCGATGAAAATAGCCGCTTGTATATAGGAACACTTTAATAGGCCGCTGTGTATCTTTTACGCATCTTTCACATGCCATTTCCAGTCACGTATAAAACTCAACCAACACTGAAACAGCAAGAGCCCCATTAAATTCCTGCCCAACCTATCAAATAAAAAAAGGAACATATCACCTGAGTTCCCCTCACTAGCTATAACACGAAAACCAGCACGCCATAAAAAAGCAAAGAATCAAATAAACCCTGAAATCGCTTAAACTGCCTACTAAAGCTAGCCATACACATGCTTGCCTCTAAAAAGCTGGTTGAATTGTGCAATGGCAATACTCTAAAAATAAAAAGTTAGATCGGATTTGGAACTGTAGATTGTTGGAGATGACATTAAAAAATGATGAAAAACTAATTCTTAATTATTTCGAAGATTCTCAAAATTCAATTGAATAATTTTCATATCATTTGCTATATTTCCAAAACTTACTTCAAGGGAATCGGCAGCTATAAAATTAAAATCAAAATGTTCAATATACCGATAAAACTGCACTTGATATACAGAGTCTGCTCGACATTTTTTTAAGAGGCTAAATATCACTTCCTTCATTAATCATTATTCTTATAGAATTTTTTTTAGCAAGACTATGCACACATTTTCATATTGTTAATTGGATCTTTCCCATCCGCAGTTGTACTCACATAAAATACGAAATAATACCGAACAAAACAGGTTTTTAGTTATATAAGCAGAAATGCTTTGTCTTAATTCAAAAATGCCGGACACCCCCCCCCCATTTCTGGCTTCGTGCTTGCGAGCATTAATGAAATGTTTAGTAAGCAGCAACATTTTTGGCGTGCTACATATCTGAACAATATATATATATATATATATATATATATATATATATATATATATATATATATTGTTGCATCACGTTGCATTGTGTAACATGAGCTAAGTACAGCCTAGGTCCGTCTCTATTACAACTCCTTAGAGCGCCATCAACGTATCCTACGTATTCCCCCATTGTTCGTCTCATTTCTCTGAGGTATTGATCTTGATTTTTCATCAAAAAGGTTCTATAGGATACATGGAAGCCATTTAGACACATTCTCAGATACTAGGTATCTCACAACTCAATCATGATTCTAACATGTTGGAAATACCATACTAAAACTAGAACCATACTAAACTAGATACATTTTTTTATATGAGATGTTTTTCTGTGAGCCTATTAATGAAGGATCCAGATTTTATCTCACACGATGAAAGGCAAGACTTATTGAAAATGTTGATCGATCCGTCCAACAAGAAACAATAATTAAAATGGTGATTTTTTATCTAAATGAAAGAAATTTACTTTGAAATTTACTATGGCATTGACATATATTGATCAAGTGTCTCTACGGTAACAGCGTTTTGTTTTCAGATTAAAACCTAGCGCGGTCCATGAATTGCTGAAATGCAATTCCATTGTTGATACATCCAATATAAAGGATACAATGCAACATCACCCCATGAGGAGAACACAGCCCGTCTTTGTCTTGTCTCTCATAAGACAGGAAGCTTTGTGTTTAATATTGAAGGATCTATAAATCTATATCGACGTTATACATCATGCCCAACACTGATGAAATTACATAATTCCGGACATTCTATTGTATCAGACTCAAACAATACTGATGCTAAAAATAGCTGTATGATAATGACTAAATAAAAGTTTGCAAGGAGAACAAAAAAAACAGCACGAGTCTATCTTCGAAAAAATAAGAAAAAAATAGCTCCATAATAACATATCCAAAAACTGTAACCCTGTTCAGCCACATTTATGAAAAATGTCTGTTTTTTGTCACCTCATGCGGTATATCGTAAATAGTGTTTAGGAAGAATAAGGGATGACGCTGCAAATCAGTTCACCCTTTGACTTCATAATTTGCAAATGGCCGTCGCCATAGTGCGCGACGCTTGGAGATATGTGTTAATGTTGCTACCACATCCTTCACTGGATTACGTATTACCACCCAATTGCTGTCTACAGTTAGACCGACAGGCTATACTGACGAGTAAAGGCTAAAGACGAAACATGCATGTCTATAGCAGTTCTGATTCATAGTGGAGATATTACAATAATTATTAGGAGTATTATTAATACACATATGGTTTAATTAACCTCCTAAATATTCATAAAATAGCACTCACACAAAAGGTAGGTCAAGAACTCTTTGCTTACCTGAGCTTTTTCCATAGGTCACCTTTTCATTATCATAGGTGAAGGTAAGGATATGAAGAATACCTAAAAAAAATATTCGTAAACTACTAATAGATGACGCTTCCTTCGTTTATTTACTTAAAAAAAATCTCATTCATAAATTCATTTATATCTATAGTCAAACATGACTTTGGGCGAGGGGACCAGCGGGGAGAGGGGAAGGTAGCAAGATGGCCGCTTGATGGGGACCGTAATTTCTGTTTGCAAACATCGATGACATCTGGATGAATCACGAAATTTGACATGGCGGGAATTTGAAAAAGTACACAATTATATTTACTTACTGATGGAAGGTTACATCTGCAGCTTCAGCCTGGGTGCTGAACAGGATACACACATAACAATATTTCATCATTTTGGCAACAATAAGCAAAATTCAAACCAGATCAAACAGAGAAAATGAACAAAAACTACGATGTCTGATTCGAACGCTCACATCAAAATTCAAAGCGGTTGACAGTGACCTGACGTAGACGGTTGACGGTTCGGTTCTGTTCAAATGCCGACAGACGTTAAATTTGCAAAATATGAATGAAAAATGATACGTAGCGGCCAGTAGCAGTCAGAATGTACTATAAAGCCATGATGCCAGCTAGTGTGTGAGGTGTGATTAACATTACAGGTTTGTTCTAAATTATGAAGTTATTTTTAACTTTCTTTACTATTCAAAGGCTAAGATCTTGTGAACTAGCTATGTAGAGAAATTAATGTTATTGTAGTCCTTTGGTGACTTCTGGCAACTGTGCACCAATATCTGACGAAAGTTTTTGTAAACATACGAGGTCTATCAATGTTCTATCGTCAGTGTTTGCAAGCACGGGTATTTATTGATCGGCCCTCGTATATATATAAATATACATATCAAGTAGTCAGCATTCAAACAGTCATACTATTACGTCAAATATACCATTCTACGTAATGCGAACAGAGATTGCCTCCTGGAACACTCGATAAGGTTGAATTTATGGCATGACTGTAAAATGTTTGTGCAATGGTTATAACCTGGTTTATTTTTCCCAGTGATTGGCTATCGTATCGGTGATGGCAAAATTGGCATTCTTGATGAAAAGTATGAGCGGAACTTTTCAGGATTTTTAAGAGATGATTATAGCTTTTATTACGTCTCAATCCCAACGTCTCGTTCAAACCTAACGTGTGTGAACCATATAGTCAACTTTGTATGAAGAATTAATTTTGAATTATATTTTGGAAAGAAAAATTCAAAATTCAAAATGTAAACTAAAATCAAACTATCATCAAACTCTGTGCTGATGCATTAGATGATACGGTTAGGTTAAAAGAACATTAATGAATAAATTTATGTTTTGTCATACATGGTATATTAAAAAATCCAGTCTGCTGGTTAATATTGGACTTTAAGTTCGTTTTAAGACTAAAAAATTGAAAATAAATTATAGTTAAAGAACTAAAACCACGCTATAATAGCAAAACAAGCCAATGGTAAAAATCATTTTGAATTATTACAATTTTGTTCAAAAGTGACAGAAAAACCACTACTAAATAAAAATATTAACAAAAAAATGTATTTTATAATGAGAAAGCGTGATTTCATTGGTAGCTGTTTTTAAAAGTATACTTTGTATATAAATATACTGAAAAGTATCCCAGGCTTTTTTGCAATAACATAATTTATCCGTAATTAATTATTTTCAACTTATTGAAAATCATTTAATTGTTAGTTATTGGATACTCTATTAGATTATTTTTTCACTTGTTAGTTTGTTTTGCTAATAAACCATGTTTTTTTTAGTTTTTTAAGCTACAATTTATCTATAGCAAACACTCAATTATATCCCTGACTGCAGCTTCGTTACGCTTCTATACATTCGCGAAACTGAGCTCTAATTACTGTGAATAGATTGAGCAGTATAAAATAAATAAACAGATCATCGTAGTGTCCTTTCATAAGAGATAAGTTCGTGTTGCACACAAACGAATACCATTAGCAATCAAACAGGTATTTGAACTGCTAAACATGATGGTTTAACGTAATGAATATCATTGAATGAGGTTCCTCTGAACCTGCTGGAATCCATTAGAGTGGGATAGATAGTTATTCTCTTGATACCCTCAGCACTCACTATGCAACATGAATAAATTAAAAGTGAAAAATCTTTTTTTAAAACAAGCTCTTATTAAAATGCGCTAAAAATAATAAAATAAACTTTTACTATCAACTTATAACATCATTACACAATTTACATAATAAGAAAGCGAGATTTAAGTACTAGTATTTACTTGGTTTGAAAATTGAAAGGATTACTTCAAATTTATTCAAATTATAGCAACTGATTGAATTGTCAGACAAATGTATTGATAGAGTATCAGTGCCTACTAGATAGGTGCAGCGGAAAGAAAAAAAACATCATACGAGTATCGATCTAACAAAGTTTTCGCAATTTAATTTCTCACAATTTCATAGATTATATTACCTCCTTAAACGATCACAGTGCGCCAATGATACAGCGCGCTTGAGCTGTGCGAGTTGATTTTCTAACTTTTTGATTGGTTCGCACCACATTCATCGGAAGAAGTTTTGTTGGAAGAAAGGCGATGAAAGGGACAAACAAGGTATGGATTGTTTTTTCACATGAGAGGCTTTGCCTCAATCCGCAACATTACGCGTGTTTTGATATCGAGCCTGGGACCAGGAAGACATTAATTTCCAGCAATTGTCAACAAAAGCACAGTTGCTCTCGTGTTGCTAGATTTTACTAAAGCCTTTGACATTTTTAATCATCTACTGTTATTGTCAAAGTATAACTGTTATGGTTTCACCCAAAAGCCTTTGCAATTCATAAGAACATATAATAAAAAATCATTTCCGAAAAGTTTGTGTTATTTTTAATTTACACGTCTGATTTATTACTATTTTTGATTCTGATTCAATATATAATGTTGCATTGAATCTCTAGAATGAAGACTGGTTAGTATTGTATGGTATGGCTCTCAACTGTTTAATTATTACTTTCAGATGCATTTTCCGTTTCAGAGGTGAACCATATTAAGCATACTTCCTGACAGCAGACCAACATACCAAGTTAAAAACCAACATCAGAAGCTAATAAGGGACTCGAAAAGGTCCTTTTATCAGAATGTGAACTTTGTGTTGAATGCACAATTGTTTATCTGAAATACAACATATGCCTGTACGTTTACACTTTATCAAATGTGAATTGTGTTTTTTCAGAAAACTCTATTTAACCTAATGGTTTTTACTGTCAGTTATCAATTGAACCAAAAAATCGTTTCAGCGAATTTTCTAGTTCATTTGTTTCCATAAATTGAATAATTGTGCTAATGGTTTCCGTTTTTGTGTTGAACGAATTTTTTTTGGGTTGATACTAGTAAACAACTGCTAGGCGTATGGACTTCAAAGCGCGTTCATATACAAGGTTAGAGGTAATTATACAACTTACATTAAGTTGGCGAGTATACGTAACCTTGAGTCCAAAGATTCTTATTAAGCTCAAATAGGTTTAAATCAGAGGTGTGCAACCTTTTTAATCAACAGGCCAATTTAAATTTAAAACTTTTTTGGCGGGCCGCACCTAAAGTAACACTTACTAATAATTTACAAAACTTTATTTATAATAAACAGAATAAAAAATATAAAGCTTGAAAAAAGTAAACATTTCATATACAAATTCTAATGTAAAATAAAAACAAAATAAAAGAACAGAAAAACGAATTTACTTGAAATTTTTAATGAGAAATTTGGCATTGTTTGCTCGATACAAGCTGATCAATATCAACCTGAGTTGTTGAGGTAGCTACACATACGAAAATTTTTAATCGTGCATCACTCAGTCTTAATCGGTGGTCATTTTTGGTCAATTTCATGGTTGAAAATAATTGTTCGCAAACATACGTACTTCCGTACAGAGACATCATTTGCTTTGCATTTTTCGTCAAAAGCGGAAATTTTTCAGGGCTCACATAAGATTTATAAAAATTTTCGATGTTTACTGAGAAAAATACATTTTTTAAATCGGCATTATTCTGAATGTCAGTCACTTCCATTTGAAAGTCTTCAAGAACTGTATCCACATCCATATTAAATGGTAAGAAAAATATTTTCATGGAAACTGATGTCTTCTCAGCTTTGAACATTTGGAATCGTAGTTGAAATTCATTGATAAAAATGTCTATATATTGTACGTATTTTTGAGAAATAGTAATGTTGTCTTTTTATAAATGTGGAAAGTGTCATTATTCTGCAAAAGTTGCTGTTTCCACAATTTTAATTTGTGAATGAACTGTGAATGAACTGTTCTCTGCCTTGAAGTTCCACATTAAGATCATTGAGATGCTGATTCATGTCGATAAGAAACCTTACAGATACCAAATATATTGATGCTAAGAATTATTACAAAGTATAAAAAATGTACATAATTCTATTTTTTTCTTTCTCCTGGGTAGATAATTTGATGTTCGAAACTTCCCGGTTGTATAGATCAGTCACTTCGCTGAATTCTGTTATATACAATTCAATTTGAACAGAACGCAACATCAAACACAGAGACTTATATATACAGAAAAGTTTATATGAATACAACTGAAAGCCTTCATTTTAGTTTGACAGTCAGTTTTCATGAACCGATAGTAATTAAATTCCGAACGAACTGTGATTACCTGCATTTTGCTACCTTCAACTTCACTGTAAAACTCATTTAACTTATTCAAAGGACTTAGAAATTAATTTAGTTTTAATAGTGACAAATAGTTTCTTTTGATGATAGTTTTGTTGATTCCTGTGAAGGATAAAAGACAAAACAGGAGGAAATAAAAGATATACTTCTTCTTTCTCTTTTCAGTGATTTAGATGTATAGCAGAATAAAAATTTTACAACTGTGTCTACAACTGACAAATGCGTTATTTCGTTGTTATATAAAACATCCTCAATCGTAATTCGCATTTAGAAATACGAAAAAGAAGACCCACTGCGCGATTCGAACCACGCATCTTCCGATTGCCGGTCGGACACCAACTGAACCAACTGGGTCACTGGTCAGTCAAAATATCAGAACACTAAGAACGGAATTCTAGGGAATCAGCAAATGATAAGAAGAATTTGAGGAAAATATTCTTGCCGCCTTTTTTGTTACATAAGACCAAAAATGTATTGCATACTCACACCTGGAATAAAAAAATACACAAGCCGAACAGAAATGCATGCGTCGCACGCTAGAAATATCGACCGATCGACAACAGCTGACCGACGGCGACTGCCGAGCCAGAACCGCTTGGCTCAAGGCCCAAGTGCCGTCAACCTCGTCACTCCTTTTCTCTCGTTCTTCTTCTCTTCAGATATTGGTTCCTTACGGCTCAGCTCCAACCAAACTGTGTTGCCAGATATTTTTACTTGTAGTCAGCTTGGCGCCTTAAAAAGAGTTATTGGCTACACGAAATTTTATTTGGATATATTATAGGTACTAATAAATATATATATATATATAAACATATTATTTGAGATATTTGTTCCAGGCGGCTTTTTGACCTTAGGCTATGATCTAATACATAATATTGTCTATTACAAAACTACACAACCTGTATATGTCCGGCTGAAACTCGTTAATTAAGGTTCCACCGTATTAAATGCAAGGGTAGGAGCAAAAACTGACGTCGATTTTTCTTTGTTTCCAGAGCGTTTCCGTGACCGTTTCCGTGCTAACGTTAACGTTCATATCAATAGACAGATGGTATGCCATCTGTTTCCCGCTGAAATTCAAATCGACTACAAGCAGGGCAAAAACAGCGATCGCAATCATCTGGATAATAGCTTTAGCGTGTGGTGAGTAGATTTTATTTTTCAACTCAAAATGAAGTTCCTCACATTAACGTCATCATTGTAATGTAGAGAAAATGTGAAGTTCTGAATAATTCTGTACATTGTTGGAAGAAACTTATTGTTATATTGTCCTGTCACCAGAATAAGCAAAGACGCTGGAAAGATTCACATGGAGCATAAGGCAGGAGTTTATTTTGTCCTGGTGACATTTTCTGGTACACTGGCATACAATGAAGAACAACAGTGAAAGTTTAAGCATCGTGTCGTGCGTTTATTTCATTTCCGCAGAGACAACCTATTTTGCTCCTCTATCCATTATCGTTACTTTCATTTTTTGAATAAGGATATGACTAGGAAGAAGCCAGTGGCAAGCAAGCTGTTCATATATTTAGTGGAAATTAATTATAAAAAAAATGTGCAACTTATACACAGACGTGCGAAAATTGCACAACTTTTAGATTATAATGTCGTTCCATTTGAGGTTCGCGTCCATAAATAATGGAACACTTTCAAAAATGGTGAATGTACCTACGCCTTCGTTTTCGTGTGCTCATCCACCATACTTTTGAATTCATATAGTGTGGCAAAGCACTACAAAACATTCAGCTTCCAGCTGACATAGCAGCTATAAAAATAGAGTATCTATACCGAACGTAAAAAAAAATATGCCATTACTTACTTAGTGTTTCTTCAGAAGAAGAAAAACATTTGCACTCGGAAAAAATCATTTTTTTGCGTTAGAAAAAATGCAGGAAGTGGGTAGTCACGCCCCATCGGTACAGTACTTCCCATAAATTCAAAATAGTCACACTTCCTTAAATGGGTTTCCGCAAAACTGCAAAACTATGAAGACAAGACAATAACTACAAGCTCATGCATTCTATGCAGACCATAATCTCGGCATAGCTGAATGGTAAACCGTCTGTCTAGAATGCAGAAGGTTGTGGGTTCAAGCCCCACTGGGGGACACTTTTCTTCTTCCAATGCATCATTTTTCATGAATCTTTGTTCACATAATAAATTGTAGAAACTGGATTTATTCCCACGTGTAATATGGCCGAGGTACTGTTCCTCCTTGTTTTGACAATACTTAGTATGACTCATTTTTTGTCGATCCTCTGAAGCACTTGCTCGTTGGTAACTCTGTCAATCCCTGATATTCTCAAAATTCTTCAATACGCCCTCATATCAAACGTTTCAACTACCATGCCTCCATCTCATAGAACCAGAAACCGTTGAAACGTAGCATAGTATTCACAGCCTCAATTTTGATCGTTGATATCGACAACACAATATACTTTTTATAATAATAACTACGCGTGGGAATGTGCCGTCGAAAGCATATTTACCAACCTGTCTGACAAGTTCGTCATGGCCAAACGGTAAGGCGTCTACCTAAAATGCAGGAGGTTGTGGGTTCCATCCCCACTGGAGACAAGTTTTTTTTCTAATTTTTCTAATTATTATTAATTGTCCCTGTTACAGATAGCAGTGGAATCCCATAAATCTCTATAATGATACTTTTTTATTTATTATTTTTCTATTCTCATTCTAATGTTTTTGTATATTCGTTTGATTCGTTCATGTTAGTCTCCAAGTAGTTAAAGTCTATCAACTTTTTATCTGTTGGTTCTTTATGTAAACATCTTGATTGTTTTTTTTAGTTTTCATCGTAGGTTTTTCAAAATTTTTCGCTTATGTCTTCAACTTCATTCATAATTTTCTGAATATCATTCCTTTAAAATTCAGGTGTAATATTCAAATTATTGTTAGGCTAGTAGAATTGACTATTTACAGATACCTAGGTTCTATTACGTCTCGATAGACAAGATAAATAAAATGTTACATTTGAGGGCTCCAGTTTTGTATCTATAATAAACCATGGTAAACTTAACTTTGCACAAAAAGTTTCATTGTGAAACCTTGTGTTCAAATTACACAATTTTATCTGAACCATTTGTTTCACCAAGCAAGAACGCCAACAGTCTACATAATCTTTGAAGGTCATTAATATTTTCTGTCATAATGACATCTTCGGCATATTTTATATTACATACCTATTGAATTTCTTGTTTAGTGCTTTCTTAATTATTTCTTCTGAGTAGGCTCTAAACAAGTACCAATTTCTGAGTCTATGAGGGTCGTGAATCAGAATGGGACCCGAAAATGATACATAGTATCAAAATTTTAAACTTTTTATATTGTTAAGTACCAGTTCTTTCGAGGTGAATATGCATCCACCTAATAACAATTATGTCATTACAGAAATTCCAGAGCCGATATACCTTACAACAATTCCGAGGTATGAATCTCACGTCTACTTTACCCAATGCGACGTGACTTGGTCAAAGGAGACTGACACGGTTTTTATGGTATCAAAGATGGCATTCTGCTACCTCATACCACTACTTTTCATGTCCATGACCTACTTGCAGATCATCAGGGTATTGTGGAGGTCAGGCAATGCTCCGCATCAAGCAATGGGTGAGTGATATTATGACTACGATTTATACTTAGCGAACATTTTCATATTCATACATAGTTCTCATCGATACACTATGGAAGATTGATTGAAAATGCATAACTGAAATATAATTTCACAACTTTTATCCGTAAAATACTTAACACCGAAACACCTCTTTATCTAAGTGAGAAATTGATTTATGTAAACCCTTTTCAACAGAACAAAATACGAGCTTTCTATTTATTTAATAAACCGAATCAAAGCAAACTTGTGTTGACATGAAAGTATGTTTGAAGGACCTTGGCGGACTTACCTTAATACGCGGTTCAATCGCCATTGCTGTCAATAATAGCTTGACACCTTCTAGGCATGCTCTCAACTAATTTTTCCGCGTAATGTAATGGCAACGAGCGCCATATCTCTTTGATACGACGAGATAATTATGCTTCACTATACAGGTGTTTTCCAGCAAGTTTTCTCTTCATATAGCTCCAAACATTTTCAATTGGATTGGCATCTGGGGACGGAGACGGCCAATCCATGCACTCGATACCATTTTTGGTTTTCCACTCAGTACACAAACGACTTCGGTGTTTAAGGTCATTGTCCTACTGTAAGACCCACTTTCCATTTTTAGCACCAAACCACTTTTCTGCAAACCTCAAAAGACCGCTTTCATAAATTTTCACCATTTTTCGAGCATTAAGATGTTTTGTAAACAGTTCCAAACAACCAAATCCGCGCTGATTGAGATATCCCCCAACATGAACCTTTACCGGTCGTTTAACAGTACGTTGAATGAAACGAACACCAGGTCCAGACCAAGCTCGTTTGATAGGAACCCATGCCCAAAAAGATGCTTCATCAGAGAAGACTACATTAGAAAAATCACGATCAATATTTTCGACAGCCCAGGCCTTGCGTTTTTGCATCTGCTCTTCCGAAAGCAACGGTTTCAGATTTCAAGTACGTTACTGTATATCTGCCTCAGCTAAACGTTCTCTTATCGTATTGATGCTCACATGTATACCCTTTTTCATAAGTTTTTCTCTGCAACACTTAACGTTAAAGTAGGACGATCTTGAAAAAGTTTGACAATGGCTTTGTCTTCCTTTTGCGTTATTGCTCGAATTGTTCCACTTCAGGGCTGGTGATCGACTGTATTTGTAGCTTCATATCGTTTCACCCACTTTTGTACAAAAGTTTTCGATTTTTACAATACTTTAGCAGCTGCTGTAATGGACATTTTAGATCCATAACGGTGTGTAGAAAAAAAACTGCTTCAAAACGTTTAGCGTATTTCGTACTTCGGGTTTCCCCTGATGTAATGGACAACCAAGTCTTCAAGAGTGGCATTAGTTGCTTCATGCACATCACTATTTGATAGTCTACCGCAAGACAATCTAGCACACGCACAATGGGTTCATGAAACGATGTTTTGAATGACTGACTTTATTCAATCCAGGCCATACAAAGGTTTTGCTTGTACTACACGTCCTGTGAGACACAACGGTGGATCAAGACATTTTATTGGCCTATAGTTTTTGGAATCAGGGCACGGTTTGGCCTTTGACAAACCAAGCCGGAATTGGCTACAATTTTACAATTGATTTAGCCATGGATTCAAAACTCTGGCTACAAATGCCGATGGAAACTGGGAAACTTCTACAACCAGGAGGTGTTTATCCAATCCGAGCCAGGAGCTGTGAAATGCTTAGCGCCTTCTAATGCTTCACATTTCCGTATTCATCAGGTAACACATATCCTTGAGGTGAGGAGTCCTTCTACAGGGCGGACTCAAACCGCACCAAGGCCGGACTGAATATTTGTGAAGGTTTTGGCTGTTTCTGAACGTCTTCCAGAAGGTCTCTATCGTTTTTCAAACCTTTCTCGCAAGGTTGCGATTTGAGCTGTGCCAAGTTAATACTCGAGATATTGCTCTCCGTTCAGCGAGGATCTTGTGATACTACAAGTCTTGAGGATCACAGACTTTTGGAAGGTTTTGTGTAATTTTTCTTCTAGTCCTAATTTTTGTACGTGTGGTATGAATGTGGTTGGAGTGAGACTCGAGACTGACATAATTATGGTGATAATAATAACTTTTTCTTGTTTTCAATTGCGAAATCTGCATATTTAGGTATCTTCACAGCATAGGTGTTTTGAACATTGTTTTCATTGGGGATAGCAGTATCTATTAACTCCGTTTGACTTGGACTATTAGGTATATTAGTTGGACTTGTCCACTTGTGATATTGATTGTTTTCGATCTGTGTTTGCTATTAGCTTTTATATTGTGGTAAGTTCTTGGCCTATAACTTCTGCTGTAGAATTATTTCCAGCTATGTACTCAAATTCTATAACTCTTTTCAGACTGAGATTGAATATATACAATATACATATCATAACACGTTTTGTTTATCATGTTTTAGAGACATTATTCCGAGGCTTGTTCGATGGCTGTTATAAACAAAGAAGAACGTCAATTTTAGGCAATTCCTCCCTGAGTGTAAAAATGCATGATAGAGAGGTTTGAATCCTGCAACATTGTCATTGTCTGATCCACAAATATATCTAGTTTCTTACGCTGCGTTCATGTCGATCTGTCTCACAAGCACACTAAGCACCATGACAGCCAAGCATGGCAGCCAAGTATCCATGAACAATAGAAGGCAAGTCGTATGATTCTTTATCCATAACTGATAATAGTGACTGAAGATACAATTTCGGAGTGAGAAAAATGCTATCATGATCATGATTAAGATGGTACATATTCTTCCAAAAAAATGTGATCTTTGTCACTTCGAAATCGTTTCTTTAATCTGTATTTGTACAGTTACGGATGATTACTTATTCAGACCTAGGTGGCGTGTTCTCCAAATCTTACGGGGTTGTAAGTGACAAAAACTCAAAGACATAAATGGCGCGAGCGACAACGTACCTCACAATACGACTTAAATCACCAACGGCATCATCAAGGAATGCTATAAACACGGGTTTGAGACCCGCCACAACCAAAAAAAAACTGGAGTCTTCTCATTCCGAAATTATTTCTCTAATTTATAATCTGATAGTGCGTAAAACTAGATAAATAGACATGTATCTTTATATCACTATTCTTCGTGGTATTTGAATATGTGTGAAATTAAAGTGAATTTATAGGCACTGGCCTGCATCTATATTATAAGAAATGTGCAAGTCTAGTAGATTCAATTGGTACTTATCACGGATTAATACTCTAAGCGTCTATATATAACAAGTACCGATAATTACCAGGGTCAAAATTTTATAGTGGACGATACAACGTCAAAACAAATTTAAGATTTTTCACGATTTTAATCCTTGTACCGCCTATTAGCATGGGAAGTAAAAACGAGGATATCACAATTGGACCATTGCTTAAATCTCCAGAATATCAAGACTCAGTTAAGTTTCATAGTTGGTTTACTGGATGGCTTACTGCACCTAAATGGATAGGATAAGGTATAGATACTCATACAAAACCTTTTAAAATAAATAGCCTAGCTTAACGAGGCAATATCTGCCTTCCATCGGTGATTGATGTTACAACATATTGCAAGATATTTTTCGTAACGGAACAGCTATTAAGACTTAATGGCTGTAAAATATTGAGCAATCACGATGCACTGGACGCGCAGGAAAGCTGAAATCTAATCCTCTCAAACGGTCGAATATTTTTATAATTTTGACAATTCCCGAACTTGATGGATCATTTCAGCAAAACCATATAGCACTTGTGCATGCATTGAATTGTTGCGGTCAAAGTTCGGTGACCGCCTAATTTCGCGCAATAAGAATCTAATTTGAAACGCTCGTGATAGCACCTCTGAAGGAGAAGGACTTTTTATGGGAATATTTGAAACGCAAAGTACGAGGGTCACGCTGAACGTTTTTAGATACAAAAAAACTGCAAGGTTTTTTAAAAAAACTTTATTCTCTCTATTCAACATATTCTCCCCCTACCTCAACACATTTACGCATTCGGAAAAACCACCTATCAAATTCTTGTGACCAACGTTTTTGGAAAGGTTGCTAATTTCCTCCTCAAATGCAGCGATTGCCTCTTCATCGGTGGAAAAATGGCGACCTCGTAACTTTCCTTTGATTTTCCAGGGCTAGCGTTTTAGAAAAAAAAGATGCGACCATTTTCTTTCCCACACTCTTGAAACGACGAATTTTCGTTGGAGGTTGCTCACTTTCAAAGCACCAACTAATGACTGCTGTTCAATCTCGGGATCATAATGATATAACCATGTTTCGTCTCTGGTTACGATATTAAGTGTTTTTATTCATTATCAAATTTTCCAAGCATTAACTTAGCTCAACCAACACTTGTTGCTTTTTGCTCACTGGTCAACAAATGTGGCACCCATCTGGAACTCCGCTTGCTTGGAAGAAGATGATCATGAATGATTGTTCGGACCGCTGCCGATCCAATCCCCAGAGAAGCCTCAATCTCGGTGTAGGTTATATGTCGATCTTTTTTTACCATATCTTGCACAACTTTTACAGTTTCCAGAGTAACAGCTGTGGGCGGTCGACCTGTACGAGTTTCATCATCGAGTGAAACCCGACCCCTTTTAAACTCAGCAAATCAACTAAAAACTGTAGCCCTAGAAGGAGCAGAGTCCCCAAGGCAACTCACTAAACTTTCGTGCCATTGCGCTTGTTTTAGTCCCTTTTTATAGTCACACAAAGTCATTGCTCGAAAATCGCAACTACCCGGTTCCATGTTCACGTTAAAATCGGCCAACACTTAGATGCATTTGAGACCGTGACAAGGCAACTACTGAACGATTCAAACGCTGCCTTTGCGTGTAAGCATTTACAACTTTAGACAAAATAGCTGCGTGCTCAAACTTGTTTAAACGTGTATAGATTAGGAATATCTAAAGACTTTCAGCGTGACCCTCGTATACGTTTAAAAGCCAACTACACTTCGGAATTCAAAACCAACAACATTGCTAAAATGCTGGTCATTGTAGCCACTATGTTGGAAAACGTCATAGAATATTTCACGTCAACGCCAACCTCTGTAAATCTAGTCGTGGTGGACGTTTGAGAGATACTATTTTTCACTCATTAATGGCGTAAATGGGTTTTCAGAATGAATCGATTTATCCATCAGCGCAACTTGGTTTATTCAAATTATTTTTTTACCCATTTGTTTTCCTGCGTCTATATTGTTAAACCCTGTACCTAAAAATTTTGAGAGTGGAGAAAATTTGAGAACTTTTACGCAGTCAAATAGATACTGTACTATGCGTACAATAATTACTACTATAGAAGAAACCATAAACAATAAAAAATAGTGTCAAGTAGTTGTGAGGCAGTGATTCCCACTCAATTGCATCATTTAGGAAAAAAATATTTGAACCTGGTTTTGGAACTGTTCTCACTTGCTGAAACGACATAGTGGGAGTGCTGTTACACGGCGAGACAGACAGACCGAAAAGTAGACAAATAGACAGATAGATAGACAGATGGACAAATGGACAGATGGACAGATGGATAGATGGACAGATGGTCAGATGGTCAGGTGGACAGATGGTCAGATGGACAGATGGTCAGATGGACAGATGGACAGATGGATAGATGGACAGATGGATAGATGGACAGATGGACATATATACTGATATACAGATAGACAGATATACAGATGGACAGATGGATGGGAATGAGTGACATGCTGTCTCGTGATGTATATGTCATGGAACATCAAAAAAGACAATATTCGACTTCGAACAAAATCACGATTACAATACTTCCTCGCCAATTGGTGTGGGAACTATAAATTTGAAAATAGATAAAAATTTGTGCTTACTCTTGAGTGGCCAGTGAGTAAATTATCTTACTAAATTTACCTCAATTAGTTATGAAAGTCAGTTTCTAGGAAAAGTGACTAATATATTTCTACTGCACCTACTTCGCATGCTTATTTCTGGCATACAGATATCCGATACGATGACCAGTGTGTCGCGTCGTTTAGGTTTCTGCTTACCCATTAACTTCCTTTCGTGATAAAGTAATGGAAGTCCATTAATTTTTTTCAGATGCGACCGGTCATCGCTCAGGCCAGCAAAGCACATTCGCGATGAACATGAACGTCAGCACTGAAGGTCAATTGAAGTCTAGAAGAAAAGCTGCTAAAATGCTGGTTGCTGTGGTGGTGATGTTCGCGATATGCTTTCTTCCAGTGCATCTCCTCTCAGTTCTCAGGTATGGCTTTTTAAACTGTCCCACAAGTAAAATAGGCTAAAAAATCGTTCGCATACAAGCCATAAAGGCAGAACAAAACGTCAGATGTTGAAACATTTTACATCGTAGCTATGCCAATGGGCAGCATCACCTTGCGCGACACTTGGGGGATTAAAGTTACTTTTGTAAGATTTTCAGCAAAATCGTTAGAGACCAACAGACAGAAACGAGTAACATGTATTTTTGTGATATGGACATAATATAACGTCCAAACACCTTGTCATCAATCAATCACCCAATTTCAAGATCTCGAATGTAAAACGTCAGCGATCCAGTAACGTGATAACCAATCCAGACCAGCTATAATATTAAAAGATGATGTCAGAACTTGTGATAAGGATGTCTTTGAAGGAGATACGAAAAACGAATGTTTCTTCCAGTTCGCTTGATATCTCACATCTTTTAGGGTAATGCTTTGTAACAGATATATGATAAGAGCGTATATTTTAGCATAGCTCAAAAATACGTGAGAATATGGCGAGTGTAAATGTCTTGCAGCTGAGCTGCTCAGAGAATTTCAAGAACACTTTGAATTTTAATGATTATTCTCGCGAAGAATCTGGAGTTTTGACGCAATTGTTCTGGTATGGGATCCTTAACTCCTACCAGGGCGCTGTAATAGGTTAACGAGTCTCTATTAATGGAAACATCACGGACGTTTCCAAGACTTTATCTAGAAGGGATCTTTGCCCCCCTAGACTACTGAGGCTATTTTCTGAAAAACAAACAATCTTTCATATATATTATAGTAGTTCCTCCCGCAGTGTCTGTCGATCTAACGTCTGTTGGCGTTGTTGTCACTGCATAATATCAGTAACCGCTGAACTGACTTTGATGAATTTTGGGAGAAATACTATATGAACACGTGGCAGATTTTTCTGTTTTTTTTTTAACTAATGCGTTGGCTACGAAGTAATAAACAAAGAACAAAAAAATATCAGAACTTTCTCTACTTGTTTTTTTTTGTACGAAGTATCCCAAAAAAACTTTTAGAGGAGACAACAAATTTTTACCAGCATCCAAATACCATGTTTTCATGATTCACAAGATAGCTCATTTTAGTTCGTAGTTGCAAACTCTTCTTTAGGATGTTCACACTTCACACAGGAACTGATCAAAGAATCCTAATATGCTTCATATGCAAGAAAAGAATATGTCATCTAGTTAAACCAAGGGGCACCCCTTGCCTGGGTTTGCATGTCAGTTGCCGTTTCAGACACAGTTGCACAGATTTTGATGATGAGTTTGATGGATCTGCTGTAAGCCAACAACACTGCTTTATTTTGACATCACATCACATTCTTAATGACCTTTCAAGAATTTTATATTGTCTCATATATCCCTACCGCACAGCATGCGTATGAAATACTAAGTCAATCCACTTGACTCCATTTTCTTTGGATAATCTGGTCTACCTTTCATCTCCAATGCTGCTTTACAGCCAAGTTTTTACCCTTCAGGGTTTGCTGAATGGCAGTCCACATAGTACAATGAAATATTCTCAGACAAAAAACCCTTTTCATTGTAGAAATGAAATATTTGTTTCATTGGGAGCCTTTCAGAGTTTTAAAAAGAATAATAGCGAGACCAGCTGAAATATAGACCGTTCGTACTGTTTAGAGGTAGGGGGGGGGGGGGCGAATGTCATGCCATTTTGCCAAGACTTTTTGTAAATAGCCAAACAAATCTTTTATCTGGCCCAAGGCCATTTGTCGTCTAAGGGTATGTTACCAACTTTCAAACTTTAAAATAGAAGACAAAAATGGTGCAGCCAAGAAATGGGTCGGGGGGGGGGGGGGGGGGATAAGGTGGATTGTGAAGACCAAAAAAAGGACTTTCCTCTGTCTGAGGGTAACGAGCGAAAAAATGTTCACATAACTCTAGCTTCACCCACCATTTTTCAAACTCTTCCGTTATCTGCCATCTATCTGCAATTCTCCAGGGAGGTCATATATGAGTGAAATGACGAGTGTTGACAAAATCATTATAAAATCTATGAGCGGTTAAAGCATCTTACACCGCGATTGCCAAATTTATGAGTTCGGCTTAAAAGACGACTTTTTTTATAAGTGAGAGTAGAGGATGGAACGATAAAAAGAGGAGTGTGTTCTTGAAGAGTATGCTATTTATGGAGGGGGGGGGGCAGAAGGATACTGTTCATATACGAAATAGATTCTGTGTATGAAACAATGAATGATGGGATTGTTGATACCATAAGACATCTTTTAGTTATAGTTACATATTATGCTGATAAACAAAGCATCAAAGTTGCAGTCACGAATGCAAAACAATTGCTTTATAGCATTAAAAAATGGCATTAAGTAAGTTGTAGCTGATCTTCTCACGCAATGGCGTTAGTTTAGACATAAGGATATAGTTTTAGAACTGCTGATAGTTGGCATTGATTTCAGAAAATGTTAGGAAACTAAATCTGTTATAACCTCAAAAATCAAAAATTAAAATTTTGAATTTTCCCAAAATTTACACATTTCTATCATTTATTTCAAGTGGATCAGTAGCTTGAAAATGCGGTCACAATCTTCAATAAATTGATGCAACTGCTCGTGAAATACAAAGCCAACCTACCTGAAGCTATTTTGCAAGATACCAGGTAGCACTGTCCTCGTTATTTATGATCCTTATTCAGTGCAAATATAGTATGTGTAGTAGAATCCGCTAAAACAGAAATGGAAATTCTTTTCTTTTAACGATGGCAATTTTTCAAATAACATCGATGTTCGACATTGATAAACATTGCCGTCACAAACTCGATGGCATCGATATATCAAAACAAATACATCGATGTTCCGAAATGTTTTTTATCTAATATCATGAATATACGGATCAGTTTTATTCGTATCACATATCACATTACTTATGTTAGTTGCCTTGGAAAATTTTAAACCGTATAATTTCAAGAATAATGTTGACTTAAGCGAAGAAAATACCTTAACGTAAGTTAAGTAATATTTACCAATACTCTTCACCTACTATTCATTCAAGCTTCGAACGTAAACAGGAAATAGGCGGAATAAATTCAATCTGTAAGGCCGACAAGGTCTACAAACATTTGCAGCTATTTCTTCATCATTGCCCATATACGGTAAAATCATATTTTCGAACAAAATGAAATTCTCCTAGCTGTTATAAATAAGCATTTTCCGAATAATTTAAAGAACATAGTGTAGTTGATGCTGCAAAAAAGATGAAGTGCGATTGAAAGGCAAGACTCGAAAAAACTGTATAACACCCTCCAGCAGATAACTTTGCTTTCGTTCGGTTACTGCGTAGACTAAACGGATTACTAAAAATCCTCCATGTTCCTCTTGTACTTTGTATGGAAATTTTTATGCAAAAAAACTGGCGTCCTTTGTTACGACGGAATATTACAGACATTTGAGAATGTACATATGAGGAAAATATCGTCAGATTTTTTTCTATAGTTCATAATAAAACAATTGTTTTATGTTCAGTTACTGTTTGTTATGTGTTTTTGTTTCCGCAAACAACTTTATAATCATTTTACTCTTATTTTAAACTTCATCATGAACAGCATCAACAACATCATTCAATTATATTGAGTTAACTGGACTTTCTATCACTGTTGAACAGTATTAATCATTGAAAACTATGTTTTTTTATTTTCAGTTTTGTTTGCTATATTTTTTGGATTTAAAACGAATTGAACTGTCATGCCAAATTTTGTGCGAGGCCTCCGCCTATAATCTCCATAACGCGATTACTGGAACATACCAGACGTTCTTTCAAACCTCTTTCAATAATATCTAGCCTAAAATATTACTTTTTTGTTACAGGTTAACTGTTCACTTAACTAACAGTGAGCCAAACAGAGCATTCTCCTTAATTTCTCATTGGCTGATTTACGCCAACAGTGCTGTGAATCCGATCATTTACAACTTCATGAGCGGTGAGTATTTAAGGTAGTACTTTTATTAAAACATTTCTATATAACACTTCATAAACGAGCATTAAATTATCATACCCCCACAGCTAACGACAGATGACTCATCGAAATTATAAATTTGTCATCGTTTATTTCTAGGAATTTCCTGTTATAATGGTTTCGAACTGTACGAAGTTAATTTTGACTAATTTATTTCTATTCCTCCATTAATGTATACATGAACAAATGAATTTTACTTCTTTATAGTAATTTTAAGCACAGTATTACAAAACAGTTCAGCCCTGTCAAATTTTTAATAAAAGTTGTATTCCCTTCAAATAAAATGATCTAAGGTAATGCACGGTGTTTGGCTTACCCCTCCACTTTTTTTATCAACAATTATTACAGTGATAACTATATATGTTAGTATATAGCATCTTTCACATGGAAATGGAAAGTGAAGGGTTTTTTATGTAGTCTTATTCGTATCAGATTTCGAAGAAAAATCTTCATGTCAATACCTCCATGAGGTTTGAAAGTCTGCTATTCCCAAAACGTAGATGTAGACATCGAACAAAATACCTCTTATATTAGAATAACATTTCTTTTGTTTGTTCTTTTGTACTTGTCCATCAATAAATACCTGAAATTCCGAAAGCCCATACCAATCACAAACAGAACATAGAACTGTCAAGACTTTTCTTTCTCAAGCCTTCTTAGTTCTACCTCTATTTCGATTTTCAGGTAAATTCCGCAAGGAGTTCAAACGAGCATTCGACTCGTGCTGTCAACGGGATCAGTTAGATAGAAATTATTGCAACTACGCAGGGACCTTCTACCACAAGGACTCTGGTTTCGCATCCAGGACCCAATCCAGGAACGACTATGAAATCCATAAGCTGAGCACATTCAAGGACATCGAATCAAAGTTGATTAGGAAAGGCACCAGGACTAGCGTACTTCAAGTCGATATTTGAAACAAGTCGGGTGCTGTTCGCCGAAAACAGATTATCGAAGAAGAATAGTTGAGACTGTGTATTTTGTGAGATCTCATTTTTCAAACCTTACTGATATCATTTAATTGTAAGAACTTGTAAAATATCAATTCTAGTTTAATAACTATTTTAGTAACACTGTATATTTAATTCCTGAAGTAGTAAGAAATGATCTATATATAACACTTTCAAACAGTAGACATATTTCCAAAAATGATTTTTATGTCTTACGTATACATCCATTTAAAACAAGTTGTGTTCACGAAAGTTCAAATGCAGAACAAAACGTTTTTCTTGGATGTATAGTGAATGAACTATAACTATATAATGAACTTTTTTAACGTTGCAGCTGCAGCGGTAGCATTTTTCAAAGTACAAAATGAAGATTCTACACTGAGTTTCATCGTTAACTGTCTGTGTCTCCAGGACAACAGTTGAAGTTGTTTATGTCGCTTGTCAAGTAATCAAATGTATAAGGTCGTTGTTGTGCAATACATATGAATAATTCTTTCTAAAAAAAATTTAGTTACATTCATTATTTAGTTTGCACATGTACGTGATCAGAGTAAAAATTCCAACATCTCAAATGTGTATCACGAAACAATAACATATTCAATATGGACTTAACTGATTGGAATATCAAGACTAGAGAATAGACCTATTGTAATGTCGAGATAACGATACAAAAAGTCTCTTATTTGGATTCCAAAAAAAACAAAGAAAAACAAAACTTATGGTCTATTTGCAGGTTAGACAGGCAGCGTTGTATTTCTGGAGTGACCATGAATTATGATTATATTCCTGATTTATCAACAATGCAATTGCATCTCCCTGTATATAGTCCATTAGGTGTGTATACTCTACTATGCATCAGACCTGATATAGACATGCATGTTTCGTCTTTAGCCTAGACTCTTTTGTATAGCCTGGTGATCTAACTGTAGACTGTGGGCGGTATGTACGTATCCCAGTCAAAGGTGTGATAGCAACATTAACACTCTTCTCCGAGTGTTGCGCACTATGGCGCTGTCGATTGTCAACTTAAGAAGTCAAAGGTCAAACACCTGGAGCACCTTAAAGCGGCGAGAGATGTCCCTTACCGAGATAACGGTACATCGTAGTGTTTACGGAGAACAAGGGATGTCGCAATAAATCAGATCTCCCTTGATAACAGATGTCGTAAGTGACATCTGGCGGCGCTTCATGGCAGACCAGGTGTTTGGACCTTTGACTTCATAAGTGACCAATGGTCAGCGCCATAGTTTGTGACATTTGGAGATGAGTTATAATAGTTCATAGCATCTTCTGATTTCAAGATTAAAAAAATGTTATCCTGTAGAGAGATAAATCAAATAATGACATCATCACAATTTCTAAAGTTTAATTTTAAGTCATTTTGTACTTTGATAAAGGCTGCCGATGCACCTGGAACGTCAGTAAAATTCAATTAGTCTTATGTGAGTGTCATTTACTACCTGGAGAAGTGAGGTGAATCAAGAAGAAGAACAAACAGGTTCAGCTTCAGAACATGAATTAGTGTACGTACTGTTTCTGTCTCTGAACGTATAAAAACTAATAGTGTGGAGAAACAGGTCTATGGGCATATTATTATTCAATTATTGATATTAGGATTGATCGCCTCAATACTTCCCACGCAAGTAGCGATACTGTATTCTGCTGGATAAAGTCTCATTGTCCGCCATGGAGCTACTCCAAAAATTTACGTAGTCCCCTCCTAGTGTACCTCCCTCTCCTTACGTAAAAAAGCAGTGAATAATTCCACGTTTTTTGTATGTCGTAGTAGTTATGTATTTATAGCTCCTTGCGATAAGTTTTTAATATTCAGGACTGTATGAAACTGGTATGAAAATTGATACACAGAGATTCTGAAAAGATTTCGATACAACACTGTTTTTGATTCAGCTTTCGAGCACATACGAGTATAGTGACACGTTCCTCGGAAATAATCAAAAATAAGGTTTTGTCGAAGTCAAAGATATATAGCACACTAAACAAATTGATTCAGACTTTATATCAAATAAGTATATCATGCTACAATAATTTAATCAATTCTTCTCCGGGACCATGCTGTAAATCTAATATAGATTGATGGTGAATGATTTCGAGGATTGCAGTCGTAGGAATATTTAGCATTATAGTATTTTTGCAATATGGTAAATCAATTGAGAATTTTTATCCCATGTAAATAATAGACGTAATCAGACTGTGCCATTATCCAAAGTCATTAATTTATGGAGGTATTTATTTTTAGACTACCGGCAGAAAAAACGGACGTTATTAGAATGACAATTACTAAACTAAATTTTATTTGAAAAAAATTGGGGCAATACGTAGGTAAAAAGATGCACTTTAACTAAGTGCATGCTCTCCACTATACCTCGACTTCGTAAGATGCCAATGGGCAGCGCCACCGTTCGCAACGCTTGGATATGAGTTTTGATTATGCCCTCTCATGTCTTGAAAATAATATTCTCCAAAAAATGTCAGCTATCTTGTTATTAATAGGAAGCAATTCATGTGTGGAAATCACACAACGTACATAATGCTGGCGCCACAACAATGTGATAAAACAAAAACCGCAAACAATAGCAAGACAACAAAACATAAATTTTTGGGAGCACAAAAATTGTCAATTCATGTCCACATGTAGTCGATACCAAAGCAATTAGCCAACTTCGTGATGTGAATCTGTAAAAAAAATGTCATGCTCGAAATATGGATTTTTAAAGAAACCATTGCAGTTCTAAAAATATTTGAAGAATGACCACTACACAACATCTCAAGCAAGAACTGAACCACGAATCTATTATTGTTTCCTTCTCATCGAACGCGTACACTGACAGGCAACGGGAAAATGTTGAAAACACCAAAAACGCAAAAAAAGGTGCCTCAATGTCTAGATTTTATTCCAAAAATGTTTGTAAACGTTGAGTTGCTGTTGTTTTTGGTAAATTTGGTGTTAATCCGGCTTTAGTCTTCTGACCATTCACAAAGCAATTAAATCAGGTAACTGGCCAAGAGTTGTCACCAAATCATTCAAATGGCAGTAACTGATGAACGATTAATAGAGCAGAAAGCAGAGCAAATACCCTTGTCACAATGGATATTTAACAAGCCTTAACGAAGTCGACTGTCCATCTCGAATTTTTCCCTTTTCTCTAGTTTTCAACAATAACTGTTGGTTGTGAATTAATACATTACCACGATCCAACCTTACTACTAATACCCTAAAACAACCAAATTTTATAAGTGTCGCCCTCTAAGGCGTTGCCCATTGACAACTTACGAAGCCATAAAAGTGAGAAATATTTTTGCTACATGGAAAATAATGGAAATAATGAAGATTGGTTAAAGTCAATTAGCAAATTGAACACCCAGTTCTAGGTCCACTTATTTTTCTCTCTTCGAAACCAAATAGCACACTGCACTTATGAATATTTGGTTTGGCAAAGCGAAAATAGAAATAGTGCTCAAGTCATTGATTTTGTAATTTGTGATATATTCTTTCAACAGTATAATGTAGATAAATAACATATGTATTTGAATGTGTATATAAAACAATTTTTAACAAAAAAGCGGATAACAAAGCATATTTACTAATGTACATAGTAATTAGAAAGAAAACAAACAAAGTATCACATGTTATCTTGTAATAAATACCGATCATATTTTTTCTAACTAACAAGAGGTATTCTAGATGACTCTACTTGGCTCTGCGAAAGCCATAGCAATTCACTACATACATTATGTTGGAATGAAAAAAAAGGAACAAAACCAACGAGCAAGATACCATAAAACGGGAAAATATTAATTGATCTACGCTGCCAACATTATAATTCGCGGATCTAAGATAACATTTATGATTTGATTTTCCTAATGAAAATTTCAAATGAGAGCAGTATCTCGGCTTTCATATTATTTACTTCATAGCTGGATGCTAGATCCGCTAATATTCCTATTGTAATAACGTAACAAAACAGTACATAAAGATTACAATGTCAAAATTCCAATGTTTGATTGAACAAAAGCAACCCTCTGGATCAGTATTTCTCAACGTATAGACGCGGGCCTCTGGGGGTGCGATCATAATGGATGTTACTAAGCAATTTCCACGGTAAAAAGGTTTAATAATTTTTTGATCTAAAAGTATCATCGTAAACAGCTGCTGCCTGAACAGATTCAGATTTCCAGTGAAAAAATTTTCTCTGATAAAGTAGGAGGCATCAAGAGTACCGATAATGAGTTGAAAAAATGTTATCGACAATACGTTATTATAAATAATAAAAAATCCGATTCAATATAACAGAGTTTGTCCAAAAATTAATATCCTCGATTTCTGACAGCGCGAATTTCAAAGTAACATAAATAACCTGTTTCGTTCGCTACACGATTTTGCGTCGTTTCTTTTTTTGTTTAGAAAGAATGCCGTATAATAAAAACATGCTGCTAAATTAAATCTATTAGACATTCGATTTTTCGCAATTCGTTCAATCCTATGAAATATAGCACTTTTTGAAAGCCTTAAACCGGGTTTTTGCTGGCTGACAAGATTTAGTTTAGTCGTAGTTAAGTTCGAATACAAAGGGATTTTAATTTCTGAACAACCCTCGTACAATTTAGATATATAGGTGTACAATACTCAGAATATCATCTGTTATAAGAGTAAATCTTTTTGTAAACTATATTCAAGGGGATAAGAAACGTTTAATGTTTTAAACAAATACGATCAGTGTTACTGTATGTACCATAAAATAAATGTTGATCTGATTTTTTACCTCGTTTATCTTCTTCCTGTTTCATAAAATATCCGCATATTTTGCGTGTTGCAGTGCCATCTTCGCACACTGATGCATTTCTTTTTCCAATGGGTCTGAAATGTGAACAAATATTGAGAAACTGATTATGCATTTTAGTATTCACATTATCAGTTCGCTGTATAAATTGTACAGCCTTATGACCAGAAATATTCAGTAGTTAGCTAATGTAACAATAGAAAACGTGATCAGAATTTGAATCACCCACAATATGTTTGCACTGCATAGAGAGAATTGTAGATTTTGAAGTATAAACATGCCGTCCAGTAGGTTGACACTGAACTTCCCAAGCAATGGTATTGATTCAGAGATAGAGATTTATATTATTATTTTTGAACTGTTCATCCATCATCATCTATCTATCAATAATCAGAATTAAGAAAGAAAGTTAATTTAGGGGAAATTTTTAAATTTCAAAATTTCAAAAATTCCAAAAAGATTTTCAAAACTTCCATAATTTGAATATTACAATTTTATCATCTAAACTTGATTATGATGAAAATTTTGAATATACACAAACCACTGCAGTTTAAATACACAACAAACCTAATTGATACCATTTTTAAAGGCTAACTGACAGTCGTAATTACTTATTATCCTTATTCTGATAAAATCCAAGCCTATAACAGTAGTTACTGAAGCAGCAGCAAAAAAAATTAGCTCTCACTAAAAAAAATTGCTATGCCCTAAAATGAACAAATTTTGGAATAGTCTTTAATGGTGATTCAGCTGTTGAGCGCAACGTTCAGCCAAGAAAATTATTCTCAGCATTAGTTGCAAAATTTTATTGGGGTTCTCTTGTGCAACTATACTTTTATTGAACCATCTGTGTACATAAAAATCTCATATTAGCCCTGTTTAAAAAATATACTTACATATCTTGTGCTTTCCAACAATCGGATAAAATATGGGCAAAATCATTGGATTTGAACAAATAAGTACAAAAGGGCTATCACTCTCCCCATTGGGATATTTCTTCCTGTATTCCTCTTGTTCCAAACAGTCGTCGACAAAAACACAGCCTAGGAGACAACCAGTTGGATAATCCTTCGGGAATGTGATACTGTTATCTGAAACAATAACACATTGTTCTTTGTGAATCACTAACTGATGAAATATTAAGAGATTAATACACAAGACAACTGCAAGATCGCTTCTGAACGGTAATCATTTTTTGTAATTGATCAACATTGAGAGTTAAAAAGTGCTCCCCCCCCCCCTCCCAGTAGCAAAGGTTCCTAGTAAACAGAGCTCATCCAATCTGTAGAACTACAGCATACTCGTAAGCTTGTAGATTTATTCCACTTTGAAACTTCCACATGTATAAATTACCCACATTTCTACATGCCTGTTCTCCCTCCTATCGAACAGATATCAAGTTTTATCCCTAGGCAAGTGACCTGCCCGTACCCCCTGACTTTTACTACATGGATGCCAACAAGTTAGTCCTAAATTAAATTTCATTACTCAATTGTGTCATTTTTCCGAACTCAATAAGACTGTAAAATTCACCAAACGTATTTTATCATGTACCTACAAGAAATTTAAATTTGTAAAATATTAGAATTTTTACTACCTGTCAACTGGCCATATATGGCATGATAGATAGAACGAGACTATTGGATTGATCACCAATTCTTTGTGTTCAGTAAAGGGAATTTATGATGATGAACCAACCTTGATAGTATGCTCTATAAAAAACTTCTACTGCCTCTATTTCCTCTTCATCTGGCTCTTTGGCTGCAGCAGCTATCCAAAGCCTCCCACGATGATTTGTAGGCCATGTCCTTCCTTCATGTCTACAAATAAGTAACTTTATTCTACACTCTAGAGTAAATATATTTTTGTATATTTTCAACAACACAACAAAATTATTCTTTGCTAAAAATATATAACCATTTGCCATTTCAACATGCCATTACTTATCTTTTTAAAAAGTCTGCTTGATTTTCATTTTTTTCATTCACAATTGATTCATTTTATGATTGCTTGAATCCAATAAATTATTTTATAATATACTGCTCAAAGTTCTTTGATTAGTGAATTCTTTTTTGTTCATAGTTTAAGCTACTTATTTTGAACTATAAGTGATATACCCAATATAGAATAACTCACAGTTACAATAAATTAATATATTTAGATGAGCTACACCAATGAAGCCCGCAGAGAATGAAAAGATTGAAAAAGATAAAAAATGAGCTTTATAAAGGCAATCATCGACACTAAATAAAAACTTACTTCTTCACTCCTGCTACTAGTAGGCTTGCATATGGTTGGTGCATGCTAAGGCATACCCCATGATCTGTGTTTGTGATCATATCCTCATCAAATACTCGAGTTCCATAGTTTACTAAAGCTATGTTACTATCTTCCTTAGCTATATCTTCCTCCTCTCCAACAGGTTTTTTATGACGCATTTTGATCAGCAAATTGATCAAATCTTCATTCTGAAGATATAAACAACCAAGGTACAGGAAACATTTTGAGTAATTAATAATGTTAATATATTTTATTTCAGTATGTGGTATTATTGCATCTTATGAGGTAAATAATACGACGGTCACGCTGAAAGTCTTTAGATATTCCTAATCTATACAAGTTTAAACAAGTTTGTGCACACAGCTATTTTGTCTAAAGTTGTAAGTGCTTGCAGGCAAAAGCAGCGTTTGAATCGTTCAGTAGTTACCTTGCCAGGTTCTCGAATGCAACTAAGTGTTGGCCGAATTTTAACGTGAAAATGGAACCGGGTAGTCGTGATTTTCCAAGCCATGATTTTGTATGACTATAAATCGGGACTGACACAAGCGGAATGTCATGAAAGTTTAGTGAGTCGCTTTGGGGGCTCTGCCCCTTCTAGGGCTACAGTTTTTAATTGGTTTACTGAGTTAAAAATGGGCCGCGTCTCACTCGATGATGAACCTCGCACAGGTCGACCGCCCACTGCTGTTACTCCGGAAACTGTAGAAACTGTGCAAAATATGGTAAAAAAGATCGACATATAACATACACCGAGATTGAGGCTTCTCTTGGGATTGGATCGGCAGCAGTCCGAACAATCATTCATGATCACTTTCGCCTAAGGAAGCGGTGTTCCAGATGGGTGCCACATTTGTTGACCAGTGAGCAAAAAACAAGAAGAGTTGATTGGGGTCAATTTATCCTTAAATAATTTGATAATGGGCACAGTAAAAACACTTTTTTATCGTAACTGGAGACACAACATGGTTATATCATTATGACCCCAAAACTAAACAGCAGTCATTATTTTGGTGCTTTGAAAGTGAGCAGCCTCCCACGAAAATTCGTCGTTCCAAGAGTGTTGGAAAAAAAATGGTCGCATTTTTTTTTAGAAGTGGATACATCACAACGGTAGCCCTGGAAAATCAAAGGACCATTACTTCTGAATGGTATATAACCGAATGTGTTCGTGTAGTCTTCCAAGAACTATGCGAGAGCCATCCAAAGACTGGTCTGCGGGGTATTCAATGGCACCATGACAACGCACCCGCCCCCAGCGCCGCTAGAGCACTCGATTGTTTCGCTGAACAGGGTGTCAAACTTTGCCTCACCCACCTTATTCTCCAGACCTAGCTCCGTGCGACTTCTTCTTATTCCTTAAGATCAAAAATTTGCACTAATGAAGAGGCAATCGCTGCATTTTAGGAGGAAATTAGCAACCTTTCAAAAGAACGTTTGTCACAAGAATTTGACAAGTGATTTTACCAAATACGTAAATGTATAGAGGTAGGGGGAGAATATGTTGAAAAAACAGAATAAAGTTTTTTAAAAAACCTTGTAGTTTTTCTGTATCTAAAAACTTTCAGCATGACCCTTATATCTATGTCAATAATATACAAATTGAAATCAGTCATGCACACTACCAATATTGCGAATCTTCATCCCTCCTAATCTAATTACTTACCTCTTTTTTTAAACACTCACTATAATGCTGTTCAGTCTGTCTCTGGAGCTGCCTGTAGGTCTCTTCAGCCCTTCTCAGATGTTCTACTGATTCCTGTAGTAGTCTTTCTTTGATTTTTACATCCTCTTCAGAGCTTTCAATAACCCTCCTAGTAGCAAAATCCAAGGCAACTACCATATTTTGCTTGATGCTCTTATTGTCTTTTCTTTTAGCATTTATTTTGAAGTAGTCGTTATCATCATCAAACACCTTGTTCTCTTTTGGTCTGAGGAAGTACAATAATATATGATAAGTTGAGAAGTACAGTATGCACAAACTTACTTCATGATGGATTTTCCTTTTTTAGTGACTTCTATGTCTTCCTCACCTTTCAAAGAAATCTGAAATAGAGATAAATATTATCTATCATATTACCACTATGGTATAAACAAATTACTCAAGCATCACACTTTTTTTTGTCAGTAATAGAAAAGAGAAGTAAGAGTAAAATAACCTGTATATTTTGTAATAACATAACAACAAATGGATAAAGAGGTGAAAGAAAGGAGATATTATTTATACTTAATCTACAAAGTGATATGAATATTGGGATGAATATAATACTAGAAGAGTGTGATTTCAAAACTATATCCTCAATTTTCAAAATTAATGAAATCATTTGACCACTATATAGTGAGCAAACAGCCTACCCTCCTCCCTTTGTAACAACGTGTGCATCCAGCCCCATTATATATATATATATATATATATATATATATATATATATATATATATATATATATATATATATATATATATAGAACATAAACATTTTTTGTGGTAAAATGAAAATATAGCAGAATTGTATGTGGTTTTCAAAAATATGTCATGTAGTGAAACTGACTATCTAGGGTAAAATTTTAGTGGTCAAATTCATACCATGTTTCCACAAAAAAGGCAGGGTCCAGGTCCTTCTTCCATACAATGAATTCTTCCACAGTGCAAACAATTATTCATAAAATCATGTTCTTGACCTAAGCAATCACATAGTGTTCTTCCTAAAATACATATGAAATATAACATAAATTGTTAGTGATAATGTGGAGTGATATGTTACTGTACTGCATTATTCAAAAAAGGTTCATCTGAATGGAACCATTTAGATATATTTATGACAATTATGCAAAAAAATGTAATAGTACATTTATAATATATCTACATTAATAACTCCTACACTCATTTTAAGGATCTCACTACTGAGAAAATGTGGATATTATTTTACATCTATGGGCATGATTTAAACTTAGGGTCAGTATGAAAATGTCTTTTATATGCATATACATGATATTATCTCGGAAAAATTGATGCTTACCAAGCCTTTTCTTTTTTTCCTGGTATTTGTGGATATCAGTATACTTTGTTTTTCCTTTCTTGCTTGATGAAGTATCCTTGTATTGTTTGCTGCTACTTGGCTTTTCTGATTTAGTATTCTTTGTAGTTTTGTTATCAGTTGTTCGTCCAAAAAGTAAGTATTTGATTGTCTCATAAGCCCTTACATGCCCCTCGTTACTTTTATCCACAATGTTTTCCATGAATTCATCATAATCTTCTGCATGTTCAATACTACATATATATCTATAAATTCAAATGGTATTCAATTGATAGTTATAATCCCTAAGAAAAACAAACCTCACTATATCATTAGAAACATCAGTTCCCAATATAACTTGAAGATGTTTAATTATGGCAGTATTTTCTCTCATACTGGACATATCTCACGAATTGTAATTTGAAATAACAGAAATTAAATAACACTTCAACAGTTAAATGGAATGATAAATATCACAAAACCCAACAATGCACAAACCCACCACGCACACTTGACGTGAAATGTCAAAAATGTAAATGTGAGTGTCAATTATGATTGATAATTGATCCATAACGTACTGCTTGGTTGCCTAATCTACAAAAAAGTATGGAAAAAATACGAATTAAAATAAGGTTGATTATCAATTAAGTTGTAATGCTCTCCAAGAGAGACCAGAAACCCTTCGTTATTATGGAAAAAATCTACATTTATGTCCGAGTGGGATCAGCTCCCTGAATTCTATTTTATTCTAATACGTAATCTTAGAACACATAATAAAAACGAGATGTATATGATTTCAAGAGTCATAGCTGGGAACTTACTGTGCTTATGCCCACTCCATACACACGAAATACCTGAAGGGTAAAAATCCTCTCTGCAGAAACAATTCATATATTCATCCTCTCCAAAAAAACATTACGCAAAAAATCCTGAAAAGCAAAAAAACCTCCCTATTATCAACATTTTAAGCCCATTAGTCCATGATTTGGCGGCCTATGCACACTGTGCCAGGGGCGAGAGTTCTATTTGTGCCCTACTCTAGCTACAACTCTATAAGATTTCAAGAACAAAAATCATTGTGCATTAGATTTTTGGGTGCTTATTTTCTATATAATTGACGAAAGTATCTCATGGAGTATTTTTCAGAAAGGGGACAGAATTTGAACCACCATAAATTATAACAAAAATGGAGACACACAGGTAGTATCAACAATCAACATGACATTTACTACGACCGTCAACTTATGTGCCACTCTTATAGGCAGTCAAGTACGGGATGACTACGTCAAATTTATGACGAATTCACGAAGAGTTGCTTTGACAATACAATCAGCTGAATATTTTTCAGATTCAAAGTTATCCAATACATAATATGAATAATTGGTCGCGTAGCTACTAAGTAGACCACAGAGGCAAGAAAAAGTAGGCATTCCTCTGTTGTTTATTATATGCGCCAGCGAATACGCATGCCCTTGGCTCCGATATTACTAGTTAATGCCATTTCATCAACTGGTTCAAGGCTTCTAACGGTCAAATGTACCCACATAACGTATATAATCATGTTTCACATGACCTGATTAATATAGAGAGCGTTATGGATACGACAGATGCAGTGCTCAGTAAAATTGTTGATACTGGGAAATAGAGCAATACGTTTGGCAACGCAGTAATGTAACTTGGGTGAATTAAAATTTTGTTTCTGTGATTTATGCAACATCCAAAACAAGATGTTGTAATGGTAGTTGCCTATAGCACCGATTAATGAGCCATTTCCTTTAAAAATCAAATATAAAGTGTACAAACGTCCTAAAGACGAATTAATCTGAATTCTACTTAAATGGGAAGACGATCTCATGATCAGCTGACTCCTTTATCCAACGGTTATCATTAGAATATAGCAATGATTGTTCTAAAAAATCCTTAAACGTAATTTGTGGCACTTGACTGCATGGCTACATATTTGTGACTACAATTGACTCACAAGATTATTAGAGGTGCGTTGTAAATGCACCTACATTTGTAAAGAGTTTAGACTATCAGTATTAATTTTCTAGCTCATCAAATGGTAAAACCAATTAAACATCAATTATTCTCAACCCTTCGTGTGTAAAATGAAATTGTAATGTCATAATCTCACTATGTAGGCAACAAATGTGACAATTTCTT
The DNA here is from genome assembly GCA_949316355.1 of Bruchidius siliquastri. Lineage (NCBI taxonomy): Eukaryota > Metazoa > Arthropoda > Insecta > Coleoptera > Chrysomelidae > Bruchidius > Bruchidius siliquastri. Next base: position 5,895,700 of record OX438537.1, on the reverse strand, counting down.
ATATACTTTTTGCGCATGGTGGAAACTGATCCACAAATCGGATTATTTTCGGATTTTAAAATACGAATTATGATCAGCTTACGTCTTGCGGTAAAAAACAAGTACATAAAAACAGGATGAAATCACCTGATTGCTAGTAATTATAGGAGATAAGCGTGTACAGTAAGTAGAAATATGTTGCTAAAATGCGTGATTTCATACTTTTTCATACTTTAGCCTTTGCACTTCTGCACCATGAAAACAACATGTATCGATAAAAACAAATCGGTTTATTTTTGAAAAAAAAACGTTTATACCAATTCAGTCTAAGATTATACCTAAAAATATACTTTGAAATTATATAAAGATCAGTTGCGTGGCTTTCAGGGAAAAACCAAAGTTAATTATTTATTGTCGAAAATGTTATTATAGGAAATCATCCCTTAAGATATTTATATTACTAGATAATGGTTTTCCTCAAAAATCACCGACAATTATACAGGGTGTGCAGCACAAATAAACGATTGATTCCGTTTTGACTATGAAACAGCACTTTGTATGTCAGGTCTTGTAACCCAGAAACCAGAGAACATCAAAGAATGAAGGTAAGAGAGAGAAGGGAATCAAGAAAGAGAGCAAAGAGGCGAAGACGATAATTTTAGATAAAAGTCTTCGCATTGCTGAAATTATTCGGCTAACTTTATTGATGTCTGAAAGATTAAATTTTGGTTCTAGTCTTTTCAACCCTAAAGACCTTCACCGTATTTTTAGATTTTGACAAATTAGCGAGGTTTAAATTATTTCTTCCCCGTGCACACCAACCCTTATTTTGCGCCAAATGGAAAAAGAAGTCAATAGACTTCTCACTTGGTAATTCAAAAATGAACCAATGCTGTATTTAATCTGATACACCCTATATACAAGTATCTGTGGGATGATAGGTGTCTCAAAAAAACATAAAGGATTCTTCAAAAAGTACATATAAATAATCAAATATGTATATATATATATATATATATATATATATATATATATATATATATATATATATATATATATATATATATCATATATGTGTTAATGATGTTCTCTTTCACTATGCCTCAAATTAGTCGATCAACTCTTCGATTGAACCTCTTGTGAATAATCCTTCATTGTTTTTGAAATCACCTCGATATAAGTAGAGTATTGGTCTCCAATAATTAAGATTTTCAGTGCAATCGACATATACGAAAATATATTAAATCAACACAGATCAGTATTTTTATACTTAATAATATCACAATAAAAACTATGAGGTAATATAAAAAAGGCTTTATACTCTCAGCTCACGAGTTCAAAAATAAAACTGAATAAATAACAAACAAAAAGAAAACTAACACACTGAGCTTTTACTTGAATTCCATAATATATAGATTTGTGCATTAAGTACATTTTAAATAAATTATTTATAATACTATTCAATGAAGCAACGCATAAACACACTCAAAAAATAGGTAAATTAAAAATTCCTAAAGCTAAACATACTGTTTGTTTTACGTATATTAACGGCAAGACAGCCATCGCTACTTTCTACTTCAACTTAACACTAGTTAGCGCGCGAACAATATTGACCTGGAATCAATTTAAAATAAAATAGTAACATTAATTTCAAGAGCATGACATGAAAATTCACAAAACAAATTAATATAGGTCGAATTTTTAGTGATGCGAGGCCACTATGCTTGATGATTTTCCAACAATTAACTTTTCAATTCATTTACTATGACTTTATTAGTGTTTTATCAAAATCCTGGGAAAATACAGGCGTTACAAACAAAATAAGTTTTCGAATATATAAAATCTCAGATCCTTGTCCTCAAAAAAGGGTTATCTAAGAATTTGAGAGCTTTAGGTTATTTTGTCTTGCAAACTTCAACGTAACTATTCATAAAAACAATTGATGGATCAAAAATATGACATTTCGAAAGTGATTAAAATGAAACTTATACTCTCATTAATCAATTTCTGTCGATAACAAAAGACGTCAAATATCAGTCATGAGCAAGACTGCAGTACTAAAAACAGTATTTAAATTATCGCAATAGACACAGAATTATTCAAACAATAATTATATTTACATATTTTTTTCAAGCATTAGCTCTAGTTGGAAATTCTCTACAAGATATTATGACCAAATTAATGAGTTGATGAATGAAGAGCAACAATTTGTTTTTGCTTTCATCCAGGTATTTCAACACTGAATCAGCTTGGGTTATGTATGCATGCATTAAATTGTCAAAAACTGATATCATCCAAATAAAAGCTGGCAAATGCGAAGTAGTGATCAAATGACTTATAACATAGCTCAAACAAACAAAAAAAATCTCAACATTTGCCTTATAGGCAAAATTACTTCGTTTATCAAGCTCACTAAACGATTATCTCTATCATCAACACATAAAAACACGACATGTATCTACAATATTAAAACTAATGATCAGGTATTTTTATATGTTAGGTACTGCAATATGGTTTTAATAAGCTATGATATGAATGACAAAATTATTGCTCAAAAATTATAATTGCTACTTTATTTAATTATAATATAATACTTCAACTCCTTCAACACCAAGTACTTTGAGGTCAACTGCCATAGCAAGAGAAATGTCTTCATAATGGGCGAATAGCTTTTGAGCTAAAACCAAAATCACACTAATTTATTCATCTTGAATATACTGAAACAGTTGCCATGTCAGATCAGCTAAATACATCGGTTTGAAAAACATAAAATACGCATCTCAGATTCTTGAATCATTATTTAGCCTCATGTAATCCAATATTTGGCACTGTTATAAATACTCATAGTACTCAAATATCATCATCAATCCATATTTCAAAACAAGTAAAATAAGTGTGAAGTAGTTATTTTTTAAAATATCGTATTAAAGCTGCTATCAATATTACTAACATCTCAATTCTCAATAACACAAACTTTTCCAACAGTTAACACGCATTTAAAGATATGATAATATATCTATCTACACTCAAAGTGCCTCACAGATATACTTTAGATGTTTTGCTATATCTTCATATCTCATCAAATAAGTAGTTTTATCTTTGTACCACAAACATGTGGAGATTAACTTCATCATACACTTATTATTATCAAGACAACAATACACAAAAAAATCGTGTTTACTAAAATTAAGCTAACTACCTTAGTCTTGAATTTTGTTAGATAAAAAAATTAATTCTCAATTGAATCTAGTACGATGTTTTCATGGATTTGGATCTCTTTCTACATCTGTTGACAGCAATCCAATGGAACTGCTTTTAATATTTTCTGAAATACAACGACTTCAAGAAAACTACTTTTTTAGCTATTCCATCAAAAATAGTTTACAATGATGATATATAGAGTCTAATTTGGAAGCAGTCTGTCTTTTTTCTATATACTAGATAATAAATATTATATTTTCACATAAATAGGTAAAATTTTGTTATTTAAACACAAACGTTTGAACAATAGACATGGTTTGTGTGGTGCATTGTAATTTAATCTTTAAATTGTCGTCAGACCGTCAAAATTGTGTTCAAATTACACAGTTTTACCTTAATGATGGAAGAGTTCATCGACAATATTCATGAAAATAAATTGAATAGCTACTTTGAAACTAGCTACACATTTAGGTTATATAGTATTTTTATAGAAAATTACCTGCATAAAGATACCAAATAGTACGATATATATTTTTTGAACTTTTAAACTACGTCGAATAGGAAAATACAGGTTGGATTTAAAGCTAGAAGTCAGTAAACTAGTCTTAACAACCCTGAAGTAATCCTTTTTGCGGTGTTTGGGGTTTTTCTCAAAATTATAATTGAATACAGTGTGGTTCAAAAATCTCATTTGTGCATACAAGAATATTAGAACGCAGTTACAAATTCGGTTTTTCAGTCCCAGTTGACAAATTTTCTGGTAGAAATATACTGCAGCCTATTGGATTTCAAGCTCCACATTACGCAACTCAAACTTATGTAGACTACATAGTAACATTTATTCATAAAAAATACTGAATAGAGGTCGTTTTAATTTTGTATATTTGGACAATATTTCATGGTTTATGGTTATACGTTAACCAATACCTGGCAAAAATGTACCTGAATATTAAAAACTAATGAAAACCTTTAGGAACGCGATATGGATCTATGTCTTATGTAACTTCTATCACTTATTCCGCAATTGTTTCTCTGGTTCATTTTGTATTTGTACTAGTAGCAAACTAAATCAACATACCAATAACCAAATAAGTTCAGTAACGTTTCGGAGCTTCGTCAGCAATTTTCTTGTGAGAGCACTTTTCTGAACTTGATTAAATAAGTGCGACAAATCTAGCGGACACACTTGAAATCACCTTCACAGTCCTCAACGTCGGAGGAAAGTTACTGATCTTCCTCTATTGTATAGATTATTCAGATAATAAAGCGATTTTTTGAACAAAGAACAAAATTATTGTGTCATCACTACAACACATTCAGCTCAATTGAAAAAATCAGTCAAAAAATATAGGCAACAAAAACGATGATTGAACCACACTGTATGTGCGATAATACTTTCTAAATGGCGTGTCCTCGATTGCCGTTAAGGTTGAGTAATTCGGATTGGTCCACTCTTGACGAGTTGGTATGATTGTTCTTGATCAACGTTGAGAAAAAACGTGCCTGAAAATAAATATATTTTATTCAAAATGTGAAGTGAGAATAATTCCACAAACAATCTCTCTTTAATGTAGTTTTAATTACGGAAATGTATACTTCAATCTGAAGATTCGTCATTTGTCAGTTGGCTAGGTACGCGTAAGAGTTTCTGAAAATTAACGTAGATCGAGTATTTGTAAAATTATAATGTTTCACTGTGCGTTAATATTAAACTTAATACATATGAACCCAAATATGTGCGAATAATTATTAATATATTTTCAAAGTAATAGTTTCCACGTAAGAAATGTGTATAGGTGCAACGAAAACAAAGCATAATTCATGAAACATTTTATTAGAATAAAAATAAATATATCCCCACCAACTTTGTTGTGACAAACACAAAAATAACAAAAAAAAAACGAGAAAAATACTGATATGTTATATATCAAACTGCACTTCTACTTAAGGTGCTGTATGTGGGACTAGACAAAGCACTTCCTACTAATGATTGTTGTTCATTATTGCGCTCCTTCACAAATGGACCTGAGCTTTTCCTCAACAGAGCACCCTATAAGAATACAATATTTGTATTGGTAGATTTTTCTTTTCTGTCCATTGCCCGTTAAAACTTTGCTGTTAGTTGAAATTTTGTCGATCGGATGGTCTGTCAGATCTGGCAAAGATACTAGCCCAACCTTATAATGTACGTACCAAATTCATATGAAAATATACACTGAATTGTAGCAGAACTTTTATCCTAGCACATACCATTAAAGGGTTCAACAAGTGAATAAAAAATACGGAATATAAGATACATTTCATATACAGTCGGAGATCGCGGAACTTTCAAAGTTGCTCCAAAACTAGCTTTAACGAAAAGCACGTATGGAGCAATGTATCTTTAGCCACGTAACAGATCTTACCACCATCCAGATGTAAAACATTTCCTAAACGTTGACATAAGAATACACACATTAAATATTATGTCTTAAATTTATGGCTTCGTTAAGGCTGCATGAATGCACCATTACAGGTACTTATTTATTCATGTGCTATTGTGGTTATCAATCATACGATATTTATCGATAATCCGGCACATTTGTCTGAAATAATAGCTTATTTTCTATTTTCATGAGACTATTCACACACATACACACACACACACAATATATATATATATATATATATATATATATATATATATATATATATGAATCTTTTATGACCTTAAACATTTCAAAAAATTTGGGTATTCTCAATAGTCCGTAATTTACAAAATTTAGTTAAAAAAGATCGCCAGCTTTGAAATCCAATCCCAATATTCAATAAACATACAACTGCACATGGAATACAAATTCAATTAACTTTTTTAAAGGTATTAAATATCACCTTATTTTGTCTTAATGCAGTAATATTTAGCAACTAAAACAGAAACCGAACAAATTAGCCTATTTTATGAAAATCACGAACTACGTTCTTACACTACTGTACAACATGAAAACATACGAATGATTTAAATTTGAAACATCCAAAATACATAGAAAAAATCGTTCAATCAGTTATTCGTTTCGAAAGCAAATGTGTTAATAATAATCTATATCTTACAAGCATAGAGGATTACCGGGGTTAAAAATGCATAATGATAGAACGCCTTTACAAACTCAAAAAAAGAAATTGAGTTCTCCCCACCTCCCCTAATTTAAAAATGATCTAGAGTCTCAGAAACGTGCAAAAAAGTTTTATTTTAGTTTTTCTATTGTCAAAATTCGAATGATACCTTCCAAGTAATAGAAAGGCCAAGGATTACCCAACAAACAGACACAGACCGACCGACAAAAAAAGAGAGAAATGTGAAAACATAATGTATTAAAAGTTTTTGCGAATACAATACTTCCCCGCACATTGGCGTGGGAAGTAACACCGAGGCTACACGTCTTTTATTCTGTTATATTCTTAAATAACAAATTAATCATCCAGAATGATTTTTTTCTACAAACTACTGTACTTCCTGTGAATATATTGATGCCGACGTGCTACAATTTTCGAGGTGAGGATAATTGATCGTCTAAAAACATCATCAAAAGCATCAATAATAGCCCCTAACCTTGGAAACCAAATAAAACTTTTAGTTATATTGTTAAACTTATGTAAATTATTACCGCGCTGCTAAGCATGTACATACTGTGGAATTCGCCAATTTAACGCTCGTGTGACATGTACACGTGAAGGCAGTTGATAAGATTGTACGTAGATAAAGTTACATGATTGATATACTCACGGTGACAGAAGCGACTAGAGCCCCTAAGATTAAACCACACAGAACGTCACTCCAGTGATGTTTATAATCCGAGACTCGTGTACTCGCCGTAAACACGGCCGACAGGACGCCCAAAAACTGAAGTGTGTGTTTGAGCAAGGTGGATCCGTTCCACGTCATGCGCTTCTGTAAATATATCTGAAAATGGGAGACAGATTAGGGCATTTGTTTACAGAATCCGAATATGGTATGCACACTTCCGTTTCGAATGAGAACTCGTTCTCTGGTATTTTTCTGACATAAAGAAACATTTGGGCCGTTAGAAACAATGATGTAATATGTACGCAAATATGTATCGAGTTTGGATTATACTGTTTTTTGATTCTTATGAGATATACATCGCAAAAATGTGTCTTTAGTTCGTAGGTAGTTGCGAAGGTCTGCAAACTATTCCAAAACATATACTTTAAAATTTTTCGGTAGATTGGATCAATCTAAAACCCATATTCTAATGGAAAAAAAATGTAAAAATCAAATACTGAAAATTATCTGATTGGTGCATTAAAAGTTAGGAATAACAAAATTCGTCTATCGCTTGTGGTGTGAAGGATGATGATTATTAATTTAAGACTTCTTTTGGAAAAAATTGTACTTTTCCTTAAACAATGTAAAACATTTATCAAAACCCAGACGTAGCACTGCGCAACAAAAACCATTCCGTAGATGAATTAATCTATTAATTATTATTAATTTATTACCTACAAGTAGTTAAATATAAGGTCGTATACAATTGTTCAACTCATATAAATTGTAACATTACCGTTTATTAATATACATACAATACGCGTTATCTAATATTGATAAAGCTTATATCGATAATCCAAAAAAACTACTTACAGCAAAATACAGCATTGTATACATAGAGAATGAGGAATGTCCGGATGGAAATGATAATCTGAAAATAGAAAAAATACCAAAGAAAATTAACATCTTAAAATATAAGTGCGTTACGTAACAAATTATACTTGTTTTTATAATGTGGTGTGGTCTAATTTTTTTTAATTACTTCGACACATCAACGAACAGTCAAGTAACTTAAAAAATGACATGCTTAAACAATTCGAGTACGACTAAAACTGTGAAGTGATTTTATTGTAGCAATTCTTAATTCATGTCACTAGTTTAAAAATAACGTTGACAAAAATTAAATTACGCACTACACTGATCAAACATTTTTGTGTAACAATTAGGTTTGGATACTGCTCAAATCTTTTGCTTCCCCCAAATACATATTTTTTTATTATAATCGGAAATGATTGGAAACGATAGAAAGATAAAAACTGAAGCTAGGATAGCATCTTGCTGATTACTCCACAGCCAATTTCACAGATTTCAAAAAAGAAAGTAGCAAAAACAGCATTACATCTTACCCTCCCCAATTTCCAGGAAAATCGGAAAGACATATCGTCAGAAAAACCAATAACCCGACGGTGAAAAATATAATTTATTTTTGTGCCATGTATAAATTGTAACGTCAAAAAAACGATTCGAAGGTGTTCGCAAATGATTCACCTTTGGGGTAGAAGTAAAATCGATTGTAGTGTTCTTAACTAGCTTGTGAAATAGTAAGACTAACAAGCAATCATCAGTCTAACTTCAAATCCTTTTCTTATTTTTTTTGTGGAACATGTTGCTGATATATTATTTCACATTGATTGTTAAGTGAATTAAAACCATATCAGAAATATTTTGCATTGTGGTGAAAGTAGGTGCTGCGAGAACAATTATTATTAAATTAACTGTACAATTATTAGTTATGAACCTATCCAACCATGTAGATGTAAACTAATTAACACAAGTCATGAACAAATAAAAACAACCTGTAGAAAGTAAATATGAAGGAAAGAGTATGATAATGTAAAGGGGTCACTCTTATATTCTAAATGTAACTTCCAACCTGTGGTAGTCTCGTTGATCCACCATTACTTAACCTGACCATTATTATGAATCAAACAAACATTTTTAACGTTTCGGCTGGCACGACAGCTTTTATCAAACTACATAAGAAATAAATTGAATCAATTCGAAGGTTATTATAACTTTTAAATTTAATTATTTCTTTTGTACTTTGGTATAGGTTGCCGAGGCAGTCGAAACATCAGTAAAGTTTTGTTAAATAATATTTTTTCAATTAACGACCAGGCTGAGTGACGAGTTTTATTCTATTCCATTAATTAATGATTGATCTCATGTTTCAGACAGGTTCAGTTTCAAAACTGAGTTTTGAATTTTCAAAAGAGATGATTGCACTTTTGACAGAATATCTATGGCTGCGATTAAATTAGGAAGCCAAACATAATGCCCAAGTAGCTTCAACATTTTTATGATACAAGGAATCCCTATTTGCAATTAATTTCTCCAAGGAGGGTCACATATTGGAAACCAATACCAACCTTCTTTTATGTCCAGCTAATTCAAAACTTCTGATGAGAATAGAAATGATTAGGTATATTAATTTTTTGTACTTCCTTATTTCCCTTAGCGGTACAGCTCCCATAATTAAAACAGTTCATCTCCCCCTTGCCTTCATGCTGCCAAGGATAAAAATGATATAACAATATAAATGTTTATTTTTATGAACCTTTCATATCAGAGATTTGCCGCCATAACTCATTATCGATTGAAAACGCAGACATAAAAAATTGTAAATATATCATTCAGTAATTTGCTCCTTGTTATTCAATATTACACTTAACTTTATTGCCATCTCAGCGCGTTGAAATACTCTTCTGTGGTTGTATGTTGAGAAAATTATTGTATTCACAGCACACATATAGATAGACTATGATTATACATGACATGAAAGGAAACTGAAATCCCTTTGAATGAGGACACAGGATAGATCAATTTCAGATTCTTAGGGTAGGTAGTTCAGGCTAGACGTATTGGTATCTTATGGATTGTGTCTAGAAGCTTCAGTGAGTGCATCTAAGCTCATCCACACATCTCCTGAAGCTTACTGGATGATAACTACGATATTGGGCCATTTCCATGGCTAGCAGATCAACCTGTGATTGTATCAGGGTAGGTTTATTATTAAACAATAACTAAAACGCGTTAGTTGTTAGACAACCGTTGTTGATGTCGCACATAGACAGAAAGGTTCTCATGCTGCCAAAATCGAAGGAAGAATGATCAAACTTACCTAACTTCCTTCATAATTCTGGCATTGTCCTTATATAAAGCATTGGTGCAAGTGAAGTCTTCATGGTACACGTAGTCAGTGAACGACCCATTCTGGCAGACATCAGGTTTGCAAACCGTAATGAAATGCGGTCTCAACCTGCCTATGGTGTATTTCATGACGTCCGTTGTCAGTTGAGAACAGGCTGCACCAAATGCGAAGATCCCGATCACGCAATACAAGTTGTATATCCAGTTTGGTATCTTCACTCCCAACAGGTAAATATCTCGTTTGTCGGTTGGTCGGTTGAGGTATTCCGTTAGCGACATCTGGAAGGATTGCAGTACACTATTGAATTGAAAGAGTGGGCAAACAATGACGTTGTACTTCCTACGCAATTGTATCAGTTTATAAATGAATATTCATATCGTACTTTGGAATTGTTGATCTTTGGCCATTGAATTTAAAAAACAATGAAAAAATTCGGTCCATTTCAAAATTTCCAATATTCCCAAGAATTTCAAAACCCAATCAAAATCTTCAATAAATTGATACGACTGGGCGTTAAATACAGTGTCAAATTACTCGAATAGCACTTAAATGATTATTTATAATGCCTTTTCAGTTATACTGCAGTAATTTGTAGTAGTAACAGTAGTAGTAGTAGTACTGGCTGCTAAAACAGAAGCGGAACAAATCTGGCCCAAATATGAAAATAAATTAACTACACACTAAATGATAACTAGAACAGAAAGGGGGTAAATTAGTCCTCTTTAGAAAAAGTTCAGTGACGGAAATACCTTATATGGTTTTTTGTGATGCATAAACATTGATAAAACATAATATCTTGCATTCGAATTTTTACGCAATCACAATACTTCCCCGCCTATGTACTTACATTAAATTAATGACAACCATAACTGTCAGAGGCTGGTTTGCACTATGATAAAAAAGGTGTGGTGCTGTATATTTTAATCGCAGATATTTACTTCAATAGGAATTTTAATTCTTGCATTATACAGGGCCTAAGAACGGTTGATTATTGGATAAAATATACAAAATACTTCTGTTTTGAACCTTTTTCGATATCTTGTATATTTTATCCAATAACCGACCATTTCCAGACTTTTGTAGAGCCCTGTAAATGAATGAAAACCGTCATTGCATACTTGTAGTGGTCGTGTTGTAACGCTATAAATCGCATATCCGAATCGATGAATAATCAGGATTGATCGATTGTGGCAGCACAAAAACATTTACGAGACAATTGAAAGATGTGCAGCCAACTGAGAAATGGATCACCGGTTATGTGCCGATTTTGCTGTGAAGATATAATTTTTTACGATCTCTTCTATTACGAGTATTAATAGACTATTACTGTCACATCTTCTGTGGATTTCTATTTTAGGTTAATTGTGATATTAGTTGAATATTTTGAGTCATGTTTCAGTTGTAGTAAGCATTGGATCTATGGTAAACGTACAGAAATTAAGATCATTTGATTATATAATTTCGTACTCTCATTTTTCTAAGCTAAGGCAATTGACTGAAATATTATGTTTCGTGTATCTGAGACAAATATATTTTTACTCCTACGCCAATAGGTGAGAAAAGTATTTTAGTGGTGAAAAATTCCGAATATGAGATATTTCCTTAATGTTCCATAACATATACAAAAACCCTGTTACTGATTTCCGTCGGTATGTCTGTATGATGTCTGGATAGTACTGTAAGGATTTTGATCAGATTATGACACTACATTATACATACAACAGACATAAATAAGACATTTTGAATAATTGTGAATTTAAAATTTTAAAATACATCCGACCAATGAATATAGGACATTCTCAACGCATTGCAAATGTTAACAATTTTAAAATTTGATGGTTTTCATCAGCTGTACGAAATCATAGAGCGTAGTTGACTTTTTTAGGGCTCAAATTTGATCCGCTTATGTTTTAGCAAATACTACTTCTAAAAAAATTTGAATTTTAATAGAAAAAGTATCATAAATAATTTCGAAAAGTACTTTACAGCATCTAAAGAAAGTAGGTTGACTCTATACTATATGAGGAGCCGGGGTATCAGTTTATTAAAATTCAGATTTTAGAACTCTTGATCCACCTGAAATATTGCAAAGTATGGAAAATTTGGGAAACTTTATTTCTGATAACGTCAAGAACAATGCCTCATTTTTGGGCATTCGTTTCTTCTCATACATTGAAAATGTGTATTCAAATATCAGACTTGTTAACTTTATACATTGATATTATTCATAGAATTTGTTTGTCAATTCGTTGATCTCTAGAACAACATACTATATACTGGTCTTACCTTTTCAATGATTAAAAACTATTAACAAAGCTCATTTGTAAGCAAAATATTGCAAGCATTTAGCGTAATATTTTGCTTACAATAACGCAAAATAACCTTACATGTGATAGTGATAGGTAATTTATTTTGTTCAAAAACAATTAAAATGAAATGACAAGTACGTAATATTTTTTTTATATTTTTGTCTAAACATACTAGTTATATTATAAGAACTCCAATTATAACGATGATCGATCAATTTCAGTTTTTATCTCATCACAATTTCAAAATGATAATACATTAAATTGCGTAAACGAGTTAGTAATGAAGCAACAATTGTTAAAAATAGATACGGATATACGTGAAAGATTTTCATCAAATATTGACAATTTACCACCTTTTAATGTACGAATAAACATCAAACAAAATATAACAGTTTGTGCCAGTCTGTCTCCAACCTGGATTTTTGTGTAACACAATGACTACTTAGTAAACAGTTAACAGCCTTTATTGATGTACGAATAAAAATCAAACATAAAATATAACGGTTTGAGAAGCAAGTTTGAGCCAGTCTGTCACCAACAAGGATTCGAACAACAGACCAATCATGTTAGGAAACTATTTATCTCAAAATCTTTCTGCGATAAAACTAAAATAAATACAAAACAACAAAACGTCGCGTCACCAACAATCTCATCAAGCCGACCAAAACAAAAAACAGAACACATAAAAACTATCCCACTTATATTTCTAATCAAAGCTGCACAAATGGCTTTGAGATGGTCACAAAAAATTAAACCATACCATTTACGAGCTGTTAGGCCGATATGATTCAAGTACCTTGCTTTGGAATGTGTGGGGAAAATTGAATCAAGTGGTTATTCCCAGTGTGTTATATTATAGACTAGTAAAAGTATATCGTTATAGAGAGAGGGCATATAAAAAAGCGTTTTGGCTCATAATGGGAATCGAAAGCCCGCGTCTAAAATCGTAGAAAAATAAAAAAAGTAATTTCCTGGCAGGATAGGTAGATATGTATCAAGTGATAAATATCATGATACATATCTGCAGATATTTATCCATTGACGTATATCATGATATATAAGTTATTTGTTCTCAACGAAATAAATACCGGAGCAAAAAATCCTTGATAGATTGCGTCGCGAGAAAGATCAGCCAAGTACCGTAGAAAATCATTTGTTAAAGTACAAGATGAGATTAGGATCACATCATTATTTGGCGAATATTAGAGATTGCTAGGACAAAATTTCACAACAAGGCTTTCAATGTTCTAAATCCAACAAACACAGAATTACTTGCTCTGTTTGTCATAGCTGTTACTGCACAGTCTGTATTTATTTTTCGCACAATACAAACAACAAATCCAATGATTTGGAGGAAATCAGTAGCAATTTGGAATGGCAAAAAAATGAATCATTTTTACAGCTGCGTTGGCAGTGGAGTAGCAGCAACGGCTGACTTAGAAAGAATTTTTTCAGGTTTTGGAAAAATTCAATCTAAATTAATGAAATCCTTTGGGCAATGCACAAGCGAGTAAACTAGTACTTATTTTTGAATATTTGAAATGAAATACTGATAAAAAGCTAAAAGGAGGATCTCGTCACATGATTAAATAGTTGCCTTAAGTGAAAGTGATGATGATAATATTCCTCTTTCCCGACTTTATGATACTTAAAAAAATTAAACCATGAGTTTTGTTTTTCATATATTTTAGGAGTACCTGTACATGTCTCACTAATGATTGCATAATTAACCACAGAAACATAAATAAAGTGATAGAAGTCTGAGTACTCAACAATAATTAATACTATGAAAAATAATGATTTATAAAACTACGGCTGCATTATTTTGATGTATTGATTCCTATTCAATTGTACCGTTATATCAAACTTGTTTTGTAATATTTTACTATAAGCAGAATGAGTATTGTATCAACAAAAAAAAACTAAATCAATTGCAACCATGTTTCACCTGTGTGCAACTGAATATGTAATTGGTTTACTGCAAAATATCTACTGTAGAATAATTAAGTTCAAAATGGAAACATTTTTATCTATGTTTCAAGCTGCTATCATTGCATGACAATGAAACATCATTACTAATTTAAATAAATCTCCAAACCTTATTTGGTGCAAACTATCATGTTTAATTATTTTAAACAATTATGCAACACTACTGCTATGTAAATTGTGATTCATAAATTTGAATTTATTTGATGCTGTGCTATCTAAATGTAAAACCACATGAATCAATTAATGAATATTGTACATATCAAGCTGATATTTCAAAATGAAGGATCAAGTTTGTTCCTCTATAAAATTCAACTATATCTCACTCTTACACAGTTTAATGAAAATATTACACTGTGGTGCCCAAAAAATGCAATAGGGTGAATTTTATCATCTCACATGGTATTAATAGAATGAAAAATTAACCCTTTCCTCAAATTTGTCCGACTGCTAGAAAAAGATTAAAAATTAGGGACATCTGTAAAACCAAACTAGTCCTTTCCTAGTCAACAAGAGACCAAGGATCACCCATTTTTGAATACTACTATATCACTTGTATGCAAAGTAAAAGAATATTCGCACAAGTTACAGTTAGCAGCATTTTAAGATGAGAATAGACATCCATTCTTTGGATAATTTTGGTGAAAATATTACAAACAGACTATGCTTTGCGAAATATCTTTTGTCAATAATGCTCAACCATTGTAAACCAATTTGATTCAATGTTTCTTCCACTCCTAGATGATAAAACAAAAAAGTTTCATAAGCATTGTCAAGTTTCTCCATTAAACCTACTGAGATAAAAAGCTTGTTGTAAATTGCAAAACACATCAATCAATTCAATTTTCAAGGAAATTGCTTGTTAACTTTATACCTACGACCTACTTCTACAGTTATTATCTCATAAAAATCATAAACTAGGTATAAAAATCGTTAACTTGTGACTCAAAAGGAAATACGATGAAGTGTTCCATGTATACAATTACCAAAAGAGGATCAATAAGATCACAAATAAGTCCGTGAATAAATCATCATAGAATATATCTTAGAGTAGAATATAAATATTATTAAACTCACCACAGCACAATTTAGACCAATTCCTGTGACATAAAGAGACCAACTAGGTACAGTTGACTTATGGTAAGGGTGAATCAAGCTGGTGTCATTGCAGAAAAACCCTCTACGGTAGGGGCTACCCCAAAGAAAGAGGAACAGGATCGGCCAACCAACTAAAAATCACTTCTAATTGAACTTTCCTTCTTTCTATAATTTCAATGCAATTACTTACCGCAGTTCAATAAGATCAAATCAAGTATAACTTTCCTGATCTGTACGACGATGATCTGGTCAGACATGGTTTAAATTTAAAGCGTTAGTCACAGGCGGCTGTTTTTAAGTCAGTGCTGCCGCTTTTATTGTCATTCTGCAGGTCAAATTCTATAAAACACCTGACTGCTGAACAGCTACCAGATTTTCATGAATGGAACGAGAGATGGGATGTGATGTGAAGTGAGAAGTGCAAATACAAATATATTGGTCATTAACCCACCCCACTCATATCTTGCAAGGCAGCATGCGTGACGTTTGACAGTTGGAGAAAGTGTGTTAAGGGGGGTGTACACCTAGTAAGCACAGCAATCTACAGTTGTTCACTGAACTGTTATATTCCATTAATTCAGTGATTTAGTCTAAATTATCTTGTAGGAAGAAGTTCATTGGATGTGGATACTAAATTTTCTATTGAACTACCTATGCTTTTTCCTTATGCTCCTATGGTCATCTCTAAAAGCTTTTAAATGATTACCTAATGCATTTCTTTGTAAAACTTTTGGAAGCTCACAAGTTAATAATCCGTAGCTATGGTGTTGATAAAATATCAAAAATAAACATATTTGTAGTATGTCCTCTAAGTTCTGAAATCTTTTTAATGCTGTGTCACCTATTCGTTATCATATTTTTTGCATGTTTGATAAAGTAGTATGTATTGATGAAAGGCGCGTCAAAATCGTTATGAATTCTAAGAATACTGCTTCCAGACTGATTCGGTTATTGTTTCTTAGAACCGAAATTTAATCCCAACATTAAATAGTTACGGGGGAATAGTCCACACACTGAAATATTCTGTAGGGGCATGTCGCGCCTCTGTTCCTATGGAATTGGTGCCCCTGATATGGCAATTTTTTCTAACAATCCAATCAATTTTTCAGCATACGTAGTTTTAGTAGATAAACCAGATTCTATGCTATCCGTGTACATTGGCCTTAACGCCGCCTACCGGTTTTCCAGCGCCATCTACTAGGAGATAGAAACACTAAGAATATTGAATAATTTATAGATAATCTTGAGGCTCACTAGTTGACTGCCTGACTGGTTGTCTACCGTCAAGCTTACAATCCATGTTAGTGAGTCGTCGTTGCTTGCAAATAATGGAGATATTCCAAGTTATACCCTCAGAAACTCATATAAATGTCTACATGGTACATTCATGACGCGTCATAATCATACAGTACAGTTTACCTACTACCAACTACCCTTGAATAGCTTTTGTTCATCTCATATCACTCTGAATATGAGAATAAATCATGAATTTGTTTGTACTATATATAAGTGGCTGTTAGGCATTACGTCCGTTTTAATCGATCTGAGTGAAATAAATTATTAAACGCATGTAATGTGATACAAATTAATGTCATATAAATCTTTCGCGTTCTTGGAACATGATAATGAGGATAATTGAAAGTTACTGATCCATTTCACATACAATACTTGTACAAATATACAATACAAGATACTTTTGATCGGCAAACATCCGAGATTATACGTAAATACGTTTCATAATGGATACCTACAGGGTACATCACCAAAATACACCTTACTATGTATGGCTGTCTGTCCGTCAGTCTACCTGCCTCTGTCTTGCTGTCGGACTGTCTGTCGGTCGGTCTGTCATCGGTATGTCTGTTTAGGTCCGTCTGTAGGTCTGTATATTCCCTAACATAAATATACTTTCGACCAGAATGTGCGGACAACTACGATTCTTTTTGAAGAAGTAAAATTTACATGGCCCCAAGTATATAGCTTATGAAAATACTCATTGGTGTATCAGGTTTAGTACCAAACTCCCGACCCTGTTGTTGATATTTAGGTTTCATTATAATGTCTGCAATATATCCATGTAAGGGTGTAACAGTAACATCTATCTTCAAGTGTCAAGTGTCGCGCAGCGTGGCGCTGCCCATTGGCATCTTTATAAAGTCAATGTCCTAATATCTTGAGCTCTGCCTATTAAGCACACACATTCTGATTACCGCTCAGATGCTCTGCCTCCAACCGCTGTTACTGACAACAGACTCCTGCATCGAACAACTATAAACAACATTGCTGTGAATTATTTGCTTGCTAATCCGTGAGATGGAAGCAAATATACAAATTTGCATTTAGAACTTCGGAAAAAACTTGGCCGACTGCGAAATTCGAACCACACACATAATCAATCATATTGAACTTCTACCAACAGATTATTCTGGGATTTGGTGTTCATTCAACATTTCGTGACGAGGATGCTGTTCTTGCGCACTGCCTACAAGGCTTACCAAGAAGCCGCAATACGTTTTCTCACTGAATCTACATATCTAGATTTAGTTAATATAATAAGTTTCTAACTGTTATGATATGCCCTATTGGAGGAAACGAACTCGACTGGGATTAGTAAGTCGACTGTAACAATGAGAAGGTGCTGATATCTATATTTAATCTGATTCTATATCATTTCAGCGATGATTTTACTAAAGATGATGATATCTATCAACAGAGAGTATTCATAAGTGGTTTAATTTACTACACAAGAAGCTGTTACTTGTGCAATACAGAATGCGAAGCTTGCTTAAAATTCAATTTGAGTAAATTAGCGATAAAGTTGAACAGCATTCATACATTTAGTTTTGTAGTTTATTTTGATTTAAAAAGACACAATCAGAAATTGTGAAAAGTCCATAAATCACTTGATATTTTATTGATAGTCCAGTATTCAAAGGTTTTGAAGGAGGTAAGATTGTGTGAAGGATGGAATTTGGCATGGAGGTAGTCAATAGTGTGCAAAATAAATAAAACCAGTGCTATTTACAAAGAAATAGCTTATTTTATCTTATTTGCAGTATCGGAAGCCATGTGGCAAAATTCTAGGAGATTGTAGGTGGTACAACAGAAGGTTCGACTGATGTCAAAAATTCTTACCATTGGAAACAGAATACGGGATCTGCTATTCCTTCAATTCCTTACACACTACGTACATTGCATGTATATTCAAAGAACCTGAAACAGTTTAATTTCAATGGTTATTTTAGCTAGGTATTAAATTGTTTCCCTCTTAATGTGTTATCTAATCTTAATGTTATTCTTAATCAGCATAGCTGGATTATATCATAAAAGACTCTCCCTAGTTGGTAGTTCTATGGTAATACTCACAGCAGATGGGAGCTTTTTTTTGCTTTACCCGACTTTTACCGAAAGATTGTTCTTAAACTATAATTAATTTTTTCATCTTTTAGTCTTTAAACGAACTTAAACCATAAGACTCGAATTTTTGTTCAGCAAATAGCCGATAACTCATCCCAATTTTGGAATTCTCCAAAATATATTTGTTCAAATGAATGATTCAAGTTTTGATGAAAACTATTCAATTCATATTAGTTCCAAAATTCTTTTTCAATTTTATTATCTAAAATGATGAATAACATTGAATAATATATAATTTTTCTACAATCACTCTTTTTCAAATCAAACAGACGTTTTGTGGTCGATGAATGTTGCGCTGAGAGACTCCATTACTTACGTAAGTGTCAACCTAACAAAAGCGTGTTACAATACTGATAAATGCGATAAATCGTGAACAATTGCTTCTGGAACAGGATAGTAAAAAAGTTGTGGGTCGTACGAATTAATCAATCCCAGAAACCAGATATACGCCAAGCAGTGGATAAGCTCATGAGGTATTTCGAAATATGTCACATCAGTGACTGGTTTGGTGCTTCTGCCTCTTCTCACACGGGTTATTATTGGTAGGCACTAAGCAGGAATGCCAGTTTCAAATGTGTGGTCTAAAACTAGACAACACTTCATGAGTGAGAATACAGTTTTCTATCTGCTGTTTCATAGTCCTTATTATCTGTTGAGCTCTTGCTTGTCTCTATTTTTACAGGCCCCCGGAAATTACAAAAATGAATCATTCCACTGGTCCTGGAAAGTTGTGGATAAAAGCAAGATGTTGGGGTCATACAAGAAAGATAATGGAACTTATATGTACGCTCCATTTTCAGTTATTTTTCCATGCACCTGAAGACGTACCTTTCATCAATACTGATCCAGATCAAAGAGCAGCCGTAATGCTTGGTGATTTCTTCAACATCTCTATCAAGGTAGCGGCGATTAGTGTTGTATCTAGATTTTATATCGAAACGCAGCATACGATAGATGGAAGACACCATTTCGGAAAGAGGAAAATCCAGAACAGCTTTTGGTGCAACGGTACTCGAACCCGTGTCTCCAGCATTCCGTGCTCAAGCAGTAGCCGCTCGGCTACCGCACTGCAGTGACGTGCCGATTTAAGCCGTCTTGTAAAGTACTTTCTCACCAAACTGCGCACGATCTGGAGAACAAGTTTTCCGGTAATCCTCTGGCCATTGGAGCGAGTGTATGTATTTCCGTTGTGCTATGTCGTGTGATTTCACCACATGCCTTCGGTGACGTGTTCTTCAGATCGTTCGTGGTTTGAGGTGCAATTATTCGTGTGTCTTCAATCTATGGTTAAACGGTTAAGGATACTGCATCAAACCTCGGAATAGCTTTTAGAGTTTCGGAAGGCATTGGTGCCAATAGAATGATATATGATGAAGATATTTGTTGAGCCCAAGTAGACAGCTTATAACGTGCATATCCCAGAAAATTGAATACTGACATTGACGATTATTATCGAAATAATTGCATTTGCAAACTGTATTATACTTATTTTCCACACCATAAATCAAACATATTTGGTTGAATTTTGTATTTATTACTTGTAATAAGAATTTATAACGTTCCAGTGAAGGAAACGTAGCTTAGTAAATGTTTATAAATTTTATTTAACCTTTCCTGAATATTTTGGGGTAGTTAGCGAAACCCATGCCGAGTACCTATGTAAGTAAAGGTGATTTGTTTAGTGGTAAAACTGTAATGTGTGCGGTAACAACATAATAGTTCTGTATACGCCCGAAAAAAATTGCTCAGGTTTTCTGACGCTTTACTTCCCACGCAATAGCATCACGGATATAATGGTTTGAATCGGATTTTGGAGCTGTTGATCTTTTGAATTTCACTAACAAGGTGTTGGAACTGCTGAAATCATTTGTGATTCAAAAGATTACATAAATTTTCGAGTTTTCTGAAATTTCCGAGATTCAGCGGTTTATAGAAATGAAAATGTACTTTTCTCGACAAGCAGACAGACAAACAGATTGATCGAGATGATTTTTTCGTATGTATGTGTCGTGAAAAATTAAAAAAGAACTATATTTCGAATTCGAAATGTTTCCCCACCATTTGGCGTGGCAAATAAAATGAAAAGCGTGATAAATATGAAAAATGATAAAATTAATTATCTCAATTTTCATTTGGAATTTGCGTGGAACGTAAAATCTAATGGCTCTGTACCTTAACATTACCATAAAATAAATGGAGAAACCTGAGGATAATAATAAATGTTCCAGCGTTGTAGCGGATAGAAAAGAGACTTCTCTTTGTTAACGAAATTACTTAATTCTCCTTTTATTCCCGCATGAAAAGCAATTGTTCCACTTGAAACACGTCGTCAAACCCTTGGTAACCTCTCCGATTTTCCCCTTGCGCAACGTTGCCACTTCAATTCGCGGACCAAACTAGAAAATAATCCTTAAATATCTGATAGGTACATGTTCAGCGATGTTGCATAAAACCATAACTTTTTCGATAGATCGATTGATATAAGAAATATTTATTTCGTTAATTTAATGCGGTTGAACATTCTAAGCAAATTTAAAATGCTATGAAAATAATTGTAGTACCTTTATGTATCTTCCATTTTAGGCTGTGATTTATTTGTCATATGTGAGGAAAAGTTTCTATACTAAGCAAAGAAGAATACCAATTTCAAGAGAAAGATTTATAATGACTAAGATTTATTTTGATTCTATATGCATAAAAAATAATTTATTAGATATTTTCCAAAGTTATAGTTGTAACAAATATTTTCCAGGTTTTTCATGATGATGATTTTGTTATTTACTTGAATCCCGAGGCACGGATAAGTGTATGTGTTTCTGAGATTGGATTTAGAGACAATATCCTGTAATTAGTGGAATATTCTATTACCTATAAATTAAAGACCAAATCAAATGAATACAGCCAGGAAAAAGAATATTAATAATCAATAATTTCTTAGTGATTGTTGAGGATCGATATTAGTTTCTAGTGAAACTCTTCAACATTGTGATTGAAATGCTAGTCATTTGTCGTCTCACAGCGCTCCTGGAGAGCGATACGCTTTCTGCCTTTGCGAGAGGTTGACTATAAAAATAAAAAATATATATTTTGACAAATAAAAACGAAAAAGAAGAATATGGGACTCGTTTTGCCAGTAGCTTCATGGGACTACTTAATCGACATACCCAGGGTTATTTGTAAAGTAGAAAAGGAAAGGACGAAAAGTCCCAGCATGAATATAAAGGTAGATAAGTTTTTAATAAAACGTTTTGGTTACGTAATATATCTAATTTTCTATTTGTTAGCATACAGTGCATCTAAAATATTCTATCCAATTTGAAAATGTAAAATAAGTTTTTTATACAATGGCTATACATCTGCTACGAGAACATGCTTGACAAAAGGTGAATTCGCCTCTATGTTTGAGTACGATTTTATAAATGATGGAAGTGCAGGCTATTTCATATTATTAGCATGGATATTGAAATTATTACACCATAGGTATTCACAGATTTCGACCTAGAGGAGTACTGACCTGGAATGAATCCAAAAAATGAATGGTACGAGCGGAAACATACCTTATAAGACGCCTCAGACTGGCTTTTTGTTGATAGCCTCACGCAAAAGCAGAAAGGATATCGCGTTTCATAAGTACTGCGAGAGGATAAGTGTCTATTCATATTGACCTCAAAACTCTGTAGGACAAAGTACCTGGAATCTCATTCTATAACGCCGAGGTTCTCCAAAAGAACGATTCTTGGAGATTTTGTTAGCACTACCTGTTGAGGATGCGCCTGTTGAGGTCCTCTAGTCTTTGCTGCTCTGACTCTGTCATGATAATGTCTATAGAATAGATGTTTCAGACTGTGGAGATCCTTTGTGAGGTCAGCTGCATACACTAGAAATATTGCTGGTTTCTGGATTGTGTGCAGAAGCATTCCCACACCAGCGATGCTGGAGGACGCCGACCTAACGAGGCCAGTAACATAATCGTACCATGACATGTTAATGTTAATTCCTAGAAGCTTGATGGAAGATGATTCAGGTATTAGTCGTTCCTCCATCTCCACGACTCGCAAGGCCAGATCCCTGAGGAACACCCGCGTTGATGGTAAACACTTCGGAAGCATATCCATCCAACACCCCAAAAATGAGCGATCCCTGAGAAAACTATCCAACCCGTGGCTCCCTATAGGCAGCAAGCTTGATCCAATGTCTCTCATGCCATACAATATCGGCAGCTTTTGATATATCGAACGCGATGACTCGAAACTCTCCATGAAGCTCCATGTATGTGTAACGTAGGCCAAGAGATCTTCTGTGGATCCTATGCTTACGGAGACCATATTGGGAATCGTTGATATTATTTTCGTCCAGATGCTTCAGAAATTGCATGTTAATAACAATCTCCCTAACCTTAGACATGATGCAGAGCAGAGTCACTGGTCTAAAGTAACTGGGTAAGATTTTCCTGCCCTTCCCTGGTATATGTTGCACTCGACACATCTTCCACCCAGTAGGGAACACTCCTTAGCGCAACGCTTCAGGAGAATCGTTGCTATTTGGTCTGGACCACTAGCTTCAGCTTCAGCAACAACCATTTTCTGGATTTATCCCCTTCCAAAGCTGACTCACACGCATAATTTCCATTCTGCGAATCATTACAAAAATAATACAATCGGCACCAGCGCAACGCACCCTTAAATCGTTGCGGACGAAAGCTGTGTACCTTCCAGGAAGTTGGGTGGTTCGGGGTGAACTGCTAGCGGGGTTTTGGGGTGCAGAATCCCCTCTGTCGGCCATTTACCGACGACGCGTCGCTATGGCGACTCCTTGCGGAAGGCGTGGCTTCGCCCAAAAGCATGGAATTATTCCCCTCCCAGCAGGGCGAAGGGGGTGCACGCTATACTCTCTCGTTTCTATAAATCCAATAATGTCCACCGCTTAGATTGTGATGTAATGATTTACTGACAAATCAGACCTGACGAATAACATTATTGATACAGGGTGAAGACAGAAACATTGCCGGAGGAATATTCATTTCTGGTGACCGTAACAAACTAGATTTTTTAGCTGTTAGTTGCAAGTTGAATGTTAACCATTACCATACAACATGGTCTGATAAAGTTTATTTAGTTTATTAGTAAGTAAAATATGTTATGGATGAATTAGTTATACATGAAAACGTGATAATATAGAAGCTTAGATTGCATTTTTCCGTAAGAATATTTGGCGTAGTGTGCACCGGTCTCCATATTGGAAAATGCGAATCACTATAAATTATTTTCTATCAGAGATCACTGTGGAAATAATTCTTTTATTATTATTAATTATTTTAAGGCGATTGAGCGAAATTGATCTACTTTATGCGTGAGGTGTGCAACAAACCATTTCTCTTCGTGACTGCCACTGAAACTCAACCTTTTCGGCAGTCATGGCAAGAGTATTACAAATGCATTTACTGTGGTAATCCAACTACACACCTGAGGTTCTAAGGGCGAATTTGTATATCATCTTCCATTTTACCGATCAGCAAGTAAATGATTGTCGAATAGCTGTTTGATACGTCAAATGAATGAATGAAATTTGATACATTGACTTAATATTCCCTACACTGTAAATCGCTTGATAATATCGTTCTCGGGTATAATAAAATCATCTGCTTCACTTCGTAGATCCTCAAACAAGCACACTTTTGAAAGAAAAATTGTGGGTTGCGTTCTACGGTATTATCTTATTATAATTAATTATTTGTTAGACTGTGTCGCTGGTTAGCTATTATATATATTTATCCTGTCTGTTATATTAAGTGAACAAAATCGCAATATGAGAGAAATCCACTATAGAAAAAAATAATACAGATAGTTATAGTAGTAAAGCTATTATGCCCTTTGACAATGTCTGGTTCCTAGTTTTCCAGATCTGATAGATAACATAAACTGACTTAGCGACTCAAGGGCAAAGTTCCCATGGTCCGCCCTGACAAGACATGACGAATAGTTACCATTATGCATGATAACAGCCTTTGATGTCAAGAATATGACACAATAACAGGAAATTGTATGATTGTGAGTTATTTATTTTGATACAAAAACGCATATGCTTGGAAATTTCAAAGAGACGATGAGACTATGGGAGTTCCATTCTAACTCGGGGTTCTAAAACTGAAAATGTTGCCAAGCACCAAGTTTATAGGATATGTCGATGACCTACGAAGATCGTGATATGTATCTAGAAACTTACTCTAGGAAAACTTCCGACATACGAAGTCACTAAGATTATTGCATAGATGGATAAAATTGGCTTAATGCTAGCTCCTGAGAAATCATATTGTTTTTTTTTCAAATAAAATCATATAATTTTGTGTTCAGACCAGAAACCTTCAAAATGATTATAACAATTACAATAATTAAAACCAAATATGTTCGTAAAACTAACAAAAAATTGTAATTAAATTTGCTTGACGTGTTATGACATTATATTATTTCCGTCGGTCTGTCTGATTGTCTGTCTGTTCCTCTGTCATCAGTCTACCCATAAAAATACAATAGCATTTAAATTTTGAATAAATTACCTCATTACTGTGACAAGGACGAAAGGGGCTACTGTTAAAAATCGGTTTAGTAGTGATAGAGCTATGGTACTAAACCAAACAAATCAAAAAACATCTCAAACAGTTTCCGGAGTACCAAAGAATATAAAAAAATCGCAGCAGGTACGATTAATGGAGGAGGGTAGAGCAAAATCTCAAAGTTTTCGTGAGCGTGATCATAATACTTTTCTGGTGTTGCCACAGCTGGTACAGCACGCTGGAGGTGGGTCAATTTGATGGTTAAACAATTTTGTGCGATTGAGTCGGTTTTTCACATTCATATCGGAAAATGACACAATGACATTGAAATTTATCATGTTTTGTATTTTGATAAATGCTGCCGAAGCAGCCGAAACGTTAGTAAAGTTATTTAATCAATCGTACATTATTTTAATTAGCGAGTAGTGAAAAAAATATGAACAACTGAATAAGTTTCAGAGGTTACATTAAACGATGATATATTCACTGACATGTATCCTAAATTCTTGCTGTATCTATAGCTTCTTTAATAGGCTTGGGCAATGAATAATCGGATGATACGAAAATCCCACTAAATTAAATTGCCACCGCATCATAAAGTGCAAATGCATCACACCCCTCTCATAAATACGTACAAACGCACATCTGCTTCTAGAACTACCATCCCTTTATAGGCCAGTGCAAATAGGATTGGCCTCAATAAAGCTGCTTCGGCCTTCAATTCTCTTGAGAATTTCACATTCGATAACGTTCAGATTGATGTGGTTTTATTATTTCTACATGTACCGCCTCAGAACACGCAACAAATATCAAATGCGGTAAGTTTTTTGTACTTTTATTTACATAAATTCATTAAAGTACCTCACTGCTTATTATTTTGAAAGTAAACTGGTTTGTTTGTTCTTATGTCATAGTGGCCTTGTGCAAAGAATATCCTGTCAGTATAAACAGTGCAAAAGCCACCAGTTTTCACTTCACACTAACAGATTGTTCCAAACGTTCTGCAACGCCGAGTTCAAAATGAATGATTTTTGATCGTTCGAGGTGTTGGGGTTCGAGTTGGTGAGGATGCGTTCCTATACTGCTGTTTTTATTGATGACTCTTGGTGCTGTTGTAGACTTTTCTCCAATGTTCCGGACTGTGGAGGCCTTTGCAAGATCAGGTGAATCCACTAGACTCGTTTCTGGATGGCATTAAGAAGTTTCAGAGGTATTTATCTGGGTCTTATGTGCATCAAACTAAACTCAATTTGTAGATCTCCTTTAGACATTATCATCATTTCTTTCATTCAAGCCATCTTCTTAAGAACTATTGTTTCCTTATATGTAGATATCAGATTCAAGCACTGTGTGATAAATTTGGTGCACCTACGTCGTATTTATCAAACCTCGCATACACTTCCCGGACTATGAGCAGGAGGATAGTGCATGCAGTCTTAGCGTAACAGCTAAACACATTAAATCGATGCCAACAGCGAGCACAGCGATCACATCGTAAATCAAATGATTATGCTCGATAAGCCTCTTCGATTCAGCCCACCAGCACCACAACTGTTGGCTCCTCTGGATAGAATTTTAATGAAGCCCTGCCGAAGGGCCCTCCACCTGCTGTGTGACTACGACTCCTGATGCCGGAACTCGAGAGCCCTTCTCTGGCGGAAAACACGCCTCGCGATTTTTATTTCCAATATTTTTGGTCTGTGATTCTATAGGATATTGATGATGATGATTGATTTTTAACATGCTATTCCATTCTACTTTCAAGAACAAGCTTGTTTTCGAAACGGTGTAACTGAGAAAAATATTAGGAAATATTTTTGTTGGATTTCACTGCAATCCGCACGCAGGACTAATAATTAGAAATAATTTTTTTTTACAAGCGGAGGCTTTAAACCATTTAGCCATATCGTTAAAGAAGGAGTGTGTTTGTTTATGTCAAATAAATGATTTGCATGCAATAACAGCTGAAAAAGATCAATGTAAAAGTTGTTCGGAATAGAATTATCTACAAAATGAATAAATTAGAAGTGAACAATTTTTTTCATAATACGCTAAAAGGAATAAAATAAACTTTTCCTTTTAAACGTTTACTATCAACGTGTAACGTCATTACACAATTTATATGATATAAAAGCTTGTCGCGAGATTCAAGTACTCGTATTTACTTGGTTTGAAGTACAACAGTGCACGGAGCAGGACATCTAAATGTCAGGCAGCTTGAGAGTGGTAGCATCTCGTAGGATCAGATCACCACTGGTCCAGGAGTGCAGCGCCGCCCCCCAACGCTTACCCTAACCCAAGAACGTGACCCTCATGTGGGTCCATGGTCACAGCGGGGTGCCAGGTAACGAGAAAGCAGACTGCCTGGCGAGGATAGAAGCAAGGGGCACATGCATTGGCTCTGAACCCGTGCTGGACATTAGCAGAGGCCAGATCAGAGATGCTCTAGATGCTTGGGCGTATAACGAACTTGCGAAAGCATGGTTGGAGAGAGATGACTGAAGGACTCCAAGAGGTTCATAACAGGCCCCAACAAACGTAGGGACCTATGGCTATTGAATCGGAAGAGGGATTCATTCATTTTAGTAGTAGGGATCCTCACAGGTCACTGCATATTGAACAGGCACCTGAAACTTATAGGAGTGGTCAAAGACCCAATCTGTCAGAAGTCCTGGGAGGAGGACGAGACCTCGTTCCACTTCCTGGGTGAGTGTGCCGTATACAGCGGCCTTAAGGCTGACGTGTTCGGCACAGTAGAGTTTGACAGGGAAGAGTGCTACTTAGCGGAATGATCGGATATCATGGCCTTTATTAGAAGGTCTGGAAGGTTCGACACTAAGGAACTACCATGTCCGCCATAGTTCTAGTGATGGTCTTCGGGGTCGGAAAAAAGGGCCAAAGGTGGCCTACTTGCCAGACTTTGCCTCCCCCCATTACTACTACTACTACTACTACTTGGTTTGAAAATTTTAAAAATTGAAATTAATCAGATCATGTTATTTAATTTACTTGTTTATCTACACAGGTAAATATTGTTGTGCCGTAGTTGTTGTAGCCATGAAAGTTGTGTCATTTGCTTTTCACAGTATCACATATATATCTGTTCGGTGCCCACGTGCGAACTGTGATTAGCAACAATTTTGGGTCGATCATAAATCAAAAACAATTCTGAATTGTGGTTGAATATTTCCAAAAATTTGATTGCATTAGATGACCAAAAGTTTTTTTATGACTGATAGCCAGAAAAATAATTGATTGTCGTGATAACTCTATTAGCATTTACACTTCAAATTATTAGAAAGGAAAATATAATAAAAATATTTCCCAGCTATTAGATGAATAACAACCAGCAATAACTTAGTATTTCGGATTTAGTTTTGGGTGTTTTCCACGCCTACCTGAAAACTATGGTGGAATAAAATATACAGACAGCTTAAAAGTCTGTCCCTTAATACCTTGGCAACTTTTTGTACAGTGTCCAATTTTCGTTGTCATCGATGGGTATGTCAATTATTTTGACAGATCAAGAAAAGCAGTTTTCGCAAATCTGGGCTCCATCACACCATGTAGGGTAAAGTTGAATTCTTCATTTTTTCGATATCTAACGGATTGGTCAATTTCAGAGAAAAAGTTGAAACCAAAATGCTATACTTCAATATTTTGATAAAGTTCTATACGGGCCGGCATAAACTTACGAAATTATCAAAAGCCATATAAAATAGTATATTGTGCAACAAGTGATGAAAATAACACTCTTCACACGAATGTAAAAAGTGATTTTCGCACGTCTTGTTGACTTAACGAGCAATAATCAAATTTTATTCTTTTCATTTTTATTTTTGATTTTTACAAGTGCCTAAATATATCTTCCTGCTTCTGGTATTCAAGAATTTATATAGAGTGAACATTCCTGAGAGATTTTGATTGATTGCATTTCAAAACGATTCATGGGGTTTCATTTTTTAACTCACCTGTTTCTCAGTTTTTCCATCTACTACTTCATCTTGAAATACAAATCGACATGATTATCCCCTCGAGAATTCATTAAACCCTCGTTCTCTATGAAGCAAGTCCTGCAAAACAACTTTACCGAATAACAAATAAGAAATTCAATAATTCCCGTCCATTTGACCAACTGTTAAACAGCGCCCTCCCCGCTGTGTGTAAAATAAAGAGCAATTAACTACTCAAGACAAATACAAAACTGCCTGCTTAAGCGGCTTTGAGTGGTTTACACACTACACTCTCTGGAAGTTTCTAACTAAGTGCGTCAAACCGTCTTATGAAGTTCAAGCATGGCTGCAGTAGCCTATATAGGGCAGCTATGAGGGCAATTGTCCAAGGCGGCAGATTTTCATTGGATTTTCCGTTTGAGATTTTACTTAAAGGTATAAAAAATATTGTTGTGTTAATTATCGATGTTTATCGTTTGATACGAAGCAGAGTGTGCCGATTTTGTATCTCATAGATCAAAACAAAATATACATTATCGTATGCTTGATCACTTAAAAAAAGTGTATTGTCGTACATCCTTAGCTCTTGTTTTGAAACTGATGAGATCATCGATGTTTTAATGTACAATTTTGGACCACCGTTTTCTATAGAAAAGATCTATCTATTAAGTAACATCGAAATTCAATATCCTACCCAAAGAAACAATATACTTGCTGTTGGTACAAGAAAACCAAAACGTCGTTTCACTGCCCAATTTGCATTAAAAGTTACAAGCAAAAATCTTAAAATATGTAACATTTTCGATCACGTCATTATATTTGTTTACTGTAACATAGGCTTTCTAGATAAATATTATGAACAAGTAGAAACTATGAGAACTGGAATCGGTAAAAAGTTATGGATACATTTTTGTTGTTGTTATAGACAATTTAGATTGTTTGCGCCTTAATTTAAATCCGACAACGTCGCCTTGTCTGGCTGCGATCTGTCATATTCGTTGTTTCCGCTGCCCCACTTCCGGAATCCCTACTCGTCTATGAGTGGACCCCGAATTATTGTACAGTCTTCTTTAAGTTCTTCTCGTAAAATGTAGTATGTATGTACGGATGTATTTTTTTGCATTCATCAATACAGTTGATTTTTATTACCCGTGCAAGTTTATTTCACGACGATTGCAAGATCGTTAACATAGATATTTCAATAAGGAGTTGTGCATTAATCGAGTGATGTTTTAGACCACTTTTTGACCTTCCCCCACTCCTCTGGTGATACTTGGTGAGGTTCTAAGCTACCCTCTCCTATCTAACAACGTCCTCCTCTATTTAGACCTCACGTAATTAATAGCCGACTCCTTATGATCTTCAATCGAAAGGTTGTAAAATGCAAATACTCGAAACAATGTGAAAAGTGTAGGCTAAACGGATCTCGAAGTTAATTCATATATGATTCAATCAATAAAGATGTTTTGAAAAATACACCTACGTCT
Source organism: Bruchidius siliquastri (assembly GCA_949316355.1). Lineage (NCBI taxonomy): Eukaryota > Metazoa > Arthropoda > Insecta > Coleoptera > Chrysomelidae > Bruchidius > Bruchidius siliquastri. The sequence goes on along the minus strand of OX438537.1, from coordinate 5,864,746 downwards.
GCTTCTTCTGCTATCAATGCATCAGCAAACTCGATTTATTCCTTCTACAATCTTGAATAGTTCCAACTTTCCGGTGTCGTCATATGTAGACCCGATTATAGTGGAACAGTTGCTGTAATATGAAGAGTATTAGTCGGGCAGCCTCTCAAATCCATCTTTATTATACGTAGAGCCAGGAGCGGGGTCATGAATATCGAGTGCTAAAATTAAAGCACACAATGAGTAGTGCAGTGAGAGAGGACGCCAGGCATCAGTTCTAGCGGTGTGGAGTGCCATCAAGCCAACAAGCACGGTGCTGCAGCTGCGTTTGATCCTGCTAGGATTTATGGGGTGATCGGGCAGTGACGGGCTAGGACACGATTTGATAAGCGTATAGATTGCGCTTCTTTATCATCATGTCATTATTATCTTCAGTGTTACCTTGTTTTCTCCATTTTAAGACGTGCCATCAAGAAGGCAAGACTATACAGAACAAATGAAATAATAGTGTACCTACTGTTTGTACTTGTCCGCAGCACACTCAAGCGGATCACTCGTCAAATGCAGTAAGCAAGGTTGCCAATAGTTGGAAAATGGTGGTGAATCTCGGAGTTCGAAATATTCGTAATACACATACTCCTTTAGACATTATTTACCTAGTGTGATATTTCTACTGCATGAAATTATATGTCTGAAAAACCTGAAAAATTTACAATATTTCCATTTTCATGGAGATATTTCCATTCACAACACTTGGTAGTCAGAAATCTCATATTCCCGCCCTCCTCTGGGTTCGTACCTGATGGGGTGGTTTGAAGTATATCAAAAATATTGGAATAATTAATCATTGGTAACTGTGAGAAACAAAATTCTTATTTACACTGTTCTTTGAATAGAGCTAACCATTGAAAAGCCTTCCCCTTCATTATCTGAATAAAAAATATAATTTTCTAGGCAATTTCTGAAAATCTCTACAGGAGTATATAATAAAGGAACCTCAAGAGATAAACGTCAATCAACTGAGAATAGCTTTGATATATACTATCTACTAAGTAACTATATATCTTATATACAATTAATTCAAAAACTCCTCAAACATGATCGTAAGACGATTGGCTGAGATTAGTGCAGGAAATCCTCTAAATACTACCCATAGTTTTGTAGAATGAATGCTTAAATTAAAAAACATACAAATAGGCTTTTTACGAATTTTATCGATTTACTTCAAATATATCTGTTATAGGGTATTAATGATTGGCAATAAATTTGCAGGGCTATAAATAATCTTAAAACGCTTACCATAAGAGAATACAAAATTTAATTGATTAATTATTGACAATGTCGGGTTTATTGCATTTTAAGCATAGATTTTCAGGTATTTTCAAGGTACGTTGTTGAAATCTATCAATATTTCAAATCGAATCTTGGCTCTTAATCTTATTTTTTATTTTCTGATCGGAAGATCATGACCGTCATGCCTACAACTCTATTTATGTTTATCTAAGCTGTACAACTGATATTTGCATGCTTTTTAACTAGGTAGCTCTATTATGTTAAGTGTTTGGTAGTAAAAAAAACTATCATTATGATTTTCATTCCGTCTGCAGAAAATGATGGCTATTTGAAGGGCCAGTCCGTCCCTAGATGGTTGTCAGGATATCATGAAATGCGTCGAAGAATTGCGCCTACTCTGTTTCGGTGGTAGTTCCAACTAAATGGGCAAGGCATCAGGTTGACAGTGTTGACACCTGATGACGTGTGAAGGAACATTTGTCATGGGGTGAAAAAATGAGGGTGGTAGCAGGTGGCAGGATCAAAACACACTTGAAAGGTATATATTTATATCATCGTCATACTTCGAAATAAATATTTGTTAAAGTTTTTTTTGATGTTTCTCGAATTCTGTACTGTTCAATTCCAAGCAATATATAATTTAAAACAAGTCATTTGAATATATTTCGGCTCCTACAAAATATAAAAGCCATTGTGATGTTCCACTCACTACCTGTATGAATTTTCACATGTTTCTTATTAAAACACAGCAAATATAGGTTGAGTAACTTGTTAAACTAACGTAGAATCAAGAATTCTTACCAAATCCTGGACATTAAGTTCAAAATTTTATCGGAATATACTTTAAACTAAAATGGTTTTGTACAGACTTGTGATTTTTTAAGAAATTTACTATATTCGTTCCAAAAAACCTTATGCCGATAAATTCACCTCACTTATATTATTTAATTGGATGATTTAACTTACGTGAAATTATAGTAAATGAAAACAACATTTTTCTGGGACAGAATTTGGTTAAACTGTAGATAGGAAATGCGATAGCTGAAAGAGGGAACCACAAAATGTGATTAACTTCAAATGAATTCAGCTTCAATTGCCACAAGGCCCTACTCTAATCTCTTCTTTGTAGTGAAATCAGTACGAAAGAATGCCATTAAAATCGAACACATATCCCTTGTTTGCAGACCGGATGATCCCTATGGAACAGTACAAATAGCCAGGGATGGATGGAAATAGAAGTTATGTTTGAGAAGAGGGTCTGCGAAGTTCGGCATCCTTGTTTATGAATTCGTTGTGCTCTGAGAAATATGTTCACTAACGGCAAAGAAAATTTTGATCAGAGCAAGTGAACTGTCAACTTATCTATCGAACTGATATTAAGAAAAACATGTTAATATATTTTTTTATTGGTAAATATATGTAACTCAGTTTAGTTGTTTCTAGTAAATTATTAACTTATGATAATGAAGGTGTTTCTCTTTAGTTATCACAAGTATCTATACCAGTTGCAAATAAATGTATCTGTTGGTAGTATTCAATGACTTCACATTTGAAGCAGATTAGCAGAAGAAACTGTAGTTACGAACAAAATCATTACATGTAGTGAATCAGATTCAAATTTATCATACCAGTGAACTGAACAATGAAATGATAGGTCTAAAGGAAAAGAAGGCACGTGGTACAGATCTAATCATCTAATCACAGCCAAGATTCTTAAAGAATCACCGCAAAAGGTCTGATGGAACTTATTTATACATTTAACGCCAACATATCGCCTCAATCACTCAAAACCGCCCAAATAATGACGATACCAAAGAGAGGTAAAAATAATTCCGATAAATATGACCATCTACTGAGATCATACTGGAACCAGCGTGACTTTGAAACTAGAATCAACGTCGCAACCTCTTGTCGCTAACCCATATGATCAGGTGTACCCCAGGGTAGTATCCTCGGGCCCTTGCTTTACGTGCTGTATAAATTTGACATAGCAACCTCCGACGACACAACGATAGGCACATTCGCTGATGACATTGCAATATTAGCAGCCAATGAGGATCCAAGAACAGATGCAGATAAACTTAGGAGCATGGCTAAAAAAATGGAAAATTAATGTTAACGAATCGAAATTCTCGCGTATAACGTTTAGACTCAAAAAAGGTAATTGTTCTGCCGTCAGCTTTAACCAAATCGATGTACCGCAAAAAGAAGTAGTCAAATATCTGGGACTTCAGTTTGATGAGTAACTAACAAATGACTAAATCAGCATTTTTGATAATTAACTGCCTTCATTCGCAATAAATTGATTCTTACGTAATGATCAATCTGTTTTATAACATGCCACAAGTAAGCACGGATATGAGATTGGTGCTGCTGCGTTATGCATGTGCACATTTGTCAACAATTTAATAGCCTTGGAGCATTGGTATCGAAGGAAATTCAAGGAGGCGGCATCCATCACCAACAACAGCAAAGTGTACAGCAAACCCAGCGTAGACATTAAACCAATCTGGCAGCCACTCATAAAGAAGAATAATAGACTACGACTGGACCAGACAACAAACAATGACCGACAAACAGCCACGTCAGCAGACCGGAATTCGCGCATCGGGAACCAATCAGAACAGACCGCGCACAACGACACGTCACCGGACGGGGTATAAATAGGCATGAAAGGATCGTGTTCGCCAGTTCACCTGAAGACGATTGAAGATAGCACATCAATCGAAACGTCGTGATACTCAAAATTTTATAGACAATGGAAGTCCGAAATCAAGCTTTTGATAAATCCACCTTGTCTACAAGTTTCAAACAACATGTGAATAGTTGTCAAATACATTTGTTTGCATTATTTGTAATTCAGAATGTGTTATTTGGAATACTACTTTTACTAGACTATAACGCGAGCCTGCAAAAGGACAGCATTGCCACGCGTTGGATGATTCGCGTACTCATTCTAACATTTCTCTGTACCTAATCTTTTCTCTTTTTCTTATACATTGTTTCTAAATGCTAAAAGAAATCAGTACTGTATACTGGTTATGTGACATTTAACATATGGCAGAATAGAAATGTCTAGTGTAGCAGAACACATCTTTAATTGTGAACCTATAGTAATATAGATTTAGCAATTTGAAGTTAGTTATAGTGTTGTAAAATTTATGAAGCTGAATGTTTACTATTATAAGGCCAATATTCCTATCCCTAAAAGCCTGATGTTTGCGATAGCTTCTTAAAGATGACGTCTATACCTGTGTATCTTTCTGACAGGTAACAAATATTAAAATGTCACGATTGGCAGCATATGACAGTTATATAAGGCAAGAGCTAGCTGTAATATTTCAGTTTTAATCTTCTCCTGAAGATGCTAACACAGCGAAACACGTATACTAGTAACATGAATTAATTGCAAATATTTTCGCATCATATCAGCCATTGCATCTGAAAGTGTGATTTGAGATACTTGAAATCTTACTGTTATATTTTTATACATTTCTATGATATCACATTCAACATCTCCTCAAAGGCTTATGTTGATATATTTTTTAAGATTCTAAGAGAGATACCAATATTTATGTATCATTTCCTATATTTGGTGTCATTGTTCTTCGATCAGGTGTTTCTCCGATAACGGTTCTGTTTGATTTGTGTTGATGTTGGAGGTCGTTATTTCAACTATTAAAAAAATATATAATTATTGATGATAGCTCCAGTCATACAAAGTATGCAGGTCTAAGCCAATTGAATAGATTAACTATTCTTTAATGAGCCAGTTTTCAGGTCTTACAAATTATGACACTACTATTTGTGTCATATGACACTACCATGAAGAGAAATATTTACTTAAGTTTATCGTGTATTTTTACGAAATTAACAATAGTTTGTGAAAGAGAATCGCATGAAAAAAATAGAGCTTTTTGAGGATGTTTCACTCACTGTGGATACCTGGCAAACCGATCATCTGAACTCAGAAATATTTTTTTTGGGCGGCCTCAATGTTTACAATAAGTGCTGGCCCAAACATTCCACCAAAATGGACGGAAAGAGATACGAAGCTCGAACCTTCCTTATCAGCTGTGGCTTGAAAAACATAGTCAATGAACCAACAAGGATCCTTGACCATCATGAAGACCTTGCTATTTTGGTACATCTCACAAAAAATCATCACACCTATCTAGTGAATGAATCAACTTCGCGGGGACAGAATCTGTCACAAAAAATCAGCGAAGTAGATCGATATCCAGAGTTATCACCTGCTTTTTCCATGGAATGATGTCTGTTTCATATCCATCAAGCTGTGGGCAAAAAATAACAGCGGTTTTAACATCGGGTATGGAAGGCCTCACGTTGACAAACGCCTTGCCCTTCAGAAGCAAACCATGGGTTAAATGGAGCTGCAAACACGTAATCACGCCCAAAAAACCAACAAAAAAAGTTCTACCAAGTAAGAGCATCTACAATCTACATTATATTAATTTTCAGCCATCCACAAGTAGATGGATAAATTGGGTTTAAGGTCTACAGGGAATATTGATATTTGTGTTTTTTCTGCTATGATACCCTACCATATAGATTACATACAAAAAGAGAAGCTTATTTTATTTGAATAATGGGAGACTTGGACAGACGATATTATCTATGTATAGATATAGCATAATTGATTGCCCTGGGTGTAATAAATCGAGCTGTAGGGAGGAGGACGCGAAGGGACAATCTATCAACAGGATTCCAGCGATGGTGTGGTGCTGTATACCAAAGCAATTTCCCTTCATAGTGGATTTCTGTGTACTGGCATCCAGGCATCGGCATTGATCCTGTTTTACAGACAGACCGATGCATAATTGATGTCTTAGCGTTCGCCATTTTGCACCGACAACGCCGCCCAAATCCATTACAAATACTGTCGAGGCGGCAATGGGTTTTTGTTCTAATAGAATTATTGACAACGTGAATTTAAATTCATAAAAATAGAGTGTGGATATGATTCCTCGCTGAATGTCATCTGTCTGTACGTATGTCTAATGTTCTGTGTCAGGTATTAGGCTGTCTCTTCTCTCACGTGCTAGGAAATTTCTCTAGCCACGCTACCTCTGCTGTGTGACAACCCAATCTTGCACGACAATAGCATTGAGGCCTATCGCCCAGGACTATCATCCTCTGTTCCCTGGTTTTGGCGTATGCTTTAATAGCTCGACCTAGTCTTCTTTGTCCCGTCTTTTTCAGTCAGGCTGTTCTGTGTTTGTTTGTCATCGTAGGTTTGTCAGGTTTCCGCGTTTCTGTTTCCAGGTGAGCGGCTTAGCTCTTTGTGGCTACACTTATTCAGATCCGGTAATCGTCTTCATACATTTGGCTCTTGAGACATCTGTGTCTATCCAGTAGTCTGAGGTCGTAGTTCAGAGCTCTCCGGATCAATCTGTCCCAGCGAAAACCTTAGATCGATTGGCCATCACAGTGTGTTGTGGAGCGGATACGGCAACAGCATAGAATGCTGGAGACATAGGTTCGACTCCCGTCCACACTAAAATATTTTTTCTCACTCCAAAGTTGTCTTAAATCTTTAAAAACTAGGGTATCAGTGAACGACGTTCCTTGTTGTCAACTTTGTTCGTTCATGGACCGTTCGCAGTGGGATTGTATGATAATAGATTCATAGGTTTGTGTTATTCTGAGATCCCTCACCGATCAATAACATTTATAAGGTTTTTCGGAACAGAAAAGGTATCGCTGTTGAGTCGGCCAACCGCAAAAAGCGCGTACAACAAAAAAAATCATTTCGAATGAGTGGGTCGGTAAAAGAGAGCGGGAGCTCAATAAACGTCCAAACAGCTTCCTGGATCCTGTGTTACAGAAAGAGGGACTCGCAACAGAGGCGGACTAGGTGTTATACCCTTCTAGAACGTGATGGCGTTTCTGTTTAAAATTATTTCTGATCCAGCAATTATTTAGACTCTCAAGTCGTGGACTCTGGATTTCACGTGTATTGGTATCAGTTTATCGAAAATGATAATATATGTTGTTTTTCAATATTTTTAACGAAATTCCTAAAGATCAACAGTTCAAATATTTGATTATATCTTTATTTTTAAGCTGATACCAATGCGCGGGAAGAATCTCAACCTACTTCACGTCAAAATTAGGCACATCTTGTAGAACGTCCAAGATTTGAAAATAGTGGGGAATTAAAATGCTTATTTCAATAAGTTGTATCATCGATAAACAGAAATTAGGTCTTTGGGCGAGGCTATTTCTTATGTGTTCATAAAAAACCATATAGTTGATTTCAATTTGTATTTGTGACTGTATTGGTGGTTTTATCGACGTATTACGTTAACATAGTTTCCTGTGATTGACATCATAAAATTTTGATCTTGTCCTTGAAAAACCACTTGCCTGTATTGAGTTATTGACTTGTTTTAACATTGAAGAGTTTCAATACTTAATTCAAGTATCTCTCGTTGGTATGTTCTATTTTTCGAATTATTACTAACACTTAAAACAGATGTCCCATAGGAAAGAATGGCGCAAGTAGTTTGAAGCTGTTTTTACCAAACAATATTATCAATTTGGGAATAAGGGCTTCAATCGGTTTTTGTAACTGTTCCATATTGAAAATATTGAAACACTACCATCTTCTATAATATCAAATATTCCCAATACCTTTAACTTTTTTCTTTTATATTTTATTTAGTCTTCAGTAAGCTCATAGAACTCCACGTGAAATAAAAGACTACTTGACAGCATTTTTTAAGAGGCAAAATCGCGCTTTCCTTATTATTCAGTAATTTCTGTAAAAGCTTTAAGAAAAAAGTAACTACGCCCTCAAAACACCGTACAACACGAAAAAATTCAGATGATTAAAATTTGTTACAAACAGCCAAAATGCATCGAAATTTCCTCAAGCTATTCGAAAATTATATCACATATGTTCCAACGAAAAATGTGTAAATAATTATCGATGTCTAACAGGTACCGGGAGGATTCAGGAATCCTACCAAAAAATTCTGGAAAATTATTAGAGGCGTCAAAAAGGTCCAAAAGCGCAGTGTATTTTTTTTATTTTAACACTTCTCTAAGGCGACTTCACCGCCACTGAATGATTTTTTAAAATGGCCAAGCCTTTGTCTTAGTTATAGTCCAATCTCAAAATTTCATCCAAATCCGAATGGTATTTTTTGAGTTATAGAGTTATCAGGAATTGCGGAGTACATACAGACAGACAGTCAGAAATCAGTGACATGGCTTTTCGTGATGTATGAAATATCAAAGAAGCACGATATCCTAAAATCGAAAGATTTCGTGATTACAATACTTACGCCATTGTGGCGTAAGAAGAAAAATGCGCCCCTGTGCTTGAATGAAGAGAGAGGGGGTGAGATGGTGAGTAGCACAGGTAGCGACTCTATACGGCAGCTTGGGAGTTAATTTAGCGCGTCGAAATCAATGGAAAGCCATCAGCCATGGTCCGTGAATTGACAATCATGATAACACACGGGTCCGCAGGAGGTAAACTGAAGAACAGTGACGGAGAATCATTTCTCATTCGTTTTGATTTTTTCTTGATGGGTAAACTAACTTTATGAATAATTCAAAGATGTACTGTCTTGACATTCAATTTGTTTTATGTCCCATAACGACCAGACAGCTAGTGGATATAATGGGATATAACCGTCAAGCTTTTGCGTTTGTCAAGTTTCTATATCAAATATTAGGTATATGAAATATCTAACTGGTTCAAAAAATAAATTAGTATTAATTAAACTGGAAAAGTATAGAATCTCGCTTTGGATTTGAAGTGTTCATAAGAACCTCCCTTGAAGTCAAAATATTATGTTCAGATAATATTTCTGTTTCATTTCTCCCATAGAAAATGAGATGACAAATAGACTGACTTTCCACGCACTGATATAAGCTTAGTCATGAATCATTCTGGATTTATTAAGCTTTTCTAGAGGGTTCCATAATTTCCTTACAATATTCCTTGAGTTCGAAAAATATCAATGGTATTATTTCAAAATCCAATCTACCTACCCATTTTGTACTTTGGAAAAAGCTGCCTGAGGTAGCCGAAAAATTCGTTCGAAAGTCTTTAGATATTCCTAATCTATACAAGTTTAAACAAGTTTGAGCATGAAACTATTTTGTCTAAAGTTGTAAGTGCTCACACGCAGAGGCAGCGTTTGCGTTCAGTAGTTGCCTTGCCACGGTCTCGAATGGATCTTAGTGTTGGCCGAAAATAAAAACCGGGTAGTCGCGATTTTCGAGCCATGATTTTGTATGAATATGAAAAGGAACTAACACAAGCGGAATGTCACAAAAATTTAGTGAGTTGCTTTGGGGACCCTGCCCCTTCTAGGTCTACAATTTGCAATTGGTTTGCTGAGTTTAAAAGGGGCAGTGTCTCACTCGATGATGAACCTCGCACAGGTCGACCGCGCACTGCTGTTACTCCAGAAACTGTAGAAGCTGTGTAAAATATGGTGAAAGAAGATCGACATATAACCTACACCGAGATTGAGGCTTCTCTTGGGATTAGATCAGCAGCAGTCCGAACAATCATTCATGATCACCGTCGCCTAAGGAAGCGGTGTTCCACATGGGTGCCATATTTGTTGACCAGTGAGCAAAAAGCAACAAGAGTTGATTGGGCTAAGTTTATGCTTGAAAAATTTGATAATGGGCACAGTAAAAACATTTTGATATGGTAACTGGGTACAATACATGGTATCAATAAGATCCCAACACTAAACAGCAGTCATTAGTTTGGTGCTTTGAAAGTGAGCAGCCTGCAACGAAAATTCGTCGTTCCAAGAGTGTTAGAAAGAAAATGGTCGCATCTTTTTTTTCTAAAAGTGGATACATCACAACGGTAGCCTTGGTAAATCAAAGGACAGTTTTTTAGAATAGAATATAACCAAATGTGTTCCTGTAGTCATCCAAGAACTATGCAGGAGCCGTCCAAAGACTGGTCTGCGGGGTATTCAATGGAACCATGTCAACGCACCCGCCCACAGCGCCGCTAGAACACTCGATTTTTCTGCTGAACAGAATGTCAAACTGTAGCCTCACCCACCTTATTCTCCGGACCTAGCTCCGTGCGACTTCTTCTTATTCGCTAAGGTCAAAGAAAAGTTACGAGGTCGCCATTTTTCCACCGATGAAGAGCCAATCGCTGCATCTGAGGAGGAAATTAGCAACCTTTCAAAAGAACGTTGGTCACAAGAATTTGACAAGTGGTTTTACCGAATGCGTGAATGTATTGAGGTAGGGGGTGAATATGTTGAAAAACCAGAATTAAGCTTTTTAAAAAAACCTTGTAGTTTTTCTGTATCTAAAATCTTTCAGCGTGACCTCGTATATACGTACAAATACCTATTCCTCCGACGCTGACTCCCGCCTCGTCGAGATTGTCCCTTGAAGGCTCATCTCATAGCCGCGTTTACAAGCCGCTAGTCCTACAGGGATTATTAGTTGACTACCGCTACAACTGTGTACTGCTGCCATTTCGCCCCAGTGGATCGTCAATGGGCCAAGTATACCGTGTGATCACTTCACGCCACACTGGAGTGTAGCCAATGTGCTTTGTCCCTCAGACGTGTACTCGACGGGAGTCGGATTGGTAATGGTTTGTTGATTGATCATAATACACGTCGTGTTTATGCGATGGACATGTAAACATATTTTCATGGGAGTTGAGTTTTCAGGTGTACATAATATGTTTCCTATAAGCTGTGATTCTTCGGAGTGTTTCACTTTTACTTCTCACGCCCATGGTAAAATATACATCACGAAAAACCATGTCACTAATTTCCGTCTCTTGGTCTGTCTGTTTGTCTGCCTGTCTATACTGGATAGTAGTTAAAAATTATACGAATACGAATAAGTTTTATCTATAAAAATTGAGTTTAAAAGATCAGTCTGTTCATTTACTACAATGAAGTCAGGGTTTGGCAGATATTTCTGAATCTCTGATGTCTCCATGCAGTTTAAATCATGTATTTAATTACAAGTATGAAGTACAGTCATTCTATTGTCATTGCCAAATTTATGATTAGTATCTAGTAAGTGTTTGGCAAAATTTGATCTTTCTGGATGGTTATTTTTGAAGGCACTTATATGTTCCCTGTATCTTGTTGCAAATGGAAACATTAGAGATTCAGAAATATCGACGATGATTTGAATAAAAATCGAAACGCGTCACTAAAAGAAAGAGTTTTATTTGTGAAACAGTGTAAGAGCAAGTAAGAGCATCTACAATCTACATGAAAAGTGGATTTGGCGTGTTGTAAAGCTACGTAGTTTTTGTGATCGCTGCGCCAAAAGGTTCTAATTATATCACATATCATACGTACGTAAAGGGACACATCACGTATGACTTGCATACTTTATCCAGATATCACATTGACTCATGAAGTGAACTAGACGGCTGACAAAGGATGAATTGATCAAAAGCCAGCTTTATGTGTCGATATACATATTAACATGATCACCAGTGGAGAATGGGTCTTGATGAAAAGCGTGACACCCCTCCACACTAATGAAAATCTAATAAAAGAGATACGGCATTAGAATATATCACCCGCACATTGTAAGCTGAATGGCATGTCAGTGCGGGAACATTTGGGGGTGTATGTCATATCTTTGAGTTATTATCGATGATGATGATGATATAGAAATTCGAGCTTAGAACCCCGACAAGATCAGAGATGTCAAAGAATAACTTGTATTTGGCATATTTGATTGTAAGTTTTCATTTTAATGTCCACTATTTTACAGATACCTTGCAGGCAAGTCATTTGATACCAGTCGTTTCGTGCTGTACAAATTGAATTTTGTTTAAGAGAAAGATTCATAATTTGAGATGTTACCAAAAGGGCGAATATGATATTAATAATACTCAAAACAGTATAAGTGCATGTGATAATATTTCTTGCACTAGAAAAACCACATTGCAGTGGCGATATGATCTAAGGCTTAAGAAGTTTCCGTGCACAACATTTCCTATCTGTGTTTCTCCCACTCCCCAATCGCATATGATCTGGAAAATACGCCACCTAGGTCCCAGGCCAGTAATCATCTAGCCATTGAAGTGAAGGTATGTTGCATGATTTCAATTGTTAGGGGATTACTTTCCTGAGTGCCGTATTCTCGTGCGCGGTTTAGAGTGGGACAAACACAGAAAGCCAATGCCGTGAACGTACTTTACTAGGTATCTTAAATTGTATCGACACCAGATTTTGGTGGTCGAGCAACTACGGCATCGGCACGAAAGGCTGGAGAGGAGGGTTCAAGTCTCATCCGCGCACCAAAAATTTATCTGAGGTTTTTTTAATCCAAATTTGTATTTTTGATATACTATCCTACTAGTCTTCATAAAAACTAAATTTTTTGTTTCCTAGACCAGTATTTTCGACCATACTTGAAACAATTCTACGCTACTGAGCCAGATTACCAGCCGACAAATTTTCCAGCAATATCGTCACCCTCCTAATAAAAGCAGCGTCATCCCTTTCACTTATCTTGCCAGACACTTTGCAGAATTCCGAAGGCACGTGCACCTCATAGATAAGGATCATCCCTATGATATTGATTGTAAATTTCACACTCTTCACATCACCTACCCCTAGCTGTGAGGGCAATTTAGCCCAGATAACAGCAACACATAGTTGGCATTGAATCTTGTTTCGTCATCGTTACCTTTTACTTGATGTGTGTACATGGGGCGTGTGTATCTTTTTTTTCTGTTTCAAGTACTGTTTACCAATACATACATATGTACGAGTATACTTTATCGACATTTTCCGTAATTTTAGGCAACTGGAAATTATATGAAGGGTATATAAATGTACTGAATGTGTATGAGATGTTTCGGATACTTATGATCTGATTCTTAGTACCCACGTAGTATAATGGCATTACAAGATTACCAACTCATAAATTCTTAGTGAGGTAATCGTCATCACCGTTTCATGGAGCATGTAATTACTGTTCAAAATAGTCCTATAAAAAATGTATATATCTTTAGGATTTCATATCAAAAAAAAATTTTTTTTATGTTTTTCGTTTCACATTTCTTTTGTAACATCATAAATTAACTTTTTGCCATCATCTATTTTGATCCAGTCTTTTTCATATTGAGGGGATTTCAATTCTGCCACTTCTCTTCAGTGCTAATACCATCCGGGACTATCATCTTTATTATTGGAGTAATCACTTTTAATAATGCTTTATTAAAAGACTTCATTGAAAGTATAAATTAAAATAAAAAGCCTCATCGAATATCATCATCTCGACCGACTTTTTTATGATGAAGTAATAGAATACAGAATCTTGTCTTAACTTGTTTATATGTTGTTGAAAACGTAGACGTTTCAAATTCATACGACATATACGTAACATATTATCAGAAAAACGAGGCGATATGACTGAAATGAAGTCTGTCTGAATACGTTCTTTCATGGTATAAAAAATTCAAATATTCCAGGGGTGTAGAAAAAACTACAGATATAAATCACTTGAACTGATGCACAGAGACACCTTTATTGAAAGATGTCGTAAGGGACAGCTGTTGCTGCTTCAAGGCAGTGGTTAGGACCTTTGACTTCGAAAGTTGCCAATGGGTAGCGCCATAGTGCGCGACGCTTGAAGATTAGTGTTGAAGCTGCTATCACACCCTTGACTGGATTACGTGTATACCACACAATTGCTGTCTACAGTTATACTGTCTAGGCTGATGATGAAACGTGTCTATTGCAGGTCTGATGCATAGTGGAGAGCATGCACTTAATTCTCAGGATTCTCATTATTCCAGATCTTCAACAACTCTATTTTTGAATGTTATCTTGTTACAATTATGTGCTCAGTATTTACTTTTTTTTATTTTGTCCTTCTCCAAGTTTGTGGTTTATATAACCTTGATGACTGTTTATTAATTTTTATCTTGCATATTTTTTGTTACAGTAGCTACTGTTCTCGTTTAAAAATATCCATGGCTAAAACAATGCAAATGTAATAATTATGCTTCAACCAATGGAATATTTTATGTCACTTGAACAAATATACATTATTTGTATATGGTCTCATGTTCACCCAAGTTTTATATTCACATATAAATATAGTGTCAACAGATTCAACATCACGAAAAAATGGTACGCAATTAAATTTTCGTTAAGCAAGAACTACTGCATACGTGGGTATACATTTGGACGAGCGTGCTGTGGTGCAAACAATTTTTTTATCAAAAAGCAAACAGAAATCCTCGAATTGCCTATTTTCTTTCGCGTACCATGTCATATTTTGGAAGCGTTTTCATAAATCTTACCAAAACAAATATTAAAATTTACCTTCAGATAACGCCACAGGTATGAAAGCATAAATGTTATTCTACGTTTAGCCTGGTTTATTAAGAAAAACAAATATTACGCAAAGTATTTGTCTTGTCATAAAGGTATTTAGGAGGTAGCGTACCGCATAAAACTAGAATTATTTGTAGAGCACTGTTGCCTCTATTACTCATTCTGTATAATCCAGCCAGGACAGCCTCAGAATGATTCTCACGCCAATATGGGCGGGGAAATATTGTAATCTCGATAAAATTCTAATACTTTTATTTGATGTTTCATGACATACGATATACATGTATAATGTGTATATGACAAAAAATAATGTCACTAATTTACGTCGGTATGTCGGTCTGTCAGTTTGTCAGTCTGTTTGAAAAAAAATTTATCTCATTAATATTCCGTACTAGTTTGACACATTATTGTAAGCACATTTCCGCTTAAAAGCCAAAGTTATGATTCTTTTCAATAGCTGTGGACTTCTATAATTATATTCTATTCATTGCGAATATTTAAAAAAAAATGAACCATATAAATTTAACTTGGCGAAACTCTTTCGTCATCCAGATGAAAAAATTGTGTGTTTAAAACAAAGTTTCACAAATAAAACTCTTATTCTTTTTTTCTTTATGTCAAACTCAAATTTATTGATCTGAATATTCAACAATTGTCAAAAACATGGGCATAACGCAATGTAGCGCAATATACGGTATATTCATACATAGATTTTAGTTAAACAAATTGATGAAGCAACGAACCTATAGCGATAAGATTGGAGATCAAATGCTATTTGTTTTATAGGTAGTATGAAATGCATCAACTATCATAGATTGTTATCAGATACACATGACAAATTTGCCAGAATTGCAAAATATTTATCAGTGAAAAATATATAAACAATAAAAAGATTACACGCAACGAGTTTACAAATGACTACACAAACATTATTGTATCTGGGATATAATATACGGATTGATTTATCAGGGCTATTTATTGATATTGACATTAGATTTTGAGACGAGATACCGATCAATATAGTGTAATTTAGATTGAAACAGAGAAAAGGATATGAAAATAGTCAGGTACTCGAAATTGCTTATGAAACAAAATGTTTTGTCTGTTGATTGTATCATAATCACCCTAAATCAAGAATATAAAATGTTGTTTTGGATGATTCAAGAAGTACACATCACAAAATAATACCGTGTTGATACGCATATACGGTATATTCTAGTTGTATGATGTTTACATAACTATGATTCATCATGTGAGTGTATTTCAATTTTGAAGCTAAACATGCCAAATATGTGCTTAGGTTATCGGATTTCATCCCATCTTTTCAGTGACTCAGTAACTAACAATGCATAGTTGTGTACTTAAAATCACAAAATAAAAAGTGTTGATTTTTTTATTCAGCTTCACATGAAGCTTCGCAACACCAAGCAGCTAGTATTATAATCGCCCCAAGTTTTGAATATAGAATATTTTTTGAGGATTCAGGAAGTGTACATCACAAAAATGATATTATGCATTTCTGTCAGACTGTTGGACTACAACAAAAGTTTACTAATGCCTCGTCCTTATTGTCTCTTATTTACACGTCCTTATGATCAATGTTTACAAAATACATAGTTGGCTAGCTTTTTTATATCATTCCAATTCATGACCAAGAGGCACCTGACAGAAGCAGACCAGGCGCCCATCAGTCGAAGGTAGGGCGTTAGTTGATTTTGTATGGTATTCATTTTAGCTATTTATTCCCTTAATTCTCATCATCATCATTCTTTACAGCCAAACCGAATATTCAGTGTTTCAAATGCTACTTGCCAAAAGTCAGTATTTTCAATGATAAAGGAGGATGCGTTTAAACGGTCACCATCTTCGAAAATACAGGTTTTGAAGACTTCCAGTGTTGCAAGGTGCCAAAGTGAAAGTACCAATTTAACTTGTCCTAAGGTTTATTACTCAATTATATCATCCTAAGTGTTTAAATGAACATGGTAATAGAATAAAATAAAGTTGCACTTTCTCTGTTCAGTCAAGAGTATCTTCCTATACATAAACTGCCGTATTTCCTGTTAAAAGAGTTTTAACTAAATATATTATTAAAATTAATCCCATCGTTTCTATCAAGTACTGGCACTCGAGACATATCTCAATTGTTGTATACATGTACTTGTATTACTTACGTAATAATGCTACATTATTTGAGTGTGTTTCAGCTTATACGAGTATACCGTGGTATATTTACCATGTTACTCAACCTATCAGATTTCACCTCTTTAGTCAAATAATAATAACGGATTGCTGTTACAACCTCCCTGAATAAACTGTTCCATGAACCTCTCAATACAAAGTTATCATGATAGTTATCTTGTCCAACAGATAAATTATTTTGATTGCTAATTTTCTTGAACTAGAGGTAATTAGTTTTTGGCCGTTTTATGATTTCTCCATGCCACTGATCCTCGTCAGTATGACAGTCCATCTGCCTGTCCGCTTTTATGTCGGCCTGCCTGTCGACACATTTATTCCAATTCGTCAAGTTATCTCTGTAACAACTCCAATGATTATATTATGTCAGGAGTTGACCAGCTTTTTCTTTTATTTACTCCAACTTACTTAACGCGGGTGAACCTTCCTTGTTAGTAAGATCATAATTTGGTACTAAGCCAGGTTAGATGTTTGCAACAGTGCGTTGCATAAGTTGTTGAAGCTTTTGGTCCATCATCTACATACAATTGCTCAATGTTTGTTTTTTCATAGATAACATCACGCTAAAGCAGGAAGCCTATTACTCTAGATGAGCGCTGCTGAATCTCTATTCACATTGACCATGAAATGCTGTAGATTGTAGCCATCTGGGAAGAAACTCTCCAGTAACCGATTCCATAACGCCGACGTTCTCCAAACGCACGACTTTTGGAAGAGGCTCTTTCGAGCCATTGTAACCTGGTGAGGATACGTCCGTTTAGCTCCTCTAGTGTTTGCTGAAGTGGCGACCTTTGGTGTTATTATAGGAGACAGCTGCCTTGATAATATCTATAGAACAAGAAAGATTAGCCACACTTCTTTGATTGTTTAGATCTTGAAGGTCCTTTATAAGTTGAGTGCTCCCCACCATGTCATCAGGACTTATCCGGGTCCTGTAAATTAGAAATAACTCATCAGGAGGAGGAGACTCATCAGCTTATGGGACGTCGACGTAGTGAGGCCAGCAACATGATTGTGCCATGACATCATATTGCTGATGTTATTTCACAGAATCTTGATGGAAGGTGATCCAGGTATTGGGGGTCTCTCCATCTCCACTGTTGGAAGATCAGCATGTTAATCCATTTGTAGATCCCTGTTCAACGGCTCTCTCCTCATTAATTTGAAAAACATACTGCCCTCGCCTAAGTAAGGTTTCTCGGTATGGTGGTTGTTTACCCGGTTCAATGCTGAGAATCAGGATGCTGTTATCTGTGTGGCTGTAGATAGGATTGGATGTCAACAATTCATCAATATGCAGCAAGAAGAGCGTCACTCTTGCATAGTTAATATACCCAAGAATTTGGATTAGTGGCCTTCATGTAAGTGTAAAATTTCTATTTTGGTAACAGGGTATACATTTTTTTCCATTATGCTTGGCAATCACGCCACAGTTAAACGTCAGTAGGAGTAATGGGAAGGCAAAGCCTGACAAGTAGAGGCCACCTTTGGCCCTTTTTGCCGACCTCGAAGACCATAACTAGAACTATGGCAGACATGGTAGTTCCTTAGTATCGAACCTTCCATACCTTTTAATAAAGGCCATGATGTCCAACCATTCCGCTGAGTAGCGCTCTTTCCTGTCAAACTCTGCTGTGCCGAACACCTCAGCCCTAAGACTGATACGGCACACTCCCCAGGAAGTGGAATGAGGTCTCTTCCTCCTCCCAGCACTTCTGACAGATTGGGTCTTCGACCACTCTTATGACTGCCAGATGCCTGTTCAATCTGCAGTGATCTGTGAGGATCCCCACTAACAAGTGGAGTGACTCCCTCTTCCGGTTCGATAACCATAGCTCCCTACGTTTGTTGAAACAAGCTATGAACCTCTTGGACTGCCTGCAGTCATGTCTCTTCAACCATGCTTTCGCAAGTTCTTTATACGCTCAAGCATCTAGGGCATTACTGATCTGGCCTCTGCTAATACCCAGCAAGGGTTAGGGGCCAATGCATGTGTTATTTGCTCCCATCCTCGCCAGGCAGTCTTCTTTCTCGTTACCTGGCACCCCGCTGTGACCAGGGACCCACATGAGGGTCACGTTCTTGGTTTGGGCGTTGGAAGGTGGCGCTGCATTCCTGGACCAGCGGTGATCTGATCCTAGGAGATGCTACCGCTCTCACAGCTGCCTGACAATCGGAGCATATATAGATGTCAAGCTCCATGCACTGTTGTACTTCTGCTGAATATGCCACCATTAGGATGGCCGCCTGAACAGCTGAAATGTGGGTTCCCGCACCACTGGAGCCCATCTCTTTTGAGCAAGATTCGTCGGTATAGCATACCATGCTGTGGGGCGGAAATCTTATCTTCCCTCCCGTCTACTCTTCTCTAGAGGGAAGAGCGAGTGAGAATCTCCTATCGAACTTTATCTTTTCGTTGGCCCTTGCTACCCTGAGTGAGGAAATGTTGCAGGTGAACGTTGAAGCATATGCCTAGAATGCAGGAATGGATTCCATCCCCACTGCCGACAATTTTTCCAATATTTTTTCTAATTATTAGTTAATATATCTGTTGTGATCTCTCCTAGAATTTTTACTTGTCATGTACACGCAACCTCAGTCTCCTCTATTGTATTGATTGAAACACGTACTTATCTCAAAGAAAATAGTTTATTTTTATATATTATCGTTTCATACCTCACTGTACAATGGAATATATCTAAGCTAACTAACTATATACATTATTCCAACTAAATCAACATAGGTACATTCATCAATTCTATACACTAGTCTTAGCCTAATTTCAATAAATATTGCAACATTTAATCACATTACAGTCATCTTTGGTATTCACGAATGAGATTGGAATATCTATTTAATTAGATTAGTAACAATTATGTAGTACAAATGAATATTTATTAACTCGAGGTGATCTTTCAGAAGTGAGATCTTTCAATTTACCACAACCCAAAAAATTCTAAATATGTGAAAATTATATGTTATTATTAAATAACACTTTTTGCTGTATCTTCTGAAGCATATATACAGATAGAAGTAGCACAACTTATTTTTCTTATTTATAATGTTATCTTAAATTCCGCTCACTAAATAAAAAAAAACTATATTTCTACATAAACATCGATATATCCGTCTACAGTCTGTCTCTTTTTTTATCATTTTCTGAAGTGTTCTAAATTATTGTAAGAAAAAAATATCATCATATGAGTAAAAAGTGACAATTAATGGTGAGTGAAGTAATATTGTTTATTTAATGTTACTTATCAGTTATTTTTTGATGCTGAGTAATTGTTTATATCTGGAAGAGTCGCAGGTGGAATTAGATTCAATACTAATGAATATCTGGAGAAACCCTATCAGAAAAGTATATCAACGGAATGGGTTACTTTTCACATCTACATTCGATAATAAGCTTTTTTGGCCTGAGGCAAACTATAAAAAAAAATCTGATTAGTGTACTCTACACTATTTCTGATTATTTATTTGTATTTTCAACTAATACTTTGTATTTTCAAACAATCATTGTAATCTATTGAATGTCAAGGAATGTAAGGATATCCACGATTATTATCTTGATTACCCCGATTTCGTAGCACATCCACCATTTTTGAGTCAGAAATTCTTCATTACTGGATTTTGCTCAAATACGTTGTGTGTCTTTAATGTGCCTCTCTTGTTTTTAAATATTCCTCTGACTCAGAAAAGCAAAAATACCTCTAAACCATTATCTCAGAACTATGTTAATGCCACACAGGGTCTCACCTAGAGTACTGGTTATACAAGGGGATGCGGCTATTTTGCCTATTTTCTTGGTCATTCCCTGATAGGAAGAGGAGACTACCTTGAATAAGAGGCGTTTTGCATAGGTTTTCAATATTTTGTTTCCAGCACTCATTTTCCAAGATAATGGAACAATTTTTTGCAAATGAGAGAGAAAGGTTGGTTCTATGGTTTTTGCAATTTTTTATATAAAATTTCAGATATTTCCACAGGCATATCGAGATTTTTAACTCACTTTGGATGTTTTGTTAACCTTCTGTTAATCAAAGTTAATCAAAATATCAAGAACAGGCCTTAGCACGGGCATAGAACCGTCCTTTCTCTATGATCTGTATAAAAAATATTTTTGTATGTTTAAAATCAAGCGCTTCAAATCGTGAAGAATGAGCACTGGGAACTAAATATTGGAAACCCATGTAAAACGCCTTGCATTCTAGGTATAGTCTTCTCTTAACAACTGTCCTCATGGTCACTTATCTTCGCACTTAAACATATATTTTAGTGTTTGATTTATGGATTTATATTGATGCAATTTATTCATTTAAATACTTATATAGCAATCTATAGATAGGATATATAATATATTATTATATTTACTTCATTTGATTCAATGCACAGAGATATTAAGAACTTCCCATTGTGTCAACTTTCATTGAAAATGATAAACAAGTGTTAATGGAGATAGACAAAGACAGACTTGATCAAAGTATGAGCTTATCACCTCGACGGCACAAAAGCTACGATATCATAGAATTTTAGTTAAAATATTAAATCTGTAAAAATAAATAAAATCTCAAATCAGTTTGATCCGTACGTCGATAACCTGGGATTCAGATAAATGCAAATAAACTTTTCCTACAAAAAGTCTTGCCGTCAAACGTAGTAGAGTATATGTTTTTTTTTCGTAAAATTCCTATTTCCATAATGCATTTTAATGCTGACATGGAATATCTATGTTAAGGATATATTTAAGTCTATATGTATATGTTAAAGTACGAGTATATGCAATTTGTACAAAATTTTGTAGATATTATGCAAAACTACAGTGATGTCTATATACAAGAAATATGGAATACACTCAATTCAGAAAAACTGTCTACAACACTTGAATGTGAAGTTTCACAATTGGGTTTTTATTGAATGTTCAAAATAACGTACTTCACATGCTCATTCAGTGTCGGAAAAAGTTTTTTAAGCATATTAAAAGTGGTACTATAGTTCAGTCCATCTTCATGAGTATAAAAGATTTATATGTATATTCAAAGTGTATGTAATTGATATAAAATCATTGTGACCATTCAGCAGATAGTTCGACTGTGTAAGATACAAAAAATTGCACGAAAAAAGATATTGGGGTCATCATAGACTTAACCTCCTTCAAATGTTATTTAATACTTTTTATACATAGCTAGAAAGTATATGGAAAAGTTAACTGTTAAACATTATACTAAGAGTATGCTTTGCACTATAAAGATATATCTGACCTGCTATTAACGTCCATGTTTCGTCTTTAACCTACACTCTTCAGTATAGCCCGGTGGTATGACAGTAGAGAGCAATAAATTAGGTTGTCTATACGTAACACTGGTAAGAGTGTGATAGTAACATCAAGTTCAAAGTGTCGCGCAAGAAAATCATAAATTACCATCAATTTATTTGAAAATGAATATACTCATTATGGCCATAATAAGACAAGCTATAGAATTGCTCAATTTTTCTTTTAAATTGGCTTTGGACCTTTTAAAACTGGTTCATATTACGTCTTCTCTATAAAAAGTGTGTCTGTTCATCATTTATAATCATTATTTTTTTTACATTTAACTCAATTTACACTATGTGAGCCTTAAAAAAGTACAATACCGAACTACTGGACCGCATTCAATATCATATTATTGTAATTAGTAAGAAAATGGGATGGGAATTAGTTTTTTATACAAAAACATAGTCATTAAGCTGGTGATATCTCCTTCAGTAAGAAAATTGTTTCAAGAAAATTTTTGTTTACAGAATGTATTTAGATATGGCATGAAAATATTCAGAAGCATGATATTAGTTCAGGTATAATTTCATAAACATTAGAATATTCATATCATAAAGACTAATATATCAAACGGTGGGAGTGATGGTGTTTTGCAAATTATGGTGTTTTTTTCTGGTTTGATCGACATGGAAACATTAGACGTCAAACTCATGAAATATCAAATTTTGACAAGCAAACAACAGATCAAAGTCCTCAGAATAAGATTATGCTACCTGTATTTACATACAATAGCTTTTTTCTTCAATATTCATCTCGAACTCCAACTATTTTACAGCAAAATGCTTTTATCTGTGTGATGAATCTTCTAGCTAAGATCCTATATACATTTAATCGATACAGTCGGTTACTGAGGTTTGGGACAATATTTGCATCTAATAAAAGTCATTGTCGAAAAAATTTCACCTAGTCCAATCGTCACTACTCACAGATAGAGGCGAAAACGCTGAAACTTGGTTATGTATCCTCAAACCAATATCATTGTTACTCTCAGCTTTCATTTCTTTACTCTTCTCTCCATTCCCCATGATTGAGTCTATCGAGAACCCATTTTTAGTCTTCTTTGTAATTTCGGTCGGCATGTAGTCTTCTGTATCAGATACCGGCGTGACAGGGGCCTGTACTGGAACTGGTTTGCAGATAGTTGGCTGAGGGATGATTCCCAATGGTCCAAGACTGATTCTGGACAGGTCCATTGGCGTTAGAAGAGGGAGGTTGGCAGGCAAACCGGCCGGGATGCCCGGCAGGTACGGATATGGATTATGGATGGTGTTGTGAGCAAAAATGTTGTGATGGTAGTTCTCCTGGCTGGATAGAAACGAAGCTACCATGGCTGAGGCATGGTGATCTCTCAGCATCATGTTTGGTGAAGGTCGTTTGTATCGTTTTCGTCTCCTCAGGAAACTTCCGTTATCGAACATGTCTTCGGCCAAGGGGTCTAACGTCCAATAGTTGCCTTTTCCAGGGTTACCGGGCTCTCTAGGTATCTTGATAAAACAATCATTCAACGAGAGGTTATGTCGTATAGAATTCTGCCAAGCAGGAAACTTCTCTCGGTAGTAATGGAATCTTGACATAATGAACTCACAGATCCCGCTGAGGGTGAGCTTCTTGTGAGGAGATTGCAATATTGCCATTGTGATAAGAGCTATGTACGAATAAGGTGGTTTGATGAGTTGGTGCTGCCCAGACTTCTTGGTGGATTTATCTTTTTCTGTTTTAACATCTGGTGTGTCCAAACTAGACCCTCTCAGGTCCAAAGGTGCATCGTTGACCATCAGCAAGTCGCCCTGCTTCAATCTCTGGCAGTTCTCCTCCATAGTTCACTCGCGACCACTATACACTAAACCATCACTATGCTACTACGCGGAGGTGTGTGTCGTGCGCGAGACGCGGGCTCAGATTAGATCTGTAGCTGTATCTGTATGTTATCTCAATATTATCTTGCCAAGAACAATAATGGTGCTGGGCACCACAGCTTCCGGTATGTGAAAACAAAGCGGTTGGACGGTAGGGGGAGTGGTGGGGGTAGCCGAGACACGCCCTCTCTACCCCTAGGTAACGCCTCGGCGGCGAGCGAGGGTGAGAGGGGGTAGCATTGATTTTTCTCTCTGTGCATCTGGGGGTGAGTTTGCGTTGGGATTGTGTTGTAGAATTAGGATTTTATTTGGGGATAGCGCCCTGCCTCTGTGCTGCCTTTGAATATACATTTATTGAGGGGAAAATGCCGGGATGGCAAGTTTAATTAAATTTTATTTTCGTCTTCAGAATTATATTAAAAATGTTTTCATGGAATGTCTGAAGTTTAGAGGAAAATAAAACGTATAGTCATCGCGAAATTTTGCAGAAATTGGCGTGAATTTGACTAGGTGGATAACCTTTGAAATTACGTAGGTTGTATCACTGACTTGGTAACGTTTTTTCTCAGAGTGTGGAATATTCTCATTACAAGAACACAACAGTCTACTTGGAATAATCATGTTTTTAGTTGCGCATAGTTGTTCAGAAACCCTAAAATGCCGCTCCAAAGTGTGAGTATTGCTTTTCTGAAAAATCAGTCTTACAGGTTTTCCAAAGGTATTTTTAGCTTCCTCAAAACGAATATTTAATAATAATAATAAAAAATTACATATTCACAACAAAAGGTATAAGAAAGAATGAACTGGTATACGTTTCAAAGTGCAAGATATAAAATAAACTAATAAAAAATTCTGAATATCTTTAATTAAATAAGAGATTAGATTGCTGATAAATTGATTGAAAAGGATTCAATTTTTTGACTCAAATATGGTAAGGAATGCTATTTATATATTTTGGGTATGTCATTATATATGAGTGCAAGAGAAACTACGTTTGAATAATAATAATTTTATCTCGGAGTGATCTTGTATGCATATCCTGATTGATTTTTTTCTTAAGTAAACTAGTTCTGAGGTGATTAATAATTTATGTATGACAACTGAATAGTGATACTTAACTAGAGCGTTTATTTTCAACCAATTTTGTATTGGATACTTCGCTGATACATGATCAAATTTGTTTACCATCATAGAATGTGGTAAATAAATGCAGCTTGAGATATCTGCTCTGCTTCTAAGTGATGAGAGAAATATGTTTTCAATTCTTAAACAGGCCAGAAGGCCAAGCCTCTGGCAAAACCTAAATAACAAAGTACCGTGCCAGGTATGCGAATATTGTAGATTCTCTTAGTTATCGAAACTCTCATTATCAAGATAAAATTGCATTTAGAAGACATTGTATTCAAATTATAACATAAAGATTTATTATACAATTGTTTGTTTTTTTAATAACCTCAAACGCAGAAAGCCTATCACGATTCATGACCAGTGCGAGAGAATGAATGTCTCTTCACATAGACCTCAAAACGCTGTAGATTGTAATTATCGGAGGACAAAGTCCCCGATAGCTCATTCCACAGCACTAAGGCTTTTTTGAGGCATTGTAAACTCAACCTGGGGAGGATGCGCCTGTTGAACACCTTTAGTCTTTAGTGTATTGGCGAGTCTTGGTGTTATTATGCGAGGACAACTGGTTGGTGAACCTCAGCATTGTGGAATGGGCTGTTGGGGAGTTTGTTCTCTAATAGTTGTAGTAGCAATTGACTGCGTTTTAAAGTGAATGTAGATAGACCTCTCTCGCTCTCTCTCTCTCACTCTCTCAGAGCGTTCCTGTGTTTGAATTAGAGGTATAGTAAGAGGATATCTTCAAAAAGCAGTAATTATTTGCACCATCTTTTTTAAAAATCGTTCCCAGTTTTTCCAAATAATCTACCTACAGAATTCGGTTGGCCGCATTAAATACCTGCGAGTCAATGTTGGAGCTAAGACCGATCCCTGTGGAACAACCTTGATAATTTAAGGAAAGACGAGAACTCATACCCCACAATGGATAATTAAAAAACTGGCTGGAATCGATCTCTATAATTTGATTCGAATAAATACGAGTATGAAATCTCCGATATCAAATCCTGCTGTTCAATTAAACTTCGCCCAATTGTTGAGTAACATCGATTAGATCCTTTTTTGCAGACAGTTTATTAATGAATTTGGGGAGCAATAATGGTTCAATTTTATATGTAGAACCTTGGATGTTGGTCCTGTAATATCTAATTCTTTAAGTATAGATACGTGTTTCATAATTTATTATTATTTATCATTGTTTGGTGACTTTTACATTATTTCCCTTCCATGATTATTTCCTCAGCTTCTGCCCGTGTCTGGGTTAAAGATACTGAACTGGAACTCATTGTGGAATTATCTTTGACCAAAGTTACTTCTCCTGGCTACTAAATAAAGGTCTCGACATCTCGCAAAAAGTTATGAAACATTTAGTATGCCCACACATTTAATTACTGAGTGTTTGAAAGGTTTCTAATAATTTTAGGGCTTGATCAAACTTATCATTTATGTTTCTGTTTATTTCTCAAGCCTATAACTGTATCGTCTTGCAGTGTTCCGGCACCAAAGTGTGGTGGTGGAGCGGCGAAGGCATCAGCATGGAATGCTGGAAACACAGGTTCGAGTCCCGTCCGCACCTAGTTTTTCTTTAAATGTCTCGCACCAAAATCATTCAATTCTTATCTTCCTTCAATCTATAATTTTAAGTTGTTGTAAATGAAATGTTTCAGAGAAAAACATACTAGAGAGATATTGAGCTTATTATTTCCATAATTTTTTTACCAATGAATATCTAGTTAAAGGATTCGAATATCCTTAATTCTATTTTATTTATTGGTTACGCGGTCATCTTGCCCCGCAGTCAAAGTTAATAGAGTCCTTTTTCGTGCATTTATTGCTAAAATAAATTTAAATTTATTATAAAAATAAAATCTCAGACCAAGAATATGTGTGGACAGACACACGCGTATCGCTGGATTGCCATTGACGAATATGGCGATGCCAAACGAGTGAATGAATTACTTGGAGGGAATCGCAAAATGTTCGTAGTCTTGAAGTAAATGGAGCTCTGTTGGAACATAATTATAATAACCTTACAAAAAGAAAATGGAATACTTGTTAGAAAAGCATTTAAGAAAATTATATTTTTATATATTTATATTTTTTTCACAATGAGTTTTGAATTCAAAAATATACTTCTCTTGGTTGAAATTAATGATGATATTCTTATCAAGTAACTTTTTTTGTGTGTAGCACTCAAAAATTTTTAACTGAGCAAGGATCAATATTTGTACAATTTAAGGCTTCAAATCACAGTTTAGAGTGTAGCTCATTTTTTGAAGAGGAATAAACCATTGAAATTCGTTCCAAAGGAATTTATCTAGTCAATCCATTTGTATCCATTTTTTGCTTTCGTGTAGGAAGTAAGCCTATTGCAGTATTCAGAAAAAAATCATCCTCTTGAGATGATTTTACAAAGATCTTCTACGCATATGAAGCCGATATCAGGTACAAGTTGAATCCCGACTAGAGACGACAAACAAAACTCACCCTTACCGGCTCCAAGTCGAGGAGAACTTTGCGAACTTTGTCCCTTAACCCGACTCTCCCCTTCGACGAGGGAAGAGGAGGGGTGCCGGATGGGCGTGCCCAAACCTTTCTGTTGTTAGCATTAGTCAGTGGCCTGAAAGGGGAGGAGTCAACATGTCTTTTGTTAGATAGGTAAATAATATTTTGCACAATATATACACCTTTTCAAAGGACAGAATGTGACAAGGATCTTAGACGGGGGGCTAGTGGATAGTCTTGAATAATGTATGGGTTTCCTTGTGATCAATACTCCTGAGATAAAAGATTTCCTTTCTCAGGACGTAGGAGAGTTGGCTGATTGATTTTCTTCTCCATTATTCATTATTTGCTGGAATGGGGAGCTATTCAATGGATTTGGGGAATGACTTGAAGAATGATTTATATTGGGGTGTATCTTTGTCATGGATAGTAAAGTTTAAAGTCGCTCCAAAAGCGCTGCCGATCTGAGCCTTGTAGAGTAGCAGTATTTGTTCCGCAGCATGCAACTTTCTGGGGCAGAAGAAAATCTGCATCTTGCGGGAAGCAGGACTAACATACCCGCTAACATGATAATGTCAGAACCTGTTATTATTGATGTTAATCCCCAGAGGGTTGATGGAATGGTGTCTCGACAATAATGATATAGCAGACCCAGCATTTCATTTTCTTGTCAGGATAGTCTTCTGTGCGTAGAACTGCATTTGTTGACCCCGATTCGACAATTCTTTCGATGTTTTCTTTAATCTAAATATGTTGCTTCCGTCTGTATACGTTCTCTTGGGATAGTGGTTTGCTTGTTTCCATACAGGAAATAAGGTCGCTGTCATCTGCGCATCTGTAGATTGGAGTAGATGTTATTTCCAACAGATGTACATGGAGAAGCGTTGGATAAATGAAAGATATAGAAAATATTGGCGATGATAGTAAATACCTCCGACCCATATCCGCCACCAAAATAAGTGTCGGTGCCTAAGAAAACTGTCTAATTCTTGGCATAGACTCGGTGGACACATCCTCTTTAAAGATTTCGATATATCGTGCGTGACAATTTGAGATTCTCCTTGGATATTAAGCATGCTATAGACATGCGTGTTTCGTCTTGAGGATAGACTCGTAAGGGACATCTGTTGGTTTCGTAATATATCAATGGGCATCCTCATAGAGGGCGACACTTAGGTGAGTTGATGTTACTCTCCTTGGGAGTTCAATTGCTCTCCACCACATATCGTTGATGTAGACCAGAAGATCTCTCATGGATCTATGCTTACGGAACCCATACTGACAATTATTATTGATGATGTTTTTGTCTATGTACTTCAAAATCTACACGTTAATGGCAGTGCCCACAACCTTGGACATGATGCAGAGGAATTTATCTTTGCCTGGGTTACTTTGCTTTTGACTGATCGTCCATCCAGTAGGGAGGAATACACCTCAATGGCAGAGGAAAACAACCCCACCGACTGATGCATAGGCAACAATCTAAGATATGTGAAACAATACTAATCGAGAGATTTTCAAGAATAGCAACTTAAAACATACAGAACAACAACACAGCAAACTCTGAAGTGGTGTAGCACTTAACCGAGGGGACCTAATCAGAATTTCGAAGTCTCGAAGAGTCTCAAACTTCCGGCGGAGAATGCTAAGGATATAACTATCAAGCTTTTTTGCTCTAAAAGAGCTCTAATGTTTATCGCGTAAGGTACCTTGTTGATATTCGTTTTTCGCCGTCTAGCCTCCACACTAAAATCTCTTGAAAGAGCGGAGTCACATTCTAAGCGTTCGCTTGCGGCTCAGCTATGCATAACTATGGTTTAACATCAGAATGTGAAGCGGCGTCGGCAGCAGCAGCAGCAGCAGCACCGCCCGGGTTGTTTTATTAGATTCATCCTCTCTGCAACGCTTTGCTGCCCTCCTGGAAATAATACGCCGGGGATTGCCGGGGCTTTGTTCCTCTTTTGTTTTACCATCTCGGTCTCGGTTTAGAAGCAATTTTCAACAGCCGCTCTGCACGATTTCCAATTTAAACTTGGAGAAATTTTATCCTTCGTGCTCATTCTCTCTCCGTCTTTCTTCCTCTATGACGCATTTATTGTTCTGTGGGGGTGTTGCGGGTAATACGGCAATTGTGTAATACTGGTAGCGAGATTTGGCTTTAAAATTGGTGCTGAGACTTTTACTTCCTATGCTATTAGGCAGGAAAGTATTGTAAGAGCGAAAAAATTAGAATTCTTCACGAGGTTGTGTTTTTTGATGTTTCATGACATGCATCATAAAAAACGTCATTAATTTCCGTCGGTCTGTTTGTTTGTTTGTATTTTGTCCGAAAATCTTTGTCTCCTCTGTAAGTCGAAAAGTAATTGACAGATGCTGATTATGTAGTTTGTAGATGCTCTTTCTTTTAGTGACGCGTCACTTTTTACTTATTATCTACAAGATTATGATTAAACGGAAACTATCTTCAAAGTTTACACTTCGTTTTTAGACATTTCCGAGGCACCTAACCATTTGCAAAAATTAGGGGTTAAGAATTGGGGATCAGGGGATACGGAAGAGGAAATGTCAAAAAAATTAGGTGTTAGTAGAATATGCTCTGTTATCTATAAAATATTGACCCAAGTATTATTACATACTTGTTAGACATATATAAGATGATTAGACTCTTCTCAATAGCTGTGGACTTTAACGAATTTTACGAAGATTCGAACTTTTGAACATTATTTCGATACAGTTAGCCGAACATTATTACGCAGATGGTCTAATCTAAGCCTTGTAGAGTTATTAATAAGTAACTGTTTGAGTGAATACAATTTTCCGGAGAGGACGATAACCTAGCAAACCCAGGAACATAACCATGCCAGAACAGACTTTTCTTGAAGTTTATCTCCAAAGGACTGGAGTATTAGACTTGCCTCCATTTCCGTGTCTGACAGACCACCTTGTGATTTTCTTGTCTTGTCTTCTGCTGTGCATTGAACTAAACCTCATTTGTTGATCCCCATTCTACAATTTTTCCGATGTCTTCATTAATCTGGATAAGTTACCCCGGCCGAAATATGGTCCCGCGGGCTGTTAATGGTTTGATTGGGTAGGAAAAAATGGTGTTGTCATCTGATAACCTGTAGACTGGATTAGATGTCCTAACAATATGTTCAAGTGTAGCAGGAGCAATGACAGCCCCTTGTAGAACGCCGACGTTCATGGTGGATACATCAGAATACAACGAAAGCATATACACATACATGTAATATTAAGAAGATATAGCAAGTCACATATCTCATTCCATAATGCAAATAAAGCAATAAAGAATGCTAGTACTAAATCCCATTGCAGCTCAAAATCTTGATGCCATCATGCATGCAGTCTAGGACGTGCACATAAGGCTGACAATAATATTCATATCAAGGAAAGGATTTTCCTATGTTCACATCGAGGATAATAGAACAACAGGACTAATATCAGTCAGCGCGCACGTGATCTGCGGAGATGGTATTTACTGAGAACAAAGAGATTCTCGAGTCAGGGGTGGGTTCAGTTACAGACAAGGGATCCCCATGTGTAAACTGTTTGACGCCGACGTGACAACGTGTACCAAACAGAAGTTTCAGGCACAAGACCAGTGATGAGGCAGTATTAGAATTATACCTGCAATAATGATGATGACGATGAAGTTAATAATAATGATAAAACAATGAAACTGAACTCATGAAATCTTAATAAATCTATCAACACATTTGTAATACCGATCCTTACATAACCTTTTGGCATCATGAAATGGTAACACACTAATATAGGCAACATCCATACTCTCATCCGAACAGAACTCACGGAATACAGAATGTTACACCCAAACTTGTGCAAAGAAAGGCATTAGGCAAGGAGGCAGAGGAATTATAGACATACAATTACCTCACACACATTAATATAAACCTTCAGATATTTCTTTCAAAGCAAGCAAAGAAACTTACATATAGAGCAATAGTGAAATCAGACAAGAACTATTAACCTCTTTCCCTCTCACGTTCAAATTACTCAACAGAAACACACAATCATGCATAACCAGAAAAAGAAAAGTTGTACACCTGGACCCAGGAAACACTCCATAGCGAACATCGATGCCATGTAACAAATAAATAACAACCATACACCTGGATGCAGGATGGCCAAATTTTTCAGGAAACAAAGGTTTTCATGCTTGCTATCCAAGACCAAGTCATTGCGGCTCGAACCTAGTATATAATGAAAGACCCGTCCATAACAGATGAACTACAGAAGATTACACCAACAAAAGCAGTCAATAGAACATTTTACGCGCAGACCATACTTTATCAGGAACTGAATACATATCGAGGCATAACTCATGCACCAAGAGTCATGAACGAAGCACTAGCAATAAAATACAAACTGATACAAAACAGATCCATATTACAAATAGACACCAACTCGAAAAAAATCAATACAAATTGTACTGGGAGATCCAATAGCCCTGATATTGTTTTTCATCCAAGGCAAGAGTTACCTATTTAATATATATCGCTATCCCCAACAACAACAACGTTCAAAGCACCTATTCTGGGAAGATATCTAAATATACAGATCCCGCAATAGAAATTAAACGACTCTGAAAAATCCATTATCATCCCCCTCATAATTTCAGTCTCTAATCTCACACCAACCACATTCACACCCACACAACAAACGAAAAGTTACACAAGACCTTCCAAAAGTCTGTGATCCTCAAGGCCTGTAGTGTAAGATCCTTCCTCAACGTAGAGCTCGGAGTTGACTTGGACAGCACGTCAGTACCGGATCATACCGCAATTTTTGCGAGAAGAGTTGAAATAATAGCAACAATAATAAGAATAATTACGCTGCAACTTTGTGGCTAAGGCAAGAGTGGCTGGCTCTCTTTTCAAGACATCACAGCGACGGGTGTATCAAATAGATACGAAAATCCAGTTGGCTATGGTATGTTTTGAAAGTCCCTCTTTATTTCAGTAATGCCTTCATACTACTCTAACATTCCTTCTCGGGTAATAGGTCGACTATAGTTAATTATTCGACTAATCCAATTATGGAAGATAAGCACCCATTAGTGTGGGTAGCACCGTACTAGATGTAAGCAAGGACCACATAATTCCGAAATATGTACTCAAAAAGAACTTCGAAACTATAGTTAGAGATCGAGGGGAATGCAAAAAACAAAACCTGCTAGGCGACATAATCTGGTATACAGACGGGTCAAAGTTCAAACAGGAAACAGGAGCGGGAATATACAGTATAGATCGCAACTCTAGATACAGTGAACCACTTGGAAAATGCACATTTGTATTTCAGGCAGAGGTGTAAGCGATCTTATACTGCGCATACATAAAACAGAAGGATCGTCATATTGATGGACAGTCAGGTGATACTCAGGGTGTTGGATGGCCCCAGGGTGACGTCTGAACTTGTTTGGGAACGCCAAGAGGAACTGAGTAAACTGAAAGAACACAACAAGGTAATCTTGGAGTGGGTACGAGACCACTTTGGCATCATTGGCGATGAAACGGTGGATGAGCTTCCAAGAAAGAGATCGTCGTTCTAATTCATCGGCTCAGAACCTGCCTTTGTGGTTCCTAAAAACATAGTAAGGAACCAGATCAAACTTTAACACATGGAATGCTGGAACTTGATAACTGGATGCAGGCTAAAATGAGTACCTGTAGATACTGAGGTTCTACAATGGAGACTTCAATTGCAGACAATACGAAGAAGGTATAGTTAGGCTTTCACCTGCTCTGTGAGTGTCATCTATCAGACCACTAGAGGACGCAGCTCTTGAGACACCTAAGCTTGAACCTATAGAGTTCAATGTATATGGTACCAGCAAGGAAACTGTAGAAAATAGTACAGGGTTCAGGACTGCTAGAATGGGTTCTATAAAAAATAGGAATAATGACGTAATGTCAAACAGCTCCTAGGAGAGGGAAAACCCATCAGTGTACGCCACTGCGGATTTGGTAGTACGACAGCAATAATTCAAACTAGGCATTATCGGAAAACCGTGCCGCGCCGGCAAAGCGTGTCTCCCACCTCCGCCGGAGGCGGCAATATTGCGGCCTTTGTGCCGCCACTATTTACATTCCCTTCACAGTCCCATCTTGCCCCGACGAAACGAATCGTGTTCTCTGTCATGTCAGAAGTCACATCTAGGTATCTTGCTCACGAGCCCTATAAGCCAAGCGAGATTACTGGGAAATCAAGTTGAGATCGGAACGCCTTGGCGAAAAATATTTGAACAATTGTTTGAATGATTCCATGTAGGGAATGTACATGTTAACATACAGATGAATAGTAAAATGAAATGATAACACAGCTCCGTATAGTACCATCTCCCTATATACCCTATAGCCAGATCTTATTCAATCCCGAAAATCTAGAGATCAGATACTCACAAATCCCGTAATTTCCGATATACATAATTGACCGAAATCCCTTAGCACAGAGATTGTCAAACTCAAGATTGCGATCCCTGGTTCCATATGTTGCATTTTCATTTTAACATGCTTTCCAAATATTTCACTTTTCATTACATTACATACATCCGAAGTATATGAATCTTCCACCACAGACGAATGACTCAAAATATTGATATAAACCTATAAACATGGGCTTACCCAGATTTCTGGCTATAACACATAAATTATATAATAAAAAACCTTCATCAATAACACCTGTGAAAAGTAGGCTATGCCAATGATTTACACACAAAGCTAATCTGAATCATAAACAGTATATGTAAATAGTCATTTCACGATTAAAAACACATTTTACGCACAATCCAAAGGGTCCACCCCATATATGTATGTACACAAGTACTCTAACGTGGGAACGAGGACGTCTCCGGAAGTCTGTCTGTCTGTCCATTCGGCCGGCTAAATCCACCTCTTAATCCTAATCCCGATGATGGTGTGTCGCCGGTGGCTCGGGAATTAAAACAGTTACAGGACAGATTGGAAAATAAATGGGTGTACAGCCAGTGCAGTACCTAGACAGTAGTTGATCTTAGGAAGAAGACCATAAGAGCAATTCTTTTCCCTTAAATATGACCAATTTCCACTTTAAATATTTGCTTGATGGGTTTTGTGTATCGTTTAAATTAAATCTTGCTTCAACTATGACCGTGTGAATGGATATGAGTGCATAGGTCAATTATCAGAACATTTTCTGCGATAGTGCTTCTTGGACTTGGGGAATTTTCATGTCCCGTATCGTACAAAAAGCTCGATAGTACTGTATTTCTTGCCCACAGTGTGGGAATCTCCGGCCAATGACCATTAGTTCCAAGCACAAGACCTGGCATCACTGGCAAGCACAGACGTCCAAGTCCATGTTGCCGATGCGGTATGGCCAGTATGTCGAATGGGGAATTGTGGAGTAGAGGGGCAAATCGTGCTGAACATTGGAGCTCATATAAATCGTTACTGAATTTTGAAGCAAAAAAAGTGTGAACAATCATCTACCTCGTACGGAGGGTTACTACAGGAATCAAAAATTTATAGATGATAGAAGTTCCTTTACCAACGCCAACAGCATATGTCATCTTCCCCCTCCAACGCACCCGCCCTCTTTTTTGAAACCCCCAGTTTTTGTTTGAGAATAGTCAGGGGTTTCGTTTTTTTTTTGTTTTTTGATGACAACGCCGCTACTGCTTGGATTTTCAGATACGACAAAGGTTTTGCGCTATTGACATGGTAGTAACCTAGTATCACAATTTTATCAAAATCTGATTTGATGATTGATTTGATAATAGATGACAATAGAAACTTAATCTAAGATGAATAAGTTTCTGTTATATTTTTTACTGCTGACTAAAGGTCTGCACAAAATAGGTCGCCATTTGGTGACCTTTGATTTAAACTACACGAAAGCTCAAAAAATAAAAAAATGCACTCATATTATGACATCCAATCAGATGCGACACTGACTGCATGTGTATTGCGAGCGCAATGCTAACGTTATTTACGAAGCAGTGAGACGGAAAATGGAACGGCAAATTAAATAACAAACACCCTGTGTCTAGTGACTAATTCGATTCGGGTCTCATTATACGGGTTTAAATCTTATTCGCGTTCAACCGAGACCGACGTGGAGAAAGAGATCGGAGTGAGGAGGACACTACTTCAGAAACGAGATACGATTACAACGGATTTCGCTGTTCTAGATTTTATAGCAAAAATGACGTCAAGTACGTTGATGCAGTTTTCCTACGCAGTGGAATCAGCTTAGAAATAGCGTGGAATGTTATAAAGATCAGGAAAAATATACCAAGCAATTATAGGAATAGCCTAGAAAGGTTTAAGAACACATTATTTCGCTATTTTTCACTCATAAACAAATGCACATAGAGGGCTAAATGCCCTTGCTGATAACTGTATGCTCTTCACTATACATAAAACCTGCGTACATGCATGTTCCGTCTTTAGCCTAGACTCGTCAGCATTGCTTAGCAGTCCAACGAAATAGTCGACATACATACCTCCAACAATAGTATCTATGTCGATATAAATCAAATACCATCACTCATCTGTGAGGTTCGCGTAAGGTGGCGCTGCCCATTGGCATCTTCCGAAGTCAAAGTTCTATTACTTGGACTGCCTTCAAGTGATGACAGATACCCTCACAAAATCTGTCGACAAGGCTGAACTGATTTACAACAACATCCCTTGTTCTTCGTAAACATTTGTTACGATGTATCATTATTTCTGAAGCATTCACGTTAGAAGCTGACAGGTAATATCAGTTGTCAACTTCTGAAGAGAAAAATATTTGAGTGGCGTTTCCTATTCTCATGTGGATTTTACCGTGGGGTAGACACGTAAACCAGAACTGTAAAAAACCATGCTGGTTGGAATCATTTTTCAACGGAATGCTAGTACATGCGGTGTTTGCTCAGTGAATTGTAGAAGCACTTATATTTTAACAGAGAGTAGCGCAGTTTACAGTACAATAAATAAAATAAATAATGTAGCCTTCATATTCTCATAAATTTAATCTGGGCTGTTTTTCTGTCTATGCTGTGAATATAGTGCTTTTAGGTAGGACGTCCAGTTTTCCGCTTTTAGTATTCCTAACTCAAACGTCCTATTTTCTTACGTACCTTTGAACCAGGCAAATAACAACAAGCTTCATAAAATAATATTTGTACAGCTAGATTGAAGCGAAACGCATTATGCAAAACGACTTTCATTTGTGAAAATTTGTATGTAAAATTTTGATAATGGAAAAGTTACACTGAATAAGAGCATTTACAATCTGCTAGATGTTTTCCATGGATTCTTAGATAGCTTCAACATGATAAACATAACAGTTTTCCGATATGGAAAATAGGGTAAAATATAAATTGTTATGCAGATAACAAAGATTGTGTTCTCTATTCAATTTTTTTTCATGGCTCAATGCTGTATAAAGGTTCTTACAACTCTGAAAGAAGTAAGCATTTTTAGATGATCTGTCTCTCCGAAAATGCTTGGTTCCCTCTAAAATTGATTTTTATGAAATTCTGCGACTATCATGGCGTGAAAGAAATGCTTTTTAGTTTTTGCAAATATATGCAGTGGTGGTACAGTTATCAGCAAAATTCAGAATAAAAAATAAATGTTCAGACTGTGCTTTGAGACGTTTTTCAGGCCATTGAGGTACGTCTATACCAAATCATATCATGTATGTCTGTAGCAGGCCAGGTAAATAGTGGAATGTAAGGACTTGATTCTTATCAAACCAGGTTTTTGCAGCAATTGAAGTCATACATCCCGATATATCCTTGTCTGACAATGAATATTCTAATTGAGCATATAAATGAAATCCATATTAAGTGGAAAAACTGCTGTTACATAAAGTATTTTATTAAATCGTCATCTGTACTGATCCCTCTGATAAGAAGGTGACAACCATCCCCGAGGGCCTGTCGTCAGGAAAGCTATCCAGCCCTCAAATTTCCCATACTAAATTGACTAGATCCAATCGGGGGGTGTAAGTTTAATGTCACCCTCTTTCGGTGCTCGTCTCGATGACAAAACAGTCTGGATTTCATCTAATTTTCCAGCAGCGCATCCGACTAGTAATTGAGGCAGTGCCATGGGCAAAAGGGACGCAATCGGGCGCAATCACAATCTATTTTGATGTGCTGACAATTTTTTCACTGACAATAAGACTGAATATTTGATTATATTTTATGGCAAAGCCTGATTCTAGATAGTTATTGAAACCTAGTGTAAAGATAAACGTCTACTCACATTGACTTCAAAACGGTAGCTGTCGAGTAACAGTCCATTCCACAACCCTGAGGTACTCCAAAAGAATGACC
Organism: Bruchidius siliquastri; assembly: GCA_949316355.1. NCBI lineage: Eukaryota > Metazoa > Arthropoda > Insecta > Coleoptera > Chrysomelidae > Bruchidius > Bruchidius siliquastri. The sequence goes on along the minus strand of OX438537.1, from coordinate 5,826,772 downwards.
TTTGGAAGAGGATCGTCCGAAGTGTTAGATGTTGTACCGTGAGTATGGAGAGGCGCCTAACACTCGAGGTATATTCAATCAAGCTTTTGTGGATGAACATACTATCAGTAGCATATCCTAAATAAATAAATAAAATAAATAAATCTTTAATTAGCACTTGGCTAGTTACACAAAAAACATAATTTAAAACTAAAATGAAATGCTTAGGTACATAATATAAAGTTTTTTGCAGGGCTGTAGTTTTTACAGCTGTATATTAAAGTGAGTATTGGACCTGATGTTATAGTTGTGGAGATTTTTCTTATTTGCAGAACATTTAAATACTCAGGAAAAAGATTGTGTTCGATTTTATAAATCATGATGAGATTCGCAGCTTTAATGAACTGCCACACATTCAACCAATTTGAAGTATGCAACATGGAGTCAATTGGAGTATATCTATCACACTGTAACAAAATACGCATAACCTTATTTTGCAAGAAATGAGGAGTGAGCATGCATAAGAAAAATGGGGGAGAATTATTGTATTATACACTATCATTCTAGCCCATGATGAAAGACTTCATGATATACGCCAAAAGAAGCCAATTTTTTTACCAATTTTCTTGCACATGTAATCCATATGCTTACCAAAATTTAGCTGTGGATCTAAAACAATCCCCAAATATTTAATCTCGTCAACAAGATCAATAATATCGTTATTAATATTAAGAAATGAACCAGTATCTTTGTCATTTTATCTTAGAGCCAATAACCAAACATTTGGTTTTCGAGCAGTTTAACTTAAGTTTATTTTGACATAACCAGTCATATATTTCCAAATCCTTATTTAGTAGAGCAGTAATTTCCTCAAAATTTGTACCTGATATAGAAATAAGAGTATCGTCAGCAAATAAATTTACAAATGAGTTCTTTAAACTATGATGTATATCATTAACATAAACAATAAATAATAATGGTCCCAAGACACTGCCCTGAGGCACACCCCATTCACTACTTCTACTATCAGAAAGTCTACCACTGACCTTGGTTCTATGGTGCCTATCCACTAAAAAATTGTTTATCCAATTTAGTACCTGTTTCCCTAATCCATATGAAGATAATTTATTCATAAGAATGTTTCGGTCTATAGATGGAGCGAAAAAAAGAATCTCAGACTTGATAAATATATCAATCTTTCGCCTGATGGGAGCTATAGGCGCTTTCCTCAAAAGGAGCTACCCAGCGCACCCTGCAACCCACCACTGTTTTCTTTTCCCGTGTAATATGTGTGCCGAGCGATTTAACGTGTCGCACAATGGCCTGCCGGAGCAGAGGGCTAATCCGACCTCCCGCAGGCACACCCTGATCGCAAGCTATCGGGGATGTCCTATTCAATGTTGATCGGCTCGCTCTATTTGCTCCTCTCAACAACTCAGCTTGGCGCCGTTTTTACCGTATGAGCTCCCATCTCACTTAGGATCCCACATTGATTCCCTTTATCTGTGGCTGATGGGGATTGGGGCTGCAGCGGCGGGCGATGGGGCCTAACTAGCAAGCTAGAGCATCGCACAGTGGCCCATTTTCCCATTGAAATTTCAATAAAGCTATGCTTTTTTCAGGGAGACTTCATGAGTTTTCATTTATATTTTCCGAGGAAGAGCAAACCTGTATTTAATAAATTGATGGTAATCAAAAAATACTTTTTTCCGACAATCATACGTCTAACATGAATATGCACGATTTGCTTCATTTCATCTATATCTACGATAAAAAAAAATAGATTAACGGAGATGAGAGGTCTACCAAAGTGAATAATGAAGAATGCAATTTATTGCTATTTGGCAATATACAATATTACTACAAGGCAATACAATGTTTTTTGTCACTTTATCTCGTGGTTTAAGGTGGCCATGCAGCACATATTGAGAACAAGCTGCAGTCACGAGTTTTAATTCTATTTCTAACTGTTCCTAAATACACATGTTTACGTGAAGGGAACATCATTTCTCGATTATCTATAAATCGTATCAATATAACATCCCCACAAGAATTGTGACAAAAATCTTCTTACATTTTGAGTTTATTGAAAATCCTCATTAACATTATTTTCTTGGGCGTATAACAAATTTGCGAAAGCATGGTTGGAGAGAGATAACTACAGACAGTCCAAGAGGTTCATAGTTGACCCCAACAAAGGTAGGGAGCTATGTCTATTGAACCGGAAGAGGGATTCACTCCACTTGTTAGTGGGGATCCTCACAGGTCACTGCAGAGTGAACAGAAACCTGACACTCATAAGAGTGATCAAAGACCCAATCTGTCAAAAGTGCTGGGAGGAGGACAAGATCTCGTTCCACTTCCAGGGCGAATGTGCCCTAGGACTGAGGTGTTCGACACAGCAGAATTTGACAGCGAAGAGTGCTACTCACAATAACGAGGTCCCCAAAAAATTACTTTGGTAGGAGAGGCTCTTCGAGGTGTTGGAATTGTTGGCTCGATCAGGGTGGAGCTGCGCCCGTTTGACCCTGTAGTGTTTGTTGTACTGGTAATTCTTGCTGTTATTATGTGGGACACCCAGCTTGTAGGCTATTATTTTTTACCTAAGTATTTCCACAGTTAAAAGGATCTAATGGATAAAAATCTAATCTAACGATTGATCATAGAACTATTACAAAGTAGATATTCCACAGAAAATAAAACTACAATATAGAATTCCAAATTACCAGCTACTCTTAAGAGATGGCAGCACCATCTAACCACCCCATTATAGTCTATAATCAACGACGATAGAAGTATTCTTTCGTCAGTGTCTATAACGAATTGTAGTTACAGACTACTGCCAATAGATGGCACAGGCAAGAATTCTAGTGAGCAGGCAATTTACATAACTCGTCTCTGTACAGAGGGTAGTGGCTGCACAGTTTAAAATCTTTCGTTTTGCTGTTTGAAAGTCGATTAAGTGTATTAATTTACTTACTGTACAGAACTGTAACCTCATTGATCTGAGAGTAATTACGGGTATTTCATATGCGTGAATCAAAATAATGTGAATTCACCTTCGACATATACGAAAAAATTACAGATTCCAAGCCCGATGAGACGGGGGCAGTGCCATTCCCCCGATTTCTTCTTTTTCAGGTCTTCATCAATCGGCCTTCCGGTTTTTTTCTCTTCAGGTGGAGTAAGATTTTTCTCCCAGGCTAGGGAGTTTCTAATGACGGGCCTGACCGGTTTACCAAACAGAATTATTCATAAAATTGATTGAATATCCGAAGTAAATGGAAGTCTTTTATCTAATCCAACTGAATAATGCCAGATTTCAATAAAAATTCAACAAATATTTAACTTAACATAAGTTTCAGTTTCGGCTGAACATTGTGTTTCGTTTAAAAAAGGTGCAATAGAATCATCTCACTGTAAATACATATACTCTTTATTTTTATATTATATACATGTAATAAATGCTCAAAAATATAAACAGTGGTAATAAAAGCAGGAAACGGTATAAAAATATCGTAAGAGACCAAAACAAAAACAAGTAATAAATATATTAAAGAAGTTGCAGAAGTATCTAGAACACCTATAGAAAACTACAAGATGTGCCTTAATTTATACACAACAAATGTAATGATATGAATGGATGTTAGAAATATAGGATGTCTTTACTACTCTTCCATATTTTTTTATGGATGGAGCCTCTAAGAAAAGCAGAGTCAGTGATTCTGAAATCTTGAGATTTTATTTCAAACTGTAATTTCATATATGGGTTCGTAATTCTAAACCTTAAGTAGATAAAATAAACAATTATATGTTGAAAATAATATTGATAGTTGACCCCTGGTGACTATATATTTGCTGAACAGATTATGAGTAACTCATTATATGTGAAATAGTAAAAAATAAGATATACACATAGAGTTGAATGCCAGAACCTATGAGTCTGGAAGGCAAAAAATGGCACTAATAGGTATTCTTTTATGAAAAAACATCCAAATGATTATTACACAGAATAAATCCGATGATATTTTATGGAAAATGTATACTTATTCACAACACCCATGTTTCCCAAATGTAGTCGAATTTGTGAAATAGTAGCTTGTTATCAATAAATTGCCGAAAACAGTCCCAACAACAATTATAAAATAATACAACTCTTACGGGGCTCACTGCAGTGGCGTGGCTGCACTTATGAGTTTGAAATGAAGCCTTTTAATCGCATGAGATTAAAAAAGTCCAGACAAGAAATCTCACAATTATCATCGCATATTTCAGATTAAAGACGACAGTTATAAAATTGATCAACAAATAGTTTACAAAAAAAAAATGACAGCATTATAAAATGTTCAACCCTTCGTGACTACAATCATATGAAAACTGAATTTGAAAAAAAATTCACAGAAACGACCCATTGTTACCTAAAAATTAACAAAACATTGCTTACACTTACAAAATATTTTAAAACGAAGCTAAAACATATCCTTAAATACTATTGGTACCATATAGGCGATATATAAAGAATTATGGCTTTCTCCATAAACGAAAGATATATGAGCATTTCTTAAATTATAAAAAATATGTCTCTCAATATACCTAATTTCTCACTTAATAATGAATGATCAAATTCCGATTGTCTTTCTACACCTGTTAAAATTATTTGTGATCAATACATATATAAACACGTCCAGTCACGTTCAGGGTACCATTACATAAAAATTATATCTAAGAAGAAAGCAAAAAACTATAACATATTGTCAGTTATGATTTGTTTAAAAACTAGTTACAAGTAAAATCCAGCAATACCATTTGATGGCTAAAATGTATTACATGATTTCGTAAATGCTAGATTTATTTGTGAAAGCTTTGAACTTTTCTTTATCTTGATTTGGTTCGAATGAGATCTTGTGTTGAGGAGTGATATATTTATATATTATATTATGATGTATTTTGTGACGTCCTCCTTCACACGTGTAACAAACCGTGACGTGGTACATATACCTATGTACTTGTAACCTCATACAAAGCGGCAAGGTAAAAGTTTCAACGTTTTATCGGTGTTTCAATAATACCAAGTTGCCATGAATATTTACAATCATTCTGAAATATAATATTTTTTTACGATATTTTCTAAACCAATATCAAATAAAGACAATGAGACATCAGGCACGCACTTCTTGTTTGTCTGGTAAGTAATAATAACATAATTAACTGATAACTCAGCGCTCACAATTTTTTTCCACTATCCTTAAAAATATAAAATTCCAGTAAATCCATACCGTTTAGCATTTTCATTGTAAATTTAATATCAACTGTAAACAGTAGATTGTACTGTACGCATAATTAATGCTGTTGTAGTTCTTCAAATTTCCATTTATCAGATATCTTCTTGGCACTAGAGTTTCAATTTATCTCTGTTTAAGTAGTTGTCATATCACCGTCTTGTGAAAATTTTAAGCACGAGCAAAAAAAGTAGGAAGTATGGTCAAAATAATCCAGTTCCAGATGCTCACAATCAAATTTGAAATTAGCATCATTCATATAAATGATCGTCCAACGAGTGTGATTTTTGTGGGACAAGTGTTCAACACGAGTTGAACTAAATTGTGACTTTGTGACGTGTTTCATAGAATATTTTTTATCATTTTGACCACTTTAATATTTCACAACAAAGAAATCTCTTCGAGATTTACCAAAAAAATTGTATCTCGAACATCGTGATATCTGTGATTAAACTGAATAAGTTTGTTTATTTCAATTATTTCGAAATATACAGAAAACCTCATTTTTTCATAGCTTGTTATGCAATAATATTGAAATTATTGAACCTCAGGATGAGTTTTAGGGCGCTAATATATATTAAATAGAAAAAATCAACGCTAAAAAATACAGAATCAGAAAAACGTATAATACAAAATCGAGTATATTTTCAGCAACTTGTGTTTACGTTGATATTCTTTCCGAAAAATCTCCAATAATTTTGTACTTTTGTTCCAATTATTGCACTTGCAATAAAATTCATCTTTACAATCCAAGTATCATATGCTGATGTTTCATAAATGAATGATTTTGAGCATGATATGATTCAGCGATACATCATTAACAATATAACATTTATAATTACAACAATAATAATATGATCCATTATTTATATACAATGATACTTTTTATAAATGCTTAGTTAATATGGAAATCATATAAATCGACAAGCAGTCCTACGCGAGTATATTTTATATTGTTTTTGATAAAAAAAGTCAATATCTGCCTACTGTTATGTTTTGACACACATATATTTTATGACACATCAATTTGATTTTATTTTCATCGTTACAGATATAGTAGTGTAGATTTTTTCATCATCATTATATAGCATAAGGTAATTTCGACTATCATCAATTTGCAACGAATAAAAACATCATACGAAAATGTCTTATTTTATGATCAAAATCCAAGAAATACTAGTTACTACAATATTGTGGTTTATTTTCTGTATTTTATTGCATACTTTGATATTACATTATTGTATCTTAATACTGTATTGATAGCATCAAGCTAATAATTTGTGAATCCAATATATAATACTAAATTATGATATTGATTCAAACAATACACCTAAGTGCCTTAAGAGTAGGTTACAGATTTGTTACGTGCTGACATAGACAAAATTACCTAACTGCTCTCGACTAACAATTCCTTCATTTTATGACAACGGTTTTTTATAATCTGTTATCCAATTTTTTTTATTTGGAAATATCCCAGATGGTTTAATCTAAATTTACATTTTTAGACCAAGCAAGAATTGTAAACAAGCATTTTCAAGAAAATTTGGGCCAGGTCAATTGTGTATTACAAAGTGTAGATCACCATGTCAGCATCCTCCTATTTTTTACATCACAATTGAAGTTAGTAAATTTGCTGGTTATGATCTTGGAGTCGTTATAAAATTACTCTAAGTTATAATTTATCCATTGGTAAACAATAATTTGGGAGATCTGCGAATGAAGGTTGACATGTGTCATCCCAGAAGTCTATATCAAACCACTTTACACAAGGCTTAGACCCATCAATATTGTCCCATATGTTTCAGGAATGACATTTTCAATTATGTAAGAAAAACTAGCGATGTTAGATGAATACGTAAATAATAATAATAGACATTTCTAAATAACTGATGTTCTGTGAAAAGAAATGAATACTTCTTCGGATTTCAATGACCCCAAGACATTCCACGTCAAGATAAAATAACAAATTATGTTAATGAACTTTTAATACATATTTATGTGGAAAAACACTTGGGCCAGCCGATCTGAGGTGGCTTCTATGAATGGCACAAGAAAACTTATAAGACACACCGCAGTACGGTGGTCAAAAGGTTACCAAACATATTTCTGCATTTTCTCACTGCAAAATTATGCCTCTAATATAGGTTTTCCATTGGTTTTTCGCACTTCCATACTCTTTTCTTTTCAAACCTTGCGTAGGCCGTGATCTAATGATTCACCATATATCTTTACACAAATACTTCCTCAACGTGACCGGACAGCAGCATCCACCGGATGCCGTCTCCTGCAGCTATATAGCAGTGTTGATGTCGAGAGCTGTGATTAGTTCCTCGCCCTGCAACAAGTAGTCGTTGACAGGGGCGTTCACTTCGTAATCATGTTGTGTGAGGTCCATGAACGAAGCTAGACAGTTGGCCTCTGGTTCCAACAGTGACAGCGAGTTTTTACGCATCACGTTCCTTTTATCTCGTTCCAGTTCTAGCTTCCTCTTCTTTTTCTGCCGCATCAGGAGATCGGCGGGGGTGACGCGGGCTTTCGACATGGCTGAACTGAACGGTGGATCCTGTGGAATTGATGTAATTTTTATAAAGGTCTAATTGATTATCGTATTGTCATACAATATATATTATAATACTGTTCGAACGTCGTTTTGTGTTATCACTTAAGAGTTTTTCAAAAACAGACGTGGCTATGAAAAAAGCACGAGGGTTGACAAGAAATGTATTATTTCTTCTAAATAAATAAGTATACATGTTATGATTTCAACTGATCACACACAAATTATAATAACTGATTGATCAAAAAAACTATTCATACCAAAATAGGAACACCTTAACATCAAAATGTGACATTACAATTTCAAATAAACTGGATGATTATTCAAACTAAAAACCAGTTTGTTTTTGGTTCGACAACTTCCAAAAATCAATATTTAATGAAATTTCTAGTTATGGTATGGTTTGTCTATGACCTTCATGTTTAATTTTTATTGTAGCTCGCTTTGGAATTTGTTTGAAAATGTTACTTATTTATACTGTATTATTACAATAGGTGTAGTTTAATGATCATTCACTGAAGCAATATGTATTTGAGACCTACATTACTTCGGAAGAGCAAAACCAAAACGTCGTTTGAACAATTTACTATACAACTGTGAAGCAAACCTGCTGTAATACTGATCATTTACCATACAACATGACATATTCTCGATGTATCGATTAGCATAAAAACTAACCAAAGTATTGTCATATTTACATGTGGTGTGAAAATAGGAATGACTTGCAGTATAAATTATCATAGTTTATAGCAAAATTTTCTCTGTATATGTGAAAATTCCTCATAGACCAACTAAACGAGATTAGAGGTCTTTGAAAACGTATACATGTATATTTGGGATATTAAAGTCATCGACATAAATCAGGTTGCTTCTCCAATTAAAAAACAGACAAGTAATATCAGATGGATGCACAATAACATACAATCTACACTACTTCTAAATATTTATACATCATTGGATGGATCATCAAATATATGTTACCAAGTCTAAGAGATAAAGTGAAGCATTCGAGCGAATCATCTCAAACTTGTTGAGATTTCTTATCTAATTAAAACCGCCCTTCCAAACGGTTATATATTTTCCTTTCAGTGAGAGAAATAAGAAGTTATATTTCCTATTCTCAATTTCCGTTTGTATCGTAGTAACACAACTTGTTTGTGTTCCATTTCTATAGTTATCTTTTTTGATTAAAATTTGATTATGCACCAAACACAATCATTAAAGTCTCACCACTCTCCAAACAGAACTTTAATCCTTAAGATGTTCACATACAGAAATTACACATACTAATTAATATTGTGATGGGGAAGATAAAACATGCGATGGTAGAGGTATTTGTAAAATTTGACTTCATATACGAAGAAGTAATAGAATACTATGGAATTATTTATTATATAGCTAGATAAAAAGATAAATGATAGATGTATACTTAAAAAATCTTCATTACACTGTCCTTAAAATAAAGAAAAAAATACAGGTCGTATAAGATGCAAAATCGATTGGGAACTGGATCTAGATTTCTTAAAAGCTTGGGAAGATTACACAATATTACATGAAGTAATGTTGTTTTGTGTTGAAAATAAATAACATAAACTTTAATCAAATCAGTTTTCGATGTTTCCAGTAGATTGTTTGGAATGATAATATCGATATTACCCGTTCAAAAATTGTTTTTAATGAATGATTGAATATCTTGATATCATGTTTACATTGAAATTAACTATAAGCGCTTTTCTTCAAAGAGAATAATTTCCTATTGGATTTTCTTTTGGTATTTGGAAATTGAAACCTGTGGTACAAGAGAGTATAATTAGCAGAAATAAAAAGAAAACTCCTCCAAAATTCCTTAATAGTAATCAAAACATTTGATAAATTTGGATATAGTTTATTATTATTATTTAGCTCATCGATAGGAGGGGAAGTATTTTAATCTATAACAACATCGTATTAATTTAAAAAATGTAGTAAGATTTAAGATATACTGGGAATTATGGAAATCGATGATCTATATATTTTTTTATTTTGGAATGACTGATTTTATCATACATTTTTTTGCTTATAAACAAACGATATTTTAAATCAATGAATTCCAAAAGCTTAGGATGCAAGTATTGGAGAGGATGATTGAATAAAATTCAGATCGTTGGGAAGTTCCCGACGAAGATATTGTTGGCCGTTCAATTATGTTCACTATATTTGGAATTTGTTTTATTTTTGTATATGATGAGGACTTTCCTGTCCGAATTGGTTTTGCAAAATGGGATTGAATCCTTCCTGTATGTAAAAAACAGCAATTCAAAAGATTTTGGAAATACTACATATCGTTATTTTCATTCCAAAGAACTTTCCACAGATACCCCATAAATAAAATGGCGTCAGGAAGGTTGACTCTGCACTTTCCACTTAGTATGTTTAGTATTGTGTTAAAATGCAGCAATCAGTATTGAAAACCAGTAAAACAAACGGAACAAATTAGCTCCTTTGAAAAAATAGTAAACTAGGCCTATAAAATATCGTACATCAAAAAAAAAAAACAAATATCTATTTGAAGCATCCGAAATGCATCAAAAATCTTCTATAGTCTCAAGTCGGAGGTATTTTAAAATTCGACAGTCCACAACTAAAAATGTGTGAATATATCTACATATTCTACATCTAACAACTTCGGAGGCTTACCAGAGCCAAGAATGTATAGATTATAGAACGTGTTCCACTAACAAAAAAAATTGAATATCCCCCAAAAAACAAAGTTTGAGCGTTTTTAATTTTTTTCATTCTTTGACAAGTCGTGCTCCACTGAACTTATTTTCAAAACTACTAAGCTATTTTATCTTTGCTGTAGTAGTGATCCAGTGTGAAGATTTCTCCAAACTCAGACTGTTGTTTTCAAAGTTATAGGTGGGTCAAGAATTACCGGACAGACAGACAGGCCGACGGACATGATTTTCTTGATGTATATGTCATGAATACAAAATCAAGAAATACATTTTTTTTCGCGATTAGAACACTTCCCCGTCCATTATCGTGGGAAGTAAAACTATCCACCCCAACGCATACCGCGCCTGGTCCAAGTATGTCTTTGAAGATTGCTGCTTAGGTGTGTATGTATCGTTTCGGGGAAAATAATTAAGCGGTGCTAGCTTGGAATTGCTTTATTTGTTTCACAATATCTTTTATTAAATATATCATTTTATAGGATCATAAATAGAATTCACTAAAATTTGCTTTTCCAAACTATCTATCCTAATGTTTCTTTAAACTCCAAACAGTTACAACAATGCTTTGATGCATAATATCTCAGAAAATATACAACATACTAAATAACTTCAGTCTATAACTTCTTCAAGATTCATTTCACTTCATACTCTGCATATTCCATAAGTATCTCAACTCGTACAATCATTTTAGAAGTAGTTTCAATTATTTTTGTTACCTTCCATTAAAATTTCAGTACGGTTCATTTCCAACACAATTTAAGCTACAGTTCAGGAAAGCTTGGCTACTGAACATAAAAATGAACGAGGTCTATTGAAAAATACATACTGAACATCCAGAATCAAGCACCTGGAAATACTTCATCAATTTTAAAACATCTACTGGAATAAGGGGAAATTCATGTCGCCATATCAAAAATAAATGAATCTTATACAATCATTCTTTACCACTTCAGTATAGAACATGCTTACACCTTATCGATACTTTAAAAAAAATTATATTACATCAAAATAAATATAACATTTTAGTGAAGTAGTTAACTTTCCTCGGTGCTTTAATGCATAAGATACACAGATATTGTTAATCGATTTCACAGAATACTTTTCCTAAATGAATTTCGGAATATGTTTTTTTAAGAACAATGGCAGTGTGTTAAAAACATGTATTTAAAATCGCGATACACATACAACTTTATTTACATGGTAAAAATATTGTTTATATGCAGAATGAGCATAGAGCCAGTTATCTCATTTTCAATGAATATAGAATAACAATAGGATATTTTCTAAGAACACTGAATAATTATCTCTATATAAGTTTGCATTTGTGCACTGTTTTGTGCTAAAACTTAGCCTTCATACATGCACAAATATAACAAATTATTTTCTTAGACCTTCATATAAATATCTAAAAGTAATTCACTGAGTATTTTAACTAATATCACAATAAATCTATGATGTTGAAAAATCAAACGAACCGCCTGTAAAAACGTAGGATGCTTTAGTTCAAGTGGCCCATGTCACCCAAACAATTTTAAAAACTTTCATTTTCAATCAAAAAAAGATATGTATCAAAATATGGACACTTTGTGCAATTTATAGTTTTTTTCTCTAGGAGAAATACGTTATCTGGGCATGATTGGGCCACCTTGTATATGTATAGCGTGAAAAGAAGATCATAATTATAAACGTATGACATACACATGATATTTCAATCTCTTCAATCTCTTTACACATTATTTTTTACCTTGAGATATTTGTTGTTTTTTCAAAAATAATGTTTATTATTGTTCTAAGATAACACAAAATCTCATGTCAACATAGAGTTCAGGTGCAAGTGATGTCGCGAGAATGCCAGAATCACAGATGAAACACTGGTTAGATTAACTATAATCGTGCATATTTTGAAATTGTTTGAGTATACGATTTAATAAAATAATTCATATGCATAAAATATAAAAATAGTTCAATATAGTACGATGTAAGAGGGAAGCAGGAATGTATAAACAGAGAGCATCAAAATTTAATATACATAGATAATGAAAAATTGGAAAAAGAATCTAATGAATGATCGATAATTATCATCTTATTAGTCATTTTTCAAAACTACAAAATTCTATTCTGTCGAAAGATATATTAAACATATTGTTCCCAACTTATCGAAACATGTTAAATTTTTCATTTTACTTGTAATATTAGGTAGATATACACTTGAAACGGGTATTAACTTGAATATGCTTTTCAGAAACAACTGGCAGTTTTATTAATCTTAATTCCCTGAACTATTGTACTTCAAAATGTATATACGTTAATCATAATGGATTTGTACAAATACTGTGAATAGAAGCTGGAATTGCATCAATCGAATGATTAACAAATTCGCAGATTCTAATTCCAGTTGACACTATATAGGTACTGCTGAACTTCTCACATTCATAAGCTTTTCTACACTGAATTAACCCAATAGAAATTCATATCTCAATCAATTCATTACATTTGGTTTAAATGCCCAACAAAGTTCAGATGTAATTTTACATTTGGAGATTTCGTTATGGGACAACACTCATGGTTCCGGTGCTACATTAAATATCACATCATACATCAACAATTTTTAAAAGTTTAAGACATCAATGATCCAGCTAATATATAAGCTATATGTCACTATTCAATGCGTACGTAGCCTCATCGTTTTGCATACATAATTCGGTAAAATATTTTAGAAAGAAAATTAAAAAATATCAAGTATCATTTCACAGCTTTTGTGCATTAACCTTGATACGATTTTTGCCTCACAGCATACTTATATCTAGCGAGCAACTTTTTAGTAAAGTATGGAGAATATGAATACTAGATCTAGTAACAATAAACTATATAATGTTTCAATATGAAAAATTCAACAGCTAGTATAAACACAACTGTTAGGGCAAAATCATCCAAAAAACTTCTCAAGTAGAATATTACTAAAATGTATTATAAATAGTTCCTGCTGATAAATTTCAAGAATTGGTGACACTTTTTTATTTCAATGACACAACGAAGTTAGAAATGACACCTCCGACTATCTAAATGAATAAAAGTCCTCTACTCTCCGTGAATATAGCCTTTCACACAATTTAGGCTTAACTGATAAAAGACTAGAGTACATTTTTTACCATTAGATACTTTCACACCCACAACTAACTACTCAGCACCATCCTTTATTTTTCATGCATACATTTATCTATGTACGCTCGTTACTAATACTAATAAAGGAGCCTCTTTAAGTTCAAGGACATTATTTGAAGTACTGAAGGGTAAAACAATACACTAGACGATATATCCATCGGATTGTTTGTGTGGCATTAAATCAACAATAACATAACTAAACTGAACTGTAAAGAACAATAATAGCATACCGATAAATAATGATGTTTCATCAGACATTCTTCTCAGGAGAGTCTGGCAGTTTTCTCCAAATGTGCCATGTAATCTTGATGAACCTTGCTTTGGTATGAAATCAAGTAAGGAGATGACAGCAGCCTGATTTTCTGCATGAAACCAGACAAACCGGTACCATCTGTTAGCCAGATTAACGAAGATATTGAAAGGATGATAAAATTGGGATTAAAAAATGGAGAAAACCACATGCTGGACTATGTAGACTGCAGATGCTCTTACTTGGTGGAACTCTCCCATCATGCAGATAAAATAAATGTGTACTTAGCACACAGTTTTAGAAATATCTCTATTTTTCTTTCAATTCGATCAGGCTTCTGGCGATTAACATCAACAACCCCATATCATGTCACGATTATGATTCTGATCTTGCTGGATCGGCGTTTCAGAAGCTATGAATTTACGGAAACAACTACTGATACTATACCAGGTTCAGTTTAGACTATCACTGGCTTATGTGTAATGATGCGCTTGTAAGGATTCCCTGAAGCTTCGGGACTCCAAAAAATAGCAGAATGCATTGACCTTCCAAAGGACCTCTAAAGTCAAAAATAGAAAAGTGGTTGATCTGTCCCTATTGTATAAATTATACCCTAGTAAATGTTGGACCCAGCTGTGTGGCATAATAACACCAAGAGTCATCAGTACAACTAGCACTATAGGAGACCAAAGGCCAAATCTTGGAACAGGTTGAGCTTCCAACACCTTGAACGATTCTATTCACAAAGTAGTTGTTGTTGGTAGTCAACGTTGTCGAATGGGCTGCCAGGAAGTTTTTTTATAGTGTTTCAACGTCAATCTGGATAGATCTATATATGCTTTTTGAGTTTGCGAGGTGATATCTATAAAAAATAAAGGTCTATACGATGGACAGCTAGAAAAATTTACCATTTCTATCATACACTGATCTGATCTGATAAAAAAAATGTATACATGCACATATTGAGCGAACACATACCAAGAACCAAAGAAGAAAAACAATGTGGGTCAGATATAATGAGAATTAGTCTTATCGCATGAGTTGTTGATGAAATCACAATTGAGTATAATATTAGTAATTGATCTCTCAAAATTAGGAGCCTTAAAATTTAATAAGCTATCACAGTAACCTAATGAATTTATTCTGGAATTAAAATATATCGTCTAGTGTACGTTTCAATTTTATAACTACTTTCTTCTAATCTTTTATTTATTCCTTATGGTTGATGTCATCCTTGCAGACAGAAAACTCTCCAATCACCTTTGTCATGTTCTCCTTAACGATGTATCAGGATAAAGGAATATGCAGTGATAAGATCGTAGGAAACGTTAAAAAAACTTAGGGTACACAGTAATATTTGAATTATGAAAAACAAATTGATGCATATAAAACTTCTGAAACTTATCCTGCGATTTTCTATTCGGTTCATCTTATAATGTAATTTGATAAAGGCTGCCGAAGCTTTAGTTATGTTTTTTTCCAATCGTATGCGTTTTTAATAAGCAGCCAGTACAAATATAAGATGAACCAAATTTACATATATTACATCATGTACAGGGTAGGATCAAAAAGTAGTAGGACCGAATTTCTGTACCGCGTACGGAGCTGAGAGGTCGGTCTGACCCAGCAGCCTTCCTAAGAGACCCATATTTTTTCAGTCGCCTGCGTCAATGCGGAAAGTAAGCAAGTCGATTTCCGAGAATCTCTGTTAGAAGTGAACCAAGATGAGAAAAATTATCGAGCTGCGATAAGCCATTTAATTCTGCTTCAGACTCGGGAAAAGCGCGACGGAGACCCTCGGAATAATCAAGGGCGTCTCGGGGTTGCTGCCATGGGTCTGCCAAAATGAGCAAGTTAAAGTTAAAATCCATGTTCATCTGCTTTTTTTACCCGCCGTGGTGTGGTTCACAGGGAGTTTGTACCCCTTGGATAAACTGTGAATGTCAGATTTTAGCTAGACGTGCTTGAGAGGTTGCGCAAACGCGTTCTCTACGTGCGAACTGGCATCGCCGAATCTTGGAAGCTTTGAATCTTGATTCGCGCTACTGGTGAGGGAGTTTCTGTCCAAGCACAGGGTTGACAGGTTGCCCTCCCCCTGTTATCCAGATATTGCTTTGCTGGACTTCTTCCTCTCATCTTGGCTCAAGCGGAACCTCAAGTGAAACCGATACAGCTCCGTACAAGGGATGGTGACGCCATCTCTCAAAGGGAGCCTGCAAAATGAGTTCCAGAAGGCGTACGCGAAGCAGAAATCGCGTTATAGGCATTGTGTCGGAGCACAAGTGTGAAGTTTCGCGGAATGCTAAAGATTTGTCTCGATAAGTCCAATGAAAAAAAATATATTAATTCAGTTCTACTATATTTTGATCATACTCTGTATTAGATACATTTTGAGTATATGGCCACACTTGTTGGGACGCCACTGAACTATAGATGTGATGCCAATCCTGCAATATCTCTATCCCGCTTCCTGGTGACTTGTTAACTTCTGGAATAATTTGCTGTTTCCTCAAAAAATAAATGTACCTTGCCATTCACCTCTTCATTCTGATTTATAACGTTCTGCTCCAATCTTTTTCCAATTTTCCATGTGCAGGCTACATTTTCCGGTATTTGATGAAGATTTGCCTGAAATCTTAGCTTCCTTGCGGCCTCAGGTTTCCAACCGTCAGCGAAATAAACTCTCGATTTGATATGATAAATATTCCGTCTGGTGATCCTATTCGTCAGCTCCACGATGTTAGTCAATAACTCCAGACTCTAAAGAGGTACCTTAAACAAAAAAAAACGCGCGCACAAAAACGTATCACGACACAGTCCGACCCGTCGAACGAAAAAAGAAAACGCCCAATCCGTGGGCTCCCTTCATCTCTTAGACTTGGTGGGCGCTAGGCAGATGTATCCCGCTCGAATGTCGAACCCACTTACAAGGAGGTTCATGAGGACACTATCGCTCGGCTGCGAGATGCAGGCTGCTTTCTGTCCCCCGCTGTCCAACAACCAGTTACTTTTGCCTTTCGGTCTGCCTCGGTTGTGGTTGTTGGACATGAGCTGTTGGAGTAGTTCCGAGGACATCTTTTCTTTGGGCTCGGTCTTCGGCCTCTTATTCTGAGTGTCGTAGGTGGATGGGCTGCTGCGTTTTATATTTTGGCAGCGTTCGGACCGCTGGTTGTTCAGGGATGTGTTCTTCAGGTTGTTCTGTGTCGTCCAGGATTTTGTTTTGTCTGAAACAAAGAATGGCCAGAGTTAGTTTGCTGAAGGGAAAATCAGACAATAAAAAAACATATATTGCATATTGGGGAATTGATCATTTGTTATATATTTATTTATAATGTTTCCAAGCTCTCTCTTAATTATAATACTGTTGTTAACTGTGACCCTTCTACTAAGAACAGTTTAAGGTATTATTTTTCCAAAGTATGCGCCTGATTGGGAAAAATTGCGTATTTTAAGGAATACCAACATATTTTTGAGGTATCAGCTTTTGGTGAGGCTTTACTTATTCTTATACAGCGCTTACTTATAAACCATTTTCATCACCTAAGTGGCATACTTTGGTTTGCTAAATGAGATAACTTCTGCAATCACAATCACATGGTCATGAATATGTGATCCATGCATCATCTTATTGAGCTTTCGTTATAGACGTTCACAAAGCTGTAAACTATCACAGAGTAGCCAATTCTCTGATGTTTCAGACTGTGGAAGTCTCTTGTAATGTCAGACACATCCACAAGACTCCTTTCTGGATCAAATCCTGTGGATTCAAGGAATGAATCGGAGTGCATTCCCACACATGCGAGTAGTATTTAAATTATGGACTGATCTGAGCCTTGTATAGTAGTAGTATGCATCGATTTAACATATAAACAATGTATTTTAGGTAATCATACTCAGAAAAAAATCAAAAAAGAAATAGGAAAGTCCCATTCGCCCACGAAACTAAATTAATCCCGGTATTACCGGTTTGTAAATCGTTTGTACAAAAAAAGACAAACAACCTTGATTGAAAATCAACACGATTCACAGGTATCATCAACATAATCCAAGCTAAATACCAGCTTATATAAAGTAGAATAAACCCAATTCACTCACTTGTAGACGCAAATTGGATGTCATAAAAGCTTTCATGCGACAGACTCGTCTTTATGTCCCGTTGTTCTAGAGAATTTCTTGGCTCAATTATTCATGTGTTCAGGCAATTATACTTTCAGATGAAACGTTCGCCATTTGAAATTGAAATATAACACATTTGCTTACGATATTCGCACACGTTTGTTACTTTTTTTACTCACTTTTCTGCAATTGTGTGAATTTATCATTGTTCCTCATCACATTTAGACACAATTATGAACTTGTTAATTTGTCAAAAATCTCTAATTTAGGAAGCGAGATTCAAGACAAATTGGACAACTGAGAAAACATCCGCCCCCGCACATAATTTTTTTAACACGCTTTTATTAGCTTCATTATGTCTCTATTTAACAGAATACTGTTCAGATTAATGGGGATATTGAGAGAATGGGGATTTACAAATGGAGTTTATCTTAATAAATTTTGGGAGTTCCAAAATGATTCACGGATATTTGCTGAGAAAAGAATCAAGTAATCGATTCACTATTACATTTGAATTCTATATTGAACTACAAATAAAAATATAACATAATTTTAAAGAAACTAGAATAACAGGCTTTAATAGTAAACCGACCTAAAAAGCAAAAAATAATGTTTAATTATTAAGATTCTGTTATGGATTTTATCGAGGAAAAGCGTGATGTACTTGCTATCAGCTGTTATGAATATTTTACTGGTAGCTATTTTAAGAATTAGATTTAGGTTGATATTCCATGTCATTTTCATCACTCTGTCTGTTTGTCTGCCTGTACTCTGCCCTGTAATCATTACCCCCTCATACTAGATTACTACTATATATAATAGTAGATAGTTTATGCCAAAAACAAATTAGAATTCCCCCTTTGGACTTCTTCTGGGAATTCTTTTTGGGAGAGTCAAAAATTAGTGGGTGGTGGTACAAACGATTCAGTTTTTCAACAGCTCTACAATCCGATCCAATTAATTTCTAAAATGATACAATTGCGTGTGAAGTACAGCAACGTACTAACGCTATTTTTTAAGAAATTGAATAGGGACATCAAGGACCACGACCTTCACTCACCGTTCTTATCACCAAACATCCTGTCCAAATCCTCCTCGGGCACGACCAATCCCACACCACCACCGCCACCACCTCCATGATCGTTCGCTTTGAGCGCGTGCTTGTTCATTGACGACGACAGCAGCTGAGCTAAGCTGGAATTGTTATCCGGCAGCTGCTTCTTCTCGTTGCTGCTCCACATGAGGTCATTGGACATCAGCAACGGAAGATCGTCGGCGATATCCATAGGGATGTAAGGCGCCCTCAGTGTCATGTCGCCCGTCTCGTCGTCCATCTGGAGATTCATGAACGTGGACATTTGGTCCTCGTCGAGCAGCGAGTCGCTCGGACTGCCCAGTGATGGAAGACTGTCGGACGTCTGCAAAATAATTGATAAGAATTAGTATCAGCATAGAGAAACATTCGCAAAATCCTATCCTAAACGCATCTTTCATTCCAACGTCTTTAGGTGCTATATTTCAATACACAATTACAAATTCCATAGATACCTTCAGCACGCGACTGCCAACAGTCACTTTTTGTTAAGATTTGCATAAATTAGGAAGAATCTGAGAGCATATTCATATACAATTCACTAAGTATCAACCACACCTTCATAATCTGAATCGTCTCTCCAAACATCACAATATCACGCTGGTATTGCTGATAAAATTATCAAGCTATTTATCTCAAGCATTTTCATCATCAGAAAAAAAGAAACATTGCAGTCATAAGTGCGGAAACTGAGACAAAAAAATTATTGGAAAATACCGATTGCCTTGGATTATAATTTTTTGGAGTAGTAAAAATGTTCAAGAGTAAAAATACCTCAAGATGTGTAAAGCATTAGATAAGGATGATATATTTAGATTATATGAATGTTAATCATACGAGTTCTTTAAATATTCCCACAATATAAAACTCTGAGACCGAATGAGTAGTGATTTACAATTACTGATCATTGCTGATACTTTACAGGATTTATTCTTGCTATGCTGCACGTATCATGAGGTAGAATCTCTGTGTTTGAAGGTTTATAAAGTTTATAGAATATGGCAAAAACTGTTTGAGGAAGAATTCAAATATTACATTTTTAACTGAACAAACTTTTTATAAAAATTCAAGATTTTGTTGTCCATGAAATACGACAAATTATCTCAACTAGGTTAGTTATATCTTCCTGGGTCTGTACATAATCATATTTTCTACTGGAATAGAAAACAGGTTGTTACTTCATTTGGATGCACATCGTATTTCAAAAGAACGGAGCTTGTTTAACTGGTACCAAAGAAATAGCAAAGGTTATTCACACATGACACAGAATCTAATATATGAAGTTCGGCCAATGTAAATACTATTAGTCTAACAAGAGTTACAGACTACTTGTGAACGGAATACTTGTTAGAGGTCCTGAAGTTTGATTGAGTTTTCTAACAGTCTGTTTTATTTAATGATACGACTGCGAAATTTAGGATGAACGATTATTGATTCAAATACAAATATATTCTGTGAGAATTTCATTCGGTGTTGATTCTTGGGGCCGGCAAAAAAGGGCTAAAAGTGGCCTACCTCCCCATAGCATTGTAGATGCATTGAAACTATATTCTTGTCTAGTGTATGTACCGTGGAATTTTAACTACATAACTATTTAAAACGAAAAATGTCTGTATTTTGAAGGCAAATCTGCCAACAATCATCTGTATTTAACAAGTACGGAGAATAACCAGAGTTTATAGTCGTCTTTATCACAGCAAAAAACAGATCTACCCATACCCCCTCCTATTTTGAAATTGAAAACCAGTCCAGAAATAATATTTGAGCGTTTTTAATTTTTTTATAACGCGCTCGTATTCGTATCAAAGGCTGATGTTGAACATGTCAAGTGACAAACGTTGGACGCATGGAGTTTGCGAAGGCTAGTGTGACTCTGGCCACAGGATGCGACAAACCTATACATGTTCAACGTTGGAAGAGAATTGGGGAACATCGTGTGGCGCCGGTACAATGGAATTTCCTATCACTAAAAAGATTGCAGATGATCCATTAAAAAAGTTATCACAATCAACAGTGAGAGCACACATAGTACGCTGATGATTCACATGTCATCCATACGTGAACGAGCGATATCATGATGTAACATATGTTATCTTCAAAGGAAAATAAACATAATTTTTAATGAAAGTTAACGATTTGATTGCTTGTGACGTGCCTGTCTGATATTCCTTGATTTATCAACCCATCTTGTGTTATTAAGTCTAACTGGAACGGGTCGTTATTTTTTTATAGATCGTGCGAGCTGGCATACACCATAAGAATATTCTTGACACTTTAACATTTAACGTTACATATTGAGTTATCGAATTTTCTTACAGTGACGTAAAAATCTAATCTAGCCAAATATGACATTATGTTGTTTGAAATTTGTGGACATCCATATCTTGAGAGTTTCCATTGGTGAAATATCTTCAATCGTCTTTTCTATCTTTTCAACTGAAGGCGATTGAAGATACCACATAAAGCGAAAATGCAAGTCTGAAGCAATGTTAATGATAATGTGTAAACAATATAAATTAGATTGTAATAAAAATCCATATAAATATGATACCAACACGTTTTTATCATTTGATCCCTAAGTTGCGTACATGCCGTGTGCTTGTGAATAAAGTGTGATCAAATTATGAAGTTGGTACATTAACATATGAGATCAATTATGAACAAATACTTCAGCAAGCTACGGGAGAAAATATCTTAAAAAAATTTGAGCATAACAGCGAAAATATCACTAAATAAATACAAGTTCGTTATTATGAATAACTCGTTTCATCCAATGTAATGAAATATAAGAGATACACAAATTCGCATTCAGTATCTTGAGATCTACTGCGTGATTGGAACCACAGCTTCTGATTGCCGGTCAGACGCTCAGCATTTAAGCTAAGCAGACACTGCCAACTCTATTCACAGCGTGTATGATGTTAGGTGCAGTCCCAACTAGGGAGGAAAGAATTGTGGCAATCACTGGCTCTGTTGTCTCTAATTGTCACGGTTGTAACCGTGGTTGGAGATCCTGACAGACCCAAACAGTGGCGCTGCTGTACCTCCTGACACGAACGACTCAGTTTGAAATTCGGGAGAAGAATAGGTTTCGATGGTGTGAATTGCGTTGGTACAGTGTCAACTTTGCTTAGAGGAAAACGTCTGACGATACCAGAATTTGATTGGTTCCAACCTCGCAGTTTCTTTCCGAGTTTCTAAATGCGAACCTGTGTATCGGCTTCCATATAGCGAGCAAAAAATTGACAAAAAAACTAGAGATTAATTGAACGTCATTTCATAACGTGTTTCATAAGTTTTTTTTTAAATTTTGGCCGAATTCATATTTTGTACGAGAAATACATGCGATTAAAGTGAGTGATTTTGTTTATTTCATGTATTTGTTTCGAAATATTCAGGAAAAATATATTACAGGCCGATAAGGTCATTAATATTATTTGATTTTTGCTTTATTTTGAAATTAATTGGTAAATCACAAGGTCCAGCCTCGTTGGTAGACGTATTATCTGATATATTAGTTGAGTAAAAGTATAGGCCAATTATTCATAATAAAAAAGAATTCAGGGTCTTCAGCTTTTTTCTCTATACTTTTCAACTGACCTGGCCGTTTACCGTGACATTCCCTGAATATTCCTGACCACCACTTGCGTCCCTGACTGTTCCCTGATTTTCATTCAATTTTCAAAAAAGTGTGTCAAAATCACAAAAAGTATTTTAACGAACCTTAGACATATTCGGCGACAGTAACTGGGGCGACATTTCCTGTTCCCTGTAAGCGATGAAGGGGTCGGTAGGCTCGTCTGCCAGGAGGGGTGCCAAGTTGTCCTTGAGCAGAATGTCGTCCAGCATGTCGGCTAGGAAGGGGTGGTCGTCGAGGGGGACGCAAACGTCACCTGCCACAGGAGCCAGGTGGGTCAGGTCGTCCGGCTCGTCTTTCAACACTGCAACAAAAGAGAAAACATGTTTAGAAAAGAGTAGGGATGAGAATGGGGCAATTCCATGCGCTATATCCAGATTACTCATGCGTATTTTCCTAAATGTATCACTTTGCTATAATATCTTAAGAGTTGCGAGTCAGTTTTCCATTCCACGACATTGAATCGCATCATTATATAAAAAATCAAAAACACGATGCGTTAGCAAATCGTACTAGAAAATAAAAAACAATATTTAATTATGAAGATTTATGCATTGTTTTCAGTCTTACGGCATCAAGTGCTACATGGTATCACTGTGCATTTGTGTTCTGGAATTTGAAAGATTTGTGGAAGAAAAAACTAGTCTGTTCGATAAAACTCAAAATGTATATAAACATCATATTGCTATAAAAAATGCTTAGTAGGAAGTTTGCTCAGCAGCAAGATTTTTATGTGAACCAAATTTATTGTATACTTTAAGCAAAAATAATTTGTTAATGATTTGTCTCCACACGTATATACACCAAATGAAATGAAAATATCTGATTATATGGTCAGTAAACAGTCGAGAACCCATTACATTTTGAAAATTTATTTTCCATATTTTTTTTAGTTTGAAACATAAATTCAGATTTTAGTCAATATTATTTGAATAATATTATCAATTAAATAATTTTTTTAAATTTATAATCCAAATTCATTTTTTTAATTCTCGTTTCAATATTATCAAACATTTTTGACTAAGTATTGTCGTTGGTTCTAATAAGTAAACTAAAATCTGACGTCTTGAAGGCGGCGAAAATAATGTTGAAAGATTCCGAAAGATACATACAGGTCAATCTAATAGGAAGCCTGTGAATTATAATTCTTATTTGAATAAACCTCAACTAAAAACAACAATATAATATTTGATTAGATATACTTTCCAACCATGATCATCATGGATGAACAAAAATTACGTTGGATCGCATGCTACATCATCTTTCAATCACACCAAAATTTGTTCACACGACTACTTGCTGAGGTTGTTTTTTATTTTTATCACACCCCTCGTTTCCTTATTCCCCATTTTCCCGGACAGAACAAAGGATCGTAAAGCCCAAACACGCTCATTACCAAGAGTGTAATCTCAGCAAAAGAGATTTCGTCCTCGTTTTTACTCTGCGTTGCAGATGTAAGGTTGATTAGTAAGAATTCAAGTTCATATTCTCTCTTTGAGGAAATGAGTTATGTTCAGTGATTCATCTTAACGTCATATAAATATATATTCCTGTAGTGTTTGGGAATACCGCCTACGGACATTATTCATAGGCACCCTCAGAGACCGTGTTGGATTTGTAATAAATATCTTCATGCATATAATTTTTACTCTCACACATTTTTTATCCAATGAGTCTTCTAAAAATGTAATACATGGAGATGGAGTTGATGTTGCTAGTACAATAGCTTTTGATATAATAACGATAATATTTAATCGTCAAAGTAAGATAATAATTGGAAAAACTATGTAATTAACTTCATAATAATAATAATAACAATAATAATAGAAATGTGTTGAATAAATTAAATTTATAGTATCATCTAGCAGGAGAATGATATAAAAGTTTCATAGTTAACTGCAGATACATGCATATTTTACATACATTATACAATGCTTTATAACTTCAACCATAATGATTTTTTGATATGATCATTAATAGTAAGTACTGTACTGTACATACTATAAATTTTCATGTTCGTTTCACAACTACAGGGTTTTTTTTAAAACTTTATTCTCTTTTTTCAACATATTCTCCCCCTACCTAAATACATTCGCGCATTCGGTAAAACCACTTGTCAAATTGTTGTGACCAACGTTCTTTTGGAACGTTGCTAATTTCCTCCACAAATGCAGCAATTGCCTCTTCTTCGGTGGTAAAATGGCGTGCTTGAAACTTTTCTTTGATCTTAGGGAATAATAAGTGGTCTAGCGGCGCTGGGGGTGCGTTGTCATGGTGCCATTGAATACTTGTTTGAACTTGTATAGATTAGGAATATCTAAAAACTTTCAGCGTGGCCCTCGTAACTTCGCTAATTTTATATATCGTTTGATGCATATAGTTTAGGTTTTTGAGGAATGGTTTTGAAAAGAGAGAGACATAATTCCAATACCAAATAATTCCATGTTACTCTAATCGATATATGAAATTCAATTCTGTCAGTTCATATTATTATTTATGCTAGTGCTTTCCAGTTTTTGTTACTTAATCAAGTTTAGATCCAAATATATAAAGTAACTACAACAAAACATGCTATTATTAGATAAAGATATGGTTTATTAATCCAATGAAATTGAAAAACATGTTAATAAAAGATAACTCTTGAATATGTTCTATATTCAGATATAAATATAGATCAGAATGATCATGAATTATTCATTAAAAACAAACCGGGGTATAAACGGTCGGTCTTCCTGAAATACAATGAAGGCACGAAAGTAAATAGTATTTCATAATAAGATGATAGATCAGGTCGATTAGTGCAATAGGAGTTATTATATATAATTAATTTTGTACACGGTGGCGTGGCGAAATTGGAAAACGTGCTGGTAAAGATCACCGAAGTTGTGGGTTCGAATCCTGTCGACACCAGTTTTTTATTATTGTAAATGTACTTTGGAGTTTTTCTAAATTTTCTAGTGTATCATATATCCAAAATTCAAACGTGGATCAATAATTCCGAAATCCAAACAAAATCATCAATAAACTATTACTGTTAACGCCATTTGTTGGAGGAGTAGAAGTTTAGTGATTATGCTTATTCAATTAGAATGGAGAAATCTGTAGTAACAATTACCGGACCAAAAGCAAAACAAATTAAATCTGTAAAAAACCGTTCAAATTCTAAAAAAAAAAAAATTAATCAAATGTGATGGAACCATTCGAATTGCATGGCAAATGTACTATGTTAATCAGTCGAATTCATCGTGGAGCTTTTAAGTCAACAGCTATTGAAAGCAACTATGATTTCTGTGTTTTGAGGGTAAATATGTGATCCATCATATATGTCAAATAAGAACGGAGAATTACCATGGTCAAAAAATCACATGTCACATATTCAACCAACTCAAAAAAGAAGTTGAGATTTTTCCTTACACGCCCCTAGCATGAGAACTGAAAACGTAGGTCAGATGCAAATGCTTATGTTTATTTATTGTCTAAATCAAACTGATGACTGATAGACTTGCTAAAGAATTGTTCAATTAAAGAATAAACCGATATGGAAACGATTTCTGATTCTGAAGGAATTGAAAAAAGTAGCTCATCCAGTCTCTGTTGGCCTTGTAACTGTGTTGATATAGCGAATCATGAACTCAAATGAATCAAACTAAATTATTATAGTTCACAATTGTTAGGAAATATAACTATATCCATTACACCAATTGAATCTTTTGTACTTCCTATTTTTTTTACAAAGACAATCTAACCGTGAAATTAGAAATGCTGCATTTTTATTGTCGTCAGGTTTAGATATCGTGTTTTTATATAATGGTTTTATAATTTTCTATACGCCCATGATCTCGAAGTATTTTTATAAGAAATAATACAATGATTTCACATAGCACAAAAACGTTCACTTTTACAAAATCTGTGTATTTTCAGGTTATGGGTATACATAATTACCTATTTTCATTTTCTAATCACACATTAAAAACGAGTATTACCTGAAACAATATAAATTGCTAACTCGAATAGTTTTTATGCCATTATGTCCGACAAAGTGCAGGAAAGGTGCAATAACCGTCTACGTCTATATTTAGACAGGTAATTTCTGAGAAAACAGTATCTAAAAACTGATAAAAGCGTAGGCTGTGTACAATAGATATTGGCAGCAAATGTTTTCAATAAGGTGTTAAGTGTATTTAATGTGTTATGTAATATGCAAGCTTAGCTTTATTCAACATATAATTGTTATTCATTATAGACGTATGACAAACCGAAGGGCGAAAAATAAGAATCAACTTAATATAACTTAGGTGAAAGAATAATCTTTAACTTATTCGAGAATATTAAGACTCTTATACCAGTAACAGCGTATGAAAAAATGGAGTCCAATAGATTGACAGACTGAATTAGAATTAGAATCTTGAAAATATTGACGAATTGATTTTTAATATGTTTATATTGTTTTACTACTTTCTGTGAATTATCTTAAGTTATTAGCTATCAATAAAACTATAAAGAAGTTTACCAATATCATTTTTCACCAGCTTTGTTCAATTGTTTCCTTTTAATTATTTACCATTTCAAATTCCATCGTGAAGGACATTATTCACATCTTTTTTTATGAATTTCAGTAAAATTTATATTTTTTGTGATTTGTGTGCCATTTTTAAGCCCTGCGTAATGCCTCCCCCACCATGTGGGCGATATTCTCTACCAGTATCCGACATTTTTTTAATATTTTTGTAATCTTTGTAAACCTGTAGACGTTGCCCCAACCAGTGAAATGGTATGCATCATATTTAAACTTATTTTATACCATCTAATCTTCAAAATCTAATGGATCTTCACGACGCTCGAGCAAATTCCCGTTTAATTATCGAATGTTACATTTTAGAACGCTGTGTGCATTAGAAGTCTGAAATAGAGAGCCGTTGAAACAATTTGTTGTAATGTGTCCCCAATGCCAAATTGCCTGGCATCACTCTGGCGTGCAATATTGCTCACCTGTTGCAGAGTAAATGTAAATAAGATTAAAGGTTAGTGTATGGTATAAATAATCCATTGATTAAGGACAATATGCAAGGCCGATTTGAAGAAAACCTATATTAACTGTCATTCCGTTACTGATATTAGACTGAGGAGTGTGATTTTTCTATAGATGACATCTCACAGAGGTTATAGCTTATCGCGCTCCAGAAGCGCCGCGAAATGATTCATTTCTATTTGGGTTGACCTTAAAATGGTGTAAACTATTGAATTCACGAAACAATTTCTTGTAGCTGAATCTTCCACTGTTCATTGTACAAATGGGTATCGATTTTATTATCCGAGATAGCTCGAACATTCAAACCATGGTAGAAGCAACAAAAATAGAGACAACTCCATGTTACTTGTCCTGGCCATAAAACCACATATGTTTATTAAATGCACTATAACAACATTGCTACATCCTTTTTTAACGTACAAAAAAATTAAATTACAAAAATATTGTGAATCTCCAAATGATGTAATTCATTTTTTATGTTGTAAGGGCTAATGTGGTCTTAATTAGCAGCCTGTAGAAGTAATATGAATCAAAGTGACAACCAAAGTTTTGGAGGTTAATTAACGAGGTCTTCCTGTTTTCACTAGAAACAACTTTTGATTACGTTTCTTGTCAAGGACAGCTTTCTGACATATCAAACTGTTATATAAATATTTATAAGTTGAGTTAGGATAATGATGCACTGACAATTTCACAAATTGTAATTTTGGCATGAAACGGTTTTCCTCTTTCTCCTTCCGTAAGGAAAAGCAAACAACGAAACTAAAAAGATCACTTTCCATGCCTCTGTCTATGCAATGAAAATTCGCAGATGAATGAGTAAGAAGTCCTTAATTGAGGAAGTCTCGCCCTTAAGTGGAGGAACGAGTCCTTTACATATGGCCCCTAATTTTTTCCTACATTTCGAGTTAATAATGACGTTTCACAAAGGATCCCTCTTCTTTATGGTATCACGAATTGCTCAGTGATCCACAAAATGGATTCGGTAGAACTTTGAAACCGTCCATACTAAAATACAATACAATAATTTGAGTTGAACACTTTAAATAAAAAATTATGAAAGAATTTTGTAAATAATATTAATTAAATAATTTTAAGTAGAAATTTTCTTAGTTTGAACAAAAATTAAGAAAAAAAAATCCAAATGACCCGAACTCCTGGCTGCTTACTGATTCAATAATTGTGTCTTTAAGCTATTATTGCATGTAAGTTTAGGGTAGGAAAAAAATTTAATGTAGTTTTGATAAACAAAAAAATCCTTATTTAATAGCAAAATGCACTAACTTTTAATTATTAAAATGTTGGTTAAGGACGATATAAAATCCTATCTAAATCAATATAATTAAATGAATTTTAATATTTAAAAACAGTTACTAACAGTAGTCGAAATAACCCCACGATTTTTTTACAATAATAGCTCAAACAATAGTACTAAAACTAGTATCAGTTATCATTGGTAGAATCGATTCTTTTGGTCAGCAAGCTACCGAGAACCCATTGCATTTTGAAAATATTTTCAAAATTGTCCTGTACCAACAAATCTGATCTAAAAAAGTTAAAAAAATAATTATCAAATTTCCCTGTATATACGTGGGCATATTTTGTTTTTTCTACACAACGCCACCTGCTCAATGCTGTGAGATTTATGAGTTTGGGAATCAAATATCATTATTTTGTTGTCCCAAATTTCATTGTCAAGTAATATCGATCTAACAACATGCCAAAACAAGTTACGATATCGCACTACCACGAAGGCAGCCTAGTTAAAATAAAAACGCGTAAAAACAAATTGTGACAGTTCATTTAACCTGATTCACTGTAATCAACTGCATTTTACATAGTTTCAAGGTTACGATCAAACGTTTCATCACTGAACACCTAGTCAACGGAAAATATAGATTATAAATTGTTTAAGGAGATTTGTTATCGTGATAATAACGTCTTACCTTTACATAATGTTGGATGATCCACATATAAAATCAGTTTGTATAACATGACACGTCACTTAATTATCCTAGTTTTATTCCGCAAAATAGCTCATGTTTTATTAAAATTTGATGATAATGTGTTATGGTTATAATGGGATTTCCACCTCCAATAAAAATCAAACAATTTCATGAACTATCCAATTGTTGTCACTGCTGTGATATAGTCAGTGAAAGGCATGCTACAGTTAATTCCTCGACATATTTTTGAGTAATATTGTCTATATTATCTTATTTTATTCTAAGCATTAGATATTTTCTTACTCCCACAATACCAGTGTGTATCACTTTTTGTACTCTGGCTATTATATTTATCTACATAAATGAACCTTGATTAAACACGCATAATATCATATGCTTAAACTGCTGATTTAAAAAAATATCCATCTTGATGCGTACAAAGCGAACAGCTATTATACAAGCAAAACCACGCAATAACCAATAATAAAGCGATAAGTTAATTTCAAACAAACACGATCGTATAAGCTAAATGGCCAATGCAGCTGACGTGAATGAATTACCAGACCAACTTGTTGCACTGAAATTGATAAAATGGCTACATTTAGTTTTAATCTACTTTTCGTCAAACTTTAGATATATTTATTTAAGAACTTTTGAACTCTCCACTAAATACATATGGTCAGCTACAGACATGCATGATTAGGTCTTAATCTGGACTTTCGTCGACACAGCTTGGCAAATGATAGAAGCAAGCAAATATTTCATGTATATAATGTTGTGATAGCAACATACACCAAGGGTAGCGTTAACTAGCGCGGACCAAGTGGTTAGCATCAGCCGTCAACTTGTGACATGATAGAAGCTAAACAGTATAATAGTAAGTAGACTGTGAATGATCCTGATCACTAGTAAAAAATTCAAAACACCACCTGCGTTTTGTGTTGAAAACATACTGATAGCCATGCTAGGGAAAAAATTACGAACCAAAAATTGTTAATGCGGTAGTGAAACGAGAGCGAACTTTTTCGGAAATAAATTGGCTAATTCTCCAGAATAAACTTTCCAGAATAAAACTCTGATTATTGCAAAAAGTAACCCTTTTATATCTGAGAAACTTGACGATACAATTGATACGTTGATTGCAGTTATCGATGAAAGACCACTTACTTGTCAAGCCGGGCGTATCGTCGGAGAACATCAGATAACCCTTGCTCATCTCCTCCGTTCTGGGACCGAATATCTCCCTGGTAGCAATCCTGGGCTTAGGGCCAGACCCCCTATCAGCCCCGAACAACCTGGAGGTTGACACAATCGGCCTCCGTTTCTCGCGTTGCGGCTGCTCCACTTCCTTCTCTTTCACTTGCACCACCACACTTGTCTCCTCCTTCTCACTTTCCTTGCAATTGCTACTATCCTTATTCTCCTTGTTATCGGTGGCAACCACCACCGCCTCTGTATCGGCCTTAACACTGGCCGCCGGTGTCACCGATTGAATTTGGAATGCCGAATATATCTCATTCTTACATTCTAAACCACTGCGGAAGAGAAGTACGTTTGAGGGAAACTGTGCGTTTCCCACGGAAGAAAACAAAACCCGGAACAGACTCCAGTCTTCGCACCCGGAAAATTCGGAAACAACACTCTTGTAACTTGTGGGGAAGCGTGCGTTCTCCGGCACCACTCTTCCAGTCAATCACAGATAAAGAAAGATTGAAATTGAATATATACCGCGGTTATCTCGACCGCGTTATCAGTTATTGTAAAAGTCGATAACCACGTTACACTCCACCATGTTACTACTACTCAATGGTGTGCGGTGTATGTTCTCCCTACTCTCGTACACAACGCGGGCAGAGAACGTGTTGATTTAAAAAGAGGAGACAACGTTGTCAAATCATCTCCTGTAACGTACGAAACATCTTGATTTCCCATTAGCCGCTGCTTACAACCACATACAATCTGGGGCGAAGCTAAGGTAGAGCAAGAAGATCGCCCGCCCCCGGCACAATGTGTATGGGACTCAAAATCGTGAGCTGAATAGGCGAAAAAAGGTTTCAGTAGGGATGTTTTTTTAGTCTCAGGTTTCTGGTCGCCACGACAATGCATAGGAAATCAATTTTCTAATTATAATGATATTGACATTTTTCACACTGTGCTTTGATAAAGACTGCCGATGCAACCGAAAGATTAGTAAATATATTCCGTCAATAGTATGTGGTTTCAATTAGCACCCATTAGAAAATATAAGATGAATTATAAATATGTATTGTGATTTATTGCATATTTTCCTTACAAATTCGTTCCACTAAAACATAATGAACTAGTGAGATGCAAATACAATTTATACAATAACCCACATCATTGAAAGAAATACAATGTAGTGTTTAAAGTCCGAAGCAATAAAGACATAGAAACATCTCTTACTCTCCAGATAAAAAAAACATTATATACAAAAACCTATATAATACGTATAAATTGTGCAAATTTTTGTGTGCCGCAACTGCTATATTTGTGCAAAATAGCTATTAGTCCATCTTAAGATTGACTTTAAAATGACTAGAAAATGCGCTATGATCAGAACTCGAAGACATGCGATGAAGAAAGACTAGTCTGATGAGCTAGCATCAATAATCGCATATACAACGCCCCTATTTCTTGCATGGATCCAGGTAAACCAGGATCATCTCGGCCTTACATAGGAGGGAGCAACATGATCATCCAATGATGGGGATCGACAAATGAAATTCAGTTCAACACACAGAAGGCTCAGACAACTACCCTGACAAGATAACCACATGCTGGTCTGCCAACCATGTAGAAAAGGAGGCGCTCATTACTCGAGGCATCTTCTATCAAAGCCCCTGGGAGGATTAACATTAACAATATCATATCCTAGCATGATTATATCGCTGGCCTTGCTAAGTCAGCGTTTCAGAAGCTATAAATTATTTTCCTCTCTAGAAAATTGTATTCACTGGAACCGCTACTATACTACTCACTGCTTGATAGGGCTCAGACCATCTCTGTCATACTGTTCGCATGTATAGGGATGCGCCCCAAAGCACCCTCTGAAGCTTCTGGACAGAGAACTTGCGCAGTTCAAAATATCCAATAAAAGTGGCTTTCTCTCCCTGTTCTATAGATTCCACTATAGTAAATGTTTGACCGAGCTATGTCGCTACACCAAGAGCCATCAATACAACAAAAACTATAGGACCTCGATTGGCGCATCATCACCTTGTGGACCTTCCAACACCTCGAACGAGCCTCTTCTAAAAGTCAATTTTGTGGAACCTCGTCCCTTTTAGCTCAACTCACGGAATCACTCTCTCTCAACCGCGCACCGATCTGGAGAACACGCCGCTCAGAGCAGTAATCATCTGGTTATTTTTTAAGTGAGCATATGTATCTCCACAATGCGCTTTCGCGTGGTTTCACGACGTTGGGTGAGCCAGAATCCGTAACTGTGTAGATATTATAGCCACAAAAAATTAGTGTGATATCCTGCTCATTGTATGATTAAAGTGAGAGCGATTAAAAATAGGTACAGAAGCAGTAAAAGTTTTTCGAATTGGCTCAATGACGAATATCTTATATCAAACATTAGTGCGTTAATCTCAGATACTGTTTTCAAACTTGACCCTTGCATACATGGACTGACGCACTTATGCAATATCGCATGATGATAAAAAAAGTTGCTGCAGTTATCTCGCGCTTTGCCATTCCATATCGCCAGGTTACCAGTGCACAGTAAACAAATTGTATAACCAGCAGTCCATATGTCTGATGTTATTCCTGTCCAGAAAAAATCAGCTGTTTTGATTCCTCATACAAAATATATCTACATACTGTATGTGCATAATTCATAGTATCACCTTTGCTAAGAAAAACCTTTATCCGATAAGTATTGTTTACCTTTCCGATAATAAATAATTTTGTTTTCTTGTGTACCATTAAGAAAATAGTGTTATCGGGGTTTAACTAATAATATATCAATAATAAATGATGGTTTTAGTTAAGATATGTGAAAAGTTAATTTCTTCCGATCTGAGGCAAATTAGGCAGTTAGTGTATAGTCTACTACTTAGAAATATTAACGACATCCCTTAATGAAGTTTCTGAATGCAACGTCTAGTTAGCTAAGACCTTTCAAAATTCAATCCCTTTATGGTTCCGGATTTACGACAAATCATACTGCTAAAATTTTGGAGGATATAATATTCATATAGTATATAATCATCGGGACTCAATTGAAAATTACAGCACGTCGAATATGTCGACAATATGACTTTCCCCGAAAAAAATCAAGTCATTTCCCTGATCAAAATAAAAATAAGCACTTTAATAATCAACGGGTAATTATGAAATTTAAACCTACTTCCGATGCTTGGCAAAGGTTCAAAATTTATTTGCTAAAAATGTAAAAGCATGTGTATACTTTAAATATGTGATGTAACGTATACATATTATGCAGATAAAAGGATTGTGTATTTAAAACACAGTTTCACAAATATGCCTTTTTATTACAGTGGCCGGCTTCGATTTATATGTAAATCATCGTTGGACTATCAGGGGTTGACTTGTAACAAAGGCTACCCAGATTACTTGCCAAATGTAGCTAACTAGATCCTATCATGGATACAAAACTAGAGCTCTCGAATCTAGCCTACTATTTCCTATCTAGCTATTCTTTTATTTTTCATTTTTGATGTCTATCTTAGGGGAAATCTTTTTTTGGCGACTGCACTTGGAATAGTGTTAAGGGAGAGTTAAGGGGAAGTTGGAACATCTAGAATCTACATGTATACATATTATGCATACAACAATGTTTTCATAACAAATAAATTAAATTTCCGTTTCTTCGAGTACGCAAATTGCATTTACTTGAAATAATGTTATAAGGCAGCTCACATATCAAGGCATTCTTCGCCATGGTTGTACAAAACTATACAAGTGATATGTCACTGCCCCCCCCCCTTCCCCTTCTAGTGATGTTTTTCGAAGCCCCACCCATCCCTATTTAGACCTCACGTGATTGATATACGACTTCTAACCAAAATACAACGTGCCTTAGCATACTCAACGGTAAAAAAGTAAATTCAAAGAAAAATCGAACAGACGCGGCAACATGGCTCGACGCGTCGCCAGTTCACTACCACGATGCCGACCACGTGACACTCGAAACGTCCAAACGCACTTGCACATTTTACAAACGTCAATTTAGCG
Organism: Bruchidius siliquastri; assembly: GCA_949316355.1. Lineage (NCBI taxonomy): Eukaryota > Metazoa > Arthropoda > Insecta > Coleoptera > Chrysomelidae > Bruchidius > Bruchidius siliquastri. The sequence continues at coordinate 5,791,781 of OX438537.1, read as the reverse complement.
ACGCGCCCGCATTGCACGTGATTTCGCGAAGTTGTGTCACGAGGAGGTAATTTATCACAATCGTGATGAGCGATACAAGATATATTGCAGGTCTCTCAAAGTTTATGTTACATACTTTGTAAAATGTATTTCCATGGGGTCGATATTCGATATAGCTACAGTCCGCAAATACTTGGACGATTGCCTAGTGTGTATATAAAGAAGGATCTTTAACCTTTCAGTGTCAGAACCTGACCAGACGATACTTATAACTCTTCTACTGCTGATTGCAATGGAAGTAGGAGATGAAGATCAAAACTGGAGTTGTTCAATTTTTTTAGAGTTTAAATAATATATTACGCCAAAAATTGGTCAAAAATCAGTCACTAAAAAATGATTGCTTTTCTTTCAAGGCCAAATTACACGTTTTTTTATAACGAGACTACAAGGTAATAAAAGGTGCAGCCAACAATGTTTTTAAACAATGCTTATAATGCACAAGACAGCTCGCCAAACCACTTGTTTAAAAAAGATGCTAACGCAGTTAGCGAAACACGTGTAGGGTATTTTTAAGGGGTTTGGCGAATCGTAAAACTGTATTGTGTCTGCGGTTGATGTACTAAAGTGTCACATATATAACATATAATTTTCCTCCAACCCCTAATCTTTTTACTAACCAATTATCTTCTCGAAAATTATCAGAGACCTCAGGATACGTGGCACCGATAATTTTTTTCTTTTTTTTATGATGTACATCTTACAGCCATTCAACCGATTTGTCATTTTTCATTTAATTCATTATAGAACTGTTTCATGCGTTTAAATAAAAAATATTTTTTATCATTTGATTTTACCAATAGCTCGATTTCCAAAATCCGATAAAAATGTTATTTATTGCCCGGAAGCAACCTATTGTTAAGTTTTGATTATATTGGAATCTATTGCACCATTCAAGTATATCATTTTCTGTTTATGTGAAAAGGAGAACTAAAACACTGAACATACTTCTGTTGTTTTTTGTCGATAATGTGTTTCATCGATTTGTGCGGTTGAGTTTTAATATTTAATATAATAGTGTTTGGATAATACCCAATAGGAATCTAATGTGTTGTCAAAATATAAAGGTGTTCATGGCCCATCGCCAAACTTCCTCACAATCGACAAACTGGTCACTGACATTACGAGGTGATAAAAACGGCACCTGAAATGCGAACAGGCAGTTTTGAAGGAAATATAACACTCAAAATGCTTCTGAGCGCATATAATCTGACCCACTATTTGAAAAACGCTCAAAAATGAGGTTAGGATGTATAGAAACAGTATAACGCCCCAATACCAATTTTCTCAAATACTACCGCGTGATTGAAAACCAAAAAAAAAATAACGAATTTATGTGGAAGTACTATTTTTTTTCTTTTACGCATTACTCTACCGCCAATGAAATGATTTCAAAAAAGAAATCAGAAGTAAATACCACATGCCCACATCTTTTGCTTAAGCGTGGGACGTAAAATGTCCAATTATTCCATATATTATCATATTTCATCTATGACACGAAATGAACAGAGATTATAAAAATCGTTCATTTCCGAATCTTCAAAACAATTTATCAACCATTTTCAACCTAGCATACATAAAAATCCTCGTTGCGTAAAATGTTCCAAAGTGATCGCCGTAAGTTCAGGAAACATCGACCTCAACAATACGTGAGCCGTTTGGGCTGGCATCAGTTTGCAACCGATTTCAAGGTATTATGCAATCCGTCCAGCACCACGCACGCAGCGTCTTTCTGTGCACGTTTACCTTTTCACGTACACTCATCAAGGCGGCCGGCAAAAAAAAAGCGAATGTCCAGTTATATTCTTATGTATCTGTCCACATCGCATTTCTGGGTGCGCCGAACTTGTAAACGGGCAGAAAGTAATCCGTACAACATTCTCCGTATAATTAGAATTGCAAACTTTTTCATAAGCGTCAATATTCTGTGCTGGTGGAAAAGGGATCTCTTGTACGGTACGCATGTAAGAGTTGGAATATATCCAATGTCAGGCAAACAGGAGAGAAACAGGCGCACATTTTTTCCCCTATTTGGGATCTAAAAACAAAAACTAGAAATAAGGTTTAGTTCATCTGTAGGTTCTCCATACACATGGACCATACGTTTTTCCCAGGTTTTCTTATGGTTTGTTATTGAATCCCAAATAGAGAAGTAAAACTACCTTGGAATTGCACTGCTGTATGTTTCGTTTTATATCATAGGACAGGTTGTGTTTCTTGTGTGACAATGGATTATGTCCTCTGCTTTAGATTCATCCACAACCCAAATGCATCATCTATATTTTAGCCTTTCATAAATAGTATGGTCAATACTTACATCTTGTTTGGAAGCGCAACTGTTACCCTTGAGTCACAAATATTGATATAATTATATATTAAAAATCATTTTTCTTCATTACTCCGTACTTTGATAAACGCTGCCGATGCAGAAGAAACGTCAGTACCGATATTCATTCATATCTATGTGGTTCCAATTAGCCACCAGCTAAAAATATAATGAATTGGTAAAGCACGTTTAGACATTAGGGAGAAGAAGCAAAAATGTCATTTTTTCAATTAGGTGACGTTGAGATGTTTGACAATAGTTACTAATTTGATTTAAAAGAAATGGCAGAAAGACAGATATAGTAATATACTCATAAAAATCAACAGAACGCAAAGTTTTTTTAATGTACCGGATAATAGAGATACAACACATAATTTATTTTTAAAATTACTTTTACTGAGTATTTACCTTAAAGTAGGAACGAGACCGCTCTAAGACTGGACAAGATAATCGTAACTCCCAAGATAAAGCAATGCACCTGAAGTTAATAGATTCGAACGCTATTACCTCAACTTATTTCGCTCCAGTTGAATAGAACAAAGCATTGTTGAAAGCTTTAGTGCTCAACACCCCGTGATTAACTGAAAACCCCAGCGTATGCAAGTAAGTACAATCAACCTGTTCCATCGTAAATAGCTTCAGGACAATTTAGCACCGAAAGCAGAAACGTTACTGTGAAGATCTAAGCCGAGGTGAAATAATGTTAGCATAAAAAAGAAACCAGAATAGCATTTAAAAAAATGCCAAATTTGCTTGAGCGAAAAACTCTTTCATAAATGTTACAAATAACAAAATTCCTTTTGGTATTTGTCTCTCTCACACGATCTCAAAAAAATTATTGCACTGTAATTGATAATTTAGCATGCATATTTATTTCAGATACATTGGCAATATTATCTTCAAAGTAATTAACTGTCATTAAAACACAGCTCAGGAACTTTTCCGTAGAATTTTATGAAATAGTTCTACTAAAGACAATTAAAGATACCATATCAATATTAAATTTGAACTGAAATTCAACACACATAAAAAGATATTTTCAATTCAAGAATTGCCATATTCATGTACTTCAAGACAATTAACTTGATGAAAAAATTATGGTTTATTTGAACTAAGAATAGTTTATTTTTTATTTCAAATTCTGAAAAAATATGAGGTTATCAGATGTCAATATGTTTCAAAAAGTATTTCATATTTTTTCAGTAAGGTTATCCAACGCAGTACCTTTATTAACAATATGATAGTCTGGGTTCGAAAATATACGCTCCTGTTTCATGTATGATTACACGGCTATTATTTCCCATTGGTTTTCATTTCCATCAATCTCCTCAGGGTAAACGAGTTGTTGAAAAGGGGTTGTAATGATCTCATGGAGGTGTTCTTCATTCAAGAAGAAAATTTTATAATGAAATTGGAACTATTTGCGCTAAGATGATGCAAGTGGGATATTTTTTGTTTAATGTCAAGATTATCAAATGCTCAATTTAAGATTTTGGTATTCTTACTTCCCAGGTTTAAATTGGAAATATTCACTACAAATTCACCTACATGATCAAAAATATATCTAGTAAATTCTCACTTCAAGATCATTATAGCTTTGCGGATATTATAGTAAGATATGGTATAATTGATTGAAAGCATCTATTCTTCGTCTGAGAATTTAGTTTTGTGTGTATTTCTCATATTTTTGTTAAAAAGACATGTAGTCTTGATATATCAACAGTTTCCCAGTCATTGGCATTAAGGCACTCCAATTTTTGACAACCCTGCACCCATGGAAACTGAAATACTGTTTCACCCTGCTTGAAAAGCTAAAAACCCACCCTTTACTCTCTCATATGTAACATATCACAACCGATGACAAATCGAACAGAAAAATGTATTTTAATTCGGCCAATACCTTGGTTTTAAAAATTGATCAGATGTCTTGCAGTCGGTGAAAATTAGGTTGAAAAATTGTGCCACATTGTTAGAGACATACAAGTCAAGCAAATAACAGGGGTAACAAAAGGAGTTTGATCAAACGAAATAACTTCTACGAAGTTGGTAACAGCTATTTCCGCCATTTCCCCATCTCGTTTCAGAGGTTATAAATTCTGATTCCGCATGGTATAAGGAGAGAATTGCTCGGTATGGGAAATTCAGCCCCAGCCGCATAAAGCTACTGGTTCAAAACCCCCATAACCATCCTCCTAAAGCCCCCTCCGTCCCAAAATCAATACTGAAAAGGGAAAGTGTCGCCCCTCGCCCCTGCTCTGTCGAATCTCGTGTAATGTGACCGTTTGTCAAGAGTGGATGCGCACACGACACAAGAGGAGAATGTTAAACGTTAAGAAAGGGTTCAATCAACTCGTAAAGTTTATATTAATACACGACAAACCATTTTTACTGCCCACGTTTTAGCAGAAGGGAGAAAAAGATACAAGAGGATTGCTGAATAGCTCATCATAATTTCTACTGGCCGGTAGTCCAAACCACATATGATCAAACTTAAATATATTAACGTTTCGACTGCCTTGGCATTGGAAAGTACAATTGAAGAAAGTCTGAGATAATAACATGCCTACTTGCTGGGTAACAGTCTACCGAGCAATTAGAAAATCAATCCTAGTTCAACTTTTTAGTATAGATATTCCAGCCTATGTGGTTTCACCCGAGAGAAAACCATCAGATAATTTTCTGAAGTTATACTAGACGATAATGGATCCTTTAATCGACAGAATTATGCGATATAAGGTAACATGAACTGCGTGGGAGTCAATCCACTTGACTCAGTGTTTTCAAGGTATTGATTTATTCGACGATTTGTGAACGACTTTATCAAGGAAGCAATTTAAAAATAAATCGTTGAAGTGATGTCTATTAAACTTCAGTAGGACTCTTTCCAATCTTCTTTCGCCTTTCATCAATGTGGTTTATTACTCATTAAGCATAATTGATTTTACGGTGTACCTTTGGCGCCAGGTCTTACTCTGAATATATTCAATTAGGAAGCATATTGAAGTAATTGGTTCCCTTGACATAGTTGTAAAATAGCCACCACCATCATTACCTTAATTCCTATAGCGCGATGCTCATCCAGTTCAATTAATCAATGGTAGTGCCCCACGTGGAAATTATACATAACAACAACACCTATGACCTCTTTGTAATACACTGCTCATAAAAACTAAGGGAGCATAAATATTTTCTTTTTTTGTTGTTATTTTTGGAAGAGATATCTCACCGAAAAAATGGTCATTTCGCTGCTTTAAAGCGTCTACACACATGCCCAATTTCACGTTATCGATACTTCAAGCAGTTAAAGTATCTTATTATAAAAGTAGTAAATGCGGTTGCTAAAACAGAAGCGAAACAAGTTTGCTCCCTTTAGCAAAAAAAAGTTAACAATGCCCTAAACCGTAATACAATAAAAAAAATGGTTTAATTTTTTTACGAACGTTCTATCGTGATGTTTGTTTCATCTTGAGCTTGAAAATCTTTACAATTACATTAATTCCCACACCTATTGATGTGTGAAGTAAAATTAATTATTTTAGAATTCTTAGTTTTCGTGACATTGTGATTAACACAGAATAATAATATTTTAAAACTCTTCTTGACATCTATGTTGATATGAATACACTATGGAGCAAAATCAAAATTGGGACGCAAGACACTGAGGAATGATTTTTGTTGTTAAAACGTACAAAAAGTAACTATTTTCCTATATATGCTACTCCGTATCTTCTTTTTAAGGCACTGTTTTATTCAGCATGTTTTGGGGTTCGAAAGATAAGCTGCACTTTACCAAGCAAAGCTTAAAAAGCGCAGAAGGTCAATTCGATATACCATTTTGTATTATAAATACATACGAAGAAATTGCAGAACAGATATGGAAGCTGTATTATGAGTAGGCCTCTCATATACATCTGAATAATTCATATTTATTATTAAAATCAATTTTTCGCTAACCATGTTTCGTTTATGCGAAGCAAGTTACCGTAAAAGCAAAAATACATAAACGCACAGTGAAACGCTCGACGAGAGTTACGTAACCCCAGTCTGGGATCGCTATACACAGGCCTTCACATGTTCTGTAGACAGATACGTCCATGAATGTAAATGAGTCGAAATACTAGTGAATTGGGGTTGCATAAGTACCAATGCAAACATGTGTGAACCTAAATTTGGGAAGCTTGAAATGGATGGAAGAAAAGAACGCCCACAGCCATGGCTCGTTGTATTTAGTTGACAGTAGTAATACTATCAATGAAACTTAAAAAATGGACTTTAAAACTCAATAAAACTCCTCGACATAACAAATTAGGTATTTCTCTCTACACCTGATTCTCTTCTTTCTGTTTACACTTTTTTTCATTCCATTCTTTCCTCTTTCCCTTCATTCCACCGACAAGGCCTGGTTCCTGGTTTTCCAGGACTGATAGATTAGACGAACATGCATCTATGCAGAAGCAATACAACATATAAATCTAAAAAATATTGTTTAAGTAGTCAAACAACCGCCATTTAATGACTTTTACAAAACACAAAACAGACTTCAAACCAACATACAATGAACCACCAATAATTTACAAAGAGAAATCGTTTCCAAAACTCTGATTTGGTTTCCCTCTCAAGTTATTTTGTATGTATATTTTTTGGATCCGGCACTGCACTATCGAACTTTAGCTCACATAATAAACCTACTAGAAGGACATATGTTTGTAGTTTATATTTGTTGTGTCATCTTCGGAGCTTATTCAATAGTTCTCAACAGGTTCTTACAAAGACCAGAAGCCATGAGTGCATTAGTAAAACAAATAAACGCGAAATTTGATATCACGATGTTATAGTGCCTTTCACGACACTCTCGAATCAAAACATACAGACAAATGTAATTAAAATAAGGTATGCTATCTACAAATAGTGTTTCTCGAACAACATTTAGTACAACTGCTCAATACTGTTTGTAATAATTTATCTATAAGAACAATACAACACTGCCCACTCAAACAACAGTTTCGGCCTTTCAAACAAAATGTATCTAAGTAGTTTTCAAGATATCTGAGCTAAAATAGAAAAGTTGTTTTTACAACCTCTTATTTTTGTAATACCTCAACATCGTGCCAAAATTGTATCAACTACTCTGATTTCTATCAGTTCAATAATGTGACTCAATTTCCTGATTAAACATCCAACATCAAGTATATCGTTCATTTTATGATTAATAAATGTTATCATAGAACTAACCAAATTAAACAGATAACATGATGTTAGTAGATCAAAAAATAGTTTGCCAATATTGTGAAAACAACTACATAAGCTGAATTGAACTTGTAAATACATTTATAATCACTTTCATTCTGAATGATCCAAGAACATACGGTAACATCAGTCATGAATCAGTAAATGAAAATATTGATATCATTTTTGCGAAATCCATTTACATGGACTCGAGAAGTGCTGGTGTGCCACAGAGAAGAGAAAATGCTAAAACTACAAAATAATTGGCAAGAGGGTGTTTAGAGAAAGTAGAACTATAATAAATATAAATATATAAACAGATTTATGTATATCTAAATGTATGAATCTGTCTATCTAACTATATATCTATCTATCTATCTTATCTATCTATCTATCTATCTATCTATCTATCTATCTATCTAATCTATCTATCAATCTATCTATCAATCTATCTATCAATCTATCTATCAATCTATCTATCAATCTATCTATCAATCTATCTATCAATCTATCTATCAATATATCTATCCTATCTATCTATCTATCTATCTATCTATCTATCTATCTATCTATCTATCTATCTATCTATCTATCTTGTGTTGAATTTCTAGCCACTCAAATAGTGATATCCTGAGAAAATGTTAATGCCTCAATGCTCGATAATAATCTAAAGCTATAGCTATATTAAACATGTTTCTTGAACTCATATACTCAGTTATTAAGGTTAAATACTTTGTTTACCGATCAAAGTTAGACGTATACATTTTTTGGCATTCACATAGGTCAATTTAGTTTCCGACGCGGTATTATATATTACGAGTATGTCATATTTTTAGTCAAGCACTTTGTAGTTGTTTGCCTAAATTTCAAGGTCCCTCTCGGCGGTATGAGTTTATGCAACCATTCCCTGATAACGTTATCTTACGTTTCTTTTATTAAGTTTGCATTTATGATGATGCTTTTTAATGTATTTTATATAGTACATAATCACTTATATACTCGTATATTATATATAATATAAATGTATTAATGTTATGTTCTTCTATTGCTTACACTTTTACTTATAGATATAGTATAAAATGAATAATAAAAAAATCTACTTCTTATGGATAATTAAATCACTATCTCTCGAGACGCCTCTAACTATAGATTTATATTGATTTAATGTCAGAACATATAACATCAAGAGTTTGAAATATTTAAACAACGTATATGTTTCAACAACATTGTATTGCACTTCCATTATCAATAGAATTTCCGTTTCAAGTTTTTCACTATTTTTGTCTGGCGAAAACTGAAACTGTCAAGTAAGTTTATCAGCTGGAAAATAACCATCGAATAGAGTGAAACGTGAAAGGGAAACGGTTTCTTCGCCTCAAAATGGGGTTGGAAAAAAGCGCGCAAAGTAAAGCAGAGCATCAGTATGGCCATCCATTCAGAAACGGCTGGATCTTTCGCTTATTCAAGGAACTAGATGTTATTGCGAACTAAACGACCCTAGTTTCCTGGGTAATTCGGGGACTGATTCTATTGAAATATCCTTTCCTGATGCTTTACGTTTTTCTAATGATCATATTCGGATTCAGCGCCCCCAAATGCATAAATATAACAAACTTCCTTAGGGTTTGCTTTTGTTTTGTATTTTTGCTCTTCAAGTATTCCGGGAGCAACAATGCAGATTTCCCCCGGGCTCCGATTTTCTCTCGAGTTCCCCCTTTTTATAAACTTTGATATAACTTTTTTCAGAAGCTGAAATGAATCTTCAGGGTAGTTTTCCACCAAGAAAAACTCATTTTGTTACATGTTCGACTCTACTATAATATATGACACTAACGCCGGTTAGTAAACAAGCAATATAAATGATTGAAATTAGTTCTGTTGAAGCTGTAGTATTCAAAATCATATATACTCAGATTTTTACGCAGACAGATTTGCGTATGTTTCAGGTCTGTTGATGCTAGAAATGAGAAACATTGCCAATATGTCAATTCATATTTACTTTGACCAGCGGTCTATTATTGTTAGTTTTGATGTGCTGTTTACTCCAATTCAGCCGACATAGAATCCGCAGAACATGCAGGCTGCAGTTGCAAATGAAACCGTCATATGATTATGAATAGAATTCACTAGGAAAGATACACAAATATAAAACACAGAAAATGCATGAATATTTCAGTTATAAGCGTCCTAAAGCTTTTAGATTGTGTCAAAGCTCAGCCATATGACATTATGAATAGCAAGAATACACTATTTCACTTTTCTATGCATAAGCGAGGAAAGTAATGATGACATAAACTTTACAACTCCAGAAAGTACGTATCAATCTGTCTGTCTGTTTTTGCGTATTCTCAGTAATCGCTGCACCGATTTCAAAGTCTGTGGTTATAGCAGCATAGAAAAACCTACAACGTAGATATATAATAGCATAAACTATTCTTAAGGGCTTTTAATAATCGTAAAAAGAAATTAGAAGGTCAGAGGACATAATTTTATTGATCATGTGCGTTTCGGAGGATCATTTTTGTGAAACTTAATTCTCAATATTTGTTTATGTTAGGTAAATGTCATTAGACAGGAAAAATATTGCTCAACAATAAACAGTCCTTATAACTAGGCATTAATGAGACATTTTAACTTTTATTTTGAAATAAAAGAAGAACTGCAGGATATAACATTTTTTTATGTTAAACTGTTATATAAAATCATTCTCTTTGAAATGATTTAAAAGTTTCGTGAATTTATTGATAAATGATCAAGATATGACGTTACAACTCATGTAATCATAATAAACACATACTGGCATGAAAAGAAAATAAGTATGTTGATCGCTTGATCACGTTTTTTCCTGAACTTTATTTGTATGTCAATATCTGAAAGTTTGTCGACAAGAACCCGGAACATATTTTATGTGTTTTAATTAAATTATTGATTGTAGATTTGAAAAAATTGTTTCGCCTACGTACTATCAGATTTACAGAACAGTTTGGAACAGCGAGCTGAGACAATCTCAGAAAGGCGAAAACGTTTAAATTGGCATCTACGAAGGGACTGTTTTCATTATACAGGATAATGATACTTCCCAATATAAATTGTAGCATTACAGCATGGGCAATACAGAATCAATCAACTTCGTTCAATTTTCAAGCACTGTGATTTAAAAAAAACGAATTTGTGATAATACGTTCTTGGATGTTCATGTTACATCGCGAAAATCCGTGTCGATTGTTTTCGACTGTCTTGATTCGTCACTGAGTAATCTCAGTAACCGGAAATTGACATTTTGATGTATGAAGTCGATCTACTTCAATCAATTTAGACTGTATGAGTCGCTATTCACGACAGAATTTTAGATGTTTATTTAAGACAGTGTAGAAAGCTTTTAAAAAGGCATTAGCATATATATTTTCAATTAAATTGAAATAATTGTACTGATATTATGAATAAATATGTGCATATCACCGCGATATTCTTTACATCCATCCATCACACCTAATTGAGTGAATAGCTAGTTATACTCGTAGTTCAATAACCACAGAAAGGCAGCACTACATTCTGAACTAATTTATTCTCATAAAGAAGCTAACAGGTCTTCCTCGGTTATTAATGGTTGGGGCGACCTTGACATTCACGGCGCTTGCTTTTCCTCCAGCGCGTGCGGTGGAAATCAATTCTTGTCCTTCATGGTTACTGTCTGCTGACACGTATACTAGCGATATGAGGTAACAGTTGCTGTCTGCTCAGACACGTCTTATCACTCTTTGAGCTTTATGCGTTTTCCTTCGCCAATTGGCGGATAGAAATTTCAGTAACTCATTATGCGTAATTAAATTGTTTTTAATAAATTTAAAATTGGAATGAAGTTATTAACAAAAACAAATATTCTTGTGTGAAAAAGCATGGGGTCGTTTTTATACTCACTTTCTTTTTATACTGACTATACTTTAACAAATAGTTGTCAATGAAATATTTATCTAAGTTGATATCAAGCGGAAAATTTTCAATCGTAGAGTGAAATATAAAAGGAAAACTATTTTTTCACCCCCTTCATATGGGCACCCCACGATCAAATTGAGCTTTCTCAAATCGATTCAGCGCCCCCAAATACAAGTATACCGATCCTAGCTCGCGATAACTTGATACAAATTCTGAAAAAACGGCGTCAAGTAGGTTGACACCGTGGTGCCCGCGCAATCGTCACGTTTTGAAAACAGTTTAAAATTTTTTAAGTATTTAAAGGTTCCCATAATTTCCAAAATTTTGAAATCATCTAGTGACAAAAGACAACATTTCTTAATTTTTTGGCAATTACAATACTCTTACCGCCTATATGCGTGGAGAGATGCATTCAATTTCCCAAAAAAATGTATTACGTATTGACGTTTATCATCCGTATCCTAAAAATTAAATCGTGAGTAGCTGAGGGTAACTAACATGCCTGTTATGTAAATGGGGGTGTTTCCATATTTGGCAAAACGGGGAATCTAATCAAATGAGAAATAAGTCCTTATATTTTTCCTTTTAGAGTGTATTTGGATCAAACGTTAATTATTTCAACGAAATGGATAGTCTCTTATATAAGCTTTTTGCTGGTCTCCCAATCGGCCCATTACTGTTCGCAATGCGGTGCCGGTCCTCGTCTGAATTTCCTTCCGGGTCATAGACCCCGAAACCGGGAAATGCGACGGACGTCGTGCCGACATCAGCGACAAATGGTATGACGACGCGCCTTCACCATTTTCGATGACAGATATTCAGGAGGTAGAAAATTGATCATTAAATAATACGCTGGGCCGATTTAAATTTTTTCTTTAAGCGACGCTGTCGATTGGCATCTTCACGAAGTCAAATCGTCCTAAAAGCTTTTGCACTGCTCAATAGCGACGATATTTACGTACTAACTTGTACTTTGCAAACACCTTTGAGATGCATCATCCGCAAGGGTACCAATAGAAGGAGGAATTGAGGGCTCTTGCAGCCACCTCCTTCAACCGAACGAGTAATATTCTTGTTACTAACGTTTCGGCTGTCTCGGTCTCGGTATAATGATTTGATGATTGATTATCATTGTTTAATGTAGCATCAAGCTAAATCATTCAATGTTAACTTTCGGACACTACTTACTGAACTGCTGAAACTCTGAGCTCTAGGTCAATGATCCCTTTATCCAGGAAAACTTTATGGGGACAAAGAACTATATATTATACTTGATAACATCCGAACGGCGAGTCCTTCCGGATTTCGCTTTCTGTGTAACGCAATAAAAGCGGAAAATCACTGGATAAAGATAAATCCCAGCCTTCTTTACTCTACATGTTCTTGGAGGGAAACTAAAGGAAAACAACAGTCAACTTTATTGGAAATACATTTGGCGAAAGTATATCTGTACCTGTGACTTGGATGACTATGTGCAAATCCACATGAGTTATAGTTCTTCAAGGATTTTTAAAAGTATAGAGATCTATGAATAACGATAAATGTTGAAATGTATTATAATGCACTCAAAGAATCGAAAGGTCTTCGTGGAAGTTCAAGAAGTGACTGCAAACATTATCTTTGTAAACGACAAAGTACCTTTGATTCACACTTCAAAAAAAATTCAGAACTATATCTTCAATCTACGCTTATGTCATTTTGGTTTCAGCGTTGGAGATGGAAGAAAAAATTATACGATTCTCAACAGCAGTTGATTTAGAAGTTATATGACATTTTAGGGCCTTTTCCAAAGGACTAATTATTTTCGTTTCTGTTTTAGCGGCATTTTTACAGACGACTGCATTTTAACTGAATCATAAATAATAATGACGAAAGTACTATATAGTCTATTAAAAATTGAGTCAAGTAGGTAGAGTTTGTAATCCGCGTTCAACTGTATCAGTTCATTGAAGAGTTTGATTGGATGTAATAGCTGGTGACCCACTTAAAGTAAGTTTTGAGAATGTAAGTTTTGGAAAACTGCTGGAAATCTGGAATTACAACTTTTAAAGCTATAAATATTTTTCTAATTTGTCATTCCGGGGGAAGTGCAGTTTCAACATACATGGAACCATTTTTTTGGATTACAAAACGCTCAACAACGTCAAACGCCAAGAAGCTATAGTAAGCAATTACCAATTTCAATCATAATCCAACGTCAATAGATTTTTTTTCAATAAATGATGCAAAATGTTTCAATCGTTATTTTGTAAATTAACTAGTAAGCACTTTCATTAACGTATTATAGTTGAATACAAAATTATGATAAAGATCGTTTATCTAACACGAAAAATAAAAATCAAGAATTTATTGACAAACAACATGTAATGAACGCGCATCGATAGAATTTGGATTTATTGATTTAGATACGCAGTCATATACAGGATGGTCTAGGTTATTTTTCGAATGATGTATAAAATCAGTTACGGGAAGTGCTATGGATAAATCTGCCAATTCACAAGCACCATCAATACCAAAAGTCTTCCACTTCCCTCGTGGAGATTGAAGCACGCCAGAAGCTTGAATCATCATCCATCAAGCTTCTGAGAATTAACATCAACATGTCATGGAACCATCATGGTGTTCAACAGCCAGGTAGCGCCAGAAAAACATTAACTTAAGCTTGTGGGAATAAAATAGTAGGTCTTTCAAGCTGATCCAAAGGTATGAGTTAACTTAAATGCACTTTCATAGATAGGTTATATCTGAGCTCAAAGATTCTGCCATCGCAGTTTGAAAACGGCAGACAGAAGAATAGTTTCGGTATTAAAATTTCTTTTACACTAGCACATAGAATAATACCATAAGAGTTCTAACGTGGCAATTGATTAAGTCGAAGCAAACTGGAGTGGTTTCCAGAATAATACAGATTGTATGAACAACAATATTTGAAATGCAAACAATTATAATGTTTTCATGTGTCAGTGGTAGCTCCCTGTATAGGAATATTTCATCGACGAAGAAAAATTCAGACAAGACGCAAGCAAGTTATCTGATATTTTCCGTAGTTGGAGGGCAGCAATCAAAACATATGATAACCAAAACTAATGTTTGACGTAAATTATACTTAGTTTGATACAAAACAGACGAACGTTATATAATGGATCATTTTTTCGGGCTGAGGCAAATTCAAAATGTTCCTAATTACCATAGTCTTTTGAATTTTCTCATATGAGGGATTTAAAAACCCTCTATACCTCCCCATAAACTATAGAAATACCTACAAGTAAGAACACTGCAAAGGAATTGGTTTAGGTTTCTTTTTAAGTTTCAGCTACAGCTTTTCGTACAATTTCCATCGTTTAACATCAAATCATAATTGCTAAATAATAATGACATAGATCAATGACAGATAATTGTATATATTTATATTTTGCTTTATTTTATTTACGGGCATTATGACGTTGGATCCACAATGCTCACGAAACCTCAAACGAGGAAAATGTCATTGTTTTGAAACTCCCCAGTGTTGTGAAACGAACTGTAGGGGAATTTGTTCCCTGATGGTTAACATTTACGTTTTGAGGTCTATGTGAATATAAATGTATCTTCTCACAGCGTTTCTGGAGCACGATGATATTTTTGCCTCAGCGAGAGGTTATCTATTAAAAACAACGCATGCAGTCTAATTTAAACCACATTTTACAATACTAATTTAATAAGTGCTGTATATAACGTTCATGTAGTGTCCAAGGTAGCTGGAGTGATGAAAACTATGCTATTCAATACGTACGGCCATACGTCATAAAAATTTGCGTTTTGTTTTATCGAACCATTTAAAAAATGATAAATTGTGTATTCATTATCTTTGTTATTGAGTTGCTTTATCATAAAACTGTTATGTATCTTTAACACTTATACGAATTTCAAGGCCGGTTATTTCAACGTTTTGGCCAACGTAACTACCTCACAAAATATTCCTATTAATAAAATCACCCACCAATCACTCGCTGTAGAAATGGACGTCAAAAAGAATGCAAAGGAATTTTCACATATCATATTATGAGCGAAGCACTAGAATATCTCGGTACCGCAAAAATTATGCAATATTTACATTACCATGAACCTAATTATGTAGTCGCTATCATGGTCACTCCGTAATTTCGTGTTTTTTGTAGCTTTTGCAAGACAGTTAATCATCAACCGGCTTACGCTACATTTTTTACGTCAGCCGTGTAAACCTCAAGGTTACTTGGCATCGATCTATTATATATCCGATTTTATTTTATTTTTTATGTTGTCTGTCCGTGAACTTAGCTTAAAATACATGAAAATATCCCCAACGCATTGATAATTCAAATCGTTCTGTTAGCAATAAGACTGACTGCAAGGAGAGTGTGCCAAGAAAGCTAGAAATAGTAAATATGGATTATAAATATCGAATGCTGAATACTGAGCATATTTTCTCCCGGCACATGGATTACATAATTGTCATCATCATTGTCAATCATGCCACTTGTCACACGACATCACCTCATGACGACAAAAATATAGGAAATCGAATTGTGTAAGTGTATAGTGAAAAACAAGAAATACGCATTAATAGCAAACCTTACTAAACAGGACTACTGATGTTTAATTATGATTCTGTTCAACAGTGGTATAAGCTCAACTTACTCAATATGATTGAATGATTTTCAACGAGTTTATAATAAGTATAATAGTGATTACCAAAAAATATAAAAAAACGTAACGTGCTTTTTTACTGTATTTTTATACTTGCTCTATATTTGCACAAATAGGGACTTATTAAATATCAGTTCACACCCAGCAACCCATGATTTTTACAATAACATAATGTTTTTTGTTAATCACTTTATTCTTATTTCAAACTTTTTAAATTTATTTAACAGTATTAAGTTAATTTTCTTCCTACAATTGTTGTACAGAATGTTAATAATTAGAATCTATAATTATAATGTATATTTTATTATTGTTTAGTCTTAAAACGAGCTTAAAAGTTATAGTAACCAAAGAACTGAAATTTTTGACAGCAAACGGCGGGTTTATAAGGGATACAAAGTTAATCAAACAATTAACCGAACATCTGTCGCCCTTGTACTCTCGAAATTAAATTCTAAATGATTAAATAAGATAGAGCTGTCATAATAAGGAAAACACTTTTCCATCCCTGCTATGCAATGTGAATTAATGATATAACCAGACCAGAAAACAGAGATTAGAGATAAACTGTGCCATTTCAGACACTTCCAAAATAAATTAAAACAATTACATTGAACATTCCTGGCATTCACTTAATTGAATGGTCACAACACCAAACTAATATCCTGGAATATTTAGGATTAAATTGATGAAAAACATACAGGTAGGTATGTAAAGAGGAAGGCTGGGCCGGAAAAAACTAGAGCTACAAGGCACAAAAATGTGAAGAGTTGAACATTTAAATAAAGCCTATCCTGTAGGGACCCCCTACAGACGTACGCCCCCAGCCCCTCTCGTCGGGCCTTAATTACGTACCATGATCTGTACATTACTCATTTCTTCAGGTTTCTCAATCTAT
The DNA here is from genome assembly GCA_949316355.1 of Bruchidius siliquastri. Classification (NCBI taxonomy): domain Eukaryota; kingdom Metazoa; phylum Arthropoda; class Insecta; order Coleoptera; family Chrysomelidae; genus Bruchidius; species Bruchidius siliquastri. The sequence continues at coordinate 5,774,700 of OX438537.1, read as the reverse complement.
CAAACTCCTCAATGGGTATAAACATGCCACTTATATTAGATAATTAGTTGACATATTACTCCGGTTATCGAGAGAAGAGAACAATGAAAGCAGTGGCGTAACGCAAATTGCTAGATCAGCTTTCAGAAGCTGGGAGTTCTCTTCTACTTCATAGCAGTGTGTATTCAGCTGCTACTACTACTCTACAATGCCCAAATCGGCCCGGCCCATCGTTGCAATACTTCTCGCACATGAGGGAGGAGAGCTCCGAAACACTTCCTGAACAACACCTCGAACTGGCCTCTTTCAAAAGTCATTCCTTTGTAGAATGAGCAGAGTTAATTCCCCCAGAGACAATCAGAGTTTACGGCAGTTCTAAAGCGCGATAGACTTTTGACAATGGTATTAAATGGATCGAAACGCGTCACTAAGTTTATGCATTCTTTTATGAAACTTTGTGCGGAACTAACAAAGTATAATTCAATCATAAATTATACTACTATGAAATACTCATGATATTCCTAGAAAAAAACTAAAACAGCGGTTCATACCTATACTTCGAGTAGTATCATTATACTATATTGTTGGAGTAGTCCCTCATCTGAACTCCGAGAGCAGAAGATGAAAATTTCAATAAATAATGAAGTTTCTGGTAACAGCATTATTTCTGAAGCATGTAAAGGCATTGTTCCCTCTCTGCTAGCATGTTGTATCCTGTTTAGCTTGCCGCGTGATGCGGGTAAGCTGATTATGAGACTTGTTAAGCTAGTTAGCGCCTTTATCAGAATAACGAACTTTTGAGCAATGAGGTTTTGTAAGAAGCCAGTAGGCGAATCGTTCAAAAACTGTAACCTTGTAACCAACAGTGGTCCAATTTTGACAAAAGTTCATCGAATTCAGTTAAATATGTTTTCTTTCCAGATGTGGACTGAACTTTACCAGACATACGACTTATGAACATAGTTCCATGCTTCTGTTCCAGCCACTATTACTACATTACTAAACCAAACACATTACAATGACTTTATATTTTAAGGATGATTATAAGGATTACGAATTGAGTCAAAAACGTCATCAAGTATATTGGCTATATATTTCCCAGTTGACACAGATAATCATTCATACTTATAAAACGTAGATCATCATTCACACATTTACCTTTAAAACACAGAAATTATTATTTTCAATGGCTTTAGATTTGTTGCGTTGTTGTGTGATGTATTTATTTTTTTCATACATACGGCATTTCAGTGCATAATTACCTTTTTTTATTTAAAGGGGGCGAATTTTTTCCACATATGTTTTAGCAACTACTATTACAGATTACAATGTTCTAACTGTATATGGATAATAAAATGGGTATTTAGCTTCTGAAAAACGATGCCGAATAAGTTTACTCTATGTTTATCGTACATTGCTATCAGTTTATATGTATATCAGGTTTTAATGGAATTTTATATCAATTTTAAGTTAGTTTTGGAAATAATTTTATGAAATTCTTAAATTTTCTGGAGTTTTGAATTTATAATAGATTATTTTTTTAATGTTTTCAGTAAATTTTATTCAATTCCAACAGATCAACTAACATCTAAATTTTTATTTATAAAGTGATACCATTTGGGAATTCAGCGTCAAAATTTGAAGTAATATATTCCATCTACCATTTTTCAGTTTATAATATTGCATGACTCCGAAACAATCACTCGAATCGGCATAGTAAGTGCTTAGAACTAATAGATTAAGATATTCCCATCGACATCTACAATACTAATTGTTCATATTTTTTAAATTGATTACCAGAAGTGTTCAGTTATCACAAAATCGAAGAAAATGGTTAATAAATATTCACTGGTAAGGTTTGTACTCTAGAGTGCCCTGGGTTCGCAAAGATTATTCTGCCAACAGAGATCAACATTTTGGAGGTAAGCTCATAATGACGAGTATCTGTGTGAAGATGAACATTGAAGAATGGGTTTGTAGAAGAAATTTTTTGAATTTTTTGTAGGAATTATTGACCCCCTAGCCTAACCTTTTATCTCAAAGTCAAAAGTGTTATTTTAATCAGCAAATCAGACTGACACAAGTAATCACGAAATAATTCAAAATATGATAAAGTATAAACTTTGCATCTAATGTAAATATGGTTCACAAGAAGAAACAAAAGAACCAAATTGCTGAAAAATAATACACATGTAGGAGCAAGACTAGACAAGACAAAAGTGCGGCTAATAAAACTTTCTCTTGAAAAACTTTTTTCATTATTCGCTATAACTGCCTATATAAAAAAGATCTATATTGAAGTCCAGCCATATTTTGAAGTAACAAGCAATTCAATATAAGACGTCTTGTCACTAGTAGTCCTTAATTGAGAGAAAAAAATGTGTGAAGTAAAAATATAGAAACGCATCACAAAAGGCTAAGACAATTGAAAAATCTACCTAATTATTAGATGTTACTAAAACGACAATAATAAAAGACATTCTATCATCAATAAACTTTGACTCCCGTAATCTGGAATATCTAAAAAAATTTGGTAATTGTTCAAATTATTAATAATTCAAGATTGGTTGAATTTAATGACAAAACATCAAGAGGTATAATTTATATCAAGTAACTCTTAACTAATATATAGAATGGAATGCGTATATCTTGTTTTGGTTTGAGCCAGGGGGTTTTATATTTGATGTGACATTCTGGGTATAATAATCATACTATATTATAATGCTAATTCGCGATATTAAGTCACGTCAAAAGAATAACAGAATTCACGTATTGGTATTGGTGAAAAAGGAAATGACTGGATTGCAATACCTAGTCATGAAGGACTGAAAAAATGGTGACTCTGTACTTCCCAGTTTAGAACAAAGGATTTGTATCGAATTTTTACTGTTGATAGTAGAATTTTATTTAAATAATATGGAAAAGTAAATCCTTCATATCCTTAAACCTGTCAAGTTATCAAAAATATTCACAATTTTCTATTATTTCCGAAACTTACTCTGGTGGATCAGCAGCCCTAAAATCCGTTCAAAATATTTAAAAGTGATTCAACTACACGTGTTATACAACCTACTTGATAACAAATAATTTTATTTTGAAGTAAGACAACCGGTATTCATTATATAGACGATACAACATCTTCTACCATACAACTAACTTTTTTGTGATCTCTTGTGCCCCACCCTCAATGTTTGACCCCTGTAATGTCTATTTTTTGAAAATATGCAGAAATATGAAAAAGGCCTAAAAAGAGATATGAGCGTTTTTTTCTCGTTTTTTACTATAACTTCGCGCCACTGGGCCGATTTTTAAAAACGGCTGAGCTTTTTCATCGTTTCCATCTTAGAGGAAAAGTTTCATCAAAAGCTGAAAAGTACATTCTGAGTATCCGGAAGCCAAGGTTACCGGATAGAATACACATAGACAGGCCGACATACATACAAACATACATACATACATACATACATACATACATACATACATACATACATACATACATACATACATACATACATACATACATACATACAAACAAACATACATACGTACATACATACAAACATACATACGTACATACATACAAACAAACATACATACAGACAAACATACATACGTACATACATACATACATACATACAGACGTCTAGACAGACAGACGGGCAGACAGATGAAAATGAGTGGTATGGATTTGCAAGATGAATATGTAATGAAACATCCAGAAAATACAATATATAAAACCGGCAATTGTTCGCAATTATAAAACGTACTATAGAATATAGTACTATATACTTGTATATACCTATAAACAACAACTTTCATATCTACAAACTTTAATGCCAATCTTCTACCACAGCCTACGTGCGCTTCTACTACCATGCAGACGAATCAACTATGACCTATGACATTAAACCGTAAGCTTAGCAAACATGCAATCAAATCAAACCGAGGATTTACCGTCGATCTCAAAGATAAGATCTCCCATGTTGACAGACGAAGGGGATCCCGATTCATCGACTTGATTCTCCCTCCGGCGCTATTCTGGTGCAGTATTTACAAACAAACCAGACGGTGGGCGAAAATTAACTGACACCGGGGAAAATAGAAGAAAGAATGGAAAGCGAAAGTGGATATGGATCGACGCGTTTTACGCTCTAGTCCGCCTCTCCCCGGGGTTGCCAGCTACGGCAAACGTTGCAGGGTGTTCGTGAATTTTGCTGCTATGCTTCCTACGCATTGGTATCTGTATAATCTTGCAACTGTTGATATTTTTTTAATACGGAATCATTTGCAGTCACAAAAATTCGTAGCGTTCAATAATTTCCAATATTTCCTAAACCTAAAGAAACTTCAATAACTTCATCTGATTGATTTTTATTATAAAAATTTTCAAATTAAGTAAATACGAGTAGGCACTTGAACCTCGCGACAAGCTTTTGTATCATATAAATTGTTAGAAGTTTATATTATTCTCTTTAGCGCATTTAAATAAAAGCTTGTTTTCAAAAGTTTTTGTAGTAGTTGTGCTACGCAACTGACATGTCATCACTTAAATGGGTCAGCTTTGTGATATTGATACAGTTTACGTACTTTTTTTATCGAGTAGAACCAAGTTTTATCACAGCGAGGCGCAATAAAAATAAGGAAATCTACAAAATTTACTATTACTTATCACCACAGTTTGATTTATTAACAATTGATATGATAAACCCCATACAGTTTTACCGCGCGCCAGACACATTTTTCAACACCAGACGCATATTTCGCAACTACGTCAGTATCTTCAAGGTAAGATTAAAACTTTCCCTGGAGATTGAAATATTTAGTCTAATCTTCAGGTGAATATCAAAACCTCCAATATTTTCACGTCAAGAATACAATATATACCAAAATATTAACACAAAAGTTCATTCTGAGGACGATCATCCATATGTACATATTATATAAATGCCAGTATCAAATATGTTGGTCAAAAATTACGCCGAGTAGGCGTTATTTCTAAAAAAAAAAATTAAATGGGTCTGGAATATCATTAAAAATTGCATTTCGGATAAGTAGGTTGATGTTTACAAACCTGTAATAGTATTTTAGCATGAAAACCATACCTTGCTATACAATTACCCAAAATGGTAATTTTGTTACACCTGTTTTCTCGACAAGGTGCTGATAGCAAAACTAACCTCAAAGTTATAAAACCAAACGCCATTATGTTTGCACTCTAAGTCGCCAATCTTGACAACCAAATCATATACTTGATTCTAAAGTTTGCTGCAATACAATTTATGTCGCTCTCAGAATATTCAAATATTGGATTTTATGTACATTGATAAAGGCTGTCGGAACAGCCAAAACGTTAGTAAAGTTCTTTAAGTAGTCATGTTGCTTGAATTAGCGGCCAGTACACGTAAGATCAGATATGTCATATTAAAGCATCATTCCAACGATTCCAGGTTAACATAATTTGTTCAGAGATCTGTTACATCCTGGCTTCCTGCCAAGCAAAATCCAATAATATGTTGACGACGAACACTGACCCCCTGAAGTCTTTACCCTCGTTTATTTTTCTCTATATGTAATAAATGTCGCTCACGGCTTCTATATGAATGTTGTACTTTTTTATTATTCTGTATTTTGGATACTGCTCAGCAAACCGATGGTCCATAAATTTATTCTTTTAAAAGATCAGCGAAAAAGTATTTTTTTCGCTTGAGAGTTCAATGATAAGATACTGGGTCGGTTACTCTACGTCTGTTATCGAGTTACCAGAAATGTATATGCACTAGAATTGGATGATTGACCGCAAGTACTTTGACAAGGCGTAAATGAAATTTGAACAGGCTATAGTTACATATTACAGAATATGCGAGGCATGTTGATACTGGAAATACTCCCTACGCAAGAACAGTTCCAAAATTGGATGCATATACGAGGGTCACGCTGAAAGTCTGTAGATATTCCTAATCTAAACAAGTTTATACAAGTCTGAGCACGCAGCTATTTTGTCTGAAGTTAGTAAGTGAATCTAAGTGTTGGCGGAATTTTAACGTGAAAATGGAACCGGGTAATCGCGATTTTCGAGATATGACTTTGTATGACTGTAAAAAGGGACTAAAGCAAACGGAATATCACGGAAGTTTAGTGAGTTGCTTTGGGGACTCTGCCCCTTCTAGGGCTACAGTTTTTAATTGGTTTGTTGAGTTTAAAAAGGGCAGAGTTTTACTCGATGATGAACCTCGCACATGTCGACCGCCCACTGCTGTAGCCCCGGAAGCTGTAGAAGCTGTGCAAAATATGGTAAAAAGAGATCGACATATAACTTACATCGAGATTGAGGCTTCTCTGAACGATCACCTTCGCCTAAGGAGGTGTTCCAGATGGGTGCCACATTTGTTGACCAGTGAGCAAAAATCAACAAGCGTTGATTGGGCTAAGTTTATGCTTGAAAAATTTGATAATGGACAGAGTAAAAACATTTTTAATATCGTCACTGGAGACGAATCATGGTTATATCATTAGGATCCCAAAACTAAGCAGCTGTCATTAGTTTGGTGCTTCGAAAGTGAGCAGCCTTCGACGAAAATTCGTCATTCCAAGAGTGTTGGAAAGAAAATGGTCGCTTCTTTTTTGCTAAGAGTGGATACATTACAACGGTAGCCTTGGAAAATCAAAGGACAGTTTTTCTGAATGGTATATAAATAAATGTGTTCCTGTAGTCTTCCAATAACTATGCAAGAGCGTCCAAAAACTGGTCTGCGGGGTATTCAATGGCACCATTAATATTGTCATCGCGTAACCTCAGTAACTACAGCACCGATTTTGATTGAATTTTGGAAAAGATGTGAGGTTGAATTGTAGTAGATATATTGATATATATTTGAAAAGAATAGCATTGGAGATACACTTATTAGCCAAACACAACAAATATCAAAACTTCTCCAAACATATTTTATATCGTTCCCAAAATGCCGATCAGTTTCAGATATAGTCCAAATAAACACTGACGGAAAAGCAATTATCAAAAATCAAGGAAGAATTACAGGATCCCAATTTTTATATTATTTATTGTCTAAAAAAATCTACGTAAAACATTTTAAAGCGTGATAAGTTTCATAAAAATGTACGTTATTTTATCATGTATTAAATTTACCTGACCCCATTTTTTTGACACCTCTATATTTTTAAATTTTGCTAGTTATTTTGAGAGAAAATAAATTTTTCTCAAACCTCAAATATAATGTCTATCTACAAAAGCTATGGAAATTATGAAAAACCTGCACTAACTAAATACAATTGGTCATCATAAACCGACTATCAACATATATTGAGGAATGGCAACAATGTTTTTCATATTATATATTTAATACAAAATATTACAAAGAACTATTGTAATCGCATTTTTACAATAAACTTTGCAAAGAAAATGTTGATATTCTTATGAAGAATATAGACCGGTTTCCTACATTAATAACAACTTTCGTTTTTCATAAAAGTCTAATTTAAGAAATATATGTAGACGTAATTTGGAAATATCCCATAAAACTAAAAATATAACAATTTTACTATGGAACATTTCATAACGCCCAACATTTTATGGAAAATTTTCAATGATGCATGGTTTGTATGTGATCCAACATAGTCACACAGCCAATATTTCGTAATGACGTCAATTGTCATTATTTTTGAAGTGCGACACTAAGAATAATGTAGTTGATTTATTAATAAGAATGTTCTATAGCATAGTACTAAATATTACCTTACACGGAGCAGAGGTATGGCCAATGACAACAACAGTACGAAATAAAATAAGAACAATTGAATTAGACTTTATGAGAAGATGTCTACAAGTCACTAGAAAGGACAAAATAAGAACTGAGGAAATATGGCAGCGAATGGGTGTAGAATGCTCCATTTCTAAGAAATTGGAAAACAGAGCACTGCAATGATACGGTCATGTCCAAAGAATGCCAGAACACAGATGGCCAAAAAGAATATTAGAGTGGGAACTCCCAGGAAGAAGACGTAGGGGAAGACCTGTTCTGAAATGGGAAACATATATTGGACATGCTATGGTAGATAGAGACCTCAGAGTAGGGGTAACTGGGAAGTCAGGGATTTGTGGAGGGCAAATATGAGAAAACGCCGAAGAAGAAGAAGAAGATATTATTATAAGCCACCAGATAATCCAGCTATAGTAAGGCTAGAGTAATCCAACCACGGTTTCTTGGAAGATTGAACGAGCATAGATTCAAAAGAATCGACCTTCAATTTGACATTTTTACAGACTAATTTGTGCTCAGTATAAACCTTCAATACTGGAACGTTCCGTTTTAGGGACAATGAAACACTGTTAGAAATTCAGATTTTGTTTTATTTTGACATTAAAAAATGTTTCTGTTCATGGATTTGAAAGGTTGCGATAATATCAAACTTATGTGATCGTACGATAGGTAACGAGCAAGGTCCTCCATTTAATCACGTGTATTGTAGGGATAACCGGTAAAAATACCCAAGAAGAGGAGGAAACAGGTATTTCACTGGACTTGCCAAATGCGTTGTACCTAAACTCGCTACTATCCTATTTATTTATGTCACTGCGCCATGTTTATCGGAACACGTCTCCAAAATATCCCAATGTCAGTAACATTGTTGCTAAAAATAGGATAAATAGGAATAGTTGTCAGGTAGTGCATACATATACCACACATGGCCGTATAGCCAAGGTGAATTATATTTAACAAATTATGGCTGTGTAGAGTTCAGAGATGAGAGTATTTAAGCATATTGGGCAACCTTTCTTAATTGTTTGAAATAGTATGACACTCTTTTGTACAATGAAAAGCCATGATACTTGTGACTGGAAAATCATATGGCATATGATGCTTCTATGAGCGTCCTGTACGTCTCTGAAATTGAAACAAATTGCATTTATACGAAAAAGGTGGACAGTTAGCTTCAAAGGAATTTGAGCTGTTAGGGAATATTTTTTTCATCGTTTTGTAAATTAAATAAATCAAGTGGAAGTGCTTCGAAGCTTTCGTTTGGACAGATGGGCCCCCCGTCAACCCCTGGTCCGGGGAGAATCCCTACTGTCGAGCTTAATTAATTATGTAATAATTTAAAATGGGTTTCGAGATGTATGAGGACGAATATAAAAAAGTAGGCAATAATGACATCCAGATCATCAAGCTAACCTAGGAAAGAAATCTCCTTTAGAAAGCTCTAACGCGATACGTGGTGTTTTTTGACTGGCTAGTTGTTATTGAAAGTAGACAGATGATATGTACAATAATAGTTATGCATCTTACTGAATTTTCAGTTATTTTCGATCTACTTTTCGCTTACTATGCATGCACATGTTATTACGTACGCTGATTATGTTATATTTACTAACCAACTGCATATTGCCATATTTTGGGCGTGTAGCATGACGTAACGTGTCAGATGATTTAGTATATAAATACCAGAGTTCGAGCCAGTGATGTTATGGAAAATAAAATGCATCTGATTGGTCTATGTAATTCGAAGTGACAGAAATGTAGCATCACATACAAAACGCTGAAAGATGGTAAACAATAGTCGAATGGAAATGAATGAATGAGAAATATGTGAATGATTATCAAGGTAATATTTTCGTCAGATCATTGTTCCATAGTTCATTGTTCCAACAGAGAGTTCTTCTGAGTTTGGGACTTTATTCAGAATTGCTTAGAATCCATCCGCGAACTCACAATGCTAGAATCGCCATAGTGTTATTAAGAAATAAGCATTCCGATTGTTCGATGACAAAGTAAGGAAATCCATGAAATTAAAAGAAGTTATATTATTATTTTCTGACTTAGCATATTGATATCGCAAGGATATTTTTCTTTAATATATTACAACAATCTCGTTCACCAACTTGTAAGTCCCAACAATATATGCTACTGCAGATACCTCTCAAAAAGTCATAAAAATTAATAACAGCATGAAAACTGTCGGAAAAGAAAGGAAATGTACAACCACAGAGAAAGATAAATTAAAGCCGATCCGAGTTACGGGCGTGAAATGAGGGTTTTCGTGGTGGAAAATGGTTTTTCTCGACTTCCAACAAGGCTAGACCTACTATCGAAGTAAATACATGTAGTAGCTGGTGGTAGAAAAATGTCAATAACTTTTGTATGATGAATTTCCTTTACGAATGTTAGATATGATGTTACGTTGATAAGTTAGGCAATGAATAATAGTCAATTTTCAAGTTTTAAATACTAGCATTTATCTCCAAGCCTTGACTGGGTTACGTATATACCACCCAATTGCTCTCTGCAGTTGGACCGCCAAGCTATAGAGGCGAGTCTAGGCTAAAGACGAAACATTCATATCTATAGCAGGTCTCATGCATAGAGGAGAGCATACACATTATATCTTACATTTTTTCAAGGATTGTAACTGTAAATTCCAATAAACATTGTACCCTTTATACAGTTATTGACTTAAAATCAAGTTTTGTCTTTTTGTCGTTTTTTCACATATCCTGGCAAATTTCCCCATAGTGATATTCTCCGATACCATCTTAAAACCGACGTTTCAACGAAAAAAACAACACTATTTGTTTTGAAGAAACTGTTTCTAGCAGATTTGTATTTTGGGCTGGAGCAAAAGTATCTCTTAGGTATAAATTCAAAATCAATTGAAAAAATCCCTAAAAAGTTTTGTGAAAGAATTTTTTTTGGAGAAAAATCAAAAATAAATAATCGGTTTTTCAAATTATCTCGGAAAATTTCAGGTAAGGTATGTGAATAAATGGTTTATACAAAAGTTATAGACCTTTTTATTACGTACAACCCTTATCTTTCGATACAGGTCTAGTTTCTTTGGAAATCATGAAAAACAGTTTTCACCCACTTGTTCCCACTCTCCATTTCACTCTCATAACGCCTTTACAGCAACAATTCTCATGTAATTTTTTTTGCCAAGAATAATTTGCACTGGTCCCATAAACATTCTTCCATCATCAACGTGGATTTTCATTCAAAACCAAAAATGATATGTTAGGTGACTTGTCAAACTGATTTAGAATCAAGAGTCCCGACCGAATCCTATAATGTAAAAACTTTCAGAATCAGTTCAGAATGTATTTCATTCTTTGATGGAACATCGAAATGAAGGTTGTGGATTTTAATTTCGAAAGCTAAAATGGCTTTGGGCATATTCAGTGAAGTTCGGAGCCGTTTTAAACTTTTGTTGGAAAAAACTAATTATTCCAAACAATTTTAATCAATTCGTATTCGACGTCTTTAGGGTTTAAAGGTGATCGAATGTTGGCGTACTTTTTGGAAAAACTGCATAAAATGTGGATTTTTATGCAGCTTTATCAATATACTTATTCATTAGATGGTAATAATAACTAAGGTTACATATAATAAATTAATAATAAATGTAGCTGAATGGCAACAGGACCGCGTATACCTAGATACAATCAGATGATTGTCAACTTCAAGGTCTACATCAGTATGAATGAAATCTAACTACGGCCCTGAATGGTAATTCTCTTGAATTGCAATCTAACTGCGCCACTCTGAATAACGTTAGTTGTTACGCAACGACTATATCGCCAATTAAAAAAGATAGTTATAGAAAATGATCCCAAACCATGAACTGTATATCATTCGATCTTCAAATTTTCCTTAACATTATATAATTCGAATATAAGATACCACATAGTTTATTCACATATAATTGACCTAATCGTTAATTAAAGCCACAGATGACTACCAAAATTTCTTCTCTAGCGTCACGGCTTGTTCGGCTCTATTTTTGTGTTATCCAAGCAATCCAGTGTTAACTTGTTCAATAACAGGAAAAATGTGTGAAGGCAGATTTTCAAATGGTTACACATGTGTTTTGATTCCGAATGATACTAGGTGAAAGATAGTGTTTGCAATTAATTTGTTTTGAATGGAATCCTAACGGCTGTTCCATTTTTAAAATGTGTCACCGCGAGTTAAATATAGGCGGTTTTCAGGACCGTGTAGGGTTCTGTTGATTGTAAACATCAGTTGCTGCAAATGAGTAATAATAGATAAGAGTTCAAAAGCTAAAAACATGCTTAAATAGCAAACCTGAATGAAATGTGAAAAATTATGTTTAATTACTATAATTTTGTTTAACAGTGATAGAAAAATATTGAATATTCATACCAGGAGATATCAAGAACGCTACACATTCTTATGATAAAATAACTGTTATGTTAATAAATTCATTCTTATTTTAAACTTAATAATAACGACTTAATGTAATTGAGTTAGTGGAATTTCTATCTCAAAGTGTTCATAATTAAATCCTTTTTATTTTTTAGTTTAGTTTGCTATTGAAGTCTATTAATTTTTTTATTGTCACTCTTGAAACTTAGATTATAATAGTAACCGGAATATGTGGCAACATGCCTAATAGGATGTCTCTCATGTCCATATTTTCCTCTATTTTATTAGAAGACATCCTAAGAGACATGTATGTCGTCATAATGGTTCTAGTTTTTATAAAGAAGGTAAGATTTTTTCATTTCAATAAAGAAGGACATATTTCACATCATTCATTCTATAAATGGTACTTGTTTATCGTGTAAAATCCGTCCTCTTTATCATGAAAATACTATTCAGCAAATTAGGACAGAATTATAAAAGTATCGTACTGTGAGCAGTCCTTAATACGTGTGTAAATGTTCATATAAATCAGACGTCCTGCAGTCGAGTAAAATTACTTTCAAAGATTCCCTTACTTTGATAAATACATACTTACTATTTCAGTTTATTTAAGTATGTTAACAAATAAACATACCCTTTCGTAATGTGAGTAATTCTGATTAGATCTCTTAACAGCTCTTTTCGTTATGATGTATTTCACCGCAATTTATGTAATATTGTAGGTAGAGCTTAATAGACAATATACAACATATCGGTATCTACACAATCTAGATAGCAAAATCAAATGTATATTGCTATGAAAGTGTTTACTCCATGTTTGCATAAAATATTGATTATTCATGAGGCAACCCCGTGGCGTCCACGTGAAAATAAATTTGAATTGAAATATATACATGTTATATTAGACGCTGGACATGAATGCGTGATCTCCGATCTAGAAACTATTTTTCATAAATTAATATCAATTCATTTTGCAGGATGGTTCCTTATCACAACATTGTACATATATATATTGGTATGATTTATTTCACGTTCCATTCATGACTACCACAACTAATTCACATTCACTGACCACACAAGAGCATTTGAGAAAATTTAGATATTATTTAAATGAAAGATTTAACTTAAAAAATTAATGTAAGGTCAAATGAAATCATCATATTTTGAACAATTATATGTTGATGCACGATGAAACTGTGTAAATGGACACGCTTGTAAAGTATGCTAGATTTCGAAAGTTCTCAACACTTTATATTAAACTTAATTAAAAACATTGCATTGCTTGCACTAAATTCCTATCGGGTAAATCAGTCAAGACCTCCCATAATTATGCAGATAAAAAAATTGTTTATTTAACAACAGTTTCACAAATCAAACTCTCTTTCTTCCAGTGACGCGTTTGGAGATATGTATGTTTAAATCATCGACGGACAATCAGATATGACTGCTAACAAGGCTACCCAGATTACTTGCCAACTAACTAACTAGATCCTATCAAATTATTTATTTTTTTCCGTTCTCGAGTCTGAAATAATTTAATAGAAAAATAGCACGACAGGATAAATATTATGCTAGATTTGAGAGCTCTAGTTTTTATCCACGACAGGATTCAGTTAGCTAGTTGGTAAGTAATCTGGGTGACTGTTAAAAGTCAAATTTAACCCAGAAGCTGACGACAGGCATGTTCTATGTTTTCCATAAACTGGTCAGTATATCTAAGCTGTTAGGACCATTTAACCTCGTAAAGGCGACAAAGGCAGCACCACTTGTCGCGACGCTTGGAGAAAAATGTTACAACCCTCCTGAAATCGGTATACATATAACTTATTTACTTTCTACTATCATGTAGCAAGGCTATACTGGCGAGTGTAGGTTAAAAGTACCACATGTATAGTGGAGAGTACACAGTAATCATTTTGTTATTATCCGTGCAGTACTTATAGAAGAGCGTATTCAACTTGTTCTAACTATAATTTATTTTAAATGCATAGATACTTGTTATACACATCGACGAATGCAGTATCGAAAAAACTGTCGAATGGAAATCTAGAAATAAAGATCAGTTCAACCACTACCCTGACAAGATAATCACATGATCGTCTTCCATTTCTAAAGATGGGGGACTAGTCCGTTTCACAAAAAACTAAAGACAACTACCTTGACCAGTGGAACAGATACTACTCTACTCCACAAGACAGACCATATCTGAAACACTGTTCACATATGTGGGGATGCGATCCGAAGCACCCCCTGAAGCTACTGGAATCAATCCAGAAAAACAATACTTCTAGGGGACACTCCAGAATCTCCACAGTCTGGAACGCACAATAACACCCAGTCATTAGTCAACAGACACTAAAGGGGGCCAACGAGGGCATCCGCACCAGGTCAAACTTCCACCACCTCGAACATGAGCTGCTGGAGTTTTTGGGCTTTGAGCCTTTACGACTGTAAAATATAACGTGGCTTGAAAAATTCCAAGAAAAAACAAGAAATGAAAATAATGCTCGAAATTTTAAATTTTTGTTCCTTAAGTTTGGTCAATATTTTTCATCAATCTCTCTTAGAATAATTAATATTCCAGTCACAACGCAAATGATGAATATATGCATCATTTTGAGAAATACTGGAATTCCTTGCAGAATTGTGATACTTGTTACAAGAGTGTTGCTTATAGTTCAGAATATCTGAACATTTCGCTGAGGTGTGAGTATACATATCTTACATTTCGAATATAATTGCTCCTATGCTTTCTGAAATCAATGCTGACAAAGAGTCTGCTATTTAAATGATTGAGTGAATAGTAATCATCGACATAATATAATAATATACACAGAGATAGTCATGAACAAAATTCGATAGCTTTGGGAATAAAACTGACATGTTATTGTTAGATGACATAATATGAAATTAATTCTACTGTTACTTACCTGACAAAGCCCTGTAAAAAATACACCTCAAACCCAATAAGTCAAAACCCATCATCAGAAAAATCGACTGTCGTAATTGAAAACGCACAATTTGCATAAAGGTTACACAATGCAAATTTTCATTAATATTTGTTATATATAAATTACCTTGTAGTTTAAAACCAATTTGACCAGCTCATAAGTATAGTGATTTGAAATTTCAAATATATAAAAATAACATTTTATGTTCTATGGATAATATTATTATTAATAAGGAAAAAATACTTAGTACAGCCAATTTTAAAATAATATGGGTATATTCATATGATTTATTTTGAGCATGAATTGAGTAAAAATGTGTCGTATATAGTATAGAATGTATTTTTAGATAGCAATTAGGTTATTGTCAACACGCATGAAAAACAAAACCATCTCGAGAAATACAAAACAAGGCGAATAAAATATTTACTTCATTCAGACGGCTGCCACGTGTAAAAATGTCACAATACGATAACAAAAAATCTGGGAACGCACATTTGGAAAATATTATTGTAGTCTTCGTAAATAAATATCGGAAATAGACCACATTTAAAAAAATGTATTTGTCAGTTTTATTCCCCTTTTCAGAAGGCAATGTACGGAGCCACCAAAAATAAATCCAGTATCAGATTCATGCAATATTCTCCACATACAACCAAGTATCATGAATGTTCAAATATATGAAGAGATTTTTTTCACTGTAAGCTGTTGTATATAATAATAATAATAATAATACGTCTTTATTAGGAACTTATCATTTACGAACATTTGAAGTATTTAAATTAGGCTAACTGGAGTGTCTTGCAACAAACGTTTCTACAAATAAATAAAGAACTGAAACAAAGTATGCAAATGATTTATACAGAGCATCGATGTGAAAAAATCTATAAGAATATTATACTGATTATGTTAGAAAGAATTAAAATGCAAGATGTGTTTTTCCAAAGTAAATTAAGGTCGTAAAAACATACTATTTCCAATTGTTTTCATTCTATATAAGGTAGCATTTAAATATATCCAGGATTGTTCACCACAACTTGTAGTGAAATATTTCAGTAAATCGCAGTGAGAAATTGAACGTTGTTGTAAATCGTAGGAAATTCACGGTACTTCAATTGACTATATATCCAGCATCTCAATATTATTGCAATTGTGAAAATTTGAATGATACAACTTCATCAACATGGTCCACGAATAAACACTCTAT
The DNA here is from genome assembly GCA_949316355.1 of Bruchidius siliquastri. NCBI lineage: Eukaryota > Metazoa > Arthropoda > Insecta > Coleoptera > Chrysomelidae > Bruchidius > Bruchidius siliquastri. The sequence continues at coordinate 5,758,390 of OX438537.1, read as the reverse complement.
GACTTTAGATTTGAAAATGTGATACTGGAATCATATTTTGGTCATTGAAAAAAATCCTACCTTATGACGTAGTTAACGCTGACAACACTGTGTGGTTTGTGAATCTTGTCATGTATAAGAGTTGCTTGCGTCACCACCCAAATGTAACCTCCTCTCTTGGCCAGGAAGCGATATCGGTTCGTTTCACATTGTCCTTTTGCAAATACTGCAACAAAATGACAAAATATAGTGTTGTTGGTAAACTTGCGCGCCATGAATGAAGACATTAAATTTGATAGTTAAAATGTCATATGACATACACCACTAATGTCAGATGTCTTACAAACTTACAAATAAAACGAATCTTCATTATGTCACCCTAACTAGATTACAACAATCCTGGCCAATACTACAATAAATTGCCTACTGGTTAAAAAATTTACATCACCAAGTTTAAACGTCTACCATAACTTGTAACGTACTCACAAAAATTATGTTTTTCTCTGAAAGCTTAATTAACCGTAGTTCTTCTGTCCCTAAAAGTTCAAGTACAACAGGAGGAGAGATATTTTAGACCCCAAAACCTTGTGAAACGAAATAAACTACACAAACTATGGATTACTTTCTTAGGGATACTTGCTTTTGCATATTTTGATAATTTTTCAGAAAATACAGTTTCCGGTAATATTATTGGAGAAAACGTTGACGCATTTTTTTGTTTTCGTGAGTTTCGCTGTTATTACAGCGAATCTGCTACATTTGCATAATCTGACAACCGAGGATCTGAAAGTACGATGTACCTTCAACGATTTAGTTATGAATTCCACCTATTAGTACGCCTGTTGAAAGCGCCAGATGTCACAACTCTACACCAATCCAGTTTGTCAACTTTACCAGTTTCCCCAAGTTTTGAGCCAAACTGAATCCCAGACCCTTGAAATAGCCCCTTCAAATATTTGTGATCAAACGTATTGATATATTATTTGGTCTTACTATTTCCATTTGAAAGAGTTGAGTTACGAAGTTTTCTCAAAGTTATGTTTGAAAATCAGTTTTTTTTACAATATTCCTATCATATTCTTAAAACTGGCTATTTTGTCTGGTGGTAGTGGTAAAAGTCCTCGGTTATGTAACGCATTGTCTTGCCTATATAGTTGAAACTCCGAACTGTTTTAGCTGTTTTTTATAACAAGAACATCCAGAAACGGCAACGGAAGAGAAAATCGATCCTGTATCTTCGTTTTGTTCAAAGTATCCTCCTTTATACTTGAAAATGTGTTGGCTCAAGTAAAGCTCTGTGAAACATTCGCATTTCTATATCACACTGCCCCACTTAAGTGTATACTGTTCTATTAAAAATATGGATAATCTATTGGGAGATTGTTTCAAAACAGTCTTGAATAATATGATAGTGAAAACTATAAAAAAATACTTACAACACTTATACGCAGCAAGTATTGCGTCGCTGTCCATAGCATGGTGATATTCATACACTGATTTGCCGAGCAGGTCATTTTGTTCATATCCCAGGATATTTTTCATACTGGAAAATAGAACAGATGTTGCTATTACTTATTCATTAAAAAAAAATATTCCAAAATTAGTGGAAAATATATTTTACATTCTGAGGAAAAAGTTATTTTCATGGAAGTATTCAAATCTGAGGGGTGTCAAAGAACTGTTTTCTCCAAAATGGACAAACACTAACTTATTGGGTAACTCGGTGCCCTGCTTTCTCCCTCCAAATGGACACCTCACGACTTGTTAGACTTTTTGATGGACGTATTCGGATTCAGCGTCGCCCGTCATGCTCATTTGACGTGTTTCGGAACATACATTTGTTGATTTTCAACGATTTCCAAACGTCGGCTCCACCTTTCAACCCACATTTCGGGGCGAAAGAGTCCTTAGGCTTCTATGTTCCACTCTATCAGATGAAACATTATCCGCTGAATCCAGAACTTCTTTAAAGTTATGTTAGGCAGCGAGCAGTAGCTGTTCCAGTTAATAGAATCTTCTGAAGCAGGCGGAAATCCCCAGCTTCTGGGACCGCCTACCTAGCATCAATGTTCCAGGACATATTGTTGACGTTACTTCCCAAAAGCTTGATGGAAGAAGATTCAAGCAGTGGGCGTCTCTCCATCCCCACGGGTGGCAGACCAACATGTGACTTTCTTGTCAGGGTTGATGTCAGAGTCTTTGGACTCCATTAGTGGATCTCCATTCAACAATCCACAATGTCCTCATTAATCAAAATAAAATCCGTCGGCGTTGATGTAAGTTTTCTCGGAATGGTAGTAGTTTCCCCGGTGCCATGCAGGAAACTTGAGTGCTGTCATCTGCGAAGCTGTAAATTGGTTTCGATATCATTCCCAACAGTTCGTCGATGTACAGCAGAAGGGCGTTGGAGAAAAAACAGTTGTTAGGACAGATTTTAAATCTAAATCTTGTCTCTTTTAAGTTATTACATATAAAAGTCATTTATTATACAAGGATCGCTGCCTGAGGAAACCATCCAACCAGGGATATAGATCCAATGGCAATAACCCATATACAGAAAGCTTGATCAGAAGTCTCTTATGCCACACCCCATCCCTGGACATTCTGAGGTTCGACGAAACATTATGGCGGACGCTTTGGCGAAGGCAGGATCAAAAGGAAATCTTTTGGGTCCGGAACCGGCTGTAGGGTTGGCCGAAGGTAGAATTAGAAAAGTTACGGACGAGTGGATTCAAATTAAATACTCTTTGAGGTGGAATAGCATCTCAGGACATCTCCGTCAGGCATGGACATTTATTACAGGGCCTGTAGTCAAAGAGGGGAGATTTTGCCTCTCTCTTGATAGGAGTCATCTTAGGTTGCTGGTGGGACTGCTTTCTGATCATAATACCTTTAAGCGGCACCTGCACCTAATGGAGATAGTTAGTGCACGCTGTGGCGATGAGGAGGAGTCCTCGGCACACATACTATGCCGCTGTGAAGCCCTCGGGCACCACAGGCAGGCCATACTGGGGTCCATGATTCTGGAACCAGTGGTTATAAGATGGGCAGGACCCAAAGCCATACTTAACTTTGCGAAAAGGGCTGGCCTTGGGAACTAGAGCTGATAGAGGCGCAAAAGGGCCCGGCGGTGGCCTATGCACCGATGGTCCACATCGGAATGCCTCTATCTATTCATTCATTCATTCATGCCACACCCCATCAAAAGCCTTCCATATATTGAACGCGACTACTTGACACTACATGACACTCAATCGATCTGCTCCACATATGGGAAACGTAGGCCAGAAGATTTCTCGAGGAGCTATGCTCACGAAAGCTAAACTGGCATTCATTGACGATGTTGTTTTTGTCCAGGTACTTAAGAAATTGCACGTCAATGATATTATCCATAACTGAACATAAAGTAAGACCCCGCACATCTGTGAAATCGACCCTAAAAGTGTTCGCTTGGTGTCCTCGACGACATGTTTTGTAGCTGAAACACTATACTTCCATTGAGAAACTGTTAGAGTAAGACCAATATATATTTCGATCTATATCAATGAAATGGAGTGATATTGGTATTAGTAATTGCCTTGAAGACATATTTTACCGTCCATTCAATCATGTCGGCAATAAAATACTCACAATTCATCATCGGCGTGTATGAACTTCATGTCCAAGCTGTGCTTGGTGAGGAAGGTTTGCTTAGGTAGTGGTGCTTCAATGTTTGACGGATGTGGAATTGGCTGCCCTACTGCTAAGAAGCAACTCTGTACTTTGGCTGTTTTCTCATCAGCTTCTTTCTTTATATTCGGAGATTTCATCATGTGACCTGTACAGTGTATCACCTGAAAATATTGTAAAGTAATATTAAGGCGGCTTTTTTTGTTTCTTGATTGATGAGTTATATACAATCATTTTCACTCTTTATTTAATTATCACGTTTAGACAGCCTGTCAGTACCAGAGTCCATTTGGGATTTGCTAAACTATGTTTTAGAACTATTAATTATCTCATGCAATTCTTCATATGAGCCATAAGTGTAAACATAACAGAAATAATAGTTATTGTTCAAACAACCATATTATAACAATTTTGAAAATATACTGAATGGCATAAGGTCTAGCTGGTACAATTTATGAATATCTAAAAAATATTATATATACGTCGGTATTGATAATAAAGGTTTAAATTTTTAGTCAAAATATATGATACTACAAGTATTTGTTTCATACAGCGTTCATTATACAACCACAAAGGAATCAATCTGTCATTCGATAGAAAATCAAATACTGCTAGTTTTTAAATCATGCACTTATCCCAAATGTAACGTACATAAAAATATAACTTTAAATGAGGATAATTGCATACATGTATTTTTTGCTGATATATTAGGTGTAATAATGATTCACTGTTCCAGAAAATTAATTCCTTCCCGGTTAACATCAACTAAAAGTAAGCATTCAACGTGAATCAATGTTTCCTGACGATGAGTAGTTTCTGTAAACATTTTCATTCCGACCACACATTTTCAGTTTAAAAACTTCGCTTAGCAAGAGCAATTAATTACAAAAAAAGTCATCGAGTAACATCAAAAAAAAATTAAACTTTGTTTATCAGAAACTTATCCAAATCAAAAATGTCATAACCATCAAGTGCTACTAGCGTAGTCTGTATATTTAATGAGTTAATACCTAGACAAAGTGTAAAAATATATCCAAGCTGCACACTATCAGATTTCTATACTTATCTATTTGCCACGCCACACCATCAATATTAAACAGATCATTCACATTTAATGCAATTACTTTATATATTTCTATACCGAAAGGTATGAAACTAATATCGTCAAAAATGTTTAAATATCATTTAAAGCAGAAATGAATAAATATTTGAATATTGTTACTCGTGATATTATTTATCGACATCGTACGAAGGGTTAAGTAGAACAATTGTATTATCATTACATACACATGCTATAATCTTAATTTTTCATAATGCTGTGCATAAGTGCGTCTGATTCTTTCACAGAAACCCTTAATAGAAACTACGATCATACCTTATAAGTAGCAGATTTGAGATTGACAGATCTTCCTTTATTCGTCAATGTACATTTCAGACGAATGAAAATCGATCTGGGGATGTTGAACTCCTCCTGAGATTTCCCAGAAATGGCTTCTCTGATTTCATCATGGTCGCAAGGATGGCTGAATTCAAATACGTTCTGACCCATCAGATCAATCTGGAAACAGAAAGAAATCAGGACATGTCCATTGCCGTGCAGATACATTAATTGTTTCACAAATAAAACTATCTGATTTGCAGCGACGCGTTATATTTTAATCATCGTCGGCCTGTCAGAATAGACTGTTTACAAAGGCTACCCAGGTTACTTTCCAACTAGCTAACAATATCATATCATGGTTATATAACCAGAGCTGTCAAATCTAGCATACTATTTATCCTATCTAGCTATTTTTCCATTAAATTATTTTTTCTTTTGTCTATTTGCACTAGTGTTAAGGGAAACCCCTAAAAAACCTTAACATCGCTCTCAAAATGTCTAAAGATATTTCATTTGATAAACTATTTTATTTTTTAAGATATTACATGTTTTAAGACATTCTATTCCTTAAGCTATTCCATTTTTCTTAATACATTCCATGACTTGATATTTCAAGAGTAACTTAACATAGAATACAAATACATGAAAACTTATAGTATCGATAAAAACTGAGTTTAAAAGAACAGTTTGTCCATTTACTACAATGAAATCAGGATTTCACAGATATTTTCCCTTATGGAATATTATCACCAATGCCAAAAAAAAGTTGAGCTTTCACCCTAAAACTACCCCTCCATTCGCACCCGATTGCGGATTGGTGCAGGAGAATTAATCAAGCAATCCTCAAATACTTTGTTGTTACTAATTAGTCATAATTTTTAGGCGTATTAAAACAATTGCGGTGCTCTGATATTTCTAAAAATGCCAAATTTTCGAAATATGTGTTCAAAATATTTGAAGATTCTTGAATGTATATATGTATATATATTATTCTAACATTATTTTGTTGACGACCTTACAAAGTGTATGCCTTCCACTATAATACATATAATATGATCTTTTGGCAGTAATGAGCAATTTGGTTGTACATATCTAACCGATGTAAGTGTGTAACCTCCAAAATATTATTTATTCCAACTGAATTTCAGTTGTTTAATATTTTGATACGAAGTAATACACGTGAAGGTTTTTATAGAACCTCTCACAAAGACCGTAAAATGCTATAAACTACTGTAACTATCGATGACAAGAATCCCCATTCCATTATACTAAGATTCCAGGAAATAATTAGTTGCAAAGGAGGTTCGAGGTGTTATTATCCAAATTCTGACGATCAATTATTAATTGATTACGTGACGCACGACATATCCATTAGATTCTTATAATCCAGTTTTATGGCGTCTGTGAATTGCTTGTTGTTTACATCTCTTTGGAATAACAAGTCCACTATTAACAACTTTTTCTAAAAAATACCAATTTCACTTAAATATTTAAAATAATTCACAGAATTTTATAGTATTCAGATATCAGATATCATATGTACAGATATGAGGAGATGAAAGAATAGAAATATGTTGGAAAGGATTTGTAAAATACCGCTCAATGTTCACAAATAAGAAATTGAATTTAGCCATCAGATTGAGACTGATGATCTCGGCTGTTACATGGGGTAGACGTATGCTTGAAAATGCTTGAGTCACAAATGAAGAAATATTGAGAGGCAATAAAATGAAGAATGGGTACAGGAAGAAAAAAAATCTAAGCTAAGAAACATCAGAGGTGATCGCCGATCTTCGTTGAAGAAGATGACATGACAAGATGAACCTATTTTACTTATTGCTGTCCGGATTTGTACATGCCTCAGAGCTCCACCTTGATAGTTCTTCACAACCCTCACAAATATTGGCCGCAGCTGATATTTTGCAATCAAGTAATTTCTGAAACATTTGGTTGCCTATGACTCATCTAACTCGTATTGACAGCTAATTGTAATCAGGAAAGAGGTTTTAATTATCGGTCGTTACAAGATGAATATAAAAATCTGAATAAATCTATGCCGATGAAATGGTGACCTTGAATCTAGAAGATTTTGAAAGTATTGAAGAACTTCCACGTATGCTGACCGGACAAAGGGTGTAGAATCACGAAATCGAACAAAATAAACAATAGGCGGATTTCTGTATATAATGTAGTGCACCACATTTAAAAAAAATGCGTTTGTAATATTTTCGTTAGATAATAAACGACTTGAAATTCAGTATTTTATCTCACCTGTGAAATGCCCAAATAGTTGCTGACGTTTTCTGATAAGTATACGAAGTCGCCGTCATTCGAAAGTACGATTATGAAGCCTTCCAGAGACTTCAAAAGTATCGATTCGTCGTGTGTGTCGCATTTTTCGGATTTTCCTGGTGCTGGCACTGAAAAAATAAAGGAACATTTTCAAAATATGTTGAAGATAATTAGTATATAAAGATTGGGAACATTCCTTCGGGTTGAATCGTATTTCCTATAAACTATTTCTTAACAAAGTATGGAACGCCGTATTTGGATTCACGATTCAACCATCTCTCAATGCCTACTTGATTAATGTTTCTCTAAAATAGAAAGTTTACCTTTCGACCAATCAATGTTTTAACAAGATTTGAAAGTGAATGTAATGCTAGTGAACGAAGTATTTCTAGTGGATAAGAATTAATTAAATTTGATCAAATATGGCCAGAAACCTTATACATTAAAAGTTGCATTAAACCCATGGAAAGATGATGGAGAGAATATATCAAGTATCGGTACAAGGCAACATTTAACACATGAAAATCAACCTGGTAACACAGATACGCAGCATAGGATTACAGTTGGAATTTTCTGGTTATAAGAGATCAAAACTCATAGTTGGTCTTTAGGATGGTGATAGCTATTCTATGATACATGGATAGAAACAAATATTCCTCTAGTCTCCAGAGATGATTCCCAACTACCCAGTCTATCTGTCATTCACGTATTAAATACTTATTAATATTGTTAATACAAAGGCATGTTTCACTACGTCAGTAAAAGAAATACAAATATAGGCAAGTAAAATATATATGATACCAAGCCTTCCGATGATTAGTTTCGACGCATATTGGACGTAACTATATATCTTATAACCACATATCCTTTTAAAATGAGCAAGGGTATCTGAAATGCATACCGTTCTCAGAATGAAGCTATCGACCAACATGAACAAATGATTGGCATCATTATGAAACAACAATGAATTCCTACGTCACTTGCATACAGATATCACCACGTCAGTCCAGGCAAGTTGAATGATTTTTTTATGAAGTTAACCTTTCGCACAACAGATTTACTTTTATAATTATCAAGACACAGATTCGGGTAAGAAATTGTGTGTTTAACACAAAGTTGCACAAATTAAGACACTCTTTCTTCCAGTTACGCTTCTCGATTTATATTTAAATCAACGTCGGACTGTCAGATTTGACAGTTTATTTCTGAAATTTTAGGTTAAACACACAATTTTTCATCTGATTGGTGGAAAAGTTTCACCAAGTAAGAGCATCTACAATTTACATATCTATTACATCCCAAAAAGTATAGTTATACCCAGAAACAGATTTTTCTTTAATTTATTCGTAATTATTCGCCATGCGAATATTTTTGCTAGCCTTATTAGGGGAATTTATCAATCTGACGAAAAAACTACGAAAATCCTATTGACAGGATTTTGTAATTTAATCACTCACGCTTTGTTCTGGTTAATATTCTTCAAATTATTCATTCAATTGGCGCCCACTGAAACGATATATTAAACCAATATTGATATCAATATTGGCCGTTATTTTTTTGCTTATAGTTTACGCATACATTTTTTTTTCGTTTGGCATAGCATTAACTTGCCACTTTGAACACATAATGATACCACAAAAAATGTGGACTGTCAATATCCCATGTTCTTTAAAAGGTAAAATAGGATGCTCTGCAGGCACGAGTTAGCATTTAAATAAAAATCTGAAATAGATTAGTCAATTCAATTATTAAGAACCAGCGCACGATCATTAAAATTCCTACATGGTGCAAGACCAGTTTGACGTTTTAGATGGCGTGACATGGTATCGCTCTAGAAGTTTAAGTCCCTGCCTAAATTCTAAATGCTACCAAAATGTAAGATTACTTCAAGAAAATGGCAAACCAAATTTTCCTAGACTATACGAACGGATATATCATGGAACAAATTCGTTGAATAAAATTACTGCTTAGTGTTGCCATCCAAGCGCATCGAAGTTAACAAACCATGTATGCGATACATGTTTCTTAACAAGTAGCTCGAGCATAATTCTTATGTATCAATAACATGGATGAATTATTGGTCTGGTAGAGATATGCATGTTTCGTATATTGCCTGAACTCAGTACAGAGCAAATACATTGTATTTATCCCAGGTAATGGCGTGACAGAAACATCCACCAAGTGTCGCGTTAAGTGGCGCTGCCCATTAACGTCTTAACTCGAAATAGTAAGTCGAATTATACTAAAAATTAGAACAGGCTCATAGTGGCGACAGATCTTGAATGAGGGCAATACCGCTAATTGTAAATCGTCGACGGAGAAAGGATGTCGATCTGAATCATTTTACGTGCACTGGTAGCAGTTTATTGATGATTTCAATTGGATTTTGGAACTGTTGACCCACTTGAATACAAAATTTCTTAAATGGTTTTTAAATATTTTTATGTAATTCTAAATTATCAACAATTCCAAAATCTTAACTAAATCTGCATTTCTACACCGATACCATTGCGTGGGAGGCACCATTTTTTCACAAATGGAAGACAAAAGGAATATTCCAGAAATGATGAGTGAGAATCAGATACAATAAAGTTTAAATCTCTCATTTAGTGTGGCGCATGATAATCCTTCAACTTTTATTCCGTAAAGTGTTGTGTTCGAATCATCTCGCTTCCACTAGGCGTTTACTAAGCACCACATGCATTGTCACCAATGTGCCTTTCATAAAACTAGAAATATAAAAAATATTTAATGATTCTCTGCTGGAAGCATGGAAAATTTTCAACAAGTAAACTCCTATATTATCTAAAAACTATTTAAGAACTTATATTAATATATTCTTCCAAACAAATATATGGTGGAATTTTCAAATGATCATACGTTTTTGTATATAAATGGTTAGTCCTATTCCCAGAGTCAAATTAATTGCCAAATGTTGAGTTACCGAGAGAAGTCTAAGATTGCTACAGGCAAACAGACTATTTGACATGAATTTTCGTTATCTATACTGAATGCAACCCTTAAACGAAACTATTCCAAATGGGAAAAGTTTAGAATATCCGTATCTCTAAAGACGAGGGAGTCTTGCCAATATTATCTAACGACTCTCATCGCATAGATGATATTAGATACATTGCAATTTTTATTAGCGTATTATTTATCATCGTTTATCAAGTGTCGAGTTCATTAGGCCAGTGCCAAAAGCTCTATATGTGATAGACAAGCTAACAGAAGTCAACATAGCTGGCTGAATGCGGAGAGCATGATACCGATATGTTTTAATTAGATTGTCAAAGTGGTTAGGTATTTTATCTGCATGATGGAAGAGTACCACCAAGTAAGAGCATCTACAATCTACATGATTATGATATGAGGCTATCAAGTAAGAGCATCTACAATCTACATGATTATGATATGAGGCTATCAAGTAAAATCTGCAATCTCTCCAAAAGGCAAAGTAGATGGTACAAAAAAATATACTGAAATATAATAATATTTATGCAACTGAAACGATTTTTGCACATTCTTACAAATAAAATTCATTTTCAAAAATAGGAGCTTGTCAGTGACCCTTCTAATGACTTTTTTCCTGGCAAAATATCTCTGACCGCTTTTTACAACCCAAACTTTTCTTGGACTCCACCAGTTAGTGCTTTACCTATAATGTTAATTTCTCTAGTTGTGTGTTGAATGAAACCAATTTACCTAGGTCGACCATTTCTCGAACTTTGAGATATGCAATGGCAAGCCGCATGATGGACGCCTTATCCAGCTGCGAGACCTGTTCATTTGTAAGCGGCAGAGCCTTCGCCAGATCTGTAAAGATTTCTGTTTCCTTAGACCTGCGACATCGTGCTGCATCTCGAGATTTCTCTTTGCGTTTCTCATTATTCCTACAACAAAAAACAACGGTCACTTATAATTATTTCATTAATGTCTTAAGCCTTGAACCATACGCAAAAAATTGAGTTAAAAATGCACTGTTCAAGCTTGTTACCAGGTTTAACAGTCGGAAGAAACAATTACGCGAGAGATGGTCATCTTGGTCACCATAGCTGAATGGTGAAGCGTCTGCCAAGAAGGGGAAGACTGTGGGTTCGATCCCCACTGACGACAAAATGTTCTTTATGATTTTTTTGATCGGAAGTTCAATTCCTGTCACGCATTGTAGTGGAATCCGATAAAAATGTTACATCATGCTTGAACGAATGGGATATATCACTAATGAAATCGGGGCCATTCGGGATCACGAATACAAAATGAAAACGGATTTTCGGATGTTAGATGTTTCCACTTACAAAGTGCTCAGATTACTCATTTTCAAGGTCCATGTGTATATCCTTATTATTGTTCATTTTTCCAAACTTTGGAGGTTATTTCATGTTCTCAACGAATTCGCGGTTATCACACGACTATAGAAACTTCACGCGCCAAATAGATGTAATACTTGATGTAAATCCAGTTATCACTGTCATTGTTTAAAGAGATAAATAAAAGCATTATATTTCAATCATAACTAATACTTTGAATCAGCTTGCTTCTGTAGATTAATTTAATTACTAGAGTACAGCAGTATGATCAAAGTCCAATTACGATTGGTCACACAATTTTAATGGATTAACACGTTACTGTCTAGCATAAAGATTAATTCAGTAACGATTTATCTTACGGACTATTACGATGGAAAAAAATGATATATCAATGAGAAAGCCAGTTTTACTTCGTAAGCGTTACAATGCAGTCCAATATCACTAAGGTCCACGTAGCTTCGCTCTATATGCACGTTTTCGTCATTTACTGCTTGTTGTACGCATTGCGTATGAATAAACGAAGTTCTGTCCACGGAGTGGCAACGAGGCATTTGCGTAGTTGCAAGCAACTGTCACGCAGCCTGAGGGGTAACATATCACTACTCGTATTTGAAGACGCGTACACGTATGTAAGTTTCTTTTTAAAATGACAGCCTCGACAGCGAATTTTGTTCATATTATTGAACACTATCCTTGTTTTTTTTTATAGACAACCTCACGCCACGGCACATAGCCTATGGCGCTTCATAAGCACTGCGCGAGGATAAATGTCTGTTCCAACCATCGGGGAGCAAAGTTCCCGGTAGCTCATTCCACAATGCCGAGGTTCTCCGAAAGAACGACTTTTGGAAGAGGATCATTCGAGGTGTTGTAAGCTCGACCTACTGAGAAGGCACCTGTTGAGCTCCTCTAGTATTTGCTGCGCTGGCGACTTTTGGAGTTATAATTCGAAACATCTCGGTCAAACATCTGCCATGATAATATCTATAGAATATGGACAGATCAGCCATCTTTTTTCGCTGTTCCATACTGTGGAGGTCATTTGTGACATCAGATGATTCAAATATTGCGTTTCTCTCCATCTCGACGGCTGCCAAGCCAGCACGCGACTTGAAATTTGTGAAACTGTGTGTTATTTACACAACCTTTTTATCTGCATGACGGAAGATTTTCACCAAGTGACAGCATCTACAAACTACTATTAATTTTTAACAATTTTCGAAAGCCGCGTCGCCTTTATACTCTTATAACGAGACGCAAAAGCCCTTTAATGATTATTTTCATGGAGGGACTCAAATCTGGGGGTCAAAAAACATGTTCTTCAAACTGGACAGAAACTCGCTTCCAGGGTAATTCGGGGGTGTTGATCACAAATCCTGCCTCCGTCTTTGGATCGAACCTTAGGGGAGCCCCGGATGTCATGTTCATGTTTTCTTCCTCCAAATAGCATCCCACGACTCGTTACGCTTTTTAATGGACGGATTCGTATTCAGCGAGCGCCCCCAAATTACAAGATGAAAAACGACGAAAAGTTTCACGCGGAACCCGATACTTTTGTCTCAGGAAACAAATTATTCGCGAGGGAGGAGGGGGGGGGGGGTGAAAAAATCTGCAAACAGTACAAGAACTGGTTTTCTATGTAATTCGTGGATGCTGATAATGCACCGTTTCTAGGCCAGACCTGTTTCTTGAACTGATAATATTGTGTGGTACGTACAGCATCAACAAACTTTACGCTATTCATCATAAATTAAAGATTGGATTTTCTCTATGTATAACTTTACAAGTTGCTCACCATCTGACCACTAAAAACATTAAGTTCATGTGGCGGCGCCACAGCAGATAATCCAATATACTGTCTTATCGTGAACAATTTTGGGCTCGTTACATGAATATTATGTCACGATAATCTACAATTTAAATCATTAGTTTCCATCAGCGTTGTTCTGAACACTCAATTTTTAGTAATAGATTCCTAGGAAAAATAGTAATAGAATCTAAGAAAAAGGAAATAGATTTGTAAATAGTCGGCATTTCCTTTTGATCAACAGATGGCGTTGTAGATAAATAACAGTTTTTAGGTAAAACTCGAGCCATCTCTTGTGAGATAGTACAATGTACAGTATGACAGTAAACAGTTTTGGTATGATTCTGTTCATTTTGTATTACTGGTATTTATAGAGTTTTAAGATTTTTTTTTCAGTTTTCTATGAACCGATCCATTTAAAATGAATGGAATTTTTATATAGACATGTTTTATTAATCTTTATTGCAGTTTTATATGCGTGTGAAATCTAGAAATCAAGTTATATGGTCAAATTTTGAAGTTTTAAGAGGATTAATCTACAATACAGGACATAAAAACAAACTAAACATTCAGAACTAATTCCGATACATTGTGTGTTGTTACGTTGTTACACTCATTTTTAAAATTTCAATAAACATGATACAGATATAACGTGAGAGCGGGTTAATACTGCATTCCACTTCTCCATAATTTAGTTTAAAATCGATTGTAAGATTTGTAGCAAGAGCAAGAAAGCGAGCTCAATAAAAAGTAATAGATTCTTAATCGATGGTAATAGAATAATAAATTCTCTCAAAAAATAATAGATCTAGTACATAAGTAATAGCTGGAACAACAGTGGTTTCCATGAACTTGTGTTTTCTGATGTCTGTACTGTAAGAAAAAAATAATATGAAACACAAAAGTATTTTTGGGATGTTTCGTAATACACCGACAAACGTCTATAATTTATATTACAATTTTTTCACTCCTGTTCCAAGTGATTGTGCTGAGTAACACCAACCATTTCAGTTCGTTCGAACTTGAAAAAGCTATTGGAGTGAGGCGAGAAGAACGTTAAAATAGAATTAATCGACTGTTAATTATAGATTATCTATTATTTACTGTAGTAGACCGTTACAACTCGACCAATACCTAAACCTTGCTGATCTATCACATTTTCAAATTAATTGATAAAATTTACACTAAATCTGTGCCTGACAATGCATATATATATATATATATATATATATATATATATATATATATTATAAAAATTTGTTTTGTTGTTTCCAGGTTCAAATTTTAATAATCCTTGAATGAAAATATAAAACTATAAAAATTCCTACCGGGAGGTCCGATGACAATAGAATAAATTAAAATCTTTTTGGAAATATGTATTCCAATCATGTTGTTAGGGCCTAAATTTGTATTTGATATCTGTCGGGCTATCTGTAATTAAGAGGTGTAAGCTCTGCGGAAATATGTAATCATGTAAATAATAATAATTGAAAGGTACTCGACACATAATCATAACAAATGTTTGTTAGGACGTATCAATGTTTTGAAATCTTTCAACGCAGTGTTCACCGACATCAAGTCTCATTAATTTGAGAAATTGGTCTAGAAAAAAAATTAAAAAAATAAATTTGTATTCGTTTATCGTAAAAAATGCATTAGAGATTCTTGTTATCAATTCATATAAATATTTCGTTTATATTTATTTGTAGAATTTGAGTTAGTTAGGAATATAACCCACGCAATTTTACAATAAGATTTGAAACAATGTTATTTAGTCGTATTTATGAAAATATTTTAAGTAAAATTTACTCTAACATGTCGTTCCATTTCTGTAAAAAAAATCTTTGCTCTATATAGTTTTACGTACAGTCTTAAAATAGAAATATCAAAGCAAAACCATCTTTGTTAGTATTTCTTTGGATATTCCCTCAAACAATAATATCTTGGTTTGTTTACAAAAGTGGCGTTTATACCGCGTACGTTACCTTGGATGCCACAAATATAGGACACGGACACCCGGTGACGTTTGCCATTTACTTTATTTCTCTCAGTTTCTCATGGAAAACATAGAGCTGAAAGCGCAAAACATGATCGCGTATTTTTCGCTCGGAAATGTCTGCTTTTCACCTTTTCTCTTTTTCTACAGCGATTCTAGCATGTCTATAACAATTAATTTAAATAAATTGCTTCAAATAATTGATCTATTTAAAGTCAAAGTTTTTTATGGCTCCCACGTCATGATATCAGTTTAGAAACAAATATTTAAACCGGATTTATGTAACTGTTTATCTCGAGATCAAAGCTCAATATTTCTGGTTTTCGAAATATGATATTATATAATTCCCAATATTTTGAACATACTCCAAGTGGATCAGCAGTTCTAAACACCTTACAAAATGTTTAATGAGCTGAAACTGCTATAATACAGACTTGATCTAATTAAACCCTTTAATTAGTTCCGTTATTATTTATGATCCTTATTCAGCTGATAAGCAATAATCTGTGGTAAAATTTGCTTATCTTTATAAAATATACTATTCCAGACGACTAAGCAGCATAGTTTAAAAATAAAATGTCCTTTTCTATCCCCAAAAATTAAAACTTTATTCCCACAATCCCCCTCCCCATTTTTTTTATTCCCAACATTATTAGAAACATCTGCATTGTCTACAAATGTTAAACAACAAAATATATTATGAGATTTTGCAACATTTACCAACATATTCCTTTTCTAATTTTGACATGTAGTAAGTAACAAATTTCAGAGCTGATTGCAGATTTAAAAAATACTACACACAAGAAGAAATTCTCAATTGAAAAATTGCGATATTCTTGTGAAGATATACTCACGACAAGAACATCTGATCTCACTCTAAGACCATTTACTAAATTTACTTGATAATAAAATTAATACCAATTTAAACCAAGAAATGCATATTTTCAAATTCAATATTCATTCTAAATAAATATACTCTGAAGAATATAATTTCCTCCACAAATGAGATTTTCTAACAAGTATTCCATATTTTTTTGTGAGGTTGTCATCTTGCGATTCGCTCCAAGTAATTCATTTACTTTTTCTCATCGCCATCTTCGTCAACGGCATTTCAGCGGTTCGCGTGTGTATGTTTTTGCGCCCGTTATTTTCCATTGGATTTAATGTTTATCAACCCCCTCTCAAGATTAATGAATGTTAAAAAGTTGAGGTTGTAAAGATCTCATACAGGTTTGAAGGTTTTGATGTGATATGTGTGATATCTAAGTTGTGAATGGTGGACGTATATCTTTTTGGCTTAACAGAAGGTACATCTTTTTTATACCTTGTTTACCTGTACAATACCTTTACAATTTTAATTAGAAAAATATTATATGACACAGATAAAGGTAAGTAAGAAGCCACATTGGTACCGTTTTAACACTTTTTTTGTTCTAACTTAAGGTTAAGCAACCAACAGTAGCTTTCATAACAGCTCATCAAAATTATCATATGTTTATACTAATAATAAATTATATAATGAAGTCAAACTATTTGCGCCAAGATTATGGAATAATCCAGTCAACAAAATAGTATTCTTATAAGTTAGATTTTCTCTGTTTTGTGCCAAGATTATGATATGCTCACTTCCAAGCCTTTCACGGGTTTGAATTGAATATAGTTACTTAAAATTTACTCTATATCATCAAAAATACAGTATTCTCAATTTAAGATTATTATAGCTTTGCGCATATAGGAAGATATGGTATATATACTTGAATGAAAACACATATTCTTGGTCTGAGAAATTATTTTTATGTGTGTAGTATTAGAAGTTTTTCAGAATATTATTTAATCACGGATAATACGGAATTGATTTTGTATATATAAAATAGTATTTTTTATTGCAAAATAGCCAATTGGGCAAAATCTTCATTTTTCTTCCATTCGTGTTGTATTGCAGAAATCGCTGACGAATTAAATTGTTGAACGAGATATTGAATATAGTTTATTTAATATTATTCCAATATTGTTAACAGTTTAGCTAACAATAAATAACCTGAAAAAAGCGTTTCTAATGGCATATTCGCCTTGCATTGTTTTTAGGATTATATGATGTTTTGACATCTGAACTGCAAGGTCGTTAATTCGTTGATAAGCTATCGTTAACCTAGATGCTAATATTACTGCAAAAGATAAAAATTATAACTTGTCCCCTCAGCTCTGATAACGTAACACAATTTATCTACTTCAATTCGTTCAGACTGTGCGATCTATTTTTTAATTGATGTATATAGACATATTCATGGGGAAATAGACCAGTCGACAAGAAGTAAAAGTAGGCGAAACATGTTGCAAGTCTGAATTGATATAAAATTTCCATTTAGCTTTTTGCCTATGGGCTTCCAATAGGTGTTGTTGGATATTTGTCTCAGGGAGGTATCCTTATTCTAAGTAGTGTATTTATCATCAACTCCAGCGTTACTAAGAGCTCTGTCCTTTTTGCTGTACATCAACGAACTGTTGCAAAATGTTGAAAACAACATCCGATCCAATCTACAGCTTCGCGGATGAGACCACCCTTATTTCCTGCATGGAACCAGACAAATCACTTTCATCTCCAGATACCTTCCATCGACGGGATGTTTAATCCAGTTCAACGAAGACATCGGAAAAAAAGTCGAATAGGAAACAGGGACTTCAGAAGACTCGAATCATCTTGGTCAAGCTTCTGGAGATGAACATAAATAGTAACATGTCCTAGAAAGGTCGTGTTGCCGGCCTTGCTAGATTGATATCCCAGAAGCCGCCCAATAAAATTGTATTCAGTGGAACAACTAATCCTACTCTACAACGCTCAAATCAAACCACCTTTGGGATCAACACAATCCAGAAAAGAACATGCCTAGGTGATGCACCTGACCTTGCAAAGGACCTCCAGTCTGATTGGTCCCTGTTTTCTAGCTTCTAACATAGTAAATCGATCATTAGTACAGAAAGGACTATAGACGTCCATCGGATGGATCATCACCAGGCTCGAACGATCCTTTGCCAAGTCATTATTTTGGAGACCCTCAGCGTTGTAGAATGGACTACCGGGGAGTTTGTTCCTAGATGGTTAAAAAGTGCAGAGTTTTCAAGCCAATATCAATGAGGACCAGCCACGTTCTGATCAATAATGCCTGTTCAAACAATCACTTGTTCCGGCCTTTGAGTGTTAACTACGTCCATTCATCGTGCACAAATTGCCTCAACAATGCTCAAGATAACAGTATCGTATTTTTTTCAATCATCTGTCTGAACCATGCAAGCAGACTAGTCTATGAACTCAAAAACTGAAATCTCACTTCTGAGAATTAAATTGAAATGTAGATACATAAATGTGACCGAATCCCCGTGAAGCAATAACATAAATTGCTATAATTACAATATGATATGATATTTATTATATCCATACTGACATGCAAAACAAATATGCGGATGCACGGAAAAATATTGAATGTGTTTATTTTTAAATAATTATAGAGTGTAAATCTGAGTAGCTCCCATGATAAAATCGTCAACACATTTTATCCGTAATGTAAGTTCACAACAAAAACTAGTCTGTGTGTAATTGTATGTTTCCGTATGCATATTTTACCAAATGAGCATCTACTTAATTTCAATTTCTAGCCTGCTTCATAAAAAATAAGCATTGATTAATACGTCGAGAATTTCGAAAATCTAAACTTTGAAAAAAATAAAGTAGCTTTCATCGATATGTTTCTCTGATGTTCAACAGCAACACGAAGAACTAACTATATCACTCATTTCTGTCGGTCTGTCTGTTTGTCGGTTGTTTCATTGGTCACCGTGTAACTCGAAAAGAACCATTCTGATATTGATTGAATTTCAACATTAGGATAATACTATGGCAATGACGAAAATTAGTCATTATTTGAAATAACAAAAATAGAAGTGTTAAATTCCCGATATTTTATTAATGTATTTCAAAAGAACAGCTTCGACCATATTAACGAATTTTTTTCCTGATTGAAAATGCTTTTCTGCCAATTGGCTACGGAAGTGAGAAGGTACAGAAAGATCAATTTAAAGTAAATTATATAACAATATACCAAGATACTACGCCTAACTCAATCATGACATCACGAACCATGATAAACAAGGAAAGTAAAAGGCGGAAAAACTCATTTCATTAACGCTTTACATTCAGTCTAATATAGATTAATTTTATGTTTGTTTACCTGGCAAAACAAATGAACGTAACTATGCTACCAGATTTACTTCACCGGCTGCTGCTTTAAATGTAAATTTGGATTCATGGAAATTTGGAGGTCTAACTTGTTTTCGCTTTTCAACCAAGCGGCGATGGTAGCACTGTTTCGGAAAATGTTCAATAGGTCTAATTACAATCGGTAGCAATATGTTTTCAAGTTGAATGTGGTTTAGGATTGGGCATTTTCAATAAAAATTTACAGAAAAATAATTCAGAAGAAAAATACTGGGCGTTAATTAAAACCACATAGGGATGACTGAATAGCTTTACAAACGTTTTGGATGCCTCAGAAGCCATTATCAAAGTGAAAAATATTAAAAATAAAATTTGAAATTTTAATGACATTTCTTGACTGCTTCCCAGGAAATATGTTTGCTTTTGAACGATACATTAGTATCAACTGTTATTAAAAACTAGAATACAAATAACACATAATGCAGCGCCACAACATAAACATAACACCCAACCTAACATGAGATACGTCAACGTTTAGCTTGAAGATCGAAACGTTGTGAACCGCAAACACGATGTTGAGAATGGAAATCAGAAACAGTGTTATTGTTGTTGACGTCCCCACATTTGGGAACCTGGACAAAAACATATGATCCATCTGTAGGTTCAGAGAACATTGATTAGGTATTTTCCTGAAGCATACCCAAGCAAGCTGAGTCATAGTCAACTGAAGAATTTAAAATACCAGCAACATTCAACTTTATGAAGGCCTTATTAATTTGGCTTGTAAAAAACTACCAAAAAGTATCGTTACTGTCAAACATTATTAACATATTCGAACAATCGGCTGGAAGACCAGAGGTTACGTTGTGTTGATATATGTAATATTGACATCAAGATAGATGCAATATAGGTCGATTATCGATAAAAAGTATATAATGGATAGCCACCATCGTACGTCGCTAAGTACGTGTTCTTTTTAGCATAACAAAGCTCTTTGTCCTTTCGACAAAGCCGGGCTCCAATTTTTGAATACGATGTCTACTGCCTGGCAGTTTCTATAACTTTGAAACCCAAAATGTCAAAATGAAACAAGTTATTTATATTTTTCATTTCTATTATTCTTATATTTAACTACAACGTCCACAGCCTAACTGTCAATCTCTATAACCTCGAAAACAAAAGATGTCAAAATGAATCAAGCAAGAGCACGGCTTTGAAGAGTTTCAGTTTTTTCATGGTCAAATATTCAGAAAATATATATTTATGAAGAAACAACTTACATGAAATCTTCTATGTCACCGGTCGCCACGAATTGACAAGTATTATAACATCCATTGGCATAGTAACTGTAGCACTTTCCATAGTCGTAATCCAATGGAGTAGTCTGACAAGGAACCCCCAACTTGGCTAATAGACTGTTGGGCCTAACCTTCCGCGCTTTCACAATATCGCAAGAACTATTCAGGTCATTAGAATTCATTTCGTTTATAGTTCTATACTCATCCTTATATGAGTTAGTTTTTTCAGTATCCTGAGTAGAATTTGTTGGAAGTACACCACAACATGGAGAACAATTCACATCACCTTGGTGAGGCATAGTAGTTTCTATATTTGGGGATATATTCGTTGAGTTCACATCACCAAAAATATTGTAGCTCTGTCTATTCTGATAAGGGGCTGTATTTATTTCCATTTCAAGAGGCAAATTCATAAGATTTCCGCTCCCGTAACGCATGTTTAGTCTAGGGTGAGTTTTTACTAAAGAACTATAAAAAATGTCAAATAAATCCGTCTATCACACATCATCAGCAATCAGATTTTTTTTAAAAATGTTCAATCTAAAAAATGCACATCCTTTGAACTAATTATGCTAGGTATTCTGTTCTTCTGCTCTGGAGAATCTGGAGATAAAAAAAAACCAACCCGCACTGGTGAGTAACAGTGTGAAAATTCGTAAATTTTGATAGAATCCATAATTTCCGTGCTCCCTTCTCCTCCCTTTTGTGGTTCTTGGCGGTACCCATCCTATTATACAATATCCTAGCTGTTAGAACCAGTTTAATCGGTAAAGACTCAAATAAATAGAGCTACTCAGTGTAATAGTTAATCTGTAAGAATTCTAAAATCATGTTTTTCGTATACACGGTACCGATTTCCATGTTGTCCTGGAAACGATGTCAATGATTCTACAAACTTCGGAACCCCCTTCAGACGCACCCCCCCCCCAACCCCTTCAGGCGCAAACATGCAGTCAGATATGATAATTCAGAAACAGCACGCGTATATATAACAAAATGTATTTACAAATTATTCCTTATGTATGAACAATGCATGCGATAAGCATTATCAATCCTTCGGTTTTACGTCACTTTTTATTTTTCCACTTCAAAACTCACCCCGAGACTATAACCGCACATATCACAAACGTATATCAAACATGTTCTGTAAGAACACTGCACAAACTATAGTGACTATATCCAGTATTTTGAACCTGACATGGTCTGAATTGCCGACTACCGTTTACCTTATCTAATCTATGGAAACATTTTAGTATATGTACTCTCGAATTTCATCAATCATTGTTTCGTTACATTTAACCTGATCTTTTTCTCGGAACCGTGGAATCGTTACATAATTTTCGCAGTTTGAATCCTTAGTTAACGTACAATTGCAGTTTTCCAATATTACACTAAATGCCGTTCTAGCGAAACATTTGCGGCGATAAAATACAGGTAATTCTTACGAGTTTGTTCACTTATAAAATTCAAAAGGAATTTTTTCATTTGTTTTAAAAACCATGTCCTCAAAATGTCCTCCAAATAGACGACGACGCTCCTCCAAACGACATCTCAAATATCCAATCTCTCGTCTGCGAAACATTCTGAAATCGTGAAATCGCTACAATTTCTTGACGAATGTTTAGCTTTCATTCGTGGATGGGGTTTGATTTATTATTAACGAAGACTTTACTTTCGAGATATTTCCGTCAAAATAAATCGTAATTGAACACGGCAAGACTACGTGATGGCCACTGAATGTCAACCCCATATCACTATTCCCGGGTCGTCGCGACTTCCACGCCAACGTTTTCTTTTTATAGATAACCTCTCGCAAAAGCACTATGCCTAAACGCTCCAGAAGCACTGCGAGAGGATAGATTCTATTCCTTAAAACCATGTAGATTGTAACGTTCGAAGAACAAACTCCCCGGCAGCTCATTCCAAAACGCTAAAGTTCTCCAAAAGGACGACCGTTGGCCCCTCTTATGTTTGCTGTAGTGGCAACTCTTGGTGTTTTTATGCGAGACAGCTCGGTCAAAAATTTATGATAGTATCTGTGAAATTTCGGTGTCGGTTGTTATAAAAAAAAATATGAAACGAACGCGCTGATATTAGGGAAGTGTTTTGTAAAATTCTTAATCGTGTTTTTACAGAACAAGATTTAAAACGCAAGTCAAACATGTTTAAACGTCTATTGTAAACTACTTCAACAATCCCTCCTCTCCTCACGTGATCTATCATGATGTAATCCAAAGACCCCCGTCCGTGAATAATGATCGACCCCGTAGGGGTATCCTTCGATAAATACCATATTGCTTCTGTACTTTATTTAACTTTCCAGACATAAGAGAATTAAGTATTTTTAATGCCAACATTTTCGAATTTGAGAATCGTTTTTCGGATGTTTCGTGACGTCCACCTCAAGAGAATCCGGGTCAATCATTCCCGTCTGTCTGTCTGTGGATCAGTTGGGGCTAGGGTTTCCAATCCGAAAAGCCGGGGATTAAAATATCGGAATCCCGAAAATCACGAAATGTTTAAATGCCCAAATTTGTATGATCTTATGATAGATATAGTTTTCTTGATTATCTTTTCGACTAGTTTTTGTATCCCCAGGTTGTTTACGTATTTGTTACCGGATAAATGGTGATTCATCGAATAACCAGTTGAGTCGGCATTCCATTTTCACAACGAATTTTGTTTTTGTTATGCACAGTTTTCAACTTGAAGGCAGTAAAATTAGAAGTGCACCGTCTTTGGATCTTATTGATTGATTTATTTAATGACAGTCTCAGAATTTTTCTTCGACGGTCATATTTGCGACAAATCATACATCGCGCCTTGGTGATAAAGCTTTCAACATTTTAGTATTTTTGAGATCCTATTTTCTTTATAGTAAACAAAACGTAAATGTTTGAAAATTAAGCCTTATTTTTGTATTAGCCTAGTTTTTGTTTTCGATTTAACTTGAAACAGTATTTTATTTTCCTTGCCAATGAATAATAAATATAATTTGTATGTTACTCATTTTTTTAAATAAAACATTCAAATCTAATACTCTGGGGATCCCGGGATCTCGAAACTGGACCTCGATCCCGAAAATTGGAAACCCATTGAACAACGTTACACGCACCGCATTTCCTCCAGAATCACCTGGTGCAGGCCGCATCGACTTACAACGTTTCGCAATGTTTCGCAACAGTTTACAGAGAGAATTATTATAAATAATGGACAATGAAAAGGAGAAAGAGGAAAATAAGTCGATTGCTGATGACTTCGAGTGCTGGTCGAAACTCGACCCTCAATCTCATGAAGAAGAACCACAATCGGGATATTGTAAACTAAATGGGGACTGAAACTTTGTAACCTTGACGGAGGGAAATCATGATATACGATAAGGCAGCTGGGAATCAGTGACATATATTCGAATGCTTTTTCCTTTCTTGTCTGAAATTATAAAAAATGAGGTCGAGTATATTGATTGGAGCCTTTTGACGTAATTTATCCAGACAGATCGTTTCCTGGAATCAGAAATCAGAATTTAACAAAGCCCAGGCTGTCCTACATCCTCAAACTGACGCTTGATTGAATGCGATAACTCTTTAATAATATTTAGTAGTACTGAAGTCTCGGACGTTGATTATCTGTTGAAGTGGACTTTAGGCAGTTATGTTGAGCAGAAAATTTTTAGAATTTGCGCAATTTTTGCGGTATTAATTTATTCGGGTTATTCGTTTTAACCTTACCACGGTTCAAGGTGCATTTTATCTAAAGACAGTCTCAAATACAATTTTTGACGTCTTCATTCTTTAGAACCTACAGATCAACAGATATACAAACAAACCAACCAACAGAAAGACGGACAGAAAACCATAAATGCGTACATACATACAGATTGACAGAAAGGTCGCCAGACAGAGATATGAATGAGTCACACTTACTATGCGTGCAAATATATATAGATCTCAATTGATTTTCACTGAAGGAATATTATTATTGTTATTGAGTGCATCAAAAGAAAATTCTTCGATATATTTTTAAACTGGTACCACGAGCCAAGTTAAATGAATATGTTTCGTGTGTTGATAGCAAATTTCTTTACAGGATCAAATGCAGAGCTTCAGTCGAATCTCCGTTACTTTCCAAATATAACCCAAGTTCGAAAACTTTCACTGCGTTCTTATTGCTAAATATCGCTCGAGGCTGCACATGTGTTACTGACGCATGATAAATTGGAGGATACACTACGCCAGACAATTAATTTGAATTAAATTGGATAAAAATGGTTGTCTTTTCAAATTAACGATTCTTGAAATGGAATCTTAATATAATTAACATTATATCAAGTATTATAAATTATCCATTAATTAATAAATATACATAATATTTAAAAATCGGATTCATGCAATCAGTAATAAATTAAAATGAATAGAAAGTATCACTTACTCAGCAAGTATATTCTACGCCTAGAAAATTGCCCATTTAAAAAGGTGAGCCTATTCTTTTCAAGTACAGCAGGCGGTTCCTCACAAACAGACACCTGTTCGAACAATCGTAGTAGGCGGGAAGCAATTGCGACAATGATTTACTTATTAATCCGCAAGACGGAACTAAAAAATATAGTCATTCTAGATGGAGTGAGCGCGGTGCCTGCTTAGCTCAGTTGGATAGAGCGTTTGACTAGCCTACCGCACTTCCATCCATATAGGATCCGGTTAGTTCAAGAGCTAAACGAAGTCTACTTTGATCGTCGCTAGCAATTTGGCAAAACTATGAGTAAGAGAGTGATTACTTATGGTAATTTCTTGTGGGTACTTTTTTCCTCTCTGGAAATTTAACAGGCGATACGTATCTGGATTGACTCAAATACATCATCGATCCAACTCTAACTAATGTCACAGAGAACGACTTTGCATCCACAGAAGTGGAATTGATATTTCGACAAGACGGAGCTCTTCCACATTACTTGGGAAATGTAGGAAATTAACTGAATAACACGCTTCCAGGTCGCTGGATAGAACGATTAAGTGCAATTGAGTGGCCTTCTCGACATAGAAGTTCTACAACACTCTACCTAATAACACTGCAAGACCTGTGTTAACGAATATTCAACGTATGACGTGAAGTAACACCGTAAATCATCCAGAATGTTCAAAAATAGTTTTAGGACACTTTTATCACTGCACGGAGGTTTGCGGACATCAGTTCCAGCATTTACTTAACTAATACGGTAATTTTTCAAGCATTACTTTGATTTTTGCATTTTTCTGAAAACATATTGCTGACATTTGAAGGCTCCATTTTTTAAACGATCGAGCAATTTTCAAAAATAAAGTGACTATTGTATAGGGAATTAACATCCATTGTCCGCAAGAAATCACTTTACCTCTATTCTTATTTGAAAAAGTTTTTGGGATAATACCCCTTCAAAAGGTCCAAAGTTGTCTCATTGGAAAACAAACTTGACGTGGTCCTGGATTTTTCTAAAACGTGTTTTCCTAACAGTTATGCCATGTGATTCCTTTTAGATCGGACCACCCTCTATATCGTATTTGACAGAGTGTTTCCGAAATATTTAATTATTCCAATAATTGTTCACTCTCAAAGGGCCCAATGGTTCATAATTCTTCAGTATTGGCACTATTTTAAGATATTTCATCTCCTGTTTTTTTATTTAACTTGCATGAAGCTTGTAGGACGTTAACTAGCATTTTTATCAAGTGCAATGTTATGTATTTGATATTACGTCTGTTAAATGTCCTTATTGAACTTTCAAGCAGTACTGCAACCACTTCCAAATATTTTGAAACACTGGTCCCAGAAATTCTTGGCTAACATTCTGTATTTCAATACTCATCTCTGAGCGTCGCGCACTAACACCTAATTGCTCTCTAGCGTTAGACCGCCAAGCTATACTGACAAGTCTAGGCTAAAGACCAAACATGCATGTCTATAGCAGGTCTGATGCATAGTGGAGAGCCAACACTCAATTCCGTATTTCTCCTGAAATATTCAGCTTAAGATATTGTAGTGTTTGTGGACGCCTTGCGTAGAATTTCTGCATCAGATAACCCCACAAGAAAAAATCAAGAGCCATCCAGTCAGAGGAATTTGATGGTCAAGCTATGTCACCGAACCTCGACATCATGTGACCAGGAATCATATTCTGCAACACCATCCGGAATTACAGCGATGTACGCGCGTGACACCATCTTGCTGAAACCATAGCTGACTGATAATATGTACATGACTATAACGCTCAGAATTAACGGTAATTCGTACATAATTTTCTTTGAAAAAAAAAGATTCCCACGTTTTCAAACGCGGAAACACCGTACCAAGCATTGACTCCAAGATATTGCAATGGTCTAACGTGAAGCTGTTGAGGATTTTCGGCTGCCTAATAACTGAGATGCAAAATACGTATGTGGTCATGTGCAGCTTGTATGCTGCCGATAACATCATCTCATTGTATCCTCGTAATACGAATGCAAAATAGCA
The DNA here is from genome assembly GCA_949316355.1 of Bruchidius siliquastri. Lineage (NCBI taxonomy): Eukaryota > Metazoa > Arthropoda > Insecta > Coleoptera > Chrysomelidae > Bruchidius > Bruchidius siliquastri. The sequence continues at coordinate 5,730,965 of OX438537.1, read as the reverse complement.
GCAATCACTGTAGGCTGTTATGCACACATGACTGCCTTGTGGTATTTACGATATGATATACAAGAGACAAACACAAAAAAGGATAAACACATGTAGATTACGCTACTACTCTCACACTGATCGGAAAGTGATAAATTCCGTGTTGTCTGTGCTTTTCAATCTACATTCATGTACGCAGTAACTTGTATCTCTCTATTTGAATAAATTCTGATTATATTTTTAGTTATAATGCTCGAACCGCTTATGAATCCTTTATCTGAGCGAGCTTCTCTAAAAATTTTTGTTGAACAATGCTTATCAAGCAACTAATTAACACCGCTGCGCCGCAGGCATTTCGTAACATTGATGATAATTATTAGAACTACCGGTATCATTTGTGCATGGTGAACGTATATAGTTTCCAAGGCGAAATTCACTACTTTTATATACATTATATACATTCGCAATCGAAAATGTCTGTCTTCAAATACTGTATGACATTATTTCCATAGCATATTATGAGGGCGAGTGGTTGTATTCATAGAGAACATTAACAATAATTTTCACAACAATATAAAAGTAGAAACCTTTAAATAAAGAGTATAATATGAGTTCCAGCTAACTTTGTAGATTATTTGTGAGTATACTGATCTACAAGAATCAATCAGAATTTCAAAACATCCAAAAAATATATCACACTTGTGCTAAGACCTGCTACAGACGTGTATGTTTCGTCTTTAGCCTAGACTCGTCCGTATAGCCAGGCGGTCTAATTGTAGAGAGCAATTGGGTGGTATATACGTAACCCAGTCAAGGGTGTGATCGCAACATCAACATAGCTTCGGCTGTCCGATTGTTAGGGCCTAGACTTAATAAGTTGGTTGGGCAGCGCCACCGTGAGCGACGCTTGGAGATGAACATATTACACTTGTCCACAAAGACAAACTGTTTATTTGTGTTAAATGTGCTATGATTTTGAAGCGTGCGTCAAAAATTTGTGAAAATTGTTAACACAATCTTAGACTTTTTTACCCCTTGCAGCTTTTTGTTTATTTTAAGGTATAATTTAGATATACTGGAAAATTAAATCTGTTACAAGTTGCTACTTATTTTGCATGAAATGTTGTTTTGTCTTACGAGTAATTTTTTACGCGTTTGTGTCAAAAAGGTGGTAATGGATTAACTTTGATGTTTTCAATTTTTTCATATAAAACTATCGTAAAAACTATTTTTTATGTCCTATTTCAGGACCCATTCAGATATATGGAAATGTTCTCAATTAAAACCTCGCCCACATTCAACTGAAAAAATATTAGGCTAATTTGGCAAGTAGTTCCAAAAGTTGGAGTATTTAATAAAGATTCTAAAATAGTATGGCATTTGCTTGATTATATCTTTAATTTGAAAAAAAAATTCGTCATATAGTCTGTTTCATCAATTTTTGGTTTACTTAGCTTAAATGATTCTTGTGTACCCAAGACCATAATTGTAGGATTCTCGAACTTCCAGAGGTATTGACTAGTGAAGTTATTTCGATTTTTTACAACACCTTTTGCCTAATTTATTGAGAAAAGTGCCACTCAGTATTCATAGAGGGATGCGGTTCCATCAAGACGGCTGTCCAGCGCACTATCTTCGCTCAGTTAAGAACCTCGATGAGAAATACCCACGAATATGGAAAGGGCACTCTTGAACGACCTCGTGGCCCGGTCGTTCACCTGATTTGAGTCCATTGGATTTTTTTTACTGGAGAACAGTGCAGGAAAAAGTGTATTTGAAGCTAATAGAAAATTTAGATGAGCTACGTCAAACAATAACGAAGGAAACAGTTGGAGTTGTCAATAATAGAAGATTTGCCCGTCTGATAACCCGATCTTTGTTTAGACGATGTCGAGCTTGTGTTGCAGCTAGAGGACGACAATTCAAATATCTTTTGTAAATTTTACATCTGAATAACCGAACGGTCAGAGCATTTGCTGTAAATTTAATAAATGTTTCTAATTATTATAACTTTCAAGTAATCACTATTATGATCCATGCTACCCTTAGATTTTCTGAAAATATGGAGTCTGTCTCTCTCACACTTCCAGAATCCTACAATAGATTCGGCAAACAGCGCAATTTTCTTCCAAACTGGAGCAGTTGGCTTTGAATTTTAGGCAACAGTTCACAGAAGCATTGTCCAGGATTACATAATAAAAATAAAATTGATAAAATGTCACGATTTATAGCAACAGTTAAGAGACCATCACAGAGCGTAGATTTCTAAAAAAATGCTTATAATTTTATATCCACATGATTTAGATTTTTTAAATATTTTTATTAAGTCATGGTCAATCGCCTGATTCCGGCTTGACTTCGACTTCTGGGACACCCTGTATATGCACGAGGGCGCAAATTACGGAACTTGCCCTGTGCGCCACAGTCCCTAGCTACGACACCAAAGGGCGCAACATTTTTATAGAGCTTAGGCAGTTATATGGGTTGATATGCCACTGCTCGTTGGATGCCATTTGCCATTTAGAGTAGGGAATGCACCAAATAGCTCCTCCGGGTACAATTTTTAGCTCAAATCCGGAATTCTAACCCGAATTCTTGATTAGCGCCATAGAAATACCCAGGCAGCAAATGCTTGTCCAGTTTGAACAAAAGTTTTTTATGCGCCCACCAGATTCAAACCTCAACTAATGAGCTTGTGGATATACAATCCATAAACACATTAGTATATTTTGAACCATAGACTGAAAATATTGCGACTTGATATTGAGATACGTAGCTGCTATGATATGTAGTTGATATATCAGAAATGTGTATGTCTCGTTTAACTTGTATGACTGGCAGCTTTGGGTTCTTATCTATCTTAACTATGCGCGCAAGCTTGACTCCTTAGGTTTTTAAGGGCGGGAATTGATCTCCAAATCGGCGCAAATTTTGGAGTTTGCTCTGGGCGCCACAGTTCCCAGCTGTGATATTGGCAAATACATTGCAGGATTATTTATATGAGGGCAGTGAAATCAAGGCTAAAACTAATTATAGAATAAGTTGATGAAAAACTCCTAATATTATAACAGCACTTCATTATAAAAATTTTGTTTGCTTATTAGTTGCAACATAAAAAGAGATTGAAATTTTGAAACAATTTTCTAATGCACATTCAATTGTAAATGAACACCTTGCACTACGATTAATAATTATGAGCTATTATATCCTTTAACAGACAAATGAAATTCATACCACATAAATACTGACAATTTAAAATATTATATTTCCTAAAGTATATCTCATCTTTATTAGTCCTTGGCTTAAATTTAGACGACTTTGATAACAAAAAGGATTGGCGTTAACAAGTGTTTTTCTGAAAGACAGCATGTCATAAACAACATAGGCCACAGTTCAACCAAGTGCACATACATCTTTAACTATATGCATGCAATTCTAAATGAATAAATCAAGAAAAGAAACAAGCATGACCTATTTCTTGATCGAATATCACAAGTGAGGTGAGTGACACGGTAACACCATCCAGGCTACCATCAATTAACAGCAAAGCAATTAGTTTAAACGATTGACGGGGTACTGTGATTAGTATATCGCTGAAGGGCCTTGGACATGTGAAATGGTCGTCCCTCAATCACAACTTCCTTATGTACGTACTTACCGTCTCTTCTCCTTCTGGGGCTTTTGTTTAGAATCCATTTTGACAATGCTGTATTTCTTAGGCACTGCTAAGGAAATACAGCTAATTTTTCGCACAAATTACACACAAACTAAGTCGTTTTTCAGTACAACACACGATAATAATTACCACAATCACAACAATCTGAAATCATTTGTCAGTCGTCATAAATCATCGGTCACAAATGTCATTTGAATACACCATATGACTTGGTTGTCAAAATCGGTGTCTGAGGAGCATAAAATTTACTGACAGTTCCTTGTCGAAGAAAGATATAATGTGGATGGCAATGCATTTTGCGTTAAAATACTACTAAGGATGCTGATGAAAAGACTATGTATTTTACACATAGTTTCACAAATAAAACTCTTTTTCTTTCTATGACGCGTTTCGATTCATATTCGAATCATCGTCACTGAAAGAAACAGAGTTATTTGTGAAACTGTGAAATAAATACCCAATCCTTTTATCTGCATGATAGAAGAGCTTCACCAAGTGAAAGTATCTGTAATTCAATCTTTACCAATAAGTCATCTAGTCAAATTTGTCTCAATGTTACACACACACAAGTAACGATTTTGGAATGTTTCTGTAAGTCAAGGTTTGACAATATCCAGTAATATTTGACAAGCTGAATTGACAATGCCCTCATAAAGTTGAATAATGATTCAGATGTAATGCGATTTCCTGTGAATATCTAGAAGTCGATATGCTAAGATATGCACCATTTGCTCCTCAGGAATTTCATTGAGGTTAAGACACATCCTATTCCATTCCTTGGAATCACAGAACAAATGAGTCAGAGCGTCTGGGTAACGTTTACCCTTCCTTAGTTAGTGCATCCTAATATGTGGAGATGGCGCAACCTATAAGGAACTGGCTATTTATGCCCCTTAACCATGTTTGAATTAAAGAATACCTTTGTAAAAATCAGTTTTTTTATTTCCGAATAGTTTTTTGATGCTGTTAATTGTGAAATCGATATAAGATTCAGATTTCGATCCCGCTTGAAAGTTTTATAAACTGTATCATGTATCATATGAGACATCGTGAAACCAGTATCGCCATAGTGTAAAGGTATCGCGATATCACGAGACTATATGAAATATAAGAATTTCCTCCACACATCCACCATGGCCGACTCTAGTCTACTGGATACTGGAGTCGGCCATGCCTCCACACAAAACAAGAGATGTATCTTAAAACAATTTAGCGGTACCGTCTCTTGATACATACATAATACTGTAATACATTGAGTATCTCAATCTGTAGGACTATACCTGTTGTTCCATGTCAAAAACTTGTTATTGACATTTGACAATTAATCATTCAATTTGTTGTTTTGACTATAGTAGGATAGGTTGTGATTTTATTATTAAAAAATGTTAATTTATTCCCACTAATAACCACTTTAGGATGCGAGGTTTTGTTTTCGTGTGTGTTTCATAAACCTGGCATTCGCGTTGTGTGAAAGTCGTAATGTACTTCCTGTAATACTTCATAGAAAATGTCGAGTGAAACGAACGGAAACCCTCCAACTGCCACTAAACGTAAGAAAAACAGAGATAAGCAATCGCTTTCTAATCTAAACGGCTTTGACCTCAGTTTTTCCAACTGCAATAATTTCCCATTTAACTCAACCGCATATCTCACAGTGCCTGATATGTCGACTCACTATGCTTCTTGTTTGAATTACACCAATCCTACTGAACCCATATCTCTGCCAGTGTATCCCTTGAACTGTCATCCTAAATATAACTGTCCTCCTCATCACGTCAACTGGATGAAAGGAAACTCTAAACACATGACTATGCCTAACTTCACCCAAGCAAATGGAAATAATGAATATCTGAGTTTACCTGTAGTGAACTTAGATCCAACAGATGATACATGCAAAAGAAGCTTCTCCGATCCTGGTCTTCCTGATGAAAGTGATTCTGGATCTTCATTTGATGACTGCATTTTACAAAAACTGACCCAGCAAGTGAACAGTTTGAAGGAGAGTAACAAGAGGTTGACCAAGGAAGTCATGGAGTTAAGAGTAGAGGTGAATGTGTTAAAGCAACAACAGAGCTACAGGCACTACGATAGGGATTATGAACCTGGCATGGTTGCTGATATCATTAGAGAAGTTAGGGATGCAGCTAGGGTTAGGGAAGATGCTCTATTAGCTAGGGTGAAACATTTGATTGAGGAGAAGCAGCTGAACTTAGTAAGTAAATTATACAATGTGTATGTATATATACTATACAGTTTGCTTGAATTAGAAATATTTAGAATATATACAATATAAGGTTTACTGAGATTGAAAGTTATCCAATACATTTACTTTTTTCTACTACAACTCAGATTGTCTTCTTCTTGTGTGGAATCTACATAACTGGTTACATTGACTCAGTAGAATTAGATCGATTTGAATATTTAAATGTAAATATTCATAATTTTTTATTATATAATCATTCTATTTTGGTTGCTATATGAGCAAATTTTAACCTTGGAATCTGTATGCATCTTTTCAGTGTATTATGAAAATTGAGCTGAGGTTAATTATAAACTCGTAATTTAGTCCTCACATTCTTGAGACCATTTAACATCATCCCAGTGAAATCTTCTGCTCCAGGAATTCTAGCATATCTGAAATTGATATGTGCCTTCAAGCTAGTGGTCTGGTAGAAAGATTATTGTAAAAAAATATTTCAAAGTGATTCCAACTATGATAAATTCACAAATAAGTAATATTTATGGCAAAACATAATTGGATGGTTTGGGTAAATGGATTCAGATCTGTTTGGTTTGCTGATTAGAATGAAAAGTGAATAGCTCTATACTTGGTAATGTGGAACTATGTAGATATCATACCTATATGTTTGTGTTGATTTTTTCATATAGATAGCAACAAATTTATATATACTTGTATTATTAGATTGAATGAGAGAATATTACATTACACAAATGTAGGATCATTACAATACAATTGACCAAAGTATTAATACCTGTTTAACCAGTGTTGTGTAATTTTGTGTAGCATAATTGGTAACATGCACGTTTTGAGACTGACATCTATCAAAAAACCTTAAATGTATGGGCATTTTCAAATTTCTTATACATTTGATGTTCCTCAACTTTCAAAATTCATTTGGAAAAATCACTCTATTGCCATGTGGAGCTCTACTACATATAATTGATTTGTTTGAGTATTTTTTACAACCATAATAATAAACTAAAAACATTTTTAATTCAATCCTATTAAAAATAAATAAATCTACAAAAAAAAGGCTGTCCCATTCCCAATAACATTAATTTACTCAATGCTACTTGAAAATTTTAAGTAAGATAACCTACCCTTTTTTATATAGCTATGAATATATCTCAAGTACCTATTGCTTGCTCCTGAATATGTGAATATATGAATGGTTAAAATAGCCCCTACAGTTTTTCCCTCAGTTTTGGTCCCCTGGGCCACTGCTTTTATACACAGCATTCCAAATATGACCCACATTTTGTGGGTGCTGTTCCTTTGCAGCAATGTACTTGTATTCAATTTTAAATGGCTGCTTGAACTACTGCAAACATGCAACATGTGTTTTAATACCTATACCAGCATTATCTTTATTTTTTTCACTTTTCTTATTTACATGTTCAAGAAATTTGAAATTGACCCATGATTGGAAATCACAGGTTCCATGAATTCCTGCATCTTACTAATATCCACACAGCTGTTGCGTTTGGACTTTGATAGTTGGTATACCCATAAGAAAAAGGTTTCATTAGGTCATTCACCTAATAGATGTCACTGTTTTGTTTAACTGTTGAAATTAAGGTTGTCTACAATCTTGCAGACAGGATTTTACCAATTAAGGATAAAAATTCATCTGTTAAATAGCATCAATATACTGAAATGCATGAAATACTTTTTGAATTATATTTAAAACCTGTGTTCTGCTTACACATGGTTTACAACTTAAATACATCCTCAGATTCAGGTACATAACTACTTTTCACTCAAATGTAATATATTTTCAACCATACAGCACAGGGTGACACATTTTACAATTCAATAATATTCTTTTCAGATGGTGAATCATAAAAATAAGAACAGTGAAAGAATATTAAAATTAGAAGAGCAGATGAAGACCCTCAACATCAATAATCACAGGTAACTAATAAGCACTGTGATGGTTAGTGAATTGATCTCTGAATTAATACACTATCCTTATAAACCCATTTAATAATAATTGAGCTTATACATAATATGTCTTATCACATGGAATGCGATACATGATGGATATGTTTTTATTGATTGTTCTTACTACATAGTCAAGCAGGTTTGTTTAAATCATTCAATGAAAACAAAATTGCCTGAAAGTTTTAGTTGTTTTAATAATCTCTGAATATTAAAAATACATGCAAAATATTTCAAAAACCTAGTTTTCTTATATAAAAGTGAGTTAGCTGAGGGTCAGAATAATCTCCATGAATTTTATCAGATTTTTTTTGTTTGGTATAACCTGGCATTTACCTAAAGATGCACCCTACCAATTTTTCATCATTTTTTTTAGCTTCACTTGACAGGGATTATTTAGAACAACCAGTAACGCCGTTTCCTCGAGTTTTCAAAAAACAAAGAATCAAATAATTTATAGTAACTATGAAAAATCTTGGTATTTTTTTTATCACTTGTTGTATAATTTTTTTGACAACTAAAAATCACAATACAGTAGAGGAATGCAGAAGATTTTTGAAAATCATTAATATATTGAAATTCAGTATATTTTATAATTGCAGAGGCGTACATTGGGAGGAATCAAGAGTCAATCCTCCCCCCCCCCTCCCCCCACTATGAGTCTACAAATAAACCTGAAGAATTTATTTTCTTCTTTAATGATAATGATACTAGCATCCACCAGAATGTGGTCAAATTTGCTCTTGACTATTTACTACATAGAAAATGATGGTCACAGTGGAAAATAAAACTTATCATACGAAAAATCATTCCTAGTAATATCCGCTACAGGCCATCGCAAAAATCTACGTCACTATATAACTTTATGTACACTCACTTTTTATTGCTTTTGAACAATGGTCGATGAAACTTGTAGGTTACAAGATATAGGCACTAATAATACTAGTGCCACAGAGGACTGTATCAATGGCTCGACAAGACATGTGTTGGAGTTGGAAAGAGAAGCACTGGAACTCAGAAAAGAACTCCAAGATGCAAGGATGAAGAAGGAAGAATCATATAAAATAATATCACAGTAAGTATCCTCACATTGTAGCTGACATGAGAAATCAAATATTTTTTTTATCTATAGTAATACCTTTGTCTTTTAAATTATATAAGCTTATAAATAGTTTGTATTAATCAAAACATCCAATTATCCTTAGTTGCATAATTGTTTTTTGATCAATTTTATTGAAGAAGCGCTGTGGGAGGACATACATATAGCCTTTGACAGTGACTTTAAAGCCCTTTAATTTGAAACCATAGGGGAACAAACACCCCCGTAACTCATTCCACAATGCAAAGATTGACTTGGTAGAGGCTGGTTCGAGGCGTTTGAAGCTCGACCTGGTGAGGATGCGCCCGCTTGAACTTCCTTGGTGTTATTATCCGAGACAATTTAGTCTAACATCTGCCATGATTTCATCTATAGAAGCCACCCTCCTCGGATGTGCCAGAGTGTGGAGGTCTTTTGTGAGGTCAGGCGCATCTACCAAACGCACTGCTCGTTTCTGGATTGTGTCTAGAAGCTTCAGGGACAGCTTCGGAGCACATCCCAACACATACGAGTAGTCATCCGAACACATACCCCACTACTGTTCTGATCTGAGTCTGGTAGAAGAGCAGTAGCGCTTCCAACTAATACAACTTTCTGGAGTGGAAGCCAACTCCTAGCTTCTGAGACGCGAACCTGGCATGGCCGGCAACTTGATTGTGCCAAGACATGTTACTTTTAATGTTAATCCCCAGAAGGTTGAAGCAAGATGATTTAAGGGCTTTATTTCAGTATAGTTGTTAATCTGCATTTTTTTATATCTCTTGAAATCGGTTGGATTTTATTCCAGATTGGACATGAAGCTGGCTACTATTCTCCGACGCAACGAAACTAATAGTGCATCTGAAGAAGACGTTAGAACCGCCTCCTCAATTGAGAATCTGAGTGTAATAACAACAGCCACTTCAACTTCTTCTTTGGTACAGAGTGCCCCACCCAGAGTTATTTTAACAGGCCCAATCACTGATCTGTAAGATGCCATTCAAACTGAAAAGTGCCTATATATACATACATATAAACTACTACCAAAAAATTGTCTAATTCAGGTTTTTCTCAGAAGTAGTTCAGGTTTCTTGCCTGAGTGATTACATAGCAAATGAATCAAAATGTTTCCCAATTTTTTTCATATATCAAGCTCAAGGTATGTTCATGATATAATACATTAATATCATTTATGTTTGTTGAGGCATTATGATATTAATTTATGGTATTGAAAGATATTTTCTAATGGCTTCGTGTCGCAAAACTCCCAGTTGAATTGAGACCAAACGCACTGAGTGTTTTCTAGTGCAAACTGTTTTGTTTTTTGAATATAATTAGAGAGACATGATTAAAAATATTCATGCATGCACATTAGAATGTCACATGAATTGTTGTTTTGCAAGTATATGACATTTTGTAACTTTTTATTTAGATTTTTGACACATGCAATCTTGGCCTCTGTATGGTTGGTATTAAAGCCAATTATGAGACCACAATTGGTGGTTTTAAGCTTTGATTATGCTAGAATCTTACTCAGGCTCTAATAATTAGGAATATGTTCAAAATAAACAGTAGTTGTTATACTTAATTGTCCGTTACATGTAAGCGGTGATATAAATATTTTCTTGATTACAAAAATCCTACTTTTCAGTGAGTATATATTATATCCTTACTTTGCGTATAATTTCTCTGACAAGAATATGTACGAAAGATATCATTCTTCTATTGAGAGCAAACTATGAAAAACTAAGCAAAAAAACATAATTTCTAATGGTGCTTCACTTATTGTGCTTATTCTATTGAGGTAATCGCTATTTTACATTGTTTTTGTAGTAAATCCACTGATTCAGATTGTGTCCACAATATCTTATTGATAGAAAAGTGATATTCCTTAGAATTAGCCATCCTCAACGGATGAATTTGATAGTTTGGCTGATGTAGGCAAAGAGTGGTATACTAAATGGAATACCTTTGTCCCTCTAAGATGCCAACAAGACTCGCTTGATTAAATTTTCAATGATTAATGCTAGTCATGACTTATGTGTCATAAATAGAGAAAGGTCACGTTTTTGAGATATTACTTTTCTAACAATAAAGTGATGCGGTAATTTAGATAATTAAGTTTAAAAAAGACATTATTTTAATTGAAGACTTACAAGAAATTTATTAGTATTTATTATTAGAGTAGTTTTAGTGGATGAGAAAATATTATGATATAAAAAAGCCATATATATCTTTAGATGTAACAGGAAAATCGTAAGATGAGTTTAGAAGATGTGCTATAATTCAAATGTTATATACGGCATACATATTTTATTGACGCAAGAAATAATTGTTTCATTTTATAGGATTTTATTTTCGGAAATATGAACTTTTTTAAAATGTTATATGATAGTTTACTATAGTCCATTCGAATTTCCGATACATTATTACGATGTGATGGTCTTTATCAAATGGCAGCTGACCAACTAGAGTAATATTACTAACTTAATGGTGCATAAAAATCGAGAATAATGTTAATATCAGTAAACAGCAAATTATTACGTGATATATACGTGAATGCAGAAATTATACTATAATTATTAGGTAATAATATTAGACAATTATTAAATTTTAATAAACAGCTGTCAACTACTAACTGCAAAGTAGAATTTGAAGATTTGAATGGAATTTTTATTTTCATTTGTATTTGTATTTTGCCAAAATGCATGAGTATTTATGACATTTATATGAATCATGTTAAAAATGGACTTTTTTGTGAGCATATTAATAGGCTAATTTAATGTAAACAAATAAACCTCCGTCCATTTTTGCGTAAATAATATGCATTCATCGACAGCGTACGTAGTGCCTTCAAAGTGTAAGAAATGCGGATTCAAATCAAAACGCTCCATATCCTATAGCATAGATCCTTTTGATGTAGCAGTTGATTTTATTATAGGTCTGATATCAATAAATAAGTTTATGATCACTTAATCCCTCAATATTAAAGTAATTATATTAAGGTAGCAATAGCGTCACCTCATGAAATATTACCGAATAGATGATAAAACTGTTTCTAAAATGCTATCAAACCCCCTATCACAGGGGTATGAAAAGTGCCAGGTTCATCAAAGAGTTTTTGAAATAATGTGGAAATCTGATGGATAATTTTGTCCAGTTTGGCATATTTTCACAGTTCATTCGGTTTTTTCCAAAACGACTGGTGAAAAACCACATTATTTTAATATATATTTGACTAATCGGCGCGTTGTATAATGTACAATAATGCACCACGTGGGATGAATTTTTTGGGTTGATATTGCTTTAAAAAAAAAGACTAATAGTAATGTAGATTGTTGATGCTGATACTTGGTTTAATTCTTCCATGATTCAGATAATTTTTTTTGTATTTGAACACATAGTTCTAGAAATAAAACGCTCTGTCCAGGGAGCGTTTTGATGTAGGTATATTTAATTCATCCTACGACGATGAATATAAATCGAAAAGCCTCACTGAAAAAAGATCTATTTGTAGAATGTTTTGTCCAAATACACAATTTTTATCTGAAGAATGAAAGTCTACATAAATTTACAGTTATTTTCGAGTTATTTGCCACTATTTCAGAGATGACGCCATTCATATTCCACGAACCCTAACCTGGACATTATTCTTTTTTAATCGGAAGTGAAATATATGACATTCCCATATCATCTGTTGTGATTTTGAAATTATATATTTTTATATCATATCATTTGTTTTATCATAGATAATTCTTACTGTATTTTTTTTATCATTTGTTTCAGGTATTATACAATAATTATTTTAACGCAATAATAGACATAATGAGTATATTATCTTAATCATTTTATATTCCAATGATGTGTAATCTCTTATATCAGTTTTAATAGTGTAATAGATGCTAAGGTAACTGTGGTTATATGAAACAGAGGTGCGAATAGTTCAGGAATTGAACGTGAAACAATCCTTAATCAACATATTTTCATGTTTGCTTTCATCAAAAAGTGTATGTCTTATCCTACTGCAAGATATTTCTATGTAGCACTGTTAATCCCATAACGGGTGATTTTGGAGTTGTGAATTTTTGAAGATATTTGATACTAACGTTAGTATTACTTTAAATGCTTGACAGATGATTTGTCATATGGCAACTAATTCAGTCGGGATATCCTCAGAATGCTCATTGTGTGCTTTTTCCAGAGCGAAACGCTGATATTAATGTATTTGATACTAAAATGAATGTAAAACAAAATTACAAACACTTATTATTCACATTATCTACACAGCATTTAGTTATTTTACTTTTTTGCTTATAAGTATGTTATTTAAATAACACTTTGAAAGGTATTGAAAATATAAATCACTAACAAATATATTTTTCTTGTGCAACCAAAAATAATGAGAAAAAAATGAAAATATTGGACTAAAATTCCAGTATTGAATGACGTTGAATAGCGTAGAATAAAAGAAGTATCTGGGTGATCGGAACTTTGCATTAGAACCACTGCAGTACAAAATATCTTAATATTAGCTTTTCTGGAAAAAGGGTTCTTTTACCCGTTACGATCAAATTCGAGAGTATCTTTCCATTTAAAAAAAAACGCCAAAATAATTCACAGCAAATACTATACTTAAAATCACGTGTTAATGAAATTGCCGGTTGATATAAATTTGATACCATTTTTGCTGTATTTTTTATATTTGCAAAATCAGTGAAAAGCGTATAAATCAAACAGATTCAATTATTGACTCTAATGCTGAAGGACAATATCACCCAGAAGTTTCACTATGTTTCCTGAACTAGCTTATCGGCAAACAACGGCCTCTATTTTACTACAAATATTTGCTCGATGTTTAATGGTGTAGCAGTTTATACTATATACTAGATTGTTGACGAAATACAAATATATTTTTATAACATTTCGTTAGCTTGTTTTCTTGTATGTATCCATTTGGACAACACACTTCTAATGTGAACTGGCACACTTGGCAAAATATAGATCAATTACTGTTGGTTTACGGGAAAGTGGATTATCTGCCACATCGAGGGTAGAAGGTACGATGCAGAGTATGAAATCAACGTAATCTCTGATGGGGATGTAATTAATATCATAACAGGAGGATGTTGTGCCTGATCAAATATTCCTTTGTGAAATAGTGACATTCCTGTCTAGTGAGATGCGATTCACTTGATTTGAATGCATTATTGTTGAACTTTTACATCTATAATGAAACTTCTAAGTAGTAAGATGGTAGCAAACTCTGATTATGAGTAGTTAGAATGTAACGTAAAAAATTATTTTTCGCCACCCTCTAAATTCAGAAACTTCCTCATCGTAATGTCATAGGAAGCCTTAAACTTGGCCATCGGAGGATGGAGATTATTCCATAGCTAAATCGATTACTCAAAATTACCAATATTGAACAGACTAACAAACAAGGCAAATTGTTTATACATGTAAGAAAATGTACGGTTACACCAATAAACTCCGTCTAAACACGGGTTGTTTTTTGTATACGATATTAACAGCGGTGGTAGCAAAAAAAGTCAATATTATTTCACGTTTCTGACAGTACTCCTAGTTTAATGCTCTTGTGATGGGAATCGTGGATATTTTGAAGGCTAATTTATATTATTCCCACCGTAGTCCACCATTTATTTGTCGTAAGAGGCTAAAGACTATGTCTAATTTTGCGCATCAGAGGGGGAAGTATTTTTGATTTTGAAATAAAACATTTTTTGAATGTTGTATGATGTCTATATAACGAGAGTTCATTTCCGTGAATTTGAATATGCCTGTCTGTCGTAAATTTTGTCTATGCGTAATCTCAGTAACCGCTGAACCGATTTTGATGAAATTACGGTCTTGGTAACTAAAGGACTTATTTTTTCGAATCAAAACGAAAAAAATTGAATCACTTCCAAATGTAATTTTTGTATTTGTGTAGCAGATTCCATATTTCAATTATGTTGAATAAGCTGCCCTTGAATTTCGATTTTATAGCATTATAACAAATAAAATTTTAGTCGATATACATCAATACACCAAATTTGGAGATTTCGTACATTACAAGATGACCTTGATAGAGGTTACAGTGCTGACAATAATTGAAAAAATCAGTCCTATTGGACAATAGGAACCCCGTTAATAATGTTCAGTATTTCAGTTGAAAATAGTTTCTGCGAAAATTGTATACGCTAGTGAGACTACAGGATATATGTTACTGCAAGTGACTTCATAGCTGTCTATTTTCAAACTGATTTGGAGCAACTTTTACCATACTTTCATGTCGAAATCCTTCAGTTTTGCTTATTTCTTGGAAATTGAAAAAAATAAAGATTTTGAATGAAAAATACGAATTAGTTTGTCAACTAATAATGAATGAAGCTATAACATTATTTTTAAACATCTTTTTTTGAGTGAAAGAACAGTATAAATGCGTTTTTTAATATCTTTACTGGCATTATTTCAATTTTGAGATTTATTCACGAATTATTATATACTACAATAAATAATTAATTCAGATAATTCATGCTTTTCTTCAAAACACTTTTATTTGTTTTTCTCAATAATGTTAGATGCAAATTGAACATTATTTTGCGCTAATTTTTGCTTCGTCCTTTTTTTGGTACTATTATGGTACACTCCTCATGTTACTGTATGACCGGCATCTTCAAAAGGAGACAGACCTTATACAATAGCATTTAATTGCAACTTGCTGCGAAAGTATTTTCATTCGTTACAAATTCGTATGCCACCCCCTTTTGCTAATGGTACAGTACGCTCCTCCGGTATTATTTTAGCGCGTGACATAAGTGTTGTGAATCTATCTTTACACTGTGTTTATCTAAGCTTAGTCACTGTACTTGTCGAGCTGCTGGGGTGGCCACCCCCTCGAAAATTCCCCTCAACGGAGGGTATACCAATATTCTTCCAATTACCAGGGGCGGACTTATAGGGACAACATGGAAATTAATGTGCTCCATCTATCTGACTTTTGGCGAACTACGAGTTTGCCAGATTTGTATTAACATGTCATTTCATTTGTTCATGCGAGACCAACGTCACACTGACGACACTCAATGAGAACGGAAAGAATTCGTCGCGATTGGTTTAGAATGAAAGATTGGAATTGGAACCGTTTGTGAATTAGCGTATGGAGTTAAGATCGAGTTTCAAATGCTGCCTTTCGACTTCCATTATGGGGCGAAAAAGCCCTTTGGCCTTTATATTCCACTCTATCTGATGGAAAGTGTTTAGCTGAATCCAGCGATGTGCGAAGATTTACGCTACGATATCTTAGGAAAAAAAATTCGTAGCAAGGATTCAAAAATGGTTGGGCTGACAAAAAAATGTATTTTTTCAAAATAGAAAAAGTCTTTCTAAATAGGAATTCGTTGTTAGCGTTACGCGAACGAGAATCACTACACTTATGGATTTAGTGTCGATCATTATAATAGCGTAGCGTCAGGCGAGGGCCAATTTCACATGGAAGCATGTGCTCCTTCGTTGCCCCCTGAGTATTTCCTTTAAGCACGGAGTGGAAACTGATATCTGAGCCCCAAAATTATCCTAAATGGGGTGGGTTTCAGCTTAATCAGCTCAATCCTAACAATTTTCGAATGTCACTTGTGGACCATTACGAGGCGATAAAGCTTTTTGGCCTTTTGTTCCCTATCTGATGGAAAAGGTTGGGCTTAGATTTTCCAACCTCGGTTTCCGGGCCGGACATCAGGGAAGGCCTCTGAGTGCCATTTTGATGATTGGCTCACTCCAAATAGGCACCAAACAACTTGTTAGGATTTTAGTAAAAGATATAGGATTCAGTGTCTCCAAATGATATGATGCATTTACTTTGTCGATAAAAATACACACATGTATGAGATTATCCACAAAAATTGACAATCATTTCAAGAAACATAAAGAATGAGTTTGGCAACCTTTGTTTTTTGGATTTCTAGTTTTTATATCGACATGAAACTACCGATTCAGGGTAAGGTAGTACATTCACCATTTTTGTGATCAAATGGTAAAAATAATGACAGTACATTCAACATTTTTGAGAATGAGCTCAAAATGTTAATGTTGTACTAGCACATACCAATCAATGAAGGTATCACGTTCGACCACAAACTTACAAGAAGAGGAGGCCTCGTAAAAATTCATTATACCAGTGGAGATATTTCCAAACGAACAACAGCATAGGAAATACTGTTCCATCGGCTTCATTTATTTAATTACATATTAATTGTACAAATCGATATTAATTTGATAGTAAGTGTAACTAACGTTTAAACTTGACTTGAGGCATCTTTACTTGCCTTGGGCGTGCATTGAAGCCACATGCGACGACTGAAAGAACTTCACTAGCGTTTCGGCGACCACGATTTGTGAAATTCTTTTATAGTGAATTCAATTAGCAGACACTGCAAATAAAGCTGTATAAACAATTTCGTTTCTTTCATTTTTTACTCTGTCAATGCAACCTAAATGTTAGTAAACCTATTCCAGTTAATCATAATTATTGGATACAAATAAAAATTCCTACTACTAACCGACATGCTATGAACCCTGCATAGTTCGTCCACCCCTCAGACATGCACCCCTTATCGCGGCAACCAGCGCATAGGGCTCATCTGCCTGTAATCTTTGACAGGCACAAACGAACAGCGTACGGCCGAGTGATAACACGGCCCCACGGCCACAACCGCGGATTCTGTCAAGTCATCCACCAATTTACCAATTACTGGTCCACATTTACTGACGTGCACACACCTGGTGGCTTATTGACTGCCCGCGATGCGAGGGACCCATTGAATACAGGGTATACCGAAATGTTTTAGAGTTGTGTAGGAGATTCTACTCATCATCCTTGAAGACTGAACTCATAATTAGGAGAAATATATCACTGATGAGGTTTCTATGAATGGAGCTCGCATACCATGGTAAAGCTCTGCGAGATACCTTTAGGTCATTTTTGACCAGTGCACAAAGGTATTTTAACCCAGCAGGAACGGACCAAAGCATTGTGGATCTGATTCGAAAATAACTTTCGGTAACTTCAATGTTATGTAAGACTTTAAAATAAGTTTGATCAACAAAGTTTAGCTTTACTTAATTGTAATTATCCCAGTTATCATACAAACTCGTTGCTGATAGTGCATTGTGCGTATGTCAAGGGTGTCGATGGTCGTTTTCTTGGATGGAGGGGGGGGGGGGTGAGGATAATACCTAGGGTTGCCAGATGTCCGCTTTTTCGTTATGTTTTCGGTTGTTCATTTTCATGTGTAGTTGTCTGATTGTTTCTTGATCGATTTAATCCTTACATGTTTTCATCTATTATGAAAAAAATGGTAATTATAACAAATACGTTGCGTAGCAGTAATTTAGTTATATGATTATTTAACAGTCCTCAAAGATAGGTATTTATCATGATAAGATTAAATAAATATTTAAAAAAATAGTTAACAATTTAATGTAATTTATTCAGATTTCCTACCTAAAATTTCATCCAGAGCATTGCGTTCCCGAAAAAGGCCACAACTGAGTCACACTCTCGCGATGCTTTTTCAGGGGGTGGGGGCATTATATCATTATAAAAAGTATGCTTTCGTCACTCGCGTCTGGTAACCCTATTAGAACTACCAAAAGATGTATGAACATTCGAAAATTATTCTATAGTTCTAATCCATATCATATTTTCTATTGGGAGCTAATTAAAACCACATGCCAATGATGAAATGTTGAAAATTATAATTTTCTCATTTTGTAGGCTTCCCAGGCAGACGAAAAGTTATTAATGACAAGTGCTTTTTTCTAGACAAATTGAATTGTACTTCATGAAGTAGATGCTCTTGCTTGGTAAAACTCTTCCATCATGCAGATAAAAAGAATGTGTAATTAACACAAGGTTTCACAAATAAAATTCTTTTTCTTTCAGTAACGCGTTTCGATTAATAGATAAATAGATAGACAGGATAAATTATATGCTAGATTTGGGAGCTCTAGTTTTGTATCCATGATAGGATCTAGTTTGTTAGTGAGCAAGTAATCTAGGTAGCCTTGTTAGAAGTCAAATCTGACAGCCCGAAGGGTGATTTAAATATAGATTGAAACGCGTCACTGAAAGAAAAAGAGTTTCATTTGTGAAACTGTGTGTTAATTACACAATATTTTTATGCTTATTTTCAAGTTAAATATTGAGATTCAGCAAGAGATGGCACTGTTTTACCTAGATGTAATCTCAAACAAATAAGCAATATTGTTTAGAACCCAAGACACATTCAGATAGATGGCGCTCACCTCAAGGTCCTATCAAAATTATGATAGTTGTGTCAACGATACGAATAACTAAAACTCTAGTAGCTTGATGGTCACATCACACATGTATATATATATATATATATATATATATATATATATATATATATATATATATATATATATATATATATATATATATATATATATATCAAATGCTTTAAAACCTGACTTTCAGTTTTTCGAATATCTATAGCAGATTTTCTCGAAATGTTTATTTTACGGACACCCTCTTTCCCTTCCATTCATTCATTTAATAATAGTCTATACTAAAACATAACCCTTACCTACTATTAAGTCAGTAATATTGACATACCCTATACACTCCGTATCCGCATCGTGGGGCAGTCACACTTCACTGGCCGATGTTTCATTCAATTTTAATTCGTGGAAGATTAAATGGAATGACAGGCGATGAGTCTATCATTATTGCACGGGGTAGTTTGAAGTGTATACGTGCACTTATCGATTTTTCGCTATTATGGTGCTGATATCATTCGATATAATTGCAAAAGTAAATTAAATTCCTTAAAAGATTAATGGCAAAAAAGTATTTATTGTACAGGCATAGTACAAAGAATTACGAAGCTGCCTTATTCGAGTGAAGTAAAACTAAGGGTTGACTGTATATCTGGCATCTCACAACAGATATACATTTTCTCTCTCCAGCTAAGACTTATTAGCCTGGATGGCGTGTTCTCCAGCTAGTGCGCAAACGAGAACGTACCTTATAAGAACCCTCAGATTGACTGGTAGCCGAGCGAAACGGCATTAGTGTGGATTCCTTGGGACACGGGTTCGAGTCCGCAGCAAAAAAAAATTTGAATTTTACTCAAACATTGTGTTTTTGATGTAGTATGTAGTTCGATATACGCCTTCATCATGGAATTAATGTATGGTGTAAATAAATTTATAGTTACCTGGTACACTATAAACTTTTTATTGATCATAGCATGACGTTTAATTCTATTCAAATTAATATATACATAATATATAGACCGAACACAAATCTATTCCTATAATTAGTAGGCAGAAATATTCAACGTTACATAGATGAATTGAAATCATTCAGAGATGAAAAATTCCACATAACTGTCCTAAAGTAAGAGAAATCGTTAGTCATGAGGTTTCCAGTGTAGGTACCACTTCGTTCGACTACAGCGATTAATGCCATCAGGTAATAAACCTCCAATTAGTACATTTCCGACAACCACAATAATAAAAATGTGTTAATGCACAGAAATATACTTTTTTATTTTCCTGGCGACTACAACTTGGCCGGTGAGACTTTGCCTTGTGAACGTCTTCAGATCATTGGCGCCGTTCGGAAAATTTATCAAGGTTATTATCTTACAATTGTACTAGCCACTAATTAAAACCACATGTGATTGATATAGATATTAGTTACGTTTTAAACGACTCCGCAGGACTTATCAAAGTACAAACATGGTAAAATAAATTTTGAAACAATTTCTAATGACATTGACGTGAGTGTGGCTAGGAAAGACTGTATTTCTGTTGGATGAGATTTTTTCTCATATGCTCAGATAAACCTATTCTATATAAAAACGGATAACGAATACTCTCCTTTGCCACATAAAGCCAAAAATATAAATGTTGGTACAAAAGATTATACAATAGACTATGTGTGTGTGTGTGTCTGCGGCAAATTTCCTCTGGACCTATAAATTATCGAAAAGAAAAACAGAAAATTAGATAACTAGAAGAAAAACATCAAAATCAGTACTAAAAAACAGTTTGGGAAACAGGACAATGGAAGGCAGTTTCTACAGGAAGAAAGAAAGAAGAAAACAATTTCAAGAGAACGGCCAAACAATCTGTATTTATATACCTAGTTGAATGATCATTGCATTTCTAAATCTCCAATAAAACATAACCGGTTTG
The DNA here is from genome assembly GCA_949316355.1 of Bruchidius siliquastri. Classification (NCBI taxonomy): domain Eukaryota; kingdom Metazoa; phylum Arthropoda; class Insecta; order Coleoptera; family Chrysomelidae; genus Bruchidius; species Bruchidius siliquastri. The sequence goes on along the minus strand of OX438537.1, from coordinate 5,709,821 downwards.
GTTGAATATACTTCAGGGAAAGGCCAAATCAATCTTCTGCAACCCTACAGACCTACAGATGGATTCCGTAAGCATAGATCTATGGGAGATCTTCTGGCCTACGTTACAGAGCACATAGCATATCCATTATGTATTAATGGAGAGTCCTGAATCGTCGCTTTCGATACCATGTTGCATGAGATATTTCTGATCAAGATTGCTGCGTAAGGCCTGCAAACAGGCATGTGTGTTTGTGTCAATGGTTGGATAGTTTTCTCTTTATTTGTGGTGGTGGATGGATATTCTTCCGATGTGTTTACCATGAATGCGGGTGTTCCTCAGGGATTTGTCCTTCCTTCTACGCTCTTTTTGCTGTTTAACAATAATTTAATCATCTTCTATCAAGCTTCTGGGAATTAACATTTAACTATGAAGAGGAATAGAAGAATCAGCCGCTAGAATTCCATTAGACTAGAAGTAATAGGGATATAAGGAGACCAAAGTAACATGGAGAAAAAGATAGGGCAAGGGAAATGGGGTTGCTATCCTTATTCAGTAACGACCAACCAGGCATATTGGCTAGAGTTTCTCCATTCAATCTGCTGGTGGAGAAGATATCCCAAAACTATAGAAGAGGTGAGGAAGCCAGGAGTGAGGAAACACAGAAGCTGTTCCTGAGGTGGCAGCGGATACCAAAGTCCATGAGCCTAGACCAGAATACTGATTCCAGACCTTAAAGAATGGACAACTCTGCCATGTTTGTAAACAAAGTGAAATGCATATAATGAAAAGAGAAACAGACCAGGAAGTCAACGATAGGCTTTCGTAATTTGGGGTTTCTACATAGATAAATGGTAACAGTAAGTACATAGGGTGTTGGAAAAGGAGACCAATACATTTTGGTATGAACTGTAACATGACGCTACCCACCAAGACAAAATACAAATAGCACTACCATGGTGGGATATATTATGCCACATTTCAGAAAGTCTCACACTTCGGGCAGAAAAGGCTGAACAACTCTGCCGAGCTTTTTCCGCCTGGAAGGGGCTAAAACTAGGGGCTGACTAAAAAAGCAGGCATAAATACCCTGTGAAAACGTCAACGGCGCCGTTGTCTCCTCACCAGTTAGCACCTCATCGTGGTGGGTGGCCCGGTGCAGGGTGGGTAAATATTTACAATTTTTATTTCACCTGGGTACTTGAGGTGGTACCCGTGTGGTGTGCCGTCCTGGCACATCGACCGGTACCAAAAACAACGTCCCTATAACAAGGATTGGTCGTCCTCTTATCCTGAACATGTTTGCTCTGCACGAAATTGTATAGGTAGTGCGCGGTGTCAGATGTCCTTTGATCATACGGGAGGTCCGAGCTCGAAGACAAAAAGCTGTTTTCCTTGTTCTTAACATGTGATTTCTTTTTTGTTCTCCATATAAGCTTTGTAAATATTAATCTAATTCTTCGCGTAATGACCAATTTTCAAATACAACAAAGGATACCTACTGTAATGATAAATTATGATACATGCATCACTGGCTCTTGCATTTTCTCAATCGTTAGCCGCCAATAAATCAGTATTAAATAATATCAGTTTAGCAGCAAAGAATATTCTTTCTTCTGTCATCTAATAAAAAAATCATGTTTTTACTTAACACGCCAATTGGTTGGGATGTAGTCCAGGAAAAGAGGATGTGAAACATTTTGATTTCTCAATGTTTCTTGACATACCTTCATACATCACAAAAACCATGTCACTAATTTCCGTCTGTCTGTTTGTACTCCATCTGGTGATCTTTGGCCTTTGTATAACTCGGAGAGTGCTTTTGGGGAAGATACTCACATTCCGACGGCATTATTACAGCTGATTTATTGACAATAAGGACCAAAATCCTTCAACTAGTCAGTGCCGAACACTCAGCATCGATAAGGTTTCCAAAAAACATGTTGGATGACACATCTGACTACCTATATACTAGAGCAATCCTTGGGTATGCTAGTGAAGAAGTATCAGATTGCTACCTATCCACGTCCACATAATTTCGTTTTGTTAGGGAATACTCTCAACTCAGGAGGCTTCTCGATGAAATGAGGTTAAGTAAAACACCCCAGTGTAAGGGATGTAAACAGAAAGATGAGACTGTTAGGCATTAATTAGAGTATCCATTATGGGGTAGTGTTGACCTTCTATGCTCAGTGTAAGGAATGCTCTGGTGGGCGTATCATCACCTTCTTCACTAGTTTCGTGAGGCAGAACATCCGGTCTTGAGAAGCCCCTAGGGAGGACCTGCAAGAGGCCCATTATGTATAGTGACATCCATCTTTCAATATTTATTGAAAACAGTAGGTCTAACTACGCGATTAATCTCCATCAGAATTTTAATATTTAATTGGTGAAATACATATACGAAATAGTAATGAAATGCTATTTGAAATTATTGTATTGTGGTATGAATAATAAGATACTCAGTAATCAATTAACTCAGTATTTTCATGTAAACCCCTCCGTCGATACCCCTTAGTCCACTAGTACGTTGAGCTCAATAAGGACCGCTAAGTGAAAAAATACAGGCCTGTTACATATTTAATCACTAATTCTAATGATTATGTTATGGGAGAAAACATTGTTGGTGATCTATCACCTTTCAACATCTTCTGAACCCCCGACTTCCCATTCGAAAATCGTAGCCCCACGAATTTCCCCCTTTTCCTCCAACTCGACGGGTTTGAGTTTAAGCATGATCGCAATTACAGTAGCCTCCACCTCCTCTATTTGGAGCTATATCTAGCATCTAGCGTAATGGTGGTGCGGAGTAGATCCCATTGAATCACTTTTGTAATACAGAATATCAAAATATATACAGAATCTCATCCTATGTATACATCGAAAATCGTCGGGCAAACACTCAGTGTTGTAAAGCAATGATGGAGCAAACAGCACCCACCGCAGCAGCCGGCTTCTGGGTTTCTCATCATCAGGTGTGCTGGGATCGAAAAAGATTCTAAAACGTCAACTACAATTCTTGATCAATTCACACCTTCCAACAATGAGAGCTACTGTTCGCGGCAGCCCACCTATAAAAAACCACTCGTTATAAAATTAAAATATCCACGGCGCGATGCGTGGGCCAGGCGACGGTGATTTTATGACGTCAGCTTTTATTTCATTCAGACTGAACTGAGAGTGAAGTGTTCGAGAGAACGGTTTTTTATTTATGATGGGAAGATTTTAACTCGCTATCAAGTGGTACCTACACGAGTACTTATATTATAACCGAGGTACAATGAGGATGATATAATGGATTTGATTGTTCTTATCAAGGTATAGTCTGAGAAAGTTCGATCTTCATTAAACCGATACCACGACATGTGATATACAAAGTCAACGGGCTTGATGCTCTTTTTTAAGAGTTGAATAGCAATAGAAGCAGGACATACCATAATAGAATATCCTCCCCCAGACGCTGGACCTGTAACTCGAACCCCTCCAATCTTCTGTCCACCACTTGACTCAAGCACTTAAACCTTCACCTAAATCTATGAAGATGTTTAAAGTTATTTTATTAACGAGTTGGTTGAAGATAAGAGAATGATTGTGAAAAAATAAATGCTATTATAATCTACATACATTTGTGGATGGCGTTCAATATTAAATGGCTAATAAATTTTATAAAAGGATGACTGAATAGTGCTGTCCACGCGCCCTGTATATCAATTATTCAGTATCCTCATCAGATCACAGAGTGTTTCTCACAGTACAGAATGACAAATATCGCGATGACCTGCACACCAGCACAATTACATTGTTGTTACATCATGGTTAGTGGTTATCGATGCACATAGGCGTAAATAGGCAGTTCTTCAAAGGGGACAAAAACGTATATCTATGTATCAATCGATTTAGTTAATGTAATAAGCTATCGAAATATAGCTTCTGTCATATATAAATTCGTGTTGAGAATCCCGGAAAGAAACCCACATCATCTGATTTCCGACCAGACGCTCTGCTTCTGAACTAACCGGACACTGCCTAACCGATCCTCAAATGACATTCTTCATTACAATTTCAAACTGCACGCCTAGTTCGTATCTCAAGGTATAGCAGCGCAAGGTTTGGGTCTCTTTTCTTGAGCTTATAAATTCTGACTGAAAGACACTCGCTTTCCAGAAGCTCTGTGAGATAATAAATGCTGAGGCGACTCTAGGGGGCAAAATTGTTCCCGGCTTACCACTAAAATCAGAAATAGCTACTTTACTAATTATATACGAACCTATCTGAGCCTCACCCCTTCCCAAAAAAATGTTTAGCCCTCTTCTTGGCGATGACTATAGCAAAAAGCATGCGTTGCTACTGGATAAATATCTATTCACATTGACCTTGAAATTATGTGAACTGTAACCGTGGAGAAATCAACTTGTTGGCAGATCCTTCAATGATGCTGCAGTTCTCCAAACAAATGACTTTTAGTAGAGGGTGGTTCGAACTATTGGAATTTTGACCTGGGACTTTATTCTCGAAATGTCACATGTAAATTGTCACACTATTTTCACGAATTGTCGTATGAAACCAAAGAAGGCTGTTCTTGAATCTTATGAGTATTTCATCTGTGAGATTTTTGTACGACTATTTCACGTGTGGTCTGAAACAATAGAGACGTCTGATTTCTGGTGATTTTAACGCAATTTATTATCTTGAATCTCAAGTTATAGCTAATAGCTGTTTATTTAGAATCCTTCCTTTAGACAATACGCTTTGTATACAGCTATGATATGTACCCATCCCTGATTTCGAAGGGTGCAATTTTCTCCAATGATTGAGACATAATAGTTTTTTCTCTTATTTTCAGAATATGGTATGCAAGAAGTATCCGCAGGTCTATTGACCTGTTCCATGAACTCAGAGTTGCTTATCAGAAAATCCCTTTACCGTGTGACCGTATTAAACATCTTAGGCCATATATCGTCATAAACTTCACAACAAATCACAAAACCTCCGCTCCTGCCTAAAAGCTACGCACAAAAATTAAATAAAAAACAAAGACTGCGAAACAAAAAAATTATTCTTCGGACAACTGATCTGGATATTTTAATGATGAATTGCAGTGCTGCCAAATCTAAGTTGGCGACATTCCATGTAAATGTCACAGCTACTCAAGAACAGTTTATTACATTCTATGGAGATTGGGATAGAAAATTTGTCTGAGTGTGATTCGCCCTGGAAGATGGAGCCCGTTGGACTTTCCTAGCGTTTATTATCAAAACAATTTTAATCTCCCCTCCAATGCTTAGCCCAATCCAAGAACGGGACCCTCATGTTGGTTCCTGATCACAGCGGGGTGCCAGGTGACGAGAAAGCCGACTGCCTGGCGGGGATAGGAGCAAGAGGCGCATGCATTAGCCCCGAACCCTTGCTGGGCATTAGCAGAGGCCAGGTTAGCAATGCCCTAGATGCCTGGGCATATAACGAACTTGCGAAAGCATGGTTGGAGAGAGACGACTGCAGGCAGTACAAGAGCTTCATAGCAGGCGCCAACAAACGTAGGGAGCTATGGCTACTGAACCGGAAGAGGGATTCACTTCACTTGTTAGTGGGGATCCTCACAGGTCACTGCAGATGGAACAGGCGCCTGACACTCATAGGAGTGGTCAAAGACCCAATCTGTCAGAAGTGCTAGGAGGAGGACGAGACCTCGTTCCACTTCCTGGGCGAGTGTGCCGTATACAGCGGCCTTAGGGCTGAGGTGTTCGGCACAGCAGAGTTTGACAGGGAAGAATGATACTTAGCGGAATGGTCGGACATCGCGACCTTTATTAAAAGGTCTTGAAGGTTCGACACTAGGGAGTTACCAGGTCTGCCATAGTTTTAGTGATGATCTTCGGGGTCGGCAAAAAGGGCCAAAGGTGGACTACTTGCCAAGCTTTGCCTCCCCATTAATACTACTACTACTACTGGACTTTCCTAGCGTTTATTATCAAAACAGTTTTAATCTTTCCCTGAAGAGGCTAACATAGCGACTCGAATAAAGTGATCTGGCGAGTGGTTGAAGTTGTGCAGTGTTAGTTGTTGCTATGTTTGAGCTCTAAAAATTAAATAGCTTCAGTTTTTTTGTAATTAGGGGTCGAGTGGAAGAGCACGTTTATTACGTACTGCATATTTTCAAGTACGTATGGCCATGCTTCATGTTCAAAGAAGATGATGATTATTATGTTCGAATAGCTCATATGTAAGTATACGACACATTTCAAAGATTGTGAAATATTTCCCTCCCGTATGTGAGGTGAAAAAACGCTAATGTGTGACCCGATATAAAATTGCATATAAAATTACCTGACGTGTGTCTAGGTCACGTGCACGTCCAGCGACTTCCGGTGCGTCGTGGTCGCACGTCGAGCTGGACCGGAAGTGCGTCTCGTCCTCGCGACAATCCACCGCCAATTCCCGTAATTATTGCGACGCTATTGTTTCCCACAGGAGACCGAGGACGCCAGAGAACGAGAGGGTAGCGGTAATAATTGAAAAGCGACTGGCGAAGCGGCGACCCTTTGTCGCCTTTATCGAGGGTTAAGAGGTTACCCACAGGTAGATTAATAGACTTTTATTATGGGAGCGGTGGTTATTGTGACTATAAAACGCACCTCTGTAAGCTACACAACTACACTATAATAGAAGATTGTTTTAGTCCAAAACTGGGCATATGAATCCTGTCGATGTTATTATAGACTGTGCCGAAATAGCATTATACATATAATCAGTAAAATATAAGTACATAAAAATAATGAAATGTGCAACGTAGTTTACAAGTATGACAAGGAGAAAAGACCGAAAAAAACCGAAAAAAAATATCTCAAAATCTGTTTTCAGGCGTTTCTGAGGCCCCTGATTAATTATGAAAATATTTTTGGAGGAGTCAAAAATGGAGGTTTGGGGGCCGAGGAGATTTTTTAGGCATTGGTATAAGGCGTTCTTTCAACTACACCTGTAAATTTTTTATCCCGGTAAATCTCCCTACTTGTAAGAAATAGATGATTATTCGCACATTTGCCTTCAAAACAGAATTTTTTCAAAGGCTGTGAGTATTTTATAATAAATTGACTTATAAACATAATAGATTTTCAATGCATTTTGGATGTTTTATGTTTTATGGTATTTTCGGAGTGAAATTTGCTTTTTGCTAGAGCTTCTGTTTGAGGGGCTACACTACAGGATTAACGCATTTTACCCGAACATTCCATGTGAAGTTGTATTACTTATTTGTGATTATGATCATATGTTAGTCCTGCTGATCCACTTAAAGTACATTTTGGGAATTTTCGAGATTATATCATATTCAATTTTTTATACCTTCTTTATTCAATTGCAAGTATCAGCAGTTTCAAAACGCAATCAAAATTCTTATTTTTAAACCTATACAATTGCGTGTAAGGTACAGCGTTAACCTACTCAGTGCCATTTTTATTTTCAAATCACTTATTATTAATCTTATCCAAGGTAATCAAAGCTATGTTATTGAAGACCTAGTTTCAGCCTAGAAAGAAAAAAGAAAAAGAGTGAGTTAAGTAGATTGATTAGTTATTTATCACGTATTGGTTTCATAAAATATACATTGACTAGCTTGTTTAGCAGGGCCCAAGATTTTTTAGATCCTTTAAATTTGTTCAACGAAACATTAAATCGATTGGGTAAATAAACAACGTGCAAAAATAAAACTAGGCTATTTTTAAAACTAGACTTGCCAGAAAAACATTTTTTTGCATATAGATGATGGAAAATACCAATAACTTATGAGTTTGTAATTTGGAAGTATCCAAAATTGAATTCCTCAAGAAAAATTCTTAATACATCCAAAAATAGTTGGAAAATACGAGATTTGGAGAAGAATAAATTATAGACAAAATCGATTTGCCCTCATTATGATAATAATAAAGAGACTGGATGGCGGATCCAGAATTGTCATGTGGGAGGGACTGGGAGGGGCTAAATAGTTTTTTTCTGGTTGTAAGGAATATAGCCTCCATACCTCTAACCCTCCTGAAGATCCGCTACTGATGAAGTTATGCTTGTAGGTTCACAGATTTATTTGGCTGTCAGACTACTTGTCAATTTTTTATAATCTTTGGCAGTCGAAAACGTTCTCTCATATTTTTTGTGTTATCAGATTTCCGATTCATATCATTTTTTCGACATCATCTTCCTTATTATTTTGTTGCAAATCTGAATTTATTTTTTCATTTGTATACCTATCAACAACAAGTAATACAGTAGCATGCCAGATTTCTGCAGACAGGTGTACGATATTTTAGATAATATCTTTTATCATTTTATATTAATGATTTATCACCAAGGAGACTGGTTTCACAAGATAAATAAACATACTAATTGAATAAACAAATATACCTCCCTTTAATCTGCAGTCTGACAATAAACACTACAGTACTGTTTACAACGTTGTCGGATCTATTAGTATAACTTGCAGCTGGTCTTACCTGAGAAAAGTGCTCTGTATTTTAATTTGTACTTTGATAAATGCTGCCAAGGTAGTCGAATCAATAATAATAATCCATATATTGCATCTATTCATCAGAAAATGACGGGTCTATGTTTTCTATGATGAATGTAGTGTTCCAAAATATTAATATGTTTTCAAATGATATGAATAAACATAAGCTTACGACACCCTTACATTTTCATATTATTTTATTATATATTAACTGGTGTTTGAAAAAATTGCAGAAACTAAATTAATCCAAAAACTGACTAAACCTTAAATTCATCTCTGTTTTTTATCAATTTTTATTTAATGAACTAATTTAAAATTATCAGTTTTCTAGGAGCTTTTGTTTTAGTCATGGTAAAGCTTTTATAGCCCTTCTCAGGCAAAAAAACTCGACAGACTTATTCTATCAACCTTTTCCGCCCGAAGTGTGAATCTCTCCGAAATTTGGCACATTAACTAAAACCTCTCCGCTATGCATCCTACCACGATAGTGATATTTGCATTTCATCGTGGTGGGTAGCGTCGTGTTACAATTCATACGAAAAGGTATTTGTCCCCTTGCCTAACTCCCTCCACTCGACGTCCGACGATGATTTAAATATAAATCGGATACCCGTCACTGAAAGAACAAGAGTTTTATTTGTGATACTGTGTGTTAATTACACAATTTTTTATCTGCATAATGGAAGAGTTTCACCCAGTAGGAGCATCTACAATCTACAAGATTACATTATTTCTCAATTAAAAGTTACAGTACTAATCCCCATTTAATACTAAGCTCAATTTAAAAACCAGAAAACAAATATTATATAAACGATTATAGACAAATGTTTAAGTGTAATAAACAGTTTTGCTAAACTTTTCGGAATATGCTCGAAAAAAGACAAATTCTCTCAGATTCCATCAAAGGATCAAGTAGGTTTGTGAGAGGACTCAGTACAAGTGAACAATAGGTGAAATGGTGAACCAGATAACTGTTAATCTTATCAAAAAGCTTATCCGCGTTTCTAGATGCGAAAGCATTTGATAGGAGTAAAATTCTAAAATATTCTATACCAATAAGTTATATATCTCTGAAAAATTGAAAAATGTAGAGAATCTGTGTATCGCGTTTAGACAGCATTACTTGAATCGCTCCGATTTAGTTATAGTATTCAATTATGTTAGGTAACTATCTTTTTTTAAGTCTTCATTAATTTGTATCCTGTCTATTTTCATTTGAAATATTTACAAAATGTAGTTAAGCTGAATAAAAATTGTTTTTTAAGCACATAATGCTATTAAATCAGATAGGTGCCTCAACAATAAGCACTTCTTGTGCAAATTTTGATGTTGATTATCATAAAAATGTTAATTTAGTTTATTGGAACCGTAGAAGGCTTCTAATGTAACAATACTCAGTGTGACTTTGTAAAGCGTGAAAATTGGAGCAAGTCAAGTCTCTCGCTTGATAAATCCCTGCCATCACTGCGATTGAATTGACAGTCAATGAACTATATAACGTGCAAACATCACCCATTAAATATAAATTCTGAAATGATTTTATATTTGCTTTTTTATTAAATTTGATAAAACAATTTCAACAAGAAACGTTTGAGGTGAACGAGTATCGAGTACTTCTGCTTGACGGACGATTTTGAATAAAAATCTTGAATTATATATCCTATTTGTCAAAAACGACAACACTGCAGCGACCAGGCGGTCATCACTAGCAGAGAGTGTCAAGAGAAGCTGTCGTGTGTGGTCCATCAACCGGTTCTTCTATCAGGGATGCTGGGGAGTCTGCGTCTACGTTTTCGAGCTGCGATTGTCTCATCTAAGAAGGCACTCTGCACTCTCAAGTGTTATGAGTGCTACTTTACTCCCATTCCGAAGGTTACCCATCAATGCATCTGTCTAGTCATCGCTGGTGCTTGGCTTACGTATTCATAAACCGCCACACGAGATGATAAATCAGGAATGTTTTCATTAACGATCGCGGATGATGCTGCCGCTGAAATAAGTAGAAGTTTTCATAAGTAACTTTGCAATCGAGGTATTTAAACAATATTTATTTAAATAATTGATCATATACACAGCGTATCCATATAAAATTCCCTCTGGTAGCGGTTGGATTATACCATGAAGAATAAACACAGCTAATTTATCTGTGAAAATATAACGTTCGTTTACGTTATCCTTGAGGAAATACTGAAATATGTTTTGCTACAGCCCATGCTTGATACAGATAATAACGTTATATTAGGTATCTGTATGGTTAACATGATATGTATTGGTTGCCAGTCTACCAGAATGAAACTGACACATTATTCGCTTGGAGATGAGTTGATGTTGCTATCACACCCTTGACTGGGTTACGTATATACTAACCGATTGCTCTCTATAGTTAGATCGCCAGGCTATACTGACGAGTCTAGGCTAAAGACGAAACATGCATGGTCTGATGCATAGTGGAGAGCATACACGTAATATCAATTATTTTAGTTCAAAAATTTTTACAATTATTTCTGAATGCTAATATGTATTTGCATTCAGAAATTCTGAACACACTGAAATCCGAATATGATCATTAACACAGCGTAACAGGTCAGATGGACCTATTTTTTCTATAGAACATCTGACCCAAAGGTCAAAAGCCTATCACGCTCCATTAGCTCTGCGAGAAGATTTTAAAGTCTACTAACATCGAACTCAAGACGCTGTAAATTGTAACCATCGGGAAACAAACACCCCGGTACTGCTACAACGCCGAGGTTTCCAAGAGAACGTCTTTTGAGAGAGCCTCGTTGGAGGCTTTGTGAGCCCAACCTAGAGAAAATCTTGATAGAAGATTATTGAAATACTGAGAGTCCCTACATCTCTACAGCTGGTAGATTAATTAGCATGCGACTTCTTTGTTAGGGTTGTTGGTAACTAATTTAGAGGGCGGCAGGCCCCCAAGATTCTTCCAACATTCCCCTCATTTGCTAGAAACTCTGTATTACCCAGGAGACGTGGTTTCGTCTCATTTTTTTAATAAAAGCATGACCCCTGTATCGTCTACCGATCTTTCACATAACTCCCTTTATCTCAGTTTTTGAATCAAATAAAATCACAGTCAAGTGAGTTTTCAATTTTTGATTTGGCGAGCTACCAGTTGCGACATCCCCTAAAATGCTCCTCTATTGATGAGAACAGAATAAATAGGATGATCTCCGTATCGAGCAAATCTACGGGATGTATTCTTTCCGTTGCCTGTGTCGTGTTATCTTCCACAGTCACTTCACTTCTTGCGGTCGGCTTCTTGCATATTCATGACCCGCGACCGTGCCTCGACTACCTCGCTCGGCCGATACATCATCCCTGATGATGGCCGCTCCCATTAAACTGCCGTTTAGACGGTATCTGCGGCTGCCAGGCATGCCCCGCCACCGTCCGTCGGACAATCTGCCAACTCGGCTGAAAATCACGAACTGCTGCTCTCTGACTCCCGCGCTCCCGATGCATTTCGTATTTTGTATATTTTAGTTCGTGATATTTTGTCTTTGTTGCATGTTGCATTGATACAGAAAAATGATCTTCAAAGTGCTGATTAACACGTAGACCGTTGGTGGTAACTGCTAAAAATAAAGGAATATAAACATCAGTATGAGTAGGCCTAGGTAGGTACCTACTCATCTTTGAGGTCGCTGGCATAGTGAAAAAAATTGCTTGAAGTAGAGTATCAGGGGGTTTTGGAACTGTCCATCTTTTAGAATTAAATTTATGAGTACTGTGGTTATTTGAAAAACGGAATCTTTTACAATAATTTAAAATTTTAGAATTTCCAAAAGTTTACATCAAGTGGAACCATTCTGAAGTCTAATGAAAATGTTTAATGAGGTCATACCACTACATTTGAAGTAATTAGTCATCCTAAATGACGTCATTTTTCAAGAAGCCACTTTAGTAACAGTTGCTTGAACAAATCTGCCGATATTCAAAATGTATTGCCTCATTTTCAAATATCAACCTATGCAGATGACAATCCCGAAAATTTTTCAGATACAGTCAATATGTTGAATGAAGATAATGAAAATGTTGTTAAATTCACCAAAAATCATAATCTTTCTTTGAATCCAACTAAATGTAACGCAATCTTATTTTGCTCGAAAAAGCCTTACTTAGCCTAAATTAAAAAATTATGAATAGCACTTTGCAATTTGCAGGCAAATTAAAAATTTTAGGAGTGACATGTGACGAAAACTTGAGGTTTCATTCCAAATATTACACAAAAATCATATTTCAATTTGAAAATTTTATATTCTAGTAAGAACATTCTCAGCTACAATGTAAAAATACCTTATGGGAACTATTAATCATCTCAGTTGTTCGCTATTGTGATGTCCTGTATTACGATTGTCTAGATAGGTAGTGTAAACAGAATGAGTCTGCAAAAAGTGCAAAACTCTTGTTGCAGGTTTATTTATGGATTGAAAAAGTATGACTATATATCAGCTAAACTTCAGGAAACTGGTTGGTTGACAGTCTAAAAAACTGTATAGTACATTACCTTTGTTTATAAATTGGTGACTACTTTCACCCCTCAGTATCTGTTTGAGAAGCTTTTCTTCAGAAGGAATGCACATTCTCTAAACCTAAGGCAAAGAAACTACCTCACAATCCCTCGCCATTTTACCACATTATTCCGAAGATCCTTCTCTTATAGTGCAGCTAAATTATACAATCAGGTGAATACTGAGCTGATTAATGTTCACTTCACAAATTTCAAGAAAAAAATGAGACACACACTACTAGCCGAGTAAATAGTCGCTTATCCTTGTGTTTTTTTTTCAAACAAACATATTTCAAATGTTATAATTTTAGTTTTAGATTCAGTTATAAATAGGCTTAAATGTAGAAGTAGCCTTTGGCTAAATTTCGCCCTAATAAAGACGTTCGGAAAAAGTTAACAACGGCCTAAAAATATAACTATGTTTATAGGTCCTATAAATATGTGTCATAAAATTCCAAAGCTATTGAAAATAATCTATGATTTATGTGTTTGACAAATTTGTGAACAGTCATGACTGTTAACAATTATCGATGTCTCTAAGTTACAAGTCTTAATTATTACCAGGATCTGAAGATTATCGATGATATTATTTTCTTCTGATCGCTGATAAAAACTACATACCATTGACTCCAGAATTACTCCTAAAGTTGTGGCAGCCCCGGAAAGGTACAGAATATGTAAAATTAAATGTTGGAATTACCTATGATGATTGAACATAGCTTGCCAACGTCAAAACTTTAGGGTATACAAGAATGTATAGACGGTCAGACCAAATTCCCGTCATGAACTATAAGTATCTGTAAATTTGGATCGTGAGGAATATGGTGAAAAATAACATTCTCCCTGCAACGTTTAGGCGTTTCAGTAGAATAGAGATTAATAAAATATATCTGATCTGTCGACAGGAATGCTTCGTAGCCAGTGTAGTGCTAGTGGTGGTGGTAGTGGATACAAAATTTGAGGATGTTCACTCTTTTTGTGATATTTTTATATAACTCTGCGACAACAAAACCGCTTTTTGTCCTTTAACACTAGTGACGGAATTTTATCAACATCCGAATGGTACCTACTTTTCAAGTTAAAGAAGTGCCGATAATCCGCGGTTCTGCATACAGATCGTAAAATAAGTGAGTATTTTATTTTGAGTACGTATTCGAGTGAGTTAGCAGCCGTAACTTTGTGAACAAAGGTTGTGAAAAAATCCAGTGCTGACGGGAACGGGACTCAAACCCCAGTATCCAGCAGTCCGTGCTAACGCCGTAGCCTCTTGGCCACAGCACTGCGGTGACCAGTCGCTTCAAGGTATGTTATAAGGTAGGTACGATCCCGCATTCGCCATTCGAATTTGAATTTTTCCCACTCAGCATATAGATATATCTGCATTCTGTGATGTCGCGTTATTTCACCACCTTGGAAATAGTATGTAAGACAATTCCGATGAGTCAGCAGTGTAAACAATCCTGGAGGGACTTCGGTGGCAGCACAGAGACACGGGTTCGAGTCCCGTCAGCACAGAGAATTTTCTCGTTTTTTCTCACTCCAAAATTGTGTTTTTAATATATGTTCAACAATGATCGTTGTGCCATGGTTTTGACTATAAAAACGTCAAAAAAATGTTATCATCCACAATGGAAGTTCAATTTAAGCCCGGAGTATCTACGCGTATAAATGTAGAGACCCCGAAGTGGAATCGATAACACACGCGATATTCTCTCGTCAACGACGTATACGGAAACAGACAACGCCAACAGAGCACGAGAGAAAGAGAGGGGGAGAGTGAAATTATTTATTAAGTCTGTGCATAATCAGCGATTGTTTGACAAACAACAATATTTGCTTTTTATGCGAACATCTACATTGACTGAGGATTAGAACGCAAACGATTTAGATGTGTATCGAGCTTGTACCGTCAGTTCCAGTCGGTCATAGAGACATTCAAGCCCATTGCCATGCCTCCAGAATTAGGTATGGGTACTGATCCCTGTGTTTGTGCGAAGCCTTATCTATTTATCATGATGATACGATCTGGGATTATATCAGTTTATAAATCTGATCAATTTACGAAAAGCTAATGTTAATTTTTCGCGAGTTGTTGACGAAATAAAAAATGCTATAAAAATATTTTTGTCCGAATAAAAACCGAATCCGTAGGCAATAAAAGTTACCTAAATCAGGAAGTTGTAGGTATAGAAACTATCATTTGATTGATGTGAGATAAGTTATTGTCACAGCGTGAGTAGTTGGAAAAATATACCTATCAGGAGGTAGTGATTTCTGTGAACATTAATTAATTCAAAACTCGTATCAACAAGTTTCCATTATCTTGTTTATAGCGGTCGGGTTACTCCGGTGTTTAAACTTTGCCTTCGTTCATTGCTGCTAAAGATTACCTAAAAAAAGGCAGATGAGGCATCAACAAAGAAGAAGTGTTAGACCATTTCTCATACTTCCCACGCATAAGCGAGGAAGTACAAACCACATTTTTAATACACGCCAGCTGTTCCATTATGTTAGTATCTTAAAACTGTGTAGTTTGTGATTGCTGCTCTAAAGAATCCAATATCATATACCTAATCTAAATAGGTAGTTATTCTTATTTTGTAATGACTTGCGAATTTAATAAAAATGAAAAAAGTGGAGATGTGTTGTACCTACCTACCTTGGTATATCCCAACCCAAATTATTAATCATTAAAAATAAAATGAGGGATTGGTTCTGTTTATTGACTATTGCTATTCAAGGTCAGCTTTAAAAGCACAATATTATTATAAGTATAGGAATAGGTATCTACAAACATTATTGATTTCGTTATCTAAAATACAGATAATTATTTTCAGACAATTATGATTGAAAAATACTCATTAAAATAATTAAAACTACCTGCAAATAATAAACACGAAAATATGAAAAACATTTTATGACAGCTACTTTCAATATTTAGATGAACGCCACCAAAAAAATATCTTTTCCATCGTTGAGTAGGTATCAAGGTAGATATCTGAATGTATGTCTGCGAACGTCTGTAGGTATGTGTGTACATACCTATCTATAGGTACCTATCTAAGATTATTTCTGAAACTAGCGTAGGACCTAATTGTTGAAATGATTTATAGATGTATGAATGTCTGTATATTCGCATGTATCTCTAGGGTGATTTCGAAAACCATCAAACCTATCTATTGGAATGGTTCAAAAAATTTAAACAAAATATTGAATTATGGAAACCATCTCTATAACAATGACAGTAATAGGTAGATGACACAATAGATCAAATTGGAAAAAGAATCAAAACAGACAGAAGTTCCTCTCCGGTTGTGTTTTGCGACGGCAAAAAACTTGATGAAAGTATGTAGATACAGCACAGAGAGATTGGGTATGTTTTACAGATTTTACGTACTTATTATATAGCTGGGATATTTTCAAAAGAGAGAGATAGAGAGAGAAAAATTAATTAAAAAAAATAAAAACCACTTCTTCATATACGTTTCTATTACTATTTACCTCAGAAGTAAAGGCAAAACATCACTTGATGTTCACTTAGCTCCACTCAGACGGTTATTCACATGCAAACTATCTAGATATTACCAACAACTAGTCTTTCCGACTACCTGTTATTACTTTGCATATTTAATTTCGGCAGCTGTGTAATAAAAAAACAATATCCTAAGAAATCACCCGACGCAAAACTGCAATCCCAGCTTTCCGACCTTAGCGCGTCCCGTGTAGTTCCAATTTCCATCACCAGTGGCGTAGCTCGGCGACGTGGGAGTGTTTCCCCCTCCTTTCCCAGCGAACGCAACCGGATTTCCATATCTTATCGACTGCGCCAGCCAATCCGCCGCGCGCTTGGCCCTATCGTCGCCATGGAAACTGCCGTTCCGCAGCGCCCATTGGCTTTCGCGTTGTCCGGGTAACAGCCCACCCAACTCCCTCCCGTATTTGACTACCCAAAGCTCTTGGTACTTCACATCGGCCGTCTAGTGTCTGTGTAAACACCGTAGCGAGGAGTATTTGTTTTTCCAATCAGTGTTAGGTTTGGCATACTCAAAGTGTTAACTTGTTTGTGAAGCGCGGATCGTGATGTAAACAATAAAACACAAACCCGGAAGGATCGACGATTGATCAGTTTGTTTGCGGTTGTGCGGAATAGTGAAGAATACATTCACGACGGTGCAATGTTAACGCAAAAGCTCTACCCGGAGGTGAACTCGATGCCGACGTCTACGAACGCCATGGCCCCCATGACACCAACTTACTCGATGAACTCAATGGCTGCCATGCACCAGATGAACTGTTCTCCGCAAACCCCGATGTTCGGTACCAGCATGCTTAACTCAGGAATGTCATCTAGCATGCCAATGAATCGGCTCAGCGCTAGAATGGACGGCCAGCAGATGAACGAAACGTCACAGCTGGGATACACCACCATCGGGTCGCCGATATCCAATATGAACGCTTGCATGGGAGCCACCATGTCCGGGATCAACAATTATAGTGCTACAATCGGCCGTGGTGATTTGAGTGGAGGTGATACGTCACCCAATTCCGCCTTGCAGCGGGCCAGGGCAGACAAAACTTACAGAAGGTCCTACACCCATGCTAAACCCCCCTATTCCTATATATCCTTGATAACAATGGCAATCCAAAATAGCCCACAGAAAATGCTGACGCTCTCAGAGATCTATCAGTTCATCATGGATCTTTTCCCGTTCTATCGGCAAAATCAGCAGCGATGGCAAAATTCGATCAGGCATTCCCTATCTTTTAACGACTGCTTCATAAAAGTACCCCGTACGCCTGATAAACCAGGCAAAGGTTCGTTTTGGAGTTTACACCCGGACTCTGGAAACATGTTCGAAAACGGTTGTTACCTCCGGCGACAGAAACGCTTCAAAGACGAAAAGAAGGAGTTGATGAGGGCCGCGCATAAAAGCCCTTCAAATAGCGTGGACAACAGCAACAGCTCCGGAAAGAAGACTCCTCTGCAGCATAACGAGGAGAAAACTCCTCACCATCTAGACAAACCCACCGACAACAACATCGGCTCGATGTTGATCCATCCCACCAAGCTCGACGTGGATCAGATGAACCTGCTGAACGCGAACGATCTCCATATGCAGCACCACCATCAATCTCAGAATATGACGCACGAAGAGCTATCGGCAATGATCACCCGTAACAACCACTTGGCGTTGTCCAGTGAACACCAAGCGATGTTGCACCATGGTTCTGTGAACCATCATCTCAAGCAGGAACCCACGGCCGGATACACACCTTCGAATCATCCCTTCTCCATCACCAGGTTGTTACCTAACGAAAGTAAGTCTGACATTAAGATGTACGCTGATATGCAGTACGGATACAACACCCTAAGTCCCTTACAGAACTCTATACATTCTCACACAACCTTAGGGAACGATTATTACAACAGCCCGTCTCTGTACCATGGGTCTTCGGGTACGACGTCGTTGTGACAGTACCCGTTAGCGTAAAGGGACAGTTTTCTCGAATATTTACGCGGTTACTGTATATAGTTTCTCATGAAACGTGATTTGTATAAATATTGTGGAATAACAGTGGTGTGGTATCTTATGCGAGCAAGAAGCTTTTTATCGAAGTGGTAAACGTAACTGATGAGTTTCAGTCGTGAGAATCTATCCGGGGTGGTCAATTTTCTTGCGAACATCGAGTGTGAACAAAAACAAATAACATACTAAAAATTAGAAGAGCATAGTTCCTCAGTATGAAGTTATTGTCACTCAATTTCTCAAAGTGTCTGACCACCCCTGGTCTACGTGACCTTTAGGAAAAGACTCGATTTCATTTCAGTGATGTTATTTTTTTATTGCAATATCAATTTATGAAAAATAATCCGTGGTTAACAATTTGATAGTTTTTAAACTAAAAGACAAAAATACATAAATTATTATCTCAACATCCATGGTTGAAAAAGTAAATCACTCATTTTTAAGCTGATGATAGACACGACATTCATGTACGAATTGGAATCATCTAACGTAAATTTGGTGTGCCTGTGTTATTCACGGCATTCTCACAAATATTTATTATGAAGTAGGAGCAGTTATCAATTATCTTTTGTTAACAACCCTTATAGGGAAACTAAAGCAAAATTCCTTTTTTTGCTGGGTTTGATTTGGAGGTGTTAGGGGGACAATCATAACAGCACTTTGGCTCAATCTGACCCTATTCCAATGGTATGTACCTATATCCACGGCCGCCTTTAACAATTCTAACTAGAGATAGCTGTGGTATTTCATATCCCAAAAAAGCAACTTACACTATTTCGTTAACCATTGTTCATTGTTATTTTTAATAACATCAACAATAAATACGGGTCAAAATAATGATTGGTAAACGTTGTAAACCAGTGTCGTAGCTTGGAACTAAGGCGCAAAAAAGACTTCTAAACTTAAAACTGTCAAATTGTTTGGAATGCTTGTAATTCCATTGTTCAATGCCAGCTACTGCCATTAAGTCAGAAGTAAAGGATCAAATATATATTTTTTATTTTTGATATATTTCACTGTGGTGTAGAAAACATATCAAAGAATCATTTGAACTAAAAACATATTCGCCTTTTTGTATTGTTTCAATTTCAAATGCTCATGCTCCAAGAGGTACATAAATAACTAGTATACCTACTTATTGCATGATATAAGTGTTATGTATGTCCTTATACATAATCTTTCTGTATGGTGTTGTTAGTTAATTAAAAAAGTCTAGTATGTACCATATTTACCTTTGACGCTAAAAAAACAAAAACACCATATCGAACAAAAGAGTGAAACCAAATAGCACGATGAACATGGCAACGTTGCCTTATTTGACAGTCTGCGACGTTGTGTTACAAATAATAGGAAAGGACGTGGGCAGAATTGCTGTTTTTTGTCTCAGTTATAATCTATTACCCACTCCAATTTTCAACCTGTCATTATATTCTTATTTTGTTATCCGATCTAGTTAAAACTGCATAAACACTGAAACATGTAGGATCAATTTAGAAGAAATATTGTTTACCTACTACCGCGACTATAAAAAACAGATGGAATATAGCTTTGCTTCTTGCTCTATAAAATAAAACTCTACTGCTCTTATCGCCCCACTTATCGATATTTGATATTAAAATGAATTAATAATAAAATTTTGGTTTTGGTTAATGAGATTAGACACTTTTATGTGTTGTACTATATAAATATGGTCATGTTGAACTTCAGATAGATAGTTTATGGTTAATGTTTGATGGATATGGAAAAAATTGTGAGTATACCCACATGTTATTCATATAGATTAATTTTATAACGCCCGCAGATATGCGGTCACCATCTCAGATATTCAATCAAATGATGGAACAATAATACGAGAAATTTGGAATTGGATTAGTTGAAAATATACACTTAGTTTACAAGTGAAAATCCTAAGTTGATTTCATTTATTCTGAAGTTGCTATTCCTTGGTATTCATGTGTTGAAATATTAGAAACTGTTGATTAGATGATCAGTAAACATCGAATATCCTCAAAGCTCAAATCTGACTAAGTCCTCACGATAGAAGTAAAGTACAAGTGTGAAGTTTCCTAGAGTTATTAATCTATTTGTTTTTTCTAGCTGACTAATAAATCGGCAATTAGCTGAACTAGACTAGATTACAGTTTTGATTGCCAGATGTTCATTTCTTTATGAACAAATTAGTGTTCATTATAAACATCGCTGTTGATCGATGAAATGAGTCTAAACAAAAAAAGGTTTCATTTGGTAACGTGATTATTGTAGTCTAATGTATTTTTCATCGCTGACATTTAATCCAACATTGAAAAAGCATATTTCCATTTCCATCCATGGACATTTTGTTGACATCCTTTGACGTATTTCACTTGAGGTATTTGCAAAGTTATAAAATATCTTTGCACGCCATAGTGGCTATCAAATATCGAGAAATGGGTAGATGCTTTGTAGATAATCCGTTTGTATATACAGATACTTGTTGATTTATTTAGGCAAAAATGTGATGCCGGACTGAGGTATATGTGTAATAATCTAAAATTATGCCGACAAGTGCTGGTCTACTTGTTTTCCTAGAAAATATTAAACATTCTTGTAAATACTTGAAGTGGGATGAGTTGTCTTTTGATAAGAATTCAGTGCACTTGAATGGATGTTGTTATCCATTGGAAATCGATTTCTTGTCATTATAGAGCAGTCAGACGCCTGTATCACGCTCTTTTACAAAGTTTCAACGATTTTGTGTTATAATAAAGCACGATTATCAAGTATAATATAAAACATGATTTTCAGAGGGAGTTTTTCGTAATGCTGTTCCCCAGACCTCCCACGATGTGTAGCGTATACTAATATGAAATAATAAACTACTCCTATAGACATTATTCTGCGCGGCATACACTCAGAAAAAATGAGAGTTCCATCTGTTGGAAAAAATCACGCATTTTTCAATTCTTAGCGTTGTAATTGCTTCCTCAAAAACCAACAGTTACAACCAACTCTTAAACAGCTCTTAGTGGTTAAAGAGACAGTTTTTTAAAAACCATCTATCTACATTATTACAAATTTTATGGTCGTGTAGATATAGTATATCTTATTCTTCCGAAAATGCTCATCATAGGGGTAAAACAATGCTTCTTAGGACAAAGGTATGATAATCTGGTATAAGTAATAATTCATTTACAAAATATGGAATTAATATTTTCATATACTTCGATGATATTAGAATATAAAACACAAACAGAAATATAACATAACACATAAAACTCTCTTGTAATTTTGGCCGGTATTTATGTAAATTTTAACATTTCGAGAACATTAATTTGTAATTTCAAATCCCTTGTAAGATAAAAAGAACCATACTCAGAACAAAGAAATGCTTTTGATAAAACTTACTTCATTTCTTGTAAATCATGTTTAATATCATGGAATTACAATTTGAATACATCCCCACCTATTCGTATTTACTTTGTCTCGACGATATTATAAAGTAGTAAATAACCTTCATACTTTATCTAATAAGAGACTCATCTGACGTTGATATCCTAAATGAAGGGAACTGCTTAATATTGTTTTATTTTGGTGGTACTGAGAAATTTGAATCACCTTAGAACGCTATACATATTTTCGTACGTTATGGAATGGAATGAGAAATTTGAATTTATCAGATATACAGGGTATCATGTGGTGATCTGATTGATCAGATTAAAACAAAATATAATAAGATGATTAATTTCTCTGATATTTGTTACTTGGAAATTTTTATCAGCTGGAAAATTTGAAATTTAATACTATATGTGACGAATGCATTCGGAGAACTTATAATGATGATGTTTATGTAGGAGCAAAATTTTCATAATCCTGTATGAGCAGTCTCGTATGATTTTTTCCCTAGTTATGTACTTCTTCTGGTGCATAGTTGTTTGATGTAGTTCGCATCACAAAATATGAAATGTTCAGTCTGTCATCTTGACATGGGCTCAATGGGTTTTTTCTAAACTTCTGTAGTGTTATGCTGCAATAAATTTTCTCATAATAATTATATCCACCCCCCATTTTAGGCCTCATTAAACTTTGTGGGTACAAGTTTATATCTCCGTCATATATGTTTTTATTATTTCAATACAAAGGAACTTCAAAAGTATGGTTCCTTCTGCACCTATTTTAAGAGATCCTTTAGAATTATATGATATCACGTGATATCCTGTATATTTGTTCCTATACATAAACACAAGTATAACTATAAAACACTTATAAGAAATCTCAAAAATCTTGTTTCTTGATCTGCAATTTTTTTAATAAGGTTAATTTGAACCTTTTTTATAACCATTATTTTTTAATACGTAAATCCTTCATAAGGGTCTTTAAATGCTTACATATAAGAGCTTGTATAATTCTTAAGTTTCTTTTTATAAATAACATTGTAAAAATGTATAAATACGTTCTTGTACTAAGTGTAATTACTATATATTTGTATAAAAAATTATCAGCAACTTGTGATGTTTCCACTATGTATTTAAAACGAATTCTCGTGGTGTTGGTACATGCTCCATGAAAATAAATTTCAATTGAATTTTTTTTATTTATTATCTTAATTCGATGGCAAAAACATATTCAATTTATATAAATGTATTCTTTCGAGAGGCTGTAAAATCAGTTGTCTATATTGAGAACTCAGTCAAAGTATGTAGCAAACTATGTATTTTTGTCAAATATTCAAAGTGAGTTCCTATTAAATGGTTTTTTCATGCGTATGCACCAACATGAACGGATTGTCTAATGATATAATAGTACTCGCAAATTGGTATCGAGGAAATGTGCAACTGATGAACCAAAATCTGTAAATATATTGAGAATCATAGAGAGAAAGATGTATATGATGTCTGTATATTGACTTTTTTGTCATAAATAAATGTTTCAATTTCACTATTTGTGTTTCTTTAACTCTCCCATATTTAAGCAAATAAACTAACAATTCGTAGATCAAACCTTTATTGATAACTATATTATCACAGCTAGCCTAATGTTTAAAAATGCACATATGGAAATTCCTCAAAACACCTGGTTTATTGCGGGATTCAAACCACACACCTTCTGATTGCTGGTCAGGCGCTTTCTAGTTCACCTAACATCATCGACGTTGTGTCTGCTTAGCTCAGTTGGCTAGAGCATCTGATCGGCAATTAAAAAATGTGTTTTTCGAATCCCACAGTATGGCATGTTTTTTTCAAATTTCTAGATGCAAATTTAAATATTTTTCTAGCTTTCAAAAAAAGATATTTTTATATTTTTTCTGGTAAGGACACCATGGACCTATTCCATACCTCCTCTCTACATAATAACCGTGAACTGTGATCATAATCCTTTTCTATATTTAAGGAGGGGGCATACATCCAAAGAGCTTCAAATGATAGACTATAATAATGTTTTAATTTTCACACTGTTAAGTAGGTATCAGTTTTTGGGTTGTTTTGCTCTTCAGGTGAATTGGGAGATTTTAGATTTTCTCCGGATCTGGCCATTGTCCTAAAGACCAGAAATGTTCGCATCTATAAGCATTTATAGGTCTTCAAAGAGGGCGATTGACTAAAACGCTGTATAGTTGAACCTTGATTCTACATTTTACTTGATATTTTTCCAAAAAGATAACTTTGAGATTAATGTCTGAATCCTGTGCTACTGCACAGATAAATTAATCTAAAAAGTATGAGCCAGCTGACATCTCATCAAAGTTTCATCAAAAAGCTTGTTTTAACCTTGAATGTATGGCTATTTATTGAAATAAAGTGCATTTTTGTAAAATTCATATTTTGTGACATGAATGCCCTTGCATTCAAGCGATACAATATCAAGTAGGTAGTTTTACTACCATAGAGGAATAATATTTGCTTACGCACAGATTTTCCTGTATATGAAGTTGTTGTTGAAGGCATATTATTTATCTTGAACCAAACCAAGCACTTGGACTGACAGAGTCTCAAATGTGGAATTACGACAGAGAATACAAAAGCAGGAAGAAATAATTGACACCCTCAATAGAAAAAAACTTAGAGTACCTTGGTTATGTTATAAGGGGACCCAAATATGTACTGCTACAAAACATTATGGAAGGGAAAGTCAAGGGCAACAGAAATCAAGGGTAGGAGAAGCCAAGGAAGACGAAGAACCTCTTGGCTGAACCACTTAGGGATTGGTTTGGAATGACGTCAAATCAATTGTTTAAAACAGCTGCAAACAAAGTCAGGATTGCCATGATAATATCCAACCACTGCTAGGAGATGGAACTTGAAGGAAAAGAAACCAAGCAATACACAAATTCGCGTATTGATATCTGAACAAATTGGGCTAAAGTTGACCTACTTGCCACGTTAATAATAATTTCAAGGGTAAGGTCAAACAATCTGCCTTCATAACGTTGAAGGGTGATTATATTTCTAATGTCTCGAAAGACTGTGACCCAGTTTGATTGGTGGATCTAGTCAATGTTCTTCAAGCCTGAAAAAGGGGTTGATGGGAATGGTAATAATATTTCTCTCAGGTTTTCTCATGGTTTGTTCTTGGATCAGTTTGCGGTGTTTCCTTTTATCCAAGATAGGCAGCGTTGTGCTTCTTGTCTTGTGCGGCAGTGCATTATGTAATCCCTGGTTTTGGTCTTATCAACAATGCAATTCTAGCCTTTCAAACAAAACTGTTTTCGTGAAAGCATTGGCAAAATGTCATTATGATCATAATTTTAATATAAATATTCAATTTTGTACTTCGATGAGTCGAAACATAAGTGGAGTGCAGTGGCGTAGATCGCTTCTTGCGATGAGGGGTAATATCAC
Organism: Bruchidius siliquastri; assembly: GCA_949316355.1. Taxonomy (NCBI): domain Eukaryota; kingdom Metazoa; phylum Arthropoda; class Insecta; order Coleoptera; family Chrysomelidae; genus Bruchidius; species Bruchidius siliquastri. Next base: position 5,684,474 of record OX438537.1, on the reverse strand, counting down.
ATTGTATGATGTACGATAACTGGTCACATTCTTAATATTTATGAATACATTATTGAAAGAATGCTTGCATAATCCAATAAGAAAGACAATTCCTTGTGTTTTTTCGTAGACTCATGGGGGATTCTTCCCCTTGATCCCTCTTATCGACACCACAGTTCAAACATATATATGATTTCGATTAGCTACTAGTAGAAAATATAATTAACCAGATATACAACCGAATGATAAGTTCCAGATTAAATAATAATTCTGGATATCCGGAAAGGACGATGGACCCTTTAAAATATTCAAGTTCATTATTCCTGGTAACATGGATGCGGTCAGAACCCTAAAGCATTTTCAGGATTTCCGCACACCGCATGAACGCTGTGTGTTGGATCACAATTAGCCAAAGATTTAAAGGATATTGCGAAACCCGGAAGGCAGAAGAACGATTACAATCGTATAAATTTGCGGGTTCGGATATGTTATTAATTGAAATTAAACAATAACAGAACACTATCGATGATATTTATTTGCTTGGTAGTCTGCTCAATTGATATATGATATTTATTTTCTAGACAAGTCAGGATGATACAGATAATGGATTTATCTCATATTTGAGACGTTTTACAGGGCGACCAGTGTTACTGGGTTTTCAAAAACAAGCTTCTATTTAAATGCACTAAAAGTAAAAAATAAACCTTTCCTCAAAAACTTTTACTATCAATTTGTAATGTCATTACACAATTTACCTACACAGGTAAATATCGCGACAAGCTTTTATATCATATAAATTGTGTAATGACGTTTTTAGTTGATAGAAAAAGTTTTAAAGGAAATGTTTATTTTATTCTTTTTTTCTTTTTAATTTATTTTCCAGTTATCACTGGACAGGTCTGCGAAAACCCCAATGCACCAAAATGTCAGACGGATTGTAGCAACATAGTTTATGATCACTATATATATATATATATATATATATATATATATATATATATATATATATATTATATATAATTAAATTATAATATATTATTTTGACGATGATAGATGTTATGGTGTTTTCATCTACGGGAGGAACATGTTATTTAGATCAATGAAGGTAAAGGAATCATTGTCGAATGGGCATCTAGGAGTGGAGTTCAGTTTGAGGTACGGAAAACTCGTGAAAGTACGCTGCCAGACATGGAGATAGAGGGATCTACCATTACGCCTATGGAGATTAGCATCAATAGTAACATGTCCAGGCATGATCACACTATATCGACGTTCCAGAAGCTGAGAGTCCTTTTACACTCCAGCAAGTTTTATTCATCCAAACAGCTACTGCTAATTTCTACAGAGCTCATAGCAATTCTGCTCGCCTATGTGGGGGTGTGCTCTGAATCACTCCCCGAAGTTTTTGGAAAGAATCCAGAAAATATCCTCTTCCAAGAGTCATTCTTTTGGAGAACCTCAGAGTCATGATTGCGATTTATAGAGCGTTGGAAGGTCAACGTGGACAGACTTTTATACTCTGACGAAAACATCGATTTTATGACATTAATATGTATGACATACCACAACGCTGAGGTACTGATGATCTTCGAGCTAGTGTGTGTGCGTGTAAGATAAATCGATAAAGTAATATGTTATGTTGATCAAAGGTTTCAAGTAAATTTTTTGTTATTCATAGGACATTGTCATCTAATTGTTCAGCGAGATAACTCGTCCACTCTGTATTCCACATAAGGTAAATAAGGTATGCTGGAATCATGTATCATAGTACGTGGTTCATAATGTGATTTGTATTGTTCATTGGAATAATGTTATCAGTTATCTGATACCGACAAATTATACGACGGGATAAATTTTTATCTTGTATTTTCCTGAACAATAGTCATCTTTGGATAAACACTACAATGATGGGTGCTTATCTTAATGTTTCAAGATGAATAAGCAGAGTTCGAGTTGGTTCACCAAAAAAGTAATGATCTTTAAAGTATTAACGACAATAACTATATTTGCTTAACTCAGATTTGAGACAAAAGAAAAGTAAGCCTCAAGCATAATATCGAGGAATATTTTATACTATAGTTAAAATACTATAGTTAGCAAACCACAAGTAAAAAATAACTTTCAAATATTAAGATTTAGTTCAACAACAATTTAATAACTCAACAATATATAATATTTAACAAGTTTAAAGTAACATTAAACTCTTTAATGTGTGATGTGTAGCTAACTGAAACCACATATATACGAATAAATATTTACTGACGTTTCAGCTGTCTCGGCAGCCTTTATCAAAGTACAAAACAGAATGAAAAAAATTGATTTTCGAAATATAATGATAAAATATCCATATTTAGGACTTTCTAGGGTTGAAGTTCTATTTCGGGATCCAAGAACAAACCATAAGGAAACCTGGATAAAAACATCGGTAGGTTTGGAGAACATGGACTAGATCCTTACAGAAACATACTCAACCAAGCTGGTTCACAGTCTATTGACATACAATCATCGTTCAACTTTATAAAGGCAGACTCTTCGTACTTCCTTTTGAAATATTATCTTTTTTGAGTAGTAGTATTATAAAGACGAAGTTCAACGATCATTATATTTCTAATTCCTGAATATACGTTGCCCAAGTTTGGTAGCATATGCTTCGAGGGAAGATCTATTCAATGTTCTCCAAACCTGCTGATGCCGCATACATTTCTATTTAGGTCTCTATATGGTTTCCTCTTAGATCCCAATTGTTGTCTTAGGATCGCACTTCCGTATGTTGCGTTTTATCTCCTAGAACATGCAGGGTTGTGCTTCTGGTGTGGCAGTGCATCATGTGCCTTTTTTGGAATTATCGAAAGGGCAAATAAATCATCACATCAGCTGTATCAAACCTGTCACAATAGTTCATAGTAAGGTCTTGTTTTGAAACAAAACTTTTCCCCTGGAAGCAATCAAAATTTTCAATTTGATCATAATTTCAAAAGTCGTTTGTCTATATTTTCCACTTTGTGGAAAGCAGCCGAATTAGTGTATAAAATATAATGAACCAGAGACAATCGCAGGGTAGGTTTCAGATGTTACTTTATGGAAGTTTGACTGCAAAACGAAGAACATATTAATTGACGTATGTATTTGACCGATAAATCACAATGGATACTGAAAAAGTTTTGCTCTGACGGCCTTAAATTAATGCCCTTTATCAAAGTACAACATATGAAAAATTTATATCATGTAGATTGTAGATGCTCTTACTTGGTGAAACTTTTCCTCATGTAGATAAAAAGTTGTGTAATTATCACAGTTTCACAAATAAAAGACTTTCTTTTAGTGCCGCGTTTCGATTTTCACTAACAAGACTACCCTGGATACAAGACTAGATCCCTCAAAACTAGCATACTATCTATCAAGCAATACCTCAGTATGAACTGTCTTGAAACATTAGAATAAGATGATGTATTTTCATTTTTTTAAATATAAGGAACCAGAGAAACACTCACAGTAAAAGGTTCAGAAATAGAATTCTGTGAAGTCAAATTTAAAAAATCCAGAACATATTATAGAGGCATCATTGAACAATATTACAAATACAGACATAGGAAACTATAGATCACGTTCCTGTAGCACACAAAATATTCAATCTTGTGAGAAAACACTGTGGAGAATTGATAAATAAGGATCGATTCTTAAACACATTAAATTCATGGTACAACTTGGTCAACATTGATATCATGAAGTTACCAAAACAGCTGTATCGAAGATATCATGGTAGAGGTACTGCTCTTTTCTGGTCTGACTCCAAAAGCTTCAGGGATAGCGCATGTCCACACAGCAGCATTCCAGAGATGTTATGATGATGATTCGAGCTTTATAGACTAGTAATTGTTGTTCCATTCAATACAAATTCCTGAAGCGGAAGGCAGCTCCCAGCCTCCGAACGCGTACCTTGCAAAGCCAGCAGCGTGATCGGTCCAGGGCATGTTATTGATGTTAACCCCCAGAAGCTTAATGGAAGATGACTCGAAAATTGGGCTGTCAAACCAGCATGTGATCTTTTTCCCGGGTTGTTTTGAAAGGGTAAAAGTCTTGTAAGGTATAGGAGAAGTTTGGTAAAATATACATATTTAATTACGATCAGAAAAGGTTAAACAAGCATTATGATAAAACACAACTTCCAAACCGTTGCTTTCGCTTCCACCCTCACAGCCATGTTATCGATCTGGTAGTCGAGCAGGCATCAAGCTGGCTGTGCCTATGCCGCAAACAACACATCTTCATCATCGCGGTGGACAGCGTTGACAGACGATATGTCATTGTTTACCCCCGTCGCACCCCCCGTTTCCATCCCTTGCAGGGGTCGCTGGTCAACTAATCCGACCAAAGTGGGATACGGACACGGCCGAGATCAAGGCAGGCGGCAATGTCCACCCGCCTAACGTACATCGATTTCTCCTTACATGATTATGACACTGTAGCCCCGATTGATTTCAGGGGCAATCTCTAAATTGTTATGCACGTAAAGATAAAGATCGAGTCTAGTACATTGCACCAGTGTTTCCCAAGTGCTAACATTAATTGAATAAATTGATTTTCAAATTACCTCCCACGTCCATGTCGAGAGATAGTAAGAAACGGCGTCAAGTATCTACGTTGACGTAGTACTTTCCACGTAATGGGATCAGTTTAGTAATAGGAATTTAGAGTTACATTGATATTTGAATTTGTTTCAAATATTAAAAAATTAAATATTCAATAATCTAGATAATTACCGAAATTTTCGGGTTTTCGAAAATTTCCATTATTTTCAAAACTTCCAAAATTTAGTTTAAGAGGATGAGCAACTCAAAAATCTGATCACAATAAAATTACTGATCTAATAAAGTTCCGATAAATCAGAACAGAACCGTTTATTCAAAAGCAAACTAAAATTCAAATGTTAAATATGTTTTAAACATCCAAAATCCAGTGAAAATATAAGGTGTTCATAAGTGAGATGTATTTTAGGTTCATAGCTATTAATAGAAGAAAAAATTCTGATTAAAATCCGTTTTGAAAATATCGTCGGTGCATAGGAAAAGTGACTCAAAGAAAAATACTTTTCCTGGATTCCTTTTTTGATCTTTATTGACTTCTACATATTATCCTAGTTGTCTTGATTAACTAATTATCATGATTAATAATCTGATTACGTTACTTTAAGTACTTCTGATAACATTTAATTTGAAATGTCTACTATAAGAAATATTCGTAAATTTTACTCGCTATTCTCGATTAATATTGGGTTAAAAATGTAACCTTTATTCCCCTTAAAACGAAATGTGTCTCTTTTTGTGATAAAAACTCATAAATCACTTGACGTAGGTACAAAAAAATGTCTTTCTTATTACAAAAGCGACTGCACACTACAACATAACACAACGTGATATACACAACTAGAATTGGGATGCTTTTCATGAGAAGCAGAAGTGAATAATCGCTAAACAGAAAAGTGACATTTGTGCCATGTACAGGCCATTTTTCAGAATCACTTTACTTGACTACATTTTTAAATTCGCGCGCAATTGTAATTTTTTTTATATCCAGGATGTACTCGAAAAAGAATCAATGATTAAAACCATGTATCTTGTTTTTAACACAAATACCATATTCAATAAAAATACGCTGTGATCTAATTCAGCCTTGACCAGAATGAATATACGCCACAACACCAAAATCGTTACTCAAATACTCGATGGCCAAATCAGGAAACACTACGCAGAACGGACAGCGAATCGGTTGAAAGAATCTAAATGTACCTAATGAAATCTGGTATCCATTCTCCTGGTAATGGCGTCTAATTGTAGGTATAATCGATACTGATAAAGAGATAAACTCCCTATCACACTAATTTTATCTCATAATAACGTCGGTTCGTTAGATTAGACCTGTTAGTTTTTATTTGGCTTGCTGGCCGGGCGGTGTGACAGTGGCGCGCCACTTGCAATTCAGAAACAAGTAAACCAAGTATTCTCTTTATCACTATACTGTAGTATTAGTAGTGATACTCAGTTTTTATATGTCTATATCTGTACTTATTGAAAGAAGAACATAGTGTAGCAAACAGATAAACAGAAGCAGGTGCTACAACCACCAAAATTCAACCTCATAAGGAGTCTCAAGCCGTCGTGGTCGATATATCAACAGCTTTCAACAGGGTGTGGTTAGATACAGGCTTGTCATTTCTGGGATACCGACCGGAAGGGAGAGGGGTTAGAGAAAATAGTAGAGGCTTAATAAAATCAAAATACATCCTAATCTTTGGAAAAAAGTGAAAATCAACTTACTAGTAATAATGGGAAGGCAAAGCCTACAAGTAGGCCTTTGACCTTTTTACCCCGAGGACCATCACTAGAACTATGGCAGACATGGTAGTTCCTTGGTTTCGAACCTTCCAGACCTTTTAATAGAAGTCATGATGTCAGTTCACGAGGCTCGTCCACTTCTGGCAGATTGTGTGTTTGACCTTTGCTATAAGTGTCAGGTGCCTGTTCAATCTGCAGTGACCTGTGAGGTTCCCTACCAACAAGTGAAGTGAATCCCTGCCCCGATTCAATCGCCATATCTCCCAACGTTTACTGGGGCCTGCTATGATCCTCTTGGACTGGCTGCAGTCATCTCTCTCTACAACCATGCTTTCGCAAGTTCGTTATAGGCCCAAGTATCTAGGACATTACTGACCTGGCCTCTTCTGATACCCAGCAAGGGTTCGGGCCTCTTACTCCCATCCTCCCAGGCAGTCTGCCTTCTCGTTACCTGGCAACCCGCTGTGTCCAGAGACCCACATGAGGGTCACGTTCTTGGATTAGGCTCAGCGTTCGAAGGCGGAACTGCATTCCTGGACCAGTGGTGATCTGATCTTGGTTTCAGACGTCTACCTGCCAGACACATTCCCGGACCACTGGATCCCATCTCTTCTGAACGAGAATCGTCGGGATAGATACTTACGTACTTTGATCAAGTCTGCCGAAGCAGCCGAAACGTCAGTATAGATTCATTCGTACGTATGTGGTTTCAATTAGCGGCCAACGGAAAATACAATGAATGTTGACCTTCTAAAAAAAATTAGGCTACCTTGAAATGGACAAGGTCTTGATAAACATATAATAATGAAATTGTATCTTATTGCAAAAATATTTTAACTACGTTTTCTCTATAACTCAGAAAGTGCCATTCGAGTTTCCGTAAATTTTTGACAGTAGGTTACCATTGAGGTAAGAAAAAAGGGACTTGGTACTTTTTGTAAATTGTATTGGTGGCGTCGTTGTCAGCAGAAAATCTGATAAAACTGCTTGAATCCATTTGATTATTGTAATATACGTTTTTAGGTTGTAGATATAATATAGTTTTATTTGCAACTATATTTGCACCCAATTGCTTCTTATATTCCGTTAGCGCGATAATAAATGGTTATAATATCTCATATTTTACTCATCTTTCATCAAGCTTGTGGAGATTAACAGCAACAATAGCATGTACTGTCATGTACTCGTACTTGTTACCGGTATTTCTATCTCAGCGTCTAAGAAGCTGGGGTTTTGCTTCTGCACCAGAAAGTTGTATTAAACAGAATATCAGCTACTACTCTATATCAAACCATCGCTGTTCGCATGTATAGGGATGCACTCCGGAACCTTCCATGAAGCTCCTGGATTCAATCCAGTACGTCTGATGAACGGCCGAACCTTACAAAAGACCTCCACAGCATCGGTAACGAAGAAAAGTGGCTGATCTCTCCATGGTTAATTTCTGTACAGCAAACACAAGAGAAGCCCAATCAGCGTATCCTCACCAGGTGAAAGTTCCAAAACCTCAAAGAGCCTCTTCAAAAAGTCATTCTTTTAGAGAATTGTTGCAGTATGTTTCCCGATGGTTAAAATTAACAGATTTTGTTATACTTTAGCTATTTTGAATATGCTCCAATTATCCGTTCCTATAAATTGAATCATCAGTTGCCGAGATCACCAACAATTGAACGAAGAGTTACATATTCTTTAATCATCAGAAAAGCGTAGTTATCCGGCATGCTTACAATATAATGAAAGGAAACCATCTAGGAAGGTAAAACGTAGCAATGTCAATAACCAATGATAATTTTTGCTTGGATTTTTCAATAAAACTATTTTTTCCATTATTGTCAACCTAGGTGCATATAAATCTTATTTTTATTTGGAATATTCAAATGGAACTGCAAACAGCCGTTTTTGAGGATAAGAAATAAGAATAGAATCCTCCTAATATGAATACCAATACCATTAATAGGGAGTAGTTTTGAATCTTCCAAACACAGAAAGTGGTGTCGGCCTGGTGTTTAAATTGTGTAATATCATTGTTTATACTCAAATATATGTTTTTGTGTGTATATGTGGTTCAATCACATTTATCTTTTATCAGAATCTAAGGTCTGGAGTTCAATATCTAGTTGAAATCGATATATTCTGATAAACTATGAAAACAATAGGAGGGTGAGATCTGATTAGACATTTAGACAAAAGCAAGCTCAAAAACATGCATCTTAAAGTCCTGTAAAGTCAATGCCCTTGTCAAACAATCATTCTCACAAGACTATCGAGACTGTAATATTAACACTCAGCTTCTGAAGTATCTAGACAAAAGCAATATCATCAATGATCACCAGTACGGCCTCCACAAGCATAGATCCACGCAAGATTTGGCCTATGTCGACCATATGTGGAGCATAGCAATAATTGAGCTTCATGGCGAGTCTCTGAACGTGGCGCTTGACATATCGAAAGCCTTTGGTAAGGTATGGCATGAGAGACTTTCTATGCCTATGGGCTGCCACCAAGTCTATGCCAATGGTTGGACAGTTTTCTTAGGAACCACTACTTGTTTCCGGTGGTGGATGGCATCCGATATATTCATCATCAATGCGGGAACCCCAGTCCTTTCTTCAACGCTCTTCTTGCTGTACCTCAACGAAATAACATTCAATCCTATCTACAGCTTCGCAGATGACAGCACCATTATTTCCTGCTTGGAACTAGGCCAACACTGCCATCCCGAGGCGGGGACATCATGCTATCCAATCAATTCTCCAATGGGAATCTACAAATGGAGTTCAGTTCAACGGACATAAGACCATGGAGATGTAGGGACTTCCAATACTTGAGTCATCCTCTATCAAGCTTCTGGGAATCAACATAAACAGTAACATGTCCTGGGGTTCTCTTCTGCTCCAGAAGGTTGTATTCACCGGAACAGCACTGAAGTACTGTTCGCATGTGTGCTATGCACTCCGTAGCACTCCCTGAAACTTCTAGACATAATTCAGAAACAACAATGGATTTGGTGTTGCGCCTGTCTTTAAATAAAACTCTAACGTTTAGCACATCGAGGGAGGGCTAATCTGTCATTATTCTATAGATACTATTATTGCTGATGCTTGTCCAAATTGTCTCGCATAATAACATCAAGAGTCATTAGTACATCAAACATAAGAAGGTCCAAATGAGGTCTTGCCTCCAGCACCTAGAGCCAGGTTTTACCAACTCATTTTTTTAGAAAACCTCTGCGTTGTGGAATGAGACCATGTGAATAGTAATTTCTTCTCGCAATGCTTCCGGGGTCGTGATGGGCTTTTTGACTTTGCGAGGAATTATCTATAAAAAAAGTAAATGATCAAGAGTTCAATAGCAGGTATTAATGAAGCCTTGAAAGTGTTTAATTGTTTTAGAAACCTCATACATTTTCTGTCCTTTAATAAAAGGAGCCGACAAATTCTAAATTTTATCGAAGTTATTCAATTATTCATTTTTGTTTTTAATTGGCGACCAATACAAATATTATGAACATTGTGGAATGTTTTCTTGGGTTTTTCTCATTCTAATGTATTTACTTTCAGTGGAAAAACCGAGAATGATAGGCATTCAACCTCACATACCACCTTCGGTCAATTCAAAGTTAATTTACGCCGTGTCAAAACAAACACGGGCGTTCGTTTCTCATCGCGTTCGCATTGACCGATAGATCATACATTACCGGGACAATATAAGTGCGAGAATTTAGCAATGAAACGCTCGAGTTTTATTTGACGTGGCGTAAACAAAATTTGAATAAGGTATAGTTAACTCAGGGGTCTGTTTTCCTGAAATGTTTGATTCCCTCTAGTTATATCCCTTGTTTGAATATCTCCTTCTTCTTCTACCTTTTAGTATAGGCGAATCGCCTGTTTTTTTTCATCATCATTCAGCCTATTACATCGCCAAGTTGTAACTACATCGTTTTCGAGGGCGCCCTGGACTCCTGCAACCTAACAGTGATTTGTCGCGTACGATTCTGACTACTCTTCTATCGTCCATTCTATTCATATGTTCGTTCCTTCTTTCTACCTAGTATCCACTCATTAACATTTTCTACCATGCATGTTCTTCCTATATTCTCACTTCTCTCTCTGTCCAATAGCGTTTTGCCAGTTATTCTGAAACGTACTCTTGTTTGAATATAAACCAAATAATATTTTACAGTTAACGAATCAATATCTGTATAAAACAGCAAAAAGTTGAATGATTAGAAGGCGAACTGACAATGGCTTGAAATAGTCCCAATTAGGAGTTTATGCTGCATTCAATACGTACAACTCCGCCTCTGGCCCGTAACGGGAAAAATAAAGGCAACAAGGCTATCGCTCCCGCACCGATATACCGGCTCCGGGTTTTGTGGCGCTTGCGCTTTCCACTGCGTCAATACTCCAATCCAGTCGTTGCTGACGGTCCCCATATAACTTGCTGAATCGTTTCCATGCCCTGGAATGGGCAAGTTTAAGGAATTAGAAACCCGGAAAGGGGGAAGTTAATCGTTCCGAGTCCCGTGCAGTATTGAGAATTCACACAAAATGGAAGGTTGGGTGTGCAGTATCCATATGCTCGTAAATGTTCAACAGAGAGGCATTTTCAGGAACAGATAAAAAGATTGTGTGCTTAACGAACAGTTTCACAAATAAAACCCTTTTTATTTCCGTGACGCGTTCAGTACACCATCTTTTTATCTGCATGATTGAAGAGTTTTACCAAGTAAGAGCGTCTACAATCTATATGATTTTCAGGAAGATTATATCAATGTGATGTGATCGCGAAATTATTCGAATTTGAGATAAATTGAATAACCCTACTTCCCCCAATTTTCCTAAGAAAACTGGGTGAAGAATGTCAACTAGCTACCAGCAGCTCGGTGGAGAAATGAGACTCTCAGGGGTGTGAGTACCTAGGCATGATGAGGTGGAATGACTGGAAATAAAATATACAGAACACTAAATGTAAAGAATTTATTTTAAAAAAACAAGATGTCTCTGACCACATAATGGCATCTCAAATTAAAACTTATCTTGAGGCTGGGGACATGTTGAGTTCCCCAGGTTCCCATGGCGTCAATGGTCTTCCCCTGCAGGTGCAAAGCAGGTTTGCGCCGATGAAATTTGCATTAAGCTCCGGTTAAAAGCTGAATGAGCAGGGCTCCTCTAAGGATCCTCCAAAAGGAAAGGAGTCATCCCAAAAAGAAGAAGAAGTCCTCCCGAAGAAAAAAGGTCCTTCCGGAAAAAGGAAGTGCTTCCAACAAAAGGGGTGTTCTATCTGGAGAGAAGGAAGACCATCGTTATTATGTGTTCTGTCCAAAATGCTTCTGATGTCTTGTGGCGATTACAAAGAATAGCTTATTGCTCACTTATGGCATCAGAAACATTTTGTTTGTACAATAATCATTAAATGAAAGAAAATATATATGGCCAAAGATGCAATGAATTTGGACATAAGAATAAAAATAAGGTAAGATCTTACATAGCTATGAGTACAGGAAAATAATATGTGGGCGCTCATGTTTTGAATTGATAATGTAATCCCTCAATCACAATATCCCTGTAAAGCATAAATTTACAAATAATAGAAATAAAAATTGTGGGCTGGGTACAGCTCATTCATGGAATTTTGCAGCACGTGGCAATGTAATTTGTGCAGTAAGGATACATGGTGTTAAGTCAAGAAAAATAATGATTTTGCACACGATTATATTACAGTATTATTTCTACGCTTTTCCTGCTTTTCTCAATAATAACAGGAGAAAAAGAGTTAAAGATCTCTCCTTTAGAGAAAGTCACCCACTCCACACAAAGATTTCCCTGGTGGGAGGGAGATTATTTGGAGGTGTTTTTTGAGGAGGGGTGTACCGGAAACAGCAATAGACATAATACACAGCTTGTTTCAAGAAATACTGGGATTTTTGCACGAGCAAGGCACAAGATCCTACTTGAAAACATACCTGGCTTTTTGTCAGACACATTAAGCAAAGGACTGACTTTTTCAGTATTAAATTCTTATAGGTCTGCATTAAATTTGTTATTTAACCTTAACTGTGCCAGTGATGAAAAGATTATTAATAGGTTTCCAACAATTAACTGCCTACAATGTCGGACCGTCGTATTGATAAACATGAGACTTAAAAACATAAAGCTATTGTTTGTGTTGATCGATCTTATCTGTTGATCATTAGTCGTTATGACCTCTGCAGTTTCTTATTTATCAACGAAAATAATGTATCTACCCACCTTATAAATGCCGTCTCTTAGTTACACAATAACTACTCCAGTACAAATACTCCATTAACGGTAAATATTACCTATGATTATTTTTACCGACATTTAACAATTTTCTCAAACAAAGCGAAACATAATGAACACATACTCGGATTTTGTAGTTTATAGTAAATATTTTGTCAGCAAACATTCTAAAAATATATATATAGAAAGAACAAATGAATGAAACTCAACTGTTTATTTGTACATAGTGTTAGAATTATTTACAATGGATACACAGTTGGCAATATGTATGTATATACATCGCGGTTTTTGCAAATCTGGCAATTTATAATTAGGGGATACATATAAATTAGTAATCATTTAATATTTGGCAGGCGCGGGAAACCAGCTTACGCCAATCAAGGGCAGTGATGAATAATAATTTGCCACATATCTATAGACATTTACAGAGCAATCAAAATACGAGTATTCTAGCGAATGAAAAATTCACGCAAGTGGTTACTAATTCGCGCTGTTTAGTAGCATTTTGAAAATGCATTTGCAATACTTCTATTGAGCTTTCTCACCTAATAAGGACTATAGAAGCTTTCGTTTGATGATGTATGAGAACAGGAGGATTCAACGATTCTACTATGATTGCTCCGGATTCCCAGCCACTGCCTTATTTTTTTGAGGCACAATAAAAATTACCCATATATCGCGTCCTCCGAAAAACCATGGATCCCAGTCGAGGTAATGTGGGTAAGCCTTTAAAATCCTCATTTATATATGAGATACATTGAAAACTACTGGCTCAAAAATACCTTCATAATGGATGTCCAGCATTTTGGGAACCACAGTCTGGGAGACCCTGACTTAAGCAATTTTTTTTGTAATTTAGACAAAATGTTTTACAAATTATTCTTTCCAATGACGCGTTTCTATTTAATACTTAAATCACCGTGAGACTGTCAAAATTAACTGATTTTAACCACTTCTAGACAAAAAGCGACCATTTTCTTTCCAACACTCTTGGAACGACGAATTTTCGTTGGAGAATGCTCACTTTCAAAGCACCAATCTAATGACTGCTGTTTAGTTTCAGGATCATAATGATATAACCGTGTTTCGTTTCCGGTTACGATATTAAAAGTGTTTTTACTGTTCCTATTGTCAATTTTTACAAGCATAAACTTAGCCCAATCAACTCTTTGTCGCTTTTTGCTCACTGTTCAATAAATGTGGCACCCATCTGCAACACCGCTTCCTTAGGCGAAGGTGATCATGAATGTTCGGACCGCTGCCGATCCAATCCACAGAGAAGGCTCAATCTCGATGTAGGTTATATGTCAATCTTTTTTTACCATATTTTGCACAGCTTCTACGGTTTCTGGAGTAACAGCAGTGGACGGTCGACCTGTGCGAGCTTCATCATCGAGTGAGTACCGGCCCCTTTCAAACTCAGCAAATCAATTAGAAGCTGTAGCCCTAGAAGGGGCAGAGTTCCCAAAGCAACTCACTAAACTTTCGTGACATTCCACTCGTTTCAGTCCCTTTTATTCATACAAAAATCATGGCTCGAAAATCGCGACTACCCGGTTCCATTTTCACGTTAAAATTCGGCCAACACTTAGATGCATTCGAGACCGTGACAAGGCAACTACTGAACAATTCAAATGCTGCCTTTGCGTGTAAGCAGTTTGGGCTTAGACAAAATAGCTGCGTGCTCAAACTTGTTTAACTTGTATAGATTAGGAATATAGCGTGACTCTGTAAAGTAGCTGTTTCGCAGAATACAATATCCTGAATTGGAAGAAAACTTCTACCTTCTGGGATGCTGACCTTGCGACACCTGCAACAGGATCGTGCCATGACATGTTATTGTTGATGATGCTTCTCAGAAGCTTGATGGAAGCTGATCCAATTATTATTAAGTATCTTTAATGTTTCCATGAAATTTAAATCAAATGGGCTGACTGGTCTCCGAATAATTTTGTAATGAATATCAAAACCCTTGCGTACAAAACTATTTAAAACATAGCTACCAACGACTGACAATTATTCACTCGCGATATTATGCAAAAAAATTAACGCACGGCATAACATTTTTAGTAACTTCACTCAGTACTGAGTCTATTTGACTCCATTTTTTATACAGAAAACTAAATGTCAAGATTACACAAATCGCGATGATCAGTTTCACTAAGTTTGGAGATCTACAATCTACAATGTACAAATTTCAGTACTTCTAAGCACTCGGTACTGATAATTTTTCGTAAAGTCTTTACAGAATGCGTTTTTCAGTATAACAACAAAAACAAAAATCAGAACTTGACATGAGACTGAGAGTCATCGTTCCATCACAAGTAGCTGTAGACACAGGGCAAACACACTTGACAAATTCTGAAACAATTTACTTTGCAAATTGTAGTGAGCAAGTGGATAATCTCGATCTCGACAAATGGACCTGCAAAAAACAAAACAAATATCGAATAATGTCATGGCAAATAAATCCTTTACTATAGAGCAAACAAATACAAATAAATTTAGTAAATGATAAAACCTATTGTACCAATATAATTAATACCTAATTAAGTAGGTAAATACTTGAATAAACTTTTACCGAGCTTAAATATCAAATAAGCACTCGGTAAACACGATGAATAAAGTACCTGGTATTTATGTGTTCTATGTGCTTTGTGGTTCTTGCATTGAATAGGTATATACAGAGTGATGGAATTGTCAGTATACAAACAACTTTGTTTGATCCATCAAATATTTGGCTGCAAATAGCAAATAGCTGGAGCTATTCGATGGCCTGGTGATTTATTGTCAGGTTTTCTGCTTGCTAGTGAGATTATCTGTTCAGTTTATATGGATGTACAATCGGAGCACGCATAATATAAGGCAGGAGCGCATCCGAAGTAGGATTTGGGGGGTACAAAGAAAAATACTACCCCATATTAGATACCATTTATTTTTCTCATGTTTATTTTTCTCAATAACCTCTTGCAAGGACAAAAATGCTGCAAAATGATCGATGTTCTATTGAAATTGACCTTAAACGCTACGGCAGCCGATCCCACAACGCAGGTCCTCCAAAAGAATGACGTTTAGAAAGCATTGGTTCGAGGTGTTGGACCTTGTGAAGATGGGCCTCTAATGACTCTTGCTGTTATTATGTGTTACATTTACCATGGTAGAATTTATTGAATAGGGGGAATTTTTTTTATATCCACGCTATGCAGATGCCTCAGGTGCATAGACCTATTTTTCTGGATTGTATCCAGAACATAGTTGGGGTAAGGGAAGTTTGGCCGTGTTGAGTCACCCAAAAATCGAATTCACGCACAAACGCACTTCAAAACACAAAGTTTTTACGGAGGTTTCGAATGTGAGCTTTCTCATGGCCCAAACCTTTTGGGACCAGACGATACGAGGTAAGAAGTATAACTAAACTCAGCCCTCGGACCCTGGACCCCACTCAGGCCACCCATGTAGTAAAAAGGCCGCCCTCAGAGATTTAATAACTTCTAACTTTAGTCATGGTCCAAAATTTTTAGAGACGGCATCCCCACACATACGAACAGCATTTCTCTGGCTCTCTGGCTCTGAGCGTTGGAGATCGAGTCCCGATAAATAAAAGTCTGGAGTGGAAGAGAATCCTTGCATCTCGAACAACTAACCTAGCAAGGTAGAAAATGATATGCTATTGTTAACATTGATCCTCAGAAGTTTGATGTAAGATGATTCGAGGGGCCTCCCTCATCTCGCCGGCTGTCAAACTAACGTTCGATTTTTTTATCCTCATTGCGATATAGCAGGGCTCACCAGCTAGCTTCACTTGGGGTCTATTTCCAAAAATATTATGACTGTCTCGATCGATTTCCACTATTTTACACCAGATCAGGTTCTAAGCGCCACCTACCCCACCGCCCCACTCTACACTCCACATGTGCGTGTCCTATTAGGCCAGAAAATCTCCCATGGATTTATGATTGAGAAAGTCATACTAGCGATCATTAGTGATACTTTTTTGTCTAGATAGATAGACTTTAAATAGTCCCATCTGACTAAGATTAATCTAATTAACACTGATTTCAAGACCTTGAATCGACTTTGGAAAAACTATAAGTATTTTATCAAATACCTCAGCGTAGCAACAGTGCATGGTCGGAAATTTTCGCAGCGTACAATATTTCTCGTGGCATTAAGACGGTCATAATCAAATATTTATTCAATATTTTACCTAGGAGAGCAAAGGATGTTGGAAACGCGGTTGCGGCGGTTTGTATGGTACGTTTTTATGACTCTGTTGCGTCACCAACACCGCCAGGTAGATAAACAACTGATAAGACCCTTATCTTTACTGCAGTACAGCTCCACAAATAGATTATGCGACGGGAACGAATTCTATATTATTACTTTATGGTGGTGGTGTAAAGCTAGTTATTATTATTACTGATTATTCCGATGATACATACTGAAGTAATTGTTTGTCGTTTCAGCAATGTACGGAGATTTAGGCTTTCTATATGTACACAGGGAGTCTTGGAGGGCCTATAGATAAGATGGGAGGAGTTTCCCCCCATGACAAGACAGAAAAACGTCTTCCTTTCAATGCACTTTGGAATAAAATAAATTGAGAAAGAAGAAGTGTTTCGTGTATCATCTTTATTACTTTAATATTATGTGGTCAGTTTCTCTGTAGTTAGAGATAATCAGGGATTGTTAGGTAAAAACATTAGATCATTCGAAAATTGAGGGAAAACTTTCCTTACCAATTTTACAATATATTTTTCGAAAGAATTGTATTCAATGAAACACCTACCGCTTTTTTACTGTTCTGGTATACAGCTGGTGTGATCCAAAGCACTACCTGAAGCTTCTGGACATAATCCAGGAAAGTTCCATAAATCTTGTTGATGTACTTGCCTTACAAAAGACCTCCACATTATGGAATTTCCAAGAAAAGTGCCTGATTTGCCCCTATTGTCTCGCAAAATAACACTAAGAGTCATGAGGACGACTAACACTACGAGGGCCTAATGGGTGCATCCTTACCAGTTCGAGCTACCAACACCTCAAATGAGCTCCTTTCAGAAGTCTCTGGAGAACTACAGCGTTGTGGAATGGGCTGCTGGTGCGTTCGTTCCTTGACTATAACAATTTTCAGCATTTCAAGGTCAATGTGAATGAATATTTATCCTCCGACAGCGTTTTCCTACCACCAGTATTGTTTCGGAATTACAAAGTATTTTTATTAAACGAACCAAATCCGTCGAATTTATCTACGCAAAAAACTAAAAATTGGGGATTTCAAATGATGCATTTTCCATTTCAAGAATACCGCTAATAAACTGCTATCTGTTGAACTAGAAAAGACAATTACGCGCTTATTTAAAACGGTGTCGATATAGTTGGGCTTCAACTAACAACAGCAGTAACAGTTTGAACGCAACACAATAGTGCTAATAGCCAGGGGGAGCAAATCGCAAATCCACCCCTTACAAGATAAAGATACAATCAATCTGGTCGCAGTGGCCTTGTGCGCCCCAGTCAAACGCGACCGTGCGATTGAAACATATGGCACTAAATAGCACTAATGTGCGCTGAAATAAAACGTCGCTTAAACGGTTCGACTGCCGTTTCGGGTGGCAAAGTGGTATTTATACCAGGTTTCATATAATTATTTTAAATATATCTCACTGTCAGGTCCCATAATGAAGCATAGGGATAACAAGAAGCCTAAAGACTTATATGAGAAAAAATTAAAACATGCTTCATAGTGAACCGCGGTAAAAATAAGATAACTCACAATAATTAAATTATTTTTCATAAATGTAATATGATAATAGTGAGCAACAAAAAAAGTATTTCATTGCAAAAAAGGCTTGTGATCCTATCTACAATAATTACATACTAAATCTACTTTTACAAATACCTACCAATTAGATATTTATACCGGTTGATACCCCCCACATACACCACGCTTTTAAACAGTAAAATATTTTTTTTTGTTAATCAATTTATTCTTATTTTGAACTCATTACTAATCCTTTAATAATATTGAGTTAGTTTGAAAGGCATTTCATCTCGTAACCTAGTCATTTTAGCTATTATATTGGTGGCACTGAGTTGTTACCAATGCATCATGGTGCTATTAACGCAAATGGTCATAAGTTCAAAGTTTAAATTGAAAATTCTTGAAAACTATTATTATTTTTTTTTGTTCAAACTTTGAGAAAATTAGTTAAAATACAATGATCCGATTAAAATTATTTTCAACATGTATTTCATATTTTATTTTTTTAAATTTTGAATTGCTTTTGAAATTGAATGAAAAAATTCTAAAAAAAAATATCATTTTACTGTCATCGATCCCTTACTACGTGTGCTAATTCTCTAATTATTAAAAAATTTCGAAGATATAGTGACTTTTACTTCTTAGGCTATATGCCAGAGCAATATTGTTATCGCCAAAGTTTCCAAATTATGGATAAAATCTTTCAAGACGTTTTATAGTCTATCTGTATGTTGATGATTTTTTGTAACCGCGTAGTTTCATTATCAAGTACATTTTTTTGATTAGTTTTAAAAATGCTAGAACTCTCCAAACTTTGTTTTTTTGTTTCTCGATTTTTTGATCATTTTCTGGTGTATCCAAGAAAAATGACGAGGCTAGAATGTTTATAAAATCTTCAATTTTGAATTTTAGATGGTATGGAAGCTTCTGATCAAATTTAGGGCGTAGTAAAAAATAGTAGATTTTTTTACTCTCCACGCCAATAGCAAGGAAAGTATTATAGCGATAAATCACGAATTTGAGATCTGTGGTCTGTCTGTCATTAATTTAAAAAGTTTAACTTTGTTTTTGGACGTTTTATAGGTGTCTAATCTTATATACAAAATATCGGGGTTGGTAAAGAATCCATTTTTTGATCTTGATAAAAGACGTTCTATCATATATAAACGTTTAACTCAAATAAATGATTGTTGCCAATACTAAACAGACTTATTTTCAATAGTTGAGAACTTAGAATTCTATGAGTCATGCTTCTTCTGAGCATAGCAATTTTTTTAATCGATGTTGAGTTCTACAGTACTACCAAATATTTATATAAAGGCAACTTTGACCACTCTCAAAAAAGTGCAAAAACTGGAAACACGTTTTTACCTTGGTTTGGGAGCTCGTGAAATTATCATTAAAATGCAGAAAACTGTGGAACAGGCCCCACCAAAGCGAGGTTGATACCTCTCGGGAGCAGAGCCTATGGTGGGACCCGCGCGTTTGAAGGAGGCCAGAAGATTATAGATTCTATTAAAATTTTCGACTTTTCACACTGTTACCTACCAGTGCTTTTGAGATCTCCAGAAATGTTTGTTTCCCTTTTTGCTCTCCAAGTTTTTCAAGGGACGAGGAGAGCTGCTGAAACTACTAGTGGTGATTGGGTGATGACATTACTTAACATCCATGGCGATGAGAGGATCTTCCAGTCTAGGCTCGCGTCCACTATTTCTTATTGTAAAATATTATTTGTAGAAATATCCAGAATTTCCTGAATGACTATGAGTTTCACTATTTACTAGTATCAAAACGGAAATTAAGTTGCAATTCCAAGGTTCACAAAAAGCCTAAAAACATCATCGAATTATAAAAATTGTTTATTAATGGAAGATTACCATGCTCTATCAGTTGTAACTTCGGACTTCACGTGAACAGACATAATGATAATGATGTTTGCGCAGAGCCGTAGCTAGTCATGAATCAGGCTGCCATCTTGTGTCACGTGACCGGTGTGTCCGAAGTACGTGCTTGATGTAAAATCAATCTTTATTGTTGAATTTTTAATGACACCACTCGTGATAGTAACGCTTCGTCAGTGGCGTGACCAGAAAATCTATGCGTTAAGTAGAATACTAAGGTTTCTTGCAATAGAGAGATAAGATTTACACAGGCCTGTGCACACTGCGTTTCATGAAACTTGATTTTGCTAAACTTGCATTTATGAAACTGCAGGAAACGATTTGTCTTTTCTTCCGTTTCACATTTCTAGTAGTGTTCGCATACATTTTCATCCAAATTCAAGTAAGGTTGACGGGAGTTTATTGTTAGTCTATTCACAACACCCAAAGTTAACCTCCAGTTGTCATGCTTCTTTGTTATTTGCACACTAACTAATTGCATCAAACGATCAAATATTGGCTTAAAAATTCTGAATACATCCTTACATTTCACAGAATTATAGCTCAGTTCACGATTTACAAAGCAAGTGCTGTGATGGTGATCCCTGATCAAAGGGTGAAACCAACACTTTTCCGTTTTTTCTTTTTATTCTGAATCCTCCATCACAAAATAAATGCATCTTCACCAGAATCCATCACGAAACTGATCAAAATCGTTTGTTCTGTGTACATACTCGAAAGCAATTGTTATCTTGAAGCCCATTGCAGAAAATCAGTTTCATGGAACGCGTTTCTCAACTACGCATCACAGTACACATAAACATCACTACAGTTTTATCCTTGAACCTAAACACGGATGCAGTTAATTCCCTCAGTATGTCTGTTTGTCGGTCTATCTGTCTTTCGGTGTATCTGTCGGTATGTTAGTCTGTTGACCTGGCTATTGTTTGGACTACCAGTCTATCAATCTGGCTGTCGGTCCTTCTGTCTGTCTGTCTCTCGGGATGTCAATCGGTATGTCCGTTTTTTTGGCTTCACCACGCTCAAAAATTATGGAAAAAACTATAAAGATAAAAACCTAGCGTACTCACATTCCATTGTGTCTATTTCTTGAATTATTGTTCGTTTGCCGGAAAAATAACATTCCTTTGAGGGGTAACCACTTTTTAGAAGACTGAATAGCATTTATTTATGATCCTTATTTAATTAAAGACTTATAACTCATGGATCAAACTCAACCTGTATAGAAAACAATTTAAAGATTCAAATGCTTCATTTTTTTCGATAATTGGAAGTATCGTAAGAATGCACAGCTAGCTATTGATAAAAAATCTGTAACTTCTGTGTTTTGAAAGCAAACATTCGAATTATAATCTATGAAATGTCTAACAAGTACAGAAGATTACTAGGGTCAAAAAATGTTATATGACGGAACGAATTTCACCAGCACCAAAACCTGGCACTTTTTTATATTATCAGTGGCTTCGGGAACGTTTTTGAACGAAGTTTGAACATCTGTTAGCATGAGAGAATGAACGACTTCTAACAAGCTCATTAAAATCTTCGGAAAAGTGAAACCATGATTTTAAAAACTGCAAAACTATGTGGAGAGGAGAAGAATGGCAAGTAGACAACCTTTAACCATTTTGCCAACCCTGAGAACTAACACTAAAACTAATATGATGGTTTTTCAATTACGAAGATACCAAACCATCTAATAAAGGTCATGACAACCGACCATTTGTCTTCTCTGTTAAGCCCAGTTATACCGAATACCTCGGCTGTATGGCCGCGATATAGTACAGAACATTTGCATAGGAAGTGGAACGGAGTATCGTTCTCTTTCCAGTAACTGGGACAGACAGGATCTCTTCCCACTTTCATAAGGGACAAATCTATGTGCAATGTGTGAGTACGAACGGGTGAAGGAAGTCCTCGAACAGCGACGATAACTTGTCTCCATACCTGTTCTTCGAATCCAAAGAACCTGCATACCTTACCTCGTGTTCATAAAATATTTATCCATACAAAAGAAACACGTCGCACTATTTGTACATGCCTTACATCTTACATCACAAATCCATTAATTTCGAATGTCAGTATTGGTTACACGAGAAAATTAAGCATATAACCTTTCAAGTTTGCCGAGAGTGGTGGAGAAGAGAGAATGTCGTCGAAAACGCATTTAGTTTTGGGGCCCGGTTTCCGTGCAATCAAGTAGGCCCACTTAACTTAATGGCCAGCTCACATCGCCTCGTCTCATTTTTTAATGTATGGGAGGATATATCATGGTAATTTCGGTTACGTCACGCGTTTATGGATCTATGCACACAAATTTGTATATGTGCGTACTTTGAGTGTACATACCGTTATTGAGCAACTCGTTGTAGTTTTCTCACTATCTAAAATACTAAAGGTACCCATTCACGTTCAAACCAGGAACTGTCCCTCATATTTCCGACTGGTCATTAACGACCCTCGATATTCATAGTGTATTTTACAATACATCCGACTTATGAACATAGATTTTTCTTGTATTTCAAATTTCAAACAGATTTAAACCGTTTGCTTTTTTTCAATATTGTGCGGTGTCTAAATTGAGCTACTTAGTTCCGTTTCAGTTTTGGAAAGTTTTACTATAGATTAATCAGTGCTTGTTACCTTAAAAATGGTGTCAAGGAACTTGACTCAGTATTCCATGGGCAGCAAGATTTTGAAGTGACTTTAGAGCTGCTAAACTTCTGGAAATATGGTTTTTTTTGAGATTATAAGAGATTTTTCAATAGTTTTAAAATTTTATTTCAGCTATAAATAGATCACAATCCTATCCGAATGTTCATTTCTAAATTTATTCCTTGGGGACTACAGTATCAACCTACTTAATGGCATTTTTTTCCGAATCTCAAAATGGTTTCGGATCGCAAAAAGTGGGCCCTTTTGGCAATAAGCGAAACGGTATATTCATGTTTTTGGGGGCGAATATTGTTTTTAGAAACGTTTAGTACGTGAGGGGGACAATGAAAAGAGGCTCGCTTGCCTCCATAGTAAATGAAAAAAAATAGACTTTGAAAACATTTCATTCTGAATGTTTCCAGAGTAATAGAACACATTCCTTGTTTCACAACAAACATAATATTAAAGGCATTATAATGATTTTAAATATATTTTTTTCTTTGTACTTTCAAAGTGGCCGCCAAGGTGGCCTAAACGAGATATTTTATTAAATTGTATGTATTTTCAATTAAGGCCAGTAGATAATATAATAAGTATTTTATTATCTTTCTTTTGTTAAAAAAATGGGTCAAGTACATTAACACTATACTTCGCACGCGTGGTATCAGTTTGTGAATAAATATTTAAATCGGAATTTCAAGTAATTTATAGTTGGGATTGAATCGAAAGAATATTAAAAAACTAAAAATATTAAATAATTACAAATAAGTCCGAATTTGCCAATATTTTAAAAACTTAATTCCAAATAAACTGAAGTTCTGAAATTCGATCAAAATCTTGAGTACCTAATTGGAGTCCCTAAAAAAGAAACCAGACAAATTACCTCGCTTTGGAAAAGAAGTCAAATGCGCTCTAAAATGCCTTGAATTTGTAAAAGAAATTTTTATGACATACAATTATTGTTTGACACTTTCATAATGTGACGTAAATAAATGATATTGATGAATATTCTTATTATCCTGTCAACACATTCTCTGGAACTTTTTGCGATTACTTACTTCCCCGCCAATTGGTATAGAAAGTAAAATTATATGAGATGCTGAGACTGTTATCTGACATCGCGAACTGGCCACCTAGATCTATAAAAACTATACAGACAAGTAGAATATTTGCAAAAATCCACGCAATCCTAATGGTAAACAATTTTCATTATTATTCTAGTACAAATAAACACATATTTTCCGAGCAACAAGAAATGTTTACTTATACGCTCATATCTATTATTATTTTAATGCAAACAACAACTTCCACAGGTAAAACGGTGCTGGTATGATATGTAATATTGGAAGTCAAACGAAATATTTGAGCCAAAAAAATATTTACATTTGTTTTCAACCTATTATGTACGGAGGATTGAAACGTGTTTACAACTCAAATAAACACTAATATGTATTGTAAAAATCTGTTGGATATCATTTTTTGACGTGGCTAATGAACAACAACTTATACTTGTAAACGTAGAGAAATAGCTTTCTGAACTTACTTCCCACGCCACTTGGATTAGGATTGTAATCATAACATATACATGACGGAAAACCATGACACTCCTTTCCGTCTAATTTTCTGTCTGTCTGTTTGTACTTTGTTCGGTAATCCTTGACCCCTTCTATAACTCAAGTACTTTTTGAATGTTGATGATTCTTTGACACAAGGTTATTAGTTATAGAATATATTCTACCATATATAAAATGTAGATAAAAAGTTGTGTAGTTTTGTGAAACTGTGTGGAAACTCCACAACTCCACAACCAAATATTTTGTAACATATCAACAACACATTTAGAGCACAATTCAAAAGTCATCAATTCTAATTTCATTGTATTGTATTGTTTTCAGGTTGATGGTCATGCTTAAAGGTAAATAATTTTTGATACGTAGCTGAGCAAAAAATGGGTTACATTTGACAAAATTGGTATGCATTGTAAAAGACATCAGGAAGAGAATAAATATATTCTATTCTAATGAGCACCCTGTATGCTAGGAGGAATATTGGATTGCACCTCGAAATCAGAAAGACAAACATAATCGGAATTGACTGATTGATAGCACAGGTGAGTGAGTTTCCTCTTTGCGAAGGGATATAGGCGAGGAATTTTCAGTAATTCGGCAAACATTGACGTTGAGAATGCCAGCGCGTTCTATGTTTACAAACACACGTACTCATTTTCTGCCTTATATTTGCAGTTTATCAAAATATGCGCAAATGCTCTGAAATAGTGTATGCTTGTTTCTCAGCACTTTAGGAGCAAGGTTTTCTATCTCTAGATATTTTCCACGTAGGCTCAAATGGATGCAAAGATGAAACCAAGTTCGGTTGACGCTGTACTTCATAAGTAATGGTGTCCATTAACTTTATCTTATATCTTTCACCAACTCCGGAAAAATTATGATATTGACGATAACTTCACCGTCACCGAACCGATTTTTAAAAACTCTGAAGCTATTTTGTTCTTGTCCTTGATGTAGTAGTAATCTTATATGTCAATCTTATTATTACCAGAACGATACTTTCCGAGTTATGGGGGGCCACGGATGACCGAACGGACAGAGAGACAGACATACCGACGGAAATTAGTAACATACGTTATAGTGTAAATGAAACGTGGGGATTAAAATGGCAAGCGTAAAGTTGTTTCAAATATTTAGTTTATCTGTTCTAGATAAGGGGCATTCAAATCCATAATGTAATCTAGACACCCTTCCAGGAAAGTACTAATAATAATTATGTCATGTGGCATATGTGTATTTTTTCCTTAAAAATGAATTCACGAAAGGGGAAGGCAAATTCATTTTCCACATTTTACGATTTTAGAAATCTATTTTCATGACATAACAAGACCTGATAAAATGCAAATAAGCAAATTTTCAACATTAACACCTAGAAACTTCTATCAAAACTTAGCTTGACAAATGTATTTTGAGAGATTATAGATCCTTTTTATACTCATACAAAATCATGGTTCGAAAATCCATTCGGTTCCCGGTTCCATTTTCACGTCGAAATTCGGCCAACACTCATACCAACATTCGAGACCGTGGCAAGGCAACTACTGAACGATTCAAACGCTGCCTTTGCAGGTAAGCACTTACAACTTTAGACAAAATAGCTGCGTGCTCAAACTTGTTTAAACTTGTATAGATTAGGAATATCTAAAGACTTTCAGCGTATATCTATATCTATAGAAGAATTTAGTTTAGCCCATTTTTCAAAATATCTAGGAAAAACAAAAATTCTTTCTCCGCGTATGTGTTTCAGGTAAAATCTTCCATTAAAGCCCGATTTTTCCTAACAAGCAGTAAAAATACACATCGATGATGGGCGTAATTTTAATTTTCCAAGTGACGCTGAAAAGTCCAATCATCTCGGTTCGTTAGGGATGAAAAAGAATTAGAGACTTTTTACATTTCATTAGAATGCCCAAACAGTGGCTGAATACTTTCCCAACTTTTTTGCTAGTGGCAAAAATTACAAATTCTGTACCAAATGATTTCTTTTTAATTGAGCTAATCTCCCTCCGATGGTTTGTGAGAGAATCAATAGATTTAACGAATTAAAGAAAATTTGATTAAAATTGTCTTTCACCGCCCATTTTTTCCACCAGGTTATTCATTAATAATTTATTTATGAGACTGCTATAACAATTTATATATCATAAAATATACAGGGTGATTCTCAAGTCGTGGCCAAAAATGAAACATCATACACAGGAACGTATTTTAAGGGGGGTCGTCCATGTAACCTTTCTTACCCGAGGGCTTCATTAAAAAATACAGGGTGCTGAAGTTCAACAATTGAAAACAATTTTATTCAATATATTCAAACCCGTCAACTGGAATGAACTAAAATTTAGTATGTGAATTTTCCTGAGTTTTGTCCATACTCAAAAGCCCTTACTTAAAATTAACGTGCACCAGTGGCGGAGATACAGGGGAATAGTGACATTGTTTTTCCAAATAAAAATAGTACGCCACTATTTTTTTGTCTTTTCGTAAAAATAAAAATAAAACAAATTAGGTCATTCATTTAAAGCCGAGATACAATAAGTTTCAAAATAAAATAGGAGGCCTTGATACCAACTTGACGTTTCTTGGGAGATAGTTTGTCAAAATTATGTTATACGGTTGTTATCGTTACTACTACCATTTTTTTTGTAAAGTCTAGCCAAAAGTTTCTTTTTTTCCCATTTTTTGGTTTTGTGAAATGGAATTCAGCAATGATGAGTACGCCGATATTATTTTTGTGTACGGGTCTCGGGAGTATCAACGTAGATTTCCTAACAAATGCCTGTGAGGTCTCCTGATTTGAACCATCTTGATTTCTTTTTGTGGGGCACGTTTGAACAACTAGTGTATGCCGAATGAATTAATACTGTTGATCAGTTACAAGAAAGAATAAATAATGCGTGTCATCAAATTCAAGTCAAAACAAATCTTGCGGAAATACGTTTTTCTTTATTAAAAAGAATCCACACTTTTTGAACATTTATTGAAATAAAGCTTTGCTTATCGAATTATTTATTTTTGATTTTTACGACAACAATGCACTCTGAAAAAAAAACAGAAGAGTGGGTATTTCTAGCAAATTGAAGGTAGAATTCGAAAAATAACAATGGCGTTCTATTCTTATTTGGAAAAATAATGCCACTAATCCCCTTTATCTCCGCCACTTGTGAACGTTAATTTTAGGTAAATTTTTTTGAATGTGGACAATACTTAGATAAATCCACATACCAAATTTTACTTTATTCCAGTTGACGGTCTTGAAGATATTAATAACCATACCATTGCTTCAACATGCTTTCCAGCAACTACCACAAAAATACGTTTTTAATTACAGTACCAAGAAAATTCGTCAATATACGCCAGCCGACAAAGAGACTTATTGTTTGCACAAGTAGAACCACGATTCTCTTTGTTTAACAACGAAATGCTAACGACTTTGGATGCCGATGACGTTTAAACAATGCTGGTGATAACTAGAGGCTGGTATATGGGAACAAAGTCGAAAAATGATTATCTATGTTTGCGAAAGGTAATTTGAAATACTTAATTAGCATTGCATTTATTACATGGTATTCTATGTGGAGAGCCAAATTGATGTGAATGTCTAATTTCACATACCACGATCATTGAAAACATTATGTATGTTGAACTTATCGTTTTCTGTGAGCTGCCCCTCCACCTATTTGCATTCATTGTGAAAGGAGTTTTTCTCATGATACATCACAAATAATCATGTCACTTATTTCAGTCGATCAGTTTGTCTGTCTGTCTTAATCATTGGCATCTCTGTAACTCGCAGAGTACCAATCAGATATCGATTTGAAGCTCAGGCTATTACTATGTTATGGTCGAAACTTCAAGTTTTTCTGCTTCATACACAGAAAATTTTGACCAAAATAGACCTTGACACTAACGTTTGAAGTACGATACGAAATTCAGTTGGTTTATATCATTTTGATCATCCGAATGGTTTGAATCGTATGATTTTCTATTGGTGCTTCTCATTGCTGATTATTAAATAGGTCTTTGATTATATAGAAGAAATCATTACAAATATTTTATCCATTTAGGTACGTTTTCTATATATTGGCAACACGATTTTCATTGAAACACAATTGTTGCCATAAGCAACGTTTCGTAATGAAACTAAGACACGTTTATTTATATCGTCACTCAGATCTTTGCAATTGATGGCAATGTTCTGCATTTGAAAAAATCATATAATTTCGTAATACACTTTGATTATTTTTTAATACGTTTTTATTAACTTTACCTGTATGTATGTATATATGTAACAGTACCTTACTTTCATGCCTTTTACCTACCTTAAGACTTCTGAAAAAACTCGCGTTAATAGCAAACCAAACCGAAAAGTAAAAAACATTTTCCAATTCTCAAGACTCTGCTGTCGATTTTGTTGTAAAAAGGCATAAAAGTAGATTGTATGAAATATAGTAAAAAAACTACCCCACACCTTTTTTTACAATAAATCTTAATAATTAAAAATCACCTTTTTGTTTGTTTAAACGATAATTTATTCACGATCAACCTGAACCAGGCATTCAGTGTTAAAACTCGGCAAAAGATTTGTGAATCGTGCACATGTTAATATCTCCCAGTATGCTTGCAGCCTCATAAAGCGGATCCCTTTTCATCAATATATTCCGTTCCTTTTTGCTCTCTGCATTAAATAAGCGATCTCTAATCCTGGAAGAGAGACGAGTACAGGTCTGACGGAACAAAAACGCAATAAGCGGTTTATTATACAGCGCGCGGTTCAATAACTGTCGGGAACAAAGGCCGGAGCCTGAAGCGGCCCCATTCATGATAATGGGGACTCGACCACTCCACATCCCACGCGTCACAGCCTTCTATGTGTTTTATCAATGCCAGATGATCGAGTGTTTTTGTGCTAAAAACTTATATATCCCAAACCCCATTGACCGGGATGTCGCGTTGAGCTGTTGACACACCTTGCGTCTTGGCTTTTTAGTTTATTGGTGGGGTGGGGATGATGACGACGATCGACGGCATCAAAAACAATGATAATTAATTATACCAAATGGATATTTAGATTCGTCCACCTTCTAAATTCTTGGTTGATATTGAAGCTACGCAAAGGGGTATCTAGACCGCAGTCTTGGAAGGGGGGTAAAAGGTGATGAAGTTTGTTTATGCTTTTACTATTTTTTTCATACCTTCGTCGAGGTAGTTGAGGCAACAGAAAAGGGAGTATGTTAATATTAATTATAATAAAGATGGTGAAGCTAACATCAAGTCAATAGAGTCTTCGAGTGCTGAGCTGTGGATGGTTTTTAAGTGAGATCAATCAAATTGATTTCCATAATACCAGACTCCTATTATTTATTTATTTCATCAGGATTGTGAAAAAATACGAAGAAAATGAAAATGACGGCTTAAATAGAAATGCATCATGTATTGGTCTGTCATTTTTACTTGCAACGCAAGGTACCTATAGGAATAAATACCGAATTAGCAATACGTTTTTTAGAAGATTACGTTACTCAAATTTTGATATGAACCTTTCATTCCTTGAGGGAAAAAAATTGAATTAAATTTTTCGTCAAACATTTTAGGGGGTAATTACCCCCATTACCCCCCTTGTATACGCCTCATCGCGCCATCAAAGCATAGAAAATGATGTCAAGTAGATTAGCTCGGCACTTCTCTTGCATTCTCAATTTACCCAGGTAAAAAAATGTTCAAATACTGGAAAAGTCTTCGCTAAAGAAACTGAGAATAAGGAGATGTGTTGAGCACGTTTTTCTCATTTATTCATTAAAAAAGAACCCAAAAAACTACCAAAAATGAAATTTGAAACTTTTTGGTTAATTTTAAAGGTCTCTTTCCTCCAATGTCTTCACTTAATCATGAACATTTACAATGAGCGTCTAGACCAACCTCAAGTATCTTTCATTTATTCGTTTAAATTTTTTGATTATTGCTACGCCGCCTTTGCAACGACTTCCAAAAACTGGAAGCTTTTTCGCCATTGCCATCGTAGTAATAACCTATTGCCAAAATTTCACAAAACTCCGAATGCTATTTTCCGAGTAATAAAACAACCAATGATTATTACCAAAAGGACAGACAAGCACACAAACGACAAACATACAGGCAGACTGGTGAGAATAAGTGAAGTCTTTTATGTAAAGTATATGTCATGAGCTCATTAGTCCAGGACAATTATAATTAATTGTGAAAAGTTCAATTTGCCTGGATAACAGATCAGACCATCTCGGGAATATTGCTCGCAAGTGTGTGGATGTCCTCCAAAGCACTCCCTGAGGCTTCTGGATAAATTTCAGAATAGAGCATATGTCTGGTGGGCACGCCTGACTGTTTCAAAGACCTACACAGTCTAGAACATCAAATAAAAGTGGCTAATCTCTCAATTTTCGAAAGATTCAACAATGTTCAAGCTTCTACCAAAAGTAATTCCTTTGAAGAACCTCAGCGTAGTGGAATGGGCTGCCAGAGAGTCTGTTCTCTGATGCTTCCAATTTGTAGCACTCCAAGGTCAATCTGGAGCGCGATAGACTTTCTGCCTTTGCAAGATATCAATTATAAAAAGATACTTCACGCTTGGCTGTACATAATCAATGCAAAAGCGCATGCATGTAATTACAAACACAAAAAATATAAAAACCTACACCCATCTGTTAACATATTCCTCGCACACCACCCACACAGTTTATCGAAGTCCATAGACCAAGCACCTCTTTATCAGATTCGCTGAAACCTCCCATATGTTCCATATGAAATATGCACGAACTAGCGTATTTTAGATTAAAGTGAAAATACTGTTTCCTCTATATGAATAAGCGTAACGCCACTACCCCCACATGTACGAGGAAACGCGATATTTTATCAAATTATATCATTAATTATGCAATGGCTGTTACGGTTCCTTGTGTAGAGGTTAAGTGTTCGAATAAATTAATGATCTAGAACATGCAAGGTGTCATGCGACCCGGGAAATCAATTTTTTCATTCAAGCTACGTTTTACTTGTACGCTTGTACTCATAGTCAGTGGCATAGAATTGTCAGAAGAGAATGGGAAATGTTGTTTGAAACTTGTAGACAAGGTGGATTTTTCAAAAGTTTGATTTCGGACTTCCATTGTCCATAGAATTTTGAGTATCACGACGTTTCGATTGATATGCTATCTTCAATCGTCTTCAGGTGAACTGTTCAGTTCAGACGATAGCATATCAATCGAAATGGCGTAATACTCCAAATTCTATAGACAATGGAAGTATAAAATTAAATTTTTGAAGAATGGGAAATGCGTTCATTTTGGGATTATGAGACACTAACTTCAGGTTTGTATACCTACTGGTTTGTGGGGTCGTTTTTGTAATCATGAGCCAGTTAGTTATTATAATACTTAACAATTCTCAAGATACGCAAAATCCACGATGTGGAATCAACAACTGAAACGTAAAACTCTTCCATCCATCATAGGCATACAATTGTGTAATTTGATCACAAGGTTTCACAAACAAAATTATATTTTTGTGTAACGCGTATCGATTTAATATTTAAATCATCGTAGGACTGCCAGAGGAGTTTTATTTGTGAAACCTTGTGTTCCAATACTAAGTACTGAGTGTTCCTCCATCGCTATGGCTGACAGACCAGCTGTGACTGTCTTATCAGAGTTGTTGTCTAAGTCTTCTGTGGCTGGACTCGATTTGCACATCCCCATTCAACAGTCCTTTCGATGTCCTTATTAATCTGAGAAACATTTTGATCTCATCGATGGAAGATCTCTCAGGATGGTATTGGTTTACCTAGCTCGGTGCAAACGGCTGTCATTTGCGAAGCTGTAAATTATATTGAATGTCATTTCCAACAGTTCGTTGATGTACAGCAAGAACAGCGTTTGAGGAGGACAGACCCCTGCGGAACACCGGTGTTGAAGGTAATGAATTAAATAAACCAGGTATAAGGATCGGTCCCTGAGGAAACTACCAAACCAGTGGCAAGAACCTGGTGGCAACCCATCAAAACTCAAAAGCCTTCGATATATCGAGCACGATGACTCGAAACTCTTCATGGAGCTCAATCGCTCTGCTCCACATGTGAGTAACGTAGTCCATAAGGTCTCTCGTGTATCTATGCTTACAAAAACCATACTGGATATCATTGATGATTTTTTCTTGTATATTTTCTTCAGAAACACAGTGCTAGCCTAGCAGTGTTCATTGCCTTGAATATTTCTCCTGCTTTGCTTAAAACATCAGGTATAGTCTCGAATATGTAGAGCAAGTCGTGCAGACGAGTCTGAATTCGGGTACATAAGACTGACATTGCTGGTTCTCTTCTTATGCTGTGATATAAGGGAGCTACGGCGACGTCGGCGAGGGCATTTGGCTTCCGGCTGGGACTTTTAATATTTCACCACCCGCTTCTCTATCTCTCTCTTCCTCTCTCGGCAAACATCGCCATCGCTGATATTAGAATATTCCAATCTAGTCAGATTTTCATCCCCTATGTATGTCCTGGATCGTCACTGCTGCATGTCGATCCTTTGAACATCGAAGACGGTAAGGCTGCGACGGGGGTAAACTGTAGCATGTTGCCTGCTAAGACAGAAACGGTCCTACATTTTACATTTTGTAGTACAGAAAATCTTTTTTGGAACAAATGACGTGGGTTTTCTCTGCATAAGCTATTAGGGGGCAATGAGGAATACCGCAAATTACTTTCCCATGTATAACTTTTTCTTATCGTATTGTACTGCTCGACAGCTACCAACTAAAAACAGCTAACAATTTTCTAAAACTGCTAATGAAGACAATATAACTGTCAACATTTCAATCGATGACACTTGTTCGGATCTCCCGCTGAGATCCAACCGACCCCCCTTCGAATCCATCCCCAGCCCTATCGTTTAATATAGAGCTGGCGAAAGAATAGGGGGTGGCCGCCGTCGCCTTAGGGGTGCAATCAAACTTAAGCTGACAATTGTGTGTTCATTACACTGCCTGGGGGCGTAAATCTGGCCAATACAAATTATATCCGCCCGATGATCACCCCGTTTATGCGTTTCGTGACGATCTACGGACGTATGAGTTCTCCATTGGACAGGGGCGGACTTTCCTCTAGATGCTGTTGTGGTTTAACACACACTGTAATTGCGGGGTTTTTATATACATTTTTCCATTTAATTTCATGCAAGTACTTCTTTGTCTGGGTTGTTTTCTGAGTCTTCTGTGCGTTAAACTGAACTCTATCTGTAGATCGGACTTTACCGGCCTGGACATAAGAAGACTCCTAAGAGATCTCGAGGGAATTGTTCTTCTTGAACAACTGACCATATTCGGATTCCGCGCCCTCAACTGCAAGTATGCCGATTTTGATTCGTATGTCGCTAATAGGAACTGCTCGACGAATGTGTGTTCTGAAAACGATACAATACTCAACAATGAAATTCAATGAACCGGAGAAAAGCAAACTAAACGGTACACTTAAGTATTCGAGGGCTTTAAATCCGAATAGGTACATTAAAACAGGTTAACGAAAGGGATGTGAATTGCCCACTTGGAGAGGGCTGAGCATCAAAATTGTCCTCCGGAACTCTCACTTAAGTCCAGTCCGGACACGGAGGTCTGATTACCCAAGAAACAAGTATTTGTCCAGTGCGAAGTAAATATGTTTTTTGACAGCTACCAAGTTTTAATCATTCCCCAAAGATAATGTGATCCCTGAGAACAGAACGTCAATGCGTACATCTGAATCACTGAATTCAAGTAAAAAAGTGCTCCACGAAACATTAAAAAGTTGTAATAGGCAGGAGACAAATGTGTAAACCATCATACATGTCTAACAATTACAGAAGATTACCAGGGTCAAAAGTTTATATGCTTTAGATGGTCTTTTACCAATGCCTAACAATAAAATTCCCCTGTGGTTATTGGCGTGAAAACCACTTGAACCCCATCAGCTTCTATTTCTCTTATCTGATTCCATCTCTGTAAGACAATCTCTTCCTGCGAGCGACCCCAACAGCGCACGAGGCAAAACAACCACCAGCATCCAGCAGGAATTCACTAAAACGGGGGCTTAGCCGTTAAAAGTCCTGCCAGTTGCTCCTGCAAGGATTTGAATAATTATCTCTTTGTGCTGCTGTTTCTATTGGATTTGTCGGTATTTTTACGCCCCACTAGGGGAGCCCGATTGCCATACGTTGTTTTTTCCAAACGGTTATTTTATTATATTGTATTATTGGATGAGAGGGAAAGGAAAAAATAATCAGATTATTATGAGTGCTTGATTACTTGGGGAATTTAGTGAAAGATTTCGGAAAAGAAGCCAGAACTTGTAGATTTATCTGTGTTATATTTGATGGTATCGATTTATTAAGTTGCTGCGTGATTGGATTGCCTTGATCTTGATTTTAGCCCATTTTCAATATACCTGAACTTCGGAATCATAAACACGGAAGAAATCAAAACATAGTTTATATCCTTTACAGGCAAAAGGCTACATAGTCTGATACAACCTGAAACTACTACCCACTCTTGGGCTAAAACCTTTATAGAGGCAAAAATAAAAGGTTGGCAAATCACTGAAAGGTTAGTTTTTTAATGTTTCATAATATTAGGGCTTGTAAAAACTAATGTAAATAAATGAAAAAATCAATCTACTTTACCTCAATTTTCATTTGAATTTTATGCACACCATCTACAGTCGTGGAAACAATTTAAATTTAAATAAAATAATTCTCTTGTTTATATACACAGCTTGGATAATTTTGGCATTTACCAATGTTTTTCTAATTCTTCAACGGAACCAGGAACATAATAATCACTACGAAAGTGAATTAATATTAGTTTTAATTGTACTACAAAGCTACCCACGTGCAGAAATACATAAAAATGATCGAAGCGTTTTGCCGTATCTCTGAAGAGTCTTACACTTTATATGGAAAAGGCTGTTACATACCCATCAAAAACCTTCAGCCGAAAAGGTTATTAAATTCTTCCTTCGAATTGAATCTGTCCAGCTATCGTCTATTGTCTCTCTGTTGTCTGTTTTGCTTCTGATGAGCAAATACTACTCAATATCACTGCATCTCAGTCGAATAAGGATGATACATAATTACAAAAATGTTGCTTAGCCGTAAAATATCGAGTAGGTATGTTGACTCCGTATTTCAAGTGCATTTTTATCAGTTCATTAACAATTTGATCTAATTTCAGAACTTTTGATCACTCTGAAATGAGTTTGGAAAACTGCAAGTAATGGTTTTGTGAAATTTGAAATCATAAATGATGTAATTTCTTCCATTATCATTTTTAGACTTTTCAATGTAAAGGATCTACAATTCCGAAACCCACGTCAAATCTCTATTTCTAAACTGACGCCGCTGTTTGGGAAGTACAGCGTTAATCTACTTTTTTTTTTCAAAATTGTTCACCATATGACCAAACAAAACTGAACTTCCTCTCTCCCCCTTCTGCATTAATAAATCATAAAAAATACAATGGATATAATTGGGTTATAATGAGAATATTTACGCGTGAATCTTATCATCTTATCACTGACTTAAAATATTTATTAAAAAATTCTTATAGCAACAAGATACAGTTAATGAGAAAAACATTTTTTTGCATTATAACTGCCACTTCTAAGGTCACATTGTATGTAAAACGCTCTAATTCACATAAAAGTTCCTTACTGCCTCGAATATTCGAGGACTATTTCTATCCTTCGCGCCATGCGAATTCCTTTCGCTTTTCCTTCTCACACCGAGCAACGTGCGTGAAATCTCCCAGCGAGTTCGAACACCGACCCAATTCTCCAGCGTATTCGGGACTCATTAAAATAAATTAAACATAGGCACGTTTCTAGTAATCTGGTCGACCAACAAAAAGTTTTCAATTACTCGCTACCCCATCGACGGCGGGCGAACTCCGCGAACGAGATAACTCTCCCATAAAAATCAAAACATTGGATAGGAGGGAGCGCTGGTCCTGCGGGACGCTGTTAGCTTCGAGTGGCCACGCTTTGTTTGGTTCCGGGACGATAGGGCGACCGCAAGGCGCACACATCACGTTGATTGAGTGACTAATTGTTACATCCTCAACAATTTTAAGCTTTAGTTCACACAGAGCAACTTGTCGCGCAACATGTAACTCAATATGTGGCTCGACATGTCGCCTAACGTGTTTCGCAACATTCTGCCGGGTTATAACAATTATTCAGTTGCTAATCACCCCGGCCTACTGCGGGATTTGAACCACACACCTTCTGAATGCCGATCAGACTTTCTAGTCAATTGAGCTAAGCAGGTACTCCGCTCTCGAAACTGAGCGCGTTGTTCGTATATCAATGTACAGATCTAGTATAGGGGTCAGTAAATATCTCCGATCGCAGTTACTGACAGCAGAACACTCGATTCTTGCAATAGACCCATTGCTCTCTTCTTATTCTTTAAAGTGCGTGATGTCTGTTGATGTTGGCGAATACATTAGCCCATCGTGTTTTGTTTATTGTCATTCTGAACAGTTCTGTTGATGATAATTTTCTGAGATTTTTCAGCCACGGAATGCGTCTTCCTCCAGGTCTTCCATTGCTGTTGATTTTGTCTTGTTGTAAGATTAACTGCACTATGTCCAAAATATGCCGCTTTCCTGCATTTAATCATGTTGATAATTATCTTTTCTTTCGTCAGTCTTTCTAGTATCGCGTCATTGGTCACATGGTGCATGTATGGCACTCGTATAACCACATTTCGAATGCTTCCAATTACTGTGTAAATACAGAATAAGGAAAGAATTTTAGAGTGATAAAAACCCAGATATTCTGGCGATTGAAGCGAGCAAGTCTCCGTTGTGCGATGTCGGTTGGTTTCGAAGATATATTTGCTAGTTCTAAAGACCAGAGAACTACTGGACTAGGTGGCGTGTTCTCCAAATTGTGCGCGGTTTCGAGTGAGAGAAACTCAGGAAGATGAATGGTGTAAGCGAGAACGTACCTTGCAAGGCGCCCCAGATCTATAGATAACACCAGTACGGTGGCCAAGCCGCTACGGCGTCAGCACGAAATGGTGGAGACATGGATTCAAGTGTTCAAGTACCATGCTTACTGCTTACTGCTTATACGTTATTGTATCTTGTTTTTTAAAATATCCTACGCGAGAACAGTTTATCATGTGGTCTAATTGAAACTTATATTTTCAAGAAAATACATATTTCAAAATCTCTTGATCTTTGCTCCACCCCCTTAAAAAAGCCAGTAACGACGCCCATGGATTTGTGTTGGCATGTTGCACCTTTTAAAACAAAAAACTTAGTTCTATCCCGTTTTAACCAAAATTTAAGTTATTTTATGCTCTAAAGTCTCAATCTTCTTATTCTTCTTCTTCTTCCTTTTAGTATAGGCGAATCACCTGTTTTTTTTGGTCGTCATTCTGCCTATTACATCGCCAAGTTGTCACTCCATCGTTTTCGAGGGCGCCCTGGACTCCTGCGACCTAACGGTGATTTGTCGCGTGCGATTCTGACTACTCTTCTGTCGTCCATTCTATTGATGTGTTCGTTCCATTGCTTCTTTCTACCTAGTATCCACTCATTAACATTTTCTACCTTGCATGTTCTTCTTATATTCTCACTTCTCGCTCTGTTCAATAACGTTTTTCAAGTTATTCTGCGAAGTAGTCTCATTCCTGTTGTCTCTAGTAGTTGTTTAGTTTTCGCTGTGTCAGGTCGAGTTCCTGCAGTGTATGTCATAGTTGGTCTGACCACTGCTTTGTAGACTTTTGACTTGGTTTCTACTTTAATATTTTTATTACGCCATATTGTGTCATTTAAACATCCTGCTATTCTTGTTGCCTTCGTTGTCTGTTCTCTTACCTCCGCCTTAACATCACCATAACCTGATATTTCTATGCCTAAATACTTAATTTTCATCTCCTGCTGGATAACTTTGCCTTCAACTTCCAGTTTACATCTTGGTGTTTTTGATGTTGTCATGCATTTAGTTTTCTGGGCCGATATCGTCATATTAAATGATTTGGCAATGCAGCTAAATCGATATAAAAGTCGTTGTAGATCGTCTTCATTCTCCAAATCCCTTCAATGGAAAGAACTGAAGTTTTCAGAGCGACTACCTACTATACTATATCAATAAGCTGCTATATTATGTAGTCGTGTGTAGTTGGCGAGTCTACAATTTTGTTTTGCGCGCCCCACACCCTGAAGCTGTTGTCTCCCGCCTTGCGTATTAGTCTTTCAATTGTTATTTCATTGGAACAAAGCCCCTGTCAACACGTTATTTTGCTTATATCATCCCCTTCAAGCTGGGGCTGTGCAACGTTGCATTTTTAGGGTGTTGAAAATTATTTACGGCCAAATTTCCTTTTTCTTATGTATTAACCAAACCACACAAGTGATTTGCGAAGATAGTCTATTGATGTTTGGGCTGTTTAATCAACTTTTTGCAAAATCAAAACACTAGGTATAATACATCAAAAAAATTGATAAAAATTTTCATTCAGAAATCTATTTGCTGGGCAAACGCTATACCAACTGAACTATACAGTCACGTTTCTCTATCGATCTGAAACGCCATTTTAAGGAAATCTCCAACGAAAAGCATTTTATCAGAATTTGAAAATGCGCTTGTTGTTCATATCTATAGAGATCTATAGAGAGTGAAGATATTTGTTGACTTTCATGTGTTTTCTGACATAAATCACCATTTAATTTCACCTGACATGCCATAATGTGGGGAGAAGCATCTACCTATCTGTGTTCTAGCAACTACTACTATTGATTACTGTATTTTAACTGAATAAGGATCAGAAATAACCAGAAAATGTATATTTAGCCTCTTAAAAATGACATCAAGTAGGTCAACTCTTGCAGCAGTGCTATCGTTTCATTGAAGTTATTTGTTATTCTAAAAATGTTGATTCACTTGGGGTGTGATTTGGAAATATTAGAAATTATAGAACGTTTGGGACTCTAAAATGTTTGAAACTATAAATCATTTGTTTTTCGATAACTTTTTCAAATTGATTCAAAAATTTCAACTGCTACGAAATAAAATCCAAACCTTTATTTCTACTACCATTACGTGGAAAGTACAGCGACAAGATACTCAACGCCGTTTTTTTAATTCCGATATTATTTTCAAAAGTTCTGAATATCCTAGGAAAGTGATTGAATAGTCCTCGAAGTAGTTATTCAACATTTCATCTTCCATGCACGAGAGTGACATTCCCTACCACAAAACCGATCATATCCCATTCAGTGAGGATATGTGTCAGTTGCATCTTACATTCACTGCGAACTGCAACAATTACGGAATATTTTTCGGACAGGCGAATCGTGGCTGGTGACAAAGTGCACTAGATTAACGACGACGGGCATATTGTGACGCCTGTCAGGGTGGCCACTCGATCAAAATCGGCCTAAACAGCGTCAGGACACGTTCGTTGAGGTTCTGCTAGAACGCGGAACTATAGTCCAGGCCTATTAGGTCAATCTATTAATAGAACACACAATATACAAGTTTAAACAAGTTTGAGCAGGCAGCTATTTTGTCTAAAGTTGTAAATGCTTACACGCGAAGGCAGCGTTTGAATCGTGGTAGTTGTCTTGCCTCGGTCTCGAATGCATCTAAGTGTTGACCGAATTTTAACGTGAAAACGGAACCGGGTATTCGCGATTTACGAGCCATGATTTTGTATGACTGTGAAAAGGGACTAAAACAAGCAGAAAGTCACGAAAGTTCAGTGAGGTGTTTTGGGGACTCTGCCCCTTCTAAGGCTAAAGTGCCGGGTCTCACTCGATGATGAACCTCGCACAGTTCGACCGCCCACTATAGAATTTTGTACGATCTCATTCAGCTTTATTGATGTCTGGTGATCATCAAATCTTAAGATATTGTGAATACTCGCCTCTTACTTCCGACGCCAATAGGCGGAGAAGTATTATTGCAGTAGAACAACATTTCAAATTCAAGATACTTTTTCTTTCATTTTTCGAAATCTCATCAGGAATCATATTGAGGAATGATAACACTACAGATATTGTATTAATACCACAATGATGTCGGATGGAATTGCAACTTTTCCAGCACACAACTCTTAATCGTCCTGGATTATTAGCAACGTCCATCGAGGTGCGGCGGAAAGGCAGAAATAATGGGAACCAGGTAAACGCCGACAAAAGGATGTTTATGTGTTTGGGAGAACGAAAGGGAAAGGCGGTCTGTTATTTTGCACTCTTATGTTGGTTTAAACACACTTCAATCCGGTTTTTCAGTTTTGTACTCTCATAGGGAAAACCACATACCACGGTAAAGCCTATTGAAGTACCAAATTTGAGGTTTCTATGATTCTCAGGTGCCTTTTAGGGCAGAGTATAACAACAAAAAAATACGAATTTTATTCTTGTTACCTAGTCTCCAATCATTATTAGATACGAAATTTACTTACTCCAACGAAACGCGACAGAAATATTTTTATCACGGAAACTTTCGAATCCGGTATAATAGATAAACATCTCATTTTCTCGATCTGTATGTCAGTTGTTCAGTTGACGTCTTTGTTACCGCATAGTCTCAGTAACTGCAGAAGGGATTTTTTATTAAAGTTAAGGATATGACATGGACAGGCAGCAGAAAAAAATGCTTTTTATAGATACCTTTGATAAAGGCAGATGAAATGCTCCAAAAACGCTGGTATAGGATAGATGTCAACATGCATTAACTTAAAACGCTGTAAACTGTCACTATCGGAAAACCAACTCCATAATACTGAGGCATTCCACAATGCTAATGTTCCCAAAAAATGACTTTTGGAAGAGCTGTTAAATTTTAACCTTGTGAGGATACGTCCGTTAGCTTCCCTAGTTTTTGTTTTACTGCTAACTCTATATTTTTATACAAGACAATTGAATCAAACATTTACCACGGTAGAATCTATAGGGGGATACAGAATAGGGACCCACCTCTCCGCGTTGTTCCAGACTATGGAGATCTTTGTCAGGTCATACGTGGCCACTAGACGCATTGCTCTTCTCTGTATTTTATCCAGAGTGATTCAGAGAGTGTCCTCATACATGTAAGCAGTATTATAACGATCCTCTCGTCTGAGACTCTCTCGTTGATTTCGAAATCAGCGAAACTGTAGCGGAGTAATAAGCAAAATCAAAAAATGTCCAAACTTTGTTTTTTAAGTTTCTTAAGTTTCCAATCATTTTTGGGTGTAATCAGGAATCAGGTGTAGGAAACGACAATCATAGTGATTTGGATATTAGTATTGGCACGACAACAAAACACTGCACATAAATTAAATACCTTGGAGTTACTCTTTTCTCAAATGGCAAAGGCAACGAAGACATATCTAATAAAATTGGACAGGCCAAAAGAATAATAGGGCAACTAAACGCTCTTCTTTGTAGCGATAGAATATCGAACAAAACACCCTATTTTTGAATCTGTTTGTACCTACGGGTCGAAGACGTGGGAGGTGAAACAGAGATGGATTACTTGCACTCAAAATGGACTATCAGAGGCCTAGCAATGAAACATCTTATCTAAAACACGTACGAAATTCCCATATAGATTAAATGAACCACTTTGGTACGATAGAGTCCAAGCAATTGCTATGGCTCCTTCACCCACAGAAAATGCAGGACTCAAGAATATCTAAAAGGATATGGGGCTGGGTCCCAACAGAGAGAAAGAGAAGAGGAATACCAGCAAGAGCATGGCGAGATAACGTACAAGAAGTCATGTGTGAGAGAAGCTTAAGAGATGAAGACTGGTGGGAACGGCATTTGTGGAAGCCGAGGAGCAAGAAACGATACTAATCGTAAACTATATATAATCTATATATAAAAAACTAAAAATGCTCATATCCCCCTCTAATCCTCCAAATTTAGACCCCCCAAAAAAATTTCGTAAATGAACAGAGGCCTCGAAAACGCCCAAAAATTGAGTTTGATTTTTTTATTTTGTTCGTTCATTGACGATAACTCCACAACCATTGTACCGATATTCAAAACTGCAACGTATTTTTATCTTTGACAGAGACTATTGTCCAAATTTAATTGAAATCGAATGGTGCATACTCAGTCAAGTATTGCCCGACAGACAGACAGACAGATAGACGTGACGGAGATGAGTGACATGTTTTTGCCTAATAAATATATCATTAAACAATATCTTGGAATTGTGATCACAATACAATCCAATACTTGGTGTGGGACATACTAAGCGGAAGTAGATCATTCATGTACTATGCGAAAATTCCTAAGCACAAAGAGATTTGACATGTATTCAGCGATACACAAATAAACAAATTATAGTGAGTATTTTGTTTAAAATAGGGGTTTGCTAGAGGATGCACTGAGTCCGGAAATTCCCCTGTCTTACGCTCCGCATACGCCGCCGAACTACGATAGCTCCCTATTGGTGGGATGTAATTAATTTTCCACAATCTCTTAGCAACCGGCCTGATGGAATGTACCCTAGGATTCGCGACGGATTATCTGTGATGCCACGCGGTTCTCTCAAGCATATGGAAAGGCATATGCTTACTCGGCTGCTGTAGTCTTGGTTCAATGTTAATCCGCTCTATAACAAAAATTGGCGTCAAGTAGATTGAGTCGGATCTTACCACGCTGTAATGAAATCATAATTTCATAAACATATTTTGTTGATTTTAATATTCGAAACGTTAGTCTGACTGACTATCATAGATCATCTATCCTGAATAAAATGACGGAGACCCATACTAAATGTGTCCGCAAAATCACTCATCTCCGAGCGTCGCATACAGTGGCGCTGCCCTTTGGCATCTTACGAAGTCACTTGGACTGCCTTGAAGCGATGACGACATCTGCCAACAAGGACGAACTCATTCACAGCGACATCCCTAGTTTTTTGTGAACACTTTTCATGATGTGCCGTTATTTCTGCATCATTATCGTCAAAAACTGACAACTGATTATTATATATTAATCCTGCATATTGAAGAGCTTACACTTAAATGTGTCCGCTTTTTAACTTTTTGCGAGGCTATACGTAGAAATGGCATCCAAGTCAGATGAATCAGCATCCGTAATTGTGTAATCACAGAGTACAGATACAATTTTGGATTGGAAAAACCCAGGAAATGTTTTGTTGCGGACGGGAGTCGATTTTATGTTCTATACATTCCGTAATGACACCATTAACTCTCAGCTTACGAGTAGGAGAAACTTAGATAAACGAATGACGCGGTCTAAAACGTACCTCATAAGACGCCTTAAATCCACTGGTCAACGCAGAGCAGTGGCCGAGCGGCTACGGCGTCAGCACCGAATGCTGGCAGCACAGGTTCGAGTCCCGACTGCACCCATGATAGTTTTAGATTTTTCTCACTCCATGTGTTAATAATATATACTTTTCAAATCTATAACTTTTGGGTAAGATATTACATGGAACATTTATTATATGATGTGCTATTAAGGATTTTATTAATCAAAGAGATGCTAGAGGCTATTTTCTTGAAAACAAAAATGGCACTGCTTGTTGGTCTGTTTGTTGGTTTTTCAGTTTGTTGATCTGTTTGTCACGACGTAAACTAAGTAACCGATGAGGACCGGTTTTGAAGAAAATGAAAATCCGAAATATATTATGTGGGTATGCAATTGGTAATGGTAATGTTTTTGAAGTCCGTATATTGACAGTAGAGCAATGAGCAAAAAACAATTATCAGAACTTCACCAAACTCAGCTCATAAATGTTTATCTCCAATCATTTCCAGGTGTAATTCTGAAAGATTTGAAAGGGTTACATCAACGACATGGTAATTAAAAAAATGTTGATAAATTTGGTTAGTTTTTAGCATCACTTTGGGCGTAGCTGCAGATTTTTTGGGATTCATGATTCTGTTACTCTTATTTTGTGACTGTTTTTTTGGATCCCTGGTAGTTTTTGAACTGGCCAAAACAGTTTTTTGATACAAAATACGTACCGAGTCAAACTACTTGATTATTTGTTTAATAATTATGCGTAAATAGTGGCATGGTGTTTTGCTCATGAGCCTTCTATTAGCAACACCACCTACAGAACAACCTATAATAAGAAGCATTCGTAAATTTAATATACGTTTATCCTAGACATGAATTAGTTGATAAGTAACTCAACGTTTTATTTCACGTCATCTGGCAGACGTAGCAGAAAATCCCCGGCATACATAAATCGCGTGTGCTTAGAACGTAGAAGTGTGTGGGATAATCCTGGAGCATGCTCTGGAAGAC
The DNA here is from genome assembly GCA_949316355.1 of Bruchidius siliquastri. Taxonomy (NCBI): domain Eukaryota; kingdom Metazoa; phylum Arthropoda; class Insecta; order Coleoptera; family Chrysomelidae; genus Bruchidius; species Bruchidius siliquastri. The sequence goes on along the minus strand of OX438537.1, from coordinate 5,639,729 downwards.
ACGCGCTTTTGTTTTTCGGATCCACGTGCCACGAAATGGAGTCCCATTGTCCGGACGTGATTTTGGCGCTGTTTCTATACAGCACTATCGAATGGGATACATTCAGCTGAAATTGGGCTATGGAGGACGGTCTGACGCATATGTAACAGTTTAACAAACAACGTGATATTATTGCAAGAGGGGCGTTTTGATATTCTCGAACTACGTATTCCTCAATTTTGATGAAATATCTGGTGTATACTCTTCGCTATATGTGATCTGCTATAGACATGCATTTCTGTATTGAGAACGCTATTGGCATGGGAAGTAAAAAGTGCAAAATTGTCATTATAATTAATCATATTCTGATATTCTACTACCATCTGTAATAAGAGTGAAGCTAGTACGCTGGCAATAACATATGCATCGTTTAAACATCGGTAGATTTCGCCACTGGTTGTTAGAGTGACAACTTGCATCATTCAATTCATCGGCAGTCTATTATATTAAATTATATTCAAGCTAGCCATATAAAGTAAGAGGTAGCGCGGTGGTGGCGTTTAGATTGACGGGAGCCTGTGGGACAGAAAGGGGGTGCGCGGAGAGGGCGATGTCAGTGCTTGAGGGGGCGCGTGCCAACCGAACTGGACAAACAGCGTCGCGCTCACCAGCTGCCTTGCAGTTTGTGCGTGCCACTTCATTAAAACTGCCTACATTTAGTAGGCCTACAATGACGCAGTACTGGAGCTGCTAGTTAGTAAGACTAGATATATTACAGCTTTAGACAGCTTATACTTGCTGTATGATACCGCAAACGTTCTTCCGATTTCATATCGAGCAAGAGTACAGTATTGGACTGCTCCGATATAAATACTCAGGAGAAGGCCCTACTAGAATATATAGCGGACTAAAATCTCGAAATCCTCAATAGAGGACCCGAAACACACTTTTCCTATTTCATTCGCAAAGAATCGATTGATATAACAGTGATAATCACAAATTTACAGAGCATCATAGGTACTGGATATTGGACGATGATTGGGATTGACCACCTCCATGGAATTCAATGCGGGAACCCACAGAATGGATGGTGCATGCAACTGTAGTGGCTACTAATCTCAAGTGCCCGGTGGAAGTGCCAACAATAAAGAAAAAATTGGACTAATCTGTCTTCGAATGTGTCTAAAGTGCAATCCCCTGGTGATCTCGAACACTATCTAAACTGCGAAAAGACTCTAGGCGGGCCCTTAACCATCTCTCACTCCATCCAGCTAATGAAGATACTCAACTGTGATGAGATGCATCCAATTAGATCACATAAAAAAGAAGATGGCACATGGATTGCTTCAACGGAGTCTCTCTAACATCTCCTTTACTCAGCTTTCCGGGAGAATCCGTTGAGGATCGAGCCGGTGCTCAGCGAAGTAAATACCAGATGGGCTAAGGAGTTTAGACCTTTCAAGTCAGCTGGATCTGATGAGTTTTCCAAAAGAACCTTGACATGCTACCTCACCTGATGGCAGTACTGCGAGGCTTCGTAGCGTTCATTTACATAGCCAGCTCCTATAGATCTGCGAGGATAATATTGCCGCCCCTAAAACTTAATACTACTCAATAGTGGAATATTTTTGACCTAATTAGTCGCACCTCCTCCTTGATGCATGCTTTGGAGGAGATTATTGGCAAGTATCTGGTGGAAAGAGTCCTCGTTGAAGATCCCATTGACCATAATCAGCATGCCTACAGTCTAGATTACTCCACTAGAACAGCTCCATACGCTGTAGATGAGAAGGTTGAAAAAGTTCTTCATTGTGGAAAAGTGGCCCTGGGAATATTATTGGTCTTCGAAAAGGCAGATACGTTGATCATTTTCAGCGCGCTAAAGACTGGGAGAGTTCCAGCCCTCATTTTCTGCTGGGTCGGATCGGAGAAACAGCAGATCTCTGAAAAAAGCTAGTCTGCAGGGCTACTATCTATTCCCTCACCTCTGTTGTGTGTTCAAGGACGGCCTTCTTGAGGAGTTTATCTCTGTAAGTACTACAGCCTTTAGGCTTATTGTCCTTTATATACCTATTGCTTACATTCTAGCAGTCATGAATCCTGTACGAGTTTTTACCATTTTTCTACTAGTAGTACTGTACTGAACTCTTGTTTCAAGCCTACGCTTAGCAAATAACGACATGTATGTTTCGTCTTTAGCCTATACTCATCAGTATAGCCTGGCGATCTAACTGCAGCGAGCAATTCGACAATGCATATATCACACCATACTGGATTACGTGTATACTACCAATTTCTCTTTACATTTAGACAACTAAGCTATACTGGCGAGTCTAGGCTAAAGACGAAACATGCATGTGTCTATCACAGGTCTTTATGTGTAGTGGAAAGCATACATATAAGAAAACAAGTTTGGAGAAGCTATGATTTGTCATTTCACTGCCAATACACCGAATAAAAAAACGAACAGATGGATAGACAGTCCCACAGACAGACCGACATAAATAAAATACTTTACATTCATCAATCAGACATCATGAAACTTCTAAAATACGAATTATCTCACATTCGAAAATTTTCTCACACCCTCGCTTATTCGCCGGAAGTACAAAGTAACTAAAATAAAATCCTAAGGTCGCATACTATAGGTGGCATTGCCTATAGCGCCTAATAAAGAGGAAATTCAACGAGCAAACATACGTGGTGTTTCGAGGAAAACTGTCGGCAAACACAATATTCCGGGCATGATTATCCGTGTGGAGCCATAAACCAGTCCCAGAGTGTCGTGTTTGCATAAGATGGCGGCCGCGACTATCTCGCCGTTATCTCCGCACGATAAGGCCAGGTATGAGTTGCCGGCATCGTTGCCGGTGCCCGGCCGTGGTGTACTCAATAAATTACACCTCCTCTCCTTTCCTCCAGCCTCTTCTCATCATCCCGGTTCTAGTGTTTGCCTGAAGCACACACACACCACCAACCACCATACATACATACGTTCACCGGTTTTGTTTTCTCATTCTTTTTGTTTGGTGTTGACTCCCTTTGTCATCGAATGAGCTGTTACACTTGCTGTTTTGTAGATTCTAATAGAGTAGAATGACATCACTTGTTTTTCACTTCCCACGACAATGATGGGAAAGTATAAAAATCGATATCGATATAATACTATGTTTCCTTGATTTTTTAGGACATATACATCATGTCACTCATTTCCGTCGGTCTGTCTATCTGTCTGTCTGTCCGGTGATCTTTGAAAAAGCTGTTTCGAAATTCGGTTTAGTGGCGACGAAGCTATCGTCAAAAACAAAATTAGAGTTTTTGGACGTTTCTGAGGATCATATTCCAAATTTTTTTTGAGGGGAGGGGATGAGTTCAAAAAATAGCAATGGGAGGGTTCTCAAATAAATGTGATGTGTTTGTAGAGTTTGTTGTCCTAGCTGTTAAACACATATTATTATTCACACATTTGCAATGGAATCACAATAATTATAGGTTCATTTCAAAGCTATGGACTTTTAGGATATAACATCCGACTTATGAACATAATATATTTTCGATAGATTTCGGATGCTTAAAACAAACGAAAACCATATAAATTTTGTTCGAAAGGTATACGGCATTCTAGAGCGTAGTCAAACTCTTTAAACAAGGAGGTTCTATTTCTGTTTTTGCGATAACTATTTGTCTCGAAAAATGTAGATTTTGGTAGAGAACGTTCTATTATTAATAAAATGTTGACCCTGATGGTACTTCGTATGTTTTGAGATATCGAAACAATGGCTCAGCACGCTCTCTTATTCTAGCAATACTGAAGCTGATAGACGCCAACGCGTATCCCTATACCTATTATACAAAAGTGAAAAGTCTTTAAAACATAGCTCTAGGTAAGTTGACCCTGTTTTTCCCAGTTGAAGCTTGGAAAATCTGAAAAGAGTAACAGCTCCAAAATCCAATTCAAATATTCATCTCCTAAGTGATGCAGTTGCGTGAGATACTTCTCACGCAACCTACTTGACGTCATTTATTCGTTTTTTGTATTATTCTTTCGCCGCCAATGCACATATTTTCAAATATAAACCAAGATAACCTACAGTGCGTATATTACAAATGATGTATGATGTCAAATCGGAGACCGAATTTAAGTGTAATCCCAGAAGCTGAAAGTTCTCTTCTGCTTCAAGAAACGATATTCTCCTGAATAGCTACTGTTACTATACAAGGACCAGATCAGACCATCGCTGAAGTACTGCTCGCATTTGTGGGGATGCGTTTCAAAGCACACCCTTAAGCTTCTGTAAACAATCCAGAAACATGAAATACGTCTTGTAGATGCTCCTGACCTTACAAAGGATCGCGAGACTCCACAATATTGAGAGAGAGTAGCTGATATCTCCCTATTCTCTAGCTATTATCATGGCAGATGTTTGACCGAGAAGAGTACAGCAAAGACTAGAGGAGACCAATTGGCGCATACTCACCAACGTGAGGTTATCTATGAAGCAATGATTGACAGTTCGACAAATATGACCATTTTAGATCGCGCGTGGAATCTCAGTACTATGAGGTTTCATTTTGATTATTTTTATAAACCGTTAATCAAAATTCTACGCTAAAATCGTTAACAGCTCTTCTTTAACGGGGTCAGTCATACCGCAAACATGTGGACAGGGCGTGAGCGTAAACATTTTAAGTGGAGCTACACCTTTCAGACTTATCAATTAATAAGACAAACAATTATGCAGAAATCTTATTTGCCTGTTGCATTTATTTCGTAAAAAATGAAAATCCAGTTCATATTGAGCAAATATTGAAATATCCTTGTCAAAATTCGTTTACAATTGCATAGGCGTATCAACCACAAGAATCTTCAGATTTAGATTTATGTGTGGGAATTATTACTAGGAACCCAGAATCTAATCGAGACTTTCAATGTTTTATCTTTTGTTCCACTTCATCTTCATGATGCTTGCCTTCCGAATAGAATAAATCTTGAAGTTCAAAAGTGAATTCTGTAATTTTTTCATCTGCTAACACCTACCAAGAAAACTGACTCTATAATGGCAATAATAAACTATCAGATTAACTGAAAGAATATAGTAGAACAATGGCTAGAGAAGGTAGAAATAATACTAGATTGATAAATTCCAACTTCAACTCAAAAATTTAAAGGATTGGGACTTTTTCGGAAGCATGAAAATCTCAACTGCTGAAATCATAACATTTGTGTTCCATTTCGTTGAATTTTCACGTGCACGTTTTTTTAGAAATACGCTTCAATTTATTAATATGTTTTCCTATGGCATTAAACCATGTACAAACAAAGGTGTGATTGGAATAAAAGTTAAATCTGGCCGCCACTGTTCACCATCCCAAATCTCCAACTTGGAACTGCAACTGTGCCATTAAAAATTCGCCAGCACCCCGAGGGCTGTTGATCGAGTAAAGTTTATATTATGAATTTCACTGCTCTTTCAGTACGGCGGTGACGAGGCTGGCGGGATTTTTTAAAATTCCCGCCGTTTACATTCGCTGCTTAATACACACTCTCCGTGTTGACTTTCAGTTTTTAGGTAGCGGGATTATTAACAGACGCCACGTCAAAAATGCTGGGCAAATTTACTTTACAAAGCAGAACGGGTACACGAGTTTTCGATAAATGCATTAATACGGGAAAGGTCTTAACGGATTCATTCGCAGCAACAGATTAATTAGACCGGTTTTATTAATGAGGCCCGTTGCAGCTGAGCTTGTGCATGATACGAGTAGTCTAAAGGTGCGTATTCATTAAGAAACGAACAAAATATTGGTCAACAAAATAATAATAATAATATACCTAATTTATGATATCAATATGATATTGAGACATCTATGCTGCTTGACCTCCAGGAAATATTGAGTCCGTTGTGGAGAACGGGATTTACTACTCGTTTCCTACATTCGTGCTTGGGCAACCTGAAAAGCCCATTACGTGGATCACGCTGAAAGTTTTTAGATACAGAAAAAATACATACAAGGTTTTTTTTTTAAACTTTATCTTGTTTTTTCAACATATTCTCCTCCTACCTCAAAACCGTTACGCATTCAGTAAAATCGCTTGTCAAATTCTTATGATCAACGTTCTTTTGGAAGATTGCTAATTTCCTCCTCAAATGCAGCAATTGCCTCTTCATCGGTGGAAAAATGGCGACCTCGTAACTTTTCTTTGATCTTAGGGAACAAGTAGAAGTCGCACGGAACTAGGTCCGGAGAATAAGGTGGATGAGGCAACAGTTTAACACCCTGTTCAGCTAAAAATCGAGTGTTCTAACTTCGCTGTGGGCAGGTGCGTTGACATGGTGCCATTGAATACCCCGCTGACCAGCCTTTGGACGGCTCTTGCATAGTTCTTGGAAGACTACAGGAACACATTTGGTTATATACCATTCAGAAGTAACTGTCCTTGATTTTCCAAGGCTGCCGTTGTGATGTATCGACTTTTAGGAAAAAAATATGCGACCATTTTCTTTCCAACACTCTTGGAACGACGAGCTGCTCACTTTCAAAACAACAAACTAATGACTGCTGTTTAGTTTCGGGATCATAATGATATAACCATGTTTCGTCTCCGGTTACGATATTAAAAGTGTTTTTACTGTGCCCATCATCAACTTTTTTAAGCATAAGCTCAGCCCAATCAAATCTTGTTGCTTTTTGCTCACTGGTCAACAAATGTGGCACCCATCTGGAATACCGCTTCCTTAGGCGAAGGTGATCATGAATGATTGTTTGGACCGCTGCCGATCCAATCCTCAGAAGAGAAGCCTCAATCTCGGTGTAGATTATATGTCGATCTTTTTTTTACCATATTTTGCACAGCTTCTACAGCTTCCGGAGTAACAGCAGTGGGCGGTCGACCTGTGCGAGGTTCATCATCGACTGAGACTCGGTCCCTTTTAAGCTCAGCAAACCGATTAAAAACTGTATCCCTAGAAGAGGCATGTCCCCAAAGCAACTCACTAAACGTTCGTGACATTTCGCTTGTTTTAGTCCCTTTGTATAGTCATACAAAATCATGGCTCGAAAATCGCGATTACCCGGTTCCATTATCACGTTAAAATTTGGCCAACACTTAGATGCATTCGAGACCGTGGCAAGGCAACTACTGAACGATACAAACGCTGCTTGCTTTTGCGTGTGAGCACTCACAACTTTATACAAAATAGCTGCGTGCTCAAACTTGTTTAAACTTGTATAGATTAGGAATATCTAAAGACTTTCAGCGTGTCCCTCGTATAGTTAGTCGTTATTGAGTTCTCTGCTCCTGTGGGGATTATCTTGGGGGCAGGAAGAGAATGGGGCCCAGTATCAGAAGCTACTCGGCCAGCTATGCGGACTTCCGCATGTCAGAAGCTGGGAGTTCTCTTCCACCTTAGAAGGTTGTATATCCCTCTACAAGACTCAGATAAGACCAGCACTGGAGTACGGCACGCACGTATGTAGATGCGCTCCCAATCACTCCCTGAAGCTCTGAGACACAATCCAGAGCAGCTCGTTTGGTGGATACGCATGACCTTAAATATAACCTCCACAATCTGGAACATCTAAGGGTGGCTGATCTGTCCTTATTCTATAGATACCTAAATAACAGATGTGCGACCGAATTGTCTTGCCTAATACCACCAAGAGACGTCAGTACATCAAACACAAGAAGCTCCAAACGCACGCATCCTTACCAGATCGAGCTTCCAACGCCTCGAACCAACCTCTAACAAAAGTCGTTTTTTGGAGAACCTTGGCGTTGTGGAATGAGCCATCGCGGAGTTGAATCCTCGATAATTACAATTTCCAACACTTCAAAATCAATATGAGTAGCTATATGTCCTCTCGTAGCGCTTTTGGGGCGTATTAGGCCTTTTGCCACTGTTCTACTCTACCAGATGGAATTTTACAATGATATATTCAGATTTTTCCGTCCCGCTCTTTGGATTTTTTTTGTGATAGAATGATTTAAACCTAAGATACGGTGCTAAATAAAATTGATCGTCAAACTGAACAAAAACTCACCTCTTGATTTGAGGGCACTGATTACAGATCCAGCCTTTATTTCCGAACTGTACCAAAGGGAGAGCCCCTCAAATAGCACCCCACAAAACGTTATAATTTATAAATGACGTATTCGTGATCAGCGCCACCAAAGTATGTGAGTTTACTGAGCTTCGTTTGCATATCTACTGTCGATCTTCGAACGATTCTTGGGCGAAAAAGCCAATTCCAGGTTATGTTCTGCTCTATCCGATAAAAAAAATTCCACAGGTTTACGATACACCATCAAGTCTTTTCTTCAAACTAGGCAAAACCTCTCTTCTTCGGTAATTCGAGGGCTCTGATCAAGAATCGTGATTAAAATATAAATCGGAACGCATCACTGGAAGAAAGAGATTTGTGAAACTTTGTGTTAAATACACAATTATCTCGTCTAATAAACAACAGTTTTGTCGAATTAAATGTTCATGAAATTGTTAAATGTAATTTTAGTCTATTCTGTGCGTATCTACGTGAATAAGGGGTGGCAGATGTGGCTAGCAAATACGACATATCAAGCAAGAGGAGTCGACCAGGCTGTGCCTCGCCGCGCCGTACGGACAAAGGATGTGTACACAGGACGGAAGAGCAAACACATTTTAGTCGCTCGCCAGCCAGAGAGAGCCTCACCTTTTTTCCTCCTCCCTCTACTGTCCCACCCTCCTCATATCACGCGGATACTATTTCCGAAAAAACGGCCAGGATAGAATGTCTCTGTGAGATATGGAAGTGGTTAGGGAGACTCGAGTTGGAACCGATTTTTTACACGAATCACCGAAGGAAGTTTTGTTGGAGCCGAGCACCAGTCCTGATTAACATTACACGTAGGTACTCACCCGATCAAAATATCAATCCTATCGAAGAATGATATCTTCAGGTAGCAAATCTAAAGGCGATATCATGGATCGTTTCAATAGATAGTTGGTTTATAAAAGGATTATGTATCTAACACACAGTTTCACAAATAAAACTCTTTCTTTCAATGACTCGTTTCGATTTATATTTGAATCATCGCCGGACTGTCAGATTTGACTTTTAACATAGCCTACTCAGATAACTTACCAACTAACTGACTAGTCCTATCATGGATACAAAATTTTTCTATTGAATAATTTTTTTCTTTTTTGTGTCTGTCTTAGTGGAAATTTTTGTTTGACAGGGAAAAGCAAAAATTAATAATTTAATAATATCGACGATGATTGAAATATAAATCGAAACGCGTCACTGAAAGAAAAAGAATTTTATTTGTGAAGCTGTATTTTAAATACACCATTTTTTTATCTGCATGATGGAAGAGTTTCACCAAGTAAGAGCATCTACAATCTACATGATATAGTAGGTAGGTTTTAACAAATATTCCAAATAAAGGAATTGCAAAATTTATCTATCGCACCGAGAAAACCGTTTATTTATAGTTGATAAATATCCTTATCTATTCATTGTATATTTGTAAATGTATTCTTTCACTTTTCTCATTTTAAACCTATTAAAAACCATTTAATTATACCGAGTGAATGGACTACCTGTCGCTGTTGAGGAAAGCCTTGATAATTAATATTTTTTGTAATTTTTTCAATGTTTTTTTTGACAATGGAGATTCCAGAAGGCCACTTTCGTCACATTTTGATTTTCTACCGAAAATGGAAAACTGCAGCGCAGGCTCATCGAAAATTGTACAGTGTTTATGGTGATGAGTGCTTAAGTGAACGCCAGTGTGAGAATTGGTTTGTTCGATTTCGTTCCGGAAACTTTGATCTTAAAGATGAACTTCGCCCTGGTCGGCCAACCGTTGAAAAAGTCGATGAAATTCTTGAAAAAATCGAGATAGACCGAAATACTTCATCTCGAGACATTGCTATGGAACTAAACATCGACCATAAATCAATTTAGAACCATTTACATAAAATTGGATACAAAAACAAGCTCGATACTTGGCTTCCACACGTATTAACGTCAAAAAATTGAATGGACCAAGTTTCCATTTGTGAATCCCTGCTGAAACGAAACGAAATCGAGCCATTTTTGAAACAAATGATTACGGGCGATGAAAAATGGATCACGTACGACAATAATGTGCGAAAGAGATCATGGTTGAAGCCCGGAGAAGCTCCACAAACAGTTGCGAAGCCCGTATTGACGCGAAGGAAGGTGTTGCTGAGTATTTGGTGGGATCGGAAGGGTATTGTTCATCATGAGCTGCTCGAACCTGGACAAACCATTAATTAGACTGTCTACAACTTATGAGATTGCGGCAGGCGATTGAAAAAAAAAGGTCAACATTGATCAATAGGAAAGGCGTTGTCTTCCATCACGACAACGCTAGACCGCACATATCTTTAGCAAAAAATGAGTGAGTTTGCCGGGGAAGTTTTGATGCATCCACCGTATAGCCCGGACCTTGCCCCATCGGACTTCCATTTGTCCCGGTCTCTGCGAAATTCTCTTAAAGGTGTAAAGCTGAATTCAAAAGAAGCTTGGGAAAATCACTTGGTTAAGCTTTTCGCCCAGAAATCTCAGAAGTTCTACACTTCTACAGTGACGGAGTTATGGTTGTGCCAGAAAAGTGGCAAAAGGTCATGGACCAGAACGGCAAATGTACCATTGATTAGTGTTCAAAATTTATATTAAAAAATTTACCTTGAAAATATGAAAAAACCGAAATTACTTTTTCCCCAACCCAATATCACACTTTTATGAAGTTTCTAATACCCATTACTATTCGACATTGATTATTCATCGTTCGAAAATCACCCACCAGCAAGGCAATCATGTTCTGACATATGACTAGCAATAGCCTGTAGCCCTCTGCTTCAAAAGTATTCGCGTATGGCACATTCTGTTTGATTATCAGGTCTGGTGGACGAAAGATAGAGCGAAGGGAGGTTACCCTTTGTTTATTTAAAAGATCGAAGTCGCAGCACGGGCTTTTCATATGTTCAAGGCCCTATGGCCCTTCGTCGGCCGTTGAATGTCTGTCCGCGTCGCTGCACGACCAGACAGTTGTCAGTGAACTTCCTGGTGATGTGTGATTTTTAGTGGTTAATGTTTCAGCGGCCTGTTACAGAAATGGAGTTGGATTTAATTGCGCCGGCTTTAATATGTTTGTACTGTAAAGATGAAACTGGGAGCAAATTTTTCTGTGATATTTACATATATATGTTACGTAAGGTAAATTTTATATTAGTAGATTATGGATGCTGTTATAGTTAATATTTTCCTGATATCGTCAAATCAACTTTAGGTTGTTTTGAAGTGAACAGTTGATCTAACCAGTGACATCTTTAAGCTATTTTTTTTCTAGAGGGAGTTGTTGGAAATGGTGAAATTCAGGACCATCTAATAACTATTTATATTGAACACTTATTTTGATTATATGTTTGCTAGTGACAGCTAATTAAAACCACATGTGTATGTACTTTGAATGAACCATGGACCAGAGACAGCAACACGATAAATTTCAGAAGTTTTGATAAGCTAACTTTTATTTAGTGCCATCCCTCGACTACAAATATTGAAATAGATTATATTGCTTGGTTAGTTTTAAAAGAATAGTACATTTGCTATGCAAGAAAGTAGAAAAATTGTACTAAGCAGAGTTGCTAAAAAGAGTTTGCGTCCAAATGGTTCAATCTGGGACATATTGTATCACTAAATAAAAGCTGTTGACTGTTGGTGTAGTAAGGAAAGTCTTATTAAGGGCAATAGTATATTTGATGAATTTCTACCATCAGTAGAGGTTAGTTTGGGACAGCCCAAATGAGTTTGGTTTTGGACTAATGCAGGAAATCTCTCGAATAACCAGTTCAGTTGTTAATAAACTATATACAAAATATTAATATTGCATTAGATGGAGTAATTTAGATTCTAAAAGTTATGATGGTTTTCTCCCTGATTGATCTTACAGGTATTGATCGTTGATTAAAACGACAAATAAGAGAACTTTACTAACGTTCCGGCTGCCTGGGCAGCCATTATGAAGAAACAAATGCAGCTGAATCGTTATTATCAGCCATAAATGGTTTTAACTTGCATCCAATATACGTTATTCAAACCTGTGTATCTAAATTCTAAAACCTTCAAACGCCTGGCAAGTTCAAATAAGTACATTCCTCTGAACCTATTTGAATCTTAAGCAAACAAATAAAGTTGTACGCTTTTCAGAATTTAGTTAAAATGATCAACCACTTCAAAAATACTTTTCAACTAACCCTTAAAAGATATCATATACGTTTATCAGTTCGTAAGTTAGTGAGGTTTGGCAATACAGGAACTAGGAATAAAAGAGTAAGAAAATAAAATAATAATTTAGTAAATGAGGCAGTTAAGTGTTGTTGAGGTAATTTGATAATTTTTTTCATATACACATTCAAATTTTGAAACTCGATTAAAAATCTGGCCTTCTACAGGGATCGAACCACACCTTCTGTTGCGATCAGACGCTCTATCCAACTGAGCTAACGATGCATTCTGCCCATTCGATGGAAAATGCCGATGATGTTTGGTGCACTCCCTAAAATCAATTTTTCTTCAAAATTTCAAACCGCCCGCGTCATTCGTATCTCGAGTTACAGCGCCAATTTTGGCACTCATTGCTAATCCGCAATATGAAAACCGATATACAACTTCTCCTAAACACTGACACTAACCTGTACCTCGAGATACTAACGGCGCTCACAGCGAAATTCGGAAAAAATGATTTCGAATGAAATACGCCTAACATAATAGTCGTTCTAGATCGAGTATGAGGAGTACCTGCTTAGCTCAGTTGGCTAGAGCATCTGACCGGCAATCGGATGGAATGTGGTCCCGATCCCGCAATCGGACAGATATTACCTAGTTTCTAATTGCGAATTTGTTTATTGGGTTCAATTTTGGGTTTAGCAAATAAATCATTTTCACAAATTTATGTATGGTCTAAAGAATTCAATTTTTATACAGGTTTTGTTAAAGTTTGATCACAGCATGTATATTTTGGCAGAAAACCAAGCGTCGAAGGCGTCATATTTCGGGAACCTCACAACAACAATGACCAATATAAGGATGTATTACGGTAGTTTTAACTCGTGTTCTAAGTGTCGGTAATTAAGCCCTCTACTCTGAAGCTGATCGATAAATATGCAGCGCGTCAGAAAACAAAAACCAGAATTACGCAACTATCACTTCCGGCCGTGGCACGTGACGCGCTCATTTCACTCTGGAGGTCACGTGTCAACCGGGCAATTATTGGAAAATTTCGTGTTTATCTTTATTGCAGGCACCTAAGAGGCGCGTGATGACCTGATGACCAGGGATGGGGTTCTTTGGTCGTATACGAGGTGCAATGAGGGAAATAAGAGATTGATCACAAAGTTGTGATGAATGAACATAACCAAAAACACTCAAGTAAATGAGTATAAACCACAGTTTTAACACCAACTCTTAACCACTTCTTATTTATTTATTTATTTACAAACATGGTCGCCTAACAGACCTACATCAACTGCATTTCCAATGACAAGGTAACTCAAAATGACAAAAAAATGTATACAATATAAAGCTACAAGCTAAATCTCATAAATCAAGAAAAAAATATTAACAAATTAATTTTGACCTACAGCTGTACTGAATTAACAAAATGATATAGAGGAAAGAGAAAAAAAGAAAAAAAAGGGAATAACTAGGAGCTCCATTGCCACAATCAAGGTAAATTACCCCTATCCATAAAAATTTCTGAGTATTTTCAATGAATTTCTTCTGAATACGGTCAAGTTCAAGGAGAAGGTATCAATATCAGAGCGACAGATGATATTGTAAGCATTCATACACCTGATTAAAGGCGAATTAGTATAATAGTTGGTAGAATAAATAGGAACGTAAAATAGCAGCCTTGATCTGGTATATGGGCGACTACGATTGAGCAGAAACTGGGAAATACAATACTCAGAGTCAACTAAGTTATTGAAGACCTTATATACAAATAGTATGTCACTAAATTTTCTTCTAATGTGTAACTCATTTAGCTTATAAAAAGATAAGTTACTGTCATAGCTGTAATTGTAACATGATCTAAAGAAGCGATAGTTTAATGTCCTAACTAGCTTGGGTTGTACAGATTCAATTTTATTTACATATTCATCATAATATGGATTCCAAATCGTACTGCAATAATCTAATATCGGTCTCACCAGTGTCGCGTATAATCTTATGACTGACCTGTGTTGTTTGAAATAATAGTAATAATAATAATAATAATAATAATAATAATGACGCCCAAATCTTTCACTTGTTGACATACAGGAATAATACAATTATTAATGTGCAGCTGCTTAAATGGAGGCTCCTTTAGATGGGAGAAAAGAATCTAGTGACATTTTGTTACATTTATTGTCAGCTTATTCACAATGCAGTAATCATAAAATCTATTCAAATCCTGTTGAAAGCTGATGTAATCATTTATATGAGAAATTCTACAATATAGTTTTAAATCGTCAGCATACAGAAGAAAATTAGAACATGAAAAACAGCTTCCAACATCAGATATGAAGATACTGAACAATAGATCAGATTATATCAGAGACATGTTTCGATAATTACGTAAAGATCTTCGGAGGAAGCTCAAAACGTAAGTTTTAAACTTTCCCGAAAGACGCTAACGTAGTTATAAAAACACTATTGGTTTTAAATTCGTGATTTAGTGAATGGTAAGACTGTGTGTGTTTTTATTTGCTGCCCCAAAGGCTAAAAAATCAAGTATCACATAAGTAAATGAATGTTTACTCTTAACACTAACAGGGCTCCACAACAGCACTCTACTACTGATTCATTTCAGAATGAAAAAGTGCTCGATGAAGTCTCCATATTGTCACCATGCACGTCACAGATACTCGTATTGTTATTATTGGATTAGAGGACTACTAATTCGATGTGACGTCATATCCCCACATGTTCACGAACTTTGACGTCAGTTCAATCGCTTTTAAAATAGGATTTATAACATAACAACAATTTTCGTTATTATCACCATACGAATAGTAAGTTTCCGAGTATACAGGGGCCAAGGATCATCGGACGGAGTACAGACAAACAGACAGACACACAGGATGTCATGAAATATCAAGAAAACACAATATCTCGAATTAGATTTTTTTGTATTTCCAATACTTGAACACAAATTGGTGTGAGACGTAAAAGGGTGAATGAATTTCGCGACCCTGCTTTGGCAAGCCCGCCGCTGGCGCTGGTGGTGGTAGATAGCCCATCGCGAGGTGGATCAATAACTCAAACGTTGAGTGATGGTTATGGGTATTAGCAGTGCGCTTTGTCCTATCATTCCCATGAATATCAGGGTATATGCGTGATATAAACCACCAATTTAGATGTACTCTGATTGTTATGAGAATCTTTGAGAATATAGTAGAACATATACGAAAAACCATCAAAAATATTTGACTTCTGGTAGTATATTTAGGGGTGGATGACACGACTATAGTCCGGTACTACAAGTTAGTTCTGATGTCAGGCTAGTTTGAAATTCTGTTCAATCTACTATACAAAACAAAAAGTGTTGCAATCGGGTAAATTTTTAATTTGAGAACATCTAGGTATTTGGAAAGTAAATCAAACAAAGTATAATCAATATAACACTCGTTGCTGTGGGCCTTACAGTTGATTGCTACATTTTATATACAGTGGCGTCGCTGCAGGGTGAACCTGAGGGGGTGAAGGCCTCTCTGTGCTGAAAGTACTAGCTACGCCACTGCTTATAGGTATATCTCTTAAAATGGGTCATATATCACTACCACTCTCCAAACAACAAATCGGAACTCAATGTTTTCATCTTCTTCAGTGGCCAGTTAACGAATCTGCATGACTCGATAATTGATCGAGAAATTTCAGCTTCACTTCCCACTGATAAGCATGGAATCATTTAGATCGCGGTTTTTTTGTACGTGAGATAATCAGCTTGCGAAATGTTTTATGATGTATCTTCATAATGTTATGGACCAAGTGATTAATGAGGACATCATGAATAATGACATTGGGTCGAATGATTAGTTATTATCCAAAGTTTATTATTTATCGCACTGTCTGGTCATTACGAATATTTCCAGATGGTCATTGGGCAATCTGATAATATAAATATTTTAGTTTGAATGGTGCGCGGGGAAACAAAACTAGGCGTTTTGAACCAACTTTATTCAAGAAAGCAGACACTATGGAAGGAAATATTGGTTTTGCTTGAAGATGTTCCGGGTCCCAAAATGTGGTCTAATGTGGAGGTTGAGGTCAATGTCGTTCAAAATCTGTCTGTAAGGTTGTTTAATGTATTTGTCGTAAATCAAAAACTGTGTAACTCAAAATTCCATCACAGTGACAACTGTTACAATAAATAAATGTATTACTACTTATGCTAATTTCTGTTTCATATTCTGAGTATCCGTGAAACGAAGATTTAATATTTTGTGTTATTCGCCATACATTTTCAATTTGGTTTTATTTTTAGTTTTAACTTCTAAGAACTAGTTGGTCCTAAATGTAAAAAATCCCTTTCTAACAAGTACAAGTTATGAGTGAGATTATCCAAATTGTTTAAGGTTTTGTCTACGTCTATCATTCTACTTGTCAACTGCCATTCTATCACCGCGTAATCTCAGTGACAGAATTTGATAAAATTTGGAAGTAATTTGGAAAATATTTTCTTTACTTGAAAGGATATACAAGTTTCTGATTGGTCCTGTTTCTAACAAAACACAGTTCTGTTCAGGGTCGTAGCTAGGGCAGGGTAACCGTGCCCGCCTCAGAGCCAACCTGGGTTGAAAGGTATTTGGATGGAGACCTTTTTTGCATACTAAACTTGTTTTAAATCATTATCACTTGGAAATGTAGACTGCAACAACTAATACATAGCATCTAAGAAACACAAATGAATAGTAGGTGTGATATTGCCCGTATCCTATTTCCGGAAGACCTCACTTGTACTCTCATATTCCCCTAATTGAGCTTGGCATTAGCCGTTCTGTCTCCTAAAAAATGATGCCATTAAAAGAGAAGACCGACCGTCGGTCGGTCGGCTGGTTGGTTGCTCCTGGGGATCCATTTATCCATTTACCTTCTAGTCCCTGAAACACAAACCAGAATCAAATTACATAGGCTGCGATCTGCCTCTCCTCTCGTCCGCCCCCTCGATCCGATTCTGACACTAGCGGCGCTGCCCAAAATTTATGTGGGATCTCATAAATGCAGAAAAGGGATTTTTTGACTGGAACTGTAGTTTTTTCTGACTTCTCGCTTCGTAGTTTTCCAGTACGGTCTCAACTTCAAATTTTGAGATATGGCATTACATCAAAGTCTGAATTTAGGATTTTTTTCACGGTTCTGCATTGAAAAGCATAGCATAGTGAATAGCAGGCAACTAAGCATTATTCATTCCTTATTCGTATTTAGGGGTATCGATCAATACGATGAAATCGCGTTTCGTGGTAAAACATGGCGAAACATTAAACCAAAATTTGGATCTAATTTGAACATTTTCTTCTCTCGAAAGAGAAGCAGAGAAAACCAGAGTGTCATAGTAGACGTGGCAACCTGACAAAAGCCGAGACATCTAGCTATATTAAACTCGTATGTATAGATTTCTAATCCTCGAACGTTCGTCAGTACCCTTTGAAGGTAATCTGGTTGTATCACGCGATGTTATATGGATACCTAGATTCGGTCTTACTCAGTTGCCACTGTTGGGAAATCTTATAATAATAGAACGTCTTCTACCAAGACTTAGTTTTTCGAATATCTCCCTCACCTTCCCCCAACCCCACTTTTCGCCCCCCCCCCTTCCCCCCAAATTATGATAAAATGATCCTGAGCCTCGGAAATTTTGAAAAATGATATCTGAGCGTTTTTTTATTTTTCGAAGATTTTCAAGGTTTCATCAGAATCCAAAAAAAACATCCACAGTTATTGAGAAGCCAAGGATTATCAGACGGAGTATAGACAAACAGACAGAGCGAAATGATGTTCGTGATGTATGTATATATCGTGATACATCTATCTCAAATTCGAAATTATTCACAATTACAATACTTCCCCAACATTTCGTTTGAGGTGGAAATTACCAAAATTCTAAAAAAAATTATAAGACCTTGAAATATTTTTCTAATTTGAAACAATATCAATATCCACATTTATTCATCAACTGATATTAATTCATTAACCAGAATAACAGTTTTGCGTTGAAACTGGAGCTTATGAAGACTGACCTGAGGTGTTGAAGCTTGATTATAGAGGATCTAAATGAATTAACCTCAGAAATACAAGGTTATAAGAGAATAATGCCGCATATGGTAGATAGTTTAATGTCAAGGTGAAAACATAGCCACATAAAAGTGGGGAAAACCTATAGTTTATAAAACAGCGATTCAATGTTGTGCTTTGTAAAAGGCTGCAGAGGTGGCAAAAACACCAGCAAAGTTTGTTTAGAAGGCACTTTTAAGTTACCAGATTGTTAATAGGTAATCCTTTAAACGCAAGTTGATTCAATTTATTACTTACATAAATTGAAACCAAAGCTATTTTACTGAAAATTACTTAATCTCATAACTTTTATGAAGAAGGTATCCAACAAAGTTGTTATCCTGGAGGGAGAATAACTACCCTCCCCTGCATCTTCGGCGCCACTGGTCAGATCTCCCTTCTCTACCAGTCTGCCGAAAACAATCGAATGCAGCATCCGCCGCTCCGCTCTGCCTCCCTCTCCAGCCCTGATGGCCCCTCTACCACCCGCCTGGCCTGCGGCCCTCCCTCTTGTGTAAACAACCAATCAGAGCGCGAGGACCGATAAAATCATGGGACCGTAAAGCTATGCACGATGCGTATGTGTTTGCATTGTCCATACTGGCTGTACAACAGCGGCGGGGAGACAAACTATATCCAGTGACATAGAACGGGATTTCTTATGAATGACATAGATCATCAGTATAAGATTAAGAAACAACCTTACCTATAGATATTAGATCAGTATTACTATACTGTATTTTCCGCTATGTAGTAGGATGTGACGAAATTGGATGGGCTAGTGGGCGTATCTATTGATTCAACATGACCAATCCAATATTTAACTGACCAGTTCAGTACCGCCCACTTGAACATCATACGAGTATATTGCAACATGTTTACCGTGACAACTTTCCTGTAGTAATGATGCGAGACTCGAGCGACGAAACGTCTCGAAGCTATTTTGTCTCGTCTTTCAAGACAAAATGCTTCGAAGACAAGGCTTGATACCATCTATTCCCTTATTGTGCTTTCTTACCTAAAATCCAAGATCTGTCAGTAGTGGGTTTCCGCTTTATAATAAATATGGTTGGGTATATTCTCTATATTTTAAAAGTATTTAAATATCATTATTGTTGGACTGTTCCACTATTTTAAACTTCTTTATCTATTCATTTTGTCCATATTCCAGTACTGCATATTACGAGCCTTAAGATAAGGCTAACATCTGGCTATATGTATTTATTATCATTATCATTATGCACAAATTCAGATAATAGATTTCTTATTATTCCTAGTGACAATAACCGATAACATATTATTATCGCTTAATTTAATACTTATTGTATTCTAAGTACCCAATATTGACTCGAAATGATTTATAGTTCACTTGATGTATATCCGTAAGTGAATATTTGTGCATCTCGTCCAACAATGCAATGTATTTGATTTAAATATCTTAATGATCTTGGTAGCTGATAGGATGATGATTATTGGCTTGCTATATACAGGATGATTCGGGTGGACTGGATTCGGGACATACTCTCATTCGTAAGAAAAACACACCTTGTAAAGACAAACTCATAATAAGAAGAGCAGAGAAAAACTTTGGTTGTAGCGTACATTTAATCAGGGGCGTACCTAACGGGAGGGCTATGGGGGCTATAATGCTTATTATAACACTGTTTAGCCCCCAGATGATGAACCAGCTTCCTCAGATATTAATTCTGACTCCGCCACTGAATTTGATTCTTGATTGGAACAAGAACTTATTTCACCTTGCTAAAAATACTGAATCGTAACCAATTATTATTGCCAAAATTCGCAAAGTCAAGAATATATTTTGTGAAAAGGTGCAACAATATTTGATTTCAGATAAATGTATGTAATTATTACACAACATTATCTGATTTGATGGAAGAGTTTCACCAAGTGAGAGCATCAACAATCTACATAATATTTTTTTGTAATTTTCTGGCACTTTCCGAAATATGAATGTCAAAGAATCTGATAAGAAAATGATTTTAATTTTTTTGTAACGGGTAACGATCTGCTTTTTGTCCCTTAATCTCTACTGAAACCATTCGGCAACCTTTTCCAAAGTACATTTGGAATATTATAGTAAAGATCGTTCAGAAGTAATGATGTGCATACGATATTTCGACCAAAAAAAAAACACATGATAAATTTCAGAAGTTATACAGCTTGCGATTTTTATCACAACCTATCCGCATAATTCACAGAGTCAGAACTAAATTCCTTACTCAAGTGCTCAGTAGTTCATCCTACGCCACTTCCTGTAGCAGCTGAATGATTACTTTTATCGCAGATTTAACTGAGTTTCACTTTAGGTGCAATTGCTTTTTTCTAAATTCATATTTACACCATGTACTATTTGAGTAATACCAAAGTCTGCAAAATATGTTATATTCAGTAAAATAATGTGGTAATACGAACATTATGAACACAGATAATAACAGCCTAATTACGGTTTCAGCTGATTTTCCCGTTAGGTACGAGTAGTTACGCGTAGTCAATAATTTCTGTAATTCACCGTTTACATAGTGTGCTTTAGTGATTAGCACTTTTCACGAATACACCAATTTGTTCAAATTATTATCGTCCTCAGCAAAATGTAACTGTTGACTCAACTAACAGATTGACGCACATTTTCAAATAATAATTATAATATTATTCGTAATAATGATGGCTATACAGAATACGGAATGGTTAGTTGATACCTGTTTTCTATTTTCATTTCTCATACATAATAGTTCAGTGCGTGAAATCTCTAAATGGCCCGTTTGTCTCAATTTTGAATAGGAAGCAATGTGAAATACAATGCAAAAAAGTCTGGAGAATTATTGTAACGTTGATAATTTTCTGTTTGAGTTTTACATCATACGATTTTCATATTTTATTATTACAAGCTTTTATTTAACTTCGCTTGTATGTATGTATGTTGAAATCTTGCAATCAATATTTCACACACTTGAAAAAAGCTATCGGGCAGATATTTGGTGCACACCTTTGGTTCATGTGATAATGCACAATTATTTATATGCCACCATTTTTCATCCAACACGGCAGACGTTACAAAATGGCGATTTATAATTTTCATATGAGTATCAAATGAAAGGGCTTGCTGAGAATATCCCCAAAAATAAAGTGACATCACTCTACATCCTATATGGCGGACTTCTGAGATAGTGGACTGAGTTTTTTTATGTTTTCCTACAATATAGGTATCGAATCAAAGACTTGCAATAATGATGCGTTGAGATGAACAGACAGAGAAACCTGTCCAACGATAACCAAAGAGTAAAAAATAAATGAAAAGTGATTCGGAGATGATTCGGTAATGGTCAGGGATGGAATGAGTTTGTAAGAAAAAACGGACCTTGTAGTGATACCAGAAACCCGTACAGCTACGCTAAGATACGTTGATATGATTCTTTCAGATCATGTTATTCCTGCAGCACATGGTATTGGTCCTGAATTTCTTTTCATGCAAGATAATGCTAGGCCGCATACTGCTGCCATAACCATCGATTTTCTTCGTGAACATGAAATTCGTACAATGATTGGCCAGCGTTGAGGCCCGACCTCAATCCGATTGAACATCTATGGGATATATTGGACAGGCGTATTCGTCGCCGCCTGAATCCACATCAAACTCATCAACAACTAACAGAAGCACTTATCGAAGAATGGGACAGTATACCACAGGAAGACATTCGACGGCTTGTACGAAGTATGCCAAGGAGATGTCAAGAAGTGATTCGAGCTGCAGGAGGACACACGCGATACCAAACCCCATAACAATCAAATAATCAGACGTAACTATAGAAAACTATCCGATTTTCACTTTGACTTTTGTCATTTTTTCAATTTGTAAGTTTTTTCTTAGAAACAAATGAATAATTAAATGTTATATTCTTCAATTTATCCAGAGAAAATGTGTTTCTTTTCAAATATGTATGCTCCATCTGAATGTAACAAACACTTTGAAAGTTACACGTGCACAAAGAGGTGTTCCGTTAATTTTTTTGAGCAGTGTATAAATCGATTTGGTGTTTGGTAATAGAAAAATATTTTGCAGTTCATTTAATGCAAAAACCCCATTACAGAGGGAGTCAATCTACTTCATTCCTACATTCTTCATGTAGTCTTGGACAATATTTACTAGGTAACGTAGAACTTAAAGAGATTAACCAACTAAGAACAGTTATTGTCCCCGATCTATCGAACCCTACCGATCCCAAATTGATCAAGGCATCCTGTAGAAAAAATCTGCACCAACTACTAATCCCAATCCGTAACAAAGTCCTAACCAGAAGAGAATCTTCGATACGCTTATTTATTTAGGATAATCTATTTATCGATGCTATGGTGCTATGAATAGTGGATGGCGATTGATGATTTGCCATGGGGAATTTCGCCCTAAGACGTTCGCCCAGATTGAAAGGGAGACAGCGGATATGGAGGAGATACGCTCTTTGTTGGTTTGATCTAAGGATACATGTGAGGATGCAGTAGGTACCACAATGAAGGCCGCCTTACCAGTTTGTACACAAGGCGAGTAAATTGAGATAAAATTTTGTGAAGCGTTTCGCTTCAATATTCAAAGAATCGTCAAAATTGACCGATCTACGTAAAATCGGGTTGAAGTTTCCGCGAATACGGTATGTTAAGGACCTATTTCACTGTTTATAATTGAAGATAGTAATCGGATTTTGTTTATCCTCTGGAAATACATTTTAAAAGATATAAAAATAATAATATTGTAGATTGTAGATGCTCTTACTTGGTGAAACACTTCCATCATGTAGATAAAACGTTGTGTAGTTGCCACACAGTTTTATTTGTGAAACTGTGTGATAACTTCACAACTTTTTATCTAATAAAATTGCAATTTCACAAAAATTTTCAAAATTTCCATGATTTCCGAAACTTACTTGAAGTGAATCAAAGTTTCAAAATGTTCGATAAACTGATACGTATGCATGTGAAACACAGAATTAACATACTTGACGCCATTTTTTAGAGGCTAATAGCAATTTCAATAGTTATTGATGATAAATATTCGGCTAAAACTGTGGTAATCTCATATTTGCTTAAACAAAAACGGATCAAAAAAAAACTGGGTAAGCCCTGAAATGTGTGTGTGTGATGTGTCCTAAAATTCGAAGTCCGCAGTTAATGAAAATAAATCTATCATTTATGTGTTTCGAAGGCAAATGTGTCTAGAATAATCCATGTCTGACTAGTACGGTGGATTACCGGGTTCAAACGCTCAAAGATGATACATCGCCAAAATGAATAGGAGTACAAATCATGAGGGTTAAATTTCATACGATAATGAAACGTTTCATGTGAAGGGGAAAATTGAGTGTTTCCTCAACACTCCCCGCTCTCACGAATTTCAGAAATAGTTCTGATACTCACGAGTGAATTGTGTAAATCATACACAAGGTGTCACAAACAGAATGTGAAACATGTTACAAGTAAACCTCATCACAGAAGAATTTTCAATAACAATTTTTCACGGATTTTTCAATGAACTAATTTAAAAATTATCGATTCAATTACCTCGTAAACCTTTTGAAGTACCTAAAGCAAGGAGTTCAATAAAAATCGGATATTATCTCAAATATATTGATTATGGTTTACCGTGGATCAGAGATATTCTAGAGCATTGATGTTACTTATACCTGAAATTTCAACACAATAAGCGCTTCTTGTTTGATCAGAATACTTTGTTTGTAATCACCATTGTCATTTCTAGTTGACTATGTATTACAACTGTTTGCTTATTATCTTTGTTATTGTGTGCATTGTCTGGCTTTTAGTTGCAATTTTTAGACATTTCCAGCCAATTACAATATCCTTTTAAGATTATTTGTCGTTATTTGTTGGCAGTTCAAAAGCAGTTTTTAGCTTATACATCCGCTAGGTGAAATTTATATTCATTGTTCCAAGGGGTAGAACGAGTGGAGCCAAAAAGCTGAATATTTTAATACACCTACTTTTGAGATCTACACTAGAAGCATTTTTTGCTTTTCTGGGGGCATATCCACCCTAGAATTGATCCTTTTCTCCCTCTAAAATGATAAATCGGTACGTTACCAAAAAGTTTTCAATGCATTATTTTGCTCTTCAGGTTCTTTCACGGGGAATTAGGATATTTAGGTTTCAAAGCTCAACTTACATCGAGTAACTTTGACAGCTTCGTCAGTCACACTGCGGCTATGAAAATAGTTAAAACTCAAGAAACAACAATATATTGGATATGAATTCCGATTGAAATTTACTGTTATTGTTACTGATTCTATTTGTCCAGAATTCCAACTTTTTCTGAGGTGATCAACAGAATATTCAGGAAATGTTTTTCAACTGAAAGCATCCAGAATACATTGCAGTAAGGCTAAAATTGTCCGATAGCATCAATTAACTTCTTGAACTTATTTAGAGACTAGAGAGACAAACCATTTTCAATGTTATTAGATTAGTTTGGCTCATTGTTAATATTTTGCCGACAGTATGCACTAAAAAAGCACAAGACGTATTATAGAAATCACATTAACCTAATTGGAAGGTGTGAGATTAATATTTTTTTATGAAAAAATAAGTTTCACAGTGTGCCTCCGTTTTACGTCATGAGACAAGCCTGTCCATCAATGTCACTAAAATGATTTATTACAAGATAGTGTAGAGCCGTATATTGCACCTTCAGCTTGTGGAAATTTTAAATCTTGCGTAAATACCTCAAATAACAAAGGATTTATTTATAACTTTTTGAATGCCTCAGTTTCAACCCGTGTCTATCGGAATAATTTATCATATCATTAGCAAACAAAATGGAACATGGAAAAATATGCTTTATCTTCTTTCTGGTACGCTATTATTATAATCACATTAAAATACAATATGAGGTTTTCGAAAATGATTGTAAACTTTGAACGAGGATTTCATATTCAATATAATTTATGAATTAAATTAAAAATTATGAATATTATAAATTCACACAATTAATGCATTAAGGAACCTGTCTGTACAGTTTTTGAAAGTATTAAATTAAGATAAAATACTTTTTACATTGATGTGCTTAATATTTTGTCCAGTTTTAAAAGCTGTTGCTGTTTCTTCCGCAATAGCGTAATTCAGTTGTAGTGATAAAATAGTTTCACCAAACAAGAGCATCTACAGCCTATATAAACTGATATTGTTTAAAATTTCTAGGCAAAGTAGAACTATCAACAGCAATATTTCGAACTTCTAATGTCTTGAGAATGTTCGTTTAACAGTGTTTGAGATATTTCATTTACTGTTTATTCACGGTTCCATATAACCTCCCTTTTTTGTAGTTTCATACTGATTAAAAGTCAATTTAATTCATCTTATTACTTCATTTGAAATGGGTGGGAGGTATAGGAAGAAGATATTATCGATTTCATTGAAGATAATGATAATATATAATAATATATACTAGTAAAGAAACATTTTTCTAGGGTAGCCGAAGAACTCAGATTCACACGAGATTTAAAGCCTGAGCATCATCAGTCCATCATAGAGCTGGCTACTGCCCACATCAAAACTGCTGAAGCCAATTTCTTTCTAAGGCTTCACAAAGATAATTTCACGCATGGAGTCTTCTTCAAACATCTAAAAGAGCATTAGAAGATGCTGTTGTTACCATCTTGGTATATCGTAATACTCATGCTCCACGTAGGTCGGCACAATGCAGCTATAAGCGTTCTATTCAACATTTGAGACACTCCTAATATATAGATAAGACACCTGTGCTACCCTACGCTCCAGAGAATATTAAGTCCGTGGTGGAGAATGAGAGATCACGTATTTAGTGGAACTATTCATTCCCCAAGCTCGAGCTTGTGCAAGCTGATATGCCTGACATAGTTCACCTCGAAAAAAGATGTTCATTATTAAACTCTCGACTTCTGCCGGGATGAACATCGTTTTGAAGGAGGAGCAGAAAGGAGCAAGTACCAGAAGCTCGTCATCCAGCTTCGGAAGCTTTGGCCAGACCACTCTGTCTAGGGGCGGCAAATTTCTAAGTCCTCTGGACAATAGGTTTTTGTCTTTCGGAGACAACAACCTTCAAACCTTGATGTGTGAGCTGGTATCCTTGTATGACTGGGCTATTATTAATTGACATATGTAACTAAATACCAGTGTCGTGAGAGCAAGAAATATCTTCAATTGGAGTTTTCTGCTCTCCAGGTTTTTTAGGGGATGAATGTCCAAATCGGAGCATATAGTGATTATATGTACTGGACGTAGTTTCTAGCTACGACACTATTAAATACTATCTACCCATATCCGAAATCTACGAAGTTCTAACCCCAAATAATAGATAATCATCTCTTTACGCCTTTTTCCGACATTTCTAAAGCCAACTACCTCCATGACTCCATGCGTATTATTAAAAAAATATACAAACCTTGATGTATACCTTTGATCGAATTTAAAATCTAAAATAAACAAACTACATTAAAAACGCTCGCCACAAATTTAAATAGAAATAATTAATTTTCCTACGCAGGATTACTGAAACAGAAAATTCACTCAATGAAGTACACATTAAAGCAAATACAAATATTTATATTCAAAGCGCCAATAATTTTTAAATCAACAGTGCATTGAGGATTTTTGTATTGAAATTTTATATTATACATAGTTTTAAAAAGTACACATTCATATTTACAAAATAAATTGAGGTAGCAAACACTCGCTTTTCAATATAAACAAAAAATATTAATAAATAGACAAATATTTATGTTAAATAACATAAATAAATGCTAGCGAAGCTCTCTGTACCTTTTAATGTTTGACTTTATCCAACTTTAATAACAAAGCCAACTGTATAGTGCAAATTTACAAAATGATTAAAATTAAGTAAATTTCTGGTTTACGGTTTGTGCTCTTGAACAAATTTGAACTAACTGTTATATATGTGTATATGGAAGTTAATGTATACATACAAATATACTAAACAACTAACAGTATTTGCCTATATACAAATGAAACATAGGTGGAAAACGCAATATTGTGTTCACTATTTCATCATGTAGATTGTAGATGCTCTTACTTGGTGAAATTCTTCCATCATGTAGATGAAAAGTTGTGTAGTTATCACACAGTTTCACAAATAAAACCCTTTCTTTTAGTGACGCGTTTCGATTTTTATTAAAATCATCGTCGGACTGTCAAATTTGACTTCTAACAAGGCTACCGAGATTACTTGCCAACTAACTAACTAGTCCTATCATGGATACAAAACTAGAGCTCTCAAAACTAGCATACTATCTATCCTTGCTACCTATTTTTCTATTAAATTATATTTTCATTTGTTGTGTCTTTCTTAGGGGGCATATTTTTTTGGCGACTGCATTCATAGAAACCCCTACAAAACCTTACTATTTCAGTTCCAAAACACAGCAAGCGTTCAAGTAACCGATGGTAAGTTTTAAAAAAAGCGATAAGAAGGGTGCATCCACTTCGAATGGTAGCTTGATAGATTTTGATAGAATGATGAACAATTAGTAATTATTTCTATGCTACTTAATTTAAAATAGCATTTTGATAGCTACCTGACCAAACCGCTAAACTATGCATTATTGTTTAGCAAAGGTAGATTCGAATTGTTACTACACTATCAGTAGGTACAATTTTATTTCGACTAACTGAATCAGATCTGCTTCACAAATAATGACAAAATTGTTATTTAGGCTCTTTAAAAACTCTGTCAATTAGGGTAACTCTATGTTCCACTTGCAGTTGAATCAGTTTACGTGGCGAAAAGGGTCTTTGCCCTTTACGTTCCACTCTATCCGATGGAAAATTGACTCTTGGATTCAATGTTGTACTCAAGTTTGAGCTAGGACAACCGATTCTTAGGAATAATTTGTTTTCATGGAAGGATTCAAATCAGGAGGGTGTCAAAAAAATATTGTTTCTCTTAAACTGGACGAAAACTAGCTTCTCAGGTAATTCAGGGTAATGATCACGAATTCGACGTTTTTTTTCCAGAATGCACCTATGGGAAGGCCTTGGGAGACCATTTTGATGTTTTACCGCTCTAAACAGAGCCCTACAACTCGTTAGGCTTTTTAATGGACAGATTTGCATTCAACGCCTAATTATCTCGACCAATTTTTGGTATACAATTCTTGCAAACCCACAAAACTCATTTACTTTCGGTAAGAGTAACTGGAAGACTTTTATGCTGCATCGCCTCCCGGCTATATCGACTTCCAGTCGGTCAATCTTTTGAAACTATCTGTTGTTTGTTTTTGAAAATGATATTTGACAGACCAGCAAATAGAATTATATACATATAAACTTCCAAATCCATCCTTTGACCTCATTACTTTAGTAGGTATATGAAACTAGTTGAGTCAACTGCAGTATAGAGAGAATAGATTCATTTCCTAGCCCGGGCGCGCCTGGCTAGCGATATAGATTAAATATGTACAAAGTACATATTTTGAGAGTATAGAACTTGAACGTCAAGGGGAGAAGAAAATTCTGTTGAAAACCCAGCTTATTTGTAGAGCATACAGACTGAAAGTATGCCAGAGAGTTTGGTGAGGAAATATTTACAGACATTTATACATTTTCCTGCTAAATAAATTATTTTAGTAAATGTCGGGTATTGTGGGAGCGAGAGTCAATGTTTGCGTGGAAATAATAGAGAAAAAGTGGTTTTCGGGCTGCCGAGTGCTGGTATGAGACGATTTGTTTTGTTTCACTCTTTCTTTCGAGATATATACATATATTCACTTCGTATACTTGCTGAGATAATAGAGATGTAATATGAACCACTTTGAGGTCCAGTGGAGCCCAGTACATTTATATTGCTTCCTTTGTGGCATAGCAAATGTGCTGCTTAGTGTAAGCGCAGTTCAAATAGTAAGTACAAGGTACCATCATCATATGCAAACGCTTATACTTTCGAACGCATACAAGTAATTAATACATGGAATATACACCCGTTTCAACAGAACAAAATACGGGCTTTCTATGTGTGTATTAAACCGAATCAAAACAAACTTGTGTGGACATGAATGTACGTTTTAAGAACTATTCGTCTCATTTCAGTGTATGTTGTTTAATCGTAAAGAGCAGACGTCTCTCGGAATGAGTACGAAATACGCTAAACGTTTTGAAGCAGTTTTTTTTCTACACACCGTTATGGACCTAAAATGTCCTTTACAGCAGCTGCTAAAGTATTGGAAAAATCGAAAACTTTTGTACAAAAGTGGGTGAAACGATATGAAGCTACAAAAACAGTCGATCACCTGCCCTGAAGTGGAACAAATCGAGCAACGACGCAAAGGAAGACAAAGCCATTGTCAAACTTTTTCAAGATTGTCCTACGTTAACGTTAAGTGTTGCAAAGGAAAAACTTATGAAAAAGGGTATACATGTAAGCATCAATACGATAAGAGAACGTTTAGCTGAGGCAGATATACAGTAACGTAGTTCAAATCTAAAACCGTTGCTTTTGGAAGAGCAGATGCAAAAACTCAAGGCCTGGGCTGTCGAAAATATTGATCGTGATTTTTCTGATGTAGTCTTCTCTGATGAAGCATCTTTTTGGGCATCGGTTCCTATCAAACGAGCTTGGTCTGGGTCTGGTGTTCGTTTCATTCAACGTACTGTTAAACGACCGGTAAAGGTTCATGATTGGGGATGTCTCAATCAGCGCAGATTTGGTTGTTTGGAGCTGTTTACAGAAAATCTTAATGCTCGAAAAATGGTGAAAATTCATGAAAGCGGTCTTTTGAGGTCTGCAGAAAAGTCTGCACGGATTGGCCGTCGCCGTCGCCAGATGCCAATCCAATTGAAAATGTTTGGAGTTATATGAAGAGAAAACTTGCTGGAAAACACCTGTATAGTGAAGCATAATTATCTCGTCGCATCAAAGAGATATGGCGCTCGTTGCCATTACATTACGCGGAAAAATTAGTTGAGAGCATGCCTAGAAGGTGTCAAGCGATTATTGACAGCAATGGCGATTGAACCGCGTATTAAGGTAAGTCCGCCAAGGTCCTTCAAACATACTTTCATGTTAACACAAGTTTGCTTTGATTCGGTTTATCAAATAAATAGAAAGCTCGTATATTGTTCTGTAAAAAAGGGTGTATTACTAACGCTCTTTCCCAGAGAGTACTTTTTGCGATGATGAAAATGAAACTAAAATTTATTTTTACCGCATTACGTTATCAATGTGTTTTCGACTGTACTATGAATACCCGGTGGTCACAAGCGCAGTGAAATGGTTTCGCCGACTCGCCGTGGTCTGCCTGTCTAATCGTCTTTAAGTGAAACCACAGCAATCGAAACGTTGTGAGACGCAAAAATTCTCAACACAATAGAAGGTCCAAACAACAGTCTATAACCTACTTTTTTATCATGGTGGTTTCGCAAAACGGTGTCATAGTTCACGGAATGATATAATTAGTAGACGTTTAGCTGGTTCAGTTAGAGTTTGATGTTTTTAGTATAATATAGTGACCGTTGTACATTGATAAATCGTAGAGTTTTCGTGTTTTTTTATTTCTAGAACTTTTTCCAAAGTTTAGGAACTGTGATGTACTCGTATATGGAAAATCAAGATGTGTCACCACATGAAAACAACTTATGATGTCAGGATGTGAGTTTCCGTGCACCAGTCGACATTCTACGAAGACTAGCAACTATTGTAATGGCGTGAGTAGTCAGAATATATAAACCAATCAAGAGAGGAAATGTCACATCTAGAGAGGTAATAATAAACATGGATTAATACAATACAAGAATAGTAATTAAGGATCTGTGTCAAAGAAAACTACTACTTTAACATATGTTCTATATACAAACATGCGCTAATGCACGAATTTGAAACAAAAAAATATATCCTTTTGAAAGGGTTACATTGTTATTTTTGGTATGATCTGATTTGAATATTGTATATGAGTAGTAACGCGAATTCGTGAAATGGACTACTTGAAGAATGTTAAGCACGTCTGCAGGAGGAAAAGTTAAATGGGCACAAAAATAATAGGAAATTTTACGAGCTACTTGGATTCATCAAATTAATATGCATATTTACTCAACGAAGTGAGCACATAGGACAGCCATAACATCCAGATACTGGAGTAACCTGATGAGCCCAGGATGGAAGGAACAAACACAAAACAGAGGCCACCAACAAGAGCCAACCACACATTTGTGGCTCCTGTCGGGAGACCACGTTTTTCTACAGAACATATGCGTACATAAAAATACACATAATGTCTGATTTTGATTTCAGTTTTTCATTTTTGATGATAACCTCGCTGTCAGTGAACCGATTTTCGAAAACTACAAAGCTTTTACGTCCCAGTGTCAAAGTTTCGTCTCACTCCAAAAGCCAAGGATTACCAGTCCGCATACAAACAGACAGAACGGTGTAAATGCATGACATGACTTTTCTCAATGATATTTCTCTTAAAACATCAATAAAACAGACTATCTTGAATTCTACATTTTTGTAGATCACAATACTTCCCCGTCAATTGGTGTAGGAAATATTATAAAAAATATATTAAAATTAAGATTGGGATGAGCTATAAGGATGAGCTTCGCAAAGACGTTGAGACTATTTGATTCACGTTTCCTCATTCCAGCTAGTACGAACGATGAAACAATCTGACACAGGGCATCTATACTACAATCTACATCATGTTAAATTCATTGGCTACCATATAACATTGAGCTACACCTATTGGGCGTATACGGGGGTCGACAATTACAAGTCATACATTATATATGTATATGGGGAGCTGGGAGGCAGTTAATTAGGCCATAGATTACCAAGCTGTCCCATAAATGGAATGTTGTTTAACAACGCACAACATATGACAATAAGCTGTGACAAATGGTGGATTTGCCCTCGCTTGACCGAAACGGCAAAGGGCACAAATTGAGGGCGCGCCCACGTCATGAATGTATACCTACAGCCTATATATAACGGCCCATTTTTTATCTTATATAGGCGATTTATTTTTTTGGATCTGCGAAGGATGAAATATGGTTGTGATTCGTATGGAGTGTATGGCAAGCCAAAAAGTTGATATGTACATATATACATACAGTATTAGGTTGGAAAGAAAGTATTTTCTGCTTTAATTATTTTTATGAACTCCTGTCACTGTTAGTTTTTTTTCTTTACTCTCCATATATCAGACGTCTGAAGTGTAGTGATCGCAAGAAATTCAGAATTCGAGATATAGAGTTTACGTTTTATGATGCAGAACTCGAAAATACCTGCATATCAATAATGTCTGTCGCTCTGTCTGTCAGACTTCCGTTGGCATTTTTGTCGCCGTTTCAGCTCAGTGACCGCTGCAAAGATTTTGAATAAATTTGAGAAGGATATGCTGTAAACCCGTGATTGGTGATGCTGCTTCATTTTATTGAATTCGTTGCATTGACAGCGTAAGTCAAAAAAAAACAAAAACTCCCCCAAAATAATTTTTACTTTTTGGCGGCTATGTTTGCATGCCAGCAATCACAACCAAATTGGGCCACATCAATTTGTTTGATGTCATTGATGACATGAAAGAGCAGCTGTCAAATTGAAGCATCACGCAACGCCTTGGATGCTTTCAGAGACCCAAGCCTCAGAAGGAATATCTTCCATTCGAAATGATTATATTCATCGAATCAGATTGACTGTCCGTAAAAAATTCAATAACCCAGCTATATAAGCAAACAAGTTAGGAATGTACTAAATCAACAAGGCATACTGATAATGCGATAAATGTTCAATAAATTCTCTATTTTCCGTCTAGTAAATCCTGCATTTCAGTTTGGACTTTTATCAATGATACGCGAGTGTATTACAAAAAATGGGGCCGTGTAATTGGTAATCTCTCAGTAAAAATTATAATAATATGTTCCGTAGTTTCTTATGAATGCTTTTCATTTAATAGTATAGAAAATGAATTAAAATTACACAACTATCATCATCAACTCATCTCCATGTGTCGCCCTCTACAGTTAGACCACCAGGCTATACTGACGAGTCTAGGCTAAAGACGCAACATGCATGTCTGTAGCAGGTCTGATGCATAGTGGAGAGCATACACAATTTTCATCATTACTATCATTAGATATGATTTTATGGCAGCCAATATTGAAAATATGAGCTAGATTTGATGGTTGTCTATTATTTATAAGCAGAGTATTGGAAATATATGTCTTGTCAACCTATCGTAAAATTAATAAATATATTCAACGGCAAGCTAAGGAAGCTTCACAGCAATAATTGTTGTAGTAGCAGTCAAGATAACACTAGAAATATTATTATGTATATTAATTTCAAGAATATACAATACTTTTCGGGTGCTTTTTGCATATTTCTGTTATAAGGATTTTTCTGATTCAAAGTACTTTTAAATGTCAGTTGATAAAAGAACATGCCTCATTAGTGTAAAAATGTAAGAAGTTCAAATACGTGTTGGAAAGTACACAGTATACAGTT
This sequence comes from Bruchidius siliquastri, assembly GCA_949316355.1. NCBI lineage: Eukaryota > Metazoa > Arthropoda > Insecta > Coleoptera > Chrysomelidae > Bruchidius > Bruchidius siliquastri. The sequence goes on along the minus strand of OX438537.1, from coordinate 5,605,906 downwards.
TATACACTGATTTCTGATCTTATAAGAACCGAAGGCTGGCCCACAATAAATAGATTGTACTCTCAACAATGTTACAACCAGATTTATCTGAACTTGCCTAGAGCAATTATTGAAACAGTTATATATTTAGCAATAGCTCAAACAAATTAACTGCTTTTACAGTATATCAGTCTTTAGATTATATTGTTTGTTCCTCAAAATCGACAATGTGCATCAAAAATAGAATGGAATTGTTTATTCACTTCACAGCAAACAATTTTATCCATATAGTAAACAATGTAAAATAAGTTCATTTTCAGTTACTGATACATCGAAGAACATATTCTAATATGTACTGAAGGTATAAAGAAGTGCCTTAAAAAAGTTAACAATTACTGGCTTTGAACCTAAAAAGATCAGTTGTAACCTCTTTGAAGTATGTCTAAGCGCCCAAGAAAAAATACAACCGTACAGAATTATATCAAATAAACCTGCCTGTGGCTACTACCCAAACAAGCATACCAACTGTTTTGTAATCATGACGTTTCAGTGAATGAAATGCTTACACGTTCCATTGAACACGAGATGGTTGGTTTAAGTACAATCAATGAATTGAACTACCTACTACTAGGGGTTTTGTGGTATATACTCGCTGCTCAGTCAGTGTGAAGAATTATATAGGGTGAAATGGTCTACCACGATGAATTGGAGGCGGTAGCAACCTCATTTCTACTGTAAATGCAGTTTTGCGTTTTGTTTACGCTTTTTTTTAGCTTGACGTGTTTCTACGTATGTACGAGGGTCATGCTGAAAGTTTTTAGATATTCCTAATCTATACAAGTTTAAACAAGTTTGACCATGCAGCTATTTTGTCTAAAGTTGTAAGTGCTTTCACGCAAAGGCGGCGTTTGAATCGTTTAGTAGTTGCCTTGCCACGGTCTCGAATGCATCTAAGTGTTGACCGAATTTTAACGTGAAAATGGAACCGGTAGTCGCGATTTTCGAGCCATGATTCTGTATGACTATAAAAAAGGACTAAAACAAGCGGAATGTCACGATAGTTTAGTGAGTTGCTTTGGCCCCTTCTAGGGCTACAGTTTTTAATTGGTTTGCTGAGCCTAAAAGGAGCCGAGTCTCACTTGATGATGAACCTCGCACAGGTCGACTGTCCACTGCTGTTATTCCGGAAACTGTAAAAGCTGTGCAAAATATGGTAAAAAAAGATCGTCATATAACCTACACCGAGATTGAGGCTTCTCTGGTGATTGGATCGGCAGCGGTCCGAACAATCATTCATGATCACCTTCGCCTAAGGAAGCGGTGTTCCAGATGGGTGCCACATTTGCTGACCAGTAAGCAAAAAGCAACAACATTTGATTGAGCTAAGTTTATTATATAAAAACACTTTTATTATCGTAACCGGAGACGAAACATGGTTATATCATTATGTGATCCCGAAACTAAACAGCAGTCATTAGTTTGGTGTTTTGAAAGTGAGCAGCCTCCAACGAAAATTCGTCGTTCCAACAGTGTTGGAAAGAGAATAGTCGAATCTTTTTTTTATAAAAGTGGATTGATCACAACAGTAGCCTTGGAAAATCAAAGGACAGTTACTTCTGAATGGTATATAACCAAATGTGTTCCTGTAGTCTTCCAAGAACTATGCAAGACCCGTCCAAAGACTGGTCTGCGGGGTATTCAATGGCACCATGACCTAGCTCCGTGGGACTTCTTCTTATTCCCTAAGATCAAAGAAAAGTTACGAGGTCGCCATTTTTCCACCAATGAAGAGGCAATCGCTGCATTTGAGGAGAAAATTAGCACAAACAACTCATAATTAATGAGTTTCGCAAAGTAGATACACACCGGGAAGTATACAGTTTTCAGGAAGCTCATTTATTACTGTTGATAACAACGAAATTAAACAAGGATTGAAAAAAACTTAATTGTTGCTGCTAATATATAAATATTATAAAATTATTGCTTAAAGATTCTTAATTTCTCATCATTTAATCTGATATCAAAGACTACTAAAAGAGTCGAGCTGAGATACGTTTACGTCTGTGAATCGCCAAACAATATTAAAGAATCATTCAATACAATTGATGATGTATTCCGATGTATATGTTTGATGATACGATCAACGGTTAAGTCATCACCCCCCATGTGTACCTAGTTATTTGCGAAACATTGACAGGTGAGTATATACTATGTGCGTAGTGAGAGAGGAAGAGAGACTGTGTGTGTGCTCGTCGATCTAACAAATTTAATCTTAAATTCAAATTTGAACGTAGATCAAACCCGGCGGTGTGCTAGGCAGGCAGTGAGATCCCGGCTGGGGCCAATATTTAGTTATTTGCCCGCGCACACACACTACTTGTTGACATGGACAAATACGGACGAAAACGAGCAAATGACGCCATTGCCATTGTTCGCGGATATTTAGTTTGTTTTTCCTATATTGAAAACATCCCGGATTGTCCAATCTGCAGTATCTAATGCAGCATAATAGGCCGCTTTAGCGTTGTACATGTTAATCAAAATTCCAGGAGTTTCCGATGCTTACCATCAACGTTCCCCATGGCTCCCCATCAACGAGCTGTTAGTTATAACATCTAAGATCACGTGTATTGCCTGCATGGTACCAGGCAAATCAATACTATATCAATACATCGGCGGAAACGACATGTTATGCAGATCAACGAGGATAACGAAAGAATTGTCAAATAGGTATTTACAAATAAAGTTCAGTTGAACGCTCAGAAGACTGAGTCAATTACCCTGACACAGAAGTCGCATACTGGTCTGCCAGCAGTGGAGATGGAGGGACACCCAATACTTGATTCATCTTCCATCAAGTTTCTGGGAATTAACATCAACAATAACATGTCCTGGTACGATGATCCTGGTCTTGCTAGGTCGGTCCCAGGAGCTAGAGATTCTCTTCGAGACTAGAAAATTGTATTCACCAGAACAGCTACCACTACTCTGCAAGACTCAGATCAGACTAGAATACTGCACGCATGAATCACTCCCAGAAGCTTCTGTATCCAATCCAGACAAAGCAGTATATTTGAAGGACTCACATGTCCTTACAAAAGACCTCCACATTTTGGAAGATTGATCATTGAACCGTTCTAGATCTGCACTTGCTTCAGCAGGCATAAGCAGGTGATTTATTCTATTTTTTTAAGTTATTGTGCTTTTTTATGGTACTACGTTTTCCCGGAATGCTGCCGAACAAATAAGTGGAATAAACAAAAATGTATTCGATTTTATGACGGATATTAATGATGTTCATGAAGCAACTTATTCAATTTATCGACATTGTTAGGTAGCAGTAATAGTGACATAACTTCAACCTAACACAGCTCAATGGATTATTTTTAACCATATTGAACTATCTTCTTGCAAAGTATAAAATTAGAATAAAATGTTAGATGAAACACGTTATGAAATGACATTCGTTCAACTCATGTTATTATTGCAAGACTCGCTAGCCTTCGTGCGGTAAAGTCCCTATACTTGAAGAAACAGTCATTTCATAACTCATATTGTTTACAAACGTGGCCTACTCTCTGTCCATTGGAATGAACCAAATCCAATTCCCCAGTTTGAATATTCTAACAAAGCAAAATCTGGTTTCCTCAAAATGGATTTTAATCTCTATAGCAACTGCAAAGCCCAGCCTTGAAATTCCATTTTAATCGATTCGGGAAAAACAAAAGCAATTTAATCCGGAATAGCGAATTCTTGGGGAGTAATAAGAAAGTCAAACAGAATTTAAGGAAGTAGCGGAGCATTAAGAAGCAGACCCGGCCATTGCTGGCTTTCTCGAAGCTAAACAGAAGCACTATCTTAGATATATCATTTGTAATCGGCTTACAGATGCCCATAAGTAACATTAAAATCAAGGGCGGCTGTTTACTCACGGCTAACGGAGACAAACTGCTCCTTGGAGATTGCCACGTGGCTTCGAAGTAGGGATGGCGACGATGTATCGATGTTTCAAAAAAATCAATAAATCGAGAAGGAAACATCGATGTTTTCAATCGATGTTAAGTACAGAGCATTGCATCGTTGCAATCTACTAACATTGATGTGCGAATTCGGATTCCGGTGAGTCACAGGCGGTAACCCGTAGTTTTTTAATCCCCTGAGAAAGTGACTTCACTTTTTGGAAGATTCTTCGATTGTTTTATAATTTCGTGACTGGTGTCACTGGTTGGATAGCTTTCCCAAGGATCGTTCCTTATTTGTGGCGGTAGATCAATATGCTTCCGATGTGTTCACCATCAATGCGGGTGTTCCTCAAGGATCTGCCTTTTTCCTGATTGGACTTAAATCATCTTCCATCAAACTTCTGAGAATTAACATCAACAATAACATGTCATGATACCATCATGTTGCCATCCTCGCTAGGTCTGCTGGCACTTCTCTTCCGCTCCAGGAGATTGGATCATTCTACGAAACAGCTACGTTTAGTGGATTCATCTAACCTCACAAAGGACCTCCACACTCTAGATGATAGAAGAAGGGTGCCTGATCTTTCTCCATTCTATAGATAGCCTCTTCCAAAAGAACAACCTTGTCGTTGTGTAGAATGAGCTATAGGGTACTTTGTTCCCCAATGGTTACATACTACAGCGTTTTAAGGTCAATGTGAGTTGATATTATTTATCTCTTTCAACGCTTATGAAGCGCGATAGGCCCTCTTCTTTTGCCTGAGGCTATCTATAAAAAACTTTGATGAATGCCGCCGGAGCTTCCGAAATGTTAATAAAGTTATTATCAATCACCTGTAGTTTAAAATAAATAATATCTAGTACGATCATCTTATATATGTATCTGATTTCTAAAAAGATATATACCTGTGGATATATATCAAGTATATCAGTTTACTACAGCCAGCATTCTCCTTAGATAAATATGAAGAAATCTGGTACTATTTAAATATGCAAAACTCCAACATTTCGTCCATAAGGATGTATTATTTTAGAAAATCGAAAACAATTACTTTTCAACCTAGATTCGGACCCAGCATTGAAAGAACAAGACAATATTCTTGACTGTTCCTGATGTCTCACATACCAAAAGATTGTACAACGGGCATTTAAGAACGTCATTCATGCCTTTCATGGACTTCTTCATGAATATTTCAACGATCTGAACTGCCGTCTTAACAATTCGACACAGAGGCTTATCTGAATTCGGCGGTTTCATAATATACCATCAGTAACGCTTCATGCTGAAAATTCGCCACTATTTCCAGTCTCTATTCTTTTCACATCCTGTACATAGCTACCTATTTCCTTCCTTCTGGGCATTTCTATTCTCAACCGAGATTCGTCATTTGAAATAAAATGAAGTCAAGTAGATAGACTCGTTATTTACCACGCCGTAATCCGCTTGGAAATAACATTCGCCGTATAATAAAATAAAAAGTTTTGCAAGGTCATTTCTTTGATACTGGAGTGGGAGGAAGTAGTATCAGAAGTCTCATTAGGCTTATATATATATATATATATATATATATATATATATATATATATATATATATATATATATATATATATATATATATATATATATATATATATATATATATATATATATATATATATATATATATCATCATATATATTTCAGAGTAATAGTGCCAGCAATTACATCGTCTATTGCTCTTACATGCATCATGAATCTTTTTTCGCCCGGTGTAAATAAACAAACTGAGTGACGTATTGACACACAATAGTGATCTTTCCTCCATACAATGGACTATTTACATCTCGTGTGCTTTGTTAACATCCATGTAGGTGCAATATTTAATAAGAGCCATTCTCTCTATTGACTTTTGAATTTTTACGGTCTTCCGAAATGTTCTAAAGACTAGCCTGCGTTCGGCCCGGAAACGTTCGTGAAAAGATGACATAAACGACTTTCTAAAGGTGCGTTTCCTGTGAAGCCGATTTATTTCCATGTCGCCGGACGCTGCTTTGTCATTGTTTGCAAAGCTTTGGAAATACCGAATGACGTAGCGGGACACGTTGTTGATGAGATAAGAATGTAGGTTGATAATATTTTTGTGTGTGGTAATGAATTTTTTGGTGTTGTAACTACACTGGCCAAACTACATTTTATAGGTGAGCTAAGGATATTTCTATCACTTGTCACTCATAGGAGTGGAAAAGAACTCTATCTGTCTGAGTGCTGGGAGGAGGACAAGACCGTGTTCCACTTCTTAGGAATGTGTTGCGTACGTGGGTCGGTCTGTAGATATTTCTAATCTATACGAGTTTAAACAAGTTTGAGCACGCAGCTATTTTGTCTAAAGTTGTAAGTGCTTACACGCAAAGGCAGCGTTTGAATCGTTCAGTAATTGCCTTGCCACGGTCTCGAATGTATCTAAGTGTTCGAAAATGGGACTAAGACAAGCGGAATGTCACGAAAGTTTAGTGAGTTGCTTTGGAGACTCTGCCACTTCTAGGGCTACAGTTTTTAATTCATTTACTGAGTTTAAAAGGGGCCAGGTCTCACTTGATGGTGAACCTCGCACAGGTCGACCGCCCACTGGTGTTAGTCCGGAAACTGTAGAAGCTGTGCAAAATATTGCAAAAAAAGACATATAACCTATACCTAAGGAAGCGGTGTTCCTGATGGGTGCCACATTTGTTGACCAGTGAGCAAAAAGCAACAAGAATAGATTGGGCTAAGTTTATACTTGAAAAATTTGATAATGGGCACCGTAAAAACACTTTTAATATAGTAACATTATGATCCCGAAACTAAACATCAGTCATTAGTTTGGTACTTTGAAACTGAGCAGCCTCTAACGAAGATGTTTCGTTCCAGGACTCTTTCTTTCCGAGTTGGAAAGAAAATGGTCGCATCTTTTTCTAAAAGTATATACATCACAAAGGTAGCCTTGGAAAATCAAAGGACAGTTACTTCTGAATGGTATATAACCAAATGTGTTCCTGTAGTCTCCCAAGAACTATGCAAGAGCCGTCCAAATGCTGGTTTGCGGGGGTATTCAATGGCACCATCACAACGCACTTGCTCACAGCGCCGCTAGAACAGTCGATTTTTCTGCTGAACAGGGTGTCAAACTGTTGCCTCACCCACCTTATTCTCCGGACCTAGCTCCGTGCGACTTCTTATTCCCTAAGATCAAAGAAATGTTACAAGGTCATCATTTTTCCACCGATGAAGAGGCAATCGCTGCATTTGAGGAGGAAATTAGCAACCTTTGAAAAGAACGTTGGTCATAAGAATTTGACAAGGTTTTAAAAAAACCTTGTAGCTTTTCTGTATCTAGAAATTGTTGGTTTTGGTGTTAGTTTTACTGTAGGCAGGCAAAAAGGGCCAGAAGTGGCTAATCTTTGCCACCCCACTACTACTACTACTACTATTAGGACAGATATTTGTCACACACACTGTTATATTTAACTGATATGTATTGACTAGTATAATATGATCATTCGATTTCTCTACAAATAAAAGCAAGAAATTATTATTTTTATTATTATTATCATCATTATTATTATTTATTATTATAGATACCATGTTTCAAATTACATTATACTACGGTAGCTATATCCCAAAACGTATAATCGCATTGAAATATCTACGGAAACAGGGGCGTTATATGTCGGATCCAAACTGACACCTGGCCTTCCCATATACTTTTCATTTCTATTCTTTGAATGGCCGTCCTTCCTATTCATCCCTCGCAGATCGCAGTTGACTTTTATGCGTGTACGTTTCCTATTCCAATTTGTATGTTATCCTCCCTGTTTGGGTCTGTAACACAACGGGATGCCCTTTGTCGCTAACAGCCCTGGCAAATGGTTCATTGTCACAAAGCCGACTGTTTGGTTAACACTGATTTACGGCGAAATGATTACCTTTACCTGTTTTTTTACTTGGCCCGAGTTTTGTTGTGTGCTTTGCTTTTGACAATCTTATAATCTTTTCTGTTAAAATTATATGGTAAATATTGTACTAGGAAAATCTGAACACCGCTTATTATTGATTAAACAATTAATATAAACGCATCCAATTCAGATACTGAAGTATTAATATAATAATAATAATAATACGTCTTTATTAGGGCGAAATTTAGCCAAAGGCCACTCTTACATTTAACCCTATTTATAATTAAAACTACTGCAACTACTCCAGTTTTTCTTGGATTTTCCGTGAAAAAGCTTGAACTACTCATAGTATCACTACGTTTCGACTGATGACATTCAAGCTATCATCAGGTGATCACAATATTTGATAATCATAATAACTCTAAGCCTTGTGGGCTCTAACCTAACTTAGAGGCAGAACGTCTGACCGGCAATCAGAAGGTGTGGGTTCGAATATTACAGGAAGACAAGTTTTATTTCCGAGTTTACAAATACGAATTTGTATAACATTATTAACATACTAAAATGCAAAAAAGAGTAATAAATATCATATGTAAAAACATAAATATCAATGCCACTTACAAACTTATATTTTTGAATCGCTTCATCTTAATTACAATCATCTCAAAGACATTTATTCCAGTAGCGCAATTTCAACAAGAAACAAAACTAATCAACTACCTAAAACAAAGCTGGAAGTTGGCAATACATGTCATAAATATAGTGCAATACTAACTTTTAATAAATTACGGAATGATCTCAAAAAATTAAATAAATAATAAAATAATTTAAAAGGTAATAACGCCAAGTGTCAATTAAAATAATTTATTAAAAATATGAATGATTGATACAATGTTAAACAGCGATAATACAATTTGAACTTCTGACGCTGTTTAATTTTTAATTATTAAAAATTATATTATTAATATAATTAGATTATGAATGTATCATCTATCAAAAAGTGTTCGTTTAAAATCATCCAATTAATAATCTATTAGAATATCGAATAGTCGTATGATCTATAAACAATATTTTGATTTTGTTAAAATTACAAATTGATTCTCCAACTTCAAAGTGACACTTTGTATCATCGGATTTCACAATTTGATAATTGATGATATACCAATTTTCTTTCCTTTTTTTGAAAGTGTAGGTCGCATCTCAACTTCAGTTAGTACAGTAACGATAATGGTCACCAGTTCGTTGTCGCTTCATCACTAATTGAAACTTAACGTCTGACTCGTAATTCATCTAAATACCATCCATCGTTCACATTGTTTGTCGTAGTCATTTTCTCAGATTTTTCTGCTCCGTATGCCATTGAAATTTCCAACAAGAAGAATATGTGAATTTTAGGTGACATAGCAGGTAGTGGAATGGGGGAAAAATTTGTAATATTCTAGTGGCTGCAATAGCAACAATCTACAACTGTTACATTTGTTGTAGCCAGTGATTTAAGCATGTTTCATTTGTATATTTATGATGTTCATGAAGACGAGCAAATAATGTAGACAAAACTGGTAGGCAGCGGTGGATTTACAGGAGGAGTTAGTGGGTTTGATAATTCAACAACTAAATCAAAAAAAATGTAATACTTAGATCATCTTTTTCTGGTAAAAATCATTCTCCTCTCAAATAAAATCAGTATTTCAGGAGTTCCTGCCTCCTACGTATCCATATAATATTATTCCCCAAATTTCAGCAATATCATAACTGTCTGTCGGTGTTGTTATTTTAGCATTTTCTCAGTAGTCGCTGCATCGATTGGAATGAAATTTTGCGCACGATATACTGTGGGTTGGCAGTAGATAATGCTGCTACATTTCCCAAAAAATTCGATCAATTTGGGTAATTAGCAAAAAAGTAATATCGAGACATCCTCAAACCTTGTTATCCTTGTTTTCCAAATTCACCATACCTATTGTTTCTGTGTCAAAACATGTTTTTGGAAGGTTCAAGAATTTAAAACTGCAGCATTATCCTAAAATAATCAGTTTTGAGTACTGCACTAACACATGGTCAAAAAAATCCAAAACTAATTCTCAAAGCTCTCCATGCCAGCACGCTTATTGAGTTCATCATACTCAAAATACACAGATCATGTGTCCTCTCCAGTCCGTACAGCAAGTCGTACCGATATCCTAGCAGCGTTTTTCGCATCAAAACGTACCTGAAAATTGTATCTGGCAAATCTGACGAGCGCTCCTACAGGTTTGTCGTGACCATCATCACCAGACATCAAAACACGTTTATGTATTTTTCTCTATACTTACTTAAAGTTTTCAGATACAGAAAAACTATAAAGTTATTACAAAAACTTTATTGTTTTTTCAACATATTCTGTCTCTACCTCACATTTACGCTTGCAGTTAAACTACTTGTCAAATTCTTCTGACCAACGTTCTTTTAAAAGGTTGCTAATTTCCTCCTCAAATGCAGCGATTGAAGGTGGGTGAGGCAACAGTTTGACACCCTGTTTAGTAAAAAAATCGAGTGTTCTAGCGGCACTGTGGCCGGGTGCGTTGACATGGTGCCATTTAATACCCCGCAGACCAATCTTTGGACGGCTCTTGCATAGTTATTGGAAGACTACAGAAACACATTTTGTTATATAGCATTCAGAAGTAACTGTCATTTGATTTTCCAAGGCTACAGTTGTGATGTATCCACTTTTAGACAAAAAAGATGTTTCCATTTTCTTTCCAACACTGTTGGAACGACAAATTTTCGTTGGAAGCTGCTCACTTTCAAAGCACCAAACTAATGACTGCTGTTTAGTTTCGGGATCATAATGATATAACCCTGTTTCGTCTCCGGTTACGATATTTAAAGTGTTTTTAATGTGCCCATTATCAAATTTTTCAAGCATAAACTCAGCCCAATCATCTCTTGTTGCTTTTTGCCTACTGGTCAACAAATGTGACACCCCTCTGGAGCACCGGTTCCTTAGGCGAAGGTGATCATGAATGATTGTTCGGAACGCTGCCGATCCAATCCCCAGAGAAGCCTCAATCTCGGTGTAGGTTATATAGCGATCTTTTTTCACCATATTTTGCACAGCTTCTCCAGTTTCCGGAGTAACAGTAGTGGGCGGTCGACCTGTGCGAGTTTCATCATCGGGTGAGACCCGGCCCCTTTTAAACGCAGTAAACCAATTAAAAACTGTAGACCTAGAAGGGGCAGAGTCCCCAAAGCAACTCACTAAACTTTCGTGATATTCCGCTTGTTTTAGTCCCTTTTTATAGTCATACAAAATCATGGCTCCAAAATCGCGAGTACCCGGTTCTATTTTCACGTTAAAATTCGGCCAACACTGAGATGCATCAGAGACAAAATAGCTGCGTGCTCAAACTTGTTTAAACTTGTATAGATTAGTTATAAAAGACTTTCAGCGTGACCCTCGTAATCATTTAGGGATAGTTAATTGGGCATTCAATCTTTCTCAAGTACTGAGTTAACCGACTGGACGTCATTTTCAGAGCTGTACAATACAACACTGTTTCCCAGATTATTAACCAACAAGGAGAAACGTTGCTTTGGGGTGGGAAAGATGCTGAAAGTTCTCGCCAGTTTCAGCGTTACGAGAGATAAAATGGCGTCTGCAAGGCATAGTGGTAGGCAGAAATTAATTATTTCTTTCATTAGTAGAAGTTTATTAATTAAGGAAGCGCTCGAGATTCGTCTCTTTGTTTGCAGAACGTCATCTCAACCCTTTGCGCTTGAGGCGGAAAGAGAATCCGACATGCTGGGAGGATGAGAAGCAGGCAACTTTAAAATGGAAACTTATATAGGAAGATCGCCTGAAGGACTTCCAACAACGAATTCATTATGTATATTGCGTAAATATTCCGGAGAAGTTTAAGAAAAAGAGGTATACAGCAACAGTATAGCGTTATCCATCATTTATAGCATGGTAATGGAATTTGAGTGGGTAACGTTATACGTAGGACGTATTCCACATATCTCGCTATTTGGAACCGTTCAAGTATTACGTACCCAGGGACGGATTAATCATCAGGCAGAGTAGGCATCTGCCTAATGATTAATCCGTCCTGTTACTCACATCCCTTCATCTACTCAAAAAGACGTGAATGCATTGCCTAGGGGCCCTGAAAAGATTGTTGCCTAGGGGCCCAGACAGGGTGAATCCGGACCTGTACGTACCCACCAAATGAGATGGAGGGCATTTGCTTTGCTGCGGCGAGTCCAAATGGTGATTACGTCAGCGATATTTATTTACTTTTTTATTTAATGCAAAATTGATTAAAATATGATTCAAACACATACGGAAAACGTACTTGACCAACTTCCTGGGGGAAGGATTTACACTTTGCCCAACTTATGTCTGATATTTTGTCAGCTTTTTAGTATAGCGGGTTTACAAAATAATATATGTATGTACAATATTTACGTATTTATAATTTAATAAGAAACTGAATTATGCAATTTTAGAAAAATAAAACAATTACTGCCGCCAATCTTTTTAATTTCCAATGTTTGGCGAACTATTTAAAGTAGAGAGAAAAATATTAGCAATCATCTGCTAGATTTTCACACCAATTTGTATCGTTTTTACAATCTTCTAGGTCGACATTCATTATTTATCCGTATTTCACAAAAATACATGAATCACTTTTTTTCCTATAAAAGTACTATTTATGATATAACGGACAACCGCCAAATTCAAATGTATCTAAATGTTCAATAAACTGAAGGCACACATAATTATTTTTTATATTTATTCTGATAAAATGCAATAGTCCATAATAGTTGCCCCTAGAGCACTAGAGAAATTATTAGCTCTTTCAGAATGAAAAATTAACAACTCCATAAATTCCCGTACAGCGTGTAAAGAAGTTTGAATGGATTACTGGGATTATAAGTTCATAGATGAATTATCTTCTATTACCATTGCCAAAAAGAAGTTTTTCCCTCTCCTCCAACCCACACCTCCGATTTTTGAACCCTCTCAATTTTTTCAATAATAATCCGGGGACGCGAACGAAAAACGAAAGTTAAGCGTCTTTTATTTTTTCATCAAAGATCATAAGAATCTAGTGACTAAACTTCATCAAAATCAGAATGGTGCTTTGTAAATTATAGAGCGGCTAAGTCGACAAATAGAGAGACAGACTGAAATTAGTGACATGGTTTTTCATGGTGAACATCTCGAACATGAAGAAAGCAGAGTATCTCGGGTTTGAAATTACGCCATTCGGAAACAATATAGAACACAAAAGCAACTATGCGCTAATTAGGGTGATCATTGTATTCAGTTCTGTATTCTAAATCCAAAATCGATCCAATATATCCAATAAATAGAATATTCTATATCATTCCATCCAACCACGTCTATGCTTGCTGCTGCTGAATTTATATATCAACCTGTATTATACTGTAAAGTTAAACCGACAAACTGTCTAAACACTATCAAGGGTCTCTAGCACTACCTCACATCAGTCATACTGACATTTCGCACAATAGCTTATATCACAATTCTACTAAACTTTTTTTACACCGCCACTAATACAAGATGCGCAACGCTAGTGACATATTCTGCTTGAACGATGACATCACCGACGGCATGCAGATGTTCTCGGTGAACGGGTCCTGTCCAATGAGGATCAGACGCAGGATGAGAAACCAGGAGAACGATGTCTTTGAATATGGAAGGAACAACACCAACTTTTTGGGTGAGGAACCAAATCCAGAAGTGATTGATAGAGGAGATTTAGACAGGGAAATGGAAGCTGCTCCTGGGGATACAGCCCGAGATGATTTAGATAGTATAATAAGTGATCGAGATGATTTGGAAGTCGAAGGTATGTATAGTTTTGAGAGCACTACATATTCTATTGTTGCGACTAACTTCTAGTTTAAGTGCAGTACCAATACTTTTTCGTGAGGAATATTTTGATATTACGTAGACTGTAGATGCTCTTACTCGATGTAAGTCACAGTCAGCAAAAGAAACACCTCTTCAACATGAGATGTCGTTTAATGATTGTCTGTTTTAAATATCTGTGAAAATTTGTGAAATAAATATCTTTATTGAAAAAATAAAGCTACCGTTACCGAACACAGCAGCAGATTTTCATTTCATAACGTTTTCATAAAAAACATATTTTGACCACTTAAATATTTCACAAGAAGCATAACTCTGTTCTGCATAATAAGACCAATGGTCATCAGTATCACAAACACTAGAAGGGCCTAATGAGTGCATCCTTACCATGTCAAGCTTCCAAAACCTTTTCCAAAAGTCAGTGAGACTGCTACAGAGTTTGATCTCCGATAGTTATACTTTTCAGCGTTTTAAAGCCAGCGCAGCGCTTCTGGAGAGTGAGAGGTTATGTATGAAGAAGAAAAAACAGTCTCCTAGTTGACTTTAACTTGTCTTCACAGTAGTCGCCCGAAGTCAAATGATTACATACTCATCCCATATTATAACATTTTCTGATCCACCCATTCTTAATTACATGGAGTTGCTGTTCATGTAGATTGTAGATGCTCTTGCTTGGTGAAACTCTTTCATCATGTAGATGTCTGACAGTCCGACGATGATTCTAATAAAAATCGAAACACGTCACTAAAAGAAAGAGTTTTATTTGTGAAACTGTGTGATAATTACACAACCTTTTATCTACATGACGGAGTGTTGTTATCAAGAAAACTGATCTTGTAATAACTTTCAAGGTAAAATTGACAATTCTACTAGGTATTTCTCTGCTCATCTGCCACTCAAAATGTTTAATTATTGTCACCCTACCAAAATTGTATAACGTGTATCTTCTTTGCTCAGCTATTAACAAGGAAGCAGAAGCGGCCAAGGCCAAAGGAACACAGAATTCTTCGCCAACGAAAATTATAAACAAGAAAGATGGCATACAACGTGCCCACCCCTCCAGCATGGAGAGAAATCCTCTGACGGGTGCGGGAATCGAACTTCCGGAGCACCGAAGATCCAAAAGAGGACTGCGCGAGGGCAACACTAAATGGACTTGGTGAACACTCACGCATTATACTTTATCATTCATATTAATTGTCATTATTATATTACTTATTGTGTAGAAATAAATTTTAGGTATTCGAAGAATTTCTTCATGCGAAATAACCGCGGTTTTTTTCATAGTGCGACAGTTCGATGCTGATATCTGATGTCAGTAACCGGGGTTGGAGATCTTCACCGATTCAAACAGTTCGACTCTACTGAGGCACTGGTGCTTTCTCTTTTAAAGGGACTCCTCAACAGCTGTCATTTCACTGGTAGCATTGTCAGAAATATCAGGATTGTCAAGTAAATCCAGCAGATGCAAATGAGCGTTTCGCCATTCTATAGTAAACTCGAAATTGACAACACATACCTGCGCAAATTCAGAATACGGATTTCCTGAAGCCGCATTTCCACTGAAAAGTTGGCAACTTTTGTGTTTGCAACTCTTCCGGAAGAGTTTTTCGGTTTTTTTTTATGGTTGTCCACAACGATTAAAATAAAGTCGTCAACAATTTATGGAACATTTTTTATGACAACTAGTTGTCTCCACCAATAGTATTCTGTTTACAAAATGTCGTCGATTGATGACAATATCATGCTAGCAGCTGCAGCATTTATTATTTCGAGCCCGTGGTTTAATTGAAAATGGTCTTAAAATCCGACAAATCGCAAGAAATTTCAATCGCAGCCCTTCAGTAATCAAGCGTGTGTATGATCGCTATAGGGTGACTGGAGAATATAAAAGACTAGCCGGTCAAGGTCGGAAGCGGAAAACCACACGATATCAAGACCGGTATTTAGTAGTTTCTTCTTTGTGTAAACGAACATCTACAGCCAAAGACCTCCAGAATGCTCTTAGGGCGGCTTATTAAGTAATAATTTCTGACCAGACAGTTAAAAACAAATTACGGGAGGCTGATTTAAGACCAAGGCGACCAGTACGAAAACCTGTTTTAACTCGAGCTCATAAAACTTCTCGATTGAACTTCGCTCGTGATCATTTGCAATGGCAGCTTAGGCATTGGAAACATGTACTCCTCACAGACGAATCAAGATTCCGTTTAACCCGTTGTGACATGACGGTCGGGTACGTGTGTACAGACGTCCTAATTAACGTTACTCCGCTACCACTGTACAAGAAGTATCCAGAGTTGGAGATGGTTCGGTAATGGTCTGGGGTGGAATAAGTTTGGAAGAAAAAACAGACCGGACACCCTTACAGCTGCAAGATATGTTGATATGATTCTTTCAGATCATGTTGTTCCTGGTTATTGGTCATGGATTTCTTTTCATGCAAGATAATGCTAGGCCGCATACTGCTGCCATAACCATGGATTTTCTTTGTGAGCATGAAATTCGTACAACGAATGAACCAACGTTGAGCCCCGACCTCAATCCGATTGAACATCTATGGGATACATTGTACAAGCATATTCGTCGCCGCCTAAATCCACCTCAAACTCTTCATCAACTAACAGAAGCACTCACCGAAGAATGGGACAGTATACTACAGGAAGATATTCGACGGCTTGTACGAAGTATGCCAAGGAGATGCCAAGAAGTAATTCGAGCTGCAGGAAGATACACGCGATACTAAACCCCATAACAATCAAAGAACCAGACACTAGCTATAGAAAACTATCAGATGTTCACTTTGTATTTTGTAATTTTTTAATTTGTAAGTTTTTTCTTAGAAACAAATGAATAATTAAATGTTATATTCTTCAATTCATTCTGAGAAAATGTGTTTCTTTTTGAATATGTTTGCTCCATCTGAATGTAACTAACACTTTGAAAGTTGCAAGTGCACAAAGAGGGTGTTCCGTTAATTTTTTTGAGCAGTGTAAATACTTTGAGAAGAGATGGAAGTGTCAGCTCTAGATATAGTCTCGTGTCTAATTTTCTTTTTCTCTCTGAAAAACTGTGCCGTCAAATTGTTTATCTTCCTTTGCAGTTCAAGTTCGTGTAGACCCATATCATTATCACAATGATGGTTTTCCATCCATTCTTCTTACTTTTATTTTTATAATTTGGATCTCTTGAGTCCCACAGAACACTTTGACCCTTTATAAACCAATTAGGGTTTCAATGAGTTCATTTGTTCACGTCACAGACATGTTTCTTCTACTGCCAACTAATGTTTTCAACTAAGCAACAGTCCACACAAAGCTATTAAATATCGGCAACCTTTGATGTTTACCTCCACAAAAGGAAACGTCAAGGTTCTCGGCATTTGTTTCCAATTTTTGTTGACAACATAGAAAAAATCGGAAACACCAACACGTGTTGACAACACAAAAGTCGCCAATTTGCCTTGGTGGTGGATACCCGCCTTAACATAGAAAGCAACTCCCTGCTCTTATTTTTTTCAAAAAGAACGTGTTGACGTTTTTGAGTTGAGGAGTTTTGCGATGAGTCAACTATAAAAATGAAAAAATATATTTTTTGTGTGACTATGTTCCAGACATTACCACAATTCATTCGTGGGTAGATCATATTTTCAACTGTGATTTGTAATTTATTATTTGCTGTTAGTTATGAAAAAGTGCGATATTTTGTATTATAATATGTCCTCAGTAGGATGATATATGTTATAACATATTTCTCTTATAGATTGTAGATTCTCTTACTTGGCTAAAAGATCTGTCATCACTTGCTGCGAGTAATTTGTGAGAGTATGTTTCGCAAGTGTACACCTACCCTTACTATAGGAAAAACATACCTCACTACGGCCCTGTACTTGATTAGCTAACAGAGCAGGTAACTGACGAGGCACGCTCAAATATTTGCCAAACCGTCTGGAATGTAAATATCCTCATCCGATTCGACTAAATCTGTTGTTAGAGCGTCAAGTGATGTAACCAATAATTCTATCATATACTTACGACTAAATAACAATGTTATTAATTTTGTATCCACCAGCCCTGTCGTGGGTTATAGATTTCACTTTTCATGCAGTAAACGAGAAAATATTATTACAGTGTAATCTGAATGTTATACTGATTATAGTGTAATCAACCATGAGATGTCTCCAATTTTATTTTCAAGCATAAAAAAAATGTCTCGGTAGGACTCGAAATGTATTCATATATATCAAAATTTAATTTAAGTCTGTATTCAAACTATAGCTAATGAACAGCATATTAAAAAGATTGTCAGGGGCATGCGAGAAAGATAAATCATGTCTATGTCCATTATTTTCATTCCCTGGGTTTATGCTCATCCCAAGATGTAAAAAACGAAGATTGTCATTTTTTGTGTTGGTTGAGCATAGAAATTGCATGTTCTGCAAGTAAGTTTTATTACACATAGATAATATTGATTAACAGTAATCAAAGTGAGGCATGATAATTGTGTTGTAAATAATATCTTATTATTTATAGGCATAGACGCCCATGCAGAGCGGCAATGGGGGGCTCAGAAGGATAAAAAAAATGAAAAAAATATGTCACACTTTGCTTTTTCCATATACACATAAGTCTAGCATCTATAGACATTTATATCAATACCAGAGCAAAACTGTTTCCTATATAGTTTGTTTTCTGTGTGAGGAATATCAACAAAGTTTTTCAACAGGATTAAAACTGACACTTTTTTATGGCTACTAGGCTACATAAGTCATCAACAGGTCTAAGCCTCCCCCCCCCCCCTACAAACTGTCATTGGGCGCCCCTGTTTATAGGCCAAGTCAAGGGTCATTATTACTTGGACAAAAACCTAAATATCACTTCTTCCATATCAATACCTGAAGATCGAAACAATATTTCCGAACGACCCCGTAGATATATGTAATAATGATTACGCTATGTTTACCGAAGACGCCGTTGTTTGCTCTGTCTGACATATATTGCAAGAATGGCTAAAAGTAATTTCCTGTCTATACCGTATATAGCCTTCCTCCCCCTATATTCACTGGTTCTCCATCAGTTTTCTGCTCGTCTCCTAAAGGGCGTATGTTTTGAAACTTAAAAACGTCCAGACTCTGTAACAGGTTATGCTTATGCTTCAGTACTGGTCCAAATCGCAGATTAAGAACAACATTTCTTAATATGTTGAACAAATGAGAATTTATCGAAGATATTCCTCACAAAAATGTAGCGATGGGATTTTAGATAATTGTTTTATAATTCATAAATAGTTATGTAGCTGTTTTAACAATTACATTGCATAGTAGCATGTATTTGAATGAAAGTAATGGTAAATGAATTGGAAATAAAGGAAGTAAAGTAAATTCAGGGTATAGATTTATTGTGAGTGTCAATACTTCATCGATCACATTAATCAGGGGCGTATTATCGGAGAAGCCTAAGAAGCCTAAGAAGCCTGGACTTCCAGTTCCGTTTTAAACCGCTGGGCACTTGGGGCTGTCGCCCAGAGGGAAGGTTAATGTCCAAAAGAGTAGAAAATGGTTTCCGTTTTTTGCTCTTCAGGATTTTAAGATGGATGGATGCATACCAAAAGAGGTTGGAAATGGTCTTTTGTGCTTGTGATTTTCGGAGAATCAAACTTCTATTTATATGCGACATGAACTAAAAAAACGATATGTAAAGTAGTTTTCAAGAAGTTCGCAAATGCTAAATGCTCGACCGTTTCATTTGCTGTTATCCTCTATTATATCTAATACTAATAATAGGTACTATTAACAACCTCATGCCCTTCTACCCCTTCCAAGACTGTGGTCGAGATACGCCCTTGCATTATCATCTGTTTTATCTTTCCCAACATAATTTAAATTATCCCTACCCTTACATTACTACTTACCTCCTAGCCTCCTACATACAATTACATATAGTGCCATCTATCAATTGTTGTGTACACCTCTGACACCTCTCTGTCGTTTTTCAACGTTATAAAAAAGTTTTCTTCACAACTGTTCATGAACTGTTCCGTCAAATGAGTTGACGGATAGATAACCTCAAAATAACCAATCTTTTTAATAACTTGCTTTGTGGTGCTGTAGTGGTGCTAACCTAACCTTATATATTCTGTGCTTTTTAGCGTGGAAATTTAGGTTTACGGTTTTTCCTCTGTGCTTTACGTTCACCGTTCAATTTGTGTAGCTGATTGAATATAGGGAATATGGATTACACAATAGGAAGCGTAGCAGAATTAATCACAGGAAAACGTACATCCAATAAACCTAAAATCACTGCAAAAGTAGTGAAAATGAAAAAACCGGATCCGCAATCATTGGAAGCTGTGGCTCCTATAAATGCTAAAAAGGATAAGAAACATAAACGTAGTATATTGCCAAATTTTGATTCAGCAATGCAGGGATTTGAAGCGTTTAATTCTGAAGATTCAAAAACTGATAAGGATGTAATCAACAAAAAGAAAAATAAAAAGCGGGGTTTCGTTCATAATGAAACCATAGATCAAATTCATAAAGTATCATCAAAAAGGAAATCTACTGATGATACAAATGATAACAGAGAACTGCCAAAGAAGAAAAAGAAAAAAGAACTACCTAATGAAGGTCAAAATATTACTCCCAAGCATATCAAGCAAAGTGCCAAGAAACATTCAAGTGGTATTGTAGACTCTGATGATGATACATCTGAGGTACCAGTGAAATTAGGCCATAATAAGCAGAATGCAGAGAGACGAGTCAAAGGACAACAGAAAAGTGAGCCAAATCCAGAGCATACAGCAAGAACAGTATATGTGGGTAATGTACCTTTAAACACAGATAAAAAGAAGATCAAGATGCTATTCAAAAAGTATGGAGCCATTGAGACTCTTAGGTTCAGAGGGATACCTGTAGCAGATCCAAAAATTCCCAAGAGGGTGGCTGCAATCAAAAAAGAGTTTCATCCTAATAGAAGCAGTCTTTACTGTTATATAAGGTAATTATAATTATTTGAATTATTAGTGATATGGGTAAAACTTTTGTATAGTAGCTACATTGAAAACTTAATTGTGATAATTCAAAAGGGAATGATACAAACCAGCATTATTAACTGATACTTTCCTGGGGAATCCCCACCTGCCGTTCAGATTCTCCCAATCTGTATCCAATGTCCCCAACCTCCATTGTGACCTTTTGTTTTCTTTCCTGCAGGTATGTCCTAATCCTATCCAATACTATGCCTCTAACACCATATGGATACAGTTTTTCCAATAGGATTTTATAGTGTAAGCTGTCAAAAGCTTTCAACAAATCCAAGAAAATACCCTTGGAAAGGGTGTTGTCCTCCATAGCTACTGTTACCTTCTCTACAAATTTATACATAGCTGTCTCTACAAAGTACAGGCCAACCTTTAAAATATCCATGTTGAGAATGGCTTATTTGTCTATGAGTATAAAAGAAACTTAAGAGTCTGACACACATTGATTGCTATCTCATATATCTTTGAATATGATGGCAAAACTAATTGGATAGTAGTTCTCAACAGCAGTTGCATCACCTTTTTTAAAAATGATCTGACTTGTTTAATAGATTTGTTGAAGAGGATTCTGCAAAAGCAGCAGAAGCAGCAAATGGAATACTATTTGAAAACCATCACCTACGTGTCGAAACCTGTAATGTCAAATCAAAACCAGATGAATCCAAGGCTATTTTTATTGGGAATTTAAGTTTTGGTAAGTACATTCTGTTATAGTATATATAACAAATTTGCAGTAATATTTGCAATAAATAAACCCAACAAGATGCTGGTAAAATTACATGATGAATTACAAAAATCTTCAATTGAACCAAAAAAATAGCATAATGGTTGCTCTGAAAAAATATGGCTAGTGATGCTATCAAGACAACAGAACTTGACCTAACTCACAATCAAAATTTGGTGAAACAACATGAAACTAGGATTTGTTGTTTTCCTTTGCTCTCCATTGCCTCTTATGATTCCTTAGTTTGTACCCCTCAGTTCTGCCCCCTGGAGTGCTTGTCCCTTTTGACACACTACTCATTTTTCTGGAATTTATGCATTTATTTTACAGATCAATGTGATACTATCAGTGTTGTGTGTTTCTCATTAATTATTGGAATCGTGATCCAAGGTTCCATTTTCAATATATTCAACGACAATAATACCTTCATTGCACATCCAAGACAGCATTGAGATTATGAATCACATAAATTTTTTTTATGGTTACAAATGCCATTTTGAGATTTTCAAATTATTGTACCTCTGAATTCACTTTATGAGGGAGATATCAAGTCTATCTAATTTCATTAGATGCTGAAGAAGAGGAACTTTGGAAGCTGTTTGAGCCTTGTGGAGTAATTTCTTCAGTGAGGATTATAAGGGATCCACGGACTGGCATGGGTAAAGGTTTTGGTTACGTTAACTTTGAGGATAATGATGCTGTTCAATTAGCATTGGAAATGGAAAATGTGAAGTTGAAAGATAGAGAGCTGAGGATATCTTTGAGCAATCTGTGTGGAGCGAAGAAGAAACAGAAGAGTGTGAGCAAGCCCTTGAAGAGGCAACAATTCAAAAAGGTATACAGATGTTCCAATAATGTTAAGAACATATTGTATTTTAAATTCAAAGGGCAAAGGCGAGGTAATACTGCATCATATAACATTAATCATGCAATGCTAACTGATGCTACCTGATAAAGAGTGTACTTATGGGAAGGCGATTAAACCAAGTACTTAAAGTCTAGAGTAAACCCCTTGATACTAGTATTTTTTTGTTTTGTTTGCTTCATGGTGAATCAGAGAAGTCAAAAACAGAGACAAATATATGATCTTATTTCTCTTTGTGAAATTGTTGGAACTACTTCAGTATAACGTGCAATTTACCAATAAGAAACATTCCTCTTATTAAACATGGTTATTAATATATAATTTTATTTTTCAGAAAAACAAATTAGATAAATCTGTTATGGAGAAGAAGAAGAAAGCTAAGAAAATTGCTCCTCACAATGAGTAGTTACTGTTTGATTTTCTGCTTCATGTCAATGTTTTATCGTAGAATCACTGTAACAGATCAATTCAAACTGAAACATTTTTACATGTACACTTTTTTATATTATGATAATATTGTAATATAAAGCTAATAGAAGAATTTTATATTCTGATTTAGTCAAAAGTATACTGTGACTAGGAAATTAGCGTATAATTTGTATATCATGAATCAAAATCTTAAAGAACAGAAAATTTGGAATGTTTTATCCCCTTACGAATTTTAACGAATACATCATTATTGGATTCATTATATTTTCCGCTTGGCGGACAATCTTTTCTTTTAATCTATTTTGGTTTGAGGTTTGGCGTGATTTTTTTAGGGAACGACCCCAGCAAATTTCCCTATTAATTCACGGTTTCATGCACCATCTGTTGCATTGTGTATTTTTTAATGCTAATTTCCTCGGCAAAAATCTATCCTGTGGCCAAGTTTTACAGAATTCGATAAATAAATTAAATTAAGATAGTAGCATGTACGACCATCAGTTTTTAAACAGTTTTAACACAATAAAAATCGACAGTTCAGATATCGATGCCAAAACATCGAATTCGATAACATTGATGTTTCAACTTTCAAGTCCCATCACTACATCCATCATAACCTAACCTCACTCTATGGTACTGGTGCATTTGTTGTTTTTGAAAGTGTTATAGAATTCGTATGCTGTGATTTATTATTAGTGATTATTAATTTCAGTGTAATGTAAATTAACTCTATGATCGCATGTTACACATGCCTAATTTGACACAATATCTAACCTCAAATTCCATATGTTAACCTAACAAAATTGTGTGTCAATGCTTATTATACGAAGTTTATAGTTTATTGAAGAGGGGTGTTTTGTGGCAAGTTTTTACTTGATGGTTTTTTGTTTTTGTATTTTGATGAATGTGGGTGGTAAAAATGCGTAATCTGAAAATTATACCTGATAGCGATAGCAACGTACAGAACAGCGACTCGGACCCTGATGATGAAAGCTTGAAAGAATTTACTTCTTGTACTTGTTCAATGCAAAAACGCATTTCAGATGAATACATTCTACACCTAACAGCAACTAAGTAAGCCAAGTATATACCATCAAGCCTAAGTCTGTAACCATTAACCAACCTATTTTTAGTGAGAATCATCCAATGTGTACAATAGGTTTAGGAAACTATATGTGTGAAGTATATACTATAGGAAACAACCAGATAGCTAAAATTAGAGTATTGACCACATATGAGGATAAGGTAATTGGATGTAAATTCAGTAGTACAGATAGAAATATCTTATACACAGGCTCCAGTGAAGGTTGCATACATCTCTGGGATATGAGGGTAATGAAGGAGCCTGTTATGGTTTTTAAAGGTAATTAATACCATTTTACCATAATAGTAATATGAATACTACGAGTGAAAAGATGCTAATTTTTTTCATGTAGTTTCATTAATGAATTTGAATGGTTTCTGTTCTATATGACAACTTTCTTGACAATGCAATTCACTCTCATCAAATTATCCTCCAATACCTATTATTTTTAAAGATGTTCCATTACAGATACAACAGTAGCAGAAAACTGCCAAAAGAAACAATTCACTTGCTTTGATGTCTCAACAAATGACAGATTGTTAGCAGCTGGTACAGATCTCTGTGGTAGTGATGTGTTTACCTTGTTTTGGGATGTGAGGAAAAATAATTTAATGGGTGGTTACTGGGAGTCACATACTGATATTATAACAGAGGTAATTAATCACATCAAACATGAAAGCAAAATATTTTAAATATAGGCATTTACATGACAATAAATATTTGTTTAAACAATTTATTTCAAACTATATAGCAGCTATCCTATATGTATGCTATAATTTCAGGTGAAATTCCACCCAAGTGATATGAACAAGCTTATATCTGGATCAGTAGATGGACTGATAAATCTTTATGATTTATCACAGCCATGTGAAGATGATGCTTTAATTGATTGTTTGAATACTAATTCATCTGTTGATCACATTCAATGGTTTAAACAAAATACAAAAGACTGCATCTGCTGTGTAAGTGATGTGACATCGGATTTGCAGTTGTGGAATTTAGAGAAGGCAGATCCATACAAGCATTTATCTAGGAAAGACTTGTCCAAACTAATCATGGTATGTATAAAAGTTACTGCAAAAACCTAAATAATGTAATTTCTTATGATTGTCCAGTGAAACCTAATATCTAGCACCTCTTAGTTGTAAAATCCCAAACAGTATTGTGATTGTGTATTTCAAACTTTTATCAACATTCACTTGATAATCTTAGGATTCACCACTAAAACAAAGTAAATATTTGAGGAAAACATATATTTTATTTATATTTATTATCAATAATTTCAATTTTATGAATAATTACTTAAATTGGCTGCAAAAAATATGTAAGATTTTTTCAATCTGTTAAATACTAAATAATATGGAAAAATACTGAATTAGTATGCTTGTATTGAAATAATTTTATTTGTGTATTTTTTACTATTCAAGAGGTATTTCTATAATGGTATGTAAAAAATCATTCTTTTCTATAAATCCTTACATTTATCAGCTCATGTTGGTAAATCCTGAAATTAACAGTTTATATAAAATAATTTTTTAATTTGATGAATAGGTTTCCAAAATTGATCCAATTGTTCCAGTCCAACAAAACTTCCAGTTTTCAAGACATTTTACTATGGAAAGAAACTAGAATTTTATATATTTTTTTCAGAAAAAAAAGGAGGATTATATATACCTAGCTGGATTCCATGATTCTAAAAATCCACTTATGATACTAGTAGGATCAAATTATGGAAATGGAGATTGTTTGAGGAGTCTTCAGGTAGAAAATATGACAATTCAACCACAATATGAGTTCAAAGGGAACTCTCAAATTGTGAGGAGCAGTTGGTACAACAAAAATGTGAGTAAATCAATGCAAAATCATTGGAAAATATAATTTTTATCCAACATATGGTGAGGGAAGTATGTGTAATATTATGGAAGTTGTTAAAATAGCAAAGAGTGCTATTATACTTTTTCCTACATATATGATTCATCTCCTGAAACAGCTGCTGAAAAGACTGAAGGTGATTTTTCATATTATCTCCCAGTGTACCATTTTTTTTTTTTTTTGGTTAGACATCTTTTTTCAACTGTGGGCTATAGACCCCTCCTTGATTCACAGATGCTTCATTGTCAGTTTATCACTGTTTTATTGAATGAGAATCAAACTTACCTCTCATTTACCACATAAACAATTCATCAGTGATATGTAATCATTAGCAACCTGGACATATGAATGAATGAAAATGAAACTCTCATCTCTCAGTTATCATAGTGATTATTTCACCTGCTTATGTAATCAAGGATCTAGCATCCTGGACTCGAATGAAAATGAAACTCTTATCTCTCATTTCTCTACATAATGATTATTACTCTTGCTTATGCTTTTTGAGGGGCATAACTATATATCATCAACATATGCAGTCAAGGACATAAAAAATAGCAGTGTAGCCAAGTCACGCGGACAGTGTTGATATGGCATCAGAGTTATATACCTTACTTTTGGGTATTATATTTACCTGCTTACAAACCATTCATTTTGCAGATCAATATTTTGCTGACCGGAGGCGAAAATGGTATTCTTGATCTATGGCGATTATGACAGTAAATTGGAACTTTATCAATTTATGAGAATTACATTAAATGAATGAAACGACATTATTCAACATGCATAATTTTTATTCATATACCTTAACCCATCCCTCATAATTTTTCAAATTAATATATTATAAAAATTTTGGCCTAATACTGTGATAAAACGAGAAGAGAGAAGGAACATTTGGGTTATAATGGTCAAAATTTAAGTTTTATGCAAGTATTAGTCCTAAACCTCGAATTAATAAAATAAAACTATTAGATATAAATAATGGCGTCAAATCTATAAGGTAACAATCTATAAATATATTTTTCACATAATACAATGGCTTCATTTCATATGAAAATTATTGAGTCATGGGACTTAAACTTACCACCTATGGAGATCTACAAGTTCATATTTTTAAAATAACTATAAAAACAAAAAAATCTCTTTAAAAACAATTTACCGTTACATATTAGACATAACTTTATTGTAAAAAAAGAAACTTAAAAAGGCCACTCTAAGAAATAAAACATACTGTGTGTGAAGTGTTGAGATAGGATGTTTCAGTGCTGTGAATAGAACATTATTAACCTGAAAAAGAAATGTAATTTTATGACTTGACAATCTAGTTTCTATGATTTCAGTATTTGGTTTACAAAAAAATTAAATGAGGCTTATAGAATCCAATTTTCTGATGAAGATTTTTAGTTACAAAATTTCATAAACAAAAAGGCAGCAAATATCTGACACGTTTTGCTATATTTGATAGCAGACTTGTATTGTTTACTATTACTACCCTAATTATAATTAGATTACTAACCCAACAGAAGTGGAAATGAGTTCTCAAATCTCAATGTTTTATATCTGAAATTATTTATTAGTTACTGTATGAGTACTGGGGTTGATAGAAATTGCAAGAAATTCCCTTAACAAGAAATATAGAAGTAAGTATATTTGGAAGTACATATACCAAAAGTTGCAATGTGTCAATGTAAATATCTGTATAATTTATAAGATTTTCTTTAATCAAATTATCTTCAATGTTTCAGTGAAATTCAAATCTCATGCTTTTTATTGAAATTCTGAATTACAACATTTATGTACCTGAAATTTATAGTTTTTGCCGCCAAAAGCCTGTTGCACTCGTCTGTGTCTCTGAGCGGCAATTGCACATAATTGCTTTCTGTATGGTCGTCTGAGAACTCAAACTCGTAGATACGAGGCCGCACTTCCACGCCTCCCACTGGACCAGCTAGTGCGAGGTAGCTTATATTCAATGGTGTTGATCTTGATTTCAAAGTTATCTGAAAAACGAACCATTTCGAACCATGCATCTAAGATGTGAAGCTAAAGCGTGAGCTACACATACAGTTCCTAGAATCCTACCACTGCCTGACTATAATGAAGAAATTTTGTCATAGTTGTGCACCAAGAATTTAAAAAAAACTTGAAAGCCTATTTGCAGTGTGCGTCAAAAATTATAAACATAATCTATGACATTCTCAGCCATTGCTTATTTTGTTTCTTAAATTCAACGTATAACTCAAACTAATTTACTTTTTACTGGCTAATTCAATCACCTTTTCAGTCTCGCTGCTAATTTCGCATAGAATGATGTTTTGCTTTAAAGTCTTTAAAAAATTTCAATGAAACAACGGTAAATATTATATGTTATAATGTCCTATTTTAGGCACACACACTATTCTGTGAGAATATCCCTGACAAGCAGAACCTCTTATTCCCATAGCAAACAAATAAATCTTGTATATAATATTCCTTTACATAAATGATCAATCTCTTCATTTAATTAGTTGAAGTAAGTATTGTTTGCTAACCTGATGATCGTAAGTATACCATACTCAAGCTTCAACAGCTATATGTATCTTATGAACTCCAAATCGCTCACCTGGTAAGTCATATCCCGTTCTGAGCTCTGTGTGGGATCTTTTTGCGTGTTGTTTATTCTCGCTTTCACAACCCACTGATTTCCGAATGCAGAGAACCTTGAAGACTCGTAGTACAGACGGTTTATGAATTCGTCTGTACGATACGGTTTTAACTGTATATCTGAAAATATAATACCTTCCTTTTACTTGTTTTGATCTTAGTTCAACATTATACATTTTTAAATTTGATGTTCCATGTTTGAAAATGAACAACTTTAAACATTATTGTTTATGAACGATGGGTTTGCTATGAAACTGGCACAAAGTATATTATTTCTCCACAGCAAGCTGCAGGGTACAGTCTACATTTTAAATAGCTGTCATTGCTAAAGTTATATTTGTCAAATTTCCTGAGGGGATGATACTTTCCAGTGTATAATATTGAATAAAAGAAAACGATCAATAATGTTTTGAAGAAAATTGCTAAAGTTAGCTTCTATATAATCGCTGTATTCTGTATTATTGAACTTTTTGCCAGTACATAAGAATTGTTCATCTAATCGTTGCATATGACTAGGTAGACTCTTATAATATGTTTAAATAAATACTGGACTCCATAGATGATAAGAGCCTATAGCCGGCAAACACATCATTTTAGCAGAACTAATATTTTAGCAATAAATAGTTTAATGTGGTTAAGAGCGTATGGGTATTCGTTTAGTGGAAATATCCTTTATGTTGGTTGTGGATGCTCTCAATTAACAAAAATAACGCAAATAATCTGGCAATAGGACTATATAATAACTGATACAATTTAACACGTTCTTCAAAATAGGAAAGACAGATTTTTATAATATAGACATTTTGTTATAGTTGAAGTAAGTACGAATCTGAACACCTGTTTTGTTCGTATTTCATTCATGGATATGATCTCCAGGGTTTTCCCATTAGTCTCGTATATTTTTGTGAATTGGCAACACTGTTCGCCTTGACAAAACTTTCATCACTGTTTCAGTCAGACGATCTCGGTAGATTTCACGGCAGTCATCGACATGATCTACAGTTGGTACCGAATATATTCATGCTTAGTACAACACCCATATTATTCCTTACCATTAAATGTGATGTTATCGTATCCGAGCAAGTCAAATATCGAATTGTAGAGTTTCTTCTCATCTGCTGTCTGTTCGTCCAGAGCTTGCAACGCCTGCATCACCTCAGCACCAGACTTTTTTGCGTGCACACACGCGCTCTCGTGCTCTTCCTGTTCATGTTTGGGCCCCCGCCACGGACAACCTATACGACTGTATTTGCAATTTGCGATTCTGGAAATAATTTACGTGGAAGTTGAATCACATCTCAAAAAATTACGTCAAATCGGTTGAGGCAATGGTATAAGTTTAGCAATAAAGACTTGCATAGGACTTTAGAACTGTCGACAGTTAGAACTGAATATGAAGAATTTTGAAACACTAATAAATCTTTTATAATCTCAGAAATCCCAGGCTTTCAGGTTTAAAAAAAATTCAGCCCTAAAATCCGATCAACATTCAATAAACTTATACAACAGTACGTGAAATACAGAGTCAACTTGCATTTTTCTAGAAACTAATTAGCATAATTCTCATTATTCGATATCGCTATCCAGTTAAAATTTATAGTAAAAGCCCCTAAAAAGGAAACAGAACAAATTATCCGCCCTTAAGAAAAAAACAGACTATAACTTTTGATTAGCTTAAGCCACCACTATCACTAACTGTCTAATCAAAAACAGAAATGAGGCAAAATAAAATTATGAAAAATTATCAAAAATTGCTTTCCCAAATGCTTGTTGCTTACTAATTATTCTGGCGACACTAGTGATGAAGCGATAGCTCAGATTACGTGTAGACAAAAATATCAAGTGGTGTGCTGTGTATTAGATACAATATCCACTCTCCAGTCATTCACAATAATTTATATAAATGTAACATGATCTTAAAATAATATTTTTCGGCATTTTTAGTTTAATTGTGCAAGGACAAGTTTCTGTCTGTTCAACTTGTAACATCATTACACAATTTAGATGATATAAAAGCTTGACGCGAGGGTTACCTGTGTAGATAAACAAGTAAATTAAATATCAAGTAATCAAGTTATGATTTGAAAGTAAAAGTTTTGAAGGAAAAATTTATTTTATTCTTTTTAGCGCATTAGAATAAAGCCTGTTTCTAAAAAGTTTTGAAGGAAAAATTTATTTTATTCTTTTTAGCGCATTAGAATAAAGCCTGTTTCTAAAAAGTTTTTTTACTTTTAATTTATTGCCATATCAGGGCAAGGTTTTCAGGAAAATTTTCACTATGATTTGTTTCCATTTTCATCCATCCATTAATAATATTTATTACAAATATTATTAACAACCAAATGAAAGGTTGTTCGTTTAGTACGCTGTTGCAAGTCGGACAGAAGTATCCGAGAAAATAATATATGTGATTTTCATTAAAACCAAAAAAGATAGATGAAGGTATGTTTCAAATTAATTCAGAATCAAGAATGCTGATTCAGGAACTGTGAAAACACTTAAGAATCAGTTAGGAATTCAATTCATACGTTGATGGAAACTTCTGAGTTTTAAATTAGAATTTATGGAACGCTATAATGGCTTTGTGCACTCTCATTAAGTTCGGAATCATTCTAAACATTTATCTGAATGAACTAGATATCTGGCCGAAACACAAAGTTACCTTTGTCGAATTACTCACCTGTCTTCACACTCTTGTGTCTCGTGCCTTCCCAGCGAATTCCTGGGGAACTGTGCGCCGCAGTACCGGCATTCGGAGGGCAACTCCGAGACGGCGTTCTCCACCGCCAAGTTGCGAGTAGAGGAGGTTTTGCTGATCTCGACTCGGCAAGTGGGGCAAGTGGCGGTCTCGTCGCGCAAGCGAGCGTCGGCCAGCAGATGCGTGAGGCATCCCACGCACATCAAGTGCCCATTCACGCACTGCAAAAGTGGCGCGCGCACACAAAATGCGCGCGCACGATTAGTATTATCGAAATGACGGCGGTACCAACCGCCCTACGGAAGCCACCTCACTTTTTTTCATCAAAATGTACGTCGCAAAGTGGATTATAGACACAAATATGAGTGAAACAAACCAAAAAAATATGAAATGCGATTGGGACTCGAACCCGTGTCTCAAGCATTCCGTGCTGACGTGTAGAGGCGATCTACTGAGGTACGTTCTCGTGCACATCATTATCTCTCTGTGTTTCTCCCACTCCATAGTGAATGGGAGTACAAATACTTTCTCTCGTTGTACATATGTTATTATATAATATAAAGTACGTTTTCAGAAGCGTTCGGTACAATGAAAGCTCAACAAATGAAGTGAAGTATAGATAATGGCATCACAGAAAATACCATTTTAGTAGTAGCAGAAGTAGTAACACGCTTTTAGTATGTCCAAAAATACCCCAAAATCCCAAATTCTTTGGACTCCGTGACTCCAAATCCAAATTAACTCACTAATAAGACACAGCGCTTTCAATCTATAGCAGCTCTCATATAATATTCCTGCCAGTATCATTTCACACAAAGCCATCCTCCCACCCCAAATTTTTGACTCGTCCAAACTGGGCAGCGTCCTTGTAAACGTTGCTACAAGTATAATAAAATGTAGGATGATTGGTTATTGTTTTTATTATCATTATTTTATAGAATTCTTATATTGGTTAGTCTAAATGCTGCCACTTATATGGGACGCAGAAAGAAACCGTGGCCATTTTTATTTTAGAAATTAGGGAAGCGTTGCAAAAAATATTTTAGAAAACCTGACCTAAAATGAAGGAGTCTGTACCACATTACTGATCATCTTGATGAGTTCCAAAGGTTGCAAATGTTTATCTCAAGCCCTGGATATGTTGAAGCTAACAAAAAGTACTTTTACAATTTAGTGAATATCAAAATAGGCTCATCGTCGATATAAATTGAGAGATCCATGTACATACATCCTTTCCCACAATATATAATAAATAATATATATGGAATTTTATTGATATAATAGAACCATATTTTGTGTTATTACCAGAGATTACTATTCCACATGCCTACCACTGCTACTTCTACTATTCAAATGAATAGAAATTATAAGCCAATAATTGTCTAGTGTATCAGCTTTTAATTACCATCCTTATCTGTACCTTGTTATGAACAGATTGCTGTTCCGATATCAATATTTTATGTTTATATTTTGTCTACTCGTTCTATTTTTAACCAGCCGCAGTAGTGGAACTGGTTTCGGCGAGAGAAGATAATCATCACTCTTCAATCAAACAGGAACTAAGTTCTATATGTATTCTAATTTCATGACCGGGGTGGCTTCCATATTCTAAACCTCATTCAAAATCATTAACCCATAAATTATATTTAACCTATTAGATATTTTCCATAAAAAATATGTTTAGATTTTTTTTTGGTTGGATGTCTATCTCATACTGCTCAACTAAACCACTACACTCTGCGATTTAAAAAATAGATTTTTACCCACCATCAGCAAACATATTCATAAAATTGACATTTTCTCGGTCTTTTGACACAATGAATATTTTGAAATTAGTGATTTATGACCCCTACTTCATATATGAAGGGGTATATTGAATATTTCCGATCTTTTAGGACAACAAATAGGTATTTTGATTATTATTCAACATATTCTACACATTTTCGGTCGATTTTATCCGTGTCGCGATGAAGTCCTAACATTTTTCACATTCTTAGTGGTGAAATAGATATTTCCTCAGCGATTATCCAAGAAAAAAAGTAATTTATACTGTTTCTATGCATTCCCTGTCAGCAGTCAGAATCAGATATTTATCTCATTTGTTTAACAAATATCTGGACAAAGGCACATTTTCGAGGATATTTCATTATAATGACAAAACTTGAAGAATCAAGTAATTCATGAAATTTTCAAAGTTGAAATGAGTTGTGGCTTAAATTAGTGTATTTAGATTTAAATAGTTCCAGGAATGATATTTTTGAAATTCAGTTATCATTTAGGCTCTCTAGAAATGGTGTTGTTTCTTGAAAAGTAAACCATGGCAAAAAGCAGTGAACATTAAAATTTTATTTGAAACACCCATACAAAAAATATATAAAACTCGCAATATAGCAGTATGATCAGTTGCACACTTTTTTCAGAATTACTAATTGATTAATTCTGCCCCTGAAATTAGTGAATTAAATTAAAATAAATCAATATAAGCCTCCTAATTCTGTTAAGAATCATGTTAAATATTGTATAAACATATTTAGATACAATTTTTTAAGTATCAAGAAGTAATGATTTATTATGACATGCACCATCAAAAGTAATGAGATGTCATAAAATTTTATTTTAAATTTCACGGGTTCACCGAGCGACGGTCATTTTCCCATATTAGCCGAATCACCCTGTATAGTATGTAATTTTTTCAGACTACATCAGATATTAAGTCGATGAAAAATAAGTATTAATATAATTTTAATTTTACTGCTGCCTTATCTCTTTTTTTCTATCGCAGGCTAAAGCGAGTATCTGTAATCTGTATACGCATATCACTGTGGAGCCTTTTATGTACAATATAAACATTGACCTCAATCAACACAGTTAAAAAACAAAGATATAATATTTTGCAACATTGCTTAAACATTTTTAATTGAATCAGACCAGATATATCATTTCAGTACCGCTTTGTGGATAAAATGGAAAGTCTTTTACATGTTTGAGAAAAACTTACCAGTCCTCTTCATACCCTGGAATTAACATAAAAATCATAAATATGCTTATCAAAACAATGTAAAAAAATTCTGAAATCTCTAAATCAAGTAACTTTTGATCATTCTACCTTTCCATAAAAAACTCTACATCTTACCTCTCTGTGTATTTTTTGATCGCAAATTTTTTCAATACTGTGGTCTACATATTTAAGATTTTGCATATAGGTATGAGAAATAAAGAACCATGCAATGACTGGTTGTAATTGGTAACATGGAAATCATTCATACACCTACCTTCACCTTTTTGGCATCTGAGCCAAGGCATGGGTCAATAAAATGCAACCATTTTTCATACAAAACAAAAATTGAGGTGTGGGGGATCAATATTCTAAATCTAAGTGAAATTAACGACTACTAAAACTCAAATTTAATATATTTATTCAAAAAAAGTCTTAAAGAACATGAACACAAAAAATTGAGATCAAATGTAATCCTAATCATAATCTAATCACAGAGTTGTAGTTATATAAAAAATATGTAACAATAATATCATGTCTAAATATCCAGAATTTTTACATCATTCTCATAAAAATTACAATAATATTCTGTAGGTATACAAGTATAAAGGCACTTTTTTACATATTTTTTTTGCTAATGTCTAGTAAAATATGGTATTAGATTATATAAATATAAAGAGATGAGGGAATAATAAAGGCAGATATTGTGCGCAATAGATTCTGCACATTGTTTAAAAATAGGTCATGCATGATGGTATATAATTAGACTGCATGGCTGCGAATCAGCGAACAAAATGGATACAGAACAAAGACCCTTAACACATTCCATTCATAAGGACCTTGTTCTGTGATGTATTACGAGAAATAAATATTTTTTTGATGCGCTCAGGTCGATAATCTTGTGCAGATTTTCTGCAACGCAAAAACTTAACAAAGAAAGCTGACATTACGTAATTCGTATCAACTGCGTTTTAGAGAGGAAGTTATTATAAAGCGTGAAATGAAGGTGATATAGACTCACCTGATAAATCGCTGCCCTAGGAAGATCTAGACAAACAACGCAGCACAAAATTCCGCCCAGCCTCTCCGCCAAGTTAGATTTCTTATCATCAGCTGGTCTATTGGAAATTTTCCTTCTTTTCGCATCGGGTTCAGAGAATTCTTCCATTTTTTGCGTGTTCTCATTGTTCGCAGAGGTGTGGTCGGTGCTACCGGTGGCTGGGTCGGAATCGGACATGGCGAATTTAACAAAATATAAACAATGCAGCAGAATCAAAACAGTGAACAGCTGAACGGAGTTACCGAACCGCACCGACGAATTCCACACAAAAGTCAGAAAAACAGCTGGCTTGCCTGACAAGCTGTGACGCAGCACGCCTTTTCCCCCACCACCGCAGGCGCATTCCAGCGGCCTTGAGTCACGATTCATAGTCAAGGGATCATAGGCAAGAAACAAAAATATTACCGTCCTAAGGGGGTATTAATTTTGAAATATTTGGTGTAATCCATACACAATGAACTGACTAGGACAGGGGTTTCCAAGGCATTTTTTGCCACGCCACGTTAATTCCTAAAATTAAATGCCCACTTCATCCCTCTGCGCCACAAGCGTAATTTTAGTAAATAATAAGATAATCAAATAATGGCATTAAAAACAATAATCAATCTACACACGCTTTACTGTACTTAAATATATTGTTTGGGGAGGCGCTAATCCAGCAGAGGCGCAATGAGAAATTGAAACATACATAGACTTATTCGTAGAATCAGCGAATTTTCACCAAAATAGGTTGTAAGACATTTTTTCTCTCTAAACAATCTGTAGATAAACTTGACAATGAGCATGTTGCTGATTTCTTTGTTTCTTTATTCATTGTGAATATTTAAAACACGTTTAACCAGCTGGAAATAAGAGTAGCAGATATTTTTAATTCACTGGGTTCAATTGCTAAAGGTGAAGCCCTATCAAACATCAAAGGCATATTTTTTTGCGGAACTAGATAAATCGTGAAGAGACTATTGATATTGAAGCTACGTGTGTCCGTGTATCGAAACCTAATGGGGCTGCACCACTATACGCATACACCAGTACGCCAATGCGCATCCGACGCTATCGATCTTTCTTCCCGAGACGTCATGCGCCGAAATATTACTATTAGCATGCTTGACTGCCTCGACACTTTTTAAAATTTTAATTAAAGAAAAATTGTGTGCCTGACAATAAATTTTGAGTGCCGAAGATTTTCCTTACTGTATTTACACTGCACATTATATTATAAGTCAATGTAATTCATTTAAATTTGATCTCTCGGTACGTCCGTGTTGTCATGTGATTTACTTTATTTTTTGGACCCCTTTCATCCCTAGTTTGTACTTGGTAACATGACTGGGAGGCTTTGCGTCATAATAGCCGTATTTTTCAGCCTTTTTAATGATCGAAATTATCCTCTATAATGAAAAATAACTAGCACAAGTTCTATATTTTGATCGGGCTATATATTTTGGATATACTTACATGTAGGAAACATTTTCATTGAAAAAACGCAATAAAAATAGAAAAACGTGAATCAAAATGCGAGTCTATCGAAGCTTTCAGTGCTGACTACCACGGGGCGCCACGGTATACTTTAATCGCGAATAGTGGGGAATACATAAACAAGACTAAATTGTTTCAAACTGCATACTTCGATTTAAAATTGGCCTGGTATAGCAATTTTGTAAAAATAATTTTGGGACACCTCTGCTATCCAAAACAATTCCGATTACTGTAAGTTCAATGAGGTGTTTTCACTTAACAAAGCTACCATGCTGCTAAAATTTATAAACAAACGATTGTGGCGGATTTTTTAACAAAAACCAACAAAACAAAAATAGATATAGTTCTTTGATCGTTCTTTATCTATGATTGCTGTACTATTGAGTGTGGGGGTTATCGATCTTTTACCTTTAGTAAAGACGCAGTTTGTAAATATTATTTTATTACTACTTATAGCTGATTTGTATATACTGATTACTATGAATGTATATAATAATTTCATCCTCTAGAAGTCAGATAAGAATGCATTCATCAATCGCAGAATATTGGTCTCAAAGATCTAAATAGGATAACAAGAACAAGAAACTCTTTTGTTCTCCATTTGAGGGTGCGGCTCAGGCTGCTCAGAGAAAATTGAGCTCTTTTACTTGGAAATACATATATCGATATGAATCAAAAGTAAATCATTATAATTTTGGGGTACCTACCACTTAGCAGTGCATGCGGGCTTACACAAAACTAATAATTAACTAGAGCTGTAAATACACTGCTGGCCAAAAGTTGCGATTACTTAGGTATATAGGATTGAAGTTATAAACTATTCTTCGAGCACAAAACACTCTTCACCTTACCTCTTAGTAGCGGAGGAGTAAATAGTATGAAAATTTTGTATGGAATGTGGGGTCGACTAAGAGTTCCCCAAGATGCGAACAAGGCGAGATCGCCGAGGTCTCGACAAATGTTGGAATTTAACATACATTTTTTGAAGATTTATATTATAATCATCATGTCATACATGTCACTTATTATGTAGTAGGTAGTAAAAAAATATTGAATCAAAAATTTGTATTGAGCTAAACATTTTTGAAATATACTTAACTGCATTTCTTCATGGTCTGCTTGTCTTGTTAAACAATTCATATATCAACACTATTTTGTAAAATACCTAATGATATTTGCATTCGCTGACTGGTCTCGGATATTTCTTAAAATTTATTTCCTTTGTCAAAGCTCAATGCTGTGAAAAAGCGTGTTAGTTATGCTCTTGATATGTTCGCACATGCTGAAAATTTGACGACTTGACCAAATGCACATATAATAAGAGAATGCAGGTGGATTGTGCTCTAGTTACACAATAGCTGTAACTAGAGCACAAAGCGCAATGAAGGTTCCGTCTGCATCCCTCATTATATTTCTAATTGTATCTAAAGAATAATTTTGTGCAATGTATACACACGGTTTCTCAAATAAAAGTCGGTAGTCATAATCTTTCTGCAAGGTTTTTCTTGTTGTCGATCGAAAGTATGCAAGTTAAAGCATAGAAGACTTGAGACAACCTTAACATCATGTCATGTTCCATCAATGCTCTAAAGATTAACATGAACAACATACTATACAATAACATAAAATCTTGGAACGATCATGCCTCCGACTTTGCTGCTGTTGGAACATTGAAATCAAGTCAATACAAATTTGAAAACGGTGTCTATTAGGAAAAAATACGTACGAAAGAAACAAAAAGTCTTGATAACCTACGTATAATAGCAAGAAAAGCATTCTTAGGCAGCCCTTTGGTAGCATCAACTTCACGTGTCAGTTACTCGATTCTGGTGTAACCTATTTTTTTTTTCGGTTTAAATTGTTACACTATGTGTCTGTTCTCTTCAGAGTAAAAGCAATACTATTACAAAATATGAAGGAAAATTATGACTACCGTTGAATTCTCTATTTAGGTACATTAGCGACTGTAAAGTGTATACTTAGGCAATAAAATCTGAAGCATGACAAGCAGCAATAAATAATATCAAG
Organism: Bruchidius siliquastri; assembly: GCA_949316355.1. NCBI lineage: Eukaryota > Metazoa > Arthropoda > Insecta > Coleoptera > Chrysomelidae > Bruchidius > Bruchidius siliquastri. The sequence goes on along the minus strand of OX438537.1, from coordinate 5,567,260 downwards.
ATTTCGACGTAGGATTGAACCGATAATATGTGGCGCGTAAATCAGAGGTAATGACACAACCAGAGCACTGATTGAGAGTGTTTCCAGCTATCATATATTGGGTAACAAAGTTTCTGAAGCTTTTGTCTGTTTGCTCTTCAAACAAGCAAATACGAAAAACTGACCAAATCGATATGTGGCGTCATGTATAACTTGCACAATGTGCTGCATGAATAGCCATAATATCAGTATTTCTACGTCAAGAGCAACGAGTGTTTATTGTCCATGTTAAAAATTTGGTATCTGAATGAATAAGTCCGAACTAGATTAATTTCCAAACATTGAACACCTTTTGTCAATGGATACAGTGAGACCTAATCTTGAAACATTTCTGCAATCCAAATAAATGCTGTTTCCTCAAATCTGGTAATGTTTGTGATTTTAGCCACTGTTGAATTGAAAAAGCAATGTATTCTTCATTTTTCATTTATATTATCAAAAACTGGTTCACAACATTTAAGAAACAAAAAATACTAATAAAATATATACATATAAAAAGCATTCAGTTTGAATACACAAACATAATAATGTTGCAACATTCAATATAGAAATAACATTAAACTTATCTCCAAATTTTAAATCTCATTAGACCCTCTCTTATATGAAATGGTTTAGGAAAAACATCAATTATCCTAATGTAGGATATTATCCTGGAAAATTTTACCCTAACCATAAGGTTTATCTTTCGACACCTTGCGTATCTAGGATAACTGCATTGTTCAAGTCTGGTAAAGTAGATATTTCTTCAACATTTTCGGTAGAGGAAGCGAAGATACTCCATTTTTTTTAATATGCTGAAGGATGGCATCACGACATGCTGACTGCAGACTAGGAACTGCAATAGAAAAAGATTGCGATAAGCCACAAGTATAGCAAAGCTCGCCATTTTCCTCATATCTATTATATATAATTAATGTTGTTGTTGCATCAATCGATGTTTTGTTTCATCTTCCTAAAATACCAAAGACACCAGTGTTTCATGCTTTATCTTATTCTTCTTCATTATAATGCTATTAACATATCCCTGCTGTTGCCTCAACCACCTTAATGAAAAAAATGCAGAAAGCATACACATACCTCATGCTCTGTTAGCCCCCCAAAACCGCGGTCTAGAAATACACTCTTTTGAGACTACCACTAGAAGGACGTTATATCATATTAGATCATGCAGTCCAGTTTTTGTAGTCTTCAGGTTATCAATTGTTTTAAAAAAACTCATGAAAATTGAGTTCCCTAACCAATTCATCCAAATGCTCAAATCGTGAACTTACCTACATACAACTGTACAATCCGTACTTTTTTGGTGGTGCCATAGACATCAACAACAACATGTAGTGGGGCCAATGTGAATGGAATATCTTTTATACAAGGTCCTTGGTCTTCGCCATTGATGATATAATGCATATTAGCATAATGTTGGTCTGTTGGCACATACATGACTCCAATTCGGCTTCCCATATCAGTAGGAAGCATGTCTCCAGAGAGAGATCTTAATGGCTTTAATAAGCTTACTGGCAATGAGCCTCGACAAGTTTTAATGAAGTTTCTTTCACCATTTATCTTTTTGAATGTGCCAGATTTCCCCGTGATGAAGCTGAAATGTATTAAACACATGAAGTGGATGCCTTGTGAGTATCTGATAAAACCTTGAACTGGTATATTAAGTTTTTCAAAGTCTGTAATTGGGAAATTTCACATACAAGTTTTAAATCAAATGTATCTGTACCTAAGTTTGCAATAATATAGGCTTTTGGAAAACTTGACATAACCACCCATTAAATAATAATATAATCTTGTCTAAGTTTTCTCTAAATCAGCTGAGAAATTCTCAATACATATTTGAATATTGTTTATTTGTCTATGGAATATTATTATGTCTCAAAAATTATGTCTGATACATGAAAAACAAACATTTAAAAAAGTCGATCAAAAATCACATCACTCTTACAAAAAACCAGTGGCTCACGTGAAAATTTTGATGTCCTACTGACACTGTAACATCATTTTCCTAGAATAACCAAGTCAAATACAATTATAGCAGAGCTACATAGGTACCTCATAAATACATAATTGTTGAGACATTTGAAAAAAATTCAAAAAATTCAATTATTGCTATAGGGATCTATTTTGACCCCCCAGAATTTTCAATATGAACAAATTTAGAAGTACATCACAATGCTGACTGGCAGCTCGACCATATTTTGCTCAAACTTTACAGTCCATGAGAGTTATTAGATCTTGGCAGATCCAATCAATTCTAACACATCTCTAGATCTATGTAAAAAAAGAACCTAGTAAATGAGAGTGTCATAAACCTTGGATATGACGCAAAGCAGTCACAGAGTCTATAGTTGCTGCATAAAAACAGCAATATGAGAGTATCTGGAGCTATTATAGCACTGGAAATATATTTGTACCATATTAGGTCATATTATGAATGTAATGAGATATGCCTATAATCACCTAAGATTTTTGACTAATTTTACACATTAGCTATGTGTCAAATTTCTGAAACATTATGCTTTCAAAGACCGAATTTACCTGAACTGATTAGTTGGTAGGGTTGAAGGGAAAATGCAGCAATTATGTGCTTTGCTGATGCCATATATCCAAGATCTTCCTGTCTCTGCTAAATCTGGCAGAGCAAACTGTGGAATAGAACCAGTGCGATATATAGTGAGTGGATCCAGTTGTGTTAGTCCTAGCCTCATATGTCCACTCCACCCACTTTCATTTTGCTCTATTTCCACTAAAAAAATTTCTCCGGGTTGCAATGGTCTTTCACTGAATGTAACCGCATTTGCAAAACTTCTGTTTCTATATGCCACAGTGTTATCTTCAGAGAGAACGATATTCTCACCATGGTACTGGTGAAACCTAATGGTGTTTTTGTTATTGCTGTTCATTCTTTCAACAGATAATTTCAGCTTTATATTCAATTTCACCCACTACATAATTTTTGGTCGGTTTATGAAAATTGAAATAAACCGATCAATTGTAGGGGTTTAATTATTTTCCTCATTCTCTATAAAAATCAACATTACTTCGATTCAACTTATAACAATCAAAATATTTAGAAATAAACAAAATTCAAAATATGTAATCAGAAAAACATTTTCTTTCCCCTTTCTCTCTTCCAAACACAAAACACCACAGAATATATAAGATATGGTAATCACAACCTGAATGGACGTATAACAGATGACAACATGATGACAGTTATCAGAATGACAATTGATATATGACACATATCATAACATAGATCAACAAGGAAAAAGATGTGTATTCATATAAATTTATCTGTGAGACCGCTTCGTCTCAGACGCCAATCTAACGTTACCATATCTCAAAACTGACTGTATAATCGCAAAATATGAATCTTGTTAGCTTGGTCGTATTTTTGCACTGATAGAAGTTATGTTTTTATCACCAGCTTCAAAACTTGAACCCAACAATGATGCTTCTTCGGCGTTTTTATAATTACAAATGTATGCAGTATGCACAGATCACAGAATATATAAGGTACTGCCAACATAACGGCGAAAAAACTTGACATGTGAAATAACACTCAGAGCACTCATCTAGTAGAAAGTAAGAAATGTTAATTCCCTGTCCATAGTCTTCAGAGTTGCCGAGTTATTTAAACCAAGCGGTGCCGTTGTCAAAGTATTTAACACAACTGAGTGACAATCTAGTTCACACTTTTGACGTATGTTAGTTTTCAGCACAGAACAGACTTCTGCTAGTCATCAGGGAAGGCTTAAGCCATTTGTCCAAAAAAAAACTGCCAGAAAAGTAACTTAAAAAATTGTTTTCAACAAACATTCCTAGAAATAATTTAGGGTAGAAAACTATAAATTACATGAATATACAGATATTGCGTATTCGCTGTTAGAGAAAAGCGCTAATGTATGTCTTTTGTGCTTGCGTATAGTAGCAGGTTCGTATACCTATAATTATATAGATCCACGTTGATAACTTTTTGAACCCACACGTCAGTATTTCACAAGGAGATATTTGCCATTTTAATGGTGGCAGTGTACAGGACATGATATATACATACCGGTTAAGTAGAGTAGCCGTTGAGGCTAAACTTCGCCGTTTATATATATATATAGCACAATAAAGACATTATTATTATTATATGCTCTGATAGTCAGGCAGCTTTGAGAGCGGTAGCATCCCCGTGGACCTTTGGTTCAGGTATGCAGTTTTACCCTCCAATGCTTAGCTGAATCATAGAACTTGACCCGTATGTGTGTATTGGCTCTGAACCCATGTTTGGTATCAACAGAGGCCAGGTCAGTAATGCCCTAGATGATTGGGCATATAACAAACTGGTGTGAGAGCATGGTTTAAGAGATGACTGCAGACAGGCCCCAACAAACATAGGGAGTTGTGGCTACTGAACAGAAAGAGGGATTCACTCCACCTGTTGGTAGGGATCCTCACACGCCATTCCGAATTTAACAGTCTGTTTTCACTCATATAAGTGGTAAAAGATCCATTCCATCAAGTGCTGAGAGGAGGGAGAGATCCAATTTCTCAGAGTGTGCCTTATACTTCGGCCTTATAGCTGAGGTGTTCATCACAACAGTTTGAGAGCGAAAAGCTCTACTCAGAGGGATGGTCTGACATCATAACCTTTATCAAAAGGTCAGGTCGACACTAAGGAATTACCATATCAGCTTCCATACTAGTGATGGTTTTCAGGGTCGGCAAAAAAGGCCAAAGGTGGCCTACTTGCCAGGCATTGCCTCCCCACTACTACTTCTACCAGGAATACCAATTAGTTGAAGTTGAAGGATATTACCAAATCATATGACATTTCAAATGTTGAATTCAATTATATAATTAAGAATGTGAGTTGATTGACCAATCAAATATAATGGAAGATCTCCACCAAATATGAATATATTTTGTGATCTTAAAGAAAATGCAATAATGAAAAACTTGCCTTATAATTCGATTATAGAAAAATTCATATTTTTATGCAGTTACATCACTTTTGTCTTGGATGTGCGTAAGTATACTCTGCGCCATAAAGAAGTTTACTTAGTTTTGACAACGACCGTTGGCGCTCGTAGCGTGTCGCGGGTTCTCACGTTCTCAGGCTTCAGTTTACCCCACATGCAAAACACTCAAGCAGGATGAAGGATCAGAAGATTCAGAAGGATGAAGGATGGGACCACCACAAAACACTGAACCGACCACAAAACAGATCGATAGTTAACACCGAGAACACTAGAGATCAGGAACTCCAACGCTAAATACAGCGCTGTCTGTTCATCAAGGCGAATTTGGTGTGCATGATAATACTCCCTCCACTTGTTCTGACCTATCGCACAGTTTCGTTTTTCTCTCCGACTTACTTCACTGGTCAACTAACTTTTTGTGGTTCTGTTATTAGTTGTGGATGAGATCGGGAAGAGATATAAATTATGGATGATAGAGGTAAGGAGCGCGTCTCATATGGAGGATAAATTGAAAGTGTACAACTGTAAGCATTGAATAATACATTTGAATTCTTTTAGAATAGCGCTAGCAAGGAGTAGGAAATGAATTTAGCCATGGCCGACTATCTACAGAAGAGTAGAGTCGGCTATGATTTAGCACTTCTAGACGGAGTGAAATGCGCCGAGTTGAAAATTTTAATAGTTTTGGTGACTAGCGTAGTTAATAGAACTGCAGTTATACAGAACTACTTATGTAGCCCAAAATAAATTCGTAAATATAACCTAAAAAACAACTGCGAGATAACGTGGACTGATCAATTTTACTGAGCTTCTAACAATTAATTGATTAAAAGTGCGCTATAACAAAGCGGTAGTTATTCTTTCGTTGTTTACTTCTTTATCCTACTTCAGTATTTTTCCACAATTTAACAACTTCCAACAGAAATAACTTTAAGATACACATAGACGATGCTCGTTAACGGTCTTGCCTTGTTGTGAGGAGTGCACTAAATTAAAGTTATAACGACTACAAAATGTTTTAATACACGGCTCTAACGCACTTCGATATAAATGCTGGCAAAAGCTCTTCGCATGCGCAGCGCAAATTCAGGTTACTGCAAGTCAATTTTTCTAACCCTTACAGCTGTTTGTTTGAGATACTGATCTTTAGAATTCCTGGCTAACACACCTGATTGTCACAAGTTATCAAATGAAACATTGCCTTGGTTGTAGGTTAGAATGTCCATGTTTGAAATCTAGTAAAAATATAGGAATTTTTCCAGTTTTTGCAGATTGCATATTAGGAGTGACAAAGAATTAAAAAAACATGTCTTCAGACGAAAATCTGAACGGTCCAATAGAAAACGCCTGGTCCATGAAAATTCCAGAATTCAAACCAGAAGATAATCCTCATGGTTTATTGGAAGAAAGTAGCTTCGCCACTCTATTTCCACAGTACAGAGAGCAGTATCTGAAGCAAGTATGGCCTTTGGTACAAAAAATATTAGGTGAACACCATATAAAAGCTGAACTAGACCTTATTGAGGGTAGTATGACAGTTCGAACAACAAGAAAAACATGGGACCCATACATCATAATCAAAGCCAGGGATATGATTAAACTTTTGTCTCGAAGTGTGCCTTTTGAGCAAGCTAAGCGAGTTTTGGATGACAGTGTTGGATGTGATATAATAAAAATAGGAAAAATCACAAGAAATAAAGAAAAGTTTGTCAAACGGAGACAAAGGCTCATTGGCCCAAATGGATGTACATTAAAGTCTATAGAATTACTGACTAATTGTTATGTGCTTGTTCAAGGTCAAACTGTATCAGCATTAGGACCTTACAAAGGCCTGCAACAGGTTAGAAAGATTGTGGAAGATACGATGAAAAACATTCATCCAATTTATAACATCAAAGCTCTAATGATTAAAAGGGAATTGGCCAAAGATCCAAAATTAAAGAATGAAAATTGGGAAAGGTTCCTTCCGAAGTTTGTGAATAAAAATATCAGCAAACGTAAGCAACCTAAGAAGAAAGAAAAGAAGCCATACACGCCTTTCCCACCATCTCAACCAGAGAGTAAAATTGACAAACAGCTGGTGACAGGAGAATATTTCCTCAGCGAGACTCAGAAGAGGTCCAAGAAGCAAAAAGAAAAAGAAACCAAACATGCTGAAGCTGCTAAAAAAAGAGAAGAAAGACGGAATGAAGCATTTGTACCACCAGATGAACCTTCTACCTCAAGTGGTAAAAGAAGCAAGAATGATGTATCAGTAAATATAACAGAACTGAAGGAGAAAATTAAAAAAGCTAGGGGAAATGTAAAAATATTTAATAAAACCAAAACTTGATTGAATAAAGATGTACTAGTATCATATATAGTGTATGATAAATTCTTTTACCTCTGTGATTATTAAAATATGTCTATTTATTTTTTATTCAATTTTCTTATTTCTACACTAATTTCATGGGGAAAAAATTCAAATACAATGTGAGAATATTAATTTATTGACATCAATATCTGAAACTTTGTGTTGAAATTGAATGGTCTTGGATAGAATCATTCAACACTTTTTGCATCTTTGACTTCCAGATAGATTTATGAGAATTCACAATATGTTTCAAAGGTTGCTCCAATAGTATGACACTTTTCCCAATATACTTTATCATCATGGTGAATAGCTTCCCAAACTTTTTATCTTTACTATAGTTGTTTGCAGAACTGGACATCAAGTCTACCAACTTATTTAGAGTATCATAGTCATTTTGTTCATTCAATAATACCTCTAAACAGCCTATCAGATGTTCTTGGAGATCAATACTATTGAAGACAATTTTTCTGTAATTTAAAAATATTCTTTCATATGAAAAATAAATATAGAGGCATTGATCCTGTGCCACATTATTTGCATATATAAGAAATTTTCATTTTACCTAGTTGTTTATGTATGCATACCTGAGTATTTCACTTTTAAAATCATTATTGACCTTTTCTAAAAACTGTATGGTCATTTTAAAATCATTTTCAGTGTTTGATAAGTAAGCTGTTAGTTCTTCATTCAAAATATCAGCATATTTTATGGAAAAATCTTTTAATAAGCTCAATAAACCTTCTGAAAATTCAGAACTAATCTGAAAAACAAAATAATAAAATATATACATGTTAAAAGATATTTACTTTCAGTACCTCTTTGATCATCAAATGTCTAATGTAATGTTCTACAACTAAATCATTAGTTACAGAACTTGATATTATTGATAAACCTAAATTCATCACCTCTTTGTGATTTAGGATTTGTGATAAATTTTTGAATACTTGCTCAGTGTCCAAGTTAAAAGATTGTAAGTTATTTAGAACAGTGCTATCTAGATACTTTTGGTTTCCTAAGCATTCTTTCACAGCATATATGAGATCATCTACTGTAGATTGGTTTTCATTAACACTGATATTTATGCTTTTATCATTAGGGATCAACTCTTGTGAAAAATTAATTTCATCACCATCCTCACTTTGCGTTATATCAATCACTTCTACAGGCCTGTGGAGATACTCTTTTAATTCGTTCTTTAGTTTATTATCCTGTAAATTTGTGAATTAAAAAAAAATACTGGAGAAAAACTTTGACATACCATAGGTAACAAATTTTCAAAAAATTTGTATTGCTCATTGTCACAAGAACTATTTGTTTGGTTCTCAGATGCTATTTTTAAATACTCCAACAGGTGTTTATTATTTTCTTTACAAAACTTGTAATGTAGCTTTCCTAGCAGATTTCTGTTTTCTGATTTTATTTCATGAATGTCCTCCATTTTTTTTATATGGAAAAAATCAGTGTTTTTGAAATTTCTAATTGCAGTCTTTGTCTAAAGTCATTTTTTCATGAACTAGGTACACATTTTTACCAAGGTTATAAAAAATCTACCGACATTCACAATTTTACATCCATCACAGCCATCCATCGTATAATCAGCTAATCAGAAGGCAAAAACAGACAGTAAATAATCGAAGGACAGACAAAGACAGCTGATCGTGAGCACTTTTGAATGTTTTGTGCGTTTTGTGAGGGTGAGCACGCTACAAGATATGATAGGTGAAACCACAGCATAAAAAAAACCTGGAGAATGGTTAGTTCATTATTTTAACTGAAGAGTGAAATATTCTCAAGCTAGCTAAGACATACGACAACCGTTATTCTTAATTTCGCTTCTTTTGCGTAAGAGTGATAGAAATGAAATATAAAGCTGTGCAAAAATATAAGAATATAAATGTAGTATCCATGTTGTCAGATCAAATATGATATCTGCATAAGTACGTTAAAATGTTCAATCTAATACAAAACTGACAATGATGAATGAAACTAGTTTGATCTTACTTACCGCAAATTAAAACTACATATGAATAACTCAACATTTTACCTGTCTTTTGCCTTGGCAGTTTCATTAAATTTGCGAAAATAAAAAAATGGTAATGGCGATAACACATTTATTGTATTAATACGTACCGTCAATTGAAACCACGTGCAAGTTAATAAATGACTTTACTAACGTTCCAGCTACCTCGGCAGCTATTATCAAAGTACAACATATGAAAAAATAATAATTGTATTGTAATTTATAATGATATTTACATTCTGTTTTCCAAAATATAGTTTTGTTTCTAGCTAACGAGGTGTTTCACTCTCAATCAAGGGCCTCAGAGGGCATGCGTGCGTTTGAAGAGGGTCGGAAAAATTAAATACCAAAAATATTTATTACTGAGAGAATGTTGTTAAAAGTGCTTTAGCAATATAATAATTGATTTCTGTAGATAAGTAGGCAACCAATATTCAAATGCCTTATTTTGACAAGTATGTGAATCCCAAACAGTTCACAATCGCACTGTATATTAAGCCAGTCCAGCCCTGCCTTTATCAATGGCAGATGCCTACGAAAAATGAATAATTAATCCGGCAACATCGCCTAGATCCGTCTATTGCTATTCTCAGTTGTTTGTGGTTCGTGCCAGAGTGTATGTGTCATTGTGATCACTATGAAAGGGAAAAATCGTCAAATCCGACGCAGCCGTATAAAAAACTGACGTATCTGTGATAAATTCCTGATAAATTCTAATAAAAATCCTCGTCCGCCATCGTTCCAGGGTGCTTACACGTTCACAACGCGTTAGATAACTTCAAATAGCTGGGCTCTAATGTGGCCGCGACGTAACATGGCCGCCTGAATGAACCAGAGTATAGTGTCTTTTGTCGTGTGAGATTCGGTGTTTTGAAGGCACGATGGAGCTGAGAGTGGGCAACAAATATAGGCTGGGTCGGAAAATAGGCTCAGGTTCCTTCGGGGATATATATCTGGGTAAGTTTCTCCATTTTTTCACTGTAAACAAAAGGGTCTAGTATTCAGGTACCTGCTTAGGGACGTGTCTTTTTGTATTATAAGGAAACGTGGAATGTAGGAATCATCCTCTATCTGCCATCATTCATTGTTCTGTAATGCCCGAGGGTGGAGGCTTCATATCAGGAATGTGTTATGAAGCAAGGATCATTATTCTATCAACCATTTTTTCAACTTAGGTACTAATTCTGTTGGAGAATAAAAACCAAAATAGCTAATATCAAAAGATTATCGAATTGACTATGAAACTATTATAACTGGATTAGTAACACTGGAAATGTTAGCTTTTTTTGGTAGACAAGTCCTCCTCAAATATATTTTTTTTGAAATATTTAATGATTTCATATTTTTTTGTTATAAACAAATAGTTTTCATCATGCTTCCACTATGCAATTTTATTCATCTTTTTTCTCATGTTCACAATCATTAATGTTTTAATAACATTTATTACATGAACATCCAAGATAAGTGATCAAACAGTATAATAATATATTGATAATATTGATATTTTATTTTGAAATATTCAAATTGATCTTAGAAGCAAGAGAGTGTCATAGAAATATCTATACAAAAAGAATTCCAATTAGGGAATTGGCCTGAGTGCTTAACATCAAACTATTTGCTCATTACCAGTTATTCTCTTGATATGGCAGTCCCAGATCTCTGATGTATGCGAACTGGGCAGAAACTTGATAGTAAGACTCAAAAACTCACAAATGTATCATGGGGCCAGTAACATAACTAAATAACTTGAAATAAGTTGATTAAATACTCATTGATCAACAAAACTTTCACAATAAATAAATATATTAAGATTTTGGCACCCCCTGAAACTGCTACTCAGAGAGGTTTGCCCCCTGTAGGTCCAGGGCTAATACTCAGTCAGTTAATTGTTGAAAGTGCATCCTACTGGATTTTAGATTTTTTTAAATCTTTTGATAAGTATTTCAGTGAAATATGAAAATTGAACAATTTTGGAAGATCTGCAACAGATTAGTGCATTTTGAGCTTTTGAAATATTTATCAATATTCTATCTTGTTAATTAAAAATGAACTTCATATGCATAACTGATTTTCTCTACTAAATATCTATGTTCTAATCCTTGTACTATTGAGAATATAAAGTTTATTGTTCCTGCAACATTCAGTAAGACAAATAAAAACTAAACATAAATCATAAACTTTATCAGTATTTTATTCTGTATTAGTATTATTCTGTAGTTGAGCTATTTGATTTAGATTGTGTAGAAATATAACTGTAATAGTCAAAATGTGGATTAATTATAGTTTTGTACTCTATTAACCCTGTGTGGAAAAAAAGGAATTCCTTTACTCATAGAAAGAACTGTTTTTTAATATCTTTTTTAAATATACTTTCATTGTTAACCACCAATGTTTATATCATTATATATTAATGATTATAAAAATGGTATTTATTTGCTTGATAGCAGAAGAGTAAAGAAATAGTTTTATGTTAATTAAATAAAAAATAAAAAGAAGAGGCCCCAACCCACCATATCAATGATGCCAGTTGTATTTTTCAATTTTTCTTTACTACCATCTGATTGATATTGTTGGATTCAGGGCTGATTTGAACAAAAATGTTTTAATAAATGATATTATTTATTCTCAGTAATTAAGATGTTTTACTTAGAATATATGATGTGACAGCAATCTGCTGTATTGGACTGTGTGAGTTTTCAGCTCCTCAAAAACTTTCTACAGACACAAAAATGGCCCAAAATGCTCTTATATGGTTTAGTTGTTCTAAAATGAAGACTTACTTTGCATTGTCACTTTCACTACTACACTGGGACTCAAAGTATTTCTGCTAAATGATGATCCATGGATTTCAATAAAAAAATCCAAAATCAATGCAATATTTTTTCCACTTCCTGATTGTTATTGAAGTAATTATATCTAAGCAAACCATATTCATCATTCAATGTATAATTCCTTATGTCCTAAGAAAATGTATAGATAAATTTCAGAAAGTCTCACATGTGAAACTTGAATAAACTGTTTTTCTATATTTTGCTTACAGGCACTAACATTTCAACAGGGGAAGAGGTTGCTATCAAACTAGAATGTGTGAAAACAAGGCATCCTCAACTTCACATAGAATCAAAATTTTACAGAATGATGCAGGGTGGAGGTGAGTCTTTTTTCAAGTACCAAAATACTAATAATAATCAATTCAGCAAACTGGAGCAATAGAAATGTATAATCCTGTATGCCTGTTATTTAAGGGATGCACATAGTTTTTCTGAGTTTCTGTTACTTTACTGCTCTGGAAATGGCTCATTACTTATGTGGCTGCTAAGCTGCTTGTTTTTTCTGTATAGAGCTGCTACTGTTGTGTGTTTTCTATTAATATGTTTGCATAAAATATTTGAATGTAAATCAAAACGTCACTGAAAGAATAATAATTCTATTTATCAAACTGCATGTTAAGAACACTTTATTTCATCTGCATGATGGAAGATTTTCACCAAGTAAGAGCATCTACACTCTACAGTCTACATGCATGTTCTGTCTTTAGCTTTGACTTGTCAGTATAGCCTGGTGGTCTAACTGTAGAGATCAAATTTGGTGGTATATACATAAACCAGTCACATGTGAATGATAACAGTACATTGTTAAAAGTGTTCACGAAAAACAAGAGAGATAGCGGTAAATCGGCAGTTATAGTAAGGGGTATCTGTCTCTGCTTCAAGGCAGTCAAACTGTTAGAACGTTAACTTCATAAGATGCAATGGGCAGCGCCACCGTACGCGACGCATGAAAATGAGCGAGCAGTTAAACAGTAATGTTTTTCTGGTAGCTGGTGGCAGTCCAGCGCGGATCTCATTGTTAGTTTGTGAAACTTGAGTGTTAGGAAAGCCAGTCTGTCAGCTGTGCAGAATCTAACATTCTTGACCATAATATTCCTATGGGTGATTTCACTTGCAGCTATGGTTATGCCAGCCAGGTCTAGCTGTATTGTGCTTGTATGTTTATCCATGTGCCATTTACTGTTTATGCACAGGCTTCCGCAACCAGATCCCTCATTTTTCTTAGATCAGTCTTTGTAGATGTTGTCGGTCGGACCTTCAGAGCTACAAGAACTTCATAAGGTCATTCAGAGTAAAATTTTCGGGGATATCATTGCATTGTTTAACAGTTAAGCTATGAAATAAGAGCATTTGACATATTTTAATTGATCTTCAATAATTTTTTGTCAGACAAGTTTATTAACTTGTGACATAATTTGTAATTCAATACTGGATATTTGGTGGTATTTATATATATATATATATATATATATATATATATATATATATATATATATATATATATATATATATATATATAAAGGACCAAGAAACTCACCACATAATTAAATTTGTTTGCAAATACAATGCCTGCACCGCCTATAAGCGCGTAAAGTAAAAATACCATTGCTAGTTTATGCCATATGTTCTATAATCAGAGTTGGTATTCAAGGCAAAGAAGTGGCAACTATATAATTCACTTAATATGTGGATTTTAAGAGCCTAACTTAATAGTAAATCTTCTCTTTCTTAATTTGTATTGATTTTTTCGATCACGCCTGCAAAATATTAATATTCCTTCTCTGTCATGCAACTTTCCAAGTATGATTCATGGCTATTCACAGTCATTAAAATTTCACCAAGCTTCTGTTGTTCCCTGTTATTGCGCGTTTGAATTGTGCTTTGGAAGATAGTATAAAAGCCACTAAGCTAACAAAATGTGTGCTCTATAAAATACAGTCATGTAATCAGTGGCGGATCCAGAATTTGCAACTTAATTAAAAAGTTAATGTTGTTGTTGTTAGTTTAGTAGCTTTAAGGATTCCCCACCACGTTCCATTGACAGATGTGCTTTAATAAACTGGCAATCTTGAGATTAGTTCAATATGAAGTTACATTGCATAATTTTATTGGAAATCCATTTAACTAACTCGCCATTTTGATGGTGAATATGTCGAAAATCAAATATGACGAAATACCATATCACTCATTTCCGTCTGTTTGTCGTCTGTCCGGGAATCCTTGGCTTCTGAAAAAGTACCATTATTGTAATGTAAAACGATTTGAAAATTTTTACAGTAGCTTACTGCAAGGACTAAAATACTTTGTTCGGTTTTCGTCGCAGGCTTAATTTTTTGACGTTTCCAATGTTCCTGATCATCATGCAAAATTTGAGGTGTGAGAGGCAGTTGATTTCAGAACAGATACGGGATAAAGTGTGTTTCAATAGCTGTGGAGTTTTGGTAGATTTTTCGATTCATACGACTTATGATTTTTTAACCATTATCATTATTTACTTGCAAGATGGAAGACGATTTAAAAATGTGAATTTTGGAATTTTTTTTTCTAAGTTTCTAAATGCGAATTTGTATATGGAGTTTCATTTTGCGGATAAGCAAATAAAGACTGGTAATGGTTGTTTCCTACATAGCGTCACTATGATTATTCGATGCGGGGATCTGTTCTCAGTAACCGCGGAGTGGACCTAACATCATCGACGTTCTGTATCGAATAAGTGGAGTGTCCACTTAGCTTGGAGGTAGAGCATGTGACCGGCAAACAGCAGATGTGGTCTCGAATTCCGCAGTGGGCCAAGTTGTTATTTTAAATTACTAGATGTGAATTTGTAAATTTAAAGTAATCGAATTTAAAAAATCATTATGTTGAATCCAAAATTCAGCTTGGGGGAAAGTAACAAATTATTGAATTAACCAGTCTTTCTCACAGTCACGCACAAGAAAATTGCCGCTACATTCTCGTTTATTTCGAAACCTGCTTTATATCCTCTCGCATGTATATCAGAGTTCTTGCGTTTAGTTGTAACAAGCAAATTCTGTCGGTTTCCTATAGTAAGTCCCTAATGATAATCTCCAATCCGAGTAGGGAAACATACATAACTTGTCTAATTAGGTGGTTTCATTATGAAGTAGTTGTCATTTTGATTTCATGTGAGGGAATTGGCGATATTGCTTTCCACGCAAAAACAAGAAAATTTCACTAGAAAGAACATGACAATAAGTAGATTCCCATGCGTTATATGAGTTCAGTGTTTCATTTGGTGTATATATGAAGACATCTGAGAACCCAGATTAATGGTTCAATCCGAGGGTATAAATCATCTATGGAAAGTTCAGTTACATTTTTTTTCATTATCACATTGTTTCGATTGAAATATTCTTTTAGAGATATTTTTAGCTAGATAATTGTTTGACCTAGGATACGGAAAATATCTACTACGAGAGATTTTTTGAGTTCGTTCAAGACAGCGCTGTGTATATATAAAGACATTTGGCCTGGCCACGTTTGTTACACCCGGTCACGTGCAGTATGATACAATGCCGATATGTCTGTGTGCTGTTTTTGTCGTTTGTTCCAGTTTTATCCTTTTATGCTATTGTTAACTTAATCTGTTTAAAAATACAAAATATCCTGAAATATATCGTTTCCTCTGATAACCTTTTGAAACTGTACATCACAGAATTTTCATATTTCTGTATCCGTGCTAGGACTAAGCTCTTAAACAAAAATCGAAAAAAAATTAAATGTTTTGAAATTACAAGATAAGACTAGTTGAACAGCCTTTACATTCCATTTTGTATATAATTTTTATATTAATTGATCATTTTAAAAGGTCGGGCCAGTTGGTCGATGACCAGTGCCATTGAAACAAACCAAAAAAAGTCACCTAAAGTGTTTTACCAAGAGCATTTACAAAACTTCAATCGGTGATAAGGAAAAAATTGGCACAGTTATCCTCTTAAAAAGTCGTTTGAATTTGGAAATAGGAGCATAACAACTTACAGGGTATGTGCAAATGAGAGATGTACACTAAAACCACATACTCCTATGTAAGGTACAGGGTTAGGCAAAAATTGCGCAACAGCCTATTTTTTCCTTTATCATGGGCTAGGAAAAAATCACTTAAACAAAAGTTTTCATATTTATTTTCTGATGGTTCCAGATCCACCCATGGGTTTTATAAGAGCCGGATGAACAGTTTTTACCAGAATGTAATTTAACAATTTATCTGTGTGTTCATTTATGTATGTTTATGATTCCGTCAATATCCATAGAGCGGTTTTGTATCATTGTGTCATGTATACCTGCAAATACAAATATCAAAGTCGTTGAAATATGATTCTCTCGAAATTAATCTCCAATAACCAGTTGCGCAATATTTTACGTTTTGCAATTTGATAGTTTCCAGAATTGTCATCAGTTTTGAAATGTGTCACTTTACATATCATTATTATCTTCATTTGAAATAGAGGAGCTCTAATTAGTCCAACTATGTTGACTCAACCTAATTTGTTCTTCAGACTCTAGTGTTTTCATTCATAATTTATTATCACGACTGCTGTAATAATCAAAATCCTTAGTTATATTGAAGCCTAGCTCCTTTCGGTACTTCAATCAAAATGTATATCCTTTAATTTGGTTCATCATATTGTTTTTATCTAGACAACCACTAAAACCACCGGTCTGCTCAATAGCTTCACCAACGTTTTGGCGTCCTGATGGTTTGATCCTCATAAGATTTACACAGTAACTGTGTGATCGTCATATTTGCGTACTGCCGATAGTTGACTATTCAGTGTTCATAACGATCAACCGAA
Organism: Bruchidius siliquastri; assembly: GCA_949316355.1. Lineage (NCBI taxonomy): Eukaryota > Metazoa > Arthropoda > Insecta > Coleoptera > Chrysomelidae > Bruchidius > Bruchidius siliquastri. The sequence continues at coordinate 5,550,227 of OX438537.1, read as the reverse complement.
ATCCAGCAACAGATGTAGCCGTTGTATGATACCCGGGGAATTGTGCATACCTTGAAAGGTTTCTCATTGTCGTCTCAAATCCGGATATACGCCATTTTGCTTCGATAATATTATGGGCGCGCGTTTTCGGGCATGCTTTGCAACTTGCGAAATCTGTGACACAACCAATTTAATTAATTTAACTACGGTGGGCGAGAAACATTAAAGATCCTTCAAAAAATTGCGTCACCTTGAAAATAAAAAAAAGTAAAAACACAGTAACCTGGGTAGTCTTTATAAACAGTCCATTTTGACAGTCCGATGATTGAAAGATTGAATCGAAACACTTCACAAAAAACGTTTTTATTTTTTATTTTTGAAACCTTGTGTTTCAATTACACAATTTTTATCGTAAGATGGAAGAGTTTACGAAGCCTTATTTCCTAAGTTTGAATTTGAAACACTGTTGCTGTAATAAACATAATACTTTATGTTTCGAAAGCTGACTCATTGGAAAAATTATTGGAACGTACACTTACTAAACTTAGTATCTTCAGGTTTGTCTGCTACTGTACAGTCAGCTCTTGAAAAAATTCGTGACACCTTGTCAATCCCTACTTGACGTTTTTTGTACCAAAACGTACATCATGCTAAAACCCAGCTTGAGAATATTGAATATAATTAATAAAACTAATAAATTATATGTAGTAGTATTCAAATTTCGAGGAATGTAGAAAAACATTTCGAGTGAATATAAAACTAACAAAAATGAGTCGTCATTGCTTTAGAAATAACGTCAACGTATGTGTGACGAAGAAAGTTTACTTAGGGGCGTACCGCGTATGTTTTGGCTTATTTTGCGAATAAAATACGCGTAAAACTGTTGATTAGACCTTGCTTCCGTTAAATTCTTGTTAATTTGCCAAATTGCTTAAAAATGTGTCAATGTAGGCTTTTATTTTAGTTCATTCTACAGTGAACATAAAAATAGATGCATATATATGAATGTTTATATGATCTCAAGATCAATGAAATTTTGAAGGTCTTAGACAAAATGAGGCATACAACATCCGAAGAAGGCAAATTGCAAATAATCTTATTGTTGGTAAAAATTATTGTTTACTTTTCAGTTCGACTAACTATGAAATCGTGTTTTTTTTAGTTTTTTAAAGTTTAATTTATTCATTGACGAATTTTTCCTTGATATTTGAAGCCGTGATGGTGTGGCTGCTAAAATTAGCCTTGCTCTTCAATGGATCTTAGTTGACGAGTTTGAAGGGTATTTTCTCTCCATTTACGGGGCTGCGGATGAATCCCGTATAATTATATATCAAAGATTCTGTCCGAAATATTAAATGTCATTTGTATTACCACCTTATGAATGTATTGCTTCAAGAACCGGTAAAAGAATTAATTATATGTTAATCCTTATCATCACTTCTAAACGTATTGCTTTATAACAATGAATAATAGGACAAACCTATTAAACTATTGCATTGATAAGTGTGCAAAATTTAAAATTAATATGACGTTTTGAAATGAATGAAAATAGCGTCCGTTACAAACATACATACATACAGGTGAAGCTAATAAAAAGCGTGTTAAACTGCGGTGTTCCCATCCGGTCGCCCATCCAAGTACTAACCGCGCCCGAAGCTGCTTAGCTTCGGCTATCGGACGAGTCAATATTTAAAAGATATCGGAAAAATATAATTGTCGATTTCCACCAGACGAAATTTCAGCAAAATTATTTTTTGCATGGGATTTTTTGTGCATTTTATTTGTAACATTTCTAACAAATAATCGTCTAGTTATGGATCAACACGGCCAGGATCTCGAGTAGAACCAACTGTATGAAAATCTGACGCCCTCGAGTATTTCAAAGTGACCCTTTTTGTTTATTTTCAAAACGTCTTCGCGAGCTTTCATCGCCTCCGAATTGTCGAGCTACATATTTGAATGGAAGCTCTATTCGGGTTCGATTAACCAACCCGTCTGAATCTCTTAACGCGCACGAGTACCTCCATGTGACTGTTTTTTACAATTTTGAAAACCTGTTCACCCTTCTTCCACCAGTGTTTTTCTACAACGCCACATACAAAAATCAATCCTCTCAGTCTGTTTTGTACTTTGGATAAAGACTGCCGATGCAGCCGAAACGTCAGTAAATGTATTCATCCATACATATTATGTGGTTTCAATTATTGACCAGCGGAAAATATAATTACATAATTAGATTAATATCTACGATACATGTGTCCTTATGATGCCCCTCCCCGTCCAATGCATTGCAAAAGAGATTGCATAGTCTGTGGGCCGTTCGAAGTGATTAAACTAATCGTCTATGCCACCATTTCAAGGACGCATAGATTTACCTGGACCGGAATGTAACAGGTGATTGAAGGAGGATGCTGGCGCTATCGAGTCGCCGAGATCTTTGGGCCGCTGCGCCGGCGGCCAGGCGCAACTTGCGCAGAACCTGGATTTCGAAAGCATTGTTGTTGCATGGAAACATACCAAGACGCAAAACACAGGGTTGCCGTTGTTAGTAGAATCGCTTCTCATTCAGTACACCAGTCCGTCCTTCACGTTTTTAGTACAATTTAAAAAATATTAAATGTGCAGTTGCTGCTACAAGTCTATTATTATGCTTGGGGTAATGCGTATATAACGGCATTATTGCCATTAGACAAACTGCAAAAAAGAGTAATGATTATCAGATGTAAAAACATAAATAGTGACTTAATATCAATGCTACTCACAATTAAACAAACTTATATTTTTGTATCAGTTCATCTTAATTACAATCATCCTAAAGGCATTTATACCAGTAGCACAGTTTCAACAAGAAACAAAACTATTCAACTACCTGAAACAAAGCTGGAAGTTGGCAAAAAAAGTCATAAATATAGTGCTTCAAGATTGGTGCCTCCATTGGAAAATCAAATTAAATGTACAGGCTGCCGAATAATTGCTTGTGGAACAAGGATTCCGTGGACATGTCAAACAAAATATTTAGGACTAACGATCGACAAAACTCTTTGGAAACCTCATATTGAATCTGTTAGAACAAAAGTAATCATGATTTACCGGAATTTATTTCCTATGCTCAAGAGCACAACAAGACTTAGCTTAACGAACAAACCGCGCTTTCTCTGCATTTTTTTTTAATATCTAAATGTGGGAGGGGTTTGGGAGGATTGGCAGGTCTCAAAAAACATTAGGTGATTGTAATCATCTATAACATTTTGTTAGTTTTCCTAGTTTGGAATTTACAATCAGGTTATATTTAGTGTACTACTCCTAAGTTCTCTAATTCGTACTAATCTTATATTTTAGATCCACAGTGGTTCTTAGAATACCTTCCAGTTGTGCACTTCAAGGAATCAAATTATTCTTTTCGTTCTAGTGGGCATACCTCAAGTGAAATGGTGCGCTTCCGAAGGGGACTATAACGTAATGGTGATGGAATTACTGGGTCCGTCTTTGGAGGATCTGTTCAACTTTTGTTCCAGACGATTCTCCCTGAAGACGGTTTTGCTATTGGCCGACCAACTGATCTCACGTACTGACTTCATACATTCAAGAAACTTCATACACAGGTATGTTGCTCTAGATAGCGAAATAAATCAATTAATTTTCTTGAAAATTTCACTGTTTTGAAAGAAAAAGATGATGGTTTAAGATGATAATTATCACCACGAGAAAGTGCTTTCCTAAAGCTGAACTGTAAGAGTTTCATACGATCAACATCTAAGCTTTTCAAAAACGACCATATGTTGCTCAAAAGAATTAAATAGATATGATTTTAATGACAAATTTTATACAGATTTACCACCCTCTAAGTTTTTTTTTATCCAACACGTGTTTCGCTATGTCAACATTTGAATGTTAATCTTCCCCTAAAGATGCTAATGTAGTTAGCGAAAAACGTATCTAGTATTAAAAAAGAGCGTTATTCTTCCAAGGATGTTACTTTGCATATACACCTATTTCTCAATAGCACTGCTTCCGACTTCCATTCCATCATTCACCCGACGACGATTGAAGACATCAATCGAAACGTTGTGGAAAGCAAATTCTCGAAACAAGGAAAGTCCGAAGTAGTTTTAATGAAGCATCAAAATTTTCGACAAAATTCAAAAATCTGTTTTTGTGACGTTACTATATGTGATTCGAATAAAATTTTTCTAGCAATAAAGATTGATTAATTAAAATCTTCACTTCAAATATGAACAATGAGATCCTGTAAATTATCATCAAACTGAGTTTCATTGGAAGTATGTATTATGCTTATAAATTCGCTCGTATGAAGTAAAAATGAATTTTAGCCAAAAGTTAACGTCGTTAAAAAAATTGTTAAAAATCTTTTATAAAAAATGTAATAGCTGTTTTACTTTTTAATACAACCTGTATGTTGATGTTTTCACGGTGCTGCTGGGAAAATTTGGCGCTGTATACTGCTACTTTTCAATTGACTGTGACAATTATCTGATTCAAAACATGTTTTTCAAGGGATATAAAACCAGACAACTTCTTGATGGGATTAGGAAAGAAAGGAAACCTTGTATATATTATAGACTTCGGTTTAGCAAAGAAATATAGGGATGGGAAGACACATCAACACATACCCTATAAAGAGAACAAAAATTTGACAGGTGAGTTTTTAGGCGCTAAATAACTTTTAACATAGATGGATCCTATTTATTTTTTATCAAATTTTTCATTAACTAAATCGTTTAGATGTCAGAAGTCGGTACTTCATCTCCATCATGATGAGTTTTTTATTATATTATTAAAACTGGAAACCAAAGCGTTTCCATCCTTCCCAGTCCACGGCAATAGCCAGGGGAAATATAGACACTGCTAAAAATGTCTTATTCGGCATGAATCCTTGGCCCTTCTTTGACTCGGGAACTAACATTCAGATTTTATTGAATAAAATAAATACTCAAACATCGTTTTCCGACGTTTACGCAGCCCCTGATCATTTTTAATTTTTTTTGTGGTGGTAAAATTATATAATATAACCACTTTTGGCCTTGGTAATCCTCCGAACGTATCAGTCATATATTTATTGTATTTGCCTTTAAAATACAGAAATTATTTATTTTCAATAGATACTATTCGAATGTGTGGAAAAATTAAACCGAAATTTTATTTATTTTTTGACGATCATTACATATACAACAGGAAATACCATGTCAAGCAAATCCATTCAATTTTGATGAAATTTTGACAAGAACAAAAAGCTTCATGGGTTTGAGTTACGGTAGGGTAATTGTTAAAAAAACGATTAGAAAACGTTCAAACTTCGTTTTTGTACGTTTCAGTGCCTCCTTGACATTTAATTTGGGTAGTTGGACATTCAAAACTGAGACCACAATTTTCTACTGGACCATGACTTTGATTTCCAGACCCGAATGAAAAAGCTTTTTGCTGTTTCAATCATTATTAATCAGTTTTTGTGTGCCTTTGATGATTCGAAAAGGGAATATTTGAACATGTTTTTTTAAGTATAGGTTGTGTATCAGCAAAACTATTGTATTCATGAGAATCAATGATAAGAATAATTTAATTTCCAATGAAATAATGGAATCGATACTATCTAAAATGCATGTGTATAAACAGCCTTAATCAGTTATAATGAATAATTAGCATTCTTTGCACAACTCATAACAATGCGATAGTTACAGAAATATATCTTGTATATGAAAACAACGTTTCTCATAGGCATATTCAGTCTCGGTTCAATTTCTATATTTCTATAAACTTGGAATAATTTCTTTGTCATTTAATTGATGTCAATAGCTATGTCAGATTGTTTTGAGGTGTTCAGGTAGTAGTTTTGTTATTATGTTGAATAGAAACTAACATGAAGTATGTCTGTAATGCAAGCCAACAAGAGATGTGGGAATCAGGGCACCTCAATAGTAAGAGGAAATCCTTAGCGCGGAGGTAGTTGGATCTAGAATAACACAGAGATTTATATATTATACGATTCTATCACGTGTATATTAATTCATAAGATAACCACTTTTGGAGTGTAAGAAAACACAGGGATATAATCGCGTCGCATTACCAAACCGTACCGAAGTACTTCAAAGCTTTCTTTGGAGTATATGTCGCGTTTTCATGCTCCACTTAGGAGGTCCTTTTCTCAGCAAAATCCGAACAGTACTTTCAGAGTTATAGAGAGGCCAAGGATTACGAGACAGACCGTCTAAAATCGTCAAACGATTGATGAACATTGTTATTCGCGATGTATAATCTCGTGAAACATCAAGAAAACAAAATATCTCGAATTCGATTGTTTTTGTGATTACAATACTGTCCCGTCAGTTAAATACAAATATCAAAATATCATTACATGTACCAACCTCACAATTTAAACGAAATCTCTTCGTTCTTCTCCCTCTATGATGTCAGTTTCAGGACTTATTGAATATTTCATGCCATGAAAAACGTTGTTATTGGCCATATTTTTATTGCCATGTCTCTAGTTCTTATATCATTTCGTCTCAGTACCTTTGTGGCTATCGGAAACAGCAATAAAGGAATTTGGTTGGTTGAATGCCAATGTCGTCATTCGCCTCTTCATTTTTTAAATGTGAATTTATTTTGTTTTTTCGAGCCGATTTTCTTTGGATTTTCGCATTTTAGATGTTCCTTGATTTCAAAATTGATTCAAATCCGCATCGATGCTCATAGGATCCTAGTGCACTGATAACTGATACTCTCATAGATCGAGACATTCTTGCAAGATCATGATTAATGTTCCACCTGCAGAAATGTGAATCAATTTATTGTTTGTCGTTTTTCGTGAAATACCAAATCATATCGATAGAACAACAATCCGTGAATGTTATGCAAAATGCGTGAAATTATTTTTCTCGCAACCTTGACTGAAAGCCTGGCATTAAGTAACTATGTGACAGAGTTTACCTATTATATATAGTATATTGATTGAAACGAAGACGTTATACAATTTGTTAGTTTATCGGTTGGATGAAATGTAATCAATTTGCAAGGATCAGTTTCCTAAACTTGTTCTCTTAGAAGTGATTATAAAATGATAGCATATAACTGAATAAACATAAAAAAGCTACAAATTGTCATTGGTTATTCAATAACGTGAAAAATTGTATCAAAAGGTTATCAAGGCATTAAATTTGTATCAGAATAATCATTTCATTCGTCAGCATCAACTCAATCGAGTCGAAGTTGTATGTTTTGGTACATCGAGTTCGCCACACTAGCACCTGAATTGTCTACACCCCAAGTTTGATTTTGACTAAGCAATGCTACCCTCCACATTTGCGTTAAAAACAGTACAGCGTAGTTAATTAGTATTTTATAACGCATACTGCGACATTTAAATATATCATAATTAATATCATATAATGTACACACATTTACGTAATTCAAAGTTGTTTTGCCGTTTAATAGAAAGAGATGCGAAAAAGTTGTCGCTATATAATAAAGGTCGATAGAATGCCGGCTGAATATCAAAATGATTTCACTTCATCAAAAGCGGAGAATTACCACTGTAGCATTTTTTATTTGAAAAAAAAACAGCAAATTATCGCACAAGTAGATTCAATCAGATATTTTTTCAACTTTGTTTGCTAACTTGGCACAACAATTCTTTTCCAACTGAAAAAACCGCCTATTAAGGAACATTTGGGAGTTTCTTTTCTACGAAAGTTATTTGGCCTAACTCTCATATTATGATTAGTCAAAGCTTTTGATGCATGTTGCACAGAATCAGGTTTGTCTCACTATATTAATGTATTTATTTTATGTTATAGGTACGGCTAGGTACGCAAGTATAAACACGCATTTAGGCATAGAACAGTCCAGGCGAGATGACCTGGAATCCTTAGGTTATGTATTAATGTACTTCAACAGAGGTAGTTTGCCCTGGCAAGGGCTCAAGGCTGCCACCAAGCGGCAAAAGTACGAACGAATCTCGGAAAAGAAGATGTCTACACCAATTGAAGAGCTGTGTAAGGTGAGAATGGTACAATTTACAGCCGAATCAACTGTTTCCAAGATGTTGTATCCTTGTTAAACTTTCATATGACATGAACAGAATTTGGAACACTAACTTTTTCAGATGTTTCTTGGAGTGTATAGCCCGAAAATTAATTCCGCTCATTTTCGTCAATATCTATATGCCCTTAGTACTGATCTGATGCTGACATTTTCACATCTCACGGAAAGCTCAGAGTCAAGCTACTCGACGTCAATTTTCATTCAGTATTAAATGTTTTAAGAATTCGTTATTGATAGCAGGATGAATATATGAACAGATATTTGAAATGTTACAAGCTTCAATATTATCAGCAATGAAAGAATGTATGTTTTTAGGGCTATCCAGTAGAATTTCCAACGTATCTGACGTACTGTAGACAGTTGAAGTTTGAAGAGAGACCTGACTATAGTTACTTGAGGCAACTATTCAGGACGTTGTTCCATAGGCAGGGTTTTACTTATGACTACGTTTTCGATTGGAATATGCTCAAATTTGGTAAGTTTAATAGCTTTTTCATATTTACACCTAAAACCTAGCTTATTGAAATTGTCGGTCTGATAATTGTTGAGAAAGCTTTATGTATTACGCAAACAACTTCAGGTTTTCCAAGTCGTAATTGTTTGATCTGATTTGTTGAATGTTTCAGACAGAATTTGGTTGAAACACGAATTTAATTTAAAAAAAATTCTAGAAGCAAAACACAATATTTCAAATTTATTCAAACTTCTTTTCAGTACATACAATGTAAGCATAGATTTTAATGTGCTATTTGTTTAATAAGAAATCCTCATTCAATGATTCTATTAATTTCATTGTGCATAAATGAAATGTTTATAAAATAATTTAGAAATAATCACATTCACCGCATATTGTATGTAGCATATATTTGATATATAGAAACCTGTTTTCTACGGGAGAACGGTCGTACATATAGGGTACCCCTACATCATTGCTCCCAAATCCACCACCATTTAGAATCTCGCCGAAACCCAAATTCTATATACAGTGACAGCGTCTGAAAAATTGTGAATACCAAATTCTATAGATCATGGATGTCGCCATACTTTTGACTACGCTGTCTACAAACTTAAAACAATCTATAATTAGTCAATTTCAATTTCCTCTTAAATTCCAAATATGTTATTATGACTACTACATTAATAGATGCTGAAGAGGTAGCCGAAACGTTGGTTACGGTTTTCATATACATAGGTATATGGTTGTTATTATTGATCATTGGTCGAATAAAAGTTGGTGTGAATTGCATTATAACCAAAATATTCAAGAAATGAGAGGAAAATGATACAATTGGGGTGTCTTGCGACATTTTGTGCACGATCTTGTGTTTTTCAGTTTGTACTCGTGTTCTGTTTACCATCGATATTCAAGTTTCACCATAACAAAGAATGCTTATACCTATAATTGAAAGTTACATTGACAAGATAAAAGTTCTACCAAGAAATAAACAACTCGTTTACAGTCTGCATATCGCAAAACTACTTATCGTGCAACAATGTATTTTACATCCAGAATGAAGGTCTACGAATGGGTGGTCCTATTTCACCTCTTAGCAAAATTCTTCATCGATAACATAGAACAAAAAATAATGAGTTTAGAAAAATTCCGACATATTTTATTTTGGTACAGATATGCAGATGATATCATTGCATTTTTTAAAGGAAACTATAATGATTTAACAGACTTCCCCCAGGACATAAATTCCAGTCATAATAATATCAAAGTCACAATAGAGGAAGGAATGTTTGGATCGATTAGTTTTCTAGGTGTAAACATAACCAGACATCAAGGCAAAATGAATTTTCAATTTATCGGAAACCGACACACTTGGATATAAAAATTCCCACAGATTTATGCCATCACATGAATCATTAATTGGGTTTATGTAACTCGATTATCCATAGAGCTGACAGTCCGACGATGCTTCAAATATAAATCGGGTTTCATTTATGAAGCTTTTGTGTTAAACACGCACTTTTTGTATGGAAATATATGTTGTCTACGAATTTAGATATTCAGTTAATCTCAATGTCGTTTTAAATTCAAAATTTAATGTTTTGTTAAGCACTGATAAAGGTTGCAGAGTTGGCCGAAACGTTGTTTAATTGTTTTAACGTATGTATCTGGTTGCTATTATTGGAAAGTAAATATTTGAAATTGGCATTATTAAAACATATTCATATATTCCAGAAAAGTAGTATTAAAACCCAGAATTTTTTTTTATCACTCCAATATGTGACATTGATATACCTTTCCTGTATGTACACAGTTTTTGTACGATATTATGTGATTTCGCTGTTTGAACTCTTGTTCTGTATACCTCCTATAATCCAGTTTTTTTTCAGAAATTATCGAAAAATTTGGCGTTTTTTCACCTTGTCAAAACATGATTACAATAATTTGATGTTACCTATAACACTACATATTTTTCTTTATGCATGAACAGGTGGTTCTCGCGGCGGACATTGCGAGGACAACAATGCTGGTGGCGGTGCGAACGTAACTGCGGGTGGCGGCCGGGGCAACGTGACAGGGGGCGGTCGCAACCACGCCATAACCGGGGGCGGCGGTGAACAGCAGGGGCAACCAAGGGGTAGGCGGCCGCCTCCGCCGCAGCAGCAACACGACGCCCGACTGGTGGAAGGCGGAGGCGGCGCAGGCGGAGGGGGAGGCGGTCAGCAGCAGCAGATTGGCCAAGTGCAGGGAGGCGGGGTAGCCGGAATCACCTTCGATGACCATTGCATCAACACTAGTGAGTATCTCGTGTACGAGCTTATGCAGATCTCGGAACAAAAAATTAATTGTTTATTCAATAAGCGGAATTATTATATCTTTGGACACAACTCAGTGAGGAATTAATTGTACTGCAGCTGATGTAGAAAAACATTTTGATAAGGAGAACAACGAAAAGTTATAGATTCAATTATATTGCTTCTTACATTTATTATTATTGAAACGTCATCATTTGAAAACAAATCAATATTCGATAACAATATATATTTCAAATATTTTCTGGATTACATTCGTTGTTCAGTGCTTGCCTTGCTGCTCATCCTGTTGATTAAGACCATTTAACTACCATCAAATTCGCTACAAAAAGATTTTTTTTCAGATTCTCCTCTCCTGTCCAGGGTACACGACAGCCACGAAAGGCGAGTGTCAATGCGCCTGAGAGCTGGCCAGGGTGGTCCTAATGCCTCAACGTCCGACCTTAGTACCTCTAAGCAAGCCAAGTGAGTTACTTATTCAACAGTTGTTTATAACATTCCATCCACCCCCATTAAAACCATCATATCATTTTTGCGCACTCCATCCTAGCTTGTATGGTTAGACGTCCGTTTCTTATGTACGAATATCACGCAAATTGAGATGCCAGCTTGTTGTTTTGTGTACAAATCAAATTTAAAGGTAATAGTCTAGTAAAATAATCTTTACCAAGATTTCTTTTCAATCATTGAGAAGACTTTCGATGAAAGGAAACCGAACTAACGTTTGTCAAAGTACAAGTTACAGAAAAAATAAATGTTTGGAAAATACATTGATATACTTGCCTCATGGTAAATTTAAAAATTAATAAACAATATATGGTTACCCCAGAAATACTATGTTATTCATGATTTCCCGTATTTTCACGCTAGTGAATATTTGTTCTGACCCGACCACAATTATTGGTGCATATTGTCTACATTACGTATCTGGTACGGTTACGGTAAATAACACTTTTGACAAATGACGCTGTGTACATGATGTGCTACAGTAAACTTTTTACATTCGAGAATGGTGATTGTACACTATCGGTACGGGCTGAAATTGACTTGACACAGAAATTGTGCGCCTCTTATTGTAAATAATGCTCCAGGGGGTGTGAACTTATCAGTTAATAATTGCCATCATCCGAAAAACTTTCAAGGAGGGAATAGTGCACTACTAACTGAACTTTGGTTCCAAGACCGAGCACAACAGGAATGGAGTTTCTCCTCTCTAAATTCTGGAACGCAGTAGCTTACCTTCATGTGAGATTACATTGATAAGAAACAGTTACTTGAAACTGTACACGAACCCTAACCATAATTTCAACCAACATGAAACACTTCTCATTTGGTATTTATAAACAAATCAAAATCTGGAAAGAAAGCTTAAGGTCCATCCATTTTCCAATGGATGGACCATTTTCCAGGTTTCCATATGGTTTGTTTCTGTTAGGCAGCGCTGTACCGACTTTCTGTGGTGTTCTATTTTAGATTTATCAATAATGCAAATGCATCACACTCTATTCAAACAATCCCTACTGGTGCTGATGCTCCCAAGCTCAATGTCGAAAAAAAAGGGCTATCCTGGGCCAAATGTCAGTTTATTTTTCCTGTATTTTGTGCTTTGACAAACCCGGAACGTTGTTGAAGTTTTTATCGTTATTTGCCAGATAAGCGTGATGAATATTGGCGACAACTACATGATGAGCTTCAAATATTACATTAAAAAATTATTACTATTATTCAGGAACATTTCAAGCCATACAAGTTAGTTATGTCAATGTGCAGATCGACAATTACTGAATGAGAATTTAAGTTGTCCTGAAAAAATGTGTTAAATATAACTTCTATCGACTTAGTTGAATTGGTCTATCTTTACATTGTAATTTATTCACTTATATGAAAGACTGAGACGTTTCATTTATCTCAGCTGTTTTTTAATCAAGAATTTAAACACAAAGCTTCACAAATGTTGTTTGTGACGTCTTTCGATTTAATACTTAAATTGCAATCAGACTGAAGACGTCACAAAAAACGAGTTATATCTGTGGAACCGTATGTTTAGATTAAACATTTTTTTAAGAATAAATCGATTGCACCAAATAACTGTTGTAGCAACACAACTGATATCTGAGCATCTAACACATTATTCTTGTTTTACTCTGTTACTTTTCATGCTGTTATTGAAAAAACAGCGTAAAATGTTAGATATTGCTGTATAAAATTTCCTTGAAGTTTTATTAGAAATACTCTGCATCACGCATTTGAATAATTGGAATTGATAGTCGATCTGTATTTCTTTCTGTCTGCTTGTCATGTCCGCTATCGCTACATTGATGCGTTTCAGTTAAACCATTTTTATGGTCATTTTACATTTTTGCCTTTGTTATTTTTTTGCTCCAACACCTTATACCTAAACATAATCGTACCATATCGATAAATGAACTAAAATATTAATATTTTACAGTTTTCATGCTGCCAAAAAGGTAAACAGTTGTGCAAAATCATCGAGGTAAAAACTATTGATGACACCGTATTTGTTCTTATGCTACCGTGAATTGTGCCATAACTATTGGGAAATAATTGTGAATTAGTAATGTGAGAAAACTACTAGTATACACATTGCGCTTTATTTGTGGTTTGACAGTGCGAAAAACAATAATTTACTGTCATAATGTCCAGTTAGAAAGAGTGTATTCGATCCTTTGCTTTTGTTTCTGTAGTAATTCTGTGTTAAGATGTACTTCAATAATAATTGGTGATCGGTGACAGTTTTTATGCAGTCATTAAGTGCTAGGATGGAATGAAATTCAAAAAAGCACATTTATTATTAATCCAGTGTTTAATAATTATCTATTAAATCTCTTATTTGGTTATTTCTGCTGATAACTTCTAAATCAACATAAAACCCAGGATCGGTTAGTTACATGAACGATTCTACAATTTAAATATTCGTTAGATTTTACGTTGTTACCTTTTTCTGTTATATCCAGTTACAAGAAACTTTCATACTAGCTTCCCTCCGTTCTTTGAAAGTGGCAAATAGGAACACATTTCACCATAAATAATTTCATAATAATTTCAGCATAACTATATTTGCATTATTCTTTCGTTCTCCATGCATTAAAAACTCTTAATATCCTTTCTCTGTTTCGCCACCTTAGATGTTTTGCCTACAAGTAGGCGTTTTTATTTAACTGAAACCGCTATTGAAATTGAGTTTACAATTTTTACAACCTACATGTTTCTAACATTAGTATTTTTTTTTCATATTAACATACTTTCCATTGGTGGCAATCTGAAACACTTGAGATTATTTTTTCAGCGCCTAAGTACATTCATTCATGGCCAAGCATTTTTTTATCATATTTTATATGATGAACAAGAGGTCAAAATTGATTTTAACGATACAATTATCTTTATATTTATTGTTCACTACTGCCACTTTTGAATGAATTACTGTTTTCTTCCTTATCATCCTTATATGTTTTGTTAGTTTATTTTTATGTGGTCATCATACTTATTTCGCCTTTTTTGTCTTTTGTTCCCGTTTTCACTTCGCCAACATCACCGCCGGTAACACCTCCACCGCTGCTGCCGCTGCCGCCGCCGCTGCCGCTGCTGCTGCCGCCACATCCGTCACCAATTACCATCATCATCATCATTACCCCTCCAATTAACACATACACCATCAATCGATCAAACGCCAACGCCATCCGATCGCGCAACTCACTGTTTCATCGGCATGCGGTTGAATGAACGTCATTTTTACACCTATATCCTCATATGTTCCCCCGTCCTTGGTTCATCCCATGTTTGGTTCTACCTCTTCAACTTCTATCTATCCCCTTCATACCCGCATCACCTCCTTTACATTCATTATTTTCCAACACCACGAATTTTATTGTACCATCAACATATATTTTTCTATTCGACAATATCCTCCCTTCGTATATTTGGTGAACTAGTTTTAGATTTCGCCGATGAACCATGTTATTTTAATTTCGATGAAGTAGCTCCAACAGTTTTGTTTTTTCCCTAGAGCATTGCAATATTTTGGTTTATTGGTCTTTCTGTTGTTCGGTAGTGAGTTTTATCAAGACTGTCGCTTTCTTAGATTGCTCACGATTTTTATTTGGTACATCCTTTCTATTTTTTACCAGAAGAGTATATTTCTTGGTGGTTGAAGATCTCAGTTTTCCTCCTGCAAGATTGGCTGTCCCTCTAACATGCAATTTCATACTATGAGTTAGCTGGGATCCTAGCTCAAAATTGTTAGGTTCCATGAGCTTTTTAGTTTGTTAATTAGATCTCATTCTGTCAATTTTGCTACCCAAATGAATATTGCATTGTTGTAGTTGGCGTTGTTTTGAAGCTCTTGATAGCTATTTTCCAACAAACATATTCGGATTCTTTTTATTCGAATGTTTATGAAAGAATCTCACCATCAGCATCGAATTGATAATGTTCATCTGATTGTCATGTTCTATTGGAAATATTTTTGAATCGCGTAGAATATTACAGTCAGCTCCCAAGAAATGTTGTGCACTAATTTCAGATTAGCTAGATATTTTTCACTAGTAATTTATTAAAGGTTTCAAATTGCCCATGTAACACACATTGTACTAGTGTGAATATATCACTGGTAATGCAATTGTGTATTTATATTTAGTTGATTTCAAATGAGTTACTAAAGGTAAGAATGAGTATCAAGAGTATTATTAGGTCAATACTTTTGTTGAGCTCATTTATATTGTAAGTACAGCTTTGATTGATAGTGTGGTTTGAAAACTTCCACAGGAGAAATCCCATTCATCGTTAAGTGCAAACTATACACAGGAATCCATCCTAAATCAAATAATTTTTTCATTGATTTGTTATTTTGTGATATTTTGCTTGTCACAGCAACATTCTACTACTATTTGAACCTGGATGGTCTCCAATCAATCCTGCAGTGATTACTCTATATAATTGTGATTTTATCAAAAGTTGATTTCTTTGTGCTGGTTAATGAACATCTCATCATTTAACTTGATCATCCTCACTTCTTCCTCAATTATTGCTATTTGTATGTACCGCATGCTCAGAAACCGCACTTAATCCCATCCATAACTTTGATCGCATCAATCACATGGCAACAACTGTATCCGTTTACCAATCACGCATCCTCTTCGCGTGCTTTGGTCCTGCCCAACCTATGTGTGATTTTTCTGTTGTTCTGGAAGCGCCTCCGTAGCGGCGATGGCGCCTCCCGAACCTAGGAGGGGTAGTGCCTCCAAGGACACGCCCCCTCTCCCAGCGCAATCGAACAACGCGGTCGGCCGGATGAAAAAGTAGGAGGCGGAGCAAAAGCGAAGCAAGTGGGAGGGTCTTTTGACGGCTCGAAAACCAGGCGGATCCTAAGTGGAAAGTGGGAAGGGCTATTGATGGTGAATGTGTGCGCACGATTTAAGACGTATGGTGTTTGCGAGAATAGGTAAAATGCGTCGTTGTGATGTTCAATGTAAGAGAGCTGCGACGAATTAGTAATTTCGATACTTTTTTGCATTCGATGGAAAACTTCCTTTGTTTGCTGTCACTACTTTTATAGTGCTTTAGAGAGATCGAATTATTCAAAATTTATTAACCCCTATAAATTATATTTACATGTACCTAATGAGGGGAACAAGTCGATAATCTTAAAATCATCAAGCTCACGACCACCTGTTAAAATATGTTGTTTCTAATATAACTCGCTATTGTATAGACATATTTGGGTTTTATTTATGAAAAAAATATATATTTTTTTAGATGGTATTATTTGCACAAGTTCTTTATTATATATTCGATCAACTTAACACTATGCTATTGCGCAACACATGCCGCAACTAGCAAGAATCGAAGATAATGAAAATAACCTCTAAAATAGTATTTAAGTATTAAAACTGTTTTTTTATTTAAATACGTACTTTGATTAATTGGCTTTCAATTATCCATTTCCCAGAGTAATTATAAATTATGTCTTTCGGAATGGCGTATGAAAACCTGGCTTGCTATACACCAAGTTGTAATAACAGAAACAAAGGAAGTTATCAAATTGATATTGTGAAAAATAACGGAAAAATACATAAAAAGTAAACAGCTCTATTGCTGTAGCTAGGATTCGTTTATTTTTTATTAGTTTGCAAATTCAAGGGAAATGTAGAGATGAAAAGTTTCCGAATCATAGCTAGTATTGTATGGAGAAAACAATATTGTGTTAACTGTTTGATCTGATCCTGGTTATCCAATTAGCTATTTTTTTCAACAGATATGAATGGGCAGAATTATCAAATTATGATTAAAATCGATTTTTATATTTTGAACTGGCAGGGGCGGATTTGGAGAAGGGCTGGTGGCACCAGACATCCACCAGCCTTGATTGGCTCCTCCGCTAAGCAATTGAAAACAATATAAAATAAAGAAATGGTGGAGGGGTTTTTTAACCCCCAAATATAAATCCGGTCCTGTTATAAAATTTATTATAAGATATCATATTAAATTTGTCCGATTTATAGTTGGAATTGATGTATATATATATGGTAGAATTCGTCCCTACATTTTCTTTTCAGTTTTGTTGCTCGATGAGTGATATGGTTATATTATATATAGTTTGTAAAAATGTGATTTTGTTAAGTTTTCCTTCTTTTAGCCTGTTGTGTGATTAATGTTTGAACTGCTCGACGATAAACATTGTATCGTCTACAATTTATGTTGGACAATTCACGACTGAATCGTTTCTTTAAGGATGAAATTTGTACAGTGATCCGTTTTGCATATAAAACCCTAAATTATTTTATGAAAAGTAGAATGTGCCTATAAGTTGCTATTAATAGGCTGCAGTTAATCATAAACAATTCCCCGCATCCATGTCTGTGGTTTAGCTTGTTCAATGTTATATTTAATCCGGATTTTCTTTATGCCATCCAAAGTTTTTAGTTTCACGTGGAAAGCCATTGTGATCTCCGGTGGAAAGGATATTATGTGCAAAGCGGTTTATTATGTACATTCAAAAATGTGCAATTGATGAATTTAAAGAGAATTGTTTCTTCTACGTTACGGAGAACGGAAAAATGTGCAACGACAGGACTATTTGTAAAATAATTGTTAGAAGATGGAATATAAAATAGTACAGAAAACAAGACTATTGATTGATATATACTAAATGTAGATATAATTATGACGATTTTTTTGTTCAGTGGACGAACCTATTTGTACATATCTAGACTGACTTGTGTAATTTTTTTGTATAGAATATCTAAGGTAACCTCGTCTCACCCCAATTTGTTTGTGCGACAAACTTTTATATATAAAAATATATGTGAATATGGTACGTAGTGTTTACCGATTATTTTTCCTCGTTATTGTATGCAAATTTCGCAGAAACAGATCGAATCTGCTTTGAGAACTTCTTAAGTTTTCTGTGATGGAACGAAAAGCTCATATATATATATATCATTTTTTACTTGAAAGGTAACAAATCTTATGCAGGTTCCACGATCTGTAATGTGAAGCCGTTCACTGTTTCGTTTAGGTCTGCCAGTTTTCGGCATGGATGAAATCGAAAACAGTGTGATTTATATTCAAGCGGTACCGATAGAAAAATATGATTGACAAACATTTTTTTCAATGTTCCATTTCCGTCGGCTTATCTGTCTGGTATTACTTTGCGCCTCTATAATCCTGAACAGTATTGTCCTCATTTCAGTTATACATTAATTTGCAAGCTATGTAGTAACATTTTCTGTTCACTGTAGTCAATTTTATTGTCGCAAAGGGAAATGACCTGAAGAAATACGTATCTTCATAATTCTTGTATGTTCCTCAATTATACGATTTTTATACGATTTTTTTGACGCAATCCTTAACATTTTGTGAAGCAGGAATATTTTGGAAAAGCTTAATTTCATTTTGTTGTGTGTTCTAGACTATGATTCCTTCATCGACGCCTGAACATAATTTGTGAAGAATCGAAAATTTTATAAACACATGGTGTTCTTAGTTTGATTATAAATATATATGAATTGCTCTGATCGGTATTCATTGCCTATCAAGTATTTTTCAGACAGGTAGATCGTCGGAATAAATCGTAATTCCGGACTGAATAAATAGCTGTTACCATTTTAACCCTATTATAGCCATTTTCAGATTGGTAATGGCGTAAGGGCATGCATTGATAAGTGAGTTCTCAAGTGGAAAAAACGAGCTGAATGTTAGCAAAAAAACTACATTATATCCGGGACTAAGAAATTAAATGCTATTCGATATTGATGTGAACGTCTTAATTTTTATGGGTAATCTTTTTATAAATAAATATTGTCCGTTACTGGGCTGAAAAGACTAAACGATTTTTTTTGTTCTTTCGAACCATTACCTAGGAGATTACTAGCAGTTGCCGTTGAAGCTACATACAATATGATTTTTTTTTATGTTAAAAATCAAGCAGCACAAAAAATGGCGACCGGCGTCACGTCTCTTGGGCATAGTACAATATAACATTTCACTGAAACTTAAATGCAGCAAATCTGGGGCGTCATGAAAGTGAAATGTATGTTTTTGTATCTGCGACTTCCTGGAAAAACTCCTGGGTCCAAATCCCAGACAACTTCAAAACACAAGGAGGTCCAAAGGGCCACTTCCTCACCAGGTCGAGCTGCCAACGCATCGAACCAGCCTCTACAAAATATCGTTCTTTTGGAGAATCTCGGCGTTGTGGAATGAGCTACCGTGGAGATTGTTTCCGATGGTTACAATTCACAGCTCTTTAAGTTCAATGTGAATATTACCTCTCGCAGCGCTCTGGGGCGTAATGGGCTTTCTACCATTGTGAGAGGTTATATATAAAAAAAGTCGAATTCGGATGAGGTCATCAGTTTCGGCAAGGACAATGCAGACCGACTACTATAGTCAATAATTATTCCTGGGCAGTTTTTCACGCCAGTGTAGTCTGACTAACAAACAAATCTAGTGTTCTGAGCAGCCACTGGAAAATATAGAGGAAAATCAGGCTGTATTACTTCTTTCATAAGCTCACTCTATTGTTTTCTCATCAATTTTTGTAATGTTTTATCACTGCCAGGTGTTCTCGTTTGTGTTTGTGCATAGGGGTTGTTAATTGTTGGAATGACAAACAGATTACTACCTTGTAGCTTCAACAGACAATTGTTTTTTTAATGTAACAAATGATATTTCTTTAATTATTGTATATTTGTGTTAGTGATGTTAGTCTGAATATATACATTTTTTATTGAAAAACGGTTAACTGAACTGCGAGGCAGGAATGTTATGTTAATTATTTTTTATAAGAAATAATATGTTGCTTGGTTTGAAAACTTCTATAGGCATTGTCACCAGAAATCCTTCAAATCAGGATGTAACCTGCGTTTGATTTTTTCGTAAAGCTCCGATAATTCATCCACTATTGCACAGGATATTATCAGAGCTTAAGACAAATGGACTTACTTTCAATCACTACCATCACTCATGTAACCTAACTAATGGTATCTGTTTGCGATAGAGAAAATGGTAATTCGTAAGACTGTGATCGAAGTGAAATGTCATTAGTGACTTTCTTTATCTTTTTTTTGTGGAGTTACCAAAGGTATATTAATGTTAACATTTCCAAGAATGGAATTTCATACACCTTTATTTTGACTAAATTAGAACTTGATGAGCCTGACATAATATCAGTAGTGTTAAAAATCTGGTAGAACTCGTTTCCTAAAGGCGGGTGATTTTGCTAAAGCACCAATGAACTAAAAGAGCTGAGCTTTCACAAAAGAACTGAACAAATATATATCTCCACAATGCATGGGCCTTTCATGAACAGATCGTTCTAACCATCCAACTTGTCGAAGAAAAAAGAAAAATAAAAACTTTCAGGAAGGACCATTTTTTTATATTGTCAATTTTATATTAGCGTGAAATGAATTCAAATAACTAAGACATGTGTTTAACTAATCTCTGTCCTGCACCAAATTTCAAAAATAGCGTACAAGTATTTTTAAACGGCATTTAAGTAAAAAATTGCACTTATTGAAGGTTTTGTGTTTTAAACCAATACTCTTATGGGTTATAAATGTGTTTTGTCACAGATGAACAAGTACAGCTTGAAGACAAAACTGAATCAATTATTGTATCAAAATTAGATCTATACTAAATACTAATAACTAACCAAATATTCCCTTAATTCGAGAAATATAAACAAGAGCAGAATTTCAAACACCTGACAACATTTAAAACTTAGATAATTCAAACAGATATAAATAATTAATATTTAATTCACTTATCCAGAAGTTCCTAAATCCTATTCATAAAGTGTCATTGTCCGAGCGAATCTCTGCAATCGTGAACCAAAGCTCTACGTTCAACGCAGGTTCCAATCCGGAATTGGAGAATTAGTCTATATGTTGTTCCGATTTCCTAGCTGTATTTTTATGATCATCCTCAGTTGTGTTCCTAAGCTCTGATATACCTGCATGCGTTACATGATATATATATATATTTTTTGTAATATCTCCTCTGATATGTCAAAAGGTCATATGGAGATTTTTTATCTCATTTATATTATGACACGTATGCGAATGTCCTTTTTAGATGATTTTCTGAAATACTACATATTTAACTGAAATTCCAAATAAATGTACATATATATTTGATAAAAATAAATTTCTCTGAATCAAACACGTGTAGTATATAATATACATATGTATCCCTATTTTTTTATCATTCTATATTCTATACTTGAAGATTGTAACACTAGTATTTGTACTAGAAAGACAAAATTTTGAAGTGAGGAAAGTTCTCGGTGTGGACTAGGGTTGCCAGACGTCCGGGATTTCCGGGAAAATCCCGGCATTAGGCAATTTTTCCCATAATTTCATTATTCTGTCCCGGAAATCGGTAACAAAGAAAAAATACATTTCCAGAGTCCACAGAAAAAAAAATGAAAATATAACAATTTACATCGGCACCAATGCTTAACGCGGCGGCCCGTATCCCCGCCAATGGTACTGTCGGGTGTCCCTTTATCCTATGACTTAATTATTAAAAGTTGTCTTTTGTTTTATCAATTCCAGTTAGCAACGCTTTTTGCGAAAGAATATTTAGCAATATGGATAATTTGTGGACAAAAGAAAGAAATCGAATGTCTATAAGGACATTTTGAAGGCTGAGCTGCAAATTCGAACCAATTTCAATGAATCCTGCTCCGAATATTTGTCCTTTTCAGATGGTTTCCGAAGGCGAAAAGGTTTTAAAACTTGCCAAGTCTAACGATAAATATAAGTTGTAGTTAATTTCCATTTGTTATTGTCTTGGTTTTATGTTAATAAAAGTTATAGTCTTGACTATGACTTTTTCAATATCATCATCACGCAAGTGCGGATCGGACAGGGGGTGTTATGATTAATCCTCCTTAACGTAACATAGGTTTATTTTTAACTATCCCGGAATCTAGCCATCACAATCTGGCAACCCTAGTGTGAACGGGACTCGAACCCGTGTCCGTTCGAAATCGTCTTGCGCCAGAATATTATCTGTGCATGGCACACCACAAGTTTCATCAAAATCAGTAAAGCGATCACGAGATGGCAAAACCATCAACTGACGTGCAAACCGTTTAACGATGTTCAATCCACAAAAGTTTTTAAGCACGTATAAAGCAATCCTATGACGCTCCCCCCTCCTACTTCTTTTTTCTTTAATTATGCTAGAAAGTGGTAGGAGAAACATGAAAAAACGAAGTTTTGGGAAGTTCTGGTATGTTTCTCTGCCTCCAATTAACCCGATTTGACAAAAAACACATCCCTACTTCATTTTCTTCAAAAATGGATGTAGAAGTTACTGAGATTAAGTCAGACAGGCAATGCCTTTTTTCGTTCTCAAAAAAAGGAAGCAGTCCACTCGAGTAGGTTATAAGAAGTGAATATTTTGTGCTCTTCAGAAAAAAAATCAATATTAACGTTTAAGATAATACATTTGCGTTGCGACTGCTTCTACTAATAATCATGATATCTCCCATCTTTGGATTTAACTGCATAGAACAAATATATAGGTTAGGATTGGTGGCATGCTAAATTCCATCGAATTTGACAGATGGCATTGACATATTTATATTAACCTCACTTTTTGAATTTTAATTTTCCTATTTTATTTTAATTCCATTTGACAAATCCAAACTACAGTGCTCAAACTCTGTGCTTCTACATAATGTGATAAAGATATAGTTTTTTTTTAAACAATTAAATCTTACCTTTCAAAGAAAAATATCCTATATACAAACTAGCTTCTTTGTAGATTTCGCCCACAACTTCGCCGCAATGCTACGAAGACCACCTACAAGCATTGAAATGAAATTGGATGATATCAGCGAATATGAAGAGATGCGCGAACAGTTAAATAAAGAAAAACAGGTATTGTACCTAGGTATATCATTCTATATATATATATATATATATATATATATATATATATATATATATATATATATATATATATATATATATATATATATATATATATATATATATATACAAACAGAGGTTCTATGTTATTATATTGCAAAGAAGTTCTTAAAATGTTCATGAGTAGCTAATGTCTCTTTTGTATAGTATAATATCATAGTCATTTTCCATTTTTTCCGAATCAATTTTGGTAGCATACTGAGACTTAATAATTGAAATGGTATAAAATAATAATTCATCAACACAGTGTGTGTGTAGAATTTGGAGAAACAATTCTATGCTTGTTTAAAACATTTTCCAATATTTTGGTGTTTCATTTTCGTTGTAGTTTTTCCAATTATCTGATAAATTTGCTAGATAAAAACAAAATTTATTCATATAGTTTGTATCTTACTTGGTGAAACTCTTTTATCATCCAACCATGATTTCAATATAAATCAAGACATGTCACTGAAAGACAAGTTTAAAAAGTTATGTCAAAAATTTGCTCTATATTTTTTATATGGATCTACGACCTAGGTTTTGTTTTTTCTACCTCACAGTTTTCTTGCCATGCATAAATGAGGGAAATAATTAAATCCTAAAGCAATTTAAATTTCATATTATATGTTTTTCAGTCATTTCATAATCTAAATATCATGAATGTCACTCATTGACCTGTCTGCTTATCAAGTTTATGCTCTTCACAATGCATCAGACGTGCTATAATCATGCATGTTTTGTCTTTAGCCTAGACTTGTCAGTATAGCCTGGCAGTCTAAGTGTAGAGAGCTATTGTCAGTCTGTTTGTACTAATCCAGTTTAGTATATTTCAACTGTATAAGGTTCAAGGTTTCACAAGTAAATTTTTGAAATATTTGGCATTCTAGAAGTTTTTGAAAATTAAAACAGATTTTTATAAATCATAAAGTACTGCAGTTTTTTTCTAATATCCATTATATTTTGATTCAAATCCAAAACAAATTTATGTAACTTCTAAAAGTTATTCCATGACTGTCTCGCTGATTCATTATATTTTTTGCTGGCTGCTAATTACACATGCTTATTAATTAATCTTCACTGACGTTTAGCATTGATTTTGAAAATCAAATTTCTTCATTCAATTTTTTTCATTTTGTTTTGCTCTTCGATATGGGCTGCCTAGACAGCCGAAAATTCAGTAAAGATTCATTAATATGTATATGGTTTCAATTAGCAGCAGCGAAAAATATAATTAATCAGTTCCTAAATCGGATCCAATTTACATATTATATGACATTATATTTGTATGGTGTTTGAATTTCCGATCATTTTTGGACACACAAAGATTTTGGTGAGGTAAAAAAATGGAGAAACGCCTTTGAAAGGTTTCTAATGATGTATTTGAAGTATGTTTAGAACCAGCGTATATCAGTCAACCTCAATCAATATAAATTACATATTGCAGGGTTCAAAACCTCCGCCAATCCCTTCGTGGCAGCCAGGTCCAAAGAGCAAACTGGAAGTGTATGCCAGGGTGGGATACACACCCATGGAACAACAACCATCTCCTCAACCTGGAAACCAGCGTCAAAATTTCTTATGATGACATCCTCATCCTTGCGCCAAAACTATCATCATGTGTGTCTAGTTCATGTTTACCTTGTATCGATAATAAAAAGGAAATACTACATTTGCATATATTTTCAACAGTTTATACTTAAATGCATGTATGCCCTAGGGACTGAAGATTAACAATTAGTCAACAAAACCCTAATATCACGTTTCTCAGCGACCATGCTCGTGCATATTTTAAATATTGGTGATAGGTATTTATTTAGGTGGTAGACGACTCTTTTTCGTCGCTCGAGGCCATCCTGCAGTTTGTTGCGGTATAAAGTTCGCAATCATGTTTTGTCGCATAATTGTCGTTACCTTTTACTGTTTAGATAAAGGCCCAGCAGGCGCCTCCTCGAGCCTGACATGATACAGACAGACTAATACACACGTGTTATGGCACTATTCAGTTTCTAAAAATAAAGTATACGCAAATCCAACAATAAAACGTAGTAAAACTTCGAATATACAATCTCATTATATTATTGATCATGTAAAAATAGTAATTCCCATGAAATACCGCTTTGACATGCATTATTGGATTAATGCCAGTAAGGAAAACCAATAAATTCAAATATTCCAAGATCTTTGTTTCCTACAGTTTTTTTGCGCCTTGAATTTTCTGAACAGCATATGCTCTGTGTAGGTTAATATCTATATGTTTTTTTTACCAATTTTCCTGATAATATGGTACTATCCACGTTCTAAAAATATAAACAGCTAATGAACTGCGAATGGAATAACAACGTTATCATTGTTTCTGATAATGGGTTTTGCAATGAGTTGCTAGAATTCTCTAGAACATAATCAAATAATTATTATCCATTGTTATGATATTAATCATTATTGTGGCTGTATGATAATAAAAATTGGTAGTCTGGTATCATGATTCTTCTGTGAGGAAGTTATAATTATTCTGTTCAATTGGGCCTAGCGCAATGAAATTTACGAATGTCTATTCGATTTTGAAAAAAATATATCAAAAAGGAAATTATATTTTTTCTAACCTCTCTTTTTCGTTCTGGGATTATTCATTTGTATCATTGTTGTTAAGTTGACTTCTCGTTTTCGCCGCAACGTGGGCATTTTTTTCCTCTTCAGTCATTTGGTGCGAGAGTCTTAGGGAACAACTTTGTTTGTGGGAGATGGTTTATTGTTACTGTAGAGGTTTTTAATGCGGACCGCGACAGTAGATACTACAAAACGGACCCCAAACGAAACTAATTGGTGACTGGTGACCCCTCCGTCAGTAATGTTCTGTGGTGACCCCCTGTTTAAACTTGATATGTTTGAGACAAATCACTGTCTTATATCATTTGCCTTGCATAGGTACTACTGATCGACTTGATTTAACAGAAAGGCATAAGTTTATGAAAATTTAACTAAAGTTTTTTGCTATTGTAAGCTTTCTTCAAAGTATAGATAAATAAATATTAAAATTTATTGTTGATATGACTGAATGGATTGTTGGCATGAGTCTGCAGTCTCTGTCAGGTGCAAAAACCTTCCAATCACCATGATAGGATGTTCACAAGTTCAAATAACACAAGACGAATTCTCGTACAAATCCAAAATACAAAACAATAGACATATAAGAATACTTACATTATTTCAGTTAATTCATATTCAAAGTAGGAACCCACTGGAAAAAAGTCATCCACCTTATGTGTAGGTTTGTATAGTATATGTTATATTATAGATCAATGGCTGTCAATGTTTATTTTTTGTTAAAATATCTCGGAGAATATACCATATTCCACCATGCTGAATATAGGTACTCGAAGTTCAACAAGAACATGGGATTAACGAAATCAAAAGTTTAAGATGTTAGAACATGTTTTACAAAGTCAAAAAAATTAAGACTTCCCGTCAGCCTTTTGACCTCACCCCCCACCCCTCATTTTTTAAGAATGCACAGTGCATCAGTGACTACCCAAAATATAAATATTTGTCAAATGTTCTATGTATTATTGTTCCGTTAAAACAATTACAAGAATATGAGTACTAATTTCGAATTTACAATGTCCAATAGTTATTTCGTTTTTTGTCAAGAGTATGCTGTGAATCCAGCTTGTCAAAAAATATGCGTTGCTGAAAATTTCTGTAGTTTATTATCCTCGTCTATTTTTGTTATGGTACGTTGGCCAGATTTTGCCCCTATTGTGGCTGCCTTTGATATTCCGAGATATTTTTAGATATGACTTTAGGACGTGCAATTTTGTTCTAAAAATCTGCTAGGTATCTGCTGTTTCAGAGTATAATGATTAACAGCAATATTAACGTTTGTGCTCTGTAATATATAGCTATATCTGATGAATCCAACTCGAGCAGGGAATAAACATAAAAAACTATCACAACTGAATATGTTTTGCTGTTTTTTTCAACTACATAGTAGATACCTACCTACCTATAATAAGTATGGCAAGATAGATACCTATTCCAAAGAAATAGCAACTTTATTAGGTACTATCTTGTATTGTTCAATGAATATCTAATCAAGTATGAAAAAACTATGTATACGTTTATACGTATTTTATGGCAATCTATGGATACTTCAGTATTCTATATCAAAATGAATAGCAATTTACATGAACAATTAATAATGGGCAAAAAACAAAGTGGTTTTCTTTCTGATGAAATTCATTTCTTTGTTGCATTATTTGCTTTTATTACTGCGAGAACATAAGTGATAGATTTATATAGATATTTCTAATAGTGCAACATTTGCACAATTTTTTTCAAAACCCCATGTATGCTCAATTTACACGATAATTTGAAAAAACTATTATCATACTTCTAGGATCTATGAAATGAA
The DNA here is from genome assembly GCA_949316355.1 of Bruchidius siliquastri. NCBI lineage: Eukaryota > Metazoa > Arthropoda > Insecta > Coleoptera > Chrysomelidae > Bruchidius > Bruchidius siliquastri. The sequence continues at coordinate 5,522,570 of OX438537.1, read as the reverse complement.
ATAATGAATCAGCTCAGCTGATTCGATCAATAAAGAGGACAGCAAGGTCAACGAACAAAGAACAAAATTTAGTAACTATTCAACAGTGTCGCCAATATCCAAACTTTAAATACACAAATTCCCTAAACGGTTTTCATTGAATATTTCCTTTATTTTTAATCAGATTGAATCTCTATGACATCAGAAAACTTTAAATTCATATATAAAAAAGTCTTAATATATTTTTTTGTAAATTCACGTGAAATAACAAACCTTGGCGTTAGTTTTAGAACCAAGTGTTTTGGGTTCGAGACTACGAGGGAGTGGGGGATGTCAAGCCTATAAAAGTCACAGATCTGCATCCGCCATTTTAATATTTGTCGTGCAGCGAGATAAGAAAGAACAGTGATCCAACAAATAAACTTTGTGATTATTTGTGAATATTGTGATAAGCGTAGAGGCTATATAGCAACAAGTAAGTACAAAATCAAATTATTACGATTCTTCAAATTTCCACACTTCCGTTTCCTGAGTGACGCATTTTTCTTGTTTTCAACAACAAAATTGCCATTACGTGATACATTTTGCTAAAATCCTTTAAAAACCTCATCATGTAAGCAATTTTTCATCGATTTGCTGCGATAAAATCATTTGTTCTGATTACGTGTCTTTGTTCGACGCCATTTTGGATTTCCGCCCATATACGTAGCTAATACGTAATTGTTCTATTTCAGAATGCAGATCTTCGTGAAAACCCTTACTGGGAAAACCATCACCCTCGAAGTCGAACCATCCGACACCATCGAGAACGTCAAGGCTAAAATCCAGGACAAAGAAGGCATCCCTCCAGATCAGCAGAGATTGATCTTTGCTGGTAAGCAACTTGAAGATGGTAGAACTCTTTCTGACTACAACATCCAGAAAGAATCGACCCTCCATTTGGTGCTGAGACTCCGAGGAGGAATGCAGATTTTTGTGAAAACCTTAACTGGTAAGACGATCACCCTTGAAGTTGAACCCTCTGACACCATTGAAAATGTCAAAGCCAAGATCCAAGACAAGGAAGGCATCCCACCAGATCAGCAGAGATTGATCTTTGCTGGCAAGCAGCTTGAAGATGGAAGAACTCTTTCCGACTACAACATCCAGAAAGAATCTACTCTACATTTGGTGTTGAGACTCAGAGGTGGCATGCAGATTTTTGTGAAGACATTAACTGGTAAAACCATCACTCTTGAAGTTGAACCATCAGACACCATTGAAAATGTCAAAGCCAAGATCCAAGACAAAGAGGGTATTCCTCCAGATCAGCAGAGATTGATCTTTGCTGGCAAGCAGCTTGAAGATGGAAGAACTCTTTCTGATTACAACATCCAGAAAGAATCAACCCTTCATTTGGTGCTGAGACTCCGAGGAGGAATGCAGATTTTTGTGAAGACATTAACTGGTAAAACCATCACTCTTGAAGTTGAACCATCAGACACCATCGAGAACGTCAAGGCCAAGATCCAAGACAAAGAGGGTATTCCTCCAGATCAGCAGAGGTTGATATTTGCTGGAAAGCAACTTGAAGATGGAAGAACTCTTTCTGATTACAACATTCAGAAGGAATCAACCCTCCATTTGGTGTTGAGACTTAGAGGTGGGATGCAGATCTTTGTAAAAACCCTAACTGGTAAAACTATCACCCTTGAAGTTGAACCATCTGACACTATTGAAAATGTCAAGGCCAAAATCCAGGACAAAGAAGGTATTCCTCCAGATCAGCAGAGATTGATCTTTGCTGGTAAACAGCTAGAAGATGGTAGAACTCTTTCTGACTACAACATCCAGAAGGAATCAACCCTGCACTTGGTGTTGAGGCTACGAGGTGGAATGCAAATTTTTGTCAAGACATTGACTGGTAAAACGATCACACTTGAGGTAGAACCATCTGATACTATCGAGAATGTGAAAGCAAAAATCCAAGACAAGGAAGGTATCCCCCCAGATCAGCAAAGATTAATCTTTGCTGGTAAACAGCTTGAAGATGGCAGAACCCTGTCAGACTATAATATCCAAAAAGAGTCGACACTTCATTTGGTGCTTCGTCTTCGAGGAGGAATGCAAATTTTTGTAAAAACTCTGACTGGCAAGACTATAACATTAGAGGTGGAGCCATCCGACACTATTGAAAATGTAAAAGCTAAGATTCAAGATAAAGAAGGGATCCCACCAGACCAGCAGAGGTTGATTTTTGCTGGTAAGCAGCTTGAGGATGGTAGAACATTATCAGACTACAATATCCAGAAAGAATCAACTCTTCACTTGGTACTTCGTCTGAGGGGAGGTATGCAAATTTTTGTTAAAACTCTCACTGGAAAAACAATCACCTTGGAAGTAGAGCCATCAGATACCATTGAAAATGTTAAAGCCAAAATTCAAGATAAGGAAGGAATTCCCCCAGATCAGCAAAGGTTGATTTTTGCTGGCAAACAACTAGAAGATGGTAGAACTCTATCTGATTACAATATTCAGAAAGAATCCACTCTGCATTTAGTATTAAGACTTAGAGGAGGCATGCAGATATTCGTAAAAACTTTGACTGGAAAAACTATCACATTGGAAGTTGAACCTTCTGATACCATTGAAAATGTGAAAGCTAAAATTCAAGATAAAGAAGGTATTCCTCCAGATCAGCAAAGATTGATATTTGCTGGTAAACAACTTGAGGATGGTAGGACCCTGTCTGATTATAATATTCAAAAAGAATCAACCTTGCACTTGGTACTTCGTCTCCGGGGAGGTATGCAGATTTTTGTGAAAACATTAACGGGAAAAACAATCACTCTGGAAGTAGAACCATCTGACACCATTGAGAATGTGAAGGCAAAAATCCAGGACAAGGAAGGAATTCCCCCAGATCAGCAGAGGTTGATTTTTGCTGGTAAGCAGTTAGAAGATGGAAGAACTCTTTCAGACTATAACATCCAGAAAGAGTCTACACTTCACTTGGTCCTGCGACTCAGAGGAGGATTTTAAAAGAAGTTTCAATTTCCCTGGTACTGCAATTTCAAGGAGGATTTCAAGAAGTTTCAATTTCTATGACAGGATTCTATTTTTTAATTACTATTATGCTTTAATTATGATTAGAAATTGAAGTAAATAAATTTTCACAATGTAGATTTTTTTTAATTTCATTGATTACCTGTTCCTCCACTGCTTTCAAACTTTGATCAGTATCAAAAAGTATCCTTTATTTCAGCCTGATTATTGATACCACATAATGACACTGACATTGAACAGCAAATGTAATATGTGGTTGTAAACAATTGGTACAAAATCCTGTTAAACCTGAACATGTAATCTATGAATTTTACCATTTCCTTTATAAAAGATTAAAATGAAATTAAATAAATTTTTGGTTTCATTATACTGAACATGTTTAATACAAATACTTGATCTGCATCTTTGACAAGCTAAAAGCTATTCTAAAGTTCTTACTCTACATTGTTATCAAAAAATTAGTCCATGATATATTATGAAGATTAATTCAAAAAAGTAACAAGGTTTTTGATAAATTGCTAAACCTACAAATATCAAGGGTAGAAATTTGGAGGTGGCTTAGGTTATGGCATATATGATTTGCAAAGTTTTTATTGAACATGTTCATTAGAAGGAAAAGGTGGTAAAATTTTGTAATCAATGTGAAAAATTAATATAACTAATAGGGTAACTACAGACCATTCAACATGATTTTGTTACTATTGATGGCAACCATGTGAACCAACTGAAGAACTTTCCAAAATCAATTTCTCAATTTATATGGTTTCTATAGTTGCAAAAAAGTATGGAAGGTTGAGAAAGATACATTTTTGTTGATAAATAAAATTGCTGAAACAAATTACTAGTTTCCAAACAGGATTTTGAAGTGACACTATTCATTAGGGAAGATAGGTTTTTCAATAGGAGTATACTATGAAAGTAATTTTCTATGTACTATGAAGTCACCTACAAAACTTGGTTACAGATAAAAAGATTGTGTAATTTACAATTTCACAATTACCCAACATTTTTATCTGCATGATGGAAGAGTTTCACCAAGTAACAGCATCTACAATCTACATGAATGTTACATTAACATTATTGGAAAAATTCAAGTTTTTTTTTTGTGAGCTCATGGAGGGATTTTGCTAAAGGCACTTTTATAGTGAGTGATTGACAAGAGTATGAAGATTGGGGGGATATGTATGGTAAAATCAGATCCAAAAATTTTTACATATAGTTTAGATGGAGTAGACATCAGAAATTTTGTATTAAAAGTAAACAGATATGTAATAATATATGTATTGCAATGTAATAATAAATAGCTGATTTGAAAAATATTTTACTTGTACTGGCTTTTGTTTGAAAACTTCCAGTGTATATATTTTATGACAAACTATTTAACCTGAATGAATAATTAGTTCTCACTTTTATCAGCTAGTACATCATCAGATGAGTATGACATCATCATTGAAGACATAAGCATTTTTTTGTTTACTTTTATTTCCCACACCAATGGGCAGGCAATTGTAATCACGCAAAATTAAATATTAAACGACTTGCCTGTAAGGAAGTACAACTTTCAGTTATACGAGATGGTCATGTCCGAAAAGATCACAAATGTAGTATTGTCCTTGGTCGCCGTTTTGTGCGTAATGTTGAAATTGTTACAGAAACCCCCTCAGGTACGCCCCAGCTCATTACCTGCCACTGATAGCATTGCATATTCGTCATTATAGTTCTTACACTCGAAGTGTGCGGTTGTTGATAAGAAGTATGGTTTTTCTGGTGTTTACGTTGTTCGGCGCAGAGAATGAAAGGAAAAGAAAATGCAGGACATATCGTCGAGTAGAAAGTGATACACACAATTCCTAGAATCTTTTTTTACTGAAAACGTAACTTGTTATTGGTTTCATTCTGCAACCAGTAGGTACCATACTTTAACAAATACTGTGTGGGTGATTTCACTTCGAAACAGCCAAACGCAGTTGCATTTTTAATTCAAAAATGCATTCATCAACAGTCTAAAAGAAGACAACCAGTAGGTACATACTTTACCAAATACTATGTGGGTGATTTCAGGTATTGGTGGTAGGTATTGGCGGATCTGTCAAAAAATTAGATGTTAGAATACGTTATATCATATATAGATTGTTAATGTCATATCTTTGTCATTTTTTAGATGAACTGAATTTCCTAAAGTACTAAAACAAGTTGCCACTTGAAAAAATCACCTGAAGCACCATCTCATGTTAGTTGGATTGATTACTAAATAATTCAAAGCACACTGAAATTTTTATTTAATTTTTTTTTATGGTTAATAAAAGCCAGAGATTAAACAAATTTTGGATTTATCGCGATTACTAATCCACATCCATAGGTTTTCAAATTCCCATTGAGTGTCTAATTACTATAAATGATTCTGATAAATCGTCTACTTTGTAGCAAGAGTGACCACAGTGAGCTTAATTCTATCATAGCAAATTTGCAAATGATGGTATGCAGAGAGGTATGAGGTTCAATTTGTTATTCACCACACTGAATTTGGATTTCCCGAGGTTGTCATTTTGTAGAAGGAGCAAAGTTCCTATTTCTTTCACACCTCCTCGCTATTCTGCTATCCTGATAATAAACTTTTTAAGTGTACATTTCAAGCCATGTAACTTTTGGAACCCTTTTTTTAACTTCTCATGTTTTTACTAGCTTTCAACGGTACCGTTCATGGCAAAATATTGTTAAAATCTTCGAGGGTACCTATTCCAATAATTGTTAAACGAAAAATATGACAGACAAAAAGACCCCTCTTTAGCCCTAAATTCATTATTAAAAACAAACACTAATTGCCTAAAAGGGATATATAACAGAATTTTGCCTAACACTTGGACTCGCAGCGCCCATCTTTCGCACACTTCAAAACACAACCCCAGAACTAAAATTGAAGAATTTTAATAAATACGTAATTGTTCATGGAAAATTGATAAAAACCGTTTTCAACATAACTTTTATACAGATTATATACCTATATTTCATCTGCAACAGCTAATTTTTAGATATATTTATAACGCACATTTTTTATCGGCACTACTTTTCTGTACGATCCAGTTTTTCCAATATATATCTGATATCAGAAAAACCTAGTTTCCATGCACTCACTTGCTTGCCACTAATTTAGCAACCAAAGTACATTCCAACATTTTTTATTTAACTTCTGTAGTATCGTCCCTTACACATTCCCGCATACTTTTGGTTGTTTTTTCACATATTGAACGGGCATTCGGCATTTATGATGCATGTGACCCCGTCTAAAAGTAGAAACAGGCGCAAGCACCAGCAAAACGAAAGAATAGTCGTAAGATCTCGGTCCCGCGCGTTGCCTGACAGTTTCGTCCCCTTGCTTGAACTCTAGATAGGTAAAAGTTACCTGCAAATATTTTCTTCCAGTGGTTACAGTGCTTTCATTATTAAGCACTGGTCATTTCGATTGAGAAATAGTTTGTAGCTCTGTATGGTGGTATATAAGGTGGAAATTGAAAGAAAAAGCAAATATTATCGTAATAGTTATAATAATGTATACTCACAATACATAGTATTTTTATGTATGTACAAAATTTACATATATAGACATCACAATGTTCCTTACATTTATTCATTTGTAACGCAGCCTAATGTATTACTTACAGCTAAAAATACACTGTACAGAACATCTTAACAAACTCAAAGAAAGGAGGTTAAATTATCCAAACTGAAACTTTATATTCACATATATATTACATTGTAATTTAAAAAATGATTGATTTCTTTTATATAATATATACTACAATATTTATATGTCTATATGCCTTCATATTTATAATAGCGATATTTGAAACTACAAATGGGTAACGTTAAATTTAAATATGTACAACTTTAAAGCCGGAAGGATACCTTCAAAGCTGAGCGTCTATCGTTCTGGAATGTTCCTGCATCCCCAAAATACACTAAACAGAACAAAAATGCTCGACCCAAATGATCAAATAATGTTGCTCTGAAAGAACATAACGCAACCAAAATATTTTTATTCAGTCGTTCAGTTTTAAAAAACAATTTCTTCCGAAACTAAAATCAATTCAGTGAAAACTCAAAATAACAGATTCTATCAAAGATTCTGATTAAAAAAAACACTAGCATGAAGTAGAATTCACGATATATGATATAACGTATGCTCTATAATGTTTACTGGTAAAGTAAATCGGTGTAAATCTTTTGACTTCCCATATGCAGCGATTATCATATCGGTGAATAATTCATGTGCTATCTATTATTGATATACAGAATTCCAGATTCTTTCCGTAATTATTAATTCCATATTCAAATAAAACCTAGGATTCATCAGCTGTTAATATAAAAGTGCGGATGTATTTCATTCTACACACAAAGACCAATCGAAAAAATTACCCGAAGAAAATAAGCAAGGAATGCAAGAACATGGACATCAAAACAAAACTTAAACATTTACTGGAAGTAAAAATGTTTAATCTTTCTATAGCAATAAATAAATAAAACAACAACAGATATAATAAAAAAATAAAACACTGTACGCTCAACATTAAAGGTGTCATATCGAAATCGGTTACCAAGAAAAGATTAAAAAAACAAAAAAGGACTCTCACGACTTCTTTGCAAATATTGCAAGGACACCGTGTGAATTGGGAAATTTCAGAAATTACTTTCCACGACTTTAAACAAACCACCCATCGACGACACCTCTGACGTCATTTTTATCATTATCTTTTATTTGCAAGCTATTTTAGGGGGAAAAAGTATAATGAATTCACTAATAGTGTATGTATACAAAAATCTGGAACAGTATTTGTTGCTTGATATCACTAGTAAAAAAACTGCAGGCCCTAACACGATGATCTTGAAATCCATTACATTATAATGTGGAGCTACCATACATAATGATGTTTAATGGAAAGTTATCAAATATGATCCAAAAAAAAGTCAGGATATTATGACACATCCTTTATGCAGAATTGAAGTCTTCGACCGAATGTTCAAAAACTATTTTAGGTATCATTCTATAATAAATTGTAGTAAAACAAAAATCTATATGCCTTAAAAAATAAACTAAAAACCCGGTATAGATTTAAAGAACTTAAATAATATTTCAGAAAAATCTTCCCTGAAAGGCGGGAAAGTAAGTTCTGTATGCCCAGTATACATCATTAAATACCCGAAATAATTTATACGATGCATTTTTACGAAAATAAAAAGACATTTCCATTTTAAATATAACTAAATTCATTATGAGATCTCTTAAATAGGTAGTAGGTTATTTTTAGCTTTTTTAAATATATTTTTTTATAATAATAACGGTTTGTCAAGAAATCACAGTGATACTTTTTTAAATAGTTAAGTATAAAGTCCGATCACGGACGATTAAACGTTTCTTTCTTTTCATTATAAATCACCCCTCAGAATTTTAGGTTATCGTCAATCTATGTGGGCCATACGTTATACCATAAAGTGCCCGAAAAGTAGATATTCTTAATAAGCAGTAAAGTCAGGCAAATAGTAATAGGACTTCAATATATACTTTGATATTATCAAGATAATTCCAAGCTAACAACTGTAGAGCAGATGTACAACTTATTCCATTTTCTTTCTTCAGAACTCGCGCAAAAGTAAAAAATGTCCAGGTAATGTCAATTTTCCTTATCACCGATTGGAAAAGTTACTATAGGGATATAACAAAAGGGTTCCACATAAAATACCAATATTTTTCCATGTCATACCCTTCAGCTTCAAAATTGTATGCAAATTTATATTGCCACTTCCACATAGGTATAATATTCATACCAGCAATTGGTATTATACTGAATTGAGCTGACTAGTAATATAATGATAATGAATAAGAAGAGCAATTATATGATCCAATTGTTAAACTTGTTATCAAAACGGATTCTGTAGCCCATTTTTTCTAGTGAGCTTTATGAAGTCTTTGCGTTTCCATATGTCAAATATCATCTCCATAGCATCAAAGCATTTTGTCTTCAATCACCGCCTTGTTGAGTTCTCCATTACTATTTACCTCTCAATTTGGATTCTGAACTTTGCTGCTTTCATGTGTGTAGAAATGTAGCGCAAAAGAGAGACAATACTATATACGCGATAATCTGCTTTGGTGAGAGAAAACATCTAAAAATTGTAATGAATTTCTCATTAATTATTTAAAGACCATCATCGATATACGCAGTCATCATTTAGCGAGTCATTGTCTTCAATAAAAATCTTCAATATTTGTGAAAATTGTTCACCAAAAGTTACTCCGGATCTTGCATTAATTAAAGAAAAATGTCTCAAAGAATAACTTTCAGTAACCAATTTTTCAATTCGTCATTCTCAGATTTAAAATTAATATGAACTCATTTATCAGTATCATAGAGATTTTCGAACGAGTAGCTTCAAGATTATATAGTCCAAACGCGGTAAAAAATATTCCCCACACATTTACTACTGTACCATAAGTTCTGTCAAAAATTTCGGTAGATCTCAGATCAATGGAAACTTTTGATAGAACTTTACTAAGCTTTACACGAAATACAAGTTTATCTCAGTGTTTCACTGCAATATTGGACTATAACTACCTGAGATGCAACTTAATTTCGTCATAACTTCCTGGTCGCTTAGATCATCATCTGGTCTGTCACTTTAGTTTGATATCCAAATCATACAACAACATAATTTCAGATGCAGAAACCAGGTGTGACTACGGGCGCATGGAATCGGCAATTATTCGGGAAGACCCCTTCACAGGATCTTCACTCCATTATAAAACCGTATCCGATATTTCACATAGTTAAAATCAATCACACAGTAGTGATGACGATCAACAGATGAGCGATGTCCGCGACTCGTTCCAGGAGACTGGGAGCGATCCTACGCAAGTTCTCATTTACGAAGTCGCAAGTTGGGAAGATGTGTACCACATAAGCAGGCTGAAAAGGGAGAAAAACATATTAGAAAATAAATAATTATGTAAATTTCATCTGTGCAGCTACTCTGCGACGAATATTGCTATAGTATGAAAAGTTTGATTTCGGACTTCCATTGTCTATAAAATTTTGAGTATCACGACGTTTCGATTGATGTGCTATCTTCAATCGTCTTCAGGTACTATAGTATATAAAAAAAGTCTAGCAAGCTGCAATCCAAACGAATAAGTACGCTTCATTTTCTTCCTCATTGATCAATTTGAAAAATGAACTAATTTCTCATGATAGTAGGTGATAGTGATGTATTAACTTCAATGCATGTCTCTACTGCATAATTATATATGATATTTACCGGTTGTGTAGTGCCAGGGGCTGCAACATTAACAATGCCGGCAGCCTGTTTTTGTTGTAGATAGGTGATGAATCCACTGGTCAGATTTCTTGATTGTTTCAGTACGTCCATATGATCGTGACCGCAAGGTAGTGCCAACAACATGCAATGTTCGTTTTCCATCTGAAATATAACATGAATGTTTAAGAATTAACACAAAATATATCTGTCTAAGTTTGCTATAATTGAACAATATTATTTTTTGTGCATATTCCGCACTCTCCAATTTCAACCACGTAACGTAACAGGAGAATAACAGCAATCAATCAATCAAGAATAAGACGGAAAATGATAAGTCCACTTGTTTTTTCATTACTGAGGAATACGGAGAAATGTCTACTGTGTTTAATATTCGTACGAACCTGCATCTTTCTAGCTACCCCTTCCACTTGTGGTGGCTCTAGTCTCATCCTCTGGAATATCCGAAGTGGTGGTGTAGAACCGTCTGTGTTTTTGGGTAGACTGCACTTAGCCACATCGTCGTTGCCGGACACGAAATACATCTGCACCGCCGCTTGGTCGTTTTTCAGAGCCAGAAGCCCTTGCCACATGCATGGATATTGCTGAAACAGAAACAAATGCTCTCCCTTAGATACATAAGGATTTGTGTAAATTTAGGTGTGTTTGCATGTTAATGAGAAAAATAAGTCCGGTATTAATATTGATGTTTATCATCGTCACATATTAAAAGTACGAGGGTAAGGCTGAAAGTTTTTAGATACAGAAAAACTACAAGGTTTTTCTAAAAAACTTCATTCTGTTATTTCAACATGTCCTCCTCCTACCTCAATACATTCACACATTTGGTAAAACCACTCAAATTCTTGTGATCAACGTTCTTTTGAAAGGTTTCTAATTTCCTCCTCAAATGCAGCATTGCCTCTTCATCGGTGGAAAAATGGCGACCTCGTAACTTTTCTTTGATTTTAAGGAATAAGAAGAAGTCGCACGGAGCTAGGTCCGGGGAATAAGGTGGGAACAAAATCAAGTGTTCTAGCGGCGCTGTGGGCGGGTGCGCTGTCACGGTGCCATTGAATAGCCCGCAGACCAGTCTTTGGTTCTTGCATAGTTCTTGGAAGAGTACAGGAACACATTTGGTTATATACGATTCAGAAGTAACTGTCCTTTGATTTTCCTTGACTACCGTTGTGATGTATTCACTTTTAGGCAATTACTGAACGATTCAAACGCTGTCTTTGCGTGTAAGCACTTACAACTTTAGACAAAATAGCTGCGTGCTCAAAATTGTTTAAACTTGTATAGGTTAGGAATATCTAAAGACTTTCAGCGTGACCCTCGTATTATTGAGGGCACTGTTTAAGTTAATAAAAAAACTACTTTTATTTGTTCAATCAAAAATACAACTGCATTCAATAATTTTCGAAGGAGCTCGGTGCGTCGTGCTACATGGCCAAATTTGAATCAGTTGTAAACGGCTTGGGAATAGCTAAGTTTAGAACTGTACGAAATTCCTATATTCAATACCAAAGACTACAGCTATATCGTGTCAAAATTTTAGCTACTTATTTGGATTGAAGAGTTTCAGTTCATTATTTTCCATACGGTCTTAGTGAAGAACTATTATTTTTTCAAGAAACTACCGAACCAAATTCGTCAATCAATGCAAATCAATGAGAAAGGCGTAAGAGTTCATAGTCGAACGGAAGCCAGCGTTCATGGAAAATTTGATAAAGTATAATTGGAGGGTTGTGAGAACCATGGTAGGTTTTCTAACAGGTCATTGTCGGTTAAGCCGACTCATGAAACTCATGGATGTTGTACGAGAAGCCTCATGGAGGTCCTGCAACGAACACAAGGAAGCATCTGGGCATCCCCTGTGTCACTGTGAAAGCCTGTGTTAAAATAATCGGTAATACAAATGCTGAAGTAGGAGGATATTTGATAAGCCCAGTGGCTCAGCTGTGGAGTCTGAATTAGAGGATGATAGGCTGCAGTTGTTTCGGGAACTACGATAGGTCTGTGTCTGGGTCGCAGTACTCGACCAAAGTGAAGATAAGCATTCTTATCTAATCTAGTGCCACGTATAACAGACGAAGAAAATTGTGATAATAATCCAGTCCTCACCTTGAGCAACATGAACAGACTTTCCGCTTGGGGCGGCACTTGGCTGGCGTGCGGAGGCGTGGCGGCCTGTAGTCCGCGCTGGGTGGCGGGCGCATCGGCGGTGGTAGGAGCATGTCTGGCGACCGCCCCCATCAGGTTTCCTGCCGCTCCCAGGTGGTGTGAGGGTAACGGCCGTTCGATGGACAGTTGCGGATGTGGGCCGAGGCCGGCCAATCCCGCCGCATGGCTGGTCAGAGGTCGGTGCGCGGGGGGCGGCTCCCCACCATCGTAGTAGCGCGTAAAGGGGGCCACCGTCGCTGTGGGCGGAGGCACGCCTCTGGCCGCCACCGCCGCTCCAGGGTGCAAAGCCGGTGCGTTGTAAACTTGGGCGATCTGTGGAGAGTCTGTAACAAGCGAAAGAAATCAAAATGTAAGACGTTTTCAAATAAAAAAAAACAAATCTCAAATATTGGAAAGAGAGAACATGCACTCACTAAAAATAGATCCATATCTATGTTCGACATACTTTTTTACAACGATTCAGGGAATATATCAACATTGTTCACGGAATTATAAATAAATGTATAACTACTCGGCAATTAAACAAAACCTGAACAACAAATTTTATTTTGATACATATCGGAAACCGTGACAAGTGGTGACTATACTGTCATTTGACAGTACAGTGTTTGAGAGTCATACATATTTATTTCTACACTACGGGTTTTAAACGACATGCGACTGGATATAAAATGAAATATACAATTTAGTTTTGATCAAATTTTCAAAATAGCTTTTACGATACCTGTTTTCTACAGGACATTAAAGTTTAGGTAGTATGTGGAATATTGATTGATGAAATATTAGGTAATAAAATAATTTGCACTGCGCTAAATATATTGTAGATGGTATTGATTATATATGTGCAAATTCTAACCTGTAGCTCTGTCGTGGGGAGAATGTAAGCTGTGCGGCACAGCCGCAGCTCGACTGGTGAGCGCCAGACCGACAGATCCAGGTCTTCTCAGCTCTAAAGGTGGTGATGTCACTGGAGCTTCTTCGCCTTCTTGACCATCGCCCAGTTTCTCTATGCCGGTTCTATGAACGTAAATCATATGTTATCTAAGTTTATTACAGGTTTATTAAAAGCTTGTAAGTTAGGTTTTCTAACAGATTACTGGAAAGCATGTACTGAGTCCTGAGGAATAAATATGTGTTGATTCCAATAAAAGTTGATTAAAGAGCACAATAACACAATGGTGGCACATCAGTGAGGTTTTGTTTTTTAAATGTAGCTTGCCACTGCAACCTTGTCTGCTCAAGGCTGGAATATCCAAAGTATATTTATAAAGGGCTAAAAACTAAACTACGGTGAAACAGCAGAAGTCGACTGATCTGTCTAAGCATCTAGAGTGTAGGTAGAGCTTATACTCATACAGCGTAGTAAATTGCGGTTCATATTTGAAAAAAATATTAAGATTTGATTGATTCTAGAAATCTTATAATGTATCAAGTAAAAGAGCACATCAGCAGATGCGCTAATCATGATTTTTTCTTCGGTTTTCATATAATCAGTTGTAAATTGAGAATTACCTTGTAAGATGCAGTTGTTGTTGTCTCAGGTACTGCTGATATTGCATGACGTGTGTTGGGTGCATATAGTGGGCTGGATTCAAGTCTGGCGGTGGTCGGAGGGGCCCTGGAGAAAAATGGGCCACAGCTTCCCCCTATAACAAATAATGCAACGACATTTAGCTTCAATACCTCAAATTGGTTTCAAGAATAGAGACAAACACGTAGCAAAACAATATATGTCAAAATATGCAGGACAAATGAACACAGATGACATGTATCTGTTCTATGCTGAAGACGTGATTTTGGGGTGAATTATATATTAAAATATTTCCTGTAGAAAAATTCATAATCGATAGGCTTAAATTATTGAATTACACAGTGTTTCACGCTCCATTAATTACAAGCTCCATCTATGTCCATTTAGAACCTTGAATAATTTACAATTACCTAACATATACTAATACTGAACTGGTCAGCCTTTATCATAATCCTTTCAGTTTGAATTCTTGGCTGAATCAACATTTTTTTCAGTAGCTAATACTATTAGAAGACACTGTACGCTATGAGTCAAAATAAACTCGGGCATTTGGAGCAATCAGAAAACTACACCACGATTTTTTTGCAATTATTAAATAATTCTCATTGAAAATAACGTGTAATGAATTGAAGATACCAAAAATTAGTAGATGCAATGCACACTAAACAAGCTCGAAAATGCAGAAATCACAAAATTGATTTTAACCGTCCGGCAACACTTGCAAAATGTACCTCATCATATGTATAATGAACATCTACACACAGCAACAGACAACACACAGTATATTTATAATAAGAAGATCACCTTTGGTGATGGTGAATTTTGGTGAGCTGGCGGTGGACTCCTACTGCGGTTAAGCAAGCTCCTTTCTCCATGCTGCATGTTAGCAATTAAATAACACGATTAGTTAAAAAGTTTATTTTCCCAATTTTAGAATAGCAATCAATCTATTTGAAAGCAGTTATGTTTTGCGTATTAGGGACTAAATGTTAAGAGGCAGCCGAATCGTTAGTAAAGCTATAGTCAATGGCATGTGTCAACAGGATGAGTTGTTACAGAAGATACATAATTAAGGGTGTTGTATTCGTTTTATAGAAATAACCTCAGATTCCCGGCCTGTCATAAATCTATATACTGCATCAAAACACAATCTTTAGACCACACTAGTTGCAGGAAAAAAAGCTACTAATTATAATGATAAAATATGAATACATTCTTACATAATTACAAATGATTGTGTGTTTGGATATACTGAATTCCTTGACACAGAGAATGGGAAACCGTTCCCTCTTATGGATTGTTGTGGACTGAATAGAGGCAGGACAAATCAGAATCGAATTATTTTGGAGGAGTTTCACTAACTGAGTGTATACTGCATGATTTATTTTCAAGTCAAGCTAGGCATTTCACGCTGCCTTTACAATCCGCAGTTCTCTCAACATATTAGTTATATTAGTGCGTTATATTCCATTTACACAAAGCAAAAATTTCTAGCTGTATTTGCTACAATGTTCGCACTTACCAAACTAGGCTCGTATCCAGGTAGAGGCATACCAGCCAACCTCTGTTGCGGTGCCTGAGGTGACAACTTGGCCCTCTGTCCGAGTATAATGTTCGCCATGGAGACATCGATCTTGGGTGGTTCCATCATACCCTTCGCTCCACCCATCAGAGGCGGAATGATGCGAGATGCCGCCCCCAGTGGTGACTGAGGCGACGGCACCGCTCCAGTTAGGATCTGGCCTTGATGCATCGAATGAACTGGTTTCACGATGGGTGCCTTGCCCATTATCACCTGGACAAAAAAATATATTAATATATATTTGCGTAAGCGGTGGACGCGTAAAAAAACTGGAGAAATTTCAATACAGAGCTACAGTCATGCTAGATTCCTGAATCCTCTATTACTTTCTCGATTAATCTTTCAAACTTATGGTACATATCAACATACCAGGAATTATATGCAGATTTTTAGGGACGTTACCCTATTTATAATAGAAATTCCCTTTCCCACTCACCTGTTGTTTCAAAACTGGCTGTTGTTGGGTTTGATGTTTCATATGTGCTAACTGTGTATTGACCATGGCTTGCGTCACCATGGGCTGATGTTTGCTTTGCTGGATGATAGGTTGGGCTTGTTTCTGTAACCCGAGTACCGGTGACAGTACCGGGGGTTTGACCACCTGTTTGGGCATAGGTTTCGATGCCACAGACATCGGCACATTGGGCCTGGGCGACAAATTCGACGGACTAATCATGCCCATGCTCAAGCTGGTGTTAACAGTAAGATGCTGATTGATGGGCGTTACCGTTCTCGTAACAATCGGCGTAGCTGGCTTGGTGGTGATGATTGGAGTAGTTATTTTCGAAATAACTATGGGTGCGGATGTTTTCGCGATGGACATTGGAGGCACAGCCTTTGCGATCAGAGGTGATGGTATGGGTCTTGAAACCATGGTTGTTATCACAGGTTTTGATGGGGTCGTCAGAGGCACGAGTTTCGCAGCAACCGTTACTACAGGTGGTTGAGGTACTGACACGATCGGAACTGATACTTGAACGGGTGCCACCTGAAAGCAATAAATACATTCATTGTACGTATATCACAGGATAAAAAATATAACCAGCGATTGAGTGTTCACCTATTATTACATCTCAGGGATAATGAAAGTAATTCTATATCAATGGTTTCCGCCTATATGTTTTTTTTGTTCATTTTGAAACACTTTTGGGTTGCGTATTCTGCATTTGGAAATAAGTGCACCTCGTCAGAAATGTGAATATGGTTCAAATACTATAAAACCATCCTTAAAATATTCGATTTTTTCATATGTCTATCAATTTACCTTGGCCTGCACTGGAACTTGTGGCTGTATCACAGCCGCTTGAGCAACTTGGGAGCTCAGAACGTGTGCTTTCAGAGTTGGTGGCTTGACCTGTTGCACTATAGTGATCTGCTGAGGTTGAGTTATCACACTTGTCACTGGTTTTGGCGGCTCGCAGGTACTTGTTACGCTTGTCAAACTGATCACAGGAGCTACTGACGTGGTGAGTACCGGAGCTGTCGTGATAGTTGGTGTTAAACTTGTGGTAGTAACGTCCGCTACTCCAGAGGTTGGTGTGGCACAAGGCTTCGGAGTGTCAGCCTGAGACTTCTCATGGGGTGGCACAGTACCTGGCAATGGGATGTACTTGCCCTCTTCGCATTCCCGCATGGGAATGAGCTCTCCAGTAACTGGGTCGATTAGATTGGTAGGTTCGTGATGTTGAGCTTTAGCTGCCATTTCACCTTTGATCCGCCGTAACATGGCCGCCTTCAAACTCTCGAGTGGCTTCTCTTTCGGTGGTATCTCGAGTGGTTTGGGGATCTCGTTTTCTGTTACAGTTGGTGGTTCCTTTGTCGGCTCTAGTTCTTTTAGCGTTGTAGCAGGAGATGGGGGCGGCTGTGATGGCATTGTAGGTTTCACCTGTGAAAAAATGTTAATGAATTACTTTACGAAATAAAGAGGAATAAATGAATATTATAAGGAAAATCATAGTAGGCTACCCACCCCTTGGGTGTACGTGTATCAGTTCATTGAAATATATTTTTTTTGTTTAAGAAAAAATATATAGTAGTATGGCTCGGTGGATGGATAATCATTTTAATATATTTTATTTCATTTTAAGTTTATTATAATTATATTTTAAATCAAAATACAAATGTATAAATACTATCTAAGCTATCTTGAGAGAAATATCTAACCTTATAGCAAATTTTCGAGGATAATGTAGTTATCATTAGTGAGTAGAACCACTTGATTATGAATAAAATTAAGAAAACAGAAAATAAGAGAGTTACATCTAAATAGTTAACAGATCATCTTCCAGATTGTATTATCATAATTCCATCTAAACAACAAAGTACAAAGTGTGATAATGAACACGTTATAAATATAACTATGATTGCAATTATTTCACCGTCCATTTAGAATTTTATCAACTGCATTTGCCGATTGCATTTTGCGGGTACAAACCTAATGTTCACATTATCGACGCGAGAATGTGCATGAATTTTGAAATTCGCAAACGATCAACAGAATATGAATAATCCGCTTACCTCTTCTTTTGTTGTTTCTTCCGAGGACGAAGTTTCAGTAGCTTCAGATCCCCTCCTTGTCTTTCTGCCTCTGGGAGACTTCCTGGGCGTTTCCGCTTGAGGAGCGGCGGTTTGTTTAGGCGCGGCACCTTGGCGCGTTGCCCTCCTTTGACTCGACGATGACCTAGTTTGCACTGTGGTGTTCTTCACCACATCATCGATGGTGTCATCCACAGCGTTCCTTGATGTATCTTTCTCTTGAAGCCGACGCGACTTCCTAGTGTTAGTAGGCGTGGGAGGGGCGAAGTCTTCCTTGGTTTCGGACTTCGGAGGTGTTGCCAGTTCTTTTGGAGCAGGAGGAGGAGGAGGAACCTCCTTCACGATTTCCTTTGCACCATCCTTCGTTACCTTATTGAAAGAAAGTTTGTGTTAGAACAGAAAAAAAGCCAGCTACAAGTGAAATACATATTGATATTTAAACATATTGTAAAGATTAATTGTACCTCCTTAACAACAGCTGTGGTCTGCGAAGTGCAGGAGCTGGACACTGCTGGGCTTTTGATAGTAAGAATCAATCGAGGCCTCTGTTCTTTATTCGCGTCATCGGATTCATCCCTGAACTCGTAGACGTCCGTCGACGACGCATTCTCCGATTCGGCCTTGCTCGTTTTTCTGTCGACACCTCTTGATCGTCCTCCCCTGCCTCTTTTGACAGGAGTGGTAGGGACGGCTAATTCTTTCAGTTTTCCCCGTCTTGTCTGGATGCCTCCGCGGTCCACTGTACCCCCACGGGTTACAGTGGCTTTGCCGCGCCTGCCTCTGCCGCCTCGACCTCTCGTAGATCCGCTACGTGGAGGCATTTCATTCACCTGAAAAGGAATGTGTTAAATTGTTGATTCTAATATGTCAAATTATGATGGGAGTTTTATACTGGATATTCAAAAACCAAAAAAATGAACTGACCACCAAGAGTCATTAGAACAGCGAGCACTAGAGATACCCTACAATAACAGGTCGAACTTCTAGTAGCTTGTATGAGCATCTTCCAGAAGTCAAGGTTTCAATATAGTTTTTTAAACCCATATAAAAGTCACAACAATTTAAAAACCCCTTTTTACTCAATTCTGTAGCCAAACATAAAAGAGACAAATCTCCTTAACATATAATGAGCTCAACTACAGGAGATTCCCAGTTATATGGTATGGAATACCTTTCGTCATAAAATATGATTGGAATCAGTTTTGTACTTTTTCTTTTCCACCCCGTCTGATTAAAGCCACCAGAAAGATTGCAAAAATATATTCACGGTGCTTTGAATGGCTTTGGTGGTGTCTATGAAAACCTCACTGAGTATAACTCAGAAACAACAACTTGCAAATGCGAAATTTTATCCGAATTGTCTCTCAAAAACTTCACGTCTTTTAACTGCACTAACCTGACATCGTATTTAATAACGAATTTTGCTAAAATATATAAACAATATGTATTACCTCTTTCTGTGTATCTTCTTCTGTTTCTCCACTCTCATCCAAATTATCTGCTTCATCAACTTTCGTTTCCAATGCTTCCTTCTTCTCTGGACCGACCTCGGATTCTTTTTCACCAGACACCTCGGATTTCGCAGGCTCTTCCAATTTGCTATTATCGATCCATTCGTTTTTACCAGTCTCATTTTCGCTATGATCAGACAACTCATCTGCCGAGCACAAGGTTTTTATCACAGAATCGATGTTCACTTCTTTGGCCGACCAGTAATCGCTATCCTCTTTGGTGTCCAATGGGTCATCTTTGGTCAGGATGTCGGCGCTCGACCGTTCTTTGCTTATATCTGATACTATACTTTCGGTTTCCTGTTTTTCGTCGTCCAATTTTTCCGTTGGGGCATTTTCCTTGTCGGTGACTGAATCTTTGACGGTCTCTTCCTTAACCGGAACTGGAGTTGATTGTTCTTCTTTGGGTTCTATCTTGAGTGTTTCTTCCGGTTTATGGTCGTTTGCTTCTTCCTTAACTTCTGGAATTTCCTTCTTGAGACTCATGTTCAGCTCTTCAGTTACCTAGATATAGATAAGTCAAGTAAAAACTCTTCAATTCTACGTACCAAATTAAAAAATTATGTTCTATTCTGAACTCTTATTCTAGCTTCAATGGTTTTGCATGTTACAACAGAAATTTTGATAGAACAATTTAGATACATGCATATTTCCTTCTGGTTTGTTTTAGTCTGTTTAGTCGGTCGATTATTGTTCATATCTAAAATAACAAAAATCGACAAAATATACAGCAAGGTTATCTACAAACGATAATTTTGTACCTTTATATTAAGTGGCATGTGAAAACTGTCCACAACTAAGCCACCTACCAAATATATACCTAAATCCACTCTGAAACAAACCATAGGAAAATTTGTAATAATTAAATTAGAAGGAATGAAATAATGGACGAATTATATATACCTTTTCAATCGCCAATTTCTTCGGCAAATCTTCTGTTATCTCTTCCTTAACAGCCTCGGCCTTAGGTTCTTCCTCTTTCGATACCGTAGCAGATATGATCACACTACTGTGTATCGAAGTAGGAACTTTAGCTGTAGCCTCACGCGTCTGAAGTTCAACGATGCTTGGCTGTTCATGTGTTGCAACAGCTTCTACAGGCACAGATTCGAGTTTTGATGGCGATGAAGCAGCCAAATCGACCTTAGGTGGAATGGAAGTGACGTTTTCGGGCTGAGTAGATACAAGCTCAGCCCTGGATGAGATCAATTCAGCTTTGTCTGATTGGGAGGACTCGACGGTTGAAACAGGTGTAGGGATGGCTGTAGCTGGTATTTTTGGACTCTGGCACGGAGTAAGCGAAGCTGGTTTGGGACTAACTGCAGGCAAAACCGGTGAATTAGGTACGCTTACAGGCCTTGGAGAAGGTGAAGCTGCTTTATACGATTTGGGGCTTGGTGTGCTTGTCGTCAACCTTGGGCTAGACAAGGTCGGAGTCTGCGGTTTTGAGCTGTGCTCTTTAGGAACCATCAGCGGCAAATGGAGAGGAACATGAGTAGATGGTTGGGTACTCACTATACTCAAAGGTGGCACTTTCATATCAATCTGAGTTTTGTCTAACGGCGGTATTGTTGTTGAATTACCATCTTTGATGACTGGCGGGAGGTTGAAGTTCGAATGACCCAAGTAACTGAAAGTTTGTGGATTGATTTGTCTGGTTGGGACCAATAAACCTTGAGGCGGCAGATGCCTAATGTTCCCTTGTATCATCATCCTAGGTTGACCAGGCACAAAGTTAGCAAACTGCTGCGCTGACGCTTGGAATACCATTCTTGGCCTTTCGGAAGTGGGAACCAACTTAGGTGGATCTAATGTATGAGGTATCTTCGATTGTTGTAATATGACTGTAGTTGCTTGCATCGGCTTCGAAGCCATCACTGGAGTGATTGGCAGACGGTTATGTATAACACCTGTAGTGATCTTAGGCGGAATGGTTGGATCGTGCAGAGACATCGAAGGTTTTGAGGACTGCACTGGTGACCTGGCAGGTAAATTGTGCATCTGAGATGTCGTTGGTGATTTTGAGGCATTTGTTTGTATTATTTTTGTTGGATCCACAACAGGTGTTAGCGTCGGAAGTTCAGGTTTGTTTAAAGTCTTATACATCGCCGCTTCGGATACCTTCAAAAGCGTGGGACCTGGGTACTGCCTCAACGGAGGTGCCTTTGTAGGTTCGACAGGCTGTCTACTATCCAGTTTGATCAACGCAGGTTCACTCATCTCAAGTTTCTTTTCCACAGACCACGACTGTGATATCACAGATACTTGCTTCTGCTCCGGCAACACCGGCAAACTCTTTGTTTCCAGCTCTGTTGACTTCCTGGCTTCTAGCTCAATAGGTTTCCTCGTTTCCAGCTCAATGCTCGTTTTCGATTCAACCGCAGACTTTATAGGAGTTAAAGACGGTGGACTACTTGGAGCAGTTACTAAACCAGCGGTAGTCTTTATAACAATCGGAGTTTGAATGGTTGGAACCTTCCCCGATTCACTCCTGGTTGGATAAAACTGAATGGCAGCCTGTTCAGTTACGTCTGGAGTCTTAGGTTCATATTTGGCTACCTCATCCTGTTCTTCAGTATCAGTGTCAATTTGCAAGTCGTGCTCACTTTGGGGAGTATCAGGTTTGACGTCTAGGTCACCAGCAGTGGCACTTAAGCTTTGCACTGCTTGTCTCATCTCTTCATCATCCTGAACAATGTTTTCCTCGGTTAGGGGGTTCGGTTGGTCAGTGGGTGTCGGGATTTCTTCGTTGTATTGTCCATCTCCGAAGCTTTCTCCTAGAAGAGCAGCCACTGCATCTTCAGTCTCTTCCTGAGATATAATAACACGGGGTTTCTCTTCAGCTATTTTCTGCGTCTCTGCTTGCGGTTCCTCTTCTTTTATCTCATCCTTCTTTACTATTGGTTCAAACTCCTCAGAAATTGATTTAACGGCTGACTCGTGGAGTTTTTCATCAATTTCTGTACCAAAGCCTGGTATGAGTTTTTCACGCTTCTTTTCTTTGGAAATATTAGGTGTTTTTGGTACTGGACTTATGAGAGGTTCCTCTGCGGGTACTGGCGATGTACACAGCACATCAGGAGCGGGGCTTTTATTTCCAACAGGACATGCTTCATCCAGAGAGGGTAAACTAGGATGCTGAGGTGTATTTTTGGGTTCTTCAGGCTCCAGCCCGACCACCGATATCTCTACAGTGGGAGAAGAAGCTTCTTTTTTCGCCTCAGGCGATTTGATCTTGCTCTTATCATGATGGTGATGATGGTGATGCTTTCCTTTCTCATCCTTGCTCTTTTTCCGCTTTTTCTTCTTCTCTTTACCTTCTTTGCGATCCTCTTTGTCGTTTTTGTGCTCCGATACATCACTTAAACCAGTGAAACTGAATGAATTATCCCTAGAACCTTCACAGTTATTCCCCTCTGGTGTTTTGCTCACGGGGGCATCCAGATTTTCATCCTGCATCATATTAGCTTCTAGCTGTTTACCCATGTCGGCGAAGTCCATGCTATTTTCATTACTAATAGCATCCGCAGCTGCCTGGGCTTCTTTTAGTCTCCTCTCCTTCTCGCGACGTTTCTTTTCTTTGCGTCTTTTGTGTTCTTCCCTATCTCGTTCGCGTTCTTCTTTTTCTTTGATCTTGGGTTCGCGTTCTTTTTCAGGTTCGACGGTGCAAATAGTTTGTTTCGGCGCTGCTTCTTCATCAACGGAGTTCTCAATTTGCTGTTTTTGCTCTTCTTGTTCAGGATCTTTGGTACCATTTTCAGAATCTTCAGAGAGAGATCCGAATATATTTTCCATCTTGCCTTCACGCTTTCCATCAGATTTTTGGTCCTTATTCTTTTTGCTTTTCTTCGATTTCTCTTTGCTTTCCCGAGTTTTATCTCGTCGTTTTTCTTTTTTGCCGTGTTCTTTTTTTCGTTCGTGGTGTTTGGCCTTTTCATCTATCTGGCACCCTTCGGTTATGTCTAATTTTGTTTCATCTTCACTTAGTAGGTGTTTCTGTTTCTTTTGTTTCTTTTTATGTTTCTTTTCTCTCCTTTCAGCCTTTTCTTTTTTCGCAGCTTCGTGCATTTCTTCATCAGAAGTATTGTCGCCGAAACTATGCCTGTAATTGAACTTTTCAAGCTTCTGTTCTGGTAGATTCTTATCCGCGCAATTAACAACAGTCGAAGTATCAATTTCATTGATTTTCAGAGCCTCCTGGTGCTTACTATTCCGCCTTTCCTTCTTGATCAACCTCTCCATCTCGTCTTTAATTTTCGCAAGGTGCGGTTTTTCGTCAGTTATTTCGTTTACCTCTGTATTTTCTGTGTCAGAAAATAGTTCAGTTTTGATCTGAACTAGTTTCTTTTTATTACATTCATCTTCAGAGGTATCACCCGCTATCCTGGATTTCATATTTTTCAAAGTCAAATGTTTGCTTTTATCCTTGACTTCGTCATCGCTAGTGTCGATCGGCTCTTGCTTGATGTGTTTCATTACGGCCGATGAATCTGAATCCGTATAGATTTCTTTCTTTCTGGCATGTTTTCTTTCCTGGCTTTCATCATCAGAGCTATCAATCAGCATTTTCGGACAACGCTTCACTTTGATTTCCGAGTGGTCTTTCTCGGAATCAGAGTCTTCGTCCCATGAAGTAGATCGCTTCTTTTCTTCTCGCTTGGCTCTGCTTTGCTTCAGCTGGCTGAATTTGGCTTTGATCTTCTCTTGTCGTTTCTCTTCTTCTTGTTTCGCCATGTTTTTGCAGCTTCGAGCTTTTACTTTATCGTACATTGAAATGTATGCCGGTTCATCGTCTACGATATCAAAAATGGAGTGTTTCCTAGGTTCGTCTGATTCACTTTCGCTTTTTAACCGCTCCTTCTTCTTCTTCTCCTCGGTTTTAGGTTCATCGGGATATCTGTTTTTAGGTTTATCAAGACTGTGTTTCTCACAAGGTTTTTTCAGCTTATCATCTTTGATATCCTTATCTTCAGTATTTTGTTTTTCTTTAGCGTCTCGTTGTTGTTTTTCTATATCCTCATTTGACCTTAAGTCTAAGCGGGCCATGAAATCTTTATCGGTAATTGGACTAGTTAGACTGTTTGGCGATTCCCTTGTAGCAGTAGTTGCGACAATGGTATCCTTTTCTCTACTTTTACTTTTCGACTTCTGTTTATCCTGTTTGTGTTTTTTGTGTCTCTCTTCACGCTCCTTTTCTTTCTCTCTCCTTTTTTCTTCATCTTTGGGTTTCTCATGAGTTTTATTCACATTGTTTTTATGTTTATTTTTCGACTTGTCTTCCGAACGTGTACTGTCTTTGGAATCTCGCCTTTCACACACCTTCTTATGTTCGTGACTTAATTTAATCTTTTTACTTTCTTCTATACTTTCTAAGCTTTCATGTGCACTAAGTCGCCTTTTGGAGCCTAAACTGGCAGGCAGACTATTATTTCTCTCTTTCCGCTTGCTATTATCCTTGGCCTCGTAGGGCAGTCTATTTTTATCCAATTCTATCGACATATGCCTACTCTCTATGATTCCTCGATTGTTCCCTTCACTCCTATGTTTTTCATGAACGTTGTTGTCCCTGTTTTCTTTGATACTCTCTTTCGAGCGCTCTTTTTCCAAATGGTGTTTGACTTTGTCTCCAACATGAGAGTGCAAGGTAGTATTGCTGGTAGTGCTATCTTTGGTATGTTTATCTAGGCTATTCTCCTTATGTCTGCTACTACTATCGCTATGTTTGCTATGGTCGTCCTTTCTTTTGTTATCTTGATTGTCTTCTTTATGTTTCCGTTCCTTTTCATGACGCTCTTTCGTCGCTGCTTTGGCGTCTTCGTCCTGTTTGTCTCGCCTTTCTCTATCTTCCTTCTCTCGCCGTTCTAACTCTTCTTTTTCTCTCCGTTCCCGTTCTTCCTTTTCTTGTCGGGCTTGTTCTTCCCGGTCCCTTCGCTCTTTCTCCTCACGATCTTTCTTCTCTTTCCTCTCCTTTTCTATTCTTTCTCTTTCTAATCGTTCCTTCTCTATTCGTTCTTTTTCTAGCCTTTCATTTTCTTGTCGTTGTTTCTCTATCCTTTCTTTATCTAGTTTTATTTGTTCTATTCGTTCCTTTTCCAAGCGCTCTTTTTCCAGCCTCTCCTTCTCCAGCTTTTGTTTTTCTAACTCGTGTTCCCTTTCCAACCTGTAAAAAATTACGCGATTAAAATACTTCCTCAAACGATTATCTAATGACTCTTTTAATGTAATCGTAGATAATTGGTCTCACAGTGACTCATATCAAGATATATGAAATTTCATTAGACCGAGGAATTTTTATATCAATATTACTACTCGTAATGATACATTTCAGTTGCTGCTCCAGCTGCAAATTATAAAAAATTGCCCTCAAGATTTCAAAGAGATTTCATCTACTAGTATTGGGCTTCAGGTCGCTATTCGAATATATCAAGTATAAATAACAAGGGGACTGATACTGACATTGAAACCACACCAGATGAGTGAATGTGAGCCTGTGTTTGTTGGAATATTTATAAAATATATTTGAACAGGTTAGATGCAATGCATTCAGTTGTTGAATTTCATCCACACAGGTGCAAAGTATATTATTATACATTACTAACCTCTCTTTCTCCTGCCTTTCCCTCTCAGCCCTTTCCGTCTCCTGTTTCTCTCTTTCCGTCCTCTCCCTATCCAGGCGCTCCTTGTCTAGCTTTTCGTTCTCTATCCGAATCTTCTCCAGTCGCTCCTTCTTCCTCTCTTCGCTCTGTGCCCTCTCCCTCTCGGCTGTGCTATCCGCCGGTTCTGCTCTCCTGGTCGAGTCGCTGTTCCGCCTCCTGGTGACCTCGCCTGCCCCTCTTGGTGAACTGCTGCTCCCAGAGTCGCGCCTACTCGTCACCTTGTCGCTCGACTTTGTCTCGCGCACGACGCGATTTACGTCTGTGCTCGTCGGGGGAATGTTCGTCGGTGGTTTCTCGGTAGATGCGGTTCTATTTACAATGGTTGGTTTTGCTGTTGCAGTCGCAGGGCACGGTTTCAGTCTAGTTTCCCCTGTAAAATAAGCTGAACGTAAGGTCGTGGAATTATATGAACTACAAAAATTTAATATGTTGACGCCAAAATGCCAAACCAGAAAACAAAGTTGCTCTACAGATACTAACCTGCAACTGTAGTTGGGGCGGTGCTCAACGTCGTAGGTGTGGTAACCACACTCGACGCTATTGGCGGAATTGTAGCTATAGTGGGCGTAGCCGTAGAAATGGGTGTAACTGGCTGCGGCGGCATCGGAGGTGGAGCTGGGGCTATCAACAAAGGAGGATGTGTGGGAAAGGGATATTGCAAACCCTTCGCTGCCGGCGCCGGCAAACTCGAACCTATGAACAAAATACAACACATTTTTCCTAAACTATCAAGAACAGCTAACCAAAGAATGCATGGGCCATACATTTCTTATAATTTTGGAAATAACTTCAAAACTGAACTTCACAATATTTTTGAATCCACTGCATATTTCCTGTAACAGGAAACGAGACAATCGTGTTCCAGTACTATGTATTACCGTTTAAAAATGCTGTGATTCAATTTTAGTTTACCTGAAAGAGCACTTTTTAAATGGCCATGACTCTTTCTTCAAAACAGTCACTTGTTATAAGGGGTACATAGGCAACTAATATTAAAAATTCTCGATATCAAAGTGTAAGTGCTTGCGATTCATAGAAGTAGTACACTGGTTTCAATGAAAATAGGGTTGCAAATACAGGATGAGAAACGGTGACGTAGATTGTTACTGCAACGGCTGCTTCCCACTTACTTGGTGTGGCTCTAGGTGACATGACTCCCTGAGGCGGCGTCTGCTGGCCGGTGGCGACGACAGCGACCGCGTTGGCGACCGTCGCCGTGATGGGCTGCCCGGCAGGCAAACCGCCCACCAGCGAGGACAGCTTCAACGTCGTGGACGGCGTCGAAGTGATAGAGTCGGTGTTGCTCGCGGTGGTGCTCGTGGAGGTGGTCGTACCGCCAACGGTCAGCCGACTGCTGAACAGGCCAAAATCGCGCGGTTCGTACTTCTCGTTCACGTTCTCCAGCCGCTTCAGGTCCTCGTCGAACACCGATCGCTTCGCGAGGACGGATTTTACTATTTCCGATGGTTGAATTTCCTGGAAGCAATAATCAATGATATCATTAGTATTTTTGTTCCGAAAATGATATTTCTAAACAACAAAATGTTATAAAACAGTTCTATTAGAAACTCAAAAAGTGTGTATGAAATATAAAACAGATATTATGATAAATATTTTTGAATGAATAGAGCAATGACTATCCAGAAAACCTCCCTATTCGCCTATTCGTATTGACCTGAAAACGCTGTAAATTGTAACTATCAAGGAACGAACTCCCCGGCAGCCTACTCAGCAATGGACTTTTGGAGGAGGCACATTAGAGGTGGTGGAAGCTCAACCTGGTGAGCGTGCGACCGTTGGGCCCCACTAGTGTTTGCTGTACTGATTACTTTTGGTGTTATTATACCGAGACAGCTCGATCAAATATTTCCATAGGGACAGAAAATACCCTTTTCTCCAATGTTCCAGACTGTCAAGGTCCTTTGTAAGGTCAGGCGCGGTCACCAGACGTACTGATATTCACTGAATCAAGTCCAAAACGCTTCACGCACACGTAAGAGCAGAATTCCGGTTTTTCCGGTAAATAAAATTTTCTGGAGCGGAAGAAAATCTCCACCGTCTTGAACTACGACCTAGCAAAGCTGGCAACATAATCGTGTCAGGACATCTTACTGTTGATGTTGCTCAGAAGCTTGATAACAGATGATTATAATATTGGTCAGATGGCACAGAGCACAACAATGCGTTTGCAGCTGATGTACAATGCAAGCGTGGTATCTTTAGGTAGGCCTCTTTTTTTCATTTCGCTTAAAAAAAGAGATTGTAGACAAAGAACCCGCGTTTGATTGCCTGCTCGCATTTGGTTATGACCTTTTAAAATATTGACCAAACTAACCATCTGGGTAGACAAAATGCCTTGCACGAAACAATCATTAGGAATTCAATTGGTAGAAAAGAAACTCTTCCAAAACAATATGTTAAGAGCAAACATTTCAAAACGAATTTACGACAAATATATGATTTCATATGAATATACAGATATACACGAATACAAAATGAATATATATAGCGAGCAACTATACCTTGAGATCAAGATCGAGCAGCTTATGCCTTTGCCTGAACCTCTCCAAGCAAGCCTCGATGCCACCGGTCACGGTGCCGTTGTTCCCTGATGCCACCCTGCTTCCGCTCCACCTTTCGTACTTCTCGTCCAGGCTCCTGATTCGCTCCTCCAGGGAGGGAGAGGGAGGAGAGGCGGCGCCATCGCTGTCGCTGGACGTACCGCCCGACGACAGTCGTCGTGGAGGCGGGCTCGCTGGGGGTGGGACCACATGTAGGTGGGCGGGACTGGGTGGTCGAGGGACGGGGTTACTGCGGCCAGGCGGGGACGACAGAGGGGCGGGCACAGTCGTCGAATGCGGATGCTGGTGGTGAGGTTGGGGATTGGTCGAGATGCAGGTGACGGTCTGTTGCTGATGTTTCGTCGCCGCTGATATGCTGCCTGCAATTGAATAGAATTAACACCTTGTTTACTATTTAACCAATCAAGTCAAACGGTATTGAATAATCATGAAAAATTAGCTTTATAAATAAAATTGAAATTGAAAATTGCGGTAAACTGTTCTATATAAAAATGTCTAAAATTTATAATCTTGGAAGTGGAACAGAAATAAGAAACCAAATACAACAAAAATAATTAATGGAACTGAATTAGATCCTATAATAATAAATTGAATGTTTATAAGTTCAATTATATTCTCATTCGACTAATTTATTTTATCAGAAATGAATACAGGTCGATTTTTCTTTCAAATTGTAAGCCACCTCAGCAATAAATAGAAATTTGAAAAATGATTTATATGAAATCAAGAATGATAAATAAGCTCATACCACCAGTGACATAGTCTACATTTTTCAAAATTTTGATTAGAAATCTTCAGCAGCACTTTGTAACAGTAAAATATGAAGCAATCAAATTGAGCTTATTTATCTATAGAAAAAGATTGTTTTCATAAAGATGTCAATTTGGATGGGTAAGTGGTTCTGGAAATATCCTGTATCTTGTGAGAAATGTTTAAAGTAAAGATGTCGATGGAATACAATACCAATACTATATTGGCAGAAAGTTTCCTAAATAAATAATAATCAGAAACATATGTGTGACATTTAAAAGATAGGTTTGCACTGATCTGTGTGTTGAACATAAGATGTGGATGCGTTATTAAACTTACACTACTCCACTAGTTTTATATATATATATATATATATATATATATATATATATATATATAAACATATTAATACATTCTATATAAAGGGGTATTTGAAAAAACAAGATTTGTGAAAAACTGTTAAAAACATCTATGTCGAAAAATGATATAAAAAAAATATTGTATTGAATGCATCATAAATTAAGATACGCGGCTTTTAAATCGCAATCACAATATATTCAATAATATGTTAAAACTTCTAAAAAAGAATATGTTGTAAATGTCACGAATGATGATGATGAGCTTTGTTATAAGTAAGCGACTGAGGCGAATGTGTCCAAACCAAGATACTGATACCTTATATTGTAGAGAAGTAGAGTAGTAGTTTATCCAGATGTGATATAACGGTATTCAAGGTTGTACTTACTGATCCAGCATCCTCTGCTAATTATCTGCGAAGCAAACTTTGGTAGAGGTAGAGAAATGGGTCCCTCTCGTTCCCTGGTCGTTCTCCTTGGAGGCTCAACTTGCATCGTCGAAGAACAGTTCTCCGGCCGTTCATCACACAAAGGAGTTCCCGGCCTGGAACCACCTGCTTCAGAGCCGCTCGTCGCCTGAGACATAACATTTGAATAGAATTCATTTCCAAATGACCATTTCGTATAGTATAGGAAAAAGTTGAAAGTATACAATACATAGTTTATTCCAACACAGTTCTAATCAGTGCGGAGTATGCGCAAATGTAAACTGTCCACCAAATATAGGATAGTTTCCCGATTCTGAGTGAGGACTAAAAGGGACACGATCATTTGTGCATGTGACGAGGCATAATGTAATATCAAGAGGTATTTCAGTTATGTATTTCAGGTTAGATTGTATTCAACCACTTCAACCAAGATATTTTAATTGCAGTATTTTGTGTAATAGAGTAGGATTCATTTGCTGATATTTATCTTTTCCTTACCGTATTATGATGATCGACAGCGTTGGTGGACGTCGTAGAGGACACGTACGAATGGTGGTGGTGATTGCTGCTTCCGGTGGATGGCGCTTGCGTTTTCCTTCTTTTGCACGTCACGTACCGATCACCGTCATGCCTGCTGTGTTTTGAAGAGGAGGACGAGGAATCTGCGGAGGGACGCCGCGAATGGTGGGAGGAGAGTTTCGATAGAGCGGACGGCGTATCAGACAATCGTCGAACTTCCGTCACTTTCCTGTAACAAACAAAAAAGTTTTATTTTATCTATATTTATTTAGCTGGATTTAAGCCAAGATTGAATTTACATTTGATTTGTGAGCTTTCGTCCAAAAACACAGCTGACTGAATATATTGTTCTAGTGCCCTGGGAATGTCCTGTACAAGTAGGGATAACAGCTCATAATTTAACGTACATCAAACATAGATAGTTTAGGATAAATATGCAAATATTGAACATAAGTGAAGAGATAAAAAGATTGCGTAATTAACACACAGTTTCACAAATAAAACTCTTTATCTTTCTTTCTCTTTTTATCTGCATGATTGATGAGTTACACCAAGTAAGAGCATCCTCAATCTACATGATGAGTGATCAGATTTTTACAACCGGTGCTCTACTACCAAATGATGAGATAGCTAGCGATCGACTGTGTAGAGTTCAAGCAGGTTACATTCTGGTAATACAACAGAATCTCTGCAAGGATAATAATCATGCCGATGAACCTTTTTGGCAACCCTGCTTCAAAATATCACATCAATATAGGTTAGAGACAGGTTCAAGACTTATCGGACAACAACCAAAAGCAGTCGATTATCCTGCGGTTGTCTCTGATTCATATTATACTGGCCCCTAATTAAAATAACATGACACAGGCCTTTATCAGAGTACGAACATTCAAAATTGAATTTTGAAATTATAATCACACTGATGTAACTATCTCCAGAAAATCAAATATCGTTCAATTAACTAACTAAATAATCTCGTCAATGTCACTATAATTTCAAAATTCATTTAATTTTTAATTTTTCGTACTTTGAGCCTGCCGAAATTTTGCCATATCACCAACCACATCCTGTTCTAAATGAATGACAGAATGGTACTGATTAATAATTTATTCACCTGTGATCTCTGTTAGCTTCAATTATAACATCGCTAGTCATCGCTGAATCCAACAGATCTAACTTGAGCCTTTTCTTAGGACTAATCAGCTCATCCCCACTACTCGGGCATTCTTCTAGTTGTTCCAGTAGATGCACTCGTTCCTTTTGCAGGTTCCTAATTTCGGGAGGGGCGAACGTCATTACGCTATCTAAAAAAGGCAAAAAGAAATACTGAGTAAACCACATAATTCGGAAATAAAAAAATATAATTTAGTTTTCGTGTTGATTGTGTGACTATTCTCTCAAGTACGCTGGTATTATTTTCAGTAGCTTGGCAATCAGGTGTTATAAAATGATCAGGTGTTTCACCGAATGAGAGCATGATTCCAATGACTTCAAAATAACGACAAAACCACAAACAACTACAAATCCTTCAATCTCCCCGAATTCATCTGGAACGCTGAGAACACTAACAAATGTTTAAAACTTTTGCATTTGAAGTTATTTTAAATTGAAGTAATTTTGATGCTTACCTAGATGCGTTGGACTATCGTGCACAAATCCATATTCATGATCGTAGAGATCATCGTGCGACGCTGATGATGCTTGACTATATTCATCATAGCTCCGAAAGAGATGTCTATCTAGAGGAGCATAATCATCCGCCACAGCTGCTGCAGCGTAATAATCGAAACATCTACAAAAAAGGTTTAAAGTTGAATAATAGCGGACGCAAAAAATTAATAGGTACAGGATTAGAAAAGTCATTAATATCACAGAGATGCGCACAAATACATCAAAACAGGATCATCACACAGGTATGAATATTGCTGGTCATATAAAGAAAATCCTGATCTGAAGTGAATCAACGGAGGTATGAAAAAATGTCGTCAAGTAGGTTGACGCTGTACTTCCGACGCAATGGTTTCAATTTAGAAATAAGGATTTAGATTAAGGATTTCTTAGGTACTGTTCTTATTTTTGGAAACCGTTGTATTGGCGGTGGTGTCATTAACAAAAAAAATTTGAAACGGGCTTTGAAACTATTTGTTGAATTTCTGTCTAACACCAAAATTAAGTTAAGAGTTTCTTATTTGTCACCGTTTTTTAAAGATTGCACATTAGTAATATAACGTCAAAGTTTCATCAAAACACGAGATCTACTTTCCGAGTTATAGTGTTATCACTGCATTCTTATCAGTAGCCTATATATAATTAGGCTCAGTTCCTTTTTGGGATTTAAAAACGTATTTTTAGTAGCATTGAATTGTCAATGAACTCGGAAAAATCAGAGCTCTGATTCTCTAGCATCGTGATCCCTATTTGAGCTTATGAGAGAAGATATTCGTTATACCAGTTCGCCATCCATTCCTCATACATTTTGTCATTTTCACTGTTTATATCAGGTATAAAATATAAATATACGTATAGATTTTCAATGCCTACCTTCGTCCAGTTCCGCCCCTGGACGACCTTTCGGATGATCGGGGCGTGACCGAGCCGACCACGCCCACTACCGAAACGGCGGACGGCGATTGGTGACCTGCGGATGCCGATGCAGGGGCGGATCTACTACCTCCGTATGATGACGTTCGCGGTCGGGATGACGAAGATTCGTATCTAGAAATAATGACCGGTTAACCAGGAAGGCACTGCGTGCGACTCTTAGGCTGTAGATCACATTTATCAAACAATGCAAAAACATCTTTATCAGATTCTGTTGTATGGAACTTTTGGTGAGCATCATTAAATTTGGCTCATTCACCGCCTACTTGACTATTTGACCCCATATGCAGACGTCGCCAGTTATCACAAAACTATCAACAGTTAGCAGGTTTTCGGAGGAGTATTGAATAAGGCTTTTTTTTGAGGCAGTAAATCTGGAAAATCAGTCTAAAAAAGAGCCTATAATTTGGAAAACATCGAATATTTGGAGCGCGTCTTAGGATGAGAGAGAAAAGTCCCCAGGAATAACAAAATTATAGAATTAGATCATTTTTAGAGCCCCAACTATTCCTTTTTTTGTATAAGTATGCAATAGACTTTTCACCCTGAACAATGTTTTTATAAAGGTATCAGTTAAAACCACAAGTATTTTTGATTCAACGCTTTTCTGTATCAGATTTTGGACCTGCTGATCTGTTAGAATTGAGCTATAAAATATAGATCAGATTAAAAACTTCAAACCCTCTATAATTTAATATAAAAATTAAGATTTCTTTTTTTTAATTACTCCCAATGGACCAACCGTTCTAAAATACAGTGTCAAGAGGCCAAATACCACATTAATAATAATTATTCATAATCCTTAGTCTATAATCTGTAACATAATTTACTAAAACAGAAGAAATTAACCTCCTGTGATAAAATTAAATTACGCCCTAAAATGATCCACTGTACATATTTAATATTGACATACCTAGAGTATCTAGTAACAGCGACAGTAGCCTCAAAACTTCTGCTGCTCCTCCCTCCGGTGACAACAACGGCATCATCGAAAACACTCCCGACACCGACGCTCGTCCTTCCGTCCACGACTAGCACTCCCCCTCCTTGCTTTTCCAGCCGTTCGAAAAAGGCCTCCTGGCACTCCCTGCTGGCAAAATCCACTTGAACTCTGCCTCCGTTTTTGAGGAGGTGCCCTCGCATCTTGTTTACCGCCGCTTGGGCGCTCAGTACTTGCTCGTAGAACACCAGGGCTTGGCCTCGATCCCTATCCACGTGGATCTGGGGAAAAGAGAACAAGATCAGCTATATCGACTAGAGCAACGATTCCTACAGTGATCTATCCAGCCCCAGATCGACCCGTACTTTTGGGGTGATAACAAAAAAGTTACTGGGACTATGAAGTGAAATGTAACCAGATATGCAAATAAATAATATAGATTCATATCGTACCTTACTAATGGCGCCGTACGGCTCGAACTGTATCCTCAGGTACTTTTCAGTGACTCCCTCCCCCACCCCATCGACCCAGACGCAGCTGTAAGGCATGGATTTGCCAAAACCCAGCTTCACTCTGTTGTTGCCTAAGTGTTCTCCATCCATCTTTCTTATCGCCCGCACAACGCTTGCGATATCCGCGTACTGGCAAAACGCATACGAACCTGCTGCACCCTGAAAATACCAAAAACGTACTTACATATATTCAGATACTACGTACCTAGTTATTATTAGTCTTAGTGAACTTCAATGTATTTATTTGAATTCGTATAATTCATCTGGCCAAGTGAAGACAGCCTAGAATATTTTCTTGGTCAGCTATATTTCGAAATTCAACTTTACTTTATTGTGTTTGTATCTAGTCTTGTCTTTTGATGAGTATGTACAACCTAAATTCCAAAAAAAATCCAGACATACCTGACCACTTGTCTTGATGTCTTTTTTTAAGTTCCCACTAGGAAAATATATTGAACCTTACTTTGCTTCACATTAAAAAATTATATGATAATATTGGTAAATGGGTTAATTTTGAGGAATTAAAACTTATTTTCATAAATATACTGTTCACCCGAATGTTTTTTCCTAACAAACCCTGACCACCCGTTGCTTCCCTGACTTTCCCTTATTATCCAGAAAGAGGACACATATAATCACCATGGGACATATACTTAATCAATTTCAAAAATGCAAAATTGCTACACTTCATGAATTCTCAATATTTTGTAATATTCTAATCTCTACGCAAAGAAGTTGTTTTCGCTCTATTATAGGAATACTTTGTGCTTTTGTAAATGTATAGAAACTTGCTGCTATTTTGCAGATAAAAAGATTGTGTAATTAACACACAATCTTTTAATCTGCATGATGGAAGAGTTTCACCAAGTAGGAGCATCTACAATCTACATTGCTTCCATTTTACACTGCCCTGTTTTCCAAATATGATTGACACTGAAAGTGGGGCACAAGAGTAAAATGGGAGCAAGTTTCTATATTACAAAAAGGATATAACAATTTCAAGAAGGTTGAAAAGCTGAAATTATAAAGGTGAATCATTATTGTCTTTGCCGTACACTGTGACCTAGTGTGGTATGTAGGTAGACCCTAATGGTCAAGGTAGAGAAATATTGGCTATATTCTGTGCCACAATACTAACTTTCCCATGTTACTGAAAAATAATGATGATAATCGTACCTGTTTTTTGATGTCAATTTCTATGATCTCTCCAAATTGATCGAAGTGTTTCCTAAGTTCCGACGCAGTGACGTCCTTTTCTAAATTGCCTATAAATAACGTCCTGGTCGCTTTGGGGTGGTACTCGTCGACGTCCGCTTCATAGGAGCGGGCGTCGTTGTCATCGACATCGTAGCAGCCCGTGTAGGGTGCCACCTCGATCTTACAGCCAAAGAACAGTTTATCGTAGCTCACCTTCAACAAACACATGTTGCTCATTAGATGTTCATAGGTATTACAGTCACAAAAAGGTGTCAAGTAGATCAGCGCCAGCGCCTACTTGATGCCACAACTGCCATTACTTACCACGAAATGATATTAATTTAGAAATAAAGATTTGGATATGATTTTGAACTGTTAATCCAATTAATTCCAATAGGATTAATATTGAAAAAGAAATCTTGTATAATCTCAAATATTTCTAAATTTTCAGTTTAACAAAAGCTTTCAAGACTAACTTCAGGTTAAACGTGGCATACAGGGTCAACCTTTAAATTCGAATGTGTGAACAGTCAACTATGTCTAACAAGTACGGAAAAATAGTGAAAAATTTGTGGTCAAATACGTCATTTCACCAACGCAAAAAGGGCTCCCATTTTCGAGGAAAGTGGAACGAATTGAAAAAATCCAGTCAAGCAGATTAGATCTGGTATTTCCTATGCATGTAAATAGTCATTTTCATACAAATCGTAATAATTGATAATTAAGATCAGTGACAAGACAACTTGCTGGGTATCTGTAGACGCGTTGTGATTAGAACTTTGTAGTTACGTTTGGACTGCCTAGCTGGACACACGTATTGTAGGATAATCGAATAAGTGTAATCGGATGTACGTACACCTGAATATAAATATCAGTCTACAATCTTCTGTTTCTACATCCTGAAAAATATTATATATCTTTCCAGTTTATCACAATGGCCTAAGCTGTGACATATCACTCCAAGGCTAGTCGAAATTTTTCGTATATATTTTGTGATTTGATATAAAGGTTTTAGATCCAACCGAATCGTTATTATTTTTTTATATAACCCTTGTACATGCATTTTATCATGATGCAGCTCATGTATTCTATGTTATGCACTGTGTAACAATTACAGCAATAAACAGTGTTCTGTGTGCTTTGAAGAATTCATACTGTTTAGCGATTATACAGTAGATCTGGAACTAAATTTGTGACAGTTCCATTACCACTAAGCAATTTGGGTGTGTATGTCACTCACCTCCAGCGCCTTATCGACGTCTTCGGCCTTCTTGAAGCAGACAACGGCATATCTGTCGGCATCCTGGCCGACAACCTTAACCCACGTGACCTTGCCGTGCTTCTTGTATTCGTGGTAAAGGCCGTCCTTGAGAGAGGTGTCAGAGGAGCGTGCTGGCAGGTTCCTGACGCAGATGGCCAGTGGCCGTCGATCCCCCGTAGTGGTGCCGCCCCCTTCGGTGGAGGTGGGCGTGGCGGCCGTGTGGTGGTGGTGATGGTGTTGATGCGAGTGGGCGGAGCCTGTTGTGGGGGCGGCGGAGGACGACACGACGGCACCGCTGCCGGCAGCCATCGACGCCGACGAGGAGGACGACGCGCTACTGCTTGTACTGCGACTGCGCGACCTGCAACAATTCAAACATGTATTTGAATCAAAATATCTTGAATGTATATCATAATGCTCCAGTTATGAAATTTGCACTAAAGTAAAAATACATATATGCCATAAAAAAATTGAAAATGCATACTGTAAAAAAATACAACAATAAAAAAATATAATAGTGAAGAAAATCAATGTTGAATGAATGAAATATATTTTAAAACTTAACAAAACCTTTAATAGCACGAATAATTTTTATTTATTAAGATTTCGTTGACTTTATTGCAATAAAGTATGTGCTTTTTGTTTTATCATTATAACGAACTTAAATACAATATTAAGCAGAAGACTCGATCTTTTGGCCAGCAAATATCTGAGAACCAATTATATTTTGGATATTGATTTGTTCCAAAAATGTTTAGTTCAAATCATTGTTTTGTCATCGGTCCTTAATACGTGTGCAATTTTTTCAAATTAATCAGTCGAGTTGCTTTCACATTTACGCAGAGTTTACACCTCTCAATCACAAATGGCATGACAGGTATCAAATATAAATTGACGCCATAACAACATGAATAAATGAGATCTTTCAAATTATTCTCCCTAAACAGGTGAAGCTATTACAAGCGTGTTTTAATAGTCTGAAATATTCTCCTCACCTAGATGGAGATCGACTGCTGGTGCTAGGTGTGGGTGACGGTGACCTGGATCCCGACCTGGACTTGGTCTTGGTCTTTTTTGAACTTTGATCCGAACTCCGTCTGTCGCTATTGTCAGACGGCGTCGTGCTATACCCTGTATCTGACTGACTCGTACTACTACTATACCTTAGAAAAAATGCAAAACTATATTTTAGGAAATTTGAGCTAGTGCTTGTAAATACAGGAACAAGGACGTCCTAAATAGGACATTTGTAAGGGGATATTGACGATGAAATGCATGTATACCAGTGGGAAGTGTATAATGTTTTTCAAGAATAATGGTTACAAACAGTTGAGAAGGAGCATTATCTAGAATCTAGACCATAGGTTCTCAACATTGGCGATAATGCCTCCTTGTGGGCCTTCGAGGCCCTCAGGGGGTGGTAGAAGAGTGAGAAAATTGGGGGGCGAAGAAGCCTGAAGCCCGAAGTTTTTTTGCGATTATTTGGGATAAGGTGAATGAGTGAAATGTCCGAAAGAATGGGAAATGTTTTCAGTCGAGAGGTTTTGTTTGCTCTTCAGGTTTTTCGGAGGGGGTGACATGTCTAGAAGACTAGACTTGCCCTGGTTTCCAGTCCCCAGGTAAAAACACTGATGACGCAACATGTTAAAGAGATTGGGGGGCTCCAGAGAAAATGTCAAAGCGGGCATGGGGTAAACAAGTTTGAGAACCTATGATCTACACAAAAACATGATAATAATAGCTATTTGTGGGGCATCTGAAAATTGCAGTGAAGGCTAACTAAAAGAACATTCTATTCTGTTAAAAAATATTTGAAGCATTTTCGAATTATTTGTATATTATTTTTATTTCTGAGTTTTATTTTATTGAACTGCACTGTCCTTTTACTGTAATTCTAACACATATGTAAATATATTATGGTTATGGAATTACATTAATTTATTTCTTGAAACGTTTATTATTTGTTTCAATTCGTTCATGTAGCCAGCTTTAATGGAGATAAAACCAAGATACCTTCATGAAATGTTCCTTCAAAATCACAGTTCTATAAAACGTCGTCTAACTCAGTATATAATCGGTTTCATTTTCCAGCTAAACTTTTGATAGCCGTTAAGGAAAATGATAGTTTTTTGAACATAAGGTACATTGGACTTTGTTGAATTATTAATATTGTCGATTGTTATATAGAAGATAGAAAATGATTGCTTACCTATTGGTTCCGTCATAGCCCCACGGTTGGCCTCCGGCCGTCGTCGACTGGGCAGCTGTCGGCACCGCCCCGGCAGTGGTCGCAGTGCCTGCTCCGCCCCCCTGGCCGCCGATTCCTCCTCCGCCGCCCCCACCGACCCCGCCCCCTCCGCCACCACTGGATCCGCCGCCGCCCGCGGGCTGGCCGCTACTCCGGCCGTGCCGCGCCGACTGCCTGCTGTCCTGGTAGGTGGGGCCGTTCGTGTATGGGGGGCGGTCCCTGTCTCTGTCCCGCGATCGACAGGAGGCGGAACCGCGGGACGGCGTTGCCCCGCCCCCTCCTGCCGTCCGACTCTCGTAGAACGGGTGGTCGTCCGCAGTACTAAAACAAAACATATTGTTAACTTCCGAAAAAATATCTACAGGTTGTATTTATATGCCGTGGGACGATTTTTAAAAAATCAGTGAATCGCTAGCTTCTGATAAAACCAGCAAAGCTAATTCACAAATATGACACATAAAACAAAAGGTATACTTTAACTCGTTAAGTATGAAAAGGATTTTTTTCCCTATACCATACTATCAATTTTCAAATGTAGCCTTTCAATTACTGAGCAAAAAAAGGCATGTTCCGTTTATGTTTCACTATCCAAAAATTTTACGCAGAATCCAATAGTGATCTTAACGATATTTCAGATACCTCTTTACAGAGGTCCCAAAAACTGATTAGATTTCATGCTTGCTCACTCTAGAAGAACAATTGCATGTACCTCATTTGGTTTTAGTATAGATTTCACACATCAATACATAGCCTCAATTATAGAATTTATTTGAATGTTTTAATACACAGAAGGCGTAGGAAAAAAAGAGATAGAGATAAATGTGCATAAATTGATCGATCGACACCGTTACGTCAAGAGAACAGGCAAGAAAAAAAGGTTGGTCGATGGTCGTATAAGAAGCAAAATACTTATTAGAATACATCAACCGTTCTTGGAAGAGAACAAGTTAGTCGTCTTATGGGAGGACAGGTTTCAGAGGTCGACTGTAACTGTAAATGATACACGCTGACTCTTAAGATATAAGCGAGAGAAGTTTCTCTCATTATTTTATACAAGGGAACGGCAAGAAGAACTTTGAATGTGTCTGCCATATTCATTGTTACAGACAGATTTTAATACCTAGTGTTTGTAAGATTTGTACATCAAGTTCAACACCTTGTCTACCGGGGTATAACAAAAGATACGATGTCTGTAATCTACCTGAAATTGTACAAAGGTAAGTTTTTTTTTTTGTAATAAATTCTCAGAGGAAGAATATGTGATTTGATTCGAGTATACCATATCTCCCTATATGCGCAAAGCTACAATAATCTCAAAGTAAGAATACCAGAATAGAGCATACTCTTGACATAAAACAAAAAACATATCACCTACAATAATACTATAATGTTGACTTAGTCGTTTTATAATCTTGATGCGCATAGTTCAACTTCATTAGAAAATTTTGTCATTTTTGGAAGAACAATCTAAGACTATTAGGCAATTTAATAAATGTGATTCAATAGAGAATGAATCACTACTTCTGATTTCCCTGGACTCAAATTTAACCTAAAAGAACCAAAAGCGTCCACACTGTCCCAATCTTACTTTTCTCTGCATCATAAATGATTTCACATAATTGAAGTTTGAAAGGTAAATAATTATATAATACAAGAAATATGTACCAGTACTCAAGCCAGAAGATATACGTTACCATTGTTAATGAATCACATATTACATACTTGGTACTTAACACACAACTCATACTTTTCAACAGCTTATTCATCCTGAGGGGGGGTTAATAAAAATAAAAACCAATGGAAAATCAAAGGCTCGGAATAAATGAATTACTTGGAGCGAATATAGGTGAGCTTGAAAAGCAGCGTACAGTTTCGAACTAAAACAGATATTGTTATTAGAGATACCGCAATTTCCAAGATGTTTGTACTCTTAATCTAAGCGAACGGGGCTCTGGAAAATATCTCCAACACCCACTTCTAGATAAGAAATGCCACTTATCCAACCTTCTAAAAATGCGCTCTAGTGCTATGTCGTATGGTACCATCGAGCATAATACACATTTACCCATGCAAAAATTATAATTTACTGAATCGATATATCTTGTACTGTATTAGAACGCAGAAATGAAAAAAAATAATACCTATTCATACAAAGAGGTGGTGTAGTTATACCTAGCAAAAAAATCCTCATACGACTGTGTTCAGTCATTCCGTACAGGCTTTCCGCTTTCGAGCTCTTCTGTACAATATGTGCACTGACAAAAACAAAAGCAGCACACAGACAAAAAAATGATGCCGATTGACAAAGAAGAACCTTGAAAACTTTGTCTCTCTCGTCGTTTCGTCATGTTTTGGTGTTCGGTGGGCATGAAAAGCTCCACACACTGCTGCTGAACGAGCTGTGAGTGGGTTTTCAAAGAGGTGTAGCACAAAAATGCATGAATACGTGTGTAGTGAGAGTGCATACTGTTTATACATGCAAATGTATATGTAGCTGAAAATCCACGCGAAATCGCAACTGAATGGTTACAGGAAATATTTCTACAGCGGCCTATGAAAATTTATCTGAGACCCATCAAAAATGGCCTCGCACAATGCTTATCAGAATTGGATTTTCGATTTAATTACCTGATTTTACTTTTTTATTTCACTTCTCACATAAATGTGTAGGGAAAAAATTATAATTTTGAAAAATGTTTAATTTTAGATGCCACGTATTTCGAATATGTGATCAAAGATCACCTCACTAAGACAATGGCGTCGAGTAGACTAACACTGTAATTCCCAGGAAATGGTATCAGGTATTAGGAATAAACATTTGAGTCGTATTTGGAAATTATTGATCTTTAAAAATTTAACAGATATTGTATAAAGTTCAAATTTCAAATCCTTATTAATCCAAAAATTCCCAAAAAAAAACTAAGATCCCATCAAAATATACAACAAACTGGTACCATTTCATTCCCCACCTAATTTTTTTCTGGAAAATGGTAATGCGCCTCAGAAATTTCCAATAACAAAGTTTGATCGTTTTTCATTTTGCCATTTTTTGCGATGTTTTTTATTCCTAGCAAGTAGTAACTTTGAGTGAAAATTTCATCAAAATCCCACTTGTACATTCAGAGTTGAAGAGGCTTCAAGAATTACAGATTCGACGACAAGACAGACACGCAGAAAGAAATGAGAGACCATAGTTTATCGTGATAAAACATCAAGAAACATTATCTAGAATTTGAAATGTTTATAGGCTAGAAACGTGCCCAGTAATTATTAGACAAGTGTCTCTTCTGTGTGCATCATACCTCAGGTTATGGAGACATCATCATGATCGTCAGTACGCCACCCACATGTGAAGTACAGGAATAGAATAGAAATGGAAAGTATAATCATTGCACTCGAAAGCTCCCGATAAAGTGTAGAATGGGACACATCTAATCAAGCTTGCTGCCTGTGTGCACCTCTGCATAGAACTATATATTATGCAGACTCCAAGATATCTAATGAGAAATGGAGCTTGACACTTCAAAATTATTTTGTCTAATACTGTATGGTGGAAGACCAAAGAAAAAATATAGAGCTAGTGCTCACAAAAAACTGGGTCAAGCCCACGCCATATGCGTGAATACTGTGTGCGAATCGATTACTTGACTGATGGATCTTTTTATAATCCAGGGTTCTTAGAATCCGAGTGTTGCCTTTCTCATAATGCATTTTTTATACTTGATCCTAGAATGACGATCAGTATTGAAATGTAGTGATTTGTACCTTTCCACAGGACTCTAGAAAAGCAATTTTATAATTTTTTGAGATAAAACATTTTGACGATAAAATTGTACAATCTATGTAGCGATATAAAAAATATTTTTTTCCAAGATCATCCATATCGCCTGCGCGATCGCGAAATCTTAGTTTCGGGCTCAGTATTATACCTAATAACAATTATCAATATTATTAACTGCGGGCCCCCACCCAAAGAAAACGCTGGGCACGTGCCTGCTCTCAAAATATTTTCATTTCTCCATCTTCATGCAAATACAGTAGGAATATTAGAGTAGTGCTCAAACTTGGACGAAGATTTTTTGTATTTTTGCAGATAAAAAGATTGTGTAATTAACGCACAGTTTCACAAATAAAGCTCTTTTTCTTTCGGTGGTGCGTTTCACATCATATTCCTCCCTAAAGAAAATCAAAATTCGATGCAGCGGTTACTGAGATTACGTCGTGGAAAACTGATTACACAGTTGGATATGCACAGTTATTTTTGAGTCATAAAATGATTATTTGTTCTGTGTATTCAACTCTATTTTGCATGACTTTATGAA
Source organism: Bruchidius siliquastri (assembly GCA_949316355.1). Lineage (NCBI taxonomy): Eukaryota > Metazoa > Arthropoda > Insecta > Coleoptera > Chrysomelidae > Bruchidius > Bruchidius siliquastri. The sequence continues at coordinate 5,478,523 of OX438537.1, read as the reverse complement.
GTAGCAGGTCACTATACAGGTCCATATAACATAACAAATAAGAGTGAAAGCTAGTAGAAACATTAGTACACCAAATTCTGCTATTTTTCACACCGTAACAGTCCTGAGTCCAGAATATCAGTCCCATTAAACACTAATAATCCATTTAGTATTTCATTTGAAAATTACGTGAATCAAAAATATACCATTTCCTGAAAAACGTTTTACATGTATGTCGTTCGAACACAGTCTCACACAAAAAGTTCTATGTAACAGAGGCTGTACATGTACATAGATTCACGAGGGGACCTCTTAACATTTTAACTAGCCCTGTTATATAAAGCATCGCTACTTCTGTACATATCACTGTATCCCTACGTGGGAAGTACAAAGTAATTCTACTTTTATTCCATTTTCTCAAATATTCGAAGCAACACCTGCCTGAGAATGTCAATACGATTATATTTTCCACTGCATCGTTATTATCACGATTCAAGATGCCATTTAAAATGGGAAAAAGTCTTCGGATCGCGATTGAATGAAAATAACAAAAGGTCGTGTCTGATTTGCACACGGTTGCATCATAATGGGAGGATACGAGTCAGTGAACACGGGAACAGGTGTTTGTTGCCTAACATCAATGCCGAGCGTCGTTGAAATGGATGGAAGAAAGATGCTGCTACTTCTTCATAGAAATGAGAACCGTTTCTCCACGCAGTCTTTCCTCCATTCATTACGTTTTGTAGATTGCTTTCTCCGACTAGACTTTTGAAGAATCGAAGAAATAAAGGCTCTGATCAGTAATACCAAAATTTTTTCATGTGCAATGTGGATCAAACCACCATGTATATGTTTGGTGATCAAGCGTACCACTAAATTGAATAAAACTATAATATAGGTCCAACCATCAATCTTGCAGCATAATGAAAAATACTGATTAACGTAATGTAATAATACAGATTGTTATAGTAATAAACTAACTATTGTTTTAAATTGTTGGATTTTATTGAACAATAATATGATTAAAAATATTTCGAAATATCTTAAGTCATTGTAAATAATGGGCATACAAGAAGAGATGTAAGGTTCGATAATTGTAGTCAATTTTGTGCACAAATTTGGGTCGACATTAAGTCGATTTCGATGTTTATTTTCAACTTCAAACAATGCAGAAAATCTAGTCTTACAAAGGTAGGAGGTTGAAAAGGCAATTAGAGACAACGCTTTTTGGATAAAGTTGGATAGGTACATATTCTTCACTTTGAATCAAAATTCCGATAAGTACATTGGCAAATTGAATTTTTAAGCCTCTCTCGTAGAAAAGCTCTTATTTGAGACTCTTGCTTTCCAAAATGATATGCAGGTACAGAATACCATAAAATATTATGGGACGACGCTAAGGTCATTAACAAGGTGAACACGTTTATAGCGATTCTAGCGTAGAAATAAAACCAATTTTGCCAGACTCATAAGAAAAATGAAGAAACTACAGCTGGACCAAACGTACTTGAACATGAACGGAACTCGAAATAACGACCAAAAAATGCCCTAAAATATGTTCAAGTTAAAGAAATTTGGCTTACATTTATTTGAAACATTCGAAAGGTATAGAAATTAGTTTCGTTTTTCGACGATAACTACATCGTTAGATTCCTACCTACACTAAAAAAACTGTCATTAATACGGTTTTCATTGAATAGTAACACGGAAATTCCTTTCGAAATCGATTTATTGGCATCCAAGTGATGTTATCTAGCTCATTCACTTGATATTTACATTTACGTACTCAATCAGGAGTTATAATTTAGAAATTTTGCAAAATGTGATTTTTCTAGACCATGCTCAGTAAAATTGCTCATTATAAGTAACATTATCTTGTGAGAGAACTGAATAGTATAACACATGATAGTTTGTAGTTGATTATATAAGTTATTTGTTATTTTCCTTTTCTATTACTGGTACATATTCCAATCCAATTCCATAGTACAGAAAAACAGATGAAATTGATTAATTACCCGACATTTCCATGCCATCTCGACCAATCCCATTATAGCCATGAGATTCTAACTGGATTATAGATTAGTGTTGCGTTAGGCAATCATTCCAAATACTCGTAAAACGTTATACAATCACCGTGTTTATGTCTAGAGGAATAAACAGTTATGTTAGCTGTTATGTATACGACACATGGTGAAAAATATTGTTGCAAAATTGAAAAACACCATCTATAAGGAAATGGAATGATACTATTAATAGGGTACGCCAGAAATTTATAGGTTTCAAGTAGGTCTGATTCATACAAAACTAAATACAGTTGGTTTATATAAAGTAGTCTCCAATAATTTTCCTGTTATTGTAATGAATATATATTCAGGCTCTACCACATTTTTTGAGGCGTAAAGATCACGATAAATCTCAATAGCCTTGGTTATTGGGAGCTATAATCTTTGAAAATATCTTCATACCCCAATCCTAACCTCCCCCTCGAAACCACCTCTAACTCCACGTTAAATTTTTAGTTATATGTTCGTGAATGTTGAATATGATACCCAAACTAGTGACGTAATTTACGGAATGCTATGAGAAAATTACTTCAAATACTATTTCAATATTACCAGAATACTTGCATTCCACCTTTTACTACTTTGTTTATACATATAACAGAAAATAAGTATAAGAAACATTACAAAGGCTAACCAGCGTCTGGAACATAAGTAAGTACAACCAAACCAGCGAAATATTAATACACAGAAATTCCGTCGACCTCAAACATGCAAAAACTACAAAGAACATCAAGCAGTTTCAGCTGGAGGATCTGAGGGCATAGCGTATAATTCTATATCTTTCCAAACGAATTACAGCGTGGAAAGTATAAGTTTGTATGAAACAAGTACGTCCATTTTTCCCTGTAATAATCATTGGAAAGGAACTAAACATTAAACGTACTGAACCGTGCTAATATGCTTCACAGGTCACATCAATAATAAATGATTCTCCGCAATGTCATTTCTACTTTTAAATAGCTTCCTCTTCTATTTTTAATGAACGTCCGTCTCCTGCACTAATAAATCTTTCATGAAATACGCCAGCAGACACACCTGACTTTTTTTTAAGGTGGCGCCTATTTTTTACCTGTTTTGTTTGACATGTTACACGCAGAGTAGGCAATAACTAAAATAGCTTCAGCAATATCGCCAACACAAACTTAAATCTTTTGTAGTAACTAGATGCAAGCATCATTTTTGTCATCAATATTCGGCAACAACAATTATATTATGTTTTCCTCGAAAACAGTTAATTTGAGCGGAAAAGTTGAATAGATGATTTTTGCATTGCTCTGATTGTTAAAGTATGAATAAAAAACCACTTTAATAACTATAAAAGTTACAGAAAAAGCAGTGACGTAGATTTTTTTCGTCAAAAATATGGGTTAATGTGACTCCGGGACGCCACTGCACTTTATAGTTTTGATCTAGTTAGGGTTAAACTAGTGCTTTTGCACAATGAATACTTGCAAATTTCAACAAAATCAGCTGAAGTCTTACTAAGATTTTTTCGGAAAAAAATTTTTTATAGAGGTTTGACCCAGTATCTTGAAAACGGAGCATTACCAGCTATCTGTTGTTTGAAACTTGTAGACAAGGTGGATTTATGAAAAGTTTGATTTCGGACTTCCATTGTCTATAAAATTTGAGTATCACGACGTTTCGATTGATGTGCTATCTTCAATCGTCTTCAGGTGAACTGACGATTGAAGATAGCACATCAATCGAAACGTCGTGATACTCAAATTTTATAGACAATGGAAGTCCGAAATCAAACTTTTCATTACCAGCTATGTTTGACTTTTCGTCAGAAAATTACTCAAAGAATTAGCCGCTGGAGCTTTACGCAAATAGGTATACCTAGACCTACTAACTGTATATGGCATGTTTTCCAGTGGCGTTGCCAAAATACCAAGGGGAGAACCAGTGCCATGGAGAGACAAATCTGCAGCAATTACACGTAAGCCTATAAAGAGCAAAAAGTCATCCAAATACCGAATTACCTTACGAAATACAAGTTTGTAGACCCAGAGGTTCTTGAATTTTCAATTAAAATTCCTGACTCGTTACCCCCTTTTATTCTGCTATCAAGGTCAGTTTCTAGTTTTTTACACTCAAATATTTAACTTAAATAGGCAGATATACAAGATTATAAATATCAATCAGGAAATAAAACGAAGAGAAACTGCGGTCTGCCATTTGGTGACATCTGACCTAAAGCGTTATACCATGAAATATGTTAGTTCTGAGACTTACCCATGGCCGTTCGGAAACCTAGTAGCTGCGGGCGATGTTTGATGGTGGGGCGAAGCAGCACTGACGTCTTCTGGTGTCCCATTGCTGCCCTTGGGGGAAGGAGCCGCTCCCCCCAACGTGGGGGGTATGGCGTTGGTGGACGGAAGGATGGCGGCCGGCTCGTAGTACTCGGTAGTCAGTTGCCGGTCGTCTATCTTGAGATCGGGGGCGTTGTGGGCCTTGGAGGCGCTCTTGATGTCCATGAAGGCCACCGTGCAGCTGGGGGGCGCCAACGGGATCTCGCCCCCGACCAGCCCCTTATCCGGCCCCCCGTCGCACGCGGTCGCCGACGCCACCGACGATGGCGGCAGCAGTTTGACGCTTTGCACCCGACCATACCTGCATATAAAAAAAACTGTTTCAAAATCTGACAGAACCTGAGTAGGCCGATGTCGCCGATCGCAACTCAATTTTTTCTATTTTGTCTCACAAATTTTCATTAGGGTATCGCACATCACTCATCGTGATTGCCTGAAGAATTAAAAAGACAGTTGCGAATATGTCTAAGAGTGGTTAAGAACTGGCCATTGTCCTGGAAAAAGAAAATTTTCAAAAATGATGAAAACCTTGAAGAGCGTGGGTTAATGAAATATGTGGAAGAAGGAGTATATCAGGTAATAGTGTGTTCAAACTTGAAGTTGTTTTCCAATATTTGACTTGATTCATGCAATCTTTTCTAACATACCTCTCAACCAAGCACAAATGTACGTATCTCTTTGACATAATAAATTGGCGGTTAATTTGATTGATTTTTCTGGTTTCAGTAATAGATTCATGAATATCACTGACTGAAGAGAGCTCCAATATGTCTAATTTATAAAACTTCATCACATTTTTTCAGATTTACATTCATACCTGGCTGTGATTGAAAATAACCCATAAGCTTCTCAGAAATTGGTCGTAATACGTCGAAAACATATTTGAGTGATATCAACAACCTGATCTAAAAATAGTACGAAGCTTTACGCATGAGATTAAATTCATCCCATAAACACAGTCATAACATATAGTGTACCCGCAGGTATTTTTTCCTATTCAGATGCAATAAATACTGTCTGTGAACTATATACTCGGTTAATGATTTCAGGAATAGCAAATTCTTGGGCCAATATACATCAGCATTTATACAATCACATATAAATAAATCCTAATTTGAAGAATTTCGGTATTCTCGTAAAGGTATACTCACGACAAGAACATCTGATCTCACTCTAAGACAATTTACTTCATAAGAAAATTATTATTAATTTGGACCAAGAAATGCACATTTTCGAATTCAAGACTCATTCTAAGGATTTTTTTTTAAAGTTATGATTATTAAAATAGGTGAACTATTTTGACACAACACGTACGAAATGAAAAAAAGGAACTAATAAATGATGAAATTCGATTAAGTGCAGTGCACTCGACATTCAGTTAATATAGCTTAAAAAATCAGTTGTTATCTACTCCAAAGTATAGACTAAAACCGCTGTCTAAAATTAAGCAATCAGCTTTAAACTATGACTTTTAACATTATAAGGGCAATAAATTCAGTTTGCCGAAGGAGCAAACGTCTGGATATATATAGAAAACAACATGACCTTCCCCGGTACATCCGAACCGTATCACATCAACAGCAATTATTCATTAGAAAGAGAGGAAACCATTGAAATAAATTTTATTAGAAATAACTGGTGTCTGTCCTATTGAGAGAATGCCGAGTTGGTCAGGACACGAAACCTTGAGAGGGGGAAAACCGTATTGTCATAGGCGTCGGTTTCATACTCTCCACAGTTTTCGATATCGAAATTCTCCAGGTACTATGAGGATTTCATTGCTGTAGATTGTATGTTGATTTTCCAAATGGAAAAAATAATCACTGCTTCACGCCAGTTCTCTTCAGTAAATGGAAAAAAAACAAAGATGAAGCGCCTACTAAGTTTCTACACCAGTTAATAGTCTCAAACGTTCAGCTCCTAATGTCAACAGTCATTTCGTCACATTTCGGTGGAAATATCATCAACCACACGAGTTTAACGAAGTTTCAACAAACATGTTCAAAAAAGACTAACAGGTTAGCAATATTAGTTTAAACGAGAATTTATGAGGATGTGCAATAAAGACTAAGAAGTGAGTGACACAAGCTTCACGATGCCTTGATGAATATGTTCAAAGAGATGTTCAAGACGTATTGGTGAAGATGTTTAATATATACTTGCAAGTGAGCCATACAAGCAACTTGAGCAATTGATGAAAATGCTCAATGAAGGTTAACAAGTGTCCATGCAAGTATTGCGAGGCCATGACGACGATGATTAATAAAGTGAGCCACACAAGCCTCTCTAGGCACTTATGAAAGTTAATCCAGTGAATCTGTCTTTTCGATCATTGAAAGTGCATAAACGTCGTTTAATAAACGATGACAAAAAATGTATGTATGTAAATGGAAAATATTTTATTGCTACCGGGGTCCGAAGGTCCGGATTGCTGGATATGTAAGATTAAACCTCCTACCAACCAGAACTTATCCGTCTTTTCTCATTGTCAGAGAAATAGAATACTACTCAATACTTAGATACTTATACACCTAACACTAGTCGCAATAAATATTTTCCATAAGACGCAGGAAAATTGAAGAAATTCAATAGAACAATAGTTAAGACATGATAGAAAGAATGCTAGATTTGAGAAATCTCTCATTTTCTTGTAAATACTCCATAATTATTAGGTGACGCGAATAATCATATATACGGCTTAACCCTCCAAACACTTCAGCGCCGCCTATGTATTTGTGACTTGCGCTCCTTTGCTTTCCCCCCAATAAAACCGGACTTTTCGAACGCCATACGCCATTTTCTATCGGAACCTTGTTGCTGCTCGTCACGTCGTCGTCGTCGTAATACGCTTTTTTAATATATTTGATAACTTCCAGGGATCATCGGTGTGTAAAGTGAATTGATGTGACCTGGATACACTTTGGAATATCTAGATATACAATGCAGATATAACGCATTGAAAAAATATGTTTTCTCGACATCAGGGCGTGGTTCAGCTGCCACGACGCAAAATACGCGTATCGATCGTTTTTATTTTGGATTGTTTGACGTTTAGATGCTACGTAAGTATCTATATTTGAAGAGTTGCTGACGAAAATGCTAGTACTATTCTAGTTCAATATTGTTCGCCATAAAACAGTTAAACAATTTTAATGATTGTGGTGCAACCTGAATTGATAAGTTCCTCAGTAAATTTACCGAATAAGATAAAGGTGTCAGCAAAACTATTTTTTACAACGGTATCATTAGAAAAAAATTAAAACAAAATAACGTACCTAGCGGTACCTACTTGGAAGACAAAAAAAAAAGATCGTAGAAAATCATGAATGGCGGTTATTATACGACATATAGTCCTAAAAGTAGTACCTATTTCATTGTTCAACGTTTCAATTATTTCAATTTCAAGACGTGGTAGGCTTTTGAAATGTTCAAACTAACCAGTTCTTGTTGTGGTGGGATAGCGATTGATGGGAATGCTGCCTGAATAGAACAAAAATTGCTGTTGTGCCTGTTGTTACTGTACACCAGCTTGGCAGAGGCTGAATTGATTTTTACCGGAGCCGACGAGCGCTGTTGCCAGATGCTATAGTGGAATATTCCCACCGTTTAATAATAATCAAACGTCATCGTCTTGGCAAGTGTTCTGCAATGACTACGACGTTTTCGCGTTGAATGGATGCAATCAGCATAACAAGTGGTATAGAAAAATAAACAAAAGGGCCTAATAGTCTTCAATATCAGTAACTTCCCGGAATCGATATTGAGCATCTTAAGCAGCCCCTAGACGGTCAATATTATTGATCAATATGCATTGATCAATAATATTGAAGTCTCATCAATACACTTCAATGTAGATTCAATATACCTATCTCTCAACAATGGTATGAGTACTTTTAACTCTTCGTGCTCCGAAAGTTTGCAATCAATTGTGCAAGTTTTTATGTGTATTAGCCATAATACCAAGACTTTGGTTTGGGGATATCATCAGTTGATGCCCCAGATCGCTTTGCAGTTTCAATAGCCCTGTAGTCTTCATTAAAATTAGTACGCACTGTTAATTTTCTTCCTCAGTTTCTCTACAGTAGTCTATTTTAAAAGAAATTAATGCATCAACGATTTTTTTATAGCCATTTGCTTCTTAGCTTGATTAGAATAATTCTTTGACTTAACTTTACATAGTTTCGGAGAATCAAGATAAAGTGTAATTAGTAGCAAAGCAAAATCACGTTCGGACTCTGATTTTTCACTTGCGTTGGCCATCACATAGGTGGTCACACTTCGACAACTGGAACACAACTGATGCAAATATTGATCAATATACCTCATAAACATCAATATGCGCATCAATATTGTTTCCATCAATACAGTTCAATATAAATTTCTATCAATATGCTATCAATACGTTTGAAGCTCTCCTAAACGGTCAATACAGCCCTTCAATACGTATTGATCAATGCATATTGATCAATAATATTGACCGTCTAGGGGCTGCTTTAGACACAAAACCACTAGACTTCAATTACCAGTATCGATCCTTCGAATATTTGATATTTGTTCAAAATGAAATTATTCCTATTCTGTGCGAAAAATTTATGAATTTGGCAGTTTTCACAACCATAACGAACAAAAGGCACAAGGCACGCAGTAACAAAGTGGGAGCTCAATAATTTGGCGATGATCGCTCCTGTTTGTTTTGACGCTGCGTCAACGAAATCTGTTTAGATCATAATTTCCAATTTTGAGCAATCAAAATAGTATGAATGATAATGTTTGCTAAAAATATAAAAAGTACATTATATTTGAAAAAACCTCCAAATCAAAAGATTTGAATGAGTCAGTCATATTATTTTCAAGGTAAAGCAGTATATCAAGTAAATTTATGGGAGTTCTAGGCACTGACAATACTAAGACTTACTAATCCACTGACTGTCTACTGCTAATAAGAATGGTTATCATTCCACAGAACGTTGAACTTGTCAACGTTACAGATTTCTGAAATCTCCGAAATTTATCTCCACTCGGCAGCACCGCGTTCCAGACCTAGTCTGCGTAGTCGAGCCTCGGAGACAAGCGCTATTTCCATCCCCCACTTTTCTTAACCCCACTCTGCCATACATGGTTGCCACATCTAGTTGCTTCCAAAGACCGACCCAACAATTCCTGGTGTTGCGAAGGAAACAGGCTTTTTACATCGATAGAACAATGTTTGTCAGGTCCACTCGGGTCGTGTTATAATAGAACCTCGACGACGACGTTGATTGTTGGCTGGATGAATAAAACCCAAGAAGTTTCTTTTCGAAAGCAATCAAAGGCGGGGGTGAAAGGGAGGTTCAATGGGTCGGGGGAAACAATTGTGTAATGTTGCGACAAATAGGAATGTTGGAGAAACTATCCAGGGCTTTCCAGGGGCATTTACTGGTTATTAAGGCAGTTATTATGAAAAATATCATCTTTTTCCTGTTCTTTCTTGCCAAAATTCAAATTTATGCATATTTTATTCATGTTGATTTAAATGATTTTCATGTACTTACATTACATATAAAAGCCTATTTAGCAATTATATGCAAACCATCAAGACCTATTCTATATAGATTAAATAGTTAACTGTAATTAGGAAAGATATATCAAGGATCATATAAATATAGTCTCAGTGGTGAGTTAGCTAGGTAATATTTTATGTGTGATGTAACCTCAGAAGCCATTGTAAACATTGTGACAGTCTGATGATGCTAATTGATCTAGCGAAACAAATCACTATTCTCAATTCATTATTAATTTCTGAACATTACACTCAGCAAAACATGTCAGTGAATAAGAATGATTCATGTCAAGATTCAAAATAATGCGTTTAAATGTATACCATAGTCGATATAATCAGAAAGATTGGATGGCGTTTATGTATATTGATTTCTTCAAGCTGAAGACTATCAGTACCACCTAAACGTATGAATATATTTATAAACTTTCTTACTACAGCATCCGCAAAGAATCAAGTTCTGTTTCAATACATTCTAAGATATGCTGTTTGCAGATAGTGCAAAAGCGAAATTGCTTTTTTCCTATACATATAGCATATAGTTATTATCTTATGAAGATTCCTATCTTGCATAATAATTAGGACTACCCCGTAGATGGATAATTCAGCGATTAGCACTCAAGAAAGAAAGGACGAACAAAGACCTCGAAGAGCAAACTGTGTGCAAGACAATGAACGTTTATAATTGGAGTATGTTTATTTTTCATTAATGTAGGCACACTGTTTACTCGTCATTTACGAGATAAAAAGCAAGGAACGGGGAAGCGAGATCCAGTGAAAAATTAAATATAAAATAAACAAGACGTATTTACAACTGTACCAAAAAGTTTATTAGGCTACATTGGAACAACCTCATCCTTGAAAAAATAATAGAAATTTGCACGGATCATATTTACTCAGCTTCTTTCACGCTACTACGTTTTTATATCAATACAGTATCTGCATTTCATAAACAGTGCTTTCAATGTTTTAAACATCTAGGTACATTCATAATAAAAACATTAAGTTGTAAACTATAATTTAGAAAATTGTAAATGTTGTAAAACTTTCGCAAACATGAACGAATGTACACTTGCAAAAAAAAGATTCATCAGTACACATTAAAAAATTAATAGAAAGAATATAATTCCTCGAATCAAAATTGACAGTGTTTAATCCGCTCACGATAAAACAATTACTAATGAGGAAGTACTTTTTCGAAAACTTTTAGTAAGCCTGAGCGCAATGTAATTCAATATATATAATCATAATAATGTAAATGTATAGCAGATCAATTTGTAATCCAATGATAATGAATATATATAATCATTATGTTTATAAATCAAGCGAGAAACATCTCGAAATCAAATAATTGATAAAACCTGCTGAAGGAATTCCCCGTGAAGAATAGTCATAACGTTTTTTTTCCTGTCCAGTCCACCGAATATTACATAATTCCAAACTTTTTATTCAAACAAAAGATTTTACAAACAGCATGTTGCGCATTTTTGAATCGCAATCAGCGCAACCGCATTTTTTTGCTAGTTTAAGTAAAGTACGTCTCACACCGATCTACGACCTTGACTCACACCTAGCAATAAAAATACAGCGTGATTATAAATTTACAGGAGCAGTTGTGTTCACGGTTAGACTTTAAAGCTAGATCGATCGATCTTTTAACATATTCCAAAATTTCATCTATATCTATATTAGTTACGTCGTACCACAAGGGTTGTAACTGCTCCATATATAATTGGTTGCAGGGAATTTCAACAACTTTTAGTCCTCTCTCTTTTTGAGGCAGTTGAAAACGGCCTCCATTTCCTTTAAATTGCCTATTTTTAAAAATAGGGGAAGTTAGAGAGAATTGCCCTCGAAATTGCCATACTATTAAAACTTTCACCTGTTTAAAATACATATTTACTATATTCTGGACACAATTTGCACAGTGAGACGGTGACAAGTTACAGAATGCCACAATCTATACTGAATTGAAGTTGTTACTGATGTTCTGAACATATGAAACCATTTTATTTCAATTATTCTTGCAAAAAAAAATCCAAAACCAGAAAAATTTTTATAAAAAAACTTATGTTGGATCTTGCAGGATTGGAAACAACTCTTCAACAAAATAAGTAATTTCATAACTTGTAGTTGTATAGCTATTTTTAGGTTAGGTTCTTCAATACTTAATTGGATATAAATACTGTTACTAGTTATAATGCTTTTTGGTAAAAAACTGTACAAAACGTAAAGTTTATAGTTGAAGAAAATCGCATATTGATTATTATATGTATTATATTCCAACATTGTTACTGCTTCCTCGTCATTCATGAGTAGGTGGGATGTCATTGAAGTCCTACCGCACCAGCCCACTTGCACTATTCTAATAAGTTTTATGTTCGTTGGAATAATCCGACATGGTCACCTTCTATCCGACAACAATTTTTTTCGATCCGGCCACCGACCAAGGCCTGTTCTATCTCAAGCCGTCGTTGTTCGATATTGAATCAATATTGATTTTACACTGTGTGGTAGAATCAACATTGTTTCAACGCGTTTGCTCTCCCATTCGAAGATGGACTCTGGAACGATGCAAAAACAGGATATCATATTTCAGTAGTTGTTTTTCCATGGTGAAGCGACGTGTTTTAACTAAAAAATGAAAATCTACAATTTGAAAGAATTTCAAGATAAACCCACAATAATTGAGTTTGGCACTTCTGGAACGCCAAAAAATGAAATTACCAAAAGTTGTATTATTACGCTGCTGGGAAATACTAACACAACAAAAAATGATCAAGAATTCAAAGTTCTAAACAGTTCTCAGATGAGCCTTGATTCTAAATTTACAGTGTTTTTTTTTTCAAAATCATAGAGTCCTTATTCATTATTTGCTGGCTGATCATTGAAACCACATACTTAGCATTGATATTTGCTGACTCGGTAGCCTTTATCAAACTACAAAACAGAATGAAAAAATATATTTCGAAAATATAATGACAATATTTATATTTATCACTGTTTCCAGAGTAACAATTTATTTTTCAACAGGTCCTTGGTAAGGATTATGATAAAATGCTAGAATACAGATTCTCAAGGGCGTGGCTACAATTTTTTTAGAAGGAGGGGGGCACATTTAAAAAAATTAGTACGAAAAGGATATATAAAGTATGTTAGTTGATTACTCAGCATATTAGTACGATAGTTTTGCACTCTGACCCCCGTGATTATTTGGGCAAATATGACGTATAAGAGAAGCCATAAAACTTTTAAAAACTGAATTAACCTGAGATAGATTTTTGCGACTTCAGTAACTCCTATGCATAAGCTTAGGGTAGATTAATCTGATTACAAATGTGTATAACAATATTCACTTCATTCAGTCACTGTCCAGCCATATTTTAGGGTTTGAAACACCAATAATAAATAAAAAATAGTACCAAATTTTAGTTTTGGGCTGTCAGACTTTATTCGTAATGAGAAATTTTTGGGGTTCGGTAAAAATAAGAGTATTTATTAATAATATATTTCGGTGTATTTTAATGCTATATTCAAATAAATTGGTTTTTTAACAGTTATTATAAAAGCGTCACATTTTTCTATGAAAATGTCATAAAATAATATACATTAAAACGTAAATTGAAAAAAAAACAGATAACAGAGTGACTTACAAAATGTCCATGGATGTTTCTGATGAGGTGGTTTTAGCACGCTGGTAGGTAGGAATAATATTTGCAAAAACAATTTAACATGAAAATGGAACAAATATCAAAAATATGCCAGAGTTGGTACTGACCAGAGATTAGCTGACTAAAAAGACAAGCTCCATCATTGAAGCTTCGAGCAGAAGATGATCTTTGACCAGATTGATTTTTCAAACGAAACAAATTTGAAATACACTGGATTCAATATCCCCTACCACAATTAAAAATTCATATTATTACCACAGAATAAGCGAGAGTTTCTCCTTATCCTGTATAGTGGTACTAGTACATACAGGATACAAAGTCAAAGCACCTTGGTCTATTTGGTTGTTTAAACTCTGTAAATGTTATTTAGTACCCAAAATTGGATTTTTACCGTAATAACAAATTTCGCTAACATCTCTGACCTACAGTGATATCATTTATGTAAACAACAGCCCATCTGCTATACCAAAAAGTTTGTTTTTACAAGAAGCACAAACAACACATGCATGTTCACGGCACCATGTGTTCAGACAGAAAAACTAGCGTTTACCATATGTGATAATAGCTAGCGTAAATAGTGATATGCCAAACTCAACATGATGGTCTCATGAAAATATGTCGACAAACAATTTATGATTTTCTTCCTGAAACTGCATCGCTCAAAAAGTTTGACTAAATTAGATAAGAATTTGTGAGACACATGTTGCATTGTTCAACGTTAGACTGCTTCCATTTTTCTACCCTGGCAACACTATTCATGAAATGTATGAGGTAGACCCATAAATGACCTCAAAAACACGTGTGTCATATACATGGATATAACGTTTATATTTGAAACAGTCCGAAAAGAGTATTCAAATATAACGAAGTAAGAAAAATAGTTTGGTAAGAATTTGCTACTAAGAATCTTCAAAGCATAAACAAAATATGTAACTGCATTGAAAATACTGAGCGTATAAAAGAAACTCAAGAACTGCGATATTCTTGTAAAGATATACTCACGAAAACAATATCTGTTCTCACTCAGAGACTACTTGATCAGATAATTAGGGTTCATTTAAACCAAGTATAGTTCTATTTCAAAACTCATCCTAAACAAATATGTACTCTGAAAAAAAATATATTTTTTTTAGTAAGGTTATCGAATGGAGCTCTGTTTACTTCGATCTAGAATACAAAGATCTTGGTAATTGAAGAATCTCCATTGATATGATTGACGGTCCAAAAAAATACGCTGCTTTCCAAGTAAACCCTATTGGCTCCAAGTAATTTATTTATTTCACATCGCCATCTTCGTCAACGACATTTCAGCGGTGCGCATTTCCTATTTGATATCTGTTTCCGCGCATATTATTTTCCATTTGTTTGTATTTTTATGAACCCCCTCAGGACGATTGAGCTGTTCAAAAGTTTGGTTGTGAGCATCTCATACAAGTACCAAGTAAGTAGTGAATAGGCTTTATTACTCTATGTTTATCACGCAAAGAAAGGTAAGCTGATAAAATTCACATTGGTACAGTTTGGACAACTTTCGGTTCTCTCTTTTAAGGTTAGGAATCAACAACTCATTTAAAAATGATTTAAACCGGTTTTAAAATGCCAAAAACACTATTCTTTCACTTAGACCAATATTTTTGATAATTAGTATAGCTTTACTCTACCTAGTCCTAGACATTGAAATCCGTTTAATTTGATCTTTAATTTTTATTTATTTTATTTGTGATTGATCCGCATTAATCATCTCTAAACAAGTGTACCCTTAATGTGAACCAAATTGAATTATAAAATTATCATTTCGTTTGTTAACTTCCTGAGAAGTTGTCAGAATTGTTGCCTTCGGCATTTTATTAATGATTGAAAAAACTTATTCATAGAGTAAACAAAAAAACGCGTTGTATCCTGGAAGACAGAACTATTTTACTGAGTGTCTTCATTTTACGAACAATATCTAATAAATTCAATATCTAATACTATCATAGTATTGTCAAAATAAAAAATTAATTAAAGTTTATACCTTAATGTCACTATTTTTTACATAAATAGTCATTAGACGAGGTAATAAAAAGACAGAGAAGGTGAACAACCGACAGTAAAAACACCGTATAATCTTCCATGAGGTACGTTAGGCAGTTTTTATTCACTGGAAGTACCGTTACTGTCGATTCAAGAAAGTAAGCGTAAATGACATTATGCCAAGAATTACCAAGAAATATTAAGATGCATATATTCATACCAACTGTCAAAACACAAGATAATGGAGGTACTAGTCATCGTTGAATATAATGAAACAAAATGTGTCACGCAGATACATTAATTATTTTCCACGCACTTCAAAATTGATTTTAAAAAATTTGTTGATGCTTCTGTTTAAAATCTACATAGTAATGAAGTTTGAATTATTTTTAAACATTCAAGACCCACAGTAAAAAAGGTCAACGTTCTTATAGACACAAACAGGACATGCTGGCCAGTAGATTGATTTAGTGCTACCCATGCATTAATTTTTCCTATGACGTACTTATCTAGTGTGTTATTTTGTGTTGCTATAAAAACACATAGGCATGAATATTAACACATTAAGAAAAAATCCATTGACACGTTTAAAAATTATTGAAGATGGGAACATCATACGGAAAATGGAATATGGCAGTAAAAATTACTGTGTCCAAGACTAGAATCAAAATGTATACAGGAACCAAATAGATGATTTTCTTTTTCTTTTCAAAACTGTAAATGGAACCTTGGAAGTTTGTTGTATCCTAAGAAATTTGATAGGTTCTGAAGGCTACTACTGCCATATTAAACCTATCATTATGAAGAGGAATTTCTAAAACTTTGTACTAGGAGCAATAAAACGGACCAGCTTTCAAAATACCTTCTCCTTCTCAACCCATTCGTTTTACTTCTAACATTGACTACAGTGATTAAAAATTTGCAAAAATTCAAAAATCAAATTCAATTTTGGGGGTTGGTTCGAAATCACACCAAAATGAATTTCGCTTTATGATAAAGAAAAATTATTATGTGATTTTTGTAATTGATAGACTAACTATGGATAAAACTCGTTTGCTGATTCAAAGTAATTTATTACAATAGCTTCCATTAGCGATACATAAATAATAAAATAAACAAGTTTCTGGAATAATGGGTATTTACTAATAATCTGTTGATAAATGCTCTTCTAAACCATTACGAACAATAATAATTGTGGAAGAAGCACATATAAAATTTATTTTCAAAGGACACTCAGTTTTGGCAACATCGCTGTCCACATCAGCAAACGACCGACATGGCAATGCCGCATAGCAGGTTCGCCCGTTCCTGATTATAAATCAGCTCGAGTGCCACCGCGCGTGACGTCAACGAATAACACGCCACTCACTGTAGCCGGCAACGTCGCACAATCGCACATCTCAACTCTCTCCTTGATTCGCTTTTGTCATGCCAAGGACCGAAGCGGTCTGCTGCATGCGGACCCGCACAGTTGCCCGATGGCCTGATAAAAAGTTTGGCCAGCATTGTTGTCATGTTGTGGCAAATGTCGCAATGTTAGGGAAATTCGAGAATAACCTGATAGGGATTTACCGTGGAGATACTTCATTATTTCAAATTGGATTAATGATACTAACACATGGTGGGGTACATTGGATTCTAATATGAATCTTGTATATATACAACCTGTAAAAGTAAAATCAATAGGAAAATATTAACTTATTTGGATGGAAGAGTTAGTTACGGCATGGATATGGATATATATTCAACGATATTTGCAACCAAATTACAAATAAACAGAATGCCTCCATAATTGAACCTGTTTATTATATAGTTAATTGTCAGTAGGTAGAGTCGGTTTCAGTATCACTTTTTTGGGTAGTCCCATGGTAGGCTAATAGAACAACCTCCGATGGAATGGAGGCGTATGGAATGATGTTTTATTACAAGCGCTATTGTTTTCACATAGGTAGACCATGGACTACCTAGCCTAACCCTTAGAACCATCATTGATAATGTGGCAATGTTATCTGGATCAGTATCGTTTTTCCTTATCAATCTTTATTGTCATGATGAAAAGTGGATACATTTTTCAATTTTTGATGATAAAATACTAAATTAAATTTGGAGTTACTCACGGATACCTATACCAAAAACTGTTAGCCTTTTGCACACTCACCTGTAACAAAAAAAAACAATCAGTTTATCATATTATTCACAACAACATATGTTAGTCATGATGATAAAGATTCGACAATACGGAATTCAATGAATTTGCATTTCAGCCACTTTGCAGTAAATCTGTTGAATAATATTTAGCTACTATCAACTTTCTAAAACCACCTACCACCAAGGTCTACTAGATTGAAAATTGGTCGCTGTGCAACGCATTCCAAGAAGGGCTGAAAAACGTGTTTAGCGTGAAGCCTTGTAGAGGGATTCTAATCTGCATTATGTCAAAGATTATCGAGGTCATTAACGTGCAGCTACTGAAGTACCTTGACCACCAAAACCTCAATATTTACACCATGGGCCGGTTTAGATTCAGTAAGGAATATAACGAATCTCTGATCTCAGTTTCTGTGATATAACCCTCGAAACCGTGATCAAGTTTTAGACATTTTGACGAAGACAAAAATTGCATTACTGACAGTATAAGTCAATTGTGTCCAAAATATTCATGTATATAAAAGTGATATATAGAACAAAATTTATTATTTCTATATCAAGTAGAACCAACAACAATGGTATGTGAGAAGTAGGTGAACAACTCCCCTGAAAGCAATATTTTCTTCTTTGTCTTCATCACTTTTCAGTTGCGCTATTTTTTGTACAGATATGTGAAAGTTTGGAAAGACTAGTGGAATTTTTCATCAATAAGCAACATCCTGTGTACATTTCTCTACAGAACAGACAGTTGATGTACTTGTATCTGTGGGGAATTTTTGTCGCATGATAACGCGCTGATAACACTACTCGGTGGAACGACATTGCATAAACATTGTTTATTACTCTCCACAGATAAACTGTATTTTAGTCTTTTGCGTTCTTCTTTCCAGGAATTGTGTACTTTACATTTTGATACGGAATCTTTATTGCATTATGTTGGAAAGTATTGTTCTCGATGGTTTTGAAACCAGCAGCAAATCTCACAACACTACAAAACAATCAAACTAAAAACTTATATCATAATATAATTAATATATGATTCCCTCGAAACAACCAAGTGAGTGTCAAATCTTTCGAATATTTTATGGTGCGAAAATTTTATCTATCAATTGAACAAGGTCTGAGGTAGTGGAGACAGTCATGACAGTCTCGCTATACTGATAAAAATTGTCTATATTGTACGAGTACTTTGATAGATGCTACAGAGACATGACCAAAAGTTTTTAAAATTATCGTTTTAATAGGTATTATAATCGTTCATCAGATAAATAGCGATGTGTAGATAAAAATGTTTTTGCCAATATATTAGTAATTTTAAATCTCACGTATAAAATCAGTCATCACGATAAATGTAATGTGATGCACCCATAGATATTATGATGTTTACCTTTATCAACAATTCAATATGAAACACTGAATGCAATGTTTCAGGAGAGGATATTTAAAACATAAGATTGATGAGCCAACATTTGTTTGATTTTATTGGACATAACGTACATTTAATCGGAACACCTGCTGAAACTCGCCTCTGCGGAGCCTGGGCTATGATAAAACCTTGATCTGCACATTGCCTACTTTCTCCAGATGTACTCCTTGTCGCAACATACCATTGTTGCCAAATCTCTACAGAATTTGTGCATTTAATGCAATTTAATTCCAATTTCAGGCGTTCTGTGACCAGCTTTGCATTCAAGGTGGTGATATTGTCTATAAAATCTAGATATTTTTCAGGCCTTTCTCATTTTGTTGATACTAAACAAAGAGTAATCTTTAGAATAATATATCGTGTATTCACGTACTAAGCAAATGTTTTCCGAATAAATGCTTGGAAAGGAAGTTCACAACTCTGTTTCTGTATTTCCTCATTTGTTTTTATTTGTGGTAAAATACGATTGGCTCTGTACGTCGTCAGTGCCTGCTAGGTTTTATGGTTGCCATAAAACGATGCAGTAAAGACAGTAAAACGGCAGTAAAACAGCCCGTAATGGCTACCTGGTTTTACTGTATAGACGCATAGTCTGTTGCCAAACGTTTTTACCAGTTTCTTCTGCAAGTTCATTCTAGTATGGCATGGATACCTGTAAATATTGAGAGAGCAAACCATACATATTTATTTGGGGATCAGTGATACTTTGTATTTTTGCATTAAAAATGAATATATTAAATATTAATAATCCCATTGCACAAAACATAAGCGACAAAAACATGTCCAACTTTGACTCACTGTCACAGTAAAAGTGGTATATGAATCACAATGAAACCTGTAGTTTTAATAAATAATGTAGTGTAACTACACAGTTCGACGTTTGGCGCTAGAATACTATTTTTCTATGGCTGGGTCACAGGCTGTCGATATTAAAGAGTACGGAGGAATGGGCAATCGCGAGTGTCGCGACTGGGCGAGGCGATAGGCACTTGTTTTCGCAAGACCGGCAACGGCATGTCAGGGCATGCATGCCACGCCACGGTATGTGTTCAGCAGTGTTGCCAGAGGTCCAGCTCAAAATTTCGGTAGTTTGAGACTCGACATCGTTAGATTTGAAAACAAATGGGTAGTCTTCTCTTAATATGATCTTTGAAGCTTTTTCTATGGCAAGTTTATTACTTGAAGTGATGTGGTTCTCATATGAAATTTCCGTGCTTTTTGTTTGAATAGGGTTTCCCAACCACAGGTTATATTATTAATACACTTATTACAGGCTTTGCATCTCACTTCCTTGCAAACTGTGCATTAGCCACCCTTTAAACTAAGGAACCTTTTTCTATTCTTGTCTATATTTTTGATACCATTTTTTCTTCTGTGGCACGAAATGGCGCTGCAACTAAATCGATAAAATAAGCTTAAGCAATTCCCCGATTTCTTATCGACATCAACGACAAAAAAAATACAAAATAGGTACACCCTCTGAAATATTATTCCTTTAATAGTAATCTAAGCATCTAAATTCTTTTCTGGCACTCTTGAGGAACAATACAAGATGAGTTTAGGCTTAATAAGTATGAGTAATAATTAATAAGGGCGTGTTGTAGGTATATAAGAGTTTTTACATGTTAAGCGAACAACTGCCAGCAGCTTTCTCCGGTCCTTCAGTACCACTTGATAAAACAAACATGCAGACATCCTGTGGTGCTTTATTATGTTTATAATACAAGGAGGTATTCACATTGTCGATAGCAGATAAAGAAAAATGGGTATATAGCCATAGATCTTAGTCAATTTCGGTAGATCTACGGATAAATCGTAGCTCTGGCATCACTGCAGTAGACTACTCGCAGTCCCGCGGACATTATATTCCATAATAATGGCTGTTGCTGACTCATCTCGTATCTCCTCGCAGCTACTACGCGAACCAAAAACGTCGAGGCATATATTTTCGTATACACTATACGCCGTTTTCGATTCCGAGAATCCAAAGATCAGTTGTTTGTGTTTTTTATGTGCTATTATTTGGTTTGAACCATATTGGCGATGGTGATTTGGTTATTATTTTTTAGCTCTCTTGGAGTGTATTATTCAAGATTGAGGGCAAAAAAACCTGACACGTGAGAGGGCAATTTTTCATTAACATTGCAGTGGATCACTGGCCGGATATTTGAAAACTATTCCCATTATTTTTTAATGAAATGATGAAAATACTATTAGAATAATCATTATTCTACAACTCAAGATAGTCCAGTCCAGTTATGGGGATTCGAGAATATCTGTGATTAATTTTAAGAACATTGTTTAATTAAAATTTGGTTTATGGGATAAATCCTTTGTAGATAACTAATCAAAAGTTTGTATATTACAGAAAATCCCCTGCACTATATGTTCTACCAGTATTTTTAACAATGTATATCGTTTAAAATTACCTGTCTGTCTATCGGTTTGTCACTCTGTCAGTTGCAAGAATAACGACATAGTGGAGGAAGCAAGTGATAATGAAATGAAATATAAAAAAGCTCTTCTAATGAGATTTAAATATGTAGATATGACAAATTTTCACATAGGAAGGATTGAAATATTATTTTGTGTTCCAGCAACTTTTTCAGTATGTAAGTAACTGTATGTCCTACTTAACAACTCATTCTAATCCTAATGATGCAGCATTTGAATCTACATGATATCTATTTCCAATTTATTTGGTTTCAGGTACAGATATAGATTTGAGTGGGTTGTTCACATGACCTTCACTGTGACCAGTAGATCAAGTTCGTTTAAAGCCTTATCGATTCACCGAGTGATTTTATTCCTTTTGCACTGGTCATTGTGTTACCAGGGCAGGTCAACTACACATGTCGCATAGCTTTGTTGGCAATACCTGCCGACATCATAGGACTTATCTTGAGGTAATCCGTATTTTGCAATCACCCTAATGGGTGGGGTTAAATTCAATTTCTTTTTGCCTGAAAATGGATATGTACCTAGTAGTCCTAGTACGTATATGTTCTTATGAGTACCTAAAAATGCTTGAGGTAAGTCTTGGTAATTCTCCCAGTACTGAGCTATTTATTTTAACCGCTACCTATCTAAAATCGATGCTTCATTCAGAATTGTCAGGCCAGCTAAATTAAGCAAGTTAGTTCAAGTAAAGTTTCCTAAAAAAATTACGATTTTTTTTACTCCAAACAATATTAATTTGTCTCGGTCTATTTCAAATAATTACATATTATTTCCATATCACTCAAAAAAATATAGTACAATATGAAGGCTAGATATTCGTCAAAACGTGCTTTCTGTAAAAAAAATCAAGTGGCGACACCTGTTTTTTCCCCAATCTATAAATTGTCACTATAAGTGAAACTAGTAGAAGAGGAAATTATTTTTCTTGGGCAATAAGACATTGGGTGAAATTGTTTAAATGTCTGGAAGAGAAGAACAATAGCATATGGCAGTTTTACATCAAAACAAAAGATCCAAATAAATCTGTAAGAAAGAAATTCAAGGGATAGTTCAAAGCCTCGAAGCACACCATGTTTTTCATAATAAGAAACGCAAACAGGTAGGCAAATAATATTTTGTTTTATTTCTCATTTCATTTTTTTTTAACTTTCCATTTCGTAGAAGGTAGAAGTATGGTATTGACAAAAACGTTTTCAAAAGATATAAGGCTCAAATTATTTCAAAATATCATCTTTTTGTTTAAAAAGTTGTGTTCAACTTTTGATTTTTATATAAAAATTTTACATACGTTTTTGCGTTGAGTTCAATAAAAAAAGAATTTGAACGAATTTTACAGGTGTAGTCAAGATACACCTTAATTAGCAAAATTGATATTCATTGTGCTTCAGCTGATTCACTGTCATCCAATGTAAGACATGATAGAAGATAATACGTAATTAATTGGTCTTTAAGAATTGAAAACAAATCCTTACTTCCTTAATCTAATTCAGCATGCCCAATATTATCAGTAGTAGTGAAGGAATCAATACGCATAGCAAAATAAAGATGAGGTTTCTAACGATTGAATTATTTTAAAAATAATTAGATATACTTCCAACATCGCAAATGAGTGAAAAACATCACCTAGGAATGCTCTTTGTTTATTCCTGTAATTAGAACTGATTGCTTGTATTTGTCCTTGCTCGATAAACGCTTGTTAAATTTCAGTAGTTTTGTTCTGTTGCATATAACAATTATTCCAAATTTATACTTTAGTATTACACAATTTTTTTCAGTCAGATCACCAATTTTTGTTGTTTTATCTAAGTGAATAGCACAAATTAATCTAGACAGAGCTTGATACGTTATGTTATATTTCATCTATGGTATATAATAAAATTAATAAATAAATCAATAGCCTCCAAAATGAACAATTTTCCATCTCCGCTCGCATCTTAGTTCATCAGACTGAATCGTTTCTTCAAGCTGGCCACAACTGAGCATCGAACTTTGTATCTACGATTCCATTACAGAATTGAATCTATTATTAGAAACCCTACAATATCAACTTGTCACAAGATCACTCAAAGCAGAACCAAAGTCCAAACAAAAAATAAAACCCGTCATCTGATATGACGTTCTTATTGTTTAGCAATAAAGCTTGCTCGTTATGAAGGAGTGGCGTCAAGTAGGTTTACGCTGTATTTCCCTCGTAATGGTGTTAGTTAAGAACGAAACATTTGAATGGTACTTTGGAAACGTTCCCCGGACACTGTTGGATCCAGTGGAAAATTTTTCATCGTATCGAGTAATTATTCGGAAGAGGGCGTTCTGAGATAAATAAATGAAAATTGAAAAGTAGCTTGTTGGGGAAAGCGAATGAAATTCGGCAAATTTATGTATTATATTTATCTAACAAAAAATGGTAAAATCGAGTTCTGGCGGATTTAGGTTTGATTGGGAGCACCTTTTACATCACGAAAGAGTGTAGCTGTATCTGTGTACATAGTCTTCCCTCACTTGAGATATAGATATGAGTTATGAACGTACAGTTGTGGTCAAAATAATAACAGTGTTTACCAAAAACGTTTTCATTATTTTTTTTATAGAACAACTAAAACATCTGTATGTCAACTTTAAAGCCCACCTAAAATGCAACATAATAGTAAGAGTCAAATTAATTTAATTTTCAAAACATCAAGAAAAACGAAAAAATGTCGAAAATTCTGTTCCTAAAGGGCGTCTAACATATGTTCTACGACCCACATTGCCAAATAAAACTATTTTGCTCTCATCAGATCACAGTATGTTACGCCATTTAGATGGAGGCCATTCAAAATGCTGTTTTGCGAACTCTAATTGTCTCTTTCTTTGTCCTTTATTTAACAAGGGTACCTTTCGCGGGCTTCTTGATGGTGAGTTTGCATCTTTAAGTCGTCGTCGTATTGTCCTAGGAGCTACATCCAATCCCACAATCTCCTGAAGTTGTGTTGACGAAGCAAATGGGTTTGTTTTTGAAGCTCGCACTATAAGTGTGTCCTGTCTGGATGGAATTTTGCGTTTTCGAACACGAGTTTCAGGTGTAAATTGCCATCTTAAAGCGTTTGCAACCATTTAAGCAGAACATCCAAAAATATTTTGAATTTGCATGTACGATTTTCCATCACGCCGTAATTATTTTATTAACTCGCGTTTTTCTTGACAAACAGTGCTTCATTCCGCCCATAGTTTTATTAAAACTCAAAATTGTTTGTGAATTTAACAGAAGGCTACTCTGAATTGACAATTTACCCGAATATAAGCAGCGAAAACTAGGTTGCAAAAACAAAGCAATACTAAACAACACTGCTATTATTTTGTCCAAACGGAATTCATCTCCTGCTACAAAAAACGATAATATTTTGTTTACTGATATTTTATATAGATAATTTTTTGTTGAATTCTCGGGACAGTTGATGGGTTTTTACAGGATAAGATATTGTCTACATTCATGAAATTTTACACTCTCATTCAAATACTTTTTGCCATTTTTATCAAACTACTGCTATTATTTTGACCACAACTGTATATGGCAGCCAAAAGTAGCCTGTTGTAAGTTTTTCTTTCTCCTAGAAAATATGCTAAACTCAGATACGCGCATACGTGATAAGAGGGTCGATTTACGTGTGCTGAAAGCATAACTTCTCTGAAAAAACCTAACGAGCCATACGCTGCCATTTGGAAAGCATACCTCTCATCTCCCGGGTCCACGCTTAGGTCGCACCCGGTGGAAGCGGGTTTCCTAGTCAGCGCCCCTAAATTACACAAGAAGCAATTTTTATCCAGTATGATGAAAACATATTTTTGGCCTCCTATCCTATGAAAATAATATTTAAATTTTGGAAAAGAAAATATTTATCCAACAAAATGAATCTTCGATTTCTGGGTAATTTGGAAGCACTAATCATGAATCTGGCCTCAGTTTCAGAACCGAACCATGCAATTATATCATGTTAGAAATAAGAATTTGAATCGAATTTTGGAACTACTGATAGTTGCATTTGAATTTAAAGAAACATTGATAAGCCTTAGACCTAAGGTCCGAATATATAATAATAATATAATTATTTATTTGTGTATGGTGCAAATAATTGCGCGTTTTCTGTCGCTCAACCAGATGGCAACGTCGCTGTGTAATGCCTCTTTTGTTTGGCATGGCCCGCTAGGGACGTAGTGTTACCATTGCATGGCTCACTTGATAAAAAGGGTTAAATTGTTTCGTCATTCTTTCCTTCGACCGGATCGTAATGGAACTGCATTGTATGCGTTTATTCCACGCCTAGGGTAGGGGATTGAAATTAATGTTCAGTGTAAACATTGTAACACACCCGACAAAGGTATGAAAACGAACGTGGTGGCTAAAAATGGGATCTGAAAGTATTCGGCAGTCTCTATTCAGCATTGTTGCCATTATAAGGTTGAAGATAAAATTGTAGTAAAAATCAGTCTCTAATCTAATGAAGGCGCTACAGGAAATGATTATTTTGAATATAATAATAATAATAATAATAATAAATCCCCAATGATAACAACATTGATATTATTCCATAATTTATAATACTACTACTAAGAAAGCATAATAGATCATTGTAAGTATATCAATGTCCATACATTGTCTGAGTTTATAGAAGATAAAAACTAGATATTTAGTCTTATTAATCAAAGATTCAATATGTTTATCCCATTTTACATTAGTTTAAAAAACAATGCCGAGATATCTACAGTAATCAACTCTTTTTATATATTTATCGTTTATTTTTATTTGAACTTGTTCAGGAACACTATCTGAACATTTCCCGAAAGTCATAAAAACAGTCTTGTCAGTATTCAAAGACAGCTTATTAAGCGCTAGCCAATTTGCAACTTTATCTAGTAGTTCTTTCATTTTTTTAATAGTTTAATGTGGTGTATGTGTGAGTACAGTGCTGTATTTTGAAGTGAACTACAGGTACCGCTCCGGTATAGTGCAATAAGACGGATACGAGTTATTTTTAGTAGAGTTGTTAAGTATGCACCAGACCTGTACGTGTATATTTATAATAATAATTAACGATGGTTTCTGTTCTGCCGTTTTATGTATTTATAGAAAACGGCTCTGCGGTCGACTTTTATTTTGCTTTACAAACCGGCAGACTGTTGAGTGGACGTCTTTGTTCTCTTTAGGGACGAATGCAATATTACTTTTAGAAATATGTAAATATAGGAACGCTTCGAGATTAATCATTGTATTAGATATTCATGAATGTAAAATGTAGGTTCGGAAATCAGTTTTTGGGCTTTCGGGAAAACGTTCAACCACGAGGGAAAATGATTAAATAAAAGTGGGGAAACATAAAAATCGAAGTTTAGTAAAGGTCAAATATTTTTGTTTTCCGCCACCTTAGCACAGATTATAAGGTTCCTTGTTGAAAAAATCGTTGAAGGAGTAGAATATCAATATATGTTCTTTTTGTAAAAATAAAATATGGCTACGTTACTGATCTTTCGATTTCCGGCCAACAGACATTGTTTTTTACCTTGCCTAGACAGAAAGAAAGTAATTTTGGTGGTGATACGCTTGCATATTCGGTTGGTTTTTTCTTGTTTCGATTAATAGATTGTGATTGTTGTAATCGAGTGCCCGTAATGGAATTATGCTAGCAACTCGTTTTTGCACTTTTGTTATTTTTGGTGAATTGCATCCGTGACTGGTTATAGATGGAAAATTCGCAACCGGAAATGAACGAGAAGTAAACAAAGAAATTGGAAAGGGAATATTTCATCGCTTTCTTTACTCTACTTATGTCACAGAGAATGTTTGAGTTTTGTGACTTGGTTACTATTTAGTCGGGTAGTCATTTTGCGTTTTTCTACGAACGAATATTTAGATTTTTGGTAATGAAGTGGATGTACAACGAAATTGCGAGCACCCGGCCTTTTTGCAGTATGTTTGCATGTATGTTTATGTCCAAATTTAGACACTTTTTTTATAGGTTGCACGGTATTTTAAGGCACTGGTTACTTTTTCTATTGAGGGTTATTTTGTTCCGTTTTTTTCGCTACTACTATTACGAATCACTGCATTTTCACAGAACAAATATATTTCAACCATTGGCAGATTTACTTATATTAACTATTTTCTGATGATTTCAAAAGATATTCCTAAGGTTTTTAGCTCTTGTTAAACAAACATTATTTTTCGAATTAAATAATAATAGAATCAAGTCGTTAAGTTACGCTTGAACACTCTATTTCAATTATATTTTGTCGTGTGCAAAAGTGCACCCAATTCGTATAGCTTCCATATTTAATTAAATGAGATAAATCTAGATCATTTTTGTAGATTCCACAAATTAAACACAACGGTCTTATCAATTGCCACTCCAAATTTTGTATCATAATTGAGTATATTTGAGTTTTTCACATAAATTTACATATAATTTTGTAGATAAAAAGTTGTGAAACTGTGTGATGACTACACAACTTTTTATCTACATGATGGAACAGTTTCACCAAGTAAGAGCATCTACAATCTATATAATTTTCTTCCAGATTATATCGAAGCAATATTTTGGGGGTTGTCACTTCCCTGTGCTTTATAATTTATTGTATAAGCAATCCAAACAATACGAATCCATAATCTCTGAAAGAGAAAACTTACCAATATTCATAGAACTTCTCAAAAAACATTTAAAATGGAGGGAAGCAATGGTCTAGAGGAGGTGCTCACTTTCAAAGGCTGCTAAAAATGGACTGTGACCGTTAATCAGATCATGTCTTAGTGAAACTGACCCTCGACAGATGAAGCATACACACCAGTCTTTAACGAATCTTAGTTTTTTCGCTCCATTTGAGGAGTTGCTACGAATTGAAATTGTCGCCATTAAATTTATACGATTCAAAAATAAATATCAATTTCTTGGTTATTTTGATACCATGGCAGAAATGCATCAACCTGAATATATTTCCTATATGTTTATGCTGGAATTTAAAAATGTTTATTCAAGTACATCAACGATTTTTTCAATATAAGTTGCTTATTGACGACGAATGTTTGTTTCGACTATATTCACCAATACACATAACTTCACACGTTAGTTATTTGCAAGTTGGATCAGTTTTAGTGACTAATTTCCTGTTTTATACTAACTAGGAAGTTTTTTACACATGATCATCATGACAGAACGTATCACTTTCAACCAAACAAGTTCTTCAAAACAAGGCTTCAGAAGGGCATAGAATGACAAAATTGATACAAAAAGATTAACTCAGTTCTTCCCACATTGTAATTCGTCAGGAAATACCTTTTCCGGTGTATAATGATAAAATCAGAAATTGCTTTTGAGCAAACTCCATTCATAACTAGCAAATACTTGGAGAAACAGCAATTTTAAATCTAGAAATGAATATAATTTTTAAGCAAATCGCCTTTTCTACATGTCTGTAGCACAAAAGGTTAACTAGACCTGTAAAGTCAAATAATCTCAGTTGACTCGTTGAGATTAAAGATATTTCACTAGATATAATTGGTATACTTAAGAGTACAGCTTTTTGTACGAAATTTTGTGATTTGGCAGATGCTCCTTTATGTGAGGACTTTGACAGTGATGAAGAAATTATTTATTTGTCAAATCCTCCTGCAAGTGAAAGTATAAAAAGTTGACTACTTTAAATTTCTAAGTTACTGCAATATAAAGATATTTAAACTCACAACAAGAGAATCATCAAAGAAAACTAGGATTATGTGATAACAATTGGTCAATTGGCGTAGGAAGTGAAAAGCTTAAGCTAGAAGCAATATCTGCATTTAATAAATTGCTAGAGTTAAAAGCAATTGCTTCAGTATTCACTCACTGACGTTCGGGCATTTACTTAGATTTCATATAAAATGGATAGAACACAAGTTTTTGATTTGAAGGACTTATAAAGTTCTTTTTCACCACACAACAATTGTGCTTTGTAAATTCTGAAATCATGATAGACAAGAGATGAATTTGCACAGTTGTAAAAACGTATTATGGCAATATTCTCAATATACAGTCAATTTCAATACTTTTGCATAAAAATCATTTCAACATGCTCGAACCCAATTTTAAGAGTAACGATAACGCTTATCAATCTATTTCGGTTGATTGGAAATTGCCAAATATTGTACGAAACAAATACATCGTCATGTTATAAGGTCACGAAAAACCTTGAATTTGTGAAAAATCGATCAACTTTTTGCTAATCACAGCTGGTAAACATTGTTTCATTTATTTAAACAATGGGTTTAGAACCTGCTGTGGTGACGTCATAGACATTGTATAATTTCACGTTGTTTTCGGCTTCGCTAATCTAATTCAGCTGGTTTGTCTCGCGATATATTAATAAATCGACCTCTAAAGGATCTTTATGTATGTATACGTGCATGATAACAATAACCTTCCATATATCAATGAACGCTGAATAAAAAATCTGTAGATTTTGACCGCTAAGAAAGTATCACTCTAGTAATAATTATTCGCCATATGTGGAGTAATTTGCAACCTTAAATTTTCTCAAATTCGCATTTAGAAACTGTGAAAAAACCTGGTCTACTGCGGAGTTCAAACCGCACAGCTTTTGAATCCGGTTAGACGCCCTTACCAATTGAGCTAAGCAGGCACTCCGCTCCACTCACTCAATCTACCACTCAGCCGAGAGCCATTTTTATACTGAATTCCGAATTGTGCGGGTCGATAAAGATCTCTGACCGCGGTTACTGAGACCCCTGAATCTACAATTATAGTATCACTATATAGAAACAACCGTAAAATATTCGCTTAGTCGATGTAATGGGCCCAACTCAAGCCTAATCTAGAGCTGATCTGTGAAAATTCCAAAGATTGGATCTATTTTCCCAAACCACTTGAATGCCTAATTTCGACTATTCATTTGGAGCATTACCAGGGATTTGAGTGGGATTCACCAAGCTGCTCAAGATTTTTGTCCGGATAGAACTGTCGAAATAAAAGGAGTAAATGAAATTTAAATTGTTATCATCTGCAATATTATTGTTATAATATATACCTCCACATACAATTAAAATCTCAGTACAATACATGTGGAATAATCAAAATAATGTGTGTAAGGCTTTATATGTATTTCAAGAAATTAAGATGTCAGGTAAGATACAAATTAAAGTATCAGTTTTATGATTTTACAACCACTATCATCATCAACAATGCTAGAAATACGATTATATTATAGATATACGAGGGTCACGCTGAAAATCTTTAGATACAGAAGGTTTTTTTTAAAAACTATTCAGTTTTTTCAACATATTCTCTTCTTACCTCAAGACATTTACGTATTCGGTATAACCACTTGTCAAATTCTTATTACCAACGTTATTTTGAAAGGTTGCTAATTTCCTCCTCAAATACAGCCTCTTTGCCTCTTCATTGGTGGAAGAATGTCGACCTCGTAACTTATCTTTGATCTTACGAAATAAGAAGTCGCACGGAGCTAGGTCCGGAGTATACGATGGGTGAGGCAATAGTTTGACACCCTGTTCAGCAAAAAAATCTAGTGTTTTAGCGGTGCTGTGGACGAGTGCGTTGTCACAGTGCCATTGAATAGCCCGCAGACCGGTCTTTGGACATAGTTCTTGGAAGACTACACATTTGGTTATATACCATTCAGAAGTAAATGTCCTTTGATTTTCCACGACTACCGCTGTGATGTATCCACTTTTAGAAAAAAAGATGCGACCATTTTCTTTCCAACACTCTTGGAACAACAAATTTTTGCTAGAGGCTGCTCACATTTAAAGCACCAAACTAATGAATGCTGTTTAGTTTCGGGATCATAATGATATAATCAAGTTTCGTCTCCGGTTACGATATTAAAAGTGTTTTTACTGTGCCCGTCATCAAAGTGTTCAAGCATAAACTTAGCTCAATCAACTCTTGTTGCTTTTTGCTCACTGGTCAACAATATGTGGCACCCATCTGGAACACCGCTTCCTTACGCGAAGGTAATCATGAATGATTGTTCGGACAGCTGCCGATCCAATACCCAGAGAAGCTTCAATTCAATGTCGGTGTAGGTTATATGTCGATCTTTTTTTACCATATTTTGCACAGCTTCAACAGTTTCCGGAGTAACAGCAGTGTGCGGTCGACCTGTGAGAGGTTCATCATCGAGTGAGACCCGGCCCCTTTTAAACTCAGCAAACCTATTTAAAACTGTAGCCCTAGAAGGGGCAGAGTCCTCAAAGCAACTCACTAAACTTTCGTGACATTCCGCTTGTTTTAGTCCCTTTTTATAGTCATACAAAATCATGGCTGGAAAATCGCGACTACCCGGTTCCATTTTCACGTTAAAATTCGGCCAACACTTACATAGATGCATTCGAGAGCTGCCTTTGCGTGTGAGCACTTACAACTTTAGACAAAATAGCTGCGTGCTCAAACTTGTTTAAACTTGTATAGATTAGGAATATCTAAAGACTTTCAGCTTGAACCTCGTAAAACAGTAGTAATTCATCAGTTTCAATTTATATCTGGTACAAACACAAATAAAAAATAATACGTCTTCTGAAGATCGCTCTGTAAATCATGCGGTCGGGTAGAAAGTCACATTAATCACTGTTTACTCAGACATGTTAAAAACAATCAGTTGATTCCAGGAATATCTAAGTAATTATAATAATTATGGTTTGTCTTTTTGTCAGATAGTATCATCGGCGTACGGTATAACATTTACAGACAATAATGGAATTAATTCGTCATAGATACATTCAGTGGTCAGTGGTTTCTTGGGTAATTCTAAGAATAATACTATATGTTTGATCATATAGAGCTAATTTGAGTAAATATTTTCCATTCCTGGGAATGCCTTGGAAATGAGAATACCAAAATTTCAAATTGAGCATATCAGAATCTTGGCACAAAACAGAGAAAATCCAACCTAGAAGCATACTATAGTGTTGATTGAAGCATTTGATAACTTGGCGAAAATAGTTCCAACTTCATTATATAATTTATTTTTGTATAAACATTCGGTAATATTGATGAGCTATTATCGAAGCTACTGTTGGTTCCTTAAGCTTGAATAAGAGAACCAAACCGTACCAATGTAACTTCTTCCTTACCTTTATCTGTGTCATATACTTAAGCCATGAGATATATGTCACCATTGGTAACAGATATTATACACAACTTGCTGAAATGCCGTTAACGAAGATGTCGATGAGAAATTATTAAATGAATTACTTGGAACGAATCGCAAGACGTTCGGATTCTTGATTGAAGTAAATGGGGTTCCGTTGAAAAATATGATAACCTTACAAAAAAAACTATGGAATACATGATAAGAAAAGCAATGAAATCTTAGTTGTGACTAAAATTATATTCTTCCTGTGAGTGTATTTCTTCAGAATTAGTATTGAATTCGTAAATATGCATTTTTTGGTTCAAATTAATAATAATTTTCTGATCAAGTAAATTGTCTTAGGGTGAGATCACATGATTCTTGTGGTGAGTATATCTTTACAAGAATATCGCAATCCTTGAATGGAGAATTCCTTTCTATTTCTGCAGATTCGTGTTCAGGAAATGAAGTTTTGTCTTGTTTGAAAAAAAAAATATCTTAAAGATATAATATTAATAATATTCTTCATTTAAACTGTGAAATATGTTGGACGACTTTCGACCGCCGAATTTCGACCAAATCTGGGTGGTTCCAAAACCGGTTTTCTTTAAACTGGACAAAAACTCTGGACAATTTCGAAACGCCAATAACGAATTCGAACTTAAAAGAGGGCCCCAAGGACATTTCGATAATTCCGCACTCCAAATCGACACCCAACCTAAGGCCTTAGGTAGTCCCCAGGGAGCTATTTCCAAAATATCCACCAAACCGTTTTTGAACTGATATAATTCAATATAGGTGACTAAAAGACATATGTAAGATTAAAGGCAAACTGCAACAAATACCTACATTTATTTCTAATATTGATAATATAAGATTTTATCCAATATGTCATATAAATTTGATAACCGTGAAATACACTCACAAACACGTTCCATACTAGTACTACATATTGGTTTCCAAATGTATTATCGCCATAACCCTACAATAAGAATATTTTTAATGTATAAATCGGCTTCGTTGTATCACCTCCGGCAACGCCGCATATCGATCGTCTCGTCCGGCCCAGGTTGGTCGCCAGTCGAGTTTCACGCGGGCCAGAATGAGGGGGGTTAAATCGTGGGTGGGAAGACAGGACGTGTATAAAAAAAACCACCTCCCATCTCCTGACCCTTCCTCGACATGCGGCTAGTTGCTGACTGTGCCCGACTACCTCCTGCCACGACTGACTTTATCGCACGCCGAACACTTTCAGCGTTGCCAAAACGTCAAAAATTGACACTTCTTGTTTACTTATTACATCTTATTGTCCCTTTAACATAGCCTCGCACAAAAGTGCGAAAAATGGCGTCAAGAAGTTTGACGATGTACTTACTTCCCAAGCGATTGTATCAGTTTCGAAATAAACATGGATTATATTTTGGAACGGTTAATCTTTCAAAAATTCACAAAATGTTCTAGGTTCCAAAATTTCCAATATTCATAAAGTTACTTCAAGTGGATCAACACTTCTAAAAATCGATCAAAAGTTCGATAAACTGTGATACCAGTATACGTGAAATACGTCAATCTGTTTGATGCCATTTTTTAAAAAGCTAATTAGAATTTTCGTATTTATGATCTTTCAGGTGAACTGAAGACGATTGAAGATAGCACATCAATCGAAACGTCGTGATACTCAAAATTTTATAGACAATGGAAGTCCGAAATCAAACTTTTCATGAATCCACCTTGTCTACAAGTTTCAAACAACATTCAAAATAAATATGTCGAGTCTTCTCAAGTTCTACGTACGACGTTGAAACGCGTTTGAAAATTCTATCGACGAGTATCTCTGCTGTCTCCATATGTTGTGATTTTTACTGACACCCTATTTAAAAAGGCTATTTTCAATATCAATCAAGCTCAAAATTTTTAATTTTGTCAAAGACTGCCTGAGCAGCCAGAACGTTAGCAACGTTAGTTTATCAGACACATGTGGTTTGAATCAGTGACCAGTATGAGTATACGGAAGTATCCAAATTAAAAATCATTAGTTACATCTGAAAATGCTGCGCCAGCTATTATTGAAGTATTCGGTATAACATACAAACCTGTTCTACTTCATCTGACAGATTTGATTTTCCGGGGTATAAGATATATCAGGAAAAATCATAATTAGGTATCCAAATAAAAACAAATCTATATATAGAATATCGGGAACCATTAAATCGACAACGCCGTTGGCAGACGGGCCAAAGCGAAACTAGAAGCCTGTGTCGGGGTTACAGAAACATGGCGGAGGGTGGAAGGTGCGGAGAGGGGAGTGGTATATAGTTCAGAAAGCGGGGTGCACGACGAATGGGCGAAGAGGGGAAATTCGACTGCGAAGTTTCAAACGGGGTACGATGTTGCCACGTTTGAAGAGCTATAAGTTTTTTTCAGATCTTCGAGTTTACAGTGAAATATACCAAACAGCTTACACCTACCAACGATTTTGCAACAGGTAGAAGTATCGTTGTGATAGTATGGTACACGTGAGAATGGAGACTGACACGTGTCCGATTAGTAGGAGACTTCAACAATTGAAAAAGGTTGGGTATGTTGAAACAATGATGTTATACAATAGAATTTTAACCAGAATTTTTCCACCACATACCTAGGACCATCTCAAAACTGAAGCGGTATCTTCAAATTACAATATGTAATTATTAACTGTGGATCTGTCTATTTATAATCGGTTAATAAACCTGCAAAGAAATATTGCACATGCCCATGTATGTGGCGAGAAAACTTCTAGCCAAAACTCTCTTGTGACCATACATCCTTGCTCATTTTTAGTGTGGTAGTATTACGTGAAGAATAACATTGTAGACGGGAAATTCGTGTAGGAAAATATCTCTAATGTTCTTTGTTATTTGTAGACAATACATAATCTAAATGTTTTAATATAACACTGCTTTGGACTTCCATTGTTCTGAAAATTTTGAGTTTCACAACGTTTCGTTTGATATGTGGTATACCCCATCTTCTCCTGAAGACAATGGAAGTCCCAAAAGAAAGTTTTATAAAAAGTCTCTAATACGCCTGAACTAGATTTTAGAAAAATATGTGTGTCACATCAACATACTGCTTATAACTTAGGCACCAAATGCATAAAAAAGTTTTGTAAGAACAAAATATGCAACAAAAAAATGTGAACAGAATGAGATGTCAAACAAAATCGGTTAATTATTTTGTCATGAATTAGAAAAAAGTATATATCTGACATTTAGTAAAAAATCAATAACTTCCGATAGAATTGACATTCTAACAAGCTATAAATCTCGTGTTCTAGAAATGTTTTACAAGCATACGAAAAGACTTACAGAAACGTAATTTTTTCAAAAAGTTTCACATACTTTCCAATATTTGCATACAGGTATATTAGGACCACCAGATCTATACGTTGGTAAAATTCCAGACCAAAATACTTATTTGATCATAATTCATTTTTTTGAACGTTGTAAAACACATTTATTCAATTTCTAACAAACTTATTGTATCTATTTTGATTTATGATCTTTCATTTTATGCATTTTTTATAGACGAAGGTGAGTGTCATTTTCAAAATTTTGGAGCTTGGAGATTATTGTGCACAAAAACAATTAAAAAGCCTTTAGGTCAGAATTTTGCTTTTGGAATTCAGAATAATGCCTAAAAAAACACGACAGTGATTATATTTTATATAGATTTTTCGTGACATCGTTGTAGATATCCAAATATTGAATTTTCCACAGTGAAGGATGAAAAATTAAGGGTATGATTCAACATTTATGAATAACCGTGCTTTGCGCCCATAAATTCCACCATGATGTGAAAAATTTTATTCATCCTATTTTTCTAGATCGTACTGAATAGGGTAAAGCTAAATAAAAAACCCTTTCTCGTAGAAATCTTCATAATTTGGGACTTTACGAGAGAGTATTCAACGATTACATGACAGACGACGCGACGGATTGAAGAAAATGAACGAAATGGTATTTTATAATGTACTATAAGTTATAAAGCATCTCAAATACGAAACTTTTCCCGATTACAATATATCTACCTGAGTATATAAATGGACAACAACGCGGCCTTTTTGTTTCCATAGAACAAGCTAACTTGACCATATACATGTGGCAACAGCGTCTCTCCAAAGCACCACAACTTGCGGAAGAGCGAAGGGAGGAAGTGTTGTCGTTCGCTCACGAAATGTTTATCGTCGGCCGGGAATGTAAAGGGGTTAAAAACGGGGCAACCGGGAATAGACGGAAGGAAAAAGAAGATCCGCAGGAGAGATCGTACGGAAGAGTCGTCTCTTTTTTATTGGGTTAGATGTGAAATGGCATGGCGAGCTCTTCCACAGGATGGACGTGTTCGCAATCGATACCCCGGGCGGCAAATGCGGACCGACCGCTCGGAAATATTGTGTTTCAGTCGCCATGGCAACGGATTATGCCGTGCATCCGGCGAAGTCCGGTAAAGCCGCCTACTCCACGCATTTGGACACGATTTTCGCGACTCCAAGATTAAAATGGACAAACAAGCAGACCCAACACAGTTCCACTACCATTTGGATGATTTGTCATCCATATCCTATATCACAAATTCGCATTTAGAAACT
This sequence comes from Bruchidius siliquastri, assembly GCA_949316355.1. Lineage (NCBI taxonomy): Eukaryota > Metazoa > Arthropoda > Insecta > Coleoptera > Chrysomelidae > Bruchidius > Bruchidius siliquastri. The sequence continues at coordinate 5,441,170 of OX438537.1, read as the reverse complement.
CGGAAAAATACTGGGCATGCTGCGGGATTCGAACCACACGCACACCTTGCGACTTCCGGTCCAATACCGCAGTAGACCAGCTTCTTCCCGAATAAATAAGAATTCTTATATGGTTTTCCATTCTGAGGATCAGTTAGTAAGAAATTGTGCTGGTTGTTTCCTACACTATGATTGTTCGATGTCAGTAACCCAGGTGTCAGATTTTCACCGACACCGGCGCTGCTGGACCTCCAGATACGAACTACATGCGTAGTTTGAAATTTGGGGGATTCCGCTTAACATCATCCGCGCTCTGCAACGAGTGGACAGGTGCTCAGTTAGCTCAGTTGGCCGGAGCGTCTGATCGGCAAACAGGTGTGTGTGGTGCATATCTCGAAGTAGGACATGTTTTCTTCCGAGTTTTCGAATTTTTATATCTTCTGCCATCTTGCGGATTAGCAATTTTAGGATGTAATAAAATAAGGTTGATAAAAAACGATTAATTTCCATATGTTTTTTATATTTAATATTATTTATTGTTTTCAAACACTGGTGGTGGAAAAAACAATGTGACGCGTTCCCTCTTCACATGTTTACGCGCTTTCTTAGGGAGGCACACCCCTAACTTAGAAATTAAATGCTCTATTAGGAGGAAAATAAAGGCAATTATGAAAATTTTGATAAACTCAAAGTTTTATGAATGTTTGCTTTAATCATAAAATATTAGTTTTTCAATTAAATGTATTTCAATTTTAATTCCAAAATATCAACGTCAGCCAACTATATGTTATTTTTCACAGGTATCTAGTTTTGTCCGTCAGAGTATAAAATGTCAATTCTGCTTGAAATTTAGTCAACCAGTACATTATAAATGTTATTTGGCCAATCACCGCCTGATTTTCCCGAACATATCTCATATAGATTATTGGTAAGTAGGTCAAAACTTTCTATATTTGCTTGAAAATTGAACATGCCATTTAGATATTAGCGCTTGTCACGGAAATAACAAAAAATACGTAATTATTTTATCATTAAGATGAACCCAGATGCTGGATTACAATTGTGAACACTTGTGCGCAAACAATTGTTTGATTATTTTATCTTGTAAACAACGAATTAATACCTACCATATTGTATGGTAGGTATTAAAAAAATAAAAAAGTAACATAAAAACTGAAAAACTTATAAAAGGACTTAATTCATACAAACAAGATATAGATCAACAATTGAAAAACGGTTTACTTATACGATTAAATACTCAAAATGTTGATTAAATTCCGTCCAACTCCTTCAAAATTCAGAAATTTTTTAGTACAGTCTAGGCCTACAGTAACTACTCTACCAAATGTCCCTTGCCACTGTTTTAGGTGCTCATTAAGAAAAAATGATTAAACTACGTTTACTTTTGGATTTAAAAACATATGGTAATAAATCAGCGAATTATTAGGAATAATTATTAAATATAATTTATTTTCAAATTTATCGACCTTTTCCCTGAATTTGTGTAGGGCCTATAGGGTTTTCCTCACAATGCCTGACTACCCCTCACCACCTTTTGCTTCCCCGACTATTTCCTGGATTTCTCTGATTTCCCAGAAAGTGGACACCTTGACCTAATAGATTTCCTGTTACTATTGAAATACTATCCTGATTCTCTATCTGGAATTTGCATGAACGCAACTAAATTTTGGGAGCGATAAGTGTTTTGCTAACTACATAAGCATCTTCAGATGCAAAATCTAGAATAATGAACAAAATGTCAAATAATTATATTGATTCACATTATCGAATTTTGAGGGTTCAATTCACCTTTTACAAAATTGAAACGCATTTCTGCAAGGTATGTTGTCTTGAATGAATAATTGTTTTTCAAAGAGCCAATTTTCGAAGCATTATCCAACGAAAATTAAAAAAAACATCAGATTTTTAGGGGCTTAACAAACCCCTATCAAGATATTTCATATTCCAGTGTAAAACAGGAGTGGAATATATGTGTGGGAAAAAGGCGTGAACTTGATAACGGCTATAGAAATTTTAGAAGTAACGGTTGCGCCTCAAGATCAAATTTTCAGTAACATTCAAACAGTTGACACTTTTGACCGCTGCACAAAACTATCTATAATAGCATCAGACTTTATAGTTATTGTCAAATTGTGCATCAACCTTTTGACATTAAAGTTCGATATGGTACATTTTATTATTGACTATATAATTATATACTATTGGAGTTTTCTAGAATTCAATCATTTTTTGAGAGTATGAATAGGAGTAGAAAGTTCAAGTATGTGTGTGAAGATTCATTGATTTGTAATGAGTTTAAGAGCTGAAGTATAAAAAGTTCCAAGTTTTCGATTCCCTGGAGGACCCGCAGAAGAAGAAGTTATGGCAATATTTTTGCAACACCTATAGACTTCGAATTTTAAATAGGTAAATCTGACTTATGAATACAGTAGATTTTAGGGGGTAGTTTTTTTTTCTGATGAGGCTAATTACTATTACAGATAGCATTTCAAACGACTCATATATAATCAAGAGAGCTCTGTAAAAAAAGTAGCCGCAAGTAGGTATAGTAGGCCATTTTTAAGTGTATCCCAAACGCGAAACTGTCTAGTTGAAAATTTAATAGCAGCAGTATATGAAAACCTGTAAAAATGTCATCAAAATCTTGCGCTGGTTTTGATGATGATGATTTCAAGATTTTTTTCAGCAATTGCATAACAGGATACAACTGTAGCCAAACCGGATTACTCTGTTCTTCTGGTAGTCACTGATAGAATATTACAAAAAAAAAACACTGCGACCACTACTTTATTACTATCGCTCATTGCAGGTAATTGTTAAAAAACAATAAACCACTATTTACTGTACTTGAATATATTCCTGCTATGTCATGGTGTGTCCATTTTTTCAAAACTAATGACATACTCAACAGTATAACAGTTACACAGCTATTTATTCTCAAGGAAAATATGTTATGCACCTTTTACCTATGTGTGCCTTGCATTTCATTGTGACCTTCTATCGATACATTGTCGCGATGAAATCTGTTACAGAATGAATCATTGTGCAATTTGGATATGTATTGGCACTTCGTGTCCCCATAAAGATGTCTTCAAATATGATAGAAATACATAATCATCCAAACAATTCGAAATATTAGGCTTCAGAAAAAAAATGGCCTCAAGTAGGTTGACTTTGTATTTTACGTGCAGTTGAATTTTTTTGTTGTGAAGATTTCGATCGACTTTTGACAATTATGGGAATTATTTGAAACTTGTTCCGTTATTTAGAACACACAAAATCACTGTATCAAGAAACCGACGATTTTAGTGCACCCTATATATATAATAATCATTGTCTTAATTCATCCAGTTTTCTATTATTCAACCGACATTTCTTGTCCACGAAAAAAGATAAAAAACTCAAACTTGATATGCTGACGTATTCGATAGCAGAATGTAATGGAAAAATATCACTATTCAAATTTGGCTTTTTCTGTGAAACCGGTCTGCTATATATATTCAAATGAGTTATACTCCTTTATGTGATCATTTCGACCCGGATGAAAACCATGACTGTATGGCAGATATGTTTGTCTTTCCGTAACAGAGAATTGAATCACACAGAAACATTCCTATAAATGACCCTCTTATGAATACAAAGAAGTTTATTAATATAATACTTTCCAGGCTGTAAAAGTAGTTTTTTATTTTTTTCTGTTCCATTCCATTCCCTAGTGTAATGAAATTAGAATTCACAAATGGAGTCACGTAGACTAACTGACTCCCACGCTGTAAATTGACTTTTCCTGGTATATAAGGTAATGATAATTTTACGTGGTCCCCTCGTAGATCCTCAAAACAAACCTGCTTGTCTGGAAAATGTCAACATTTTTATTGGGAACTGAAGAAACATAAAAAATAAGGCCTAGTAGATCACCTCGGTACTTCCTACACATTCATATTGGTTAATTTTCAAAAAATATGGGTTCATCAATACAGCTGTGTAACAATTTAGGGCACTAAAAATGCGTTTCAAAATCTCTCAAATTTTGAAGTTGCAGCAACAATAGCGATGTTTTTTTATTTTTTTTTTCACTTGAATCATATGTATTTTTCCTTTCCTAGAAGCCTTCCGACGTAATGTCTCCGCTAGCACTCCAGCCTTTAGGCTTACTGTGCTGTTACTTCTATTTATTACAGCACCCAGTCTTGAAACCTACAAGTTTATACAATTAGCTCTATTGGTTATAGTCTAGGCACAGAGAACGTGAAAGGCTGACGGTTTCTTCCCCGCATTGTCTGCAGTTGAGGTCTACACGTTATGAAGCCTTTGTTCAGGAGCTCCTATAGGCCTCACCGAGCTGATTGTTCAAAGAAATTAGCCCTCTATTAGTTTTTGAGAACGGTGCTTTAATTAATCAATTGTTTCCTATGCCTGCAGTCATCCAATTCCTTGTGCTGAAGTCTCACCAATTCCTTGAGTTCCTTCCTGTGTTTCAGGAGGGATGATCCCTTTCTTGCAAGCTCATCTGCATTTTCATTGCTGAAAATTCCCGAGCGTCCTGGTACCCATTCCCAAATGACGTTGTTGTGTTCCCACAGTTTACTAAGTTTTTGTTGTCATTCCCAAACAAGACTGTCAATGAATATGGAAATCCTTTTGTGAATCATATGCTTGGTCGGCGATTATCGAAGTACCCACGTGACACACATATGGCAGGCGGTGGTTGGTTTGACTAATAAGTCACAGCTCACGTGATCACAGCAGATTCAACAGGTAGTCCATGTGCAACTGACCTGACGGCAACTTTTGCTCACCATTTATAAATGAGCATCCATTCTGCCGAGTTATGAAGCACCAGCGTTGAATGTTTTATACACACATCAAATCTGACGATTTTCCTGCGTCTATAGCAGGTCTGATGCATAGTGGTGAACATTCACTTGTAACGACATTGTTGTTCTAAGCTAAGTGGACATTAAGTAAAACGTGTTCAAATTCTATTTTGTTTAGGATTACCGTCAATACACCTATTTAAAAGGTAAATTTATGTGATACGGGTTTAAAAAAGTGGTTGTTTGGCGAGTGGTAAAACTGCGTAGCGTTTGTGATCCACACAATTGTGACGTTTTAAACATATCATTTACCGTTGTTATTTTGCCGTAACTGCGTCTCTGCAGCTACGATTAAACCACGGCGTTTTTGAAGGGGTGTTTATTAGTAGTAGTAATAGTAGTAGTAATGGGGAGGCCAAAATTGGCAAGAACTATGGCAAACTTTGTAACTCCCTAGTGTCAAACCTTCCAGACCTTTTAATAAAGGTCATGATGTCCGACCATTCCGCTGAGTGGCACTCTTCCCTGTCAAACTCTGCTGTGCCAAACACCTCAGCCCTGAGGCCGCTGTATACGGCACACTCGCCCAGGAAGTGGAACGAGGTCTCGTCCTCCTCCCAGCACTTTGACAGATTGGGTCTTTGAGCACTCCTATGAGTGTCATGTGCCTGTTCAATCTGCGGTGACCTGTGAAGATCCCTACTAACAAGTGGAGTGAATACCTCCTCAGGTTCAATAGCCATAGCTCCCTACGTTTGTTGGGGTCTGCTATGAACCTCGTGGACTGCCTACAGTCGTCTCTCTCCAGCCATGCTTTCGAAAAATTGTTATATGCCCAAGCATCTAGGGGTGTTTATCAACGTGAGGTATGTAATCTTCCATACCTGATGTTAACACTTCTGTCATTTTTTGGCTACAAGCTGACGGATTTGTGAAACTTGCAAGATTACACTAACAAAAATCTTACTGTACTGACCTGGAATATACCTACTTGTAGTTATATAGATAGTATTAGTTAACAATACTTAATTGTTTCCCATCATCTAGAAATCCATTATTAAATAATAACCTACAATGCAACGCATTTTTTCCGGTAGTCACTTGTGTGCGTATTACGAGCACATATACATATTGATGAGTATCGTGAGGAAACGCTTCAATCGACTGCTTTGTAACGTAACTGACGTTCACCTATAAAATATATAGAGGAATTTAACAACTTTTCAATGTTACATATAGAAAGTTTAAATAATTTAGTTGTATAAAAAACGAGTTATTTATTTTTGGATAGTTTTCAAAAGTATCACAATCTCCGATGCCCCCAAGAATCTAAAACACAATGGTGTCGAGTTGGTTGCCTCAGAACTTCCAAAGTTGAAGCTAGCTTGGGCAGAATATTCCCCGGTATGAAGAATTCTTATAGACCGTTAAACTACCTGCTTGCTTTGTTGCACCTTATTTTCGTCTGGAATGCTATTGATATTTGTTGCTACCTACTGACGTCTGAGATTATGATTATCTTTTCCAAAGCTGAAAGCATGTATGGAAATTATTTTACATACAGCACATACTAGTTTACATGTAACATTAATAAAAATTGGAAAACAGACTGAAAATTAATAACATTTTTTGTTAACCTAAATCCATCAGAAACTCAAACTCTAAAAAATGGCGCCAAGTAGGTTGAAGCTGTACTTTCCAGGCAATGGTATAATTTCAGGCATTAAGTTTGGAGTGGATTTTGTAACTCTTGATAATTGGACATGCATTAAAAAATATTGAAAAACTGGTTCTTACAATCTCAAGAAGTTTTCGTAATTTCTATGATTTCTAATATTTCCAAAATTTAGTTCGAGTGAATTATTAGCTGTAAAATCTGATCACAATCTTCAATAGAATGATACAGCTGTAGGTGAAATATTCAGTTAAAATCCAGTAATGCAAAGAATTGCAACAAATAGGAAAATGAAATTTGAAAAAGCGAACTACGCCCTGAAAAGAGCGTATAAATGAATCATTGCATCGAAAATCTATTTTCATAAATCGGATGTATTGTAAAATTCTAAGTGCACAGCTATTGACAAAATAATCTTCTATTTTGAAGGCAAATATGTGAATAAACATCTGTCTAAAAAGTATGGAATTGCCGAGCTCAAAAATGTATATATGATTGTAGATGAAGTATAGAAAAGTTCTGATATTTATTTTCTTACTAATTCGCTGTCCATGCAACGATCTCTAAAAATCGAGCAATATTCACCTAATACATGTCCACATATTTAACTATTCCTCAAACATCGAAGTCGATGCTGAAGGTACCGAGATCACACTCAAACATACAGACAAACCGACGAAAACGAGTGACATGGATTTGCGTGATACAGACGTCATAAAATATCCAAAAAGCTAACCAACCAGTTTTCCCAAGTGAGAGTAAAAGTCTACCAGACATTTTCCAGGAATTTGCAGTGAATAACAAAGCGAAAAGGACAGCACACCAAAGAGGGAGGCCCTCCCATCCAGACACACAAAGTGGTGCGAGATGGTGCTATCGGCGGACGTTTTACTGGCGCTTTTATACCCTTATAAAATTTTAACGAGTTCCAGGCTATTTCTGTCCTTTCGCCCCGTTCTCTGTGTTTGGCGTTGGCATTCTCATATCGATTGATTCGTTCACCGCTCATATGCACACAGACACTATGGAGACGACAGTTGTCAGCCGTAGCCCGTGACAATCGAAACTGGAAACTCACATATTAACAGGCTTCTGAGAGCTTCATAATATGTATGTATGTATGTAACAAATTCTTCAGATTCAGTTGAATATGTGCACGCATATTATGGACCGATGACCATACAATAATTTGAAAAATGTAATTAAAAAAATTAGGAGAGTTGAAAACAACTTTAATTGAAATGAAAATTTGGAAAAAATTAAAACGACTCGATTCTTCGGAAAAAGTAATTTTCAAAATGAAATGGGTTGTCGGCTGTTTGCTGACCAGAGTCTTCTGGTTACTATTACATTTAAGTTCATTTTAAGACTGAAACAAATAAATTATAATTTAAAAAATGTTTTAAAGAATATAATTTTTAATTATATTGAAAATTTGGTCTTCAGCGTTGTAACGAGCTCAATATAATTAATTAACTTATTTTTGATAACATTGGAATGAGAATAATGTAATAACAAAAAAAAACTATTTAATTGTAAAACAAAACTGTGCCTGAGACAATATTTCTACTTGTAAAACTGAGGGTATGAAAGTATAGTAAAACACCACCAAACTCAAATAAAATAATTGTGTATTTAAAATATATTTTTTTTCATTCACTTCATTTTTTATTTATTTTAAACTTATTAAAAACCATTCCAATATATTGAGATAGTGAATTTTCTATTGCTGTCGAACAAACTCTTACAAATCATTTGTTAGCTTTTTAGTGTTTTTTGTTTTAAAACTAACTCACTAAATGTAATTATTTTATTTATTTTAAACTAGTACATGCAGGGTTGTCAGCAAACTGTATTTTCTTCCGTAATAGGTGGAGGCATACATTCCTGATATATTTAAAAAATTTTCTAATAAATTTCGGATTTTTAATATTTTCACTATTGCATGCGTACATCAACTATAAAAGATAAGCTATTTATATGTACTTTATCTTGATGACTGTGATGATATCAGTATTAGTATAGTATAATAGTTTTGTTTCGTCTCCTATGTTTCTCCTATCCTAACATAGTTGTGTTTTATTCTATATAATTATATATATATATATATACACATATTTTATATCATCGTGAATTGACATTTCAGCTTCTAAAAAAAAATGGAACAGTTTATAACACGAAAAAGGTTAAACAACATAACATTTAAGTGGCATTACGAATCACATGTAACGGTATGATTGATTGGCAACTTTGACATTAGCTGGCGATAGTCACAAGCCCGACGAGAGGGAAAAAACCTTCCAAAGCCTGAAAATGGAAGAGTATCAAATCTTCCAACGTTCCACACCGTTTTTACGTATTTTATGTTTTGCCCTTCAGGCAACTGGTCACTGCATGAACAATCCCGATTTTATTATGCATGCTAAATAGAAGAACCGTGCTGCTCAGCAAGCTTTTCAAATACATACAATAATGGTATGGAACATTCATATCGTTCTACCCTGGTATAAATTCAGCGTAAAGTTGAATGCCGGTTGGGCATTCATAGTTGAGGAGCCAGAACGTAGAAAAGGAGGGGCGCAATGGGGGTGGAGGGAGTGGGGAGATATAGATGCAGAAAGCAGCGCGTCAGAGCGACGTTACCTGCATTATTATGCAAATCCAGTTGGCCAAGAACCGGAATAGCTCTATCTCCATTGTTTCGAATGCAACACTTCGTTTATTATACATCATTTTTTCGTTTGTTTTTTTTTCACGCATTGTTTATTGTTCGAAGTAATGAGAAAAAATATACGTAGAACATTCGGTGGGAAGAGAGGGGAGTATATACCCACAATAATGAATATGATAACTGAAATTTATAGCTGTAACAACTGCAGTTTTGTATTTGCAGAGCATTTCTATAATTTTATGTATGTATATTCTTTGCAATTTCAAACTTACAGCAGCATAATATGAACAATATCAATATAAATGAAGCACGCCAACAAGCAGGAAAAAGTATTGTAATCGCGAAGCAATTCGTTACACTTGTTATCTGACAATAATTATGCATCACAAAAATCAGGTTACTTGTTTTCGACGGTCGGTCGGTCGGTTGGTCTGTCTATCTGTCTGGTAATAATTGGCCCCTTTAAACAAGTTGTGCTACATTTTAAGGCAAAGTTAACTTTTTTATATGGGGGAATTTGTCATGCTTCTGTTTTTGCAACTACTACTACTACTACTACTACTATTACTAAAGATCATTGCATTTCGACTGGATAAAGGATCAAATGCTTATGAAAGAGCCATATAGCCATTTCAAAAATGGCGTCTAGTAGTGGTGTCAGTTTATCAAACACTGTCATCGGATTTCAGAAAGTTTGATTCACTTGAAGTTTTGGGATATTGCAGATTATTAAGAATTGTAGTAAACTCGATGATATTTGGAATTATATGTGATTTGAAATATGAATTCCAATATTTTACATAAATAATCTAAATTAATACTATTTATCACATCAGCAGACAGCACTGAACTACTTGACAACATTTCTTTTATGGCATCCTTTTTTTTAGAGTTTTTTCGATATAATCTACCAGTACAAAAAGTGGTTATTCTGCTTCTCTCTGACTTTGGGAATAGAATGAGTTATTACAATGCACATAAGGTTGAACTACTGTATGCCAAACCACAGAAAAAATTTCCATAGGAAGTTATTATCGTGGTCATTATATTGGAACATCATCATTTTTTACCTTGAAAAGAAAAGCAATTAAACGAATCGAATGAATAATATTTTATTTTTATCGAGATATCCAGTTTTCTATGAGTCACTCCTCAAATAACACGTCAGGTGATTAAGAGGATTATAGAATCGTAAAATGAAGATATCCAAAAGCCACAATTTATTCCACTTTATACAGACACAGAAACGAGAATGGAACACGAAAAGACTGGTATCAAAACTTGGCACAAGTCATACATACTCTCACTTGGTGTCAATTCACCCATCGTTCAGATAAGAATGGTAGATTTGGACATGAAGTTTCGCAAATAAAAATCTCATTTTCAGTAACGATTTATATTTAATTATCGTCGGACTATCAGATTTGACCTTGTCTGTGGATTTGATTGTATACAAAGGCTACCCTACCCAGGTTACTTGTCAACTAGTTGACTAGGTTTTATCATGAAGAGAAAACTGGAGTTCTCAAATCTATTATTCTATTTGTCGTTTTTAGATATTTTTGTAATAAATTATTTATTTTGCCTGCCTTAGGGGACATATTTTTTGGCCACTGCATTTTCCCTATTGTCACAGAAAACATATTATGAGTGCGTTCAAAAACAAATATCCAAAAATCTCAAATTTTGCCAAACACTTACTAGACACTAATCATGAGGTAGGCAATGAAAATAGACCAAATGTGCTTTGTAATTATAAAAAATGTACGATTCAAACTACATGAAAACATTAGCGATTTAAAAATATCTGGGAAACAAACCCTGATCACACTGAAGTAAATGAACAGACTGATCTTTTGAACCCATTTTTTTATAGATACACTATGCTATGATTCTCTATCTATTTGTACTTCTATTATACTTAATCACTCTTGAGTCATAGAATGTATGGAAAGCATGAAATATATTATGAAATAAAAGAGTTTATCACATGAGGGATTAAGGACACTTTAACGGCGATGGTTCAGGTATTCTATGAGTTTTCCTCAACACTAGTGCACATGCAGTTGGCAAAACATATTACTGCTAAGACAGGCATAAGAAAAAAGAAATTAATAGAACAATAGCTCAACAGGATATTTTTTTAAAGATAACCTCACGCAAAGACAGATAGCATAATTTGGAATTTGTTAATAATTTCTTTTCTAATATCCTGCATCTTGGAACGTATACCCATTCATTTCTTTCTTATATCTGTTAGTATAATTTTTGTTGTGATTATATCATTTTTTGAATTGTTAACATATTTTGCTTCTGGTCTATTATATAGTTGAGTATAAAAGTTGCAAACGCTAAACTTTGCCATATAGACCTAACGTTAGCTTTGTTACAATATCAATAAAGACGTCTATTATTATTATACTTCGAAGCTGCTCATTAATAACAGTCTACATAAACAAAGAAAGAAGAAAGAAAAACTAGATTTGCTAGATTTGAGAGCTCTGGTTTCGTATTCATAATAGGACCTAGTTGACAACTAATCTGGGTAGCCTTCGTGAACAGTAAAATCTGACAGTTCGACGATGATTTGAATGTAAGATTGAATTTTTCTGCTACTGCACGTATATGACGTTGTCACTTGCACCATTCATCTCTTCCGAGATTCTTCCATTCCCAACTGCACACGATCTGAAGAGCACATTTTTCTCATTCGAAATTTTGTCATCACTGTGTGTATGACACAGTAGGAATATCATGGTTATACGGAATCGATCTCCAAAACCCCCCTTGGCTATGCATCAACTGATGAGTGACTAGAACAATGGCCACATTTATAAATCCATTTCAACTCTTGAAATTTTTCAACGGAATTGTTCCGCCAATGCGGCAGAAAACTTGTTGATACGTCCACTGAGGAAGAGAGGACGAGGGGTAAGAGAGGGAGCTAGTACAGAGCCTGAGCTGGGTTGAATGGGGCTGTAACCCGGCAATATCGATCAGCGAGAAGGCAGGCCAGCCACTGAAATACGTGAACGCACCAGCAGGCAGCTTCAATTCCAGAAATTCCAAACCACCTCGCCTGGAAATATTCAGGGCATTCATGTTCCACTATTGTTACAATATTATCAGTGAATCAGTTGTATTTGATAAGGTATTGTAAGTATTTGCGCATCATAAGATGTGTCACGATCTAGACAAGGGCATCAAGAAAAAAACTGCACCTATTTGGAAATGTAGTATTGACGATCTTTTACTTCCCTTGTCAATGGGCGGGGAAGTATTGTAGCAGTGAAGAAATTAGAATTCAAGATATTATGTTTTGTTGATATTTTATCCCATATACATTACGCAAAACCATGTCACTCATTTTTGTCTGTCTGTCCATCTGCCCGGTAAAATAATTCGCTCCTCTTATAACTCCAAAATTATTTTTCATATGCTAATGACGATGTCACTGTTACTATTGGCAGAAAACGTAAAAGCTTTTCCGAAATTCCAAAAATAAAGGTCAGGGGAGTTATGGTCCAAAATGAAAAAATAAAATCGTTCAATCCCTCTTTCCGAGGCCCCTGATCATTGGTGTGTGGTTTATTTATCGTTTAAGGAAATTTAATCACGTTTCGGAACTTATTCCCACACTTAAATGGATGAGAATGGCTGATCTTATTAGATTCCATTATATAGTTTTTGTCCATCGAATTATGAAGAAATCTAAACCTGGCTACTTAAGAGAGAAGCTTATATTTTGTCGTGATACTCAGGTATAGCAGAACCTTTGGGATCAACATAGTATCTATTTCTAGCCCTTATCAACGAACTGCCCTTTTTTATCGCAGCTTTTCGTATTTGTCTGTAAAATTTTATAATTACATTGATAATACCTGGAAATCCTTGCCATTACCAAGATTTAAAAGGAAAGTTAAATCTGTTAAATTACTATAGGCTTTCTTTCATAGTTCTTGTTTATATCTAGTACTTGTGTATTTTTCAAAATCTTAGATATTGGTAGAATACGTACTGTCACATATTATTGTCTATACAGATTTGCATCCCAGCCCCAAATAATTAAATAATAATGTACAATAGAAGCGTCCTTTTTGAGAGTTTTCGACGATGAATAATCAGCATAATATATTTTCGAAACATTTCGAATGCACCAGACAATTTTAAGCCATATACATTTATTTCACAAGTTGAATGCATTTCGGGTTGCTGAATGCTGAATCCCAACAAGACATAAAAAACGAAGTTTGTTAGAAAGAGCAACTCAAAGCCTCCTCAATCCCCTCTAAGGTCCGGACCGGAAATTGAGAACATATTCGTGATCCGGGACACGAGGCTTCGTCATGTTTTTTTTTCTCGAAAAACTAATTTTACATTCTATCCCATTGAAAATTTGCCGCTGAATCTAATGGTGCGTTCAGATTTGCGCGACGACGTACCGTTCCCCGTAAAAAAAACAAACATCTTCAAGAAATAATTAAAATTTGGGGGATGCCAAAAAACAGTTTTTCTTCATACTGGACAAAAACACGTTTCTTGAATAATTCAAGGGCGCTGATAATGAATCAGGACTGGACCTAAGGAGGGTCTTAGGAGGCATTATTATGCTATACGCCACGACTCGTTAGGCTTTTTCAAAGGACTTAATCTGATTCGGCGCCCCCAAATATACGTAATATAATAATAATATACATAATTGTACCGAGTTTCGTTCGCTTGTCGCCTGCGGGAGGCGCCTCACGAACTTTCCTCGTCCTATACTACCAATTTAGCCGTTAAAAATGTGTGTGATAAAATATTATATGAAGTGTCTATAAACCAGCATCTTTTTCACTTGAATAAAGCGAAGCAAACATTTTTGACTTTTGACTCCTAAAAAGCTTTCGTACCTGACTTACCTAATGTTACATAGTAGAGTAGGTTTGCTTACCTGAAAATAAAAAGACATTTAGTAATATCGAAACGATCAGAAAAAGGTCGATGCGAAATTTCAATAAGACATGGAAATACCGAACTACGGCTCCTACCATTATTAAAGAAATCCAAGACGAGCTTGTAACTAACTTTCATTCTCCATAATCCGTGAACCTTCGAATTTAAAAGGGATTTGAGTTGTTTATGGTTTTGTTTGTTTCCTATTGCCTACTTCTTTATATGTTTCACGGATAATTAATCCGGAAAGAAAAAGGCTGGATATTTATTACATTTTTTACGTGACAACTCTAATAAATATCGATGTATATTCCTACTCTGAATGATCATAGTTGTGCAGCGATCTAAACCAGAGGTGAAACAAAAAGGGTAGACATGTTTGTATTTTTTTATATCTGGAAATTTGCACAGCTATAACATATATTGACATACAGAAAACTGAATTTTCATGTCAGCTGTGATTGAAGAGAATGTAATAAGTTCGTTTCAAAATAGTTCAGAACAGTACCAAACATCATTGGGTCTACGCGAAACCATTTTAACGTTCGAACACAACGTATTAAAAAATCCGTACATTCAGTGAGATGTAGATAAAAAGTTGTGTAGTTTTCACACAGTTTCACAAATAAGTACTTATTATTATACATTATTTAAAGTAACGAACTCCAGAAACCTCTATGTTGGTATGAACCTTATATTACAAAACACAGCCGAATTGATTTCTTTTCGAAAAGTCTGGAAAGACGCATTGAGCAGAGCTAACAAAATGAGAGAGACGGATTGCAAAAGTAGGAGAACTAGTGTTGCTCAACAAAAACACTAAAATATTAAAGTAAATCCACTGCATAGTTTTCGAATTTCCATCGCCTCGCATTTCATAGTTATTTGTTATATTCAACGATTTCAGTTTGTCTGCTGCCGAGTTTTTCAATTTTAGTTTCCCGTGTATAAGCTGTTTAAAGGATGCCAGCAGCCGTTTGAGATTCGCCTCGGTCATAAAGTTTAGGCTACAGAGTTTTATGAGCAAACGGCAGATTACGTATTATATGAACCGGTCGGTTGTAAAAGCGACCGTTTTAATGCCCAAATTGCCCTTATATTGCTCCATGCCCACGCTAAAATAACTTTTAGAATAAATTCGTGCTCGATCATCCCCCGAACCATTTTTCATTTTAAACAGCGTTCCTCTAGATTGAGTAGAACAGCCAGACTGTCAAATTGCGTAAAACGCAGGCATGTGGAAGCTTTTTCAAAAGTTTGATATCGGACTTCCATTGTTTATAAAATTTTTGAGTATCACAACGTTTCGATTGATATGCTATCTTCAATCGTCTTCAGGTGAACTGGCGAACACGTTTCTTTCATACCTATTTATACCCCGTCCGGTGACGTGTCGTTGTGTGTGGTCTGTTCTGATTGGTTCCAGATGAGTGGTGTTCCGGTCTGCTGACGTGGCTGTTCGTCTGTCATTGTTTGTTGTCTGGTCCAGTCGTAGTCTATTGATCTTCTTTATGGGAGGCTGCCATATTGGTTTAATGTCTACGCTGGGCTTGCTGTACACCTTCCTATTGTTGGTGATAAATGCCGCCTCCTTGAATTTTCTTCGATACCAGTGCGGTTCCTTGGCAATAACCTTAGCGTCGTCCCAAGCTATTTTATGGTGCTCAGTCCATGCGTGGTCAGCTATTCCAGATTTTCCTGTCTTTGCTCGCTGGGTGTTGAGAAGATGATCTTTGATTCTTACTTCAAGTGGCCTTTTTGTTTCTCCAACATAGATTTTACCACATTGACATGGTATCTGGTAGATGCAGTCCTTTGTCTCTTGACGTTCATTCCTGGGCATAGTTTTTTAGGATACTTCTGAGGGTGGCATTCCTAGAGAATCTTGTTTGAACCTTAAATCGCTGACCTATTCTTCTGATTCCATCTGATATTCCTTTGACGTAAGGCAGAATGAGTAAGTGCTGAGATGCTTTGTGTTTAATTCTTCTACGGATGGCATTCTCCTGTAGTGTTACTTCCACTAGCTTCTCTGGGTATCCGTTTTAAATAGATCTTGTTTAATGATATTGAGCTCTCTTTTTAGTCCCTCTTGTGTATTACAAATACTCCTAGCTCAGTCGACTAAAGTCCGCAAGGATTCCAGTTGAAGTCTCCAATACCTGGTGAGCGCGCAATGAAGATCCTGAAGAGAGCGAGTTCTGCATTTATACGATCTCAAATTGAATACCATCTTTGGAAGAAGGAAAACTTACTGCAAGACGTTACAGAAACAGACACTACTGTATTTCAAATAAATAATGACTGAAATAATCAAGAAAGTGTTATTCATCCTCTCAAGATTACCTTTGTATTTCTAGCGGTATCATTATTGAAGATTTTATTCGGATTATAGAACTACCGATCCACTTGAAGTAAATTCAGGAATTTTTGTGAACTTTGCAAATAAATCAACAATTATAACAATTACGCTTGTCTCCTCCATTTTATCTACATACGCACAAAAACATATTTTTTATGCCAGGCTAATGATACTGCACAATAAACATTAATAATGTATCACACAAGTTGCAAACAATATAATGACCTTCATTCAACGTGGTATCACTGAACTGCTGGGGGATCTCATTGGCTATTTTTACGTGATGTATTTTTTGTTTTGCAGCAATTCAGATTCTTTCCAACAATTTTCCGAGAGTCCAGCCTAAAAATTTATGTGTCGAACGTGACAACAGTTATCTAAATATAGGACGTCTCCTCTACTTGTTATGTTTTGAGAATAAGTTGTAGATTAGTTTTTTGTTCACAGGTGCAAAATATGCCTCATAAGTTATTTACTAAAAAAACTACACATTTTTTTTTAAATCTATTACGGACAAAATAATTATTCATGTACTCAACCCGTGATTAGATATTTGCAAAACATTCAAAAATGAAGATTGGCAATTTTCAATTTTAGCTGATTACGAATTCAAATTGAGCGATTTTTCGATATTTATGCGCCACCAAGAAAAAATATTATATAATAATAACAAAATAATTCTTATTTCTGTAAGATATTTGCTGTTATCCCTCAAATATTTTGCAACATAAAGATGAGGAGCCATTTCAAATCTCCCAATACAGAGGGGTTGGGTTTATATTTTGTTTAACATTTTTTTATGATTACTATCTTCCGACTGATCTACAAAAAACATGTTTCATCTCTACCATAATAGTAAACTAATGTCAAGATTCAATCATAAACATATTAATAGTTTTTAAGTTGTAGGGGTATCAAAGATAGCCGAGGTAAATCACAAAAGTCTAGAACAATTGAAAATAATTGTATTACTTTACTTTGTGTTTATTGAGTTCAGTTTTTGGCTAGGTTTAAAAAATACAGACTATTATTAGGGGACTGGAAAGTTTTGTATGGAAGCAATATGCACCATCTGTACATCTGTCAGCTAGTCTTCCCGCGAATGAATGGAATGCTAGCAAATGTTTTTTTGACAAATGGAACTATACAGGGAACTCGTAGATGTGTCAGTCTACCAAGCAACGTTGCCCCGAATGACACGAATGAGCAATAACAGCGAATGCGAACGAATGGCAACGTGCGTCAGATGAATCTCCGGCTTTATAATTCGTATATGTGCAACCCTACAAATCTTTCGTTCCAAAATTTGAATCAGCGTTCAAGATAAAATATGCCAAAATCCGCTGTATGTTCGTATTTATAATGAAATAGTCACTGGACGTGTTATACGTGACACCATATGGAAAATGGAGACTGATTCCTGAAATAACCAGACAAATCATAACGCACGAACAGATTTTTAGACTTTTAGAAAATCAATATTGATATACAATGCACGACCTTAGATCTCTGATTAAACCGTCGTAGATTTGTTTGTATTTCTATCTGGAGGTTATGCGTTGACATTTTGTTTATCGAAAATTCAATAAATGTAATAACAGATTGGTTGTATCTGTTGAACTTTCAATAGCATTTCTTATATGGATTAGAACTGCGAGACAACTATATTATTTATTTTCCATATACATTATTCTATGGTTCTTATTATTTCTCTCAGACATATAATGATAATACATTGTATATTGGAAAAATTCCATGCAACAAAATAAAATTTTCCGTTCCCATCGTTATTCTATTGCGTTTTCACATGCAAGTACATATACACATCAAATTCCCATGTTATTCTAAAATATGATTTATAAATTTCCTTCGGAAGGATATATAGTAGTAGTTCGAGTAAATAATTAAGATATTGTATTTGAGGAAATCAAGATGATTCGAAGAATAATCCCTTGGAGTTACAATTTTCACAATCAAGGAAAGACAGAAAGCCATATTTCTATTCATACAGATCCTTTCCGAATACAGAACACATTTAAAAATGATGAATTCAGTTCAGCACCCTAGCACAATATACAGCGTCAACACACCCTCTGATGCCTGGTGACGGGGAAATCCACCCTTCCAAAACGATTACTCACACAAGGGCGTCCGACACACCTTTACAATCAACCGCTCTCATCCTACTCTCTCCCTCTCTTTCTCTACCACCCCACACAATCTAAAAACGTCAAGCCTAGCATTATTGCCTGTATCGATTATTATTAGCAGGCAAAACAGAGACAAACTTAACTTCTGAAGCTTGTTCTGGTCAGAGAACAATTAATAATAATTGAAGGCAACTACCAAACTCTACCAATATTCTCTTTATCCCAATACAAGACGATTATTTCAAAATTTCAGTGATTACCAAATATAAGTTTTAAAGACAGCAAAATACACGCCAATATTCCTCTTGTCACACAAAGCCAAATATAAAAATATTAATACAACAAATCAATCCTTGAAATAGGACTATGTTTGGCATATTCGCCAGTATTTAATTGAAACCAGAAGGCATGAATGAATCGTTACTGAAGTTTCAGCTGCCATTATCAAGGTACAAAGCAGAATAGAGAAATTTCAAAATCAGTTTTTTCATTCTGTTTTGTACTTTGATAAAGGCTGCCGAGGCATCCGAAACGTCAATAGAGATATTCATTCATACGTATGTGGTTGCAATTGGTGGTCAGAAGAAAATATAACGAGTATTAGTTTGTTCTGTAAATATAAGAACTTCTATCAATCTAACAGTCGAAACGCGATTAATCATAAACTTATCGAAAAGCTGTACAATTTTAGAAATTTGTAATTTCATAACCACACTTCTTAAGTTCATTAAAACCTAAAAGCTCTCATCTCTCCTTCCAATAGTTATGAATTCTACGTAGGAAGAGAGTTTCTGCAAAGCGCATTAACAAAAAACGTGTTAAAACAATGTTTGAGATGTACAATAAAGCCAAAATCACAAGTGCTATAAGTGACAAATTATTCATTGTCATACAAGCGCAAACATGTGTGAGTAGCAAGATATTAAACTGATGATATAAACTCTTTGATGCGAATGAAAATCGAAATAACATTTTATGTTCTGTAGTGCATGAAAGTCTTCTAAAATTAACTCGCGCTCTCTAAATTGTAACATAACGATACAGAACACAAATTTATAGTTTTCTTACTATATTTGTCACTTACACTCATTTATTTCCAGGAAATAGATGCTGTGAATAACGACACTGAGTCAATCTGGCAAGTACGCAAGCAAACCGGCAACAACGCCTAGTCTTTTGGGTCGTCCCGCATACGCAGTCGGTGGCGATGCCGGGCCGTGCGATGCCTGCCTCTTTCTTGAAGCTCCGTATCTGGCAACGTCGCATTCGCCGTCTCATTTGTATGCGAGCAGCGGCAACGTCGCGTCGACGCCTGCCGCCGCGTGTTGGCGTGTTACATAAGCAGCTGGGTATGCCAGGCTGACCCGAGACCCAATAGCTGACGTCAAACTCGCTACGAATCAACAACACGGCGCTAGATTAAGTTTTATTATTATGTATTAGAATAAATACCCAGTTACTTTTGGTATAGGAAGTTTCTACTGCTATAAAATAAAAAAATTCGAGAGCATTTTTATTAAATATTTAAATTTCGGATTAATTTGACTATGGCATATCGAATCTAATTTTTGCATTTTTCCAAATACAAAAAACAAAATGCTTGCAAAGTTTTATTAACAGTCACTCAGTTAAAGTTAAGAGCAAAAAAAAATGGAGTGTTGTGCATAAAAGCGTCCCTCCAAGGTTGAAGACACGTTTATTCACAGTATTTGAATCATTTTAAGAGTATTCGTCTTTCCAATTTAAATAAAGTATGATAAGGTAATCAGATTTTTTAACAATTATAATTCAACAATGAATCCCAACAAATCGAATATTATTATATTTTGTCCAGAATGCAAAAGATATTATATGTGCAAACAGTTCATGATAGAAGTCAGATCAAAAATATTACAGTTGTCTAATGAAATACAAGCAATTGCTGTCGTGTTAGGTCTTGTACTTGTTATTTTGTTGATTTATTTGTGTACTTCTATTAATTTTCTTAATATTTATATAATCCTGATATAGTTATTTTCCATATGCGTTTAAATAATACGTATTATACAACATTAATAATATAGGTATGTATCTATCGTGGTTAAAACTGTAAGAGTAACTGTTTAGCTGAATTTCGCCACAACCACGCTCCTCTTTATTCAACATGTACTTGTAAATACAAAATATAGACATTTTATTATTATTATTACCAAAATTAGTGACAACAATAGCAGTGAAGTTGGAAATTGAGAATTAAACGTATTAAGTATATGAAAGTTCGATGCTCTTGACAAAGCTCCTAATCTGCTGACGCCATGGCCAGACTTGATAATGAAGAATGAATTATCCCCACCAATAAGGATTTCAGATAAGAATATCTATCTACATTTATTTAACACTACGGATAAATGCCAATTCAACAAAAATAACTAACATAAACTGAAAATAAAACAGTTTGAAGCTTTGTCGGTGTGAATGTATGAATTCTATTATTCAAAACTCTGCCAGCAATCAATACATATCAATCAATCAATATCAATTATCATCAATGCATTACAATCCAAATATGTAATTCAGTGGCACAAATGATAACTCTGAACTCAAGTTCGGAAGTTATCTTTTGTTCTTGAAAAGACATTCCTGTACAAAAACATTGGACATGTTCAGGACCGTAAAGAGAAAATCCGGGCCAGGGGGGAAAGCTGAAATTCGGATGCCTCTTAAACCTTGAAGAAAAAAGCGAACCCTACTAGGAACCGACAAAAACATAACATTATTAATTGACTTTTCCATACCTTGTAAAAACTTTAGATGTACCCGCCAAAAAATTATTTGGAAGCCTGTTCGAGGCGACATGCTGCCTAGATTTCGCCTAAAATATTCCCTAAACTTAACCATCTCTGACATCTGAACTGAATGCTAAACATTACAAAGAATATAATTTTTATCTTTGACAACAGAAACAAAATATACGAGTAAACCTATTTGCCTGATTAAAACATCGCAACGAAACAAATACGTATACGCGAACAGGTACCCAACCAAAGCCAAACCAGACACTCCAGTGCCAGTCACTACCGAACGTAGACAATAGTAAATGGCAACGTCGCACCACCGGCAACACGGCGATTCTTCGACTCGATCAACAACATACAAGGCAGTCGACGGAGACGAAGAAGAGGCAAGTGGGGGAAGACGGGGCAGCAGCAGAATAATGTAGTAATGGAAATATCTGTGGTGGAACGAGCAAAGTAACGTTATAGAAACGGTTCACGAGATGTGATGCTGCTGCTGCTCGCTGCCTCTTCTCAGAGACAGGCTTTTTTATCTCTACCCGGTTTGTGCCTACGGAATTGATAGAAACGAAGTTGATGAATCTTGCTTGACCTGGCAGTATATTAAAACTACATGTGACAACTAGAGTTTAACTGAAACGTTGGCTAGCGAGGCAGCCACATGATAAGATTCATGAATGGTCCCGTTTAATGGTGACGTCACAAAGAACATATGACTACACGACGCACTGAGAGGGCATTTTGAGGTCTTACTCTAAAGTAAAGGAGAAAATAAAATTTGAATGTACGATATTTTGTAAAACGGAATCACCTTATGCATGAGGTCGACAATCCAACAGCTCTGTAATTCCTGGTTTTCTTATGACAGTGGCCCCTGTTGCCAGCTCTCACGTGTGACGTCAGACTAAACGGGTCTATTGAGTAGTTATAAAATATTTAATGCAAAAGTCGATAGGTACTGGTTTTTAGTCACAGAAAGTACACTGCACAAATGGATAAAACCTTTCGATCGGAATCTCTTTAAACTTCGTAAATAGATAGTAATTATGAATTTGAAAAAGGATTTAATGGAACAAACCCCGAAAGTAACGATGTCAGGGGAAAAGACAACATATTTGTAAATGTGTTTTATTGCTTAGCCCATTCGTTACCAAAGTGATTTTGTTTTTAATATATTATTGGGTCACGGAAATTTGACAGTTGAAGTGGTTAGGGAAATTCCAGGCATTATTTAGGGGATTTAGAGTGGACAGCCTATTATTTATTACTATCAAAATTCAACGATATTTTGACTTTTGCATAGGACTAAATAACTGTGAATTAGTTTACAAATAATTTTACAGGAATCTTACACTCTATAATAACCCAAAAAAATTAATTGTCACAAAATAACCGTATTTAACTGAGCTTTCGAGTAATTTGTCATCAAAATAGGGCTTCAAACTAGCAAAAAATTAACTGTTTCTACATACGAGTATGAAACTTCTAACTAACAGCTTGAAAAATCAATCTCTTTTCAAAAGTGGTTTTTATTAGTTCAGTGGCTTATCTGTCGTCGTAATATTTCTTCCCTCTCAAGCTCCTGTTTTCAAGTACAAAAATCTACTGAAAACTGAAATATTATTCAACCCGACATTAGCAAAAGCCCTCAAGTAAATTGACACTACGTAATTGTATCAGTTGATAGTTGTAATTGTATTTAAGAGATATCATTGTACTCAATTATATGTCTCGAAAATTCAAAAAAAAAATATAAAAATTTTTTCAGAAAATTCTATATTTTCAAATACATATAAATAGCAGATATTAATCAAGTAATCGAATCATCTTCAAATGGAAATTTAAAATGAGTTTGAAAAAATCCCGAGACAGGGCAGCTATTTTATACAAAAAGCCATATTCGAAAAAAACCATACAACATAGTAGAGCGCAAATGCAAAAATTAGCAATTCAAATATCGTGTTGCTGAATTTTAGAAAGCGATCCTAACCCTGATTCACGGTTGTTTATTGCTTTATTCGTTCTTGGTAGGTATTGTGTGGAATACTACGCTGCATACAGTGTCACTGTACTGAAGGAGCCAGTCACAAACACCATTTAAAATGTATAAATGTGTTGTGTCGCAATATGTCTCTAGCGATTGTTTGTGTGCAGTAAGTAGTTGTATTTACTCGATGCATACTGATATTTTAATGAGGAACACGTTGGTTTACGTTGGTTTTGAGTATCACGACGTTTCGATTGATATTCTATCTTCAATCGTCTTCAGGTGAACTTGAAGACGACTGAAGATAGAATATCAATCGAAACGTCGTGATACTCAAAATTTTATAGACAATGGAAGAGATACTTACATATAGACGATTGTTCACACATTTGCTTCCAACACACAAAAAGATAAGATTTTTTGATAGCTATGGACTACAATCCATCCAATTCATCATTATAGTACATTTTTGATGCATTTGGAAATTCAAATCATTTAAATATTTCACAAGACTACATCTCAAGTTAAATGGTATCGTTTTGTTGAATATTTCAATCAGATCTTAGAATTGTTGATCCACTTGATGTAACTTATAGAAATACCGGAATATTTCTGACGACAGAGAAATAAGTCTCTGGTATGTTTTCTTCTTTGAATTCAATTTCAATTTTGGACACATCACAATCTTGTATTACGTGTCTTTATAATTCTAAAAGAAATACATACATTACATTATTTGAATGAATAATGTAACACTTATACCCATTCGTCAATAAATTTGACCGC
Source organism: Bruchidius siliquastri (assembly GCA_949316355.1). Classification (NCBI taxonomy): domain Eukaryota; kingdom Metazoa; phylum Arthropoda; class Insecta; order Coleoptera; family Chrysomelidae; genus Bruchidius; species Bruchidius siliquastri. Next base: position 5,417,013 of record OX438537.1, on the reverse strand, counting down.
GTTGCTACTAAGAATCTATGAATATCTAAGATCATTACACTAGTATGCAATAACGGATTTTCATCACCCATTTCAATACGCCTGCCTGCGCATGGTGGACATTTCGAGTATGACCTATTTTTTCAATGAATCCAGTTTCTCCCGTACGACCCAGAAATCTCAATATCTCGCACCTAAAATTGTTAACATTCCGCAATACAGAAGTTCGGAATACACACGCACTACCGTGTTACAAAAATAGATTAAGTCGGCCCCCTACAATGTATCAAAGTTACATAATGTGCTCGTTATGCTATATAATAATCATGCTAATTATTCACGTTGGCATTTTACCTTGTGACGGTGATTTATACATTAACGAAACAACAGAGATAATCAATGAGTGGAAGAGAACTGTTGTTTGTCAGTATATATATATATATAAACAATTATCCTATCACAGCGCTTCTGGAGCGTGATGCGTGATGCTTTAGTTGGAGATTATCTATAAACAATCTAATTCGCAGTACTTGTCTCCAGTAATTTCTGGAACAGGCATGAAGCTAATTCTATATATCTACTAGTTCGAACTGAAACAAAAAAAGAATCTTCCAACTGATTCTAAATGATTACAGCTGTGGGCTTCATGTTACGCACATACGCATACATTATAAATAACTGGAAATTGAAAAAAGGAAATAAACACCTGCGTGCTGTGTTACATTGGCGAAAACAAAAACTACGGAAGTGATATCGTCTCTGCACAAAGTAGGTTTTGCTGACGATCGTCATAGATTTCCAAATATAACGGCCAGCAGCTGTACGCACATAAATATACGCAAGTGTACACTTTTTTAGATCACATTTGCATATCTGATCACCTCAGCCTTAATGTAAGTAATTTGTAAAAAGGACGCGTAGCATAGAAAGATCGCTTTGCCAAACAAACTTGGGTTGATTATTGCATCAACAATCTTTTCAACTTTTATATGGTAACATTAATGCATAAAACAATCACCACCGAGAAACCGATATATCTTGTTAAGTGAATTAATTCCTCGCAAAAATTTAGTGCCAAGAAGCCTAGGACATGGAAACCACATTCAAATTCCTCTCCGTCATACTTCACTCTGTCAAAGGTGTTTCACTTACAATGCTGTAAGACTGTATAATATCGTCAGTAGTTCTAATGAACAGAAAAGTCCACTTTTTCAGAAAATTAGTTAAAACTCAGCTGTTGGAGATACACGCTTTCTTAACGTCTTGATTTGAAACTCACTTATCCACCTATTACCCTCTTTTTGTTCTGTGCCCATTTTTTTCTGTCTAGCCTTTCTTGCTGTGCTCATGTCTGCACATAATATTATTGTATAATAACATTATCATATTTTACTTTATTCTATTACATTGTACATTGTGTATCAAATCCCACTTGCTCCCAAGCTAAACTTCGCCATGATGTGAGTTGTTTGCCAATAAAGACAACTTAGTATTTAAAAATGTCATCTCCAGCAGAAAATGGCCTTAATATCCAAGAGAATGACTCACGATTATCCAAATTCGGAAAATATAGTTTCGGTGGGTCTATTACTGTAGATATATGTTGAACCACGGTAGTTTCAAATGAGATTTTGTTTGATTCACTATGTATTTGCTCACTCAGTTGAAAAAACATCGAGATATTGCCATTTACACCCCATAGGATAACTTTTTGGCCCCCACCCCAAGGTTAGGAACCCAGGTTTTACTACAATCCAGCTCTGCACTGGATAAAAGCTATGTGCTTGACGTTTCGAACGCTGAAATTTAATGAGTTAAAAAACGAAAGTCGAATAATGTATTGACTTTTTTGTCTATTTCCGATTTATCACATTCCACGCGCAAATAAATGATTTTTTGTTTTTCTAGGCACGTAGAGTGTAAGGTGGTAGTATTCGAAAGAGTGTGAGGGTTGAACACTGATGTCGTCGATGAGTTTTGTGATGTTTTTGTATAATTCCAGAGAAGGTTGGTGCGAAAATGTGTAGTTTTCCACAGAGCGTAACATTTGGAAACTGATGATCGAATCTTGAAATAAGTTTCATAATTTCTTCAGCACAATTCCAGATTCGAGTTTTCCATGAATTATATTTTTGTCATTGTTTTGGAATGCTTAATTTCTGCCTATTCGAGAGGATATTTAATAAAAAAGACACAGACAAACTGACGGGAATTGACGTGGGAAGTAAAGTGAATCTGAGTAACAAGTCAGTACCATATGCATACTTGAACCTCAAATCTAGCATAAAGTGGCTGGCGATGAAAAGAGGAAAGGCAAAATCACGTTCACAATAATATAGCAAGATCGTGCAAGCTACGGAACGCTGTGCTCTATCACGTCGAGCATGATTTTTTTCTCTTACAAACTACTACAGGTAAATACCACCTCACGATGTGATGCAGTCTGGGTCTCAGCGAAAATGTCATCGTCTTACACGAAGGACTAAGTTGAATATACTCTAGCTATATAGCTATTTCGTTCGATAATGCAAACGGTTAGATTTGTGCAAGAATATTATTGTAGGACACTTCCTTGAGAAACAATTTTCGTTAGGGTGATAAATACTGTTCATCATCTAGACTGTAGATGCATCATTCAGATAAAAAATAGTGATCAACACAAAGTTTACGAATAAAATAAATAATATTTCCCCTAAAGCAGTCAAAAGGAAAAAGAATTTAATAATAGAACAACTAGACTGGATAAAAATAATGATAGATTTGATTGTTGTATTCTCAAGTAACTGCTAGCTTTTATCTTGAATGAGAACTACAGACATCAACAAGCATATTCTCAGCTATCCTGTTAGCATAAAAACATTTGTGTTTCATCCTCGGAGAATAATAATGATAATTTTATTGTCCAGCTGACATTCAAATAAATGTATTGGATTTGTCACACATAGTCTGAAATATATGCAGCGATACAAATAGAATGTACACAATACACAAACACGTCATATAAATCAAACAAGTTGCACTAATATAAAAAACAAACAAGACAATACATTCAGATAGAGATAAACTCATTGAAGGAATAGCAACATTGATGGAAAGAGTACCTTTTCAACCGAGTTTTGAATAATTTTGGATAAGTTATTTTCTTGATGTTATCTGGTAGTTTATTGAAAATTTTTAGACCTAGAATGTTTGGCGATCTATTGCTGAGATGATATTTTGTAAATGGTACTGAAAAATCAACCTGTTGTGTGTCAAACTTATGTATAGATTCATTTAGTTTTTTAGTTGTCTTCCTTCATTGCGGTAAATGTTAGTGGCAATTTCATAGATGAATAGCGATGGTAACATCAAAATTTTCAATCTTTTGAACAGTTCTCTGCAGTTATGTGAATGAGGATTGTCAAAACTGTTATCTACATTGAAATTATGCAACCGAATAATGAACAAAACAAATCTACGGATTGTTTTGTGGGACAAGTCTCAACAAAATTTGGTCTGCAAGGATCAAGAATTACAGGAGAGACAGCCAGACCGGCTGAAATGAGCGACATCGTTTTTCGTGATGTAGGTATGTATGTTATCATCAAAAAACATATATCAATTTCGAATTTTTTAATTTAACATTTCTGTTGGATTTTTGAAGCATGTTTTCGAAATATGATGAATAATGTAACTTACAACGTTTCCCAATACGAGATTTGCAATAATTTCCAAATTTGATTCCAAAATATCAAAAATAATTTTAATTCAAGTATTCTTCTATGGGAATATCATTGCACATTTTCCAATATTTGTAATATTTTTATTATTAAAACGATCGAAAATAGCGGTGCCATAACACGAGTCACATATGCCTCCTGTTGTAGTTGGCTCAGCTGTAGTGAGAATTCTAACAAAGCCTGTTGTCGGCATACGCACATGCCTCGCAAACTGACTGCCAGTGCATACAGGTGAACCTCCTTGAAAACTCACGTATGGGAAGCATACGACCGGAAGCAAGCTGCGTGAGGGCCACTCCGGATGTGCTGTCCACCATCAAAGGTACTTGTCAGGCATTTTTAGATCGATCCTAACGACAATAACGGACGTACCAAAGGGGAAAGTATTTATTGCATGGTATAATAATAATAATACATGAAAAAAATGCAATTAGATTACCGCGGTACCTCGTACGCATTAATATTGATCAATTTTGAAAATACGGTTACACCAAATTATAGAGCACTAAAAACTCTCGAAATACATCGAATCCAGGAGTTTCATCAACAATTGCGATGTTTGGATATTCTTTGATTTTTCGTTTTACTTGGATCATATCTTGATTATGCTTGGTTGGCGATGGCTGGATATAATGACAGACTTAAATATTTTGAAAAATGATTAAGGTCCTCTGAAACGTCTAGAAACGAAGTTTGAGCGAGTTTTTGGCGATTTCTCCACCGCCATCGAATCGACTTTCAAAAACTATAAAGCTTTTTCATCATTGATCAAGTGGGAATCTAGTAGCTACTTCCGAGTTATAGAGCAGTCAAGAACTACCGAACAGATACGACTAACGGAAATGGATGACGGATATTCATAATCCAAAAACGTCCAAAAAATGTATTATACGAATTTCTAAATTTATCACGATTACAACCGCAGATTCGAGAAAATAAAAATACACGTTTTTGTACACCACTTTTCTTTGAACCCCTGAAGTAATCCAACACTGGGAAAGATCAGATATACACATAAATCATGTAGATTATACCTGGTATTTCCATAATTCAGATGAAAATTGTGTGTTTGAACGCAAAGTATAACCCTTTTTCAGTGACAAGTAAACTGAGTAGAGAGTATCAAAACGTTTCGATTGAAGGTAGCATATCAATCGAAACGCTGTGATACTAAAAAAATTTATAGACAATCCGAAATCAAACTTTTGAAAAATCCACCTTGTCTATAAGTTTCATTACAACACTGAGTAGAGAGTTGTTAACAGTCCAATCTGAAAGTCTGACGATGAAAAAGAGTTTCACTGGTGAATATTTGTTTCAAATACACATTTTTTATAAAATTTTATAAATTGCACTGTTCTCTGAACAGATTAGATTTTACTTTGTATTTTGCAATTTTGCTGTTACTTGTCACTCTAACATCAGAAGCTCGATCACAAGCTTTACCAAGGATGTTATTTAGCAAGATCCGCTCGGTCTTTGTGTTCGATACCACCACCAACATATTTTAATGTGCTCTAAATACGCCGTACACCTGTGAAGTGGAATAAAACGGTTCGTTTCAGTTCACTACCTGTAGCGACGAAGAAAAGAGGCGAGAGTAGAAGGGAACAAACGTACCCGTGATGAAAAAAGATGTTGAAGGACATCGGTGTGGTCAGGTACGTCGAGTTTCGACGGGCAATGCTTATGCATAGTCCATTTGGTAGCCAGTTAGACCTGTTATGTTACCAAGAGGGTGGTACCACGTGGTACGCTATTGCTCCTATTAGAAAACCTGACTACACTTGCCCAGGTTGAAGCCATGGTATCTGGAAACGGGCCACAGACGATAAAATTTGTTGTGCTACCGGTCGCAGGCTGTGAATCGTATAGATTTCAAGTGAACTGTAATTTCATTTCAAATTCAGTATATTGTTTACCACGTTGTTGACAGTTCCAAAAAGCTTCCTTGCAATGAATATTTGAACCGGATTTTGCAGACGTCGATATTTTGAATTTTTTAAAAATATTACAACTACTGGAAGACCTTGAATATTTTAATGATTAAAAAAATTCCCTGAATTTTATTTTTTCCCCGAGAAATCCAATAATTACTTCAACTAGATTAACAGTTTTGAAATCCGATGATATTCAGTAAACTTTTAACACTGCTGGACTAGTGTTACGAGTAAACGTGGCAACCTGACAAAAGCGGGGAGCCTCTATCTATATTGTATTTATAGATTTCTTCGGACAGTTTGTCAGAATCAAAATTATTCAGTAATATTTTTTTCAGGCATTTGTTATTTACGTTTTTTTTCAACTCGAGGTTTCTCTTATTAAATTTTTTGATGCTAAACAGAAACTCATTTGGTTACAGCTACAATTTTGCAACGAAAATTCCTAAGCTGAGGGTTTATAAAGGCCAGGGCTCACTGGTTAATTAAGATTTATTCTCTCTAAATATTTGCTTGAAGAATGAGATGTAAATAAACTAATTTGCGATGTTTATTTAAGGAGTTCACCGGTATTCCGTGTTAAAAAGAAGAAATGAAGAGAACTACCATAAAGGAATACAGTTACCTTCAAAAAAATATTTTTTAATGTCTTCCTTCTCTTACATTTGAAACCGTCGAATAAGATTCAGAATCGATGTAATGGTAATGAATTATATTACCACGGGAATAAATAATGGGCAATATGTTTCCTGCTATACACAAAATCAATTTTTATTTAAAAAAAAGGCTTTTTAACGAATTCTTGCAATTTACTTCATAAATTTGAATGAAACGGCATAAACGAATAGTATTAAATCGTAAAGCGTACAGTTTTCTGCAACATTTCATAGCCATAAAAGTGTTTCACTTAATTTCCCTAAAAACAAACTATGCCGAACTTCCTCAACCTATATGGATTTTTTTAAGTGTACGGCAGGAAAATATATTCAAAATCCCCCTGATTTTAAACGTATAAACCCCTGTATTAACAGACGTGAGAAAAAGGTATAATTTGAGTAAAATATTGTGTGATTTTTTTCGCATATAAATGAACTAATTTTATATTTCAGAATAAAACTAATTTTAAAAAATATTCACTTTTCCCCATGACTTTTCGAATGACCCAACCTCCATTTCGCTCTGATTTTTTTCTGGTTTTCCCGAAAGTGGGCACTTTGCTATTAATCAGTAAATTTTTGTGTAATACTTTTTCGGAAATTGTGTTCGGATACTAGCTATTTAACGGAGATAACCTGAATCAACCTTCAGCCAGAAAAGAAACTCGAGACGCTTTTCGTATAAAGCCATCGCGACACAAAAACATGTTCGCAAAGGAGGCTTTCACTTTTTCTGTCGCGCGCACACATACAGAAAGTCGATCTTTGTGTCAGTATGTGGGTTGTTCGAAAACGGAACAGTCGAATTATTTTCACAATCAGCCAACTTATTGCTTTTATCCCGTTATAAAATATCTCCATAGAAAGTTTTAATTTTATCTTATTAGTTAAGGTATATGGAATAAATACCTTATCTACATAATAATGCATGTATTTACAGGGTTTTCGCAAGTTGATGAATATGTTGATGCAACTGAAACGTTAGTAAAGTTATCACGTCGATTGCGTATTGTTTCAATTAGCTGCCAGTACAAATGTAAGATGAATCAGGGAGGCAAACACAGGATACGTTCCAGAAGTTACATTAATCAAAGGTTGTGCTGGATCTCTGACCGTTTGAATCAGTTACTATCACGTGATTTTGATAAATGTAGGCGTGAAATCCCTCAGATACTAATTTCAAAATATCATTATTGCATTCATGGAGATATGCACCCAAAGTGCACAGAAATATTTCCTGACATTTCCTTGATTTTTTATGAGTAATAATGTATTTGTTCAGAAATTTCAGGTATTTATCCAGGAAAACATATTTCAACTCTTTATGCCTTCGTAGTCAAAAACCATATAGTAGAGTCGCTAAAAAATAAATTAAACGATGAATAAAGCGCGCGTGAAACGAGCTTATAATTTTCTTTTAAAACCACATGTAATCATCTAAATAGCTTCACTAACATTAAAAAAAACTTGCAATTGTCGTAGTGGAAATTGCCTTCTCAAAAACTACCCAGTAAACTTTTGAATAGTCCATAGAATCCACGGAACCTCTGGGTACCGTGAAGATCACCCAAAGGTTCCATGATTAGTAAAGAGGAAACGCACAAACGAAAAAAATATATATTTTCGATAACAGAATATCTCTTGTAAGTTCATTTTAAGTGTTGACTTTTGAAATTATTATTCGAAGCAAATAAATTCATCGTAATTTACACTGGCCACTGAATGTAACCACATACTACTGAAAGAATATCGTTCCTGAAGTTTCGGTTGCCTAGACAGCTTCTGTCAAAGTACAAAATAGAATGAAAGAATTTGATTTTGAAACTTAAATGATATTTAATGACTTTGACTGTTTCCAAACAAGGCCTTAGTATGAACTATCATCAAAAAATAGCATAATGCGCCGCCACACAAGGAACACATAGCAATACCCCCTCATTTAGGATCCAAGAACAAACCTTAGGGAAACCTGGAGAAAAACTTTTGGTCCATCTGCAGCATTTGAGAACATTGGCTAAACTGAGAGGATGCGTCATTGATGAAACGGAATTTGCGTAACAACAATAACGCTCCATTAAGGTCAAGGAAGCCTTAAGCAAGGTCCATAATTACAACCCAAAATCAGCACAATGATATCATCAAAATTATATGATACATTTTATCACGTCTACACATTCGCTTTCAATGAAAATACGAATATTAGTAACAGATTACCTCGGCAATTATAAACCCTCGCCGTTGGCCTGTATCCTTTTGAAGAGCGACCAAAAATACTCGAGCTGCCAACCATATGCACCCCACTTGAATCCCATCGACCGAAATAAAAAATGCCGATGCGACGACCGAATTTAGCCACTCGTTGATGCACACACAAGTGTTCTTCTGTCTGTGGGAACGCCCTTCAAAACTGGTACATTTTTCATTCTTTCTCGCGTTTCAGGTCAAACCGGAAAAAGCAGGGCCAAAGAAGCCTACTTCGTGGCAGTACAAATCTCGGTTTTCACAGTGATTTCTTAAAAAAAAAGTAGTCTTGCGGGTGATTTGTAATTGTATACACGTATTGTGTGGCTGCCCTACACAGTATTTTTGCTGAGAAAGAAGGCGTGAGACAGGCAGAGCTCAATGTATATTCATGGGACAGAAATCCGCAAACTAGACAAAATAATGCGGTATAAAATGCCGCATGATAAGATATCAAGGAATTTTTCATTCGATTTTATGAATTTATTGGTTTCTTCGCTTAAGGAAAGGTTATATAATTACACTCTTCTAACGCCTCTATTGTTGGTTTCAAAAATGCTGAAAAAATTCCTATTCCTATCAGGCGTGGGAAATAAAAACTCCTGAGACACCCCCACCCTATTTCCGTATCTAATACAAATGTTTTGTACTGTACAGTCGAAATAATTATTTGCCCTTGATAGTCAATGTAGCAACCGGTCTTGTTCTTAGTTTATGCTTCACACCAACACACTTTTTCTATTCCGAACAAGGAAACAGTCACGGCCAATTCATGCAATGTTCAACTCTTTCATACTGTTGTGGGCAGTTCGTGCAGGGTAAGATAAAAATATCCAATCAAACTGTTCTCTACTGAAGTAACTGTATAAAAATCCGCATTTTGTGGATTCGATTTCCTCGCAATACATCATTTTTATGATTTTATAGTCTCATTTTTGTAATTCCTTCTCTTGATATCATTAGTTATAGAAGAATACTGATATATAGTTATTATGATAGTGTGTTATTTTTAACTCGCGCCAATAGGCTGTGGAAGTATGAAAAAAAAAACAAAAAAAAAGCTCAAACTTCGTCATGTGATCGGACGCTTCCGTGTTTTGGAGTAGTAAAAATGGTTTATAACTTTTTGTTATAGCGAGAAATAACAAAAAGAACTTCGAATTCTGCATACCGGAATCCATATATAAACAAAAAGTTCAACCCGCCCGAACAAAGTAATCATTAGAAACATCAATAATAAAAATGTTTCGCCAGTGAGAATCGAAAACCTAAACGTGTGGAATTCGATACAAATCTGTCATGATCGCCAACAAAATTAGATTGATTAACGAATGAAGTGGATTCGATCATTTGTACCACTAAATATCAATTAGAGTAAATATTAGTAATTATAAACGAGCTACCGAATGAACCCACACCACTTGTACCGCGTGATAGCATTATCAAGACCAAACAGATGAACATCTTTTTTCAATCCCCAGGAAGATGTCAAAACATATATTTTTTAATGCAGTACAACAGCAACTTTTTGCTTTATTTAAACTATGCTTTATTAATTTTCCTGTACAATCGCGGCTGACTTCACGGACCTTGATGTATATGTACCTCCACCTAGAGGTTGGTACATGATAATTACGCATAGTTCTTGTTTGATGGTCGCGGCGTGTTGGGCACCAACTGAATATTATCATGAAATTGTAGCTCAACATCGCAGCACTGTCGTGTGTTATTTTTAACTGTATAGAAATTGTTCGCCGCCTGCGGCGACGGCGCGACGCTACTGCCTTGCCGCCATTGCAAAATGCAATCTGGGGCAATAACCTTTTCTACTAACTATAGCCGGTAAAAGTTTTTACCAACGTGCTCTGTGTGTGGTGTGTCCCACCTACCAGCACGCTGACATACACTTGTCACATGCACTTTTATTGGCTAAATACCAACAATACCACATTGTTTAATTTTACCTTGTAGAGTAGTGTTCATTCTGCGCAATAAGCCCATTGAAGCAGCGCCCACTTTAATACAGAAAAATCCAGAAAAAAAATGCATGTTGAAGTATCATAATTCATCATAATGCAGTTACTTAGAAGGGTCTACTCTGAAGATGTTTTCTCTTTAGGTGAAAGATATTGAGTAAAACACTGGACATGTTTTTTTTAACTATGAGGTTTTCGCCAAAACAAAACGGAGCGGTTATAAAATGAGAAGAACGTTGTGAAAAGTGTATCAACGCGAAATATTATTGAAAAATAAATGTTAAAAACGTGTTTTCATTCCTAATATGGGTACTTAATGATTGGTCATCGTAAGTGAAATATCATACAGTCAATATCTCAATTATTGAAGTTTACCAAAATATAACCACTTAAACATCATACAACACGTTACGTAACAGAAGTGTGAAACCATGTTTGCTTAGCAATATTTACATCTAAACCTTAAGTTAAAATATCAAATATATCTACATAAGTTATATGTAGGCATACATGTTGTTGGAAGTGCCAAAAAGGTGTGAAGTTTACACAACAAAATGTTGTGAGACTACTAAATTTATATTTAACATCTGGTGATGTACTAAAAATACTGATGAGTAAAAATATAATAGATACAAATCTGTAAAGATAAAAATGTATCTGAAAATATAGCAAAGGGACACAATACTTTTAAAAAAATGGTAATTGTATCAGTTTAGGAATGAAGGATCATAGTTTGGTACTTCTGGTAGTTGAAATTTAATTATAATAATAAGAAAAAGATTGACATGCTTTACTAATATAGTTTCAAAAATTCACAAAATTTTCAAAATGTACAAAATTCCCAAATTACTTCTAGTGGATCAGCAGTTTTGAAATTCAAATGAAACCGTCTATTAACTGACACAAGTCGCTAAAATAGAAACAGAACGAATTAGCAACCATTAGAAAAAAGTTAATTTCACCCTAAATACGATTTAAATTATAAAAGAAATTAATATGGTCTACATTTGATGAAAACATTCGTTATATGTATTGAAAATATGTGTATTGTGTAAAGTCCACAGTTATTGAGAAGAACCTATCATTTTTGGTAGAATGCAAATCAATTTATAAATAATAATATGTGTCTGACAAGTTAAAGGTATTACCAAGATCAAAATTTCATAGATGATAGAACGTATTCACCAACACCAAACATTTTTTTGACATCAATAGAGAGAAAACACACTAACACACTGTTAGTCTAGAACTAATAATAATTTCTTGCCAATCTCTCATTCACAGTGGTTCATTTTAACGGTCAGGACAAGTAAAATCAATCAAAGACGAGATAAATTTCAAAAGTTATATAATTACTTAGCCTAGTGTGGAAGTTTTACTTCCAACCCCATATCTATTAAGGTGCTCAAAATTGGGAATTTCTGCACGATTTTGAGACTAACGCACAAGAAGTAGAAGTAATATTATTCATGATTACAAAGGTGGTTTCCCTTCAGGCATCTCTTTATCCAGGTACACGGAAGTATGGCATTCTTTTGTTAGTGAGGGAGAAGGGCGCATCATCTATCCTCTTTTAATATGGAGGACGTGGGGAAAATATTTTACCGATTTGATATACCCATATTGTGTATGTATAATTTTCACCAGTTGTTATTCGCACCTACTAGCTGTGGCAAAAATATTAGGCGTTAGGAATATTTAATACCCCTGTTTGTTTAAAAATGCAAGGCTAATTTATACAAATAGTGCATTGGCGTCATGTGAGAAAACGGTTTAAAATTTCGCAGTGTTCACACAAATAATTATTATAGATCTAATGCAATAAATACAATTCCAAATTTTCGCAGGTTAAAAACAAGGCATAAATTGTGTGAATAATATAATGGGAAATTTAGCTAGCAGACAAGTATGTACTTACCACCTTGAAAAAATATCTCCATGCCGCCATCCTGCCCTTAGGCACTGTTCAAGACCTGTATCATTACATTTTGGTATCTATTATATTAGATACCACCAAAATTGAATAATTTTCAAAAAGCTGAGATTTCATTACCTTACTGAGACTAGGACAGGATACAATTCATAATATTAAAAACACATCATTCAGGTTGATTCAAAAATATATACCTACCAACAGCAGGACAACACCCTACAGAGGGTGTCTCAAAATCAAGATCCATTAGCTCCGAATAGAAAAAATTATATACTTTTTTGTTTTAGAAATTTCCAGGGATACAATTTATGTTTTGAAAGTATTATTACCATCTCTGGAAGTTTATTTTGATCAGCTGATCATAGGATTCCAGCCTTTCTGAAATTTCATACCAAAAATTAATTTTGTTAGATATTTTCTGATCTGATACATTTGAGACACCCTTATCTTGATGAATGATTCGCACCTCTTCATACTTCATTGAATGAATTTACAATTGATACATAGATATATATCTATTAATTGATTATTTTACCCAAAATTAATTTACCTATCATACAATAGCGGCGAACTAGGAATCATACCTACTTGATTCCAAGATAAGATCTTTTGGTATCAAATAGATCAATAGAACATTTTTCAATTTAGGCACCGAAAGCAGCTACAGTAACTTCGTACAGTACATAAAATTTGAGAAAGATAATTTTCAATAATTTGTACATAGTTTGAGAATGTAGGCTGGTATAATAAACTGACGTGAGGACGAATATGAAATACTAGTACCTATATTCAAATTAAGATTTTTTTATACATCCCTGAAGCTAGATGGCTAATATGAAATATCAAACTTCTTTCAACGTGTCTCCGGCACACTCGATGCATGTGTACTGCTAATTATTTTCAAGAGTAGCCATTTTTTCCAAAATTGTCTGGTTAGAATTCAAGAGAAAGTTTTTGGGATAACCGTGATCCCCGCTTTTTCAAAGTATGTATCCTGGAACTTGACTGTTGCTGCTTATTCAGCGATAAAACCGTATGTACTTAGTGAGTAAGGTAATTTACATGCATAATATTCAATAAACACTTTTTTAAATGAGTACCTACGACCCAAATCATCATATTTATATTGATGTGGGCGTGGGTGTTGTCCTTTTACGAACGAGATCTGAAAACAGAACAAAACGTAGCGAAATGCACTGCGTTCCAGCTGAAGTGAAATATAGACTTCAATTTCGCATCGAACATAATATATAACCGAGGAATGTATATTTACCGTTTAAAATGTTCTCGTATTCGATCCTCTCTAATATTCTCGGGCAAGTTTCCTACCCACAAATACCTAGTCTCTCTGACCATGGTGCCCCGAACACCACATTGAGAACGGCACCCGGCTCCTCACACTTTGCAAGACCTCGACGTCCACACGCACAAACCAAATTCACCGGGGATGAGAACTAATTCACCGGTAACAAATCACTGCAACAAAAAACCACAGCCGCCTAGACATCACTTCTTTCCACATTTTTCAGCGCACAATCACATGGTTGGCCGCGGCACTTTGCACAGAAGTTGTGGGGTAAACAACACTCATCGAACTTTTTCACGCGGATGGGTTACACGTATTTCCGGATACTATTTTTTTGGGGTAAAAACTACGAAAATGTGTTCGTATGTGCGAGTAGCTGCTTCCCTCTACGTTTCACTTCATTTTCTCGGTCTACACACAACGACTGGGCCGATCCGAGCTGCCGCGGTCGAGCCACTCCACAGTGTTGCCAACTCTACTAACACCAAATCGCGATATTTTACATTGTGAATTGAAGTTTAATGTAACATATTAGTATATGTGGCAAACTGGAATATCTAGTTAACTACCATTATTTTATCATGAGCTAACACTGAAATTAACATTATTCACAAAATCATCATTCATAACAGCATTATTTGTATATTTGTAACACATATTTAGCTGTGGATATTTCGGTTTTAGATGTAATTGTTGCTCAAGAAGTGGTGTTCTACACTGAATCATCCAAAAAAATTAGTGAATAATAATAATATACAAGAAATATGTATTAGCATCCTGTTGGAACATATTTATTCAATTTCTGTGATATTTCTATTGGAAGAAGATATATGAAAGTAGAAAAGTGGATTGAAAGTGCAATGGAAGCTTCATATTGAATAAAGGAATAAAATATATATGAGCACTCGCCGGTTAAACTACTTTTCCAAACATGTCTTCCCTCAACCGCTCGCTGCAATTCACTAACGTCCCACCTGTTCCGTTCACTTGGTCAGGTCAACATGGTATATTATTCCATGTACTTCCACTAGAATTGGCTTTTTCTTTCTGAAATTAGTGTAATCTCAGTGTGTTGAAATGTTGTAATAGAATTTTCGAAGCGTCGCATCTTGCACAATGAAATATATAACACGGTACTCTCGAAGAAACGAGAACTGAGCGTTTTCTTAGTGTTTACAAAAATTTTCCTCATCATCACATAAAATAAATATAAATCATTAAAGGATCGGGGCAATGAATGGAAATTGATTGTACACTGTAAATATCAGATACTGATTAAAATATTCCCATAAAAGTTGAGTTTTTTATTATTAAAGCCAACTGAAAAAGTATTTAGTCCCACTACAAAAAAAATTAAACGAAATTCCGATAATGGCAAAACGTCTGTTCAATTACTAAATTACTAGAATTTATCTACATATCGGCAACGCTGCTGCTCCGCCTATGCTTGCTGCCAATCAAAGACCTACCTCGGCGATAATAAGAGAGACAGAGACGACCGAAAAGTCGCGTCGCAGCGAAATCGCAGACTTTCGTGTACAGGCATACAGCTTTCCTTTATCTTTCGTCTCTCTCTACTGGACTTTTCGGTCGGTCGCCGCCGCCATACCAGCTCCTGCGATGTTACTATCCGACCTGATAACATTACTTATTTTTATAATTATTAGGATATATGGTTTGTTTTCGTTCTTGGGAGGATGCGATATCGATTTTGAGCTGTCTAAAGTAGTTTTTTGGAGCTGGGCACTTGAAATACGTATTTAGCATTTCATCATTTTCAGGAACAGATCTCCCAGGAAAACTCCAAGAACACCTATATAATAGCATGTTTTTAAAATAAATTTGTATAGAAACTATTTAGGTACTTACACATTGAAATGTAAAGGGTACTAATTAGTACCCGGGCACGCCATGTACCTAGAAGATCCTAAGCAATAATACCTGCAAATCTTGTGGCCATTCTGATGAAACTTCCAAAATTTCCATGATTCCTCCGAAAATCTAAAGGAGATCTCAAACATCTTAACACATATGGTTGCCCTACCCAAAATAAGCCCATGAAGAAATGGTACCACTAGACTAGATGATAGGTAAACATGATTATCAATGGAAAATTAAACAGCGATAGGAGGGAGGTAGGTAGCTACACGAAATAAAAAAATAAGGTGGACCTCATTGATATCAAATACCTATATATGTAGAATTTTAGAGCATCTGCAACAAGATATCTGACCAAGATACATAGAATAAAAAAGCTATTATCCAAAAATATCGAATATTACTAAATATCGGTAATCAGAAAGTATACAACAAGTACCTAATTACTGAGTGTATTTGATAATTGCAATGAAACCACTACATTTAAAAATATCCTGATTAAATTCTAATGACACATTAGTAAATGGAGACTGATTTCACAGTCAATTTTCACTACTAAAATTATAGCCCTTGCTTCTAAATATACTTTTATATTTCAATCTACTCTAGAAAATTTTGGCAGTGAGTTTTCCTCACCCTGCACCAAAAAAAATATATTTCCGTCACACACTGAAATAGAAACAAATAAGATTTCCAAAACATACCACACACATCTAATTATAATATTTACCTGTGCATTTTTTAATCATGCATTTTGACAGATATATCTAGTTATCTACCTACCTGAAATTCTGTATTGGCAGATTTTTATCTGTATAGGGGTATTGGATTCAAATATCGCCCCTTGAAATTCAACACCAAAAGGTCGAATTACTAGTGCTTCTAGTGTAATCTCAATATTATGTCCACCTATGTACATATCCTTTAACCACATTTTAAAGTGTGCATACCAATTCTTACAACCTACTTATATCTAGGTTCACAAAAAAATGCTTACCCCGACCGTTCGAGGCCAGACAAGTCAGGTTGGGATGGTAGCTAGCCTTTGATAGCACTATCCCATGCTCCTAAAGCCGCTGGTTCGGAGCGTCTCGACAAAATTTGGCTTAAGATATCTACACATGATCAAGGAAGTAATCCAGGATCCAGCTCGTATTTATTTCCCTACTTTGCTTATAGCTAAAGTACCTATACCTACCAAACATTTTGTATTGCATATGCATGTCTATGCATACCTATAGGTACATACTTTTGATATTACAATGTCCAGTGAGGAGTTTTATAATTATTTGAGGGACAACCGTAAAATAAATTCATTATATATTGTTGAAATGTCAGGTTTTTTGTCTTTATTGTCCTTTTGTACAAAGACCTGGGTACCCTGATAAAATCCCCAGAAAGAAGACTAAACTGAAAATTTGGAATAAGTTGAAAAGTCGCTAGAATAAATAAATTCTCAAAAAAACATTCATTCATTTTGTGTGTTCTCTATTATGGTTGATAGGTGTATTTGCGATACTGATAGCACAGATCATAAACAGAGACCGTTTATGTTCGGTGACTGATGGGTAGGTACTTTACCTAGATTTATTTGTCCCTCATCATAGGTGTTCCTAGCCAGTTCTCAAGATGTGACCTCTATTCGATTCTACATAGTCTATTTTCAAGGACTTTGAACCATTTGAGTATAAATCTATGATATTAATGATAAAAAATGATGGAAACTGCTCAAAAATAATACAAACAGTCAATGTTTTTGGCTCCACCAATAGCTGCTTTTAATTGAGGCTTGGGCTAGTCCACTTTGTGCATCAGGGTGGAGTAGGTAGGTCGAACACACTAGTAGAGATATACAGAATACAGAACGAAAACGGTATATGTAATGTATAGGTCTTTCGTCTTTCACTGTTTGTCTGTTCGCTGCACAGTGTACAAGCAGTATAGTTTACCGAAGTATTAGTGCACATTACCTTTATAAAGTCGGTATCTTGCAAAAACTGAAAATGCGTTAGCATCCACAGTGGGCAGTGCTCGTTTCATTATCGGAAAAAATAGGCGAACTGGCGAAGAGTAAATGACATATTTGGGGTGGCTAGATCCCGGTTTTTATTTAGCCCTGAATTTATTACGGAATGACCATGAGCTAAATATGGAATTTGAAGGGTAGTTCTTTTTGTAAGGTGTTCGGGTAGTTCGGCCATATTTTAGTTGAAATAGCCTTTGTCCGAAGAGATACGGTCAGGTGAAAATAAAATAAATTGATTGATGATTTGCTTGTGTACGTGCACAGCTTGTTTTCAACGATTCTGTGGGATAACGACTGCTTAACTGCCTAATCTTAATCGGGTACTACCTACATGTAATGATTGCGTTCATAGATTGGTAGTCCTGTTATTTATAAAATGAGAAAACACACACACTGAAACATTACATAAAAAATAATTATAGTATTTAGGTACCTACCTACCTAAATAGGTATTTCAAAAATCAGAATCTTTAGCTTCATTTGGTACCTAAGAATCTATAGCTAATCATATGTATATGTACTGATGTGTTGAGAAAAGCTATTTAACGGTAAGAAAAACAATTTCCCTCTATTCAGGCGCTCGTTCCTAGGTATTTGGAAGCTAGAAACAAGTAAGGTAGGTAGGTACCTATAACGATTCATAGCATTATCACAACTGAAATGTAGATAAATTGAAACAAATGAAAAATTTCACAAACATTTAATTTTCTGTATTTGAGCTATTGGTTTCTTGAATAAACACAACTGTAAGCCCTACAGTGCAATAAATCTTACAAACACCTACCTACACAGAGATATTTAAGTAGGTACCTAGGTAGCTACCTACATTGCATATAAAATACAACTGAATAGCGTTGCTGTATTTTAGTATATGCAATGCATATTAATAATCAATCCAAATCCTATGTAACTACTTTCAGGTGTTGAACACTACCTAGGTATTCTAAAAAGCAAATTCGTAACTATTTTAAAAAAGGTTGTAGACGGTGCACACGTCATTTGTCGCCAGATGCGTTATACGAAGTACTAACTATTGCAAGAACAATTCCCATCCCGTTTGCCGACTAGCTGGCCTACGTGACCAGCCAGTGATGGCAGCGATTACTGATTCGAACGCTCTTCGTTCGGATTCGAGAATCAGCTCGAAGTCGAAGCGCTTTTGCATTTGCCAAGGCTAGGTCAAATCGATACATCACTTTTGTGCACTTAGTGACATCTGTAGATATTATTTGCATTCATAATAAGGTTTCTAGACAGCCTTTACAAAAATTTATGACAGTAATATTTATTCAGCTACCATACTATAGAGGGAGCGAGTAGCGTATCCAGAATAAACCAGAAGTTACCAGAGGTGTAACGTGCATGCAGTTTCCGAACAGAGGCGGAGTTAAATATTCACAAACTAAACTATACAATACAATAGGTATACACTACAAAAGCTAGTGATTACTGGATCAACATCAGTATAGTTTTTGTGAATAAGGTGTAAGTTATATCTAGCTTCCTCCTTCCTGGACTACGAAACTTGGTTCGGCGATCGTATGTAGTTGTAATTAGAAGTTAGTATGAATATAAGATGTCTTTAAAAGATTAGGCAATATTTTATTTAGTTAATTTTGATAGAGCATACTAATATTTGATAGATATCGATTTTTTGCCGCTTTCAAAGATGGTATTTATAGTTTGTTATTTTCACTCTCATCTTCATTGTTACTTCATAATAATTTTCGATCATAGTTCGTACGTAGGTACACCCAAACTATAAAAAATACCTTTACATTGCTGTGCTCATTTCAGATCAATCTGTACATTATGTATATATGTCATTTTCACATAAAGTGTCAAACAGTGATAAGTCTTTATCAGACGTCATCCACACTGTCATCAGAAGAAAAATTCTAGTGTAATCTGTGAGTGTAACAGAATGGAGCTGGAGGCCAAATTGGACGAAGATTTTCTCTTTTATCTCAATTTCTCTGACACTTTCTTGAGGAAAATCACTAATAAGGATGTTGCCCAAAAATGCGAAGTAAATACCTTAAATAATATTGATGTGAAAGCTGAGATAATGGTTTGAATTTATGAGCAGTGTTTAATAGGAATATGGAGTTCGTATTTGTTTTTTATAGTATGTTCTTGATTACTCAGACTGCAGGAGCACCAACTAAAATTTCGATGATTTTACTTTTTTTTTTAATTAGAAAAATTGCATGGTCAAAATTTATTTAAATTGAGTTTGCTGATGACTTTGATTTTTAAAGTGCGTATGATGCTTCATCTAAACTAGTCTCGGCGTAGAGAAAGAACTGATTCATTGACAATGTGATTTTTGTCCAGGTGGTCAGATAAATTCCTATGGAATTTTTGTCTGAATTCTCATTACAAAGCATTTACTTTGTTTAGATTTAATGTTAGAATTTGAATTCTTCAGGTATGGCTAGCCAAACTGTTAGCTGAACCCGCGGAAGGTGTAGACAAGAAACGATGTCGGAATATCTATTTGGCTCATTTGCTGATTAATATGCAGAATGGCGTTTTAGAAAAACCATTTTCAGAACCGCCATATGATGCTGATATTCGTAATGCCACCCAAATTTTCGGACCGATTCCAGATACTATTGAGGTAAGTTTCACATATAAAAAGGTTTACCAAAAAGCTAATACCTGTATTCAGGAATTAAGTTCAACAAAATACTTCACTTTTCATGTTTTTGCAGTTTTGGCCTGAAAGGAAACATTTTGGTGACATGCTTGATTCCCCGAAGTAGTGGAAGGATTAAATTGAGGCAATTGTTTCATTATATTAACTTTGCAATAAATTGCTCCATTAGTAATTCTTATATACAATTTAAATATAACCTGGAGGATGTTTGATTCTTTCAATATTTTGTTTTACTTATGCGTACGTATGTTTGATAAAAAATGAGATAATCATTTTGTACGATAAGACCACGTCAATAAATAGAATTGTATTTTTTGATATTACTGATTTGGTTAGTTTCATTCTTCTCGATCGAAATTAGGTATGCGCTCGTTTGAATTTCAGCCTCCAGCTTGGTTGAATGACACCGATTTTGATCCAAATAAATCTGAAAATACTGAAAAAAAAGATGGAAGAACATACGTGGCGACGAGAACGTTGCCAGATGGACAGGGTGCTATAGCTTACATTGGTGTCTCACTGACCGATCAAGAGCCAATGTGGCTTGGTGGCGGAGAAAGGTAAAAAGTTGTATTGAGTCCTATATCTAACTCAATGGTTATATACACGGAGCTATGATTTGAAAAATTTGAAGAATGATTTTATAGTCTTATACAAATTGTCAGGCACGACGAGTTTAGAGGAGGAGCTATAGCTATTTCCCCCGGTCCAGGTGTAAAAGAAGGGGCCCATGTAGATTGAAGGGGACCAGGAGAGTAAAGAATTTATCCATTTTTTTTCACACTTACATGTCATTGCTTTTTGAGGTGTTCAGTGAGTTTTCGCCTTTTTTACTGGGTTAGGGGTGTCGAAGTGTCAAATTTAATTTAGAATTTGTTTTCAAACTTCAGTCTATCTTTTCCAGGTCATCTTAATCCTTAATCAATGGTATAATATATATAGCCTGAATTTGCTTATGATTAATCTTGATAAACCACCGATACGCCCATTCCAGTACCTCCTTGTTGCCATAGTAGAATTCGCTATACATGCTGCCAAATTTTATTGTTGGAAATGGTTTTTCTGACTGTTTTATAGTTAACCTCTCAGAATGACAGAAAGCCTATCGAGCTCCAGAAGCATTGCTAGAACGTAAACGTCTATTAACATTGACCTTGAAACACTGTAAATTGTAACCATAGGGGAACAAACTTCCCGGCATTGGCGTCATTCCATAACGCTCCAAAAGACAAAGAGACTTGGTCAAGGTTTTGGAAGTTGAGACAGCTCGTTCGAACACGATAGTTGAATTATATGGAACATGGCCAAGCAACCATTTTTCTTCGATGTTCCAGACTGTGGAGATTTTTTGTGAGGTCAGATGCATCCACTATACGTATTGCTCTTTTCTGGATTATGTCCAGAAGCTTCAGGGAGTGCTTCGTAGTACACCCCCATACATTTGAACAATATTCCAGAGATGATATGATATCAGCCTTGTAAAAAGCAGTAGCTGAGTAGGTGAATACAATTTTCTGATGCTAATCCCCAGAAGCTGATGAAAAGATGAATATACTAAACACATGACGCATTCATTGTATTCAGGTTATGAACATCCTGTGCATATCAATCTGTCAAGTCACAGCAATGACACAATTTATTTTAATTTTTTCTCGCTCGTCTCGATAGTTCGTTCGATAAGAGAATGCAGAAGAAATTCGACGATGTGTGTCCGGCGCTGAACGAAATTGAAAAAATATTGGCCAGAAGGAAAGATCCTAAAGATCGAGAAAAAGTTTTGGCATTCTACGATGTTTTGATGCAGAATATTGCCGATGAGCTGGATGGTGAGCATTTGAATAGAAACGCTTCTGTTTCAGCTCTTACAGATTTTCATATATAATTACATGTTCACATTCATATTGAAGTACCTTTTCCTATATTCAGACGTACTAAAAGGGGTAAATGAAAAGGGTCGCTCAACACATTTTTTTGTATAGTTGACTGGACAATGATAAAACAAAATCCATGTATGCCGACAATTATATGGAATCGTTTTCTACAATTTTCAGCTTAATCTGAAAAGTATTAAAAAATAATTTTCACGAAAACCGGTTGCAATCTATGACCCTACAGTTTTTACCTTTGTTACCTTGCATAAACAACTTTTCACCCCTTCGTCTAGATATTTGCCTACTTAAAAGTCTAAATTATGAAAAGTCTAAAAAATGTGGGTTTATTTCGAGGCATTTTTTAGATTTATTTGCTAATCCGGGATTCGAACCATTCAACTTTTCATTGTAGCAACTAAGCACTGATTATTAGGAGCACTCCTCTAGAAGCCATTTTTCTTCGCAGATCTCACTGTGCGCAACGCTCGTATTTTGTGGCTTCCAGTGGAGTGCACTTAACATTTTATCGGTGTTCTAGATCTAGTGAGCCGAGTGCTTACTTAGCTCAATTAGGTAGCGCGTCTGACCGGCAATCAGAAGGTGTCTGGTCGAAATCCCACAGTACCATTTTAGCAATAAACATGTATTACAAAACCAGTAGTGGTACGTAGTAATAGTAGTAGTGGTGGGGAGGCGAAGTCTCGGAAGTAGGCCACTTTTGACGCTTTTTGCCTAGCCTGAAAACCAACACTAAAACTAACAGAACTTTTGATAGACGTCATAATCTCAGACCATTCCGCTGAGCAGATCTCTACCCTGTCAAATTGCGTTGTGCCGAACACCTCAGCCCAAAGAACGCGGTCTACGGCACACATTCCTGGTATCATGAAAAATTCTATTCTAGGCAAAGAGACTGCAGAAAATGAAACCATAGAAGGTCTGTTGATACAGTTAGTCCACGACCTTATGGATAAAAACCAATACGCTGCATACGAGGAATTACCAGAGAACGAAAGAAGGAATGAGCTTTTACTGCTGTTATTCGACAGAGTGAAAATAAGGAGAGACAAAGTAAGTGTAATGATACATATAAAATGATATGTGAATTAGTTTCAATAAAATTGTCATTGGTGTATCATCATATATATCTGCTGCTGAAAAATAATAACATTTCATAAGGATACAGGATGACAAGATTTCCCATTAGAGTTTTCAAATATTTGAACTTGAAATGCTGTAAAATTGTTGGAAGGTCTGAGAGCATTCATTTGACGTTATTTTTTTTAAACCAGGTTCAAAGGCGAGAAGAAATCTTGGACAATCTCGAAGAGAAACTGATGCCCAAATCCTTCTTCGATGTATCTGATGTTCTTCCTGAAGATAAATACAAAATGCCAGCTGCTATGTGGGAACAAGCTATCGACAAGATTCCGGCGAAGAACCATATGGAAAGCTTGCAGAAAGCATATCCTCTCATCCTTATTATGAAGTAAGTGATGTTTGAACTAGATCGAAGCCTTATCCGATGGAAAATTCTCCGTTGAATGTAATGGTATGCTCAGATGTGCATCACGACAGCCCGATTCCAGAAAATAAATATTTTCAAGGACGGATTCATAAGCGGAGGGAGGGGAGCCAAAAAAAAATTCTCAAAACTTCCCGTGGCGTTGGGGGGCAATTTTGCTACTTGATCCCCTCCAAATGGACACCTTGCGGGTTCAGCCTTCATTTTTTTCAATGAGTCTTTACTCGCGGTTTCAGAACACAACTTCGTCGAGCGGCCTCTATTGGCGGCTCGACGAATAAACTGTATATTTATGCATTTGGGGCGTGCACGTCAAGTAAAATAGTCCTTGAGAGGCTGCCTCAAATATCCCTTTCGGTCCGTTAGGTCCGTGCCGGAAACCGAGGCAAGATTATTTAGTGATCAGTTCCCTCCAAATACCCATGAAAGAAGGTTACGTCCTGGTTGAAAAAAATCGTAAATTTAGGTATTTTCGAACGTCGTGATTTGACCTTCTACCTTTATGTTTATTGTATCAGATGGATAATTTTTCCTTGAATCCAATTGTGTGCCCAAATTTGTGTTATGAGGACGTCACGTTCCTAGGGAAAAGATGTTTTCGATGAAGGGTTGCCAAAACCTTTTTTTCAAACTGGAGGCAAACTTTTTTCTTGGGTAATTTGGGGGCGCTGATAACGGATCTCTCCCTTATCCGAACTGTGCTTCTTCAGAATGGGTACTCCAGCTCTACCAAATAAATAACTGTATGGAGTCCTTTTTCACTTGTCACCCGCGGGAGCCGTGATTGTTTCTTTCCTATCCTGTACTATCGATTTTAGAACGCAGTATTTCAACCCAATGACTTGCGACAAATCTGTTCCTCATTTATGTTTCACTTTGTCTGATGGAAAATTTTGCACTGAATCTAATAGTGTCTGAATAAACAGTTTATCGCGGGGGTATCGAACATGTTTTTCACAAAAAGGAGAAGAACTAGTTTGCCAAGTAATTCGATCCGTTTCTGGATCAGAGCTAATCGGAAAGGGGGTCCCATGGTGCCCGGGAGCCATTTCCAAAATAAGATCCAAATATTTGTTTCATAACATATACCATTGCGTGGGAAGGGTAATGTGAGACATTTTATGTTTTGTTTATCATTTTTATTATTTTAAAGGTTTTTGGAGTGCTTGTCTAACTACAAAGAGAATATCGCTACGCGTATGCAGAGAAGACATGAAAATATAGTCACACAAATGAAGAAGGAATTAAGAAAGGAAGGTGAAAAGAAGAAGAAAATGATGGAGGTACGTATTTGTTTTGTTAATTTATTGGTGAATGTAATCGAAACTTTTTCAGCTGTACAATGCAAGTTTCAAAAAGTTTCCAGATGTTCTTATAAAAACAGATGTATTTTAGAAACGACATCAATTTTTAATCATAATTTCCAAGGCCAAAAAATTCTGGACTGGTCTTCGTTTACGTCAGTCCGTAATAAGATGTTTCACCATCAAGAATGAGTTACATAATTGGCATTGGGCAGGTCTTTCACCTTTGTGATAAATTGTCAACGCAATGTGACCCATACGTAATCGATGTAGATAGATATACACTTCCAGCTCTGCTCATTGTTATATTTGGGGACCACTTTGATATATAAAATGGGTTTGATCGCTTTGAGTTGGGTGTGTTCATTATGCATTGTCTTTGCCGAAAATCATGTATGCATCGTTGGATAGAGATTTTCTTGTCCCTGGTTTTCTATCAATTTGCTATTAATGTAGGAATAAGACTCAGTCCAATCATAATCTGAGAGTATTGCCAAATTGTATACTGCTCATGTGTACATATTGAGGTCTGTGGCGTGAGTGGATCACCTCGTCTAAAACAAAACAGCTACCTACCCAGGATTCTATTTACTTCGAAAGTGAGTTCTTATTTGTATAAGTGGAGTATTTCGTATGGAAAAGTTAGTCAAGTCTTTGTTGACTCGCACATTATGTTATCCGCCGGGGACCTGTTTTACGAGTTGCTATACTGGGTATACTGAGGTTTTAAGGATGTTCTATCTCATGCGCTCGGATCCTGAAGGGTCTTGTAATGGTGGGTCTCATATTATTTATGATAGGAACATTCCGATTCGTGAGAGAGGACATTGCAAAGCTATATGAAAGAATGAGTTTCTTGCTTCTTACTATTAATGGTTCTATGTTTGGTTCCGAGTAAAGAGTAGCTGCTGTTGTTATTCGAAATGCTCCAAGACAGCACCGCAGCCCCAAGTTGTGAGTGGGATCTAATTTCTTGAGGACTGCTGGCCGCCCAAACGAGTATATAGTGTGTGGAGCATGAAAATTTGATTATTTTCAAGATGGATATACATTTGACAATTAGACAATTAATAAGAACTCAATAAGAACTCAATCAATTCTCCAGATTATTATTAAGCATTTAGGTTATAGGTAGAGAATTTTCCTGTTGGTCCAATATTGATGACTATTTCGCACAAGTCTAATCAGGATTATAACTACCATACATACAATTTTATTCTTAACAACAATTTCTAAAGCAGAAATGTGATTTTAGGAAGCTGAACAGGCCTGCGACAATGCCTTATCGGTATTAGATGCAGTGAGAGAGCATTATAACAAGAAATTAGAGTTGGAGAAGAGAGAGAAAGAGAAGGGCAAGCAGGAGTTGTCTGAACACTCGAAACTGTATGAACAGATGAAGACAGCTGTATTTGATACTCAGAAATTAGTTGAGGTGAGTACGAATTACAAGAAATAATATTGTTATCAAACTTTGGCCAGCACTCGAAAAACTTTCGAGCATTCTCTCTCAACGTGTCCTGGTTATTTATACAATTTGAGTCGCATTTAAATTAAATTAAATCACATGGCAACCCACAATGTCAACTCAGTGTATCTGTTTTGTGATCGCCAGTCTGTCGGTGTCTTTGGTTGAGCCAAACAAGCAGCATTTTTCTTTTGAGATAATACAGTCCGAAAACAGAAAGTGAAATATGGCATTCAGTCCCAGACTTATTCAGGATAAGATGTTTTGTTCAGTTGAAAGCAGAATTGAAAATAGTTTATTCATCATCCCACCCCGAAATATTAGCAATTTTACAAACAAACAAATCCTTCAGTATGTACTAGGTTCTAGAAAAATTAATCCGGACTGCTTTTCTATACTGATATGACTGCCTCCCAGAAGTCAGAGAACTTAAAGTATTTAAGAGAAAGGTTTTCCATGGGCTTCCAATATTTCGTTTCCCTCACATCTTGCATCCATTAAATGACAGTTGCTCATTCGTTAATTCGAAAAAATGCAAGTCGATACAGAAACATGAAAAAAAATTGCCCCATTGCAGGATTCGAACCCACACCTTCTGATTTCTGATTATTTATCGTTGTCATGTTTAGGAAGAGGCACTCCGCGGTAAATTCCTCGCTGCTCAAATCAATGCGTTGACGGAGCAAAATGAGCAGTTCATGCAGGTGAACGAAGAGATCATCAAGAGGACAGAAGAAGGAAACATGAAGATAATGAGAAACATCAAAAAGCTGAACGCTGCCATTAAGCAGTACGAAACCATGATCAACGAACTGAAGGCTACCTCCGGTGCCAAACCGGCTCCATCTCTGTTCGCGATGTGAGATTTGAATGGATTCTAATAGACATAAGAACATTATGTCATTTGTAAGATGTGAACATTTAAAATAATAAATATTATAAACAAGTTATTGGAGAGTGTACTATTATAGTTCGGATCGCCGAAGCTAGCTTACTACCAGTTTGAGATATGTTTATGTTTATTGACCAGTTATTATTATATACAAAAAGTTCACATTCTATAAATTCATAGAGGGAACAGACGTGAAATACGTTTGGTCGTTGAATTTCCGTCGGCATCGTTATTTGTTTTCGTCTGAAGATCATGGAAGGCAAGATTAGTCACAAGCTAGACCAACCGACAATTCCCTTCCCCCCTAAACCTAACCTTGCTGTTACTGTCGTTGACGCTACTTCTTTTCTGGGACCCTCGACGGTCGCTGTACTCAAACGCGCCTTACGCTAACTGGGTATACACACCGTCAGGGGCATAGCGTAGGCAAGGGAGGGCCGCGCCCTGAGGCCAGTGTGCATGGGAAGCAAAATCTTGGGCTGAATGGGCGGAAATTGGTTTCAATATTGCAGAGCTTAATGAGCGGGAGGGTGGTTATGTTGACAAGGGCGCAAATTACGGAGCTTACTCTGGGCGCCACAGTCCCTAGCTACGACACTGCTTATGGTAAATTAGAGAGCAGCAGTCTGCCCTGCTCCACTTCTACAAGATCGAATCTGTTAAAAATAGCATCGACTCTATATGCGACATCTCTAGACTGAGTTAGTGAGTTGTCAACTCTCAATAAATTACTATTAGTTTTGTGATTTTGAGTTTAATTTGACAAGTGACGTGTATCCTGCAACCAGGGCTGGCAATCCTCCCGAAATTTCGGTATTTCCATCGATCCGATAAAGAATCTACCGAAGAATCTAAATATTAATTTTCAATAATATATATATATATATATATATATATATATATATATATATATATATATATGATTTTGTTTGTTTCTTGTTCTTTATTTGCCCCTTGGTTTTTTTGAAAATGGGAAGACCAAAATAGTATAAAATGGTTTTAGTAGAGGAATGTTAGAAAGTTGAAAGGTTTTTTTGCTCTTCAGATGCTTTTAGCCGGTAGGTGGAAAGATGTTAGTTTTAAAGTTCTTTTTGATTCTTTCTTTTCAGTTTGACATTTTTGAATGCTTAGCTTACATGTCTCAACACTTGTTGCTTTTTACTGTATTGGCAGCACTGCGTGCACCGTGCAATCTACAAACGACTGCAGCGACAACCGACAAGAAGGAAGTATTGTTTTGGTGGTGTTTTATGTCGACAAGCAAAAGAGGCACTGAGGGGCAGAGGGGCATTCAACTTGGGTTGGGTCTTGGTACATATTGATTTTTTTATATATTGCGTACGCACTAATTTGCTATTTGCAAAATGATCTAGTTACCTAGTGTCTACTTTACTGATGTAGTTTTTAGATAAGCTGCTTAGTAATATTTAGAAATCGATTTATTTTGTGGATTCTAGTTAACCAAATCGAGAACCAATGACTCCCATGAAAGAAGCTTCACCACCCGTTTCGGCTATGGCCACACCTACCAACAGCAGTGGAAATCTGGTAGATGAGTTTGAAGAAGCTTTCCAAGTATGTAGAACATCAAGATATATTCATGTATATAAATACTTCGTTATATTCCAATCTGTAATGTAGAAAGAGTCCCACTATATGCATTCAAATTTATTGTATTTTTTGTACTACAGGTATTCAAATTATTAAGTTGGAGACTCTAGATAAACTCAAAGAACGTGTACATAAAGCACTCCAGAGACCTCATGCCATAAAAATAATATTACAGCACATTAGAACCTTCTATTGCTATTCTATTGCTCATCTCATTTGAAAATTTCTATTTACAGCATTGCCTTAATGTTCTCACAAAAGAGGAAGCTGTCCCAACATCTGACAAAGATGAAATAAAAGTAGAAGTGGAGCAAAACACTTTACGTTTCATTGATCTGGCTAGACAAATGGAGGCTTTTTTTCTCCAAAAACGTTTTCTTTTGTCTGCTTTGAAGCCAGAAATGAATGTAAAAGAAGATATCAGCGAACTGCGACTTGAACTCGCTCGTAAAGAAGAACTTTTAAAGAGACATTATGATAAAATTGCTGTCTGGCAAAATTTGCTAGCAGATCTCCAGAGTTATTCAAAAAGTCCAGCTCAAGGAAGTGCTACACCAAGTGCTGGGTCAATTCCTCCATCACCTTTGCAGAATATTCCAGGTAAACCATATATGGAGATTTTTTTTGTAACATATCCAGTAGTTTGAGATTTGTTCATGTTTTTTTTTGTTTCATGTTTTTTCATACAAGTTAATCTAAGATCTAAGTTGACTACCTGTTTGATTCAACAAAAATTTAATGTATACAAGGGTGAGACAGAGCTCAATATAGTTTTAATTTAACAGAATACTACTCGCCACACAATACCAAAAAATTTCGATCTTCCATTAATCAATATCAAAATAAAGCACAAAACATATATTGGGGTGGTTATCAATGTGCTTCCAAAGAGATAATTTGTGGTTGTTGATTAATAGGCAGGCACCCACCACAAAATGTTAAGGCAGAAAATTTTGTGACGCCTAGCACAAGTAAAATCATGGTGTGTTTCTATTGAACTTAAATTTATCTCAAGCCAGTAGCAAAGAAACATAAAATGTTTTGAAATTCAACTCTTGAAGTTTAGAAGTAACACAATAACACTAATTGCTGGAAAAAACAAAATGCATTCAGTATGTAGTGTATATTTACATATTTTAACATAATGTTGCAATTTTTTAATCGTGGCGTCTGGGAGAAGTTGTTTCACATGTTGTGGCAGTCAATGTGTTAAAAAAAGCTGCTTATAGTAAGGCAACTGTTGTGCACTCTACATGGTGTATCATATTTGCAAATACAATTCACTCTAACTTATAATTGAGCGAATTTGATATCTATCGCATTTCCTGCAGCTGTAGAATGGGATGTTGTAATTCCAGACCATGAGACTAAGCTTGTTGTATGTTATTCGACCCTCAGTCAAGATGGCTATATACACAGCTTTCAACAGTTCATAAAGTTGTATTTAGTATTTTGCCAGTAGTTTCTTTCTCTACAGAATCTCTCCTTGAAAATATAGAATATACAAAAATTCTGTTTACTAGATCTTTATACAAAGGTCAGTGCTTATAATGTTGTATTTCAGGCAATCAAACGCCCAATCAGATGATGCAAGGCATGTCCCCAGCTATGCAACAGCAATTACAACAGCAGCAGTTGCAACAACAACAGCAGATGCAAATGCAGCAGTTGCAAATGCAGCAGCAACAAATGCAACAATTGCAGGTAGAGCGACGTTGAATTTCCTAGTTTATGTATGGTTTCCAGTTGCCTCATTTTTTCCATATTAGAGAGGAAATTAGCAGCCCCAAAAAGAGAAAAGGTTGATGCACAATTAAATATATAGCATGATCCTTTAACTTAGATTTTTTACAGGGTATTTATAGTGCAAGGAATATATTATTTTAGTTTAGTATATAACTCACAAAATAACTTTCGAAATTTCAAACAAAAGTTCATTGCAATTGTCCTTTAATCAAAACCAGATATGACTTCCAAAGTAATTTTACTGACTTTTGTGAAAAGATATCAAAATATTAGCCTTCTCGTTAGCCATCAATATTTTAATTTGACGATATTATTTGTTTCCCATTCTATTTTCAACTAAACACAAACAATGTGAATGATACATGAGTTTGCTCAAACATTCATAAAAAAAGATATGCTAGCTTACCATAGAATTATAAACATAGGCCAGCTTAAAATTAACTAAACTAGGAGTAAATATCTAAGACATCCATATTCACCAGGTTGAATGCTGAACATTCCAGTTTTTTTTTGGAGCTTTTATCTGTAGGAAGTCATTTTCATACCTGGGTTAGTTGCATCTGATGCATCAGATGCAGAAGGGACTTTTATAGATTTGTAATCAGCGCCATAAATTTAGTATTCATAGATTCATAGAACATCCATCGATTTTTTCTCTTTTTAGATGTCTGTTAATGTATATGTTCACTCCTCACAGCTCTGGTAGATTTGATGTGACTGTGACGTAGAAGGATCTGTTTTCCTTTTGTCAGTTATCAGTGTTGCCATATACTACCAAAAAGTAGCTGTGTGCAAAATTTATAGTGTCAGATATTTTCTATTGTGATAGTAGATTGTAGGAAGAAAGCACTTTTTTGTTTTCTTATGATTATGCGTACAGAATTTGGTAGAGTACTTTGATAAAGTAACAGGTTAAGTAGATACATGTTTTGTCATATTTTTTGTTAGCAACAACTTAGTAACCCCAATTAAAAATGCTGCCTTTTATGGATAGTCAAATTGAATCACAATTGCCATGCTATTGCTAAGTCTGCCTAAGTACTATTTATATGTTAAACTGCTTTTAATATTTCAATGCTTATAGTTATCAGCAATTCTGTATATGTAGAACTTCAATATGATATTTCACGAGATGTTAAAAATAGTGTGTTCTATTTTAATCTTGATACAATTCCTGTGAAGCTTAACTCTTAAATTAAAAAGGTTTATTTTTGATCAAATCATGGAAGCAATTATTGAGTGAATAACAGGCATTGTTTTTGATGTAGATGCCCCCACTAACTTCTAAGAGACTGATCTGTGCGAAAGTGATTTTATGTATTCTTGCCATTTCTGACACTATCTTGAAGATATCTAATTATCAACAGTTACTTTTTGGTTTGAATTTTATTGAAAAAACCTTTAAAAGACATAAATGCTGCCCATTTTAGTCATGTATATTTTTGTATACTAACTCTCAGGGTTTTTTAGACAGTGGCAATATATACAGGGTGGTCATTATTCATGACTCAATTGAATATGTTAAGTGATTACGTGGGTTTAAGAAAGTTGATTTATTTGAAATAAATTTGAAATGAAAACAGTATTTAAATTTTGCAATTCAATTCTGTAATTGTAACAGTCATAATTAATACGGACGAGATGGCACGATATATCATTTTGTTCCATAAAAATTATCAATTTCTTTCTTATTAATGAAAATCGTGGTATTGATTCAATGTCTACCCTGTATATAATATAAATAATTTCGGGAGTTTCCTTGAAGAGCGATCAATTAAATGTGATATGTAAAATGTAGTTTGAAAATGTACTAAAATATTCAATGTATACATTTTGTCTACTTGCTCAAATGTGCCTTTATTAGATACCTTGTTTTCCATTCAATTCAAATATGTAAACTAAAAAGTATATTCCTTGGATGATTGTTGCAGATCTACTATATTTCGATTTTTTTCTCTATATTAATGTATAGTGTGCAAAGTAAAAAATAAAATTTTCAAAATTCATTTGAGTTTTATTTTAATTGCTTATATCGCTTCTAAAAAATAGAGGGTTGGTATCCATAAATATACCTATATCATAAGTACATTCTTTCTACAATAGTATGAGATCAATGGTTCTAGTTGGGATCTTTTCATTGTTCGAATTTTATTTTCAAAATAGTTTGTATTTTTTTGCTGCAGAAGAGAGACTGCAAATTTTTATATAATTACCGCCTTGTGCAACTCATTTTGAATATTGTAATATTTTTTGGAAACATATATTTTTGTTGGTGTTCAACATAGTGAAAAAATATAAGAAAAATATTCCTATGTTTGTTCACCTTGTCCCTCGCATTCATGAATAAGTAAGTGAGCAATGCCGACACTTTCTTCTCGGTCAATTGGAGTGATTTGAGTAAGTGAAACAAAACAGTAAAAAGTGCTCTTTCAATTTGATTTTTTTTGAAAATCTTGAGGACCAATCTCAGGGTAACAACTTTGAAAGGCCAATTAATTTGACTATCGCGATTATAAAAGGCGACACATTGGTTCACTTTACCCAAATTATTCTATAACTGAAAATCGGGTAACCAAAATAGAGCAGTGTCTGAACTCTTGTAAGCGAACGTATGTGTGTGGGCTACTGAAAAATATGGCCATATGGAAAAAAAAACCTTAGGAACATACCACGAAAAACTAGATCACTGCGCTTTCCGTCTGTCATCTGCCCGGTAGTCCTTGGCTCCTAAATAATTCAGAAAGTGCCATTGCAATAGGGCTTTGAGTAAATGTTGACCCGAGATTACTACTATAGCAAGGACGAAAAAGCTTTATAGTTTTTTTTATTCCTTTGTACTAAACGGAAAATGTATAATAACCCTCCTAGGTTGCATCTGGTCTGAGTGGTGGTGCAGTAGGTCCAGGCATGTTGTCACCACAGCAGGCCATGTTCATGCAGCAACAGGGAATGGGTACCTCTAGAGGCCCGTTTGGTCAACAGCCTCCTGGTGGAGTATTACAAGGTCCTCTAGCCTATCTTGAAAAGACAACCAGTAACATAGGTAGGTATATAATTATACGTGTCCCAAAAATTTTGTGTGACGAATTATATAAAGCATAACTGCCTTGATATCACGTTTTCCTGGGCTCCTAATACCATTACCTCTCGACATGGAGAGGTCTACCCGATTACAAATGTGACACTGTCATTGTGCTTCATATTTTGAAGGAAAATAGAATTTCTGCATTTGATTTAAAAAAAAAGTAATATATTCAATTTAATTGTAATCAAAGCAAATATGCATTTTTGAGTAAAAAAAAGGTTTTGAAAATAATACATCAATCTCAAAGTCCTGCTTTCTTGCTGGATTCTATTGCTCTAACTGCTATACATTTATTAGCTAGTATATTATGTTTGAGTCTGAAATGTTTCTGAAAATATCCAGTCAACAATAGAAGTCTATCTTTTGCACTCGCTTATACAAATTTAACACATTTACTATGATACAGTGTATTCATATTCCACTTACGCGGCGTTAAATCAAGCGTCGATTCATAGCAAGTTCCTTATCCTGCCCCTGTTCATCAACAGGCCATAAATTGCTCGACAATCACTATCAGAACAATGAGAACATGATAATTTGTTGATTGCATGGACGCTGAACAGAACATGTATACTTTTTCGTTGCCATCTGATTTCGCAGGAATGTCGGACGGTCGCAGGTGACGCGGGAGGGGCAGGGGTCGGGGCCGAGGTAGGGGAAGAGGCAGGGGGCGAGGAAGGACAGCCACGCCTCCGGGGGGGCCGCTGCCCGACTACGTCGTGACCCCTTAATCTCCCCACTCCGTCGGAGGATATTGCTGGCAACAACCGAGCGACTGTTGTGCCTGCTATCACCCGACAAATGAACATCAAGACGACTGTCTCCAGCGGCCAGGCAGTCACCAAGATTGGTACTTGGATACTTCCTGAGTACGGCACTTACCAAACTAGTTTTTTTTAGCGCACATGTATTTGTTGTCTGACGGCGGCACCTGAATTGGATTAGTGTATCTGTGTACCGGTATCACTTTATTTGACTGAATATTGCATTTATCTACAAATGCCACAAATATGCCGTCCACGCATTGCCTCCACTAGCTGTAAGTAATATGTTGACCATAAACCAGTGAACTCATCAGTGATGTGTTGCTTTGCTATAGACTCATTTTACCTGAATTTTTATATATGAAGCAACTCAAACATTCAAATAAAGAGTGATCGGCTCATATAAATGGCATTTGTGGAATATGAGATACAACTCAAAACCGACATTGAACAGAAATACGTTTTTGATATTTGGCGTAATTGTAAAAGTGGAGAAAATATAGCGAAATCTTCTTGATATTGCAGTTTCCGGACAAATTGAGCAAATACACAAATATACTATGCCACAGGCAGTATCACCATTCGAAATAGGGCTTTTGCTGATCCTATCTACCAATATTTAATATTTCCAATAGTTGATATTATTTAAATGTGGATGTACCATTCAATAACTCTTGGTTAACATAATTAATTTTCCTTCCATTTCAACATCAAATTCCATTTATATATTATAAGCCACCTGTAACACTTAATTGGTCTTAATTAAGTAGAATAATAGAATCTAATTAAGAGTACAATGTGTATGCTGGCATTGAGCATTGGACTCGTTCTATGAAGACAAAATGTGTAAACTTGAAACCATGAAAACGTCGTAATGAGATATAAACTTTTTGTGACTGTGACATATTGCTTAATTCAATGTTTGCTAATGTTTTGGTTGAATTTGTGACTTCAAGCTGATAAATCTTTCACACAAAAATGTGTTTGATAAAATCAGCTTTTCTCGGTATTGTGTACCAGGAATCCTTGGAATTTACTTGATTTTTTAAATAATTTATTATCACAAAACACAGAAAGCTGCATTGACGTTCACAAATTTTGTTCAAAATCTCTTTTCATAACAATATGTAATGGCGATAAAATTTATATAAGGAAGTTCTCTGTAGATATCCACCTTTGCTGGGATTTCTATTTGTGTTTCAAGAGTGCAATAAAAAAGATGAGATTAAGTTTCTTGTATCTGTTTTTCCTCAATTGTTCAAGTTGTAGACGGAAAACCTAATTTCTTTTGTGATAAATTTTTTTGGTAAAATAATGAAGTGGAATTATTTAGTAAACTCCTCTGCCTGCATACTCTTATATGAATATACGAGTATTATCTTACCATTCTTAGATTTGTGAGGTGATTTAATCCTGGGTCTCTCATTTTTCAGCTTTGTGTCACGTATGAAGTTTATAAATCAAGTTATTAATTTAGTAATTTTCGTCCTAAGAGTGTGTGACTGGTGGTAACCACCATTTTCAAGAAGTGGCTATTTCAGTGTCAAGTTTATAGAATTACAGTCACAAATTGAGGGAAAGTAACTAGTTTTTTAGGATCCTCACACTATTTGCTTAGTATTTGATATAGCATTAATTTGCCTATAATTTTATCGGATACACAAAATGAGGAAAATATTGACAGCAAAGTATAAGATAACATTTTAATTGATTCTTAATGTTTTACTCATTCATTCATGAAATTGTCACTATTATTATGTGTACCAACGTCATTATCTCCGCTGCAAGATATATAAAGATGAGATGTTCTTTTGATTGGTGTGACTGTTTAGTTAATCTAATGTAACTTTTGAGGCTTATCCTGTACTTTTATATCTTTGATTAATCGTACTTTTCCTGGTCGGTCATGTGTTTATTGAAGAAACCTTACTGACGTTTCGGCTACTTCGCCGGCCATTTTTTAAATAAAAATTATGGAGGAAACTGAATTTTGAAAGCTAAAATATCATTGAAATTATTACACCGATATCTGCCTAGGCAGCCGAAACGTCAGTAAAGAGAAACTACGATCAAAGTATTTATTTATCAGAATTAAATTTTATAATACCTATTTATTTTACCCAACCTATATGAAGATTATTTAAAACGATAATTTAAGCGATTTTTTGTGAATTTCCTCTTACCGAATTACATTCTTTGACGGGAGTATGCAAAAATAGAAACATGCTACACACACAGGATAAAATTGAAAAAGAGTGTTCAGATGGTCTGCATTTTGATTTACATCCATTTTAATCTCAAATACCTGAATACCTGCTTTTCGCACGAGAAAAAAAAACTGATTCATCCTGACTCTATAATGGCTGAATAGTTTTTAATGTTTTATAACTATACAGGATTATGAAAACTTTGTTGGATGGATCCCCAATATTTTTTATGTCTAAAATTTTAAGAATACAAATGAAAATAAAAAGCTCATATTGTAGCAGTTATTTCCCTGCATTTGAAAATTCATGGAGTGTCAAAGTCGGTAAAAATCAAACTTTTTCAACAACGAAAATATTTTTGAGATCTATAGTTCCGATACCTTTTCGTAATGACATGATGACATTTTTTTCAATTGTAAATTTATCATTTCTGCCAACTGTGCTTTTAGTTTGATTTTTGGTGACACATTTATTTGGTGATTGAACTATTGAATTGATTCTACTATTGCCGATGACACAATATATTTTATCAAATTTCGTATTGTTTTTTATGATTCATATAGATTGAGGTTTTATAGAATTTATTTGGTCAGTATTCAATTTTTACATATTTTCGGTAACAGTGGAATTTGTTGTTTTGAAAATTTAGCTTTTAACCAAATAGTTTGAAGTTTACTGTCCTTTTTTAATACAAAGGTTCACTCTTTTGTTTGATAACAAAGGATTAGATTATGTAGATAATGGGATTTTAATACTAAATAAAAGTTGATATTACACAGTGTATATTGTATATTAGTAACACTGATACTGATATAATGTAGAAAAAGTTTTGTTGAATAGGGCATTTTGGTTGTAAATATAACAGGTTGTATTGTACGGAACAAGTTAAAAAATACTATATTTAAATAGATAATTTTATTATTATTTTATTGGAATTATAAAAAACTTGTTTTCAACTGATTACTGATTAAAATTGATTTTAAATGCAATTGGTAATTGTGATCTCTTTTTAGGTTAAATTTCTACATAATTTTATTGACATTCGATGGAAGAACCAAAATAAATCGCAATAAATAAATTTTATTATCATTTCTGTGATTGAGCTTAAGGGCATGTATTGGATAACACTGAATTTGTATGTTAGTTACCAATGTATCCTTTATGTTGTGCTGATGATTGTTTATGTGTAACGTTACCGAATTTCAAAATTGTGATATCAAATATTAATAAAGGATTAGTATATTTACATTGATTATCAGTCGAAGCGCTCAGAAAGTGATCGTGATGATATGTTCATTCACAGAGAATAGTTACGGACATAATCCAATGTGTCAAATATACCGGAATAGGGTAACATTGTGAGTTTGATA
This sequence comes from Bruchidius siliquastri, assembly GCA_949316355.1. Taxonomy (NCBI): domain Eukaryota; kingdom Metazoa; phylum Arthropoda; class Insecta; order Coleoptera; family Chrysomelidae; genus Bruchidius; species Bruchidius siliquastri. Next base: position 5,378,854 of record OX438537.1, on the reverse strand, counting down.
CAATCAATATTGTATGATTATGTTATATAAATAATTGTTATGGCTCTGTAGGTTGAAAATATTTGTTTTAAAATAATACATTTTGATGAATGGCGTCACATTGTCACTTTTAAAAATATATCTTTTTAAAAAAGATTTTTGAGATGTGCAGCATATCTTAGATTATTTTATTCTCTTCTAACTTACATGATAAATAACTTCAGCAATACAAGATTGTAGTTTGTATCTGAATGTGCGCCAGTAAAGAATACGTGTAAATTAAATATATTTTCTGTGAATTATGAAAAGATAAATATATAAAAAGTCAAATTGTTGAGATAAGACATTTTGTAATACTACAAACGTTTTATTTTTCAAGATTAAGTGAAAGATTTAATGTAATCGCGAAAAATTTCTAATTGTTTTATGATGTCTACATCGGAAATATCCATGCTATTCATTTTCATCTGTCTGTCCATTGGCACGTTTGCCACCACATATTTTGTAATGAATTTGATATGAGCATCTAGTAGTTTATACTGTTTTATTCACACGTTTTATAAGTTTTTGATCATTTAGGGCATAATCTAAAATATTCCATTCATTTGTAAACATTTTTTCAATACCTAATTCCTTCGAAGTCTGTGTCTTGTAGTTTAATGTTTGTTACATACTTACCACTTCAAAGCTTCAAATTTCAATTAAAAACCATCACCCATTTCGTAGGCAAGTTAGGCAACATTGATCAAACTTTTAGTTATTGGACTCTTCTGATTATTACCACTTTATTAACGTACATATAACAAATGCATTTCAAAATACGAATTATTGCAACTGCTTTTCAATGAATTCAATGAGCGTCCTGGTAGGCCTTCCAGTCATACCTGCAAAGATAATTTACAAAATCAATACAGATATTAATCAATCTTTTGTAAAAACCCAGTTTTTGTTTTATTAGGGTAACTTTGTATCACATAGTGGTATCAATCAGTTTATTGAAGATTTTGATCGAATTTCAGAACTTTCAATCACTTGAAAATAAGTTTTGTAAATAATGGAATTTTGTATTTCAACAATTGCGAAATTTCAATTCAGCATTTTTTGTTTTTTGCCATTTATTTTTTTCCAAAATTCAATCAAATCATTGTATTGTCATAGGTACTTGATACATGTGCAAATCTTCAAATTAATCAGAAGTTCTTTTACCTACATATAGGTGAAGCTAAAAAAACATGTTGAATAAGTTTTTCGCTTGTATTATGAATTTTAGCAATGCCCTCATCTTTACCTGTCCAAGTGATATCATTTGAATTCCCAATCGATTTTTTTCGCTAATTATATTCGACCATAACTAGAAAACACGTACCACTGAGATAAGGAGTGGGATCGGATGGACCCATCACTCCGGCGATATCCAAATGCATCCAGTCAGTCTTTTCCGGTACAAATTCTCTCAAGAAGGCAGCAGCGGTGCAGGAACCTGCGATTCTCTTTTTGCCGAGATTACTCATATCGCAAGAAGGGTGATCGCACATCATTTTGCTGTAGTGTTTCCAAAGAGGCATCCGCCACACTCTGTCGCCTGACTTCGAGCCAGCGGATTGTAGGTTGTCGTACAAACAGTCCGACGTGGAAAATACACCTGAAATGAGCAGAGTAAACAACAAGGATATCGTTATAATGTAAAACTAACTGCATATTTCAGAAACAAAAATATGTGTTTCAAAAGCGAACACCCATCCATTTTCAAGTGAGTTTGAGGTAGGAAAAAATTCCTGAAATAAAGCAGCCTGACATACTTCACGCTTATCACAACCCAAATTTCATCCAAATCGATGCAGTGGTTACTGAAATTATGCGAAGACAAATAGCACCGAGTTCTAAAAGTGGAAACCCCAAAACCTTTTGTTAGTATGATTGAAGTTGTATAAGCATAAAAAAATGAGTTAGAACATATTTTGAGCTACACAAGTTCATTTTGGCTACGTCGTAAAATCATCAAGAGCATGAAAAACAAACTTTGGTTCGACAGTTTGAAACAAAACATCAAAAATGGGAAGTAAATTAAAATCTGTTTCAACTTGATTCTGGTTTGAACCCGGTACCTCTTAACTCCAGAAATGTATTTTGATCACCGAGTTTATTGAGAACTTGAAAAACAACATCGAGTTCAGGGATCTTCTGATACTTCCTTAGATTATGGTTGGCAAGTGACGTCATCAAGTAGGTTTACTCTGCATTGTATAATCATTTCCAAAACTCAATTCTTATAGTATTATTCCATACAGCTCAACTTTGAGAAGGGCGTTGACTACGCTTAAAAACTATTGTATTTATAGGTACTTGCCCGACAGACACAACCGGAGAGAAATATCAATCAAGCTCCGACCGACATTTCAGGAGGAGGCCGACTAGATTACACCCCTCGCCACATGTGCAGGTTGTCAACCTGATGTTTTGCGGCTTTCTGGCTGTTATTATTATACATATCTCTATTCATACCTGTGCAACCATCTCCCAAGGCCACGCGTATAGCTCCCGTCAATGTCGCCACATCCATCACCCATTTAGGCTTCAAATCGGCACTATAGCATAACGCATCGGCTAAAATCATCCTTCCCTCACAGTCAGTATTATCCACGCTTATGGACTTTCCATTCCGCGCTTTCACAACGTCACCTGGCTTAGTAGCTGTCCCTGAAGGCATATTTTCCGTTAAGGGTATGAGTACCTTTACGTTTGCATCTAGGTTGAGCTTGGCAAGGCCGTAGACCGTCGAGAGGACCGTTGCTGCACCTGACATGTCCGCACGCATTTCATCCATAGAAGCAGATGGTTTTATACTGGAATGTAAGGACGTTATTATTTGTACTTGTCATTTTAGTGCTTTACATCTTATACATGAGGATTCAGATATAGGGGAAAATATGGTACAGTAAACCATATTTGTTGTTTGAAACTTGTAGACAAGGTGGATTTATCAAAAGTTTGATTTCGGACTTCCATTGTCTATAAAATTTTTGAGTATCACGACATTTCATTTATACCCCGTCCGGTGACGTGTCGTTGTGCGCGGTCTGTTCTGATTGGTTCCCGCTGCGCGGTATTCCGGTCTGCTGACGAGGCTGTTTGTCGGTCATTGTTTGTTGTCTGGTCCAGTCGTAGTCTATTGATCTTCTTTATAAAATTGTGTGGGCTGGACTTACCTTATGCCTCCAGAGTCAAAAGTAACCCCTTTTCCGATCAGAACAAACGGCGAATCCGAGCCTTTTCTATTGTAGGTAATTTCCAAGAACTTGGGAGGCTCAGGAGATCCTCTCGCTACACTTAGAAATGAAAACATCTTCTGATCTTCTGCCCATTTTTTATCGTATATCTGTACCTGCAAAATACATGTTTAGAAGTGCTAAAATACCGATTGTCAATCGGTGTGAATTCGTTTAATGTACATCTGAAGCCTATGGAATATTGTAAAAGAATTCTTCAATAGCTTCCTTATTAAAAAGGCCATCCAGCAGGAAGCATACTCGTAAAAAATCGAATCGATAACAGGAATTCTGACTTTATACATGTATACAGATTGACCTATTCCATATGATTATACTTTTACTGGCCGCAAATTAAAACAACATTTAATTTTTATTAACTTTCTTACCTGTAATCCAAGCGGTGTCAAAATCTTTTGGGCTTCTTCTGCGAATATCGTCGGTGTGAGCAAATTTGAAGGCGTGTCTGACAATCTCCTGGCTAGATTTTGAGCTTCCGCCTGGATCGTTCCTTTCTGCCAACCTTTACAGCTGAATTCATCGGCTTGGTATAATTGCACTTCAGGAAGCGGCTCTTTCTTTGATTTGTATTCTTGAAACTTCCATGTTCCCAGAACGCTACCTTCACCCGCAGATTCAGGATCACAAAAATCCTCTACTTCGATTTGCTTGATACCTATTGCATCGAGTGCTCGGCAACCAGCTAAAATTTAATTTTTTATTCTATAATGATTTTTATAGAAAGTGTCTGTGCGGGAGGGGGGTTGTTGTGATTCATTTTTGAAATATATATCTAAATCTTAACATTGTTTAATATACTTGATATTAGATAGGGGGTAGTTTATCTAGAAGACAGAAGTAGATTTAGAAACAGCACTTTCTCTGAAGGGAAAAAATGTCTCTGGTCATTTCTATCGGGCACTATAAGTCAATGTGGAACCAGTGGCCAAAATGGAACAATTTTGCTTTTTGCCTCATTCTTGCTAGATCCATTAAGCAAGTACCTCTGCTAAAAAGACAGGGTGTATGAACTAGCATGGATAGAGATGCTCCATGATTTGTGCGCCGGCGATTGTGACAATCAAAATGCCTTTTTTTCATTTCATCGCGTCCATGTTCGAATTAATCAATTTTAATCAATATCAACGTACAATACAACACCTGATTGAATTTACTGATATTCAGTTCCAAACTGAGGATGTTTAAATGAAAGAGCAAAATACATACGTTGTCAATACCCGCAACGTCTCAATTGATATTATGACCCTTTTTAAACTCTACAAACTGGAATTGTCAGATATAATACATTACCTGATGCTGCTATTCTTACAGCTTCCTTATCGTGACACAATAATTCTATAGGATCATGTTCATCTTTTTTGCCCAAGCCAACAACTGCCACAGACTGGAATTCGTTCTCCAATCCCCAGAAGAGGAATGTTTTACCTGATTTCACTTTATCTCCAGCTCTGTAAAATAATAATTTACTGAAATATTGAGGAACTTTCTAATTGACAAAAAAAATTGAACCATAGGAATGGAATGTTCAATGGGAAAATAGAAGAGATAAAACGAAACTCGCTCTTTCCAGATTATTTATTGCTATATTATATAACTACATCACACCAATGAAAATATTTTTTTGTTACTTTTTGGATCTATTGACATACAGATGCATTTCGGAACAACACTTAGATCATCGTAATGAATGCAAACTACTTGCTTAATGGTCTATATAACATTCATTCTCGTTTTTTGGTTTTTCTTATTGGGGGATAGGAAATTGTCATTCTATCTCATGCAGAATACATTTTCATAGCATATACTTTTCTCTTTTTGAAAACCAATATTTTGAGCTCAAAAACGTTATTTGATCACCAAAAGCATCATATATAAAAAATTGTATTGCAGAAATTATAAATAACTGAAATAATTCTATATACCACTGAACAGGGACAAAAAAAGATAAACAGTTCACTGGATCTTCTGATAGTATACTAGGTATTAAGCAATTGTGGTGGAAAACAATAAAACATTTCATTAGGAAATAGGCACCATAATATTATGTGAATATCCTTATCCTTACTAAAATTTACCAGCACTGGCTCTACTTGATCACTTCCAACTACTGAAGTTGTACTGTCATCAGCAAAGTTGTAGATAGCATTAGATGTTATTTCTAACAAATCGTTGATACACAGCAAAAAGAACGTTGGAGAAAGGACAGATCCTTGAGGAATACCCGCATTGATGGTAAGTACATCGAAAGCATATCCACCTACCACTACACTTGCACCATTCACTTTGCTTAAACAAGAAGTAGTTACAAAGTTACTATCAGTAAGTTCCACATGAGGTGTATGGATGATGAGCTACTATCTATTTTAAGCTGATGACAGAAAAAGATCGAAAGAGTGGTCTGTTCTAGTTATTTTATGAGTTACATTTGTATTTTACGAACATGAACCCAGATAGGGATCGGTCAAATTAAAGTTTTCAATTTATCATCAAAAAAGAACTCACCTGGGTGAATCACTGAATTTAAAAGAGTCGGCTGTTCATGGATTTTGAAGTTAATATTCGGTGTAAAATTATTTGAAGTGAGCGAATAATATAAACCTAAACCAACTTTGTTGGTACGTTTAATAGTTGTTCAAGTTTGTTTCTTTTGGTGAGCAATTCAAACATTATCCGATTAACAAAAACAAACGATTGTGCCTTTTGGTTCATCGTATCATACTAAACACTTCAATAGATAACCATATGAAAAATCTTAAAAAACTAATATATTATTTTCAAGCTCCAAATACATATCTACAAAATATATATGTATACAATTGAAACAAGAATCATATCAACACTATACAAAAAATGGAATGGAAAATTTCGGCATTTTAGATACAATTTGCCTAGTTCGTAACAATTTTATTCCAAATATAAATTTATATATTTGTAAGTACAAATAATAGCTTTCATTTGACCTTAAAACTAAAATAAACACGGAATATCACAGCAAATTGCAAAAATGCCATTTATATATCAAAATCAAAAGCGAGATTAAGGTTTTCAAATGACAGCATTTGATATGTTATTTAATTAACGAAAAATATTTAATCTGTATCAGCATCATTTTGCATCCTTTGCATTGACAGGGTTATTTATTCACACTATATACTTTCATTTTCTTCTGTTATTTCAAATTTCCTTATAATAGATTACTATTTGAATCCAGAGCTCCACATATGTAGCACAGTTGAAGAATTTATCAGTGTAAATTGTCCAGTTGCAGTTGCAGTTTTTTCAACTTTGGAAACCTTAACCCATGATCTTTTGGAACTGTGGAAAACACTGGGAAAAGAAATATCGAAAGCTGGTAATTATTCCTTTCTAACATAGAATGCGTTTGTAGAACTATGGTTTATGCTTGTCATGTACAAGCGTTGTCATAAATAAAATACGTCATTTGGTTTTGAATATATGAAGGCGACTATAATATCAATAATCTCAATGCGAGGTGTTTCTTCATACACATGAAAGACAGAAAGTCTGATCTGCCTCCATAACAATCCATACAAATAAACAATCATATATTGAAATTTGACGCTTGTTTTAAATAACCTCTGCCTATCACGCTCCGGAAGTGCTGCGAGAGAATATGTCTATTTACATTCTACAAAGCTTTCTTCAAGTGTTGTACTGATAACTCTTGGTGTTATGAGAGACAGTTTGGTCGAAAATACACCATGGTAGAATCCATAGAATAGGGACAGATCAGCGTTTTATCTTTCATGTTACAGACTATGGAGGTTATAAACTCATACACATCCACTAGACGTATTGCTCATTTTTTATTGTTTTTTTATGAATTGTGTCCAGAATTGAATTGAATAAGGACGTGAAGAACAGAACGATTGAGGAGTCCTAACAAACATTCAATTTGAATATGCAACGAGATATACATCCAAACAAAGCATGGTGGAAAGATTTTGACTAATCCCAATGTGTAATCTGATCTAATCTCAATGCTGTTGGTAAACTAGCTTAAAATCAACATTTCAAAGAACCATTTATAAGGTATTTGAATTGAACACAAGCCAAAATGTTAAAATAGCACCAATTAAGTGCGCTTACTTCTGTTGCTAGAGAAGACTGTGACAAATGAAACTTAAGTATTGTGTCTCAATTAGGATCCTCCAAATCACCATAGATCTACAAAATTGCGGTATTATATTCTATAAATATATCTCTCATATTCACTGATAACACTACATTGGCACATATATTACTATAACCTAAATACATCTAATGAGCAATGGAATCTTTCACTTTACAGCAAAATGGGTTAGACGACAAGGTGATTCTCAATATAGACAACATCAATATAGTCTGATTTATAGTTTTTGGCAAAGTTTGTTATAATGCTTCCATAAAACGAATAATAAAAAAAACGATAATTTTTTTAAAAATCGTTTAACCAGCCAAGAATGAAAATATATGGTGAAATAATGAGAATATGATTGATTTTATTTCTGAAATAATAAATAAAAGTGGCCAATTTTGATATATCTGCCATGAAATCAGATAGATGGTTCTATAAATAGGTATTTAATGCTTTAAAAAGCTGGTGTTTTTTTTTATTGGAAATGTCACTGCAACATTTTTGAGCAATTGTCTCAGTTTTAGAAACATCGGATTATACAATTTTTAACTTAGAAATTAAGTTTGAATGAACAGATATTATTTCCATGATTTATTAATAATTTTCCTACAAAACTAGCTCAGCTCTAAATAAAATAAAAATATGGATTTTGTATAAAACTGTAAATTGTTCATAGATTAATCTTTTCCACGCACAAGCAAATTGCTTCTGAAACTTAACTGCGACTCTCTCAAGATACCAAGCATTCTCTTGTGGATACATCGGGAAAAGGTAAACATTTATTACGCATGTTTCAAAGATAAAGAATGAGGAATTTACGCAGATGAAATGCAATATTATCATTTACAGATAAAAAAGTTTTCTATTTGAATAAAATTCAATCTGTTTATAAAAAACTTATGCGAAGATTCCAAGCAATCATTGAGAACCAATTAGCCATTCACAAGATACAAGAGTATTAAGATCGTTGTAACCTTGAACCTCTGCTAATATGTAATAAGGTCTTGATTATAAAGCTTCAAGAAATTACTCTTAACATCGCATCAATTGATTTCCCCCAAGAAAAAATAGTTTTAGCTTCAAGTGACCAATCGGCCATCCTTGAAAATTTGATTGAATGGAAAAACTGTTTGACGGTTTTTTTTTGAAAAATACTGACGAACTGATACATAAAAAATATCACATTGGCCACTTCAATTCTTCATCACTCAGTAAAATGTACTTTATTCTCAGTTTAATCTTATATAACACTGCTTTAATCTATAAATCAGAGTTGACTATGTATATACTAGGCACTGTAGTGGACAAACAGGTAGGTAAAGTGATTGGTTCATCTTATCAATAAGTATTTGAATATTCTATAACATATACTTTTTTCTGCCTTACATTTCTGCCAGGTTTCTTATTTTGTTGATTGGGTGGTAGACATAATGGAAGTTTGCAATTTTATAGCAACAAACCAAAAATGTTAGGTAAATGTACTAGATAGCTAACTGGATGTTTATAATGTGATGATGTTTTCTCATATAATGCTCGTGTTTCAATTAAGTGTGGTCCCCTACCTCAAAATACCTCCACGTGGACAAAGAGACGTGATTTTGTATAATAGAACTTTTTTGTGCAAAATTATTCATTTATATATGTGGAAAGCTGATGAATAACAAAAAAACATCACATTTACAACACTACTGCGAAATGAAAACACAATAATTTTATAGTCCACTTTGCCTCTAGTTGTAGTACAGAAAAAGAGACGATTAATCATACAAGGCCTATTAAATCAAGAGAACAAACTAATATTATTGATGTGTAAAGCAATCTCATAAAATGATGTATAGCTACCATAATGTTTTATTTTTCCTTCCAAATTTATGTTGAAGTGATAATCACTACGTGAATTGGGTAAGCAATGTTACTTATTAATGAGTTTTATAACTGTATTCCAAAATAATTCCAGTATGGTAAAAATACAATAAGATTTTTTTTGATATTGGCTCTTTTTTATAGTCCATATTAGGGGTACTTTGATTTATACCTCTTTCTATAAACACCCAAAAATGATACAACAATGAAAATCAAAATAGTTATTTTTCCCAATCACTGTACTGATCGTAACGCTAAAACTCTGAAAGTTAAACCATCACTTTTGATGAAAATAGTGTTATCCATGGTCTACACATTAGTCCATTACTTCAAATTCATTATGATATAATTATCTAATCTCATATTTATACTAACATTGTGCGCATTATGTGGATTTATTTTTGTTATTTCGTACATTTTACTGGCACATTAGGAGTCTTAGAGGACAGCTTTTTATAAATACATATATACAATTTATTTAAAAACAACTTCCTCGAAAGTTGCAAATCAAAATACAATATTTTAATGAATCTTTCAAAACAGCATTTATCCTGGCTTATCTCTTTATATCTCCTTCTGATTATTGAAATAGTTCAAGCAGTGATCGCGTTTCTCAACTGAATCATTCATTTTCGCTAAAATAGTTTGCACAAGTATCTAGAATTCATCATTTTGAAATTATTCATCTCACATGGAAAATAACATTCACAAACTACAATCACTACTTTTACTATCACAACCTGTTTGAATATCTTGGTTTCAGCCGTTAATTACAACCTCAGTTCAAATATATCAAGTGTAACCAAAACATTAATACATCATCCTAACTTTAACGCATTTTGACGCATCTGGTACCTTTTAAACTATCGTAATTACTAAAACGGCAGAGGGAACACCAATCTAAGTTGTCGTTTTACATATTACACTTTTTAACACACTCTACATATGAAAAACAAATTGTAAAAGTGATTGTCGATTTGTAAAATAGCTGAATATTTAACCATCGAGATTGAAAAATACCATATCTGTATTTCAATCTAGTTATTTGACTAAATAGGAAACTGAATATTATTGCTGAGAAGAAATTCATATGATTTTCATATAGGGTGAATTCAAGTTACTTATTTACTCGCCATTAATTAAAACCGTATATGGCTACCGAACGAAATTTACTAACGTTGCAGCTGACTATGTAGCCTTTTCTATTGTACAAAATGACAAGAATTAAATTAAGGTAATTAAAATGACATTGAGATCAATTGATTGTCTCTAGGATTACAATGTATTGTTTTCAAACTTCATTTATGGTATGCTTTCATAGAGTGATGCATATCAAAGCATACTGGGTGAGAATTGGTGAGGCAATAATGAACCAACATAATAAAGGTAGAACATTTTACTCTGTATCCCATATTCCGAACATATTATGTGGTGTTCTATCACTCACAAATATAGCATGGTATTTATCAAAATCGTATAGTATAATCGATCATAATCAGGCAACATATAACATCAAACACTTACAACATTTAATTAAACATTGCTAGAGTGTAATTTGTATCGATGCAGTACTGCGAAATTCGTTGAAAAACATTGAAAAAGAAAAAAGAAAATTTCAAAATGCTGTATTGCTGCAATTATGTTTTTTGAGCTGTACTCGATTTATATATGTAGACATACCAACATCTTCTAATTATTGATAAATTGGCAAACACAGGACTGACATGTCATGAGTATTGTATATTGGTGAATAGCCAAAATGTATTAAGTTAAATGCACCTTACTTGATATTTTGCCATTGCCATTGAGGAATATGTACCAATTTGCTTAATACAACCAATCTCGCGGTGAAAAAGGGTGTAGACAGCAATCACAATTTGATTATTCCATCATGTTAATACGCCCAATATAGAGAAGTCTTTCAAAAGATACGTTATCCTCTAACAACTAATCATGCTATTTATCCCTATACCCTATATCCTTTGGTGTCACAACCACAAACACCAGACTCGAAAAACTACTTTTTTCAATAGCTGACACATGTTCCGCCAAGAACGTTAGCATTTTCAGCCTTAGTCTCCCCCTGAAAATGCTAACGCAGTTAGCGAAGCACGTGTCGCATGTGAAAAAACTTATGAGGCGAATGGTAACTGTCAAATGTCTGCAAATATGAACCGAGTCGTCAATGTTCACAGCTCAACGAATAAAGTACCGCTCCTAAACCAACTCTAATATATTAATGATCCCCCTGCTATTCGCCGCAACCACAACATTCGAATTCTGCTTCCAACACACCGCCGACACGAATTCGTTCATATCGTCCTCCCGCCTCTCCTGCTCCAGCACGCCCTCTATCGCTTCGAACTTGTAACTGAATAACTTTTTGCTCAAACCTTTGTAGTAGACGTAGAGGGCGTTGTTTTCGGATCCGCAAGCCACGTAGTCGCCGTCCGTGGCAAGCCCGACGAAGTTCTTTTCGTTCACGTGGCCGACAAACGAACGCAGGCAGTACGGAGTGCCGATGTTCCACATCTTCAGTTGAGAGTCGGTCGACGCTGAGACTAGCTCCTCGCTATTGAGAAATTTCACGTAGCTCACGGCCTTTTTGTGCCCTTTAATATGAAAGAACAGGAAGATTATAAGCTTGGAGAATGAAGTTCTCAAAATGGGACTCAACATTGAAACGTCAAAAAGACTGAAGAAATTCGGATCAATATTCAAATTGATAGCCTCTATCCTAGACCAGACGGTAGCTGTTTTGAAATGCATATAATTGGATGCTTCCCATATTACCGAACAATTTTGTTTTAACGAGTCCAAAATATTACCAGGAATGATAGTTTCATATCAACGATCAAGAAAGTGTGCTCTTTGTTACAGAAATTATAAAAAAAACTCCAAAATGTTAGTATGTTTTTCGCTTTCAGGTGATATAGATTTATTTTAGAAAAAACAAATGCTTCCTGATTCAATTTTATACAAGATTTAGCTGTTTTAAAATTTAAAAAAAATATATTATCAGTGTAAAGATAGTAAAAAGTATTAAAACAAACTCTGTGAAAAATAAGTGACTTTGCAATTGTGTTTTGTGTAATCAGATAGGTTTTTGATTGGCCAAAAAAACTCATTGATATGAGAAATGCTCACGACACATTTCTTCAATATTTATTGCAAGGTTTTTGCGCAATAATTTTGCAATACGGATCTATAAAAAGGGCACTCAAACATTAAAACGCATTTCAAATTTTTTTTATTACAGAAAAAATCGATTTTTTGTGTTTGTTTCATTTTCATCTCACGTATGCTTTTCTATCAGCCACAATGACCTCAATTAGGTGACAAAAGCGTTAATAATAGTGATAATAACTGCAATAATGATGATGAGGAGTGATCAAACAACACTTACCTTTGAATACAGATACGGCTTCCTTCATGTTTCGAAGGTCGTAGTAATGAACACAATGATCCGCGCTGCCGAACGCCAAGTGGTACGAACTGCGCGGGTTGAATTTGACGCAACATACATTAGCTTTAGCTTCCAAGGTAGCCACCGAAAACTCCTCATTCAGCGAATACAGCTTCACCCTAGCATCATCGGACCCAGAAGCTATCAAGCGAGTATCTACACAGTTAAAATCTACGCTCCAACACCTCTTCTCGTGCTCTTGATACGTCTTGGTCCTCTGGCCAGTCGAGGCGTCCCATATGGTCACCGTTCCCTCGTAATCACTCGAAGCTAAGGTGCTTTTGTGGTACGTATGCCAACTGACGCACGATATCTTCGACCTACTGACCATCTCAATGCAAGGATAGTGTATGCTGACGATATCTTTGATGACGCCGTTAAACTCGAAGACTTTTATGCGTTTCGTCACACCTGCTATGGCGAAAAACTCGTTATCCTTGTCGAACTCTATACTAGAAACTATCGTTGAATTATTGAAGAGATCGCTGGAGTAGTTCAGCGTTGAAATAACACGTAAGGAGTTATAGGTGGAGAACTTGATGAGACTTTCTCTGAATTGGTCAAGGCCGACGTTCGGTTCATGCGCTGGTCTGGCGGTTTTGTCGACGTCTTTGCCAAATATTACGTCTTTGCAACGATGCGAGAAGTAGCAGTCGACAAAGTCATCGAAGTAGGCGTGCATTCGCCGACGGCGCAGCGCCAACGAACTATTCGATCTAGACGGCGTTTCAGACGAACTGCCTGTAAAAAGAAGCCGATATATTATTGTAATTCCAATGTTATTCTTTTACTTTTCAGGTGAATACACGGGGATTTATTGGAATCGGGGAAATGTCTTTTAATATTAAATTGAATGTTTCTCATTTTGGTTGGTATCACTGTTTGCAAGCCTATCATTAATACCTCGCCTTTTCGAACTGCCAAACTATTATTTTCAAGTTACTCTATGGTAGAAATTAATAAGCTCAATACAGGGTGTTAAATAGTGACCTCATAGCGAATTACAGATTTATACAGATTCTCCCGGACGAAAAATGACGGAATTCCTGGATATTTTCAAACTCTCAGGAAGCTAAATACCCATAGGGAAGGGTTTGGAAGTATAAGCAATACTTTCTTGTTTACTGTACTTTTCCACTCAGAGGCAATGGAAGAGGGGCATATAAATTTTTCAGTGTACTTCTGAAAGTATCAATAGTTCACAAAGAACAATAACAAATCATGAATAGACACCTAGAGTTGAAACTAAAACTTTATGTCCCTTATTATTGAGACTGAACTAGATTACTAGTTAGTACCTTATTGTGAATTTCTGAATAATGTGTAATTTCAATTCACATATTATCCCTCACTATTACAGCGAAGTAACCCTTATTACTAGTTTTTGAGGATAAATGTGTGACTGGTTTATTCTTACATACAGTAGACTTGAAAAAATAGTTTAAATTTTTTTACTTCACTAAATAGTAAGTAACTTGTGGAACAAACAATGAGTGAGTGACATGAAACACTGTATCTTGATTTCATTTTTTTGCGATTACAATACTTCCCCGCATATACGCACATCGTCATTCCAATTAAATCAATTTTTCTGTATCTGTATATGATCGAGACAAATTGTTATATGTTAGAATAAGTATCCAATACATTACATACCTGCTTCATCCTTTTTCCCAGCACTGCTTCCAATATTGTCAATCATTTCGATCATCTCTTTCTTCATTGCACTAACAGTGGGAGCGTCGGATTCCGAGGCGCCTGCAGTGGTTCGTTCCACATCTTCCAACGTGGGACATTTGCTGTGCACTTCCTTCAGTTTGTTTCCCACTTCTTCGATGTCGGACTCGATAATTGTGATCTCTTTAGCTATCTGCGCTTGGCGCTCGCGCTTTTGCTTCAGCAAATGCCTCAGAAATTCCAGCAAGAGTCTGTTTTGAGCAGCGAACGATTCCGCCTCTAGCAACTGTTTACGTTGCGTGAGTATTTCTAGCATCACATTAACATCGGGCAAGGTCAAGTTTTGAGACTCTGCCGCGACGAAATCTCTAAGACCATCCGAGGAAGACGCGAACTCCCCTGAGCTGTCCCTGGTGAGCCCTAAAGCCTCGTAATCGTTCACTCTGAGCTTATGCTTCTTAATGAGATCGTTCAGCAAGAAGTTAGGGAAGATATCGTCGACTCTGAGATTGGAACTGCACTTGGGACACCGTTTTTGAGTTTCAATGGATTTGGTGATGCAGTTGTAACAGTAAGTGTGACCGCACTTAGTCACGTGTGCCTCTTCAATCAAATTGAAACAGACTGGGCAGAGAAAGTCGGAGTTCTTGTCGTCAATGAGAGCATTGGATGTTGGACGCGGCCTTTTTGGTGTTCGGATGGAAGCTCGATTTGGGGGGATAGAAAAAGTGCTGTGTGATGAGGCAGAACTGCTGCGACCGTCACGGGCGGGCCCCTGAGCGGGTAAGGAGGGGCCGCCACCCGTTGCCATCGAGACACGAGGGAGTTAAGACGACACTGGTGACACCGACCTGAAACAAGCAGATCAGCTATATTTTCACTAAAGCATTCCTTATAATCCAGTTTACAATTCATCCAAATGCTTGTTTATTGTTTGTTGGAAATAATCACAAATTTAGATGGGCTAGTTTCAATTGCCACTGAAGAAAACATAATTTCTTATGCAAAATATCTACTTAAAAGATGTTTTTAAATACTGGTTGGATCTTGATATATAGAAATTTTCATGATCTGTGGCTTATCAAATTATTATTTACATCACTGATCTGATATAATATTGATAGAACATACATTATAGATGATTGTATGGAACTACCTCTCAACCTCCTTTTATTCTAGCTACACTTTGAAAGAGAAAGCATGAAGAATAATTGTTATCAAAAACTAGCCAGTCAGCTGATTCACTTTTTGAGTGGTAAAGTCCTTTTTTATTCATGTCAAACATAGCTTCATTATGTAATGTAAACTAAACAAAATATTTGAGCCAATGAAGTTGAATATTTCCATTTTGATTTTATGAATACTTCTAACGCACATTATTATTTACATAAGTAAGATACCATGCTTTTATCAAATAATCAAAAAAATATTATATTTTAGAGCACAAAACCATCACTCAAGTTAGAATATCAAATTCCTGTAGTAAAACTATTCAATTAAATTACATATATACACAAAAGCTGAATGAAAAATAATTTATCTAATAGATATATTCACCATTCCATGCTATGATGACTGTTAAATTCACCTGATCTAACATCTGATTGATCTAATTTTACATAATTATTTGCTCAACAGGTCTGTACTTAATCAATATTTGTATTGTATAATATTTGTGGATGCAACCAATTCCGAATAGGCAAATAAAAATAATAATAATTATTATAATACATCTTCATGCAAAACTCAGTGAGAAAAAAAGAGTGTAAAATATCAAGATTAATAGAGGTAACATAAATAGATGAAAAGTAAACTGAATGCTGGAAAATATAATTAATCACTTGTTTCTGGTCAGGTCATAATATTACAAGAAGAATGCCTTACAGTTATGTGGTGTTGAATTGAGAATGAAAACCATCGATCTATCACAGTATAGAAAAATATTTGTACATTACCACAAAGCATGCTTAAAAAAATATATCATCATCTATGGATACACCTGAGATGGCTTGGATTTATATTTTTTAGTTTGGATCATTAGATTCTATAGATAATCTAAACCTTTAACAAGGACAGATCCCAGGAACCAGTTTGAGAAATACATTATAAACAAAATTCCAAGTGTTTCTCCCTTGACTGCAGATAGGTCTTAGAAATATCTCAGGAAAATGTATATTTTTGGGAGGGAGAGTTTCATCAAGTTGCTTATATATAATATATCAATATTCAACACAAAAAATTCATTTATATAACATGTTTTTCTGTTTTTTACTCATTCCCCGAACTTGAATCAAAGGAAAACTAAGTTACCATGCAGATATTGCCCAAAATACAAATAAATTTCTTATTTATTAAATTGTTTGTTCAAATATGGCCTCTACAAATCTATTACATCAATTATTATTATAATTATTTTGTATCATAGTAGTGAGAGAAATTCTAATGGCAGATGTCTAGTCAGTGGTTTGAAAAATTTAAAATCCATATAGTTATTTACTAATTTATTATATTTTTCTCTGGTCGCTAATTGTAACTACATCTCTACAGACATTTCAGCTGCCTTGGAAGCCTTTATCAAAGTAAATGTTAGAAAACAATGATTTTGAAAACAAAATGACATTAATATTTATGACTGTTTCCAGAGTAACAGTTTTGTTTTCATCAAGACCTTAGTATGAACAATTATGAATGGTTAGAATACAGATCATACATTTGCATTGATGATAAATCCAAAACAAGAAATTCAATGCATTGCGACACAAATTAAGGTAAACAAACAGCAAATGTAGGTAGATAAGTGGTTGGGTTGGGTGAGAGAGAGAGAGGGTAAATTTGCAAAACATGATCCCTCATAGATACCTATGTGATAAAATAATAATATATTGCAAAAACATCCAAATGTCAAGTTACACATGCCATTGAGAAAAAATGAGTTATTATGCAAAAAAACATTCCAAGAAAAATACTGTCATCAATCACTCACAGTTTTATCTGTTCCAACAGTTTTCCCTTAGTTATATTGTTGTAAGACTCTGCGGCTGGTGTCAGTTCCACCCCATCTTCGTTTTTGTTAGTGTACACACCAAGAACTAAACCTTTCTATAAAAAGTATTGTTAAACAGTATACAAAAATGCAACAAGATCCAAACTTACCCTAATCGAAGCAGTCTGTGAAGAAAATCTTAAATTCAGCAAGGAAGGATATAAACTAATACATTTACACCTTTTCAGAACAAGTGCCATATTTCAGCATATATATTTTTGATTCTAGTGTACACTCAATGTTAAAACACAGTTTATCAGACTATATAATGATTTTTTGCTTAGAAAATAGTTTCAAATTATGGTAAAATGTTGAGTAAAAGTAGTTCACGAAAATAAATTGATTTTTGACAACTTCAATATTTCAAATATCCATTTGTCCACAGAACACACAGAACATTTTTGTCACACACACGTCACAAAAAAGGAAGGTAGCCATTATGGATTTCGATCAAATGAAATTTTTGATGAAACACAAACAATGTTCATTACAAAAATGTCTATGACATTTATGAAGTATTTGGTTTGGTTGTCAAAGCTCGTTTTCTGGGGAGCATTCTTTTGTCCTGATTGTAGTTATAACTTTTTGAATGTGATCTTTTATGTTACAGTAACTTCCACCAAGTTCAGGATGTGATAGAAATTATCAAAATGACTTCCGCCCTTAGAGTACAATCAACAATGGTGGATCACTTCATTTATGTAGATTGTAGATGCTCTTACTTATGATCTGGATAAAAAGATTGAGCATCGTAACTTCTTAAACTTATTCTGTGGATTTCTCTCGAATTCATTATATTTTTTCTTTTTATCAAATCTGACTGTCTGAATCTACACGAGTTGTAATCGATTTGAGAAAATGAAACAGTATCTAGTTCGCAAAAATTATCTGATTATACAAATCACTTTCACTTAAATCAGTATCACTGCAATTATTTCGATTAGGTCCGAAGAATACACTACAAAAAATCCTACATGAAAATATTTCTATATTTCATGACGAGATAGATCCTGTAGATAAAAAGTGGTGTGTGAAAACTACACAACCTTTTATCTATATGATGGAAGAGTTTCACCAAGTAAGAGCATCTACAATCCACATGAGGATAGATCCTCTTTAAGTCTAGAATGTAATCTTGTCAATGTATTGATGCCGACGTGCGCAATGACAGATATTTGCTCTAAGAATTTGTTTGCGGTTAGGATACGCGTATGTCCTATCACAAAACATACAAACCTCTAAGGGTCCATGCTCCGTTGACAGTCGAAGTCAATGAAATCCTAACCTCTACCCTCCATAAGAAAAAATTAAGAAATTTTTAGGGAATAGGTCGTAGATTTCTGCTTTAAGATATAAACTATTAATTATTACTCTATTGATATAAAAAGTCCGAGCAAGAATCTTTGTACAATTTTCATAATAGATAATCAAAAAATGTCTACTAGATGGTACCCCATCTACCAGAAAGGTGGACCCCAGCTGAGAGTTTTCTTACCTAATTTTTGGATGAAATTGGTGAGACCAACACAAGAGCAACCTTCAAATGTTGTTCAGTTCCAATGTTCGATGGAAATGACAAAGTTCGATATCCGAAACTACTTGGAGAAGATATATAAAGTGAAATGTATTGATGTACGAACTAGAATACATATGCCAAAGACTAGGAGAGACCCAGGAGCAGGATACGTGATCAAAGATGATGATATGAAGTATGCTTACATCACACTACCAAAAGATCAAATCTTCAAATTCCCAGAGCTGTTTGGGGATGAAGAGAAGAAGAAAGAACAAGAACAGGAGCATGAAAGAGCTTTGAAAGAGGCAAAGAAAGGATTTCAGGATTATTTAGAGAAAAATAAAGATAGGCGGAATTTGCCGTCTTGGTACAGTGTGTGAGTGTACAGGACACATCTTGTTTATTTGTTGAAAATATATTTTATGAATACCAAGTCCATGATTATTCTCATATGAATACTCTCATGTATTCATAGCTTTACTGTAAATGCTTGACAAATTATGGAATCTAGCTTTTCAACCATTCAGTGGATCAATGCTTTTAACTCCCTTACAATTTACAGTTTTGATAATTGTGAAAAAATCTATTGCTTGATTTGAATAGAATTTTTATTATCATCTAAATCCTACACATTTATCTAGAAAACTGCTGAATACATACTTTTCAGGCTTTGGGTATTTTTTTAAAGAACTAAAATCTTTTTTCAAAGCCTCAACTATTGTATTGCAAGTACAATTATACAAATATCCTTGATTTTCCAATTCTTCTGCTAACTCTATTTGATGATTATCCATTAGATCTTCATTAATCACAACTAGCAAAGGTTTCTTTTTATGTAGCACTTCTAAACAAGTCCCTGCTCCTGCATGGCTTATCACTAAATCACTCTTCTCAATTTCATTGTTAAAGTTTTCAAAGTATTCATTATACTTCAAAGTTATACTGTTGTCCACCACCACAATAATACTTCCAGACTCTGACCTAACTAAACATGTTTTTTCTATATTTGGATCAAGTTTTGGCCCAGTGAAATTCTTCCCAGTTTGTAGTTGAATTGAGGTAATCCCTAATGAGAGAAGTATATCCAAAACCTCCTTTTTTGTTATAGTATTGATCAGCTTTGGAAATTTTGTTGTTCCAACTGTTATAAAGAGATTCCTCAATGTAAACACATCATTCTTTGGGATCATTTTTTTATTTAAAACTTCCTCCAAAGTGTTACCTTCCAGTTGATAGTGTTGATACCACAGATCTCCAGAATTTTAATATTGTTTCAATAGTCCACGAAAGGGGTTATCTATAGACCCTCTTTCATCGACTATAAATATATAGTTTATAGTCGGTAACCTCCACGAATAAAATTTGAAAAAAAAACTAGTGAGTAGTTGTCAGTGTTGTTACAATGAATACCTTTATCGCACAGATCATGACTTCTTTATTTTAATATTATGAAATTTTCGATCTGTGTCAAACAAGAGCTATCAGAATCACAGATCATCAGAAGTTTATGAGAATGAGAACCTCACTTAGCTCTAAGCTCAGCATAGAACACGATATTATTTGTGTATGTATTTTGATCAGTTAGGCCCAGATGGATAAAATTAAGTGACAGGTACATGTTGTCAACGATTCTGTAGTTGTCAGTTCCACGTCAAATTACGTCATTTCCGCGCATGAACCTTCTTTCCCGTAAGGACCGCGGCGGCTACTTGTGCCTCGTAGAGTCCGTAGTGCTAGTTTTTTACATTTAATTAACGAAAATGGTGAGTGCAATTGGTCAAATATCAATTAGAGGTATTTACTTAATATCCTAATAATGTAACTATTCGACATTGGAGATGTTTTCGGCTCTCACAGATCAGATGAATATGGATTTGCGAGCGACGTTTCACATGATGTCTTGTTATACCTATATTTTTATTGTTTGATTTTCCAGGCATTCGTTAAAGTCGTTAAGAATAAGCAGTACTTCAAGCGTTTCCAAGTTAAATTCAAAAGGCGTAGACAGGGTAAAACTGATTACTATGCTAGGAAACGTCTCATCGTTCAGGACAAAAATAAATACAACACTCCTAAGTACAGACTGGTGGTACGCTTCTCTAACCGAGATATTACCTGCCAGATCGTTTACTCCCAGATCGAAGGAGATAGGATTGTGTGCACAGCATATTCCCACGAATTGCCAAGGTAAATATTGTTATGATTTTTTTAATAGTTTGATAGATTTTGAGAACAGTTGTTTTGATTTAATTTCTATTATTTGTCAGTCCTACAGGGTTCTAGTTAATCCGTTCCCAGGGTTTTATGTATCTTTCAAAAATTGTACTGTATCTGACAGTTTTCTAATCATTTGCGGAGCATATCACCTCAGAAGTAGTACATATTTTCAAGTGAAATCTTTTGCTTTTATTTTAGATTGGAAGTAGTGGCATGTTTAACCATGGAGCTTATTAGTATCTAAAGGTGAACTACATTCTAAATTGCACAGTAGTTTCAAAAAATTATTTTAAAACGTCACTATATTACTCTTAGTTGAAATCCTGTAGATACTGGCACAATCGAAGCTATAATTTTGTTTCATATTACAAATTATAGTCAAATGTGTTGCCTAAATAAATGTTCTGCCTTTAGGTCACTGATTTATTTTGAATGATTACCTCAGTATTACCCAGGTAGAATACATCAATTCATAATTAATTGTCATAAGTGAAAAACGAATCATTTAATTTGAAGTATATCAAGTACCTACCTTTGGTTATAAAATTGAAGGTAAAGTGCTAATTATCATTTTTTCATGGTTTGTACTCAATTGGGGCTTAAAACTCATTTAAACATAGATTCATTCAGCTCAATATCAAACTCCCAAAAGTATACCCTAAAATTTGTTAACCTTACAAATAATACAAATGTAAAATCTGTTAGTAGTTTGAGTAGTTTATTGATTATGTTGATACAGTAAGTGATATGGCAATATACACCAATTGTGGTAATAGTTAAATACAAATATAATTACATAAACATATCAAAATCAGAATGTCACTTGGCTACTGTACTGATTTGATGAGAAAAGATTTTTCTGATAACTATATTTTTTCAATCATTAATATAGCTTCTTTTACTTTTGCTCTATTCAACACACAAAAAAATCTATGTGGCTTTACAACTGTATTTTTGCAAGTAACACTCATTTTTCAGAATGGTTTTTTTGGCATTTTGTACATAAGAATTATCTTATTATAATTGTTACCGATATACTATTTCTGATATCCTTTATATAATAAAGGTTTATGATGATTATTATTACTCTTATGTAGTGATTTAATACTGATAATTTTTGTAGGTATGGCATTAAAATTGGTCTGACCAACTATGCTGCTGCTTATGCTACTGGTCTGCTTGTCGCGCGTCGTTTGCTGAAGAAACTGGGTCTGGACACTTTGTATGAAGGTACCACTGACGTCACTGGTGACGAATATAATGTGGAAGGTGTAGAAAATGGTCCTGGAGCATTTAGGTGAGCACACAAAATAGGTAACTATGAAATGTTGGAACATTCTCAATCTCTACAGTTTCTGGCAATTCTGAGTAATTATCTCATTCATTTGTAGTGGAATAATACAGGTATTATCATGATAAACTATATGTATATGCAATTGCAATATGTTGAAATTGAGTGCATCCCATCATAGTTATTCAACTGCTCCTTATGATGATCTTATGACACATGCGCGTCATATGACATTGGTACTTTGAAGCATATTGACTGCAGCAACATCATGTTTTATGCTGTTGATGTGCAGTCGTTTGCCGAAAAACGCCAAAAAATGACTTTAGCGTGTCACTGATACCATAAAAATATTTTATTGAAATATATTAATTCCAAACAAGTGTTATATATCCTACTTTTTTTTTAAGATGTTACTTGGATGTTGGTCTGAAACGTACAAGCACTGGAGCTAGAGTATTTGGAGCCATGAAGGGTGCTGTAGACGGTGGTCTTAACATTCCTCACTCGACCAAACGATTTCCGGGATATGACAATGAGTCAAAATCTTTCAATGCGGAGGTGCACAGAGGCCACATATTTGGACAACATGTTGCTAACTACATGAAAACCCTAGAGGATGAGGACCCAGAAGCATTCAAGAGACAGTTCAGTCGTTACATCAAGGCTGGCATCAATGCTGATCAGGTACTTTTTTCCACCAGAAGTAAATTCAATTGATTGTGCTTAACTATCAAAATATTGAAACCCGATATGATTACAGAAAAACCTTACTTTGACCGCATCTAAAGCCTTTTTAAACACATCACAAAATGTATTCACACTCTTTTCTTCTCTTAAAGACTCTGGCCTTGTTGTACTGGTTCTACAAGTCAGTGGCTGAGCAAGATACATGTAAAAGTAAACAGAAAATAATACTCTTTGATGTATGTGATGACATTCAAAATTTTGGTTTAGAAATATGAGCCCAACAATATATACCAATGTATAACCCTGTCACATACATAAAATAGCCTTCTTTTCCAAATTTTGTTCAATTTGGAACTCCCCATTCTTGTCTATATATGATTTCATAAGAAAAAAAGTCATTCCAAACATGGCCCTAATTGATATCACTAGTTTGGATATAATATTTACAAAAATTGAATTGATTTGAACTATTTTCAAGTGTCAATTGATTCAAGTGCAACCAGATCAGAACCTCGAATGTTGCTAAGCAACTGAAAGGAAGCCCAAGCAAAAAAGTAATGGAAACTAGTAGAATACTAAACAATATTTCAAATGTCATAGCATGCCTCAATGTATATTATTGGTTTGGATAAAACTGATGATTAAAATTGGGATTGAAGAATAGACCTCAATAAAAATGTTTTAAGCCTGCCCTAAAATGACCAAAATCTTATAAAACAATTCGAAAAAGTTACATGCATCCCTTCCAAAAAAGTTTTTGCTGACTTGCTAAAAGCAAAATGAGAAATGTACAAAACAAAAGGTGTGTGTAGGTGACTAAATGAAACTATTCCGTTGATAAGTACATACTGTTTGTGTCTTTTATATAAATTGCACAATTTGGAGAAGCTCTAATGACATTTATTTTCTGCTAATTACTTTCTTCCATGCACCAATTGAAAAAATGAAGCTTCATTCCAACTACATACCCACCCCACATCATTCATCTAACCAAATTTCATCAACAGACAGACCAACAGAAGGGTGACATTTATTTTATGGATATTCTATAATACAAATCTATTGATTTGAAAATTTCTCTTATCACAATAGTTCTGCCGTCTTGCCAATAGGCAGGGAAGACAAAAATCCTTTTATATATTGGTCCGGTGACACAAGAGTAGGATTATGATTGGTATTATATTTTAGATTACCTTATTCACGTCCAAATCTAATTACAGATATTTCTTTCATTGGAATACCTGTGTCGCAATTGGACAACATCAAATTCATGCTGTTCACCTGGTTGTGATAGTGCTATATCACATTCATGTTGTTTGCTTGGAACACCTCATATTTGTGATTCAACTGATACTTTATGGAATGAGTGTGGCTGTTATCGATTACTTTATTGATTTGCATTTTTAAACAATACATAAATTTAGCAACCCTGCTTGTTTTCAGATTGAAACATTGTATAAGAATGCTCATGCTGCAATCCGTGCTACCCCAGAACATGAGAAAAAACCAGAAAAGGCTCCACTGGCGAAACCGAAGAGGTGGAACCGCAGGAAGCTGACCCTGGCTGAACGCAAGAACCGCGTTGCCCAGAAGAAGGCCTCCTTCTTGGCCAAGCTCCAAGAACAAGAAGCTTGAACATAACAGATACTTTTTGTATTATAAGGACATACATGTTGGGTATGTAATAAACGTACAAGTGTTACAGATTGTTTTTATTTAATTAAAGAGTTTATTAAGTAAAGATCACATCATTTCAGTCCATATTGACAGGGTCTGGAAGTATGAATTGGCACGTTTTGAATTAAAATTTCCACTTTCGGATTTTTTCTTTTACATATTTCAAATTTGAACTTTAAATGTATTGGCGTATCACTATGAGTTGTTGCTGTGATCAAAGAAATGTCATTCTGAAAATTGGGCTAAGAGTAGGAATTGTCTATCCAATATTTCATAGTTGTGTTATTTCAAATGCAATTTGTAACATCAAGACCGAAAGAGCTTCCATTGGGTTTTCTGAACTCTATCTGTAATCCCTCTAAAATTCTAAAAGCTGTTTTGATTATGATGAAATTTTGACACTGTAACTATGGTAAGGACAAAAAGGCTTTGTAGTTTTTGGAAATCTGCTCAGTGGCAGCGGTGTTATCGTCAAATCTCGAATAAAGTAAAAGATAGATAGATAGATAGATTTTTGAGATTGTAAAATATTTAGTTTTTCAATGTCAACTATAATTCTAAAATCAGATCAAAATCATTATATCTAAACTGCTACTACGTCGGAAGCTATTAGGCGCGTCATTTTACTACTCACCTAAAATTTGTGTTCAAATTTCCATACCAGATTCTGAAAAGTTGCTAGACGATCAAGGAGATAAAATAAACTTTCAAAACAATAATCTAGTTGTGGATACTTGCTGTTTCTGCAATACTGATATAAGATTTCTGTTAACCCAAAACTTTTCTTTAGGATTTTTTGTAAATTTGACGCGATTCCAAATCAAAATGTACTGTTATTAAGATAACAGAATAGCGAGGAGATGGCAGAAAAAAATAATTAACTTTGCTTCTACAAACTGCAAAGCACAACGTCAATCAGGATGAGATATATAAATATACTTTTTCACTTCCATTTGTACAAAAATCTTCATAAATGAGGTATAAATGATGTTTTCAATATTTTATAAGGGAATACTTTCACAATAGGTGATTTACTAATAAAATAAATGAATATGGTAAACATTTAATTAAAGTTTTCATGTACAAGGTTAACAAAATATTATTTATAAAAATATATCAAAATATTGTATATATCGAACATTGCGATTTTATGTCCCTATGATCTTATCAGTACTGGTAGACCATAATCATATAATCTTTACTCGACAAAACAAAAAGCAATATGAATTTTTCATTTGTAAAAATACTAAAAGCCATAATAAATGTGAACTATCAGTTTCATTATAAATCTTACTGTAATAAATTCCTTATTAATATAGAGCAGAATTAAGACTTGTTACAAAATATAGATATGTTGAATTATCAATATGTCATGTAATAAATAAAATTCATTTGGCAAATATGAATCCACAAATAGCTGTATAAATACAGACGTGAATTATTACCTCAGTAAAAGCTATTTAGTGAAGTACAGTTAAATCATTATCGGACAGGAGATAGTACCAACTATTACTTGTAATGATGTTGACTAGCACTATGTCAAAAACAATGTGATAGATCCATCAATAATCTATTTTGATAGCACTGATAGTGCATCCAAAAATAATACGACTGACCTTTTGAGTGTCCAAGCATAATCTTGAACCACTACAAAGGAAAGTTTATTTTGTATAATCATAAGCACATCACCAGTCTTAATAGTGACCTAGCTCCAGCTTACACTCATTGCTGAGATTCTAAAGTATGACGAGATTTAGGGTACTTTAAAAGTTGTAAATCCACAATGTTGCATTACCTAATCAATATTTAAACTTCTAGATGTATGAATCTACATGAAATTTTAACTGGATTATACAACATAAATCAAAATTCTGCTTGATATCCTGCATAACCCAAGTAGGTCCTCAATAATATACTGTATGGAATTTGACATTACAGCACCATTCATATGCGTTATAGAACATCTTCTGCCAAGGGCTGTTCTGATAGTGCATCCAATCTCTGGGCATATATGGCCATTGGAACATTTGCTCACACCTTTAACAAAAGAAATAAATCATTTAAGTAAACTGGCGACAATAATTTAGGATTTTTAGGGGGGATTTCCCTTATCCTTAGTGCAAATGCATGAATTCAATAGAACTGTGATATGATAGGATAAATAGAATGCTAGATTTGAGAACTATGATTTTGTATTTATTATAGGAGTTAAGATTTCCAGCAGCTGAATTAAACTAATTAACATATTTTGTAATAATTTGTCCCAAATGGTTGAGTCCACTTAAGTGGAACTCATATTTCCTAATATGCTCCTACAGTAGCTAAAAACGAACCCTGTTCGAGGTATTTTTTCTTTTCATTTAAAGGTCGTTTTAGGCATAATAATTGACATATATTTTAAAAGTACGTTAGCAATGGTACATTATATACGACGTCGAACTAACGACCATCTACATCTTTTCGGAATGCAATCATTAATTTATATGGGTTGAATGAGCTGGACAGGGACAGTGCGATGGCAGTGGCCACTTAACGGGTACTTTGGCGGTGGTTTTCTAAAACCCGCTCTATTTGTGAAGGTGAGTATAGCCCTGGGTCCAAACCATCTTTTAGTGTACTAGCCCCTAGTATAGTCTGTCTGTGATACTCTAATGTTTCACAGCACATGTGAAAGATTCAATGGAACCATTCAAAAAGTTGAACATGTATTTGTAGATCAGTCCAAGTAAGCGCTATAAATGCAGTATTTATTCATTCTCCAGCTTTTTTATTTTCTATTCAACAGGAAAAAAAAATCTATTTTCGTACATTGGATACATTACTTGGAATATTTTTATACTATTACAAAAAAAATACATCGGTAACATCTGTAATCTTCCACAAAATAATAGATTTACAATATTGTACAATTTCAAAATGAATAATACTAGTAATTAAGGCTTTCAATAGATGGCACCCCGTGGTTCATACTAGATACGACATCTGTTATTGAAAGACCTAACTTATTAACTTTATTAAAGTACTATAGATGTCGCCATCTAATAAGCACCAATCTAGAAATCTGTATTTTAATTATCTTTATATAGCAGTATTAATTTGTATAATAAACTTGAAGATGTCACTGATTCTAGTGTAATGAGTGTTGTATAGATTACTAGATGGATTGGGTTATTTTTTGAAATTTGTATTTCGAATTTAGTTTAGAATTAATAAAAGTTGGCGAAAAAATAAATGCTGGAATTATCGCACTTTCGTGGATTAACCACATCCATAGGTACGACTAAACTTTTCAAATAACGTTCCTCTTGAATGGTAAATCAATGTAATTTGCGCTCATGTTTACTTCCACTATTAAGTATGAGGCACCTGACATTTTTGTAGTAGAAGTAACTGTAATGAACATTTCTATCACATTTCAATTTTGTAGTAATTTTGTAAAGTGTGTTAGGTAGATAGCTACACTAAATAACGACATGTTGGTCTTGTGTAAGAGTTTTGTGACAATGTCGTTAGTCCCACTAACAATCTCAAGTATCTCATATTAAAAAAGAGGCAAAATATCTTTTCATACCTTTCTGGATGAGGCATCATAGCAAGGTGTCTACCATCAGGGGAACAAA
This sequence comes from Bruchidius siliquastri, assembly GCA_949316355.1. Classification (NCBI taxonomy): domain Eukaryota; kingdom Metazoa; phylum Arthropoda; class Insecta; order Coleoptera; family Chrysomelidae; genus Bruchidius; species Bruchidius siliquastri. The sequence goes on along the minus strand of OX438537.1, from coordinate 5,350,393 downwards.
TACCCGCTAAACCTTCGATGCTGCCATTAGGGTTCATTGGATACTCTTCAGTGGGTTGGTTGTTATCATCCACGTAGCGTAAGGCTACCAGGTCCTCTTTCACCAGCTGGCGATAAATAGATTTGGATCTGAAGGCAAAACGCCCTTCGCCGTGAGCCACCCAAACACCCAATGATGATCCTGTCAACAAAACATTCACAGTATTTGAATCCAGATATATGCTTTAGAGCACACCGTGTTTTATGTCTCAAATCATGTAATTTTAGATATTGTATGCGATCTAGATAAAGTCCTCTATTGGAATTTGGCGGACCATTTATGAATAGTGAGGAACGATTATAGAAATTTGGATTTAATCCCGCATTTCAATGAATCCAGGTAAAGATAGTTATATTTCTGATTTCTTTTATGATTTTTGTGTATTGGCGAAGAAAAAAAAATTAAGAATAAAACTACGTTTTATATATTTGCAGTTTCCAACCAAATCTGGGAACAGCATTTTCTTAAATATAATGGAAGTTGCCAAGCCATATTCTTACAAATTTCATATGAATTGGCATAGCAGTGAGTCCCTTTTTTGCAGATGTTGTATTCAAGCTAATCCTAATTCAACTAGTTTACCCTTCCCTTAAAAACAATGTGTTAGAAAAGGCGTTTTGGTGTTAAAAAATTTCCTGACACATGTTTCACTACGTTAGCATATTCATTCAATATTCTTCCTGATGCTAATGTAGTTAACGGAACACGTACCGCGTTATATATATATAAAAAATTTAATTTTAAAACTCGTTTCAATCTGGTTTTGTAAATGGTAACGTAGTTAACGGAACACATGAATTAATTTGGAGTACTGCGCCAAAGGATTCAGTACAATATATTATAGCGGAGAATTAGATTTCCAAATGATCACAGTGTGGGAAGTATTCAGAAAATCAACTTGACTCCGTACATAAAGAATGTAAAAACAGGACTCTTGATATTTTTAACAAGATTTTAATTATCAACGCCTATGGATTGGAGTTCATTTGCAGCAACTGTTTATTCTGGATTTATAAACGACTTACAGGGGATGTTTTTTAGGAGGAAAAATAGCAATAAGTTGAAAAGCCTACTGTTTGATCACATACCTTCCATTCCTTTGAGCATAATAGCTCTAGACTTTTCAATTTTGACGGTACTCCATCTGCACTCGAACCTCTCGGAGAGATTGTGTTCCAGCACTACATCTGGAATAATGTCTTTATCGATATCTTCTGCAACTGTAGCTGCTCCTACCCATCCGATGAGAGCCATGAGTTGGCATCCATTGCAAACGCCCAAACTGAAGGTATCCGGACGAGCAAAGAAATTTGCGAACTCACGTTTGACACGTTCGTTGAAAAGGATACTGGCGGACCAGCCTTTAGCGGACCCAAGGACATCTGGAATAAATTTGTGTTAAGACACGGTAGCTAAACAAACTATTAATGGTTTATAATAATTGCATCGCGGAGGTACACGTCATTCTTGTATGACAATCCGTTTGGTTATTTGCCGCTTTATTTAGCCGCATGTAATCTAACTGTACCGTTTTGGATGTAAGTCCAGGGTTGTTAGATATCTAGGTAAATTGTTCAGTCACATCCATCTGTTTTGACGTTTCGTTGACACAAGTATCCTTGCGTTTTTGTAAGACCACTTTGATCTTTTTGTATTGTCCTCTTATTAAAAATTACAGGAACATTCGAAATGACAGATAGTACATGTTGTACTATTCACGTGGTTTACATAATAAACTAGAAGAATGCAAGATACATAATACAATGTGTTATTACCAGCATAACTGAATCCACCTGGGAATATGACTCCTCGGTACCTGTCGAGATTAGCCTGCCCAGTTACAAGATCTTGCATTGTGATATCCCATACTTTGAACCCTGCTCTAACTAGTGCAGCTGCCATTTCTCTATCGCCGTTAGTTCCTTCTTCTCGTATCACTGCGACATCGATTATTTCAGTTCTTTGAGGTCTACAAAAAAGTATATATGGAGTCAAAACATTCCATACAGTATCGCGATGATTCACTGATTGGTACGAGAACAAATAAAGGTTGATCATCCGTTTGTGGAAAACGTTCACTTTTACTGTCAAAAAAACGTCAATTATTTATTACACTGCAATTAAATCTTAAATATACAACAGGCATCTGATCAGTTCACCTCAGCTGAAGCAATTTACAGAACGTTGATATAACATCTAAGCCATTACTTCTCAATCAAATGTATCTCCAGTCTCAGAATAAGCAAGCCGCTCAGGCCAATCTACATTTTTATGTTTTGTCTTTATGTTCTTATTCATATAAAACATAGTATTAATATTATTTCAAAAAGTATTACTTTTTGTAAAGACACATCTTTCAGAACTACTCAGACTTCAGACTCAACGTACAGATTTTCTAAGACTTTTTTCTTACTATTTTCATGGTTTATCGGATTCCAAATTCTGCGCATAAAACCACAAAATTAATTCATTAGTAATAACTGAGATTCAGACCCCTCAAGGCCATCTAAGAAATATTTACATGTATCAAATAGATTTTGTTATCAATTTTATATAGATCTGAAATTGTTCACTATCAAAATACATTCTCACTAGTGAGTGCGATAGTATGATAGTTATTACCTTTCAACATCAGGATCGAACGTAAGAACATACTTAGGTCCTATCCTTGTAGCCAAAGAGTTAAATTCTGAATCCGCACAATCCTTAATGGTTTGGCACAATTCCAACTTGTAGCTAGTCTCTTCCCACATGCGCATCAGTGGTAAAACAGTACTTTCTAGACATGCGTTGTTCACAGCAATCCCTACTTTGGATTTGAGGCCATATCCGACAGACTTTCCTATTTTGAATACTGGAACTTTGTATTGCTGTGAAATAATTTAAATATAAATCTCTCGCTTTTTCATTGTATGAAATATTTTTCCTGATATTTCGTCTACTTGACAATGTATAGCTAGTATGTTTGGCACATTACAATTACATGCTTCAACAAGGTTTGATTTTTGGGATTGAATCTGAAAATATTTCTGTTTAACTCAACAATTGTACATTTAATGTTTAAAGGTTAAGCAAACAAAAAATAATTTATTTAAGTGAGTTAAGATGTTCAATTTGTTTGTATACATGATTTGAAATATGGTTTCTGACTACTCTCAATTCCATGTTACCAGTTTGTAGAATGTTAAAATATCCGAATTTCTGGTGAATTCTCACAATATGACAACATTCATAGCTTAGATAATGATATTCACAGAAGTGTGCGATCCTATGAATATCCGAACTGCATGTGCAAACAATTTCAATGATCTAACTTTACCAGTATGCATGGAATCTTGTCATAACAGCTGCTTACATTATAAGATAAAAAACACTAACTCAAAAACTTGAATATTGGAAAAGAGTTATTATTCTTACCAAAATAGCAACTGAAAAGCGCTTACCATGAATACATTCAGGCAGTGGTCAACGTCCTTATCAAGAACTTCCAGAACCCAACCAGCCTCTTCTGAGAATAGAATTGGAATTGACTTTCCTTGTCGATGTTTGACGTTAACGTCTATGCCACACAAACCAGCAAAGCACATCTCTAGTAGGCATACAATCAAACCACCATCACTGCAAACATATTTTATTTTCAAAACATTCAACAAAAATAACCAGTCAACTTTTATTTCCCAAGTCAATATGCGAAGGAAGTTTTGTATTAAACTTCTGACTACGTTAATACTTTATGCTTTTTATGTATAGATGACTGTTCATATATCCTTCAAAACATAGAAATGTAAGATTAAGTTTGAAATTTGAAAAGTTTACAATAGATCCGTCTGGTGATCTATGAACAGTAAAATATCCTTGCATTATGAATGCTTCAAACACATTTAAACTATTCATTTTTTACGGCACTTTAGCACGTAGTATTTAATATTTTTTCTAATTGTTTTCCGCTTCTGCTTTAGCAGTTGCTAGTACTGATTACATCATGTCAACTGACTAAGGATCATACATAGTTACAGAATGCCATTTAGGCTCTTGAAAAGTAGGTTGATACTATATTAATTACTCGTGCTGTGGTATAATTTTCATGAATTAAATACTTCAGATTCTAGAACTGTTGACTTGAGCAACTTTTGGAAATACTGGAATACATTGAAAATCCGAACTTGACGCAATTATTTGCCTATGTACTGACCTAACATCATGTCCAGCAAGAACTGATCCATCTTTAACGAGCTGTTGAGTTGCTGAAAATGCATTTACAAGATCATTTGCATCATGTAAATCAGGGGAAGCATCGCCAAGCTGTCCTAAAACCTAAAGAAAAACTTGATAAAAACAACATTTAATAGGCATATCGATCTGTCTAATGAGAGTGGCAATGGTTTTATGATTATGATCGATAAGCTGGAAAATTACCAGTAACTAAAGTAATATATTCAACTGTTTATTCTAATTATGTTACCTGAGCTAATGCAGATCCTCCCAACCTGTGGGCATCATGAGACAAGTCGACAAAGAGCAGCGTGCCAGTTTTACCCATTGATGGAGCTTTGAAATCAGGGGTTACAACTTTCCTTACATCAGGACAGGGTGCATATGTCGAAACAACTAAAGTCCCTGGAGCTTTCACCTGCCAAAAGATTGTTCTTATTAATCACTTTTCATGACAGATATTGAGTTTCTATGTAAACTAGCAATGAAGTATCCGATGGTATCCTTTTTTACATTTACAACGGCTCCATAGACTATGTAATCCATTGTACAAGAAATTTCATTATGGATTGAACAGAAAATCTGTGCAGTTTATCTCATGATACACAGTATTTCAAAAATTTGTAGTTTCATCATCACTTGCATTTGATGCTGGGTGACCAGTAAAGAAAAAAAGAAAAAATGCGAAGCTTTGGTACTGAAAATCAATTATCGAGAATAAATAGTGACACGCTTAATCTGTCTATCCAAACCAATTATATAAGAAATTTTACACCATACGATTCAACCGTACTGTAAAATTTAGTGCAAATCAATGTCACATACTACATAATTGATGTACTACACATCATGTCTTGTCAGGGTAGTGGGACCTTTGCCTTTAATATGGTCGATCAGTTTGTGTAATCTCTCAGGAGAAAACCAGGAACAAGACATTTGCAATAGAAAGAAGAGAAAAGAAATAAAGGAAGAAAAAGTGCAAAGACAGGATTAGGTGTAGAGAAAAATGCTTAAGTATCTTAATTTGATGTTTCGAGTGATTTTGTTGTTCCAAAACTAATTTTTATTCTGGTTTAGTAAAATGTATTATTGGGTGTACTGAGTTGGTGGTTCAATTTTGGACCATAGTGGAATGTTTTTGAGAATCTGTGTATCATGGAGTTTCATGCAGCCTATGGCCAATACCTACAGAGACTATGTGTCAATTAACGCTCACCGTATCTTTTCCAACTCTTGCAGCCATGCTGAGCGAGTCTTTTCCCCCATCGACCGCCACACCGATGTCACTCATCAACTTGCACATGGCCGTACACGCGTCATACAGCGCTGCGCCCTCTCCTGGTAGCTTAGCCGCCCACATCCAGTTACCGCTGCATTTAACGTCCCGCAGACTGGTTACTCCTGCGAATACCAGGTTACTGATGGCCTCCACAACCGTCATGCGGGCACCAGCGGCAGTGTTGACGAGACCTTTGATCGGCTGTTCACCGATGGATGAAGCAATGCCTTCCTGACAATTGAAAGTATATATTAAAATATTAGCTGCTGATATTTATTAATGCATGTACTTAGCATTTTATGTTGTCCCCTCGTAACCTTACCATATGTGAAAGACTGAGTAAACATTGAAAATTTGTGTTTTGTGTATTAGATATAATTGTATAGAAGCTCTAGTTGCTAGTATACACTAGTTGGCAAGATAACAAGAAAAAATTCTACATGCAAAAACATGCAGTTTTTACGTTCTGGCTTGAAATTATCAAAGGCTTCTGAAACATATAAAAACAGTTTGGTATATTTTTGAAACTTCTGGCCCTCAGAATTTTATTTCGCTATGAAAAGGCTGTTCAGGTGCTAGAAAAACATACGAAAACGCACATAGGCATGTTTAATTTTTTCCATTTTTTTGCTAATACCCTCGCTGAGAATGCACAGATTTTTTTCTCTATTTGTAAGTAAATTAAATTATTTATTGGTGAGGAATATTTTTCGTTGTCTTCTATAACACGAAATCACTAAGACAGATGTCAATATATGAAAAGTCAAACACTCGATGTACATAGAATTACAACAAGTACTATCATAGTATAGCGGTTAATGGAGATAATACAAAATAAGTTCAGACTATTTAATCAGATTATTCAATTGGAGAAAATAACCCGTGATTATGTCAATGAGAGGAGTTAAATATAAATACATTCATGAAATCAAATTTTCTTAAAAATTGGAGAGAAATTTAACTTCCTCCATTTAAGGAATTTCCTGATACAGAGAAGAAAACAAAAAATCCACTTACGTAGCCAAAATGTGAAATGGCAGTAACAGCAACATCAGCTAGCGGTGTATGCAATGGTCCAACACATTGTTGTTGCGCTATTAGTCCGGTGACACATCTGTCTACTTTGTTGGTGAGGTAGCGTTTGCTCGCTACAGATGGCAGCCGTAAGACTCGCTCCAGGCTTTGAAAAATCGAGAAAGCTTCGGGGAATTTTATGGGTTTCAGCAAAGGCGTCTTACGCGTTAGTTTGAACACCTTTCGGGGCATTTTACCTAAAAGATGGAATGAAGGGATTAGATGGACACAAACATATAGCATTATATGAGATAGTATTCTTTCCAATCAGGTATATCAACACAGGATTTTATTGCTCGCTTAGTTATTTGTTTTTGTTGACCAGGCTGAAGCATTTAACTGCACAAATCTAATACTTTCAATGAAATAGTAATAACTCCAAATTTAAAACTATCTCACGAGAATTTCCTTAACAATTTACTGCTATAAACATAATTCATCTAAAAGTCATGAAAACGCAGCTGTATCTTAACCACATTAGATTTTATATGACTCCTATAATAATGAACAAGACGGTCAATTTCCATGAATTGAAGACTGCAAGGTGAATATGAAGATATTAGAGAGGACTATTAACGCAATTCTGCAAGCAAAGTCACTTTTTCTGTGTGTATGATTAGTATAAATGCTTCAAACATTAAATTAATAAACTCACCTAGAACATATTCCAACTCTAGATTGAATGGCGTAAGTTTAGCAGATTCGTCTAGAGCTAAAACCACTCTTCCTGTGCCGGTAACCTCCCCAACAACGCATACTGGACATCTTTCTCTCCTACAAATGATTATGTAATATTTTTGAAAAAAAGATATGTACAAAAACATATGTTGTGAAGCAATATTACCACATGTATTATCTACACTCTGGTTATACCAATTCAATTGTGCTAGTGTTACATTTAGGTTTACTTTAAACAGTCAATTTGAGTCTGACGATGCTTTCAAATGGAGCGAAACGGAGCACATAATTTGTTTATTATCATTTGTGAAACCTTGTTTAACACTAGCACAATTGAATATGGATAATGACCAACTAAGAATATTTAAACTTATGACGGTTGTAGATTCTTTTTTGTTTAGTAGCCGATATATAGTTTATTTATTTCATTAATCGTATGCAGTTTTAATTAGCAGGCAGTAAAAATCGATGATTCGTGATCAAACAAGTCTCAAACTTATTTTTTTGTTTCAAACACCTCAAGAAATATAAAATCGGTAATACAACAATTAAAGCAAAATATGAAACATTTGATGATGACACAGCTTCTCATAAGCCATCAGATCATACCTGCATATTTCTTTCAGGAGTTCCACATGTTCGTTCTTGCATAGTAAAGCATTATTCTCCTGATATTCAGCGCCCCATAGTTCTAATACATTAATAGTAGGATCACCTAGCTCAAACCGATTAGCATATATGATGCCTCCAATAGGCTCAACTAGTTCTTTGAGTACATTTCCATTACCACCAGCTCCTTGATCATGAATGCTCAAAATAGGATTTCTTTTTCCCAATTCCAAGCAGGCTCTTACTACTCGGTTTAATTTCTGCTCCATTTCAGCATCACCTAAATAAATTGTTGGATAAACGATTGTAGTTATTATAGATACGTCTCAATGTGTATTTAGTTAAGATTTACATTTTTTCTCGTGATTTCTGGATTCATTGAATATTATATGATTTGGTTAATTTGTGAAAATAGTCAAGCTGTTGAAATAAATATGAATTTTAATTAGATTTTGCTGGTGAATATAGCTGTAAAAGTCGAAATACTGAATTTGATTGAGTTATTTGAAATGGCAGTTACTTGTCAGTAACACCTTTTGCAAATGGACACCAAATCGGGGTAATTCCATTTTTCTGTTATATAGAATCGAATTTTTTTTTTGTCTTTTAGCGGACAAAACAGTGATAATTTTACAACTGATTATATTATCTCAATGTTATGTCTGAAAACATCTATCCAAATGTACAATTAAAAATATTCCACAGTTCACAGTTATTATTTTAATGAGAAATCAATTCATCATAATCATCATGTATCTCCTCTTATCATGTATGTTTCTACAGCTTTGAAGATTGCAATGCTCTTATTATTTTGGCTTAAAGACCTGTATTCCGCAGACCACGCTTGGTGGGACAAAAATTAACCTTGTCGTCATAGTCTAAAACGTGGTATCAATTTGTTACACTCATGGAACAACAGAGATAATAGACAATAAAAATAACAACACACCTCTTTGTACAGCATTAAAGTCCAGTTCAGCTTTATTATCACCTTGTACTTCAACAGAACTAGCCGATCCACCCCCTACTCCTATCCTGTAAACCGGTCCGCCAATTTTCACGATCTGATTTCCAACTTCAGGTTTCAATTTCTCTGTCATATTAGCTTCCATACTGCCAATACCTCCGCTGAACATTATCGGTTTTATCCACTCTCTCCGATCGCCTAAAATATGGTATACAAATTGAACACTTTTCAAAAATAATACCTATTATGATATCGATATTCAGCATAACTATACATTTTTGAGAATGAGGAAACAAGATACACATTTTTGAGCAATATGATTTTTTGAATCTTTAAACAATACCAGATTAGTTCCAATACTGCCATAACAATAATTAACTACTGAACAAATGTAGATTTTTTAGTTATATGAACCAAATGGATGGATAGTCTAAATGCTAAAAAATATGCTGGACATTTCCCTGAATAAAATAATATTTTTTGAGGCAATGACTAGAAAAAATTACCACTCTCTCTAATTTTTGAGATAAAAACCATAACGACTGTGACTTTTTGAATTGGTTAATTTTTAGGAATAACATTTATTTTATATCATATTACTTTCTTCCCAGACTTTTTAAATAACAGTACCTGACTATCCCTGATTGTAAAGTGGACGCTTATCTAGAGAAAAATAATAATTGGCAACCATTTTCCTTAAGTGTTGATATTCATTACAATTACCTGATGGATCCTGCATTCCGAACGATCGTACAAACCCAGAAATGAGCGGTTCACCAAATTTGTTACCATAATCAGAGGCGCCATTACTTGCTTCTATGAGGATGTCTAAAGGTGACGCAAAATTTGGCGGGTAGGCAAAGGATTTATCTTCCCACGGTAGGTCATAGCCTGTAAAATCACATAAAAAATAATCAAAAAACCTATTTTGAGTTTTTGTACAGTGCTACATGAAGTCAATCGACGATTTTATCGAATCAAATCACAATACAAAAGTATTTCAGTTGTATGAGGTATGGAGTAAATACCGGGTGACAAATGAAAGTACTCTCTACAATGGCATTTGAAAACAGCTAGAGATAAAAATATGCAATTTGGAATGTTTGGTATTTTTTAACATTTGTGGCATAAAATCAATTGAGTATTGTTTCCGGCTTCCACTGTTCAATACTACTTTCATAATCTCCAATCTATTATGATATATTCTTTCATAATCACCTGTGAAATTTCTAGCAATCATTTAATTATAACGCCCTTCATAGCATAGGCTTGGGATTCAAATCAATCTACAACCAGGATTCCAAATTTCAATTTTACAGGTATTTCTGAATGTTGACTCTATCGTAATTGAATGGAAGATAAACAAGTAGTATTGGACAATGGTTTCACCCCAGTGAGTTGAACCGTTATCACATTAAGATTTGAAATTTTTATGTGCGAAAACAATTTTTTTTTTTAATGGCAAACATTTTTGCATATTGTAATTCACCTTTAATGATGAGGATTAATTCCCATAATTGTTTTTGTTCTGGCTTAACAATACAATATTGTTAACAAAAATATATATTCACAACTTTGCTCTAGTTTTATTGAGATTTTAATGTTATTCTTGTATGATATTCAATATAAAGAATCTTATCAGTTTCCATGAATTACTAGTGATCATCCATAATTAAAACAGTATTTTGCAGTTATCTAACTAATCTTCCATGAGACAAAGAATGCACAAAAATATATTTCGTGACGCAGTTGCCGTTTAGATAAAGCTTATATAAATATAGAAAATGTATTATCCAGATAGTGATCCGTAAATGTTACATGATCATACAAATGAGTGTAGCAGAAATATTTGAAATTATCCAATACTTTGATATCAAAATGTCGTCAACACATTCCTGATACCGGTATTTTCCTAAATAGTCACTGCTGGGGGTTATGCTATTGAAAACGAAAGTATAAGTTATGCTTTTATGGTATATATTGGTCAATCTGTTATTCTAGTTCTGATCTTGAAACTAAAAAATATACTTTATCTGTAAGCAAACAAAATGTTTACATTTACATGTTTCATTTCCAAATGTCAGTTCTTCTCAATAAGTAGGTGATTTTTATGAAATTACCCCTCCTCCCCCCACTTATTGTGTGATACATAATATATGGAATGCTCCTAAAATGTTCCTATTCATGTTAGAAAAAAGAAACAGTCATTTTTTGTATATATTCATGGTACATTTAAAGGAAGTTGGACAAGAAAATGTTAAACAGAAAGAATCATTTAACTTACCTGGAATTTGTAAATTCCCCACAGAATATCCAGCAGTACCTGCTATGCAGTATCCTCCCCTACCTACACTTTGTACATCTCTTATTCTTCCTCCTGTCCCTGTAGTGGCACCACTGAATGGTGCAACTCCAGTGGGGAAATTGTGTGTCTCAGCAGTGAAGATCAAATGTGATTCTGTAGGGACTTGCTTCAACTCACTGACTGATCCTGCTGTAAGTGGTCTCAAGCTACGATGGACATAGCCTTTTATAGCACTACAAATAAAAAGAGCAATATCTTGAATTAGTTTGAAGAGGCAGTATAAATTTGAAAATATGAATTTGATGTTACTTCAACAGTTTTACTGTGTTCTAAAGTATACATACAAATCTCCTCCTAATTACAGACTTTCTTCAATACAAAACCAAGAAATAAGTATGATCAAAAGGATTTAATACAGCAATTTTTCATTCTCTATAGTCTCAAAGACTGCAGACATGAGTTTACTGAAACAATAATGTTTTGTGGGGAGATACCTTGATATACAAGCCAACCTCAAAATAAGAAAAACCAAATAAGATGGCAATCATAGATACATTTTGAGCTTTGCAATATTATTCATACATTATTCACAAAATAATTATTGTGCCATATATATGTTTAACTGCACCTATATATTTCAGGATAATACTGCTTACCTGCTGTTATCACTGAATTTGATAACATTATTTGGATTAGAATGGTTCTGAGTATCAATAATCATATCAATCAAGGATTCCTCATGTTCCACTCCATCAATAACCATTTTTCCTTTGAAGAACCAATGCCTACTATGCTCACTGTTTGACTGAGCCAAATCAAAGCATTCCACATTTGTAGGATTCCTCTTCAAAACATTTTTGAACAGATTTGTGTAGTATTCCAGATCTGCATCATCAAATGCTAAGCCAAGTTCAGCATTGATTTCTTTCAGTGCTTGTACACCTTTTCCTAAGATATCAACATCTTTTATGTCTTCTTTCTTTACCAGCTTTTCATTGAAGCTTTTTTTAGGGATATTGTCTTTTGTGTATCTACACTCAGTCATATGGTCATGTAGAAGGGATGAAAGGTTGTCTTCAGTTACTTTGGTGATTTTGGTTCCTCCTCGGAATATAATCAAGTATCGTCTTGAAACCTCAACCCTAGTGATTGTAGTCAAACCAAGATTTTTGCAAATTGACACTGCATTGGTAGAACTAGGCGTTGAAAAGTTGAATCTAGGACCAACCTCTATCAAAATCTGATCTTCACTTGGCTGCAATTTGATGTTTTCAAAGACATTCTTGGGGTACAGTGGATCTTGCAGTACCCATTTCAAGATATTTTTTTGTTCATGACTTAAAGGCGAAGCAATTTCTACATGGAAACATACCTCGGTTTCTAAGTCAACTATGCTCGAACAGGCAGCTTGTAATTTATTCAAAATCTCACATTTTTTGGCATCTGTACATCCAGGATTGCGGTATAACCTTAAAATAGTCCCTTGCTCCATTTTGCCGTAACGCGCGATACAAGAGAACTAAATCGTTCTAATAGAAATAACTGTATCAACATGAAAGTGTTATGTGACTATGTGACGCAGTATGTGGTACATTACAAAATAAGTAAAATGATAAAAAGTTCAAATTTCAAAATAAGGTTATCATCCAGAAATGTCCAGAAGTTTAAATGACGTTGCCAAATTGCCATATGCTGCCATGGTTTATACAGAATTTTTTCAATACCTCCAATAATTTTTATGGATAAATCCGGTTGTTATTTCATATAAAACCAAGCATAAATGTCAATAATCATTCAGACATGTAGTAGAATCATATATTATGAATACCAATGAGAATTCAATTTCCTACAAAAAGTTAGAAAACATAAACTTAAGAATTATTGGAGCAAATGAGAAGCATGCGACAACGGTGATTTCGCAAATTTCATGTAATGAGAGTTGCCTAAGCTTATGTGTTCGACGGACAGCGACATCTATTAAGATTTACATGAAACAGGTCAGTTCGTTTTTTTGAGAAATAACAGATGTCGCCACTCGTTAATAGGGATGGGAACATCGACCAAGATCCCGATATATCGAACAAAAAAAATCGATGTTTTTTATTTCATTACAAACTTTTATCCTGCAAATGTGTTACCACTGACCAGTACATTAACTATAAAACGAATAAACAAAAATATAAACGCTCTATGATCAAATAATAAATATTTCTAACAATCAGGTAAAACCAGGAAATTTTATCAATATAATTTATGTTTACAAACGCAAGCATTGGGTAAAAATAAGTATGAGCATTCTAAAAAGTATTTTAAATATAAAAGGATGTTTATGAGCTGGAAATGCAATACTAGAAGACTATTTAACAAGAGAACGCGACGAAATTATAAAACAATAGAAGAATCTCTTAAAAAGTGGTCACTTTCTCAAGGGAAGTCATGGCTCACACTTACCTTATATATTCTGTTATATTTATATGATCTGTACGAGTGGTACACCATATGTTAAACGCTATGAAAACTAGTGTCTTGATTACGCCTAACATACTATTTTAAAATAAAGCTCATATGTCACAAATGTAAATATTCTGTTAGTTGCATAAATTACTATCACTAAATAAATCAAAATATAAAGGTTCCACTTATGGCACTTATCAAATAGCATTTTCATTGTGGTTCAATTACTAGAACCCACCAGTTAAGTAGTAGGGATGATCTTAAAACACTGCAGATTGCAACCATTGGGGAAAAAATTCCCTGCTAGCTCATTCCACAACGCCGAGGTTCTACAAAAGTACGACTTATGGTAGAGCCTGGTTCGAAGCGTTAAACGCTCGATCTAGTAAGGATACGCTCATTTGTACTTCCTTGTGTTTAATGTACTGATGACTAAGTTTAATTATGGGAGACAATTCAGTCGAACCTCTGCCATGATAGAATCTATACAATCACAATAGGTCAGCCACCATAGTTCGATGTACCAGACAGTGGAGGTCTTCAGGCACATCCACCACACGAACTGCTCCTTTCTAGATTACATCTATCTGAATACAACCTTCTGGAGCAGTAGAGAATCCCCAGCTCTTTGAACGCAGACCTAGCAAGGCTGGCATGTCAGGACATGTTACTACTGATATTAATCCCCAGAAGCTTGATGGAAAATGACTCAAGTATTCGAAGTCCTTTCAGCAGTATGGCTGGAAGACCAGAATGTAATTTTTGTGTCAAGGTTGTGTTAAACTGCACTCTATTTGTTGATCCCATTCGACAATTATTCCAATTTCTTCATTTATTTGGACAGCATGTGGTTCCCGTCAAACTGAAGTCATTTGGGCGCTATCATCTGGAAAGCTATGGATAGGCTTAGATGTTACTGTTTATTGATTTGCAGCAAGAAGTGTTAGAAAAAGTACAGACCTCTGTGGAGCAGAGAAATAGGTTTGTTACTCACATACTTAGTTTATATCTCTTCCACACTGGCTATTACTGGTGGCTTAAATAATTCTGATTACTATTTTTTTTATTTATTACAGTAAAAAACGAAAATATAGGATTGTACATAAACTCCAAAATTTACAAATACATCGCATCTTCACAACAAACATAATTGAATCATAAATAAATAACCTAAACAAAGATCACACCAACTTCTTGGCTTCAAAGAAGGTTTTAAGATGCTTCATTTGCCAGGCACCCATAACAAGAAGAACTGCAGTTTGGGCAATAGACCACCATAATACTCTTGAGTTTGTGCTTTCACTGGTCTGCCTGAACCGTTCTTCACGATACTGGGAAAAAAGTTGTTTTATTTCATAATGTATTGGGCATATCTATAACATTTTATTTTATCCAAATAAATTATTAGTTGTCATTTTTATGGTTGCTTTTGCTAATTCATAAGAAGTAAGATGATGAATGGAAAAAATTAAAAGGCTTAGTAATTAATAATAATAATAATTAATAGGCATCTAAAGATATACATAAACATACTATGCTCCTTTTTATTTTCTTTTCTCCCGCAGTACATCGAATTTGCACTTCATATAAATGATGATTCCCTCTGAATTCAAAAGCGAGAGTCGAAATATAATTCTCAACAGATAAAAGTAACATTTCAAACCCCTAAATCATAGTTACTGCTTATAGTGCCTTGGTGTTGAAATCATTGATTGAAGGATGCTATTTCAAAACCCTAAGATTTATAAAAATAGTAAAGGCAATCCCTTGAAAACCATTCCTATTTTTTTTAGTAGACTACAGTCATTATTCTTACTATTACTTCATTTTTTCATCAGATAATTATACTTACCCTTTGATAATTCTGTTCCTTGCTGATTTGTTCCACTTGATCCAGCAGTTGCCTTACACGAAGCTGTAATTCTGTCAATTTTTCTTTCTGTACCACCTCCCCATAGTTGATAGCATGCTCTCCTACTTGAATGTCTAAATGTACCCTAAGTTGTGAACCACTGAACCATGCAGTGCTGTTTGAATACATGCAAATTCCATGCTCTCCTGGAGTGTGAGAGGTGAAAAGGATCTTCCCCTCAGCCTGGTATACTCTGGATAAGATGGACTTGTCATCTGGGTCTCTTACTTCTACATGCATGCCTATTCCTGAAGAAGGTGGGATATATCCACCTGTCCGTGGATCATAGAGCTCAACTTTGTAGTTAACTAGAAAAAGAAAGCATTTTCAGGTATAATATTGTGTCAAATCCTTTTTCGAAAGTATAATACAAACATTTCGAACTAATAAATTCCACAGCTGATTTTGGTAGTAGTTAAAGGAGAATATCTGATACTGGATTAAATCCAGATGTGAATGTCTAAAAGGGTGGGAAATGCTTTTGGTAGTTTTTCGCTATTCAGGTTTTTTCAAGAGGAGGGAGGAATATCCAGGAGGAAACAAATTATGGAAGTTTTCGTAAGTGCCACAGTCCCTAGTTATGTCATTATGGATTCACCAAAGTACTTCAAATTTTTTTCCAGATTCAACATTGAAAATAAAATATAATTATTGATGATCCTGTATCGTTATAAATGACAATATGAGTTTATTTGTTCAGTTATAAGTTGTAATTGAACATATGCGGTACTAATGTAGGGGCACACCTTTCCCTGAAATATCTGTTTGGTCTTCAGTCAAATATGTGTAGATAATTACTTTTATCATGCAGATTGTAGACACTCTTACTAGTTTTATTTGCGAAATGTGTGTGTGAGTACACAATCTTTTATCCTCATAATTTCTCATGTGGAAGAAGCAATTTTATATAAGCGCCAGCTGGAGCAGTCATTTCACGTGTTATTTCTTGAGCAAGCAAGGCAACAGACGGCACCTGCTTGACACTATCTATGTATTTTGTCGTCATAAATAAGTACTAAGGAATTTTTTCAAAATCATATATAAAATCATTACTTTTTGATTTACGTTCTTCAAGTGGGTTGCAGTACTTTGATTGCAGCAAGGTTTCATGGAAAGATCTGTAAACTTACCGACAACATTTGTTTCGTCTGGAATTTCTTCTATGAAACATTTCCTTTCTGTTTCACCTATATGAAAGTATAAGGCGCTGGATAATTCAATCAATATGCATAAACAGGCCAAAACAAGCATTTTGCAGTAATTTTCCATTTTTAACAAAATTTGAAATTTTACAAACACGTCAGCCGTCCAGAGTTTCTGACGTTTTTGACCACAATTTTTGACTTTGACACCATTTTGACTTTTGAAACACAAGACAAATACCTTCCACAGAACAGTACAACATACGAGAATGACGGCGACCTTAGTGCCACCGAGTTATTCAAAAATAAAATAGGACATGCTTTGACGAAACTGAAATATGCTGTGATGATTATTATCGTACATCACGGTTACTATACATTCAAAATAGACAAATATTTATGTTAGGTCAATTGGTCCAGTTGTCAAATATATTTCTTTGACGTTCGGACCGTGACATATGACAATTTGACAAATCGCGATCAGCTGACTGTATTAAATCAACAAAAATTGATTTGCCCTATCAAAGTAGGGCAAGTTGTATGTAGAAATGGTCTTTATATTGTAGAAAAGCACTGTAAAAATGAACCTTCACCAGATTGTGAGCGGCGCCTGCAATGCCGGTGACAAATGCTTCGCTGTTGGCTCTGTTGAAGGAGTGCCATTTACTGTGAGTTTTCAACTGCTTTATAGCCTATGAATTATGATCAAGGAGGCAAGACAGAGCCACCTTTTTCAGAAAATTTTAATTGCGCCTTCTGAAATAAAAAATAATTATGATTGTATGAGCTGATCAATTTAAATCACTTCTCAGCTTTATAACAGAGTGTCAGATGAACTGTTTACATTAAATATCAGAGAAACAGTCATAGAATACATTTCCAAAGTTACAATATGAAATATGTATTATATTGTTTCATTATTTGAATGTTTTGTAGTTATGCTAAAAGAGAACATGTCTCTTTGTTTAAAGGAATCTTTGGTTTCCAGTTATTGCTTTTGATTAGCATTCAATTTTAAAATCTTTTAATACTGCATGATTATCAGTCAATTTGTAAGCCATTGTGTTCTGCTAGTTCAGCATTCAGCTGAACTGTATGAGAGATACCCACATATCATTGGATATTCATTCCAGGCTTATGCTGCAGGCTGCAATATTGTTATCCTAGCCTCAACTTTTGAAAGAGTGCAAATCATCCCTGGTGCTATTCATGATTATATTAGAATAAGTTCCATAGATTGTTCAAGTGATACTGGGAAAATAGCTGCCGCTTATGATGATGTTGTTTGTATTTATGAGCCTACTCCATTGATTCATAACACTTCTGCTCATGTAAGTATATTGAACCATTTTGCTGACAGATTTTTTATGAGATGTATAATTATATATGAATATACATCGATATATTATAAATGGAATTAATATCAAGATAATCTCAATAAACCATCATAATATATCATTTGTATTATTGTCATTTGACTACAATTACCTTTTTCTACAATCACTGTGAAATATAGCTTCCACCTATACATTTTCAACATCAAATAGAGCTGAACATTTTATGAGATTATTTTTTACTAATTGTTCAACCTGCAATCTAGTATCAGGTATTGATCACATTATTTACATCATCCATTCAATTGGTAGTGTGACTCAATAAGTATATTTCTTATATGTGTATATATTGGAATTGAATATAATATAATTATTTCAGAGTTTTAACATAAAGCCTGGATTATTATTTAAGGTAGATTGATTTTGACTAACTTTTCAAACTGTATTTTGGTTTTTGTAACATTTTTAATATATTTCTCATTTTTTTATATAATTACGACTAATATATTGTTTGAATCTAACAAATTCTTTCGTTGCTTTGATGATAAATCACAAATCCCATTTTTCAGGTATATTCATCACAATCTCTCTTGCCTAATATCATTTTATTATTAGAAGATTTTATACAGAAGATATATCTTCTGTCTTAGTTGATTCATCTGCATTTAGGATTGAAAAAATGTAATTTTTTCTAAATTGTGTTATTTCATGCATAACCCAAAATGTGGATTTATTGTTTTGATTTGTTTTTTACATTTGTCTTCATTAATATTTTTTTATTCATTTGAATATCTTTTGTGCTCTATTTGACTTACATTTTTTTTTTTGTGTAATAATAATAGACACCAAATACACTCACAGCTATCTAGCTTGCAACTTAACAAACTTAAAAAAAACACTTCTGATCTAAGACTTTTAAGGTTTATTCTGCTTTGATATTCTCACTTATATTTTTTCATAGGGCCTAGACTATCGCTGGGTGCAAACTGGTTCTTTGAAAGCTGATTCAGCAGTACGTGCCTTGAGTTGGAACCTAGAAGGTACCCGATTATTAACAGCTGGCTGCAGAGTGCAGCTTTGGCATTTACGGTCACAGGATGAGGGAGGCAGTGGAAGCAGATCTCCAAAAACCACGGTCACCTTTACACTTGGTGGGGGAGGAGGTGAGGAAGGGGAAGGTCATGATGCAGATGGGGATGCTAGATCACAAGGTAAGGTCAAGAAAGAGCAAACAAACATGAATGTATTTTTTTATCAAATTAAATATTAAATATGATATAGTTTCAATCAACATATTATATTTCTCAGATCACGTTTGCAAAAAATTGCATAGAAAAAACAAGCATTTCCATAAAAACCAAATCTGTATGAAGAGCCATATCAAACATATCTATTGTGTCCACATATTTCAAAGTGAAAGTTACAATTCTAATATATGTGTATTGAAAGTAAATATTCCAGTATCTATATTGTGTTTCTGTTCAGACAATACCCGAATATTTATTTTAAGAACCAGAACAACCATCATGGCAATGTGTATGGAAGGCAGAAACAGCAATACCTGTACAACATCTGGCTTTTAGCCCTGATGGTACCCTATTTGCAACTTGTGGTGAAAATGATAGGCTTGTGAAGATTTGGTATGAGAATAGGCACGGTGAGTGTGAAGTCTTTATAACTTATGAATGAGCAGTGCTGCCTAATAACAACTTCTATTGAGAAAAAGAAATAAATAGTATCAATATAACTGCTCAAATATATATATTTATATATTATTATATGTTATTTTTTTATGCTAATGTGACTTTTTCTAGTTTTGTTCACATCTAAAAGCACTGATGGTCCATTGGAGTTAGATTATGGTTTTGTTTATATTGCTCATCCTAGGGCTGTGACTCACCTGTCTTGGAGGACTACTAGTAAATATATGCCAAAGTATGTACCATTTATTTAATGTAATTATCAAAACTAAAAATATGCTAGAGCGGAAGTTATCCACATTTATAAGGTTATGTTTTGAATTTTATTTCTCAGCTGAATTAGTTATCTTATATATGCCAGACATCAACACTCATCTCCAAGCATCATGCACAGTGGCTCTGTCCAATGGCAACTTACGATATATAAATTAAGTTTTGTTAAACATAGATATATTCTACATTTACTAGTCAAACTATTTAATCAAAAGTTTGATTTCGGACTTCCATTGTCTATAAAATTTTGAGTATCACGACGTTTCGATTGATCTTCAATCGTCTTCAGGTGAACAGTTCACCTGAAGACGATTGAAGATAGCACATCAATCGAAACGTCGTGATACTCAAAATTTTATAGACAATGGAAGTCCGAAATCAAACTTTTGATAAATCCACCTTGTCTACAAGTTTCAAACAAAACTATTTAATATGTTTGTTTTTGGAGGAAAGGATGATAACAAGCATATTATTTAGAGGAAACTTGATACATATTCATATCATCCAACCTGTTCACACATTTAGTAATATTACTATACAGGGTATTTCAAATCAATTTTGGAAAGCAATTCCTTACTAAAATGTGAAGAATTTTGATTTTTATATAAACACTAGATTGCTTCGAAAACGTGAACGAACAAGTGAAATTTTGTGGAAGTTTTACTGTTATTTAGGGAGAAACCAGGTCAATTTTTTTATTTTTTGATAGTTACTATAGTGCAAAAGCTGTAGATTAGTGTGCTTTTTTCACTTCAATCAACTGTGTCTGTACAACATATATTATCCTAAAATGGTCAACGATTCTGGTTAGTTAACAGAGTAAAAAATACTGCTAAGTTATGCATCAAAAATAAAAAATAGATCAATACAGTTACTTATTCGTCATATGTTGTTTTACAAAATATGCTCAGAAATTATTTTGTTTAATGAAGTTATAACTTTATTATTGTTTTAGAGGATCAGTATCAAATATGCTAGTGACCTCATGTAAAGATAATATTTGCCGTCTTTGGGTGGAGACTGTTCTACCAGAAGATGGTCTGGTGAATTTGTCCCAGTTAGATCCACAGGCTCACCATCCTAAATTCAGGACTCATCGTCACAAACATAGGTTCATGCAAAGGTTGAAGCATATGAAGTAAGTACCATGTAGTTTAGTTGTGGTAAGAGTTTTTCTCAAAGTTTGTTCTAAGTGGTGTGATTTCTATATTAGTGCTTCTAGATCCTTAATTACAATCTGAGCTACGGCGACATACGATGGCTGTGAAATAGGTTTGAAAAAAATCGCTCTGACGTTTTTCTGAGTAACTGCAACATAGGGAGTGACAGACTATGTGGGCATGGTAATCCAAGAACTAACTGCACACTGTTTCATTCGATTTAATATTTTTCTATTGTGGTCCATACCATACCATTGCTTGATCTGTGTTAGAAGAAAATGACTTGATTTTATATAACATCTAATCTGGCTTTCAGACTAGTGCATAGAAAAAATGAATGAATGAATTTTGGTTTTGATTTATAAAATCATGTAAAAAAACCTTGATGAAAATTACACCTCTTGGTCGAACTAACCTTTGGTTGCGTGTTATATATTTTTTGAGAAAATATAAGCCATTAGGCAACTACTTTCCTTGTTCATTTCGATGTTTTCAGAATGCTTTTTCATTATTCACTAAAAATCTCCAGGATGTCGTGTAGATACGGGTAAGTCGCGATATTCGAAGGAATAAGTATCGTTTGGTGTGTATTTTTGGAGATTTTTTTGGCTTACAGAGTTTTTTAATCAGTATGCGAATATGATTTCCAAAGCGTTGTGGCATGACAAGGAAGCTTTGCCAGCATAAATATAGTGAATTTTAGAAGGCAAATCGTAGTGATGAGTAATATCAAATTGTATTGATTTTCATGATGATTATAAATGTATTCTTCATATTCATATATGAATGAGTTGGAACTTAGAACAATTTAAATGTAATCCCAACAAGTAAGTATTTTTATCGCCCTTTATTCAAATCATATAAATAGTTTAAATTGTCCTCTGGATCCTCTTGAAACATTTACTTAAATATTTATCAAGACAATTGAACTACAACTATCTCTACTAAAAGATATAGGCTGAAAATAAGTGCTATAATCGATTATAGTATTTTTATTAACATTTTTTGCCCAGTTAACTTGGTTCTACGAAAAATCTGAGGTTGATTATTGCTTCCAGACTTAGAGCAGGCAATTGTAAGATAAAAATAAAATTGATGTTTTAGTCTAATCATTCGATACAGGAGATAACGAACAATATGAATGTATTCTAGTTGGAGTGAATTTTTCGTATGTAAATGAAAAACGGATGAATTGAATAAGAGCATTGATGTTTATATTTTTTTAATAATCTATGAATCAATACACATACATAAACACATGTAAGGGAATCATCAGACTGTTTCCTACACATAAACATATACCAAAAATCATACAATTTGGAAACATACTCATTTCTTTTCTTATGTATGAAATGAAGTTCTGATCATGGAAAATTATATGTTTCGTAGGATGGCGATTTATTTTTTGTTTGTTTTCGAACCGTACGCAATTGATACTTGTAATCGTCTTTTTTATTGCTTAAGCTCTTAGAAATATTGCAGAGTGGCTTAAAGCTCCTCTAATCTAATCATAGTATCGTTGATGGTGATTAATTACTATAGATGACCATATTTATTGTAGAACCTGTTTTCATATAAGACGTAATGCGAAGCATCATGGTCATGGTACCGGAAATCCATCACCACCCATACCTACTTTACCATCGACTTATAGCGTGCACGATTTTCATTCCTACGGATACCATGGGACAGGTAACATTAATAACGATTTATGTAATCAGTTATGAAATTAACCATTTCTGAATAAAGTATCATTTCATAACGTTCGTTTTTTTAGGAATAACTCCCGGCCTTCATTTTCATCTAGCAGCATCAGTAAATGCAGAAACAGATATTCCCCTGGTACCCAGCATTAGCTATTGCAATCCCAGACCAGCATTTGTCCTGCACTGGCTTGATAATAAAGAAATGCAATTTAGCTTGCAAGCGGAGTTGTTTTTGGAGGAATTCGCAAGGTAAATCCTCTTCAAGATTTTTATTTAAATTTTTCTGTTAATTCGAGGTTATATTGATATTTGTCAATGATATAAGGCTGAACAGGTGTTTCATTTCATACTAGTGGAACTTTCATTACAATCTTTAATAGTAATTTTTTGAATACTAAACGATTTTTTACATATATCCTAACTACAACGTTCAGTGGTAAACTTCAGAAATGCTTTTTTAACGTGAGCAGCTACCAACGCGAAATCTAAAAACAATGTATTATGGCTGCTATATCAAAATTAGAGATAGTTTGTCGATACAAGTATTTAGATTGTAGTTGCTCTTGCTGAAACTCCTTCAGATCAAATTGTGTAATAATAAACAACCTATTAGCTGATTCTTGTCATATTATGGAGTAGATTGAATTGAAAAAGATTATATTAGGAGATATATTTTTTATGGCTAAATATTACAAGTATACGTTTTGTTAAAGGCCAGTCGTAGACAACCCAGATTCAGAAGAGAACCAGGAAGAACCTCTCATGGATTCTGGCGGTTCAGATGGGGTTGACGCTAGAATAGAGACGTTCCTCAGAGATTGGCATCATAGTCCAGACTTGCTGTTCAGTATTCATCCAGTAGATGGCAGCTTTCTCATATGGTATGTTGTCTTGAAACAGCTTAAAGATTACACAGCCACTTACAAAATACTGATTATATATTGTTCTCCATAATCAAATATTTTTTATGGCTGTTTCATTGGGTTATATTATCTTTTCTACTTTGATGTTTTATATCCTTGGTGTTTAGGGTTGTTGAGTGGTTGGACGAATTCCATCCAGGCTCTTTCAGACAGGCGCAAGTGTCTTTTTCAACTCGCATCCCGTCTGCATTCCCACTGGGAGATTCCATGAGCATGTCTACTACCGTCAGTTTGTATAACACAACTCCGTTGTTGAAGCATCTAGTCAAAGAGGCTGTACACAAAGAAATCTGTCATAACAGGGACCTCACTAGTGTTAAGGAGGAGGATGAGACCAAAGAGAAAGTAGAGGTAGGTCTAGAATTGCTGTTTCTCTTGATAATCCTAGGAAATCTTTTGGTATCCAACAATTTACAAAGGCTAGAATGCTAAAAAAGTAGTTTACCATCATTATTGATAAATAATCAACTAATTGAGAAACATACAGCAAGGTTCATTATTCTCCCTACTGCTTACTCAAAAAGCATTTAACAATTACCCAAGAAAGCCTTATAATTAAAAGTATTCCAATTTTAACCTCTGGATACTTTTTGTGTCTGCGTGCAAAAATGACCAAGGACTCGAGAAACCTTTTTCAAAAAATTATCTACTACACGCGTAACATTGCGTTTCAAATTTAATCGATTTCAAATAAGTCTTGACTGAGATTACACGGTTCAAAATTTTATCAAATGTTACGTTATGGATGTTAGTAATGCGATATTTGGACCTAACTAACGATATACCCACATAGTTCATGGAGCTAATATACTTGTCAGGAAAATACCACCTTTGTATTTGATTTTATTTGACATATAGGAGGATTGTGGAAATTACTTTCAAATATGATAAAATCACATAAATTGTAGCTTTCCTTTACTTCCAGATTACCTGTACAACAGACGACCAAAACGAAACAGCGCCAACAGTATTCATGGTAACGAAACATGATAATGGAACTTTGAACCTTTGGCAAATTACTTTCGCAGATAAAAGTAAATTCAGCCAAGTATTGAGCATTGGTCATAAGAGCAGAGCATCAGGTCATAGATTCAGGGTCAATGACATCACCTGTCATCCAGTACTGCCTCTTTTGCTCACCACTAGTCATCATAACATTGTGGATCAGAAATCACAAGATCGAAGTAGGACTGTAAGTGCAACTAGATATTCTGTAGGATAAGCTGATCAGATTGATAATAATAACCATACCTGAATGTATAATGTCATCATAAAGTAAGGGTATCTCAAAGTCTTATATAATTTTAAGAAATCAAGCTAGTGGCAAAAATCGAATGGAATATTCGGTTACGGTAAACAGGTATGGGAGGTAATCAAGCAGTCCTTGTGCTAGAAGCTTACCTGCATGACAATTATTTACCAAGAGCAAGAGGGGAATCGATATTCATTTGCGTTCAAAATGTCGGCAAAAATTGGCTTACTACAGGATTTGAGCCCACACCTTGTGATTGCCGATCAGACGCTCTACCTCTGAGCTAAGTGGACACTCCGCCTAGTCGACCTTGAACGTCGATGATGTTAGATACACACCATCAAAAGCCATTCTTGTTCGGAATTTGAAACTACGCGTGCTGTTTGGAACTTGAAGTACAGCAGCGCCAGTGTATCGGTCGGTAGAGATCTTCAACATCATATAGTGACAATAAATCTCTGTATATAACAATGATGGTGCCACTATGTAGTATGCATGCAAGCAACCGCGATAAATATTTACTTGCTAATCCACAACGTGGGAGTTGATATACAAATTCACATTAAGATACTCAAATTTAACTGGGCTCACTTCGGGAATCGAGCCCGCACCTTCTGATTGCCGGTAATACGCTCTGACTTTGAAGACAGAACGTCGATGATCTCCGTCGATGATCTCCGTCGATGATCTCTAACCGGCAATCAAAAGGTGCGGGTTTTATATGCGAATCTGTATACCAGCTTACCTTAATGACACAAACTTATATTGATTTCTCGATAAGCTCCCTGAAATGTAATTCTGGGGCACTGTTTGTTATTGAGCATTTTTATGAATATTTTCTATTTATTTAATTCTACTACATTATACCTATATCTCTTATGTAAACTTCATTCCAGGGCTTTTGTAGTGAACTTATCCTCTGGAAAGTCGATGCTGTAGGGCCACTATCCAAATCGGGAGGCATATGTGAATTGGCAAGAATTAGTTCTCCAGAGCCGTCAGCTTTCAGCAACGTAGCATGGATCCCAACTCTACTACCATCCAGCACACTGGGGAACCTCTCTAACTCCCCCAGTGCCTGTTTTGTGGCTTCTGATGGTCAGTGCCTTAGGGTATATCAAGCTGTAATTGATGCTAGAACATTGTTGGCTGATCTCTCTTTCAAAGAGAATAGGAAGCGTGAAGATAATGAGACGGAATCAGTATCGGATCTGTCTTCCTTCAACCAAGAGAGTTTATTAGATAATATCAATATCGTCTCTCAACAAAGCACTTCGAGACCGGGATGTATCATACAATTGGAGACAATCTCTGAAGCGATACAGTGGCAGAATACAACATTTCTACATGTATACCAAGAGCAGCTTATTACAGGTCAGTGAAGTATATTTACAATAATTATATTTCACACATTGTTATATTATTTTGAATTCTGGAAAATTGAGAGAAGGAATATTCATATATTATTTTCTCAATATGAAGGGGTATACCATCTTGCAACCATACATTCACAGAACTACATGCATAACATTTCATATTGTTGACATCTAGACTATATGGACAAAAATTAGAACCAAAAGGAATAATGCAAATAAATATCTACATTCCACCGGTTTTATATGGAAACGATGAAAACCGAAAACATACAAAAAAGAAAATTCTATTTGTACTGGCTTACTGAGTGGATTTGAATATGAAATATTATTCTACTTTGCACAACACCAACTTCCAAGTATTTGCTCGAATTCACGAATGTGCTCAATTCGGGTTCTGAGTTACATTTTTTTAGTCTGACATCATCAACTGGTGATAATTGAACATTATTCCACTGCATCGTTATCCATAATTGGAAAATTTCAACAAAAACACCGAAACGAAATAAACAGAATCAAGATTAGCATGAAACAAAAAACAAAGCTGGATTATTCTTTGTGCTAGGTCAATAAGGCTACCGTATAACCACAAAAATCGCTAAATCATACTTTGAGGTCATGTCAATTACTTTATTACCGAATCTCACACTACCTACAACATATTTATTATTTCGAATATTTTACAATTTTTTTTGCTCTGTATTCATCCTTTCAATTTTTGGTTTCCATGATTTCAGCTTCTTTTTATGGCTTTGTATCCTGCTATGCATATAAGGATGATACCAACAAATTTGACCGCTGCAAAGTAGATTCAGTCATATTTGATCAAGTTGTATTTCAATTCTTACCATCGACAATATCAGACATGTTTACATGCAAATTTGTTCATCCTAGAATAGTTTCAACCGTTGATTATTCGTATTCCTGTTACGATTAGAAAAACCGTAGCAACAATTTTCACAACTGAAAAATAATGCGTCAGTGCAGTGACGAAAGTAATTGAGAAATTCTTACCATCCACCAACTGGTTATTTCGCATTATGTATTGAAAATCTGGAACTTGAAATTTTTTTGGTGTAACTTTGATTGACATGTAACAGTATGATTTTGAACTATTATGTACTAGATGTTGAATTGCTCCTGCGCCAGATTTTCTCATAAATGCAGTATTCAAATATGTCGGCCAATAAATTTAACTCCTGCTATTACAATTACAACACAGCAAACAATCTTCGCCACTGAAACCAAAGAAAACAATTTACTTACTGTGAAAGTACATGACTTAGGATTTCTCTTCCAAATTCCGCTATTACATACCTTCGATCAGTTGCTGCATTATACTTGCATTACTGTATATTTAAATAAAATTTAAAATGGTCATTAGCCACAAACTGCCTCAAAGTGAACTGTTTTTGTCTTGATATTATTTTTGTAGGACGCGTACACTAGTCAATAAGCAGTTGATAATAGTTAATGGTTTGTTAATTATCACTGGAATTTCATATTGTATTTTTTAACTACGCACAGATTTAGAGCAAACATTGCCAATGTCAGTTGTCATGATATTGAACAACAGATACAGCGTGTTTTCATTTTTTGGCATTATTAAAATTTCATACAGCTTGTATGTTCAAAAATTGGCCGTCTTGTAAAGGGTTTTGTATTGAAAGTGATGTAGGATATGCTTCCTCTTCAATATACTCTTACTTTTTCTAAGTATAATTATCAAACCTGTTTATGAGTTATTTATATGAAACTTTTTTATAGGTCAGAAAACTACCCCTTCCAATTTATCAGGCCACGACGCGATGGTAGACTTACAACAAGCATCAGTGTTCGAAGAGCCGTTTTACATTGTTCTTCTAGACTGCACTGACCAAAACACCATTATACACATGTGGAAACTGACTATCGCCTCCACTGATGCTGAATGCAATTTGACCGGAAGTCAGATGTACGTCCCAGATTGTAACATTGTCCAGGACGAAAACGACCTCTCCAGAAAGAATAGTATGGAGTCCTTACATCTGAGACCATCGAAGCTGAGTCCGCACATCAGTTTGACAGTTACCAGGGAGGTGAAACAAGTTCTCCCGCTACCAGACGGAGTTGAAATTGTCCACGCAGCGCCTGCAGCTGGACATCTCAGTTCTGCTTCCATCTACCCGGCCTGTTTGGCTCCGTACTGCTTTGCCACGGCATGCAGCGACGGCGTTATAAGATTCTGGACGGTGTCAAATAGAACTCATCACGTAAAGGAGCTCAGCCACTGCATGCTTGAAGAAGACGGTGCAATAGTCAATAACGGTAAAGTTTGGACGGAATGGAATATGGTCAAGGAATCAGCCATTGAAATAGAAGGGCAGGTGTTAAATATAAGCGTGGCGTATTCTGGAAGACTTGCTTGTGCTTACAAATACGGGAAAAGCTTCACGAGACCGAATAAGAATAACCAAGATTCTAGATTTATTAATTTGTGCGTCGCTATATACGAATGTGAATCAACCGGTGGATCTGAATGGATATTGGAGGATGTGATTCATCTGAAAAACATCCACCTGCCTAGAATAGATATCAATAAACATCTAGATCTGAGTTACTTGTACGATTCCAAGACCTTAAAGTGGAAACAGAGAATCAATGAAGTGTTGCACTCCATCTCAAATGACGACAGACAAACTCTAGCTACTGAACCAAGTATTAAACCTACACTGTTGGCAGTACCTAGCTTTACCACCTTGCAATCTTTAAGAAAATCTATATCTGAGAAAGGTAATATATGTCCTTTGACCCAGAAGCACATTGTCCAACTCGACTGGGTGTCAAATGAAGATGGCTCTCACATCCTGACTGTTGCATGTGGTAGCAAAATAATGTTGTACACACCTCTTTCGACCGATTTAGCTCAGGCAAATGTTAAAGCTATGAAGGAATCTCTGAACAATTACAGGCCGATATTGAGGAAGGCTAGTTCTCTGGCACAACCTCTATTCGTCGATGATTTCAAATGGATGACTTTGAGAAAGATCGAGCTACAGACAGCTGACGGATTGCCAGCGCTCCCCATGCATATTAGCTGGGTCAGAGATGGGATTCTGGTCGTTGGTATGGATTCTGAGATGCATGTCTACACTCAGTGGAAGCCACAAAACCCTAACATCCAACAAATCGATGGTACTGATAATGGTAGAGATGTGGACTTCCGTACATTGACGCAAGAAAATCAGAGAAAGTTGGCCGCTGTGCCGACGCTCGGCCGGATCAGTTCTGTCAATTTACAGATATTGGATCGAAAAAGGAACAAAGAGCCTAACATCGATTACATGCCTGACTATGGTTTATTCGAGGCCTCTAGGATTGCTTGTCCAGTGCTGCCACAGTATCATCCGAAACAGCTAATGGAACTACTCAACTCTGGGAAGATCAGGTGGGTTAAGGCGATATTAGCCCATCTAGTGAATTGCATTGGAGGCAACCAAGAACCCCCTGAAGAAGTACAAGGTATGTATATTCTTCTGGTTCATTCATTATTATTATTTGTTAGAGTAGTATTCTATAATTAGTATTAAAGAAACATTGAACGAAATTTATGTCCGTGAAAATAAGAACTTTAAAGAATGTCTGACACAGGCTCACCATCAACATGTCAAGCAATTTTCGTTGAATTTGTCTTATGTAGTGATACTAGATTACTAGTACAGATGATGTCATATGAAGTAACTAAGTATTTTGTGCTTAATGGTACAAAATATCATCCCAAACAATAACAGGGGTGTAATTTTTGAAATACCAGAACGATAAGATATCAAGTAATGATGGTTTTAGATATCCTTATGGGCTTCTTAACTAATTGATGCTAACCAATTGATTAATAGGTCTGTCATTGAATCCGTTTTGGGACCAGGACTCATTAAATTTTGATTCAAATCCCCTAATAAAATAATTTGGTTACAGTCGTGTAAGATACCAATAAATGGGTTTTCTAATTGATCCATTGCCTCATTAACACATTGACCAGGTGGCCGATATGTTACTCCACATGCATAGTAGACATTAGAAATCCTTATTTCTAACTACATTTGCTCAATTAGTTTAGTTACAGTACATAAATCACTCCCTAGACTTACCTCTAAACTAGATCTATATAGCACACGAATTCCACCAACTTCCTACCGTCATTTCTATCCAGCCTAAAAATAGATATCCAGTTATATTAATACTTTTTTCAGGCACTTTAAAATCTAGCCAAGTTTCAGTAATCCCTGTTAAGTCCAAATTGTGTTGATACCGGATCATACCGAGAATTTGATCACTCTATCTAATGTTCAATTTCAGGTTGGGCTAGAAGTCGAACACTATCGATGAGCTACACCGCTGGCAGTCCAGAGCATAGAGCCAGTATCGGAGAGATAGCATTAGATTATGATGAAATTAATAACATCCCACCGTTGCCTCTGTGGACATTACTTGCAGCTGATAAGGAATATTCGGGAGCACAGGAAGAGAAGAAAGATTACAATGAGCTCTTCGATCATAACGTCATTATAGAGGAGTCATTGGATAACCTTTTGGATGACAACGAAATTTCTTCTAGGAGTGAACGTAGGTCGTCTGAAAGAAATGTGAGCATAACACATTTCACTCCGAAACAAGGTAGGGTGTTGTCTAGACTTTTGACCCACATGCATCTGCCAGGACTATCAAGTTTGGATCAGATGCATCTTCTTGCATTGGCTGATACTGTCTCAACTTGCAACACCGATTTAGCTGAACGGTTCGCTATAGATGCTGCAAAATCGGCAATGGTTAAAGAAAACTTGATGGGTCAGACGGAAGAAATGATGACAGAGAATTTAGATGATTGCGGATTGAGATTCTTGCTAGCTATGAAGCACTATGGCTACCTGTTGAGATGCCTTCCACTGGCTCAGAGAAACCAGTTCCAGAAGAAGGGTGTCGGTAGCAACAACCTCGCTTGGGCTTTCCATTCTGAAAGTCAGGATGAGCTGTTGAACCTTATTCCAAGTTATGCTAAGGGAAAACCAACTTGGCCCCAGCTACGCGAACTTGGTGTCGGCTGGTGGATCAGAAACATGACACTTTTAAAGCAATGCGTGCAAGTGCTTGCTAAGTCTGCGTACCAAGCCAATGAAGACCCAATGGATGCGGCTTTGTATTATCTAGCATTAAATAAAAAGAGCTTATTATGGGGATTGTATAGATCTAAACGGGATGACAGAATGACATCGTTCTTCTCCAACAACTTTTCTGAAGATAGATGGCGTAAAGCGGCCCTGAAGAATGCTTATGCTCTTCTCGGAAAACAAAGATTCGAGCATGCAGCCGCGTTCTTCTTGCTGGCTGGAAACTTGAAAGATGCAGTGGAAATATGTTTGAATCGTCTGCAAGATATACAGTTAGCTATTATTATAGTTAGGTTGTACAAAGGGGATAGTGAAGAGTTGATGCAGTTATTGTATAGGGAGATACTTGGAAGGGATGAAAACGGTGAAAATCAAGACATAACCAAGGCTCATCCGGATCCGTTCCTTAGATCCATGGCTTTGTGGTATTTGAAAGAATATCAGGCTTCTTTAGATACTCTGCTAATGGGAAATGTTGGTTCCCAACATCCAGCGCATGACGATGAAGCCAGAGAAACTAAAGAAACCGATCCGAACGTCTTCAATTTTTACGTATATCTCAGAACCCATCCGTTATTAGTTCGTCAACATTTGGCTAACTTTGGGAAGAAGAAGGTGTGGCTAGCCAGCGGCAAACAGATAGTCATTGAAGAATGGATCACACCTTTGGAGAGGCAACTATATTTTGCAACTGCTCATGGGCATTTCAGAGCTGGTTGTCCAGCATTGGCTTTGGAGGTGCTTTCGAAATTACCATATGTAGTTGCAGACAAACCGAAACAAACGTCAGGTGAGTACCGGAGTAATTTTGATTTTATAGTGCTATATACCGCTACGATACACAGTTTGTGTTTGTCCTCATTGATGCTTTTTTTCTATTTTAAGTTATTTGCCATTAGATGATCAAGGCGATCCAATATCTTTTAACACACAGTTCTTTTACTTTTTTATTTCCCACTAATAACTGTGAAGCGCTGAAGTCAACGTGAATGGGAGTTTATTAGAGATAAACGATTGTTATTGTATATTATCGAAAGATACTAGAAGTACATTGGCAGAGCGGACATTCTTCACTATTCCCATAGATAGAAACCAATCTTCTGATTGAGACCAATGTAGTCATATTCTTGGGAGAGCATGGGTTAACGTGAACTATGAAAAACACGAGGAGATAAATATCCAGTGCATGAAGATCGAATTCACTTCTGTGCTTCATATTCTCTAGTTTGTAGTGTTTCAATTCTAGTGTCATTCTAACTTTGCGACCATTAAGTATTTTCATTCACTCTCCTTACAAAAAAGAATTGTTTTTCATGTAGATTATAGATGTTCTTACTTCAGTTTTTGATACCCTCCATTAGGAAATTGATTAGACATTTTATAGAATATGCAAACAGTTTGGAAACTTTCCAAAACATTTTCAACCCCTAAATTTTTTTGTTACCTATGCTTGAATATCATATGTACAATGTACATACTCAACTTAGTAACAAAAATTTTTATTTTCCACGCTAGATACTGAACTCACTGAGTTTGACATAATGTTTCCTTGATGTTTTATGACGTATACTTTACGAAAAGCTATATACCTCTTCCGTTGTTCTGTCTGTCTGTCTATTCGATTGTCTGTCGGTCCATATTCATTTCACGATGATCCCAGATGCTCATTGTTGATTTTTATATGTCATCAAATCTGATTTCAGTGGAGTCTAAAAAAGAAAAAGAAGAAGATAAATCAGAAATCACCACCGGGATTATTACGTGGGATACAGCTCCTCAGGCAAGCACTGATGTGGATTGGGGAGCTCCAGCTACTGATTTGACGGTAAAAACGGACGATTTTAAGCTAAATTGGAGTGATGAAGAAAAAGATGAAGATTCCGACTCGGACGGTGGTATGTACAAACTTTAAAGAAATATTGTTACAATGCTTCTTAGATGCTGTAACGATTGTTCACGTTAGTAAAGAAAAACTGACTTTTGACCGATGTTGATACAGTTGTGATATCTAGTTGTTTGAGATGATTCAATGCTTAGATTGTGAAAAATAATTAGCTGATCAGGTGTTCGACGTTCACGTGATAAATTATTGTTTATTTCAGTTCTCTTTGTTGCTTTAAATAAAACATTTTTATAAATTCGGAAAACTACAGAATTATTTTTTATAGGTATAACCATGAATATAGGCAAAAAAGATGAACCTACAGAAGAGGAATTAGAAGAGATAGAAGAGGAAGAAGAAATGCAGCATCAAATTGATATCATGGCTCAACAACTCAAGTTTATTGCTTGTCTAAAGATACTAATGGAGGAGTTGTCTACCCTGGCAACTGGTTTTGAGGTTGATGGTACGTACTGATGTTTTTGTACATTCATTGATAATCTTATGAATTATGAAATTCCTATGCATTACCGGCTATTTTGTTAGGTGGCCAGTTGAGATACCAGCTTTATATCTGGCTGGAGAAAGAAGTAGAGGCTCTAAGAGAGCTCTGTAACTACACATCCTCTGAAACAATGGAAAATTCTGTACTAGAACCAACAGCAGACCTCGAAGCAAGCACAGAGGTAGTAACTACTAAACCGACTCTTCACGAAATTCTCGTTCAGGAAAAATTGGACTTTGAAGCTAAGGTGCAGAGGGCGGCAAAGCGAAAGCGATGGCTAAGAGGTAAAGTTTTTCGCAATTATATTTCCACGATAAAGGGTTAAATTTCAGTAACGTAGCAAGATATATACGTTTGTACTAACAATAAACTTTACACATAAGGATTCACATAGTTACATGATTTAGCTTAATTATGAGGCACACCCAGTACTTGAGTTATCTTTAATCAATATTCTGGGAATTAACATCAATAGTAACATGTCATGGCACAATCATGTTGACAGCCTTTGCTGGGTCGGCGTCCCAGAAGCTGAGCGAGTCGCTACTACTCTACAAGGCTCAGATCAGACCATCGCTGAAGTACTTCTCTCATATGCTCCTAAGAACTCCTGAAAGCTTATAGGCAGAATCCTAAGACGAGAAATACGTCTAATGTATGCGCCAGACCTTGCGAATGATCTCCACAGTCTCAAACAGTCATGGAATGAGCTGCCGGAGAGTCTGTTCCTCTCGCAATGCTTCTGTAGCGTAAAATGCTTCACAAGTAAAAGGCAAACAATATGTGGCAGCGTTTCTCTTTATTAAATAGCATCATCTAAACAAAACTGAAGGAAGTATTGATGTTGGCATCTCATGAAACCTTCGGAATCGCCATCAACAAACATGTTTTTATTTCGGTTAGGAAGGTGCTTGGAACGATAGAATCATGTTTTTCTAAATTGTGCTGTAACGGACAATTACGGTTTGAAACAATTGTGTAATTCAGGATATCATATACTGATTTATTATTATACTTTCCAGCGAACGAGACTCTATTGAGGACCCTCTTGAGTTACTGTTCACTGCATGGAGCGACAGGAGGCTTGGCCTCGGTCAGAATGGAGTTGATGCTACTTCTACAAGAACTGCAGCAAGAAAAGACGCATCAGCAGCTGTTGAGTCCTCTGCCGTTCCCAACCAGCTTGCCACTTCTAGCGGCAAGCGTTGCAAGTAGTAAAACTGTTGTAGCAGACCCCATCAGGTATCTACAGTGTTTGACTCACGACATGCTGCAAACGGTAAGAATCAGTTAATCCAGAAAAAATATAGTGTTTGTAAATGGGAAGATTCCTGAAAAATACGAATTTATTCCATTGGTTTTAATGAATATCAGTAATGTCAAACTGTCGATCATATATGGGAATACATCGTACACCAATGGCTGTTCATGCTTGAATTTGAGACATTTGACTTGTTACCTGGTTCAACGAAAAAATCCATTTGTATAGTATTTCAACCGTCAATGTTCACAATTAATTTTTTTAAGGCACTTTCGGCATGTTCAGGCGCCGTTTTTTTCCGTTATTGCATATATTAATGCGATACTTTGAGGATAGTCTCTATATGAAACATGATCAGAGAAGTAAAAATGCGTTTGTCACCCTTATTATCACGGTTCTATTTTTTTAGATGGTTGAAATGTCTCAACCAATGACACCTCAGTGCCAGTTACTGGTCATAAGAGACTTGGCTATCGCTTTATCGGCTTGCATCTACCAATCATTATGTGATTCCGATACGTTTAAAAACACACTCCAAGATGCTCAGGTAAGTACTGATACTTTCAACTGAACTCAATATTACTGAGTCTGGAATAGGCAAATGTGTAAATTTGTTGCCTTCAATATTTAATATCTCGCGTCTTTAATCTGCCTAGACGTGGCGGAACAACGCAACATGGCACAACGGTGATACATATGCTAGCTTTGATGTAGTACTGCCCGTATCTGTGGGGATGCGCTCCGAAGTACTCCCTGAAGATTGTGGACCCAATCCAGAAACAACTAATACGTCTAGTGGATGCACCTGACCTCCCAAGCTGTTTAAAATATTGCGCCCTCAGTGTTTTCAAAAAAACCTTAGACTTCAGGCTTCTCCGCCCTGTAATAGGGTATCAACGCCCTCCAATTTTCTTAGTCTTCTACGGCCACCCTAACGCCCCTGCGCCCACGTTGAGAACCTATGGTATAGATCTAGAACATTGAAGAAGGGTGAAGAAGGACACGGGTTGGAGTCGATTCCGTACATGAAATTTTTCCGGGTTTTTCCCTCTCCAGAATAGTGTTTTTAATCCCCTGTTTCCACAATTGTCGATTCGTTGGACTAGTCTTCCAAATATTTGCCTTTGTATTATGATTATATATATATAATCGTTGTTGTTGTTATATTATAGTGGTATTAGCATTTGATTTGAAAACTACTTAGTATTTTTCTCAGGAAATCGGTGCAATGCACCTATTGGGCAGAAGACGGAGGGTATCAGTGAATGAAGGCATAACTATCTGTACCCCGCCTCCAAAATGGCCTGGAGTCACAAGCTTAAGAGCTTTGTTGGCAAGAGAGAAAGATGAGGATACACCAAGGCTAACAGTCATACTGTGTGAGGCATTTACAGCTGTTTATATGGCACTGTTGCTATATGGTTTGGTCAGTCATGATCCCGTTATACTTTACCATGTCACAGCACACAATTTTGACCCGGAGGTTTGGGGAAAGTGAGTATTTATGGTCCATCATTCATATATCAGATTTACAATGATAGTTATTCAAATCTATTTCCACATAAATGTTGATTTCATTCATGATAATGTTGTGTTTATGTTCAGTGGAACTTTTAGGGCTGCGTAATTGTTATTATACATATTCTATGATATTTCATATATATAGTTAATTGTTGATTTGTGAGTGTTGTTTTATTGGCTTTACTAGTATTGAAAATATACAAGGTTTTCGTGAATTTTTAACAAATTAAGTTAACAACAGGTTTTAAATGGAATTCGATTCATAAGATATGGCACTTGTTAGGTCCGCGAATGTTCAATATGTTGTATTTTACTGCTGTACAATGACCAACTATTCCTCATAATTGTACACAACATTATTCAGCATTTCTGGTTGAATTGCAGCACTTTGCTTCCTAATAAAGTGTATTGATTTCTCCAACATCATTGGTCGTGGAAAACATTAATTATAGCATTCTCATATTTGATAAATCTTTCGTTTTGTGGAATATCACCTCAGCATGCATTTACTTATATTTAGGCTCTTCGGTGGTGGTACCAAAAAGCTCCTCCGTACTGCCAGTCTTGCTGGTTCCAATGCTCATGGTCAGTTGATATCTCAACAAAGCGTTCAAACTCCATCAGATGAAGCTACAGGACCTTCTACTTGGCTGAGCAAGCAGAGAGTGAAGCTCAATACGAAGCTGCTGGGGCATCAGCCTTCAACGATGAAAGAAGATAAGCCAACATACAGGGAGCAGTTTGTGCCTCCTGAGATGAGCATTTTGGCTTATCTGTTGCAAAAAGTGAGTATCGGTAAATTTTACAAAATGTATGTGACGAAGAGATAAAAGAAATTTCCACACATTGGGCTTCACCATTCTTAACAGTGACGTAGCTAGGGCAGGGTAATCGTGTCTTGCGCTGGGTAGCAAGATTGTGAGTTGAATGGGCGGGAGATGATTGTAAGGAGGTTTTTTGATCTTCAGGTATTCCGAGGAATACGAAAATTTGTCCTAGCTACGACTCAGGTATCTGATAAGCGCAAGAGTTATTCTATGGCTAGAAGATACAAATCAGATGTTATGTTTAAAAATTGATGTGGATGAAGCCTACCTTTTATGCAACTATTATTATATGAGTAGATTTCATCAAGAAAAAGATGTATTGATGTTCTATTATTTTGAGCCGATTTATTTTATTGCAGCCAACTGCTGGAGATTACATAGACGAAGTTGAAAGTGAAACTGAAGAAACGGACGAAGAGGACGTATTTGATGCCCCGGCTAACACAGCAGAGAAAACGGTCAACAATGAACATTCAGACCCGAATTCGTACTCTTGGTTGGTTTTGAAACTGGCCACCTTAAGAATTGTTTATAACAAACTCAACGATTTCCTTGGGGTAAGTTTATATAATAGTTGTGATCCTTGAAAAATGGTATATCAGTCCAAGAATAAACCAACAGATAACCTGGAGAAAAACGTTTGGTCCATCGGTAGGTTTGGAAACATTGATTAGATTTTTCATTACTCACAATATACTGAGCAGTTGGAAAGATATGTAATCATGATTCAAGTTTATATAGGCAGATGGGTTCACCTTTCTTCTTTTGTTAATCTTCTTTGTGTAGCATACGTTTCTCTAACATGTTACTGAGTGCCGGCTTTTTCCAATGTCAACATCAATTTTCTCCAAACAGATGGACAATATTTTTTTGTATCATCCTAAACTTATTATTATCGGAGACTATTGCTAAAATTTTGAAATATTTCAACATTGCATGAAACTGAGTCCAATCCGTACCTTTGGTATTCAGAGTTTGAATGTGTATGCACTTTGTAAATGGGTTTATATCAATGGATTGTGAGCAATGGAATGAATCTGTTTAATTTTTGACAGGTCGCAGGGTTAGAGATAAGTGAATTACCAGTTGCAAGTCCTCTGATCCATAGCAGCTTGCGCAGATTGAGTAGATGGCAAGAGTGGTTGAAGAGAGAGTTAGATAGTAGACAAACTCCCCCTGAATACATTCCCGGCTGCTTCGTCGAGAATACTACTGGACCAACTATTCAGAAATATCGGTAAGTCTGGTGTAGAGCCAATTGAATTATGACTCGCAAAAGGTGTGATAAAACATCTAATTTCTTAAGATATTTCATGTTTCAAGATATTTGATTCATTGAACTATTTAATCATTTTCAATACATTCCATGAAATAACTGAAGGAATACAATATCTTTAAACATGAAATATCTTAAGAAAATTTTGACGACGATGGTTAAGGTTTTCTAGGAGTTTCGCCATAACACTAGTTGCAAATCCTGTCGCGTATTATTTTTTCTGACTGAGTCATTATAGTAGTAATGTATTATTTTTTCCACACAGTCAGTTGCTGGAACCCCATAACACTCCTTTCTGTAATAAGAGATCTGCCATGGCTGCAAAAAATCTGTGGACATTCTTGGTGCACCAAGATGCTGTTCAGGACATATTTATAAGGGCAGTTTTCGGCAAAAGACGATTTTCTGGCATCATAGAAGATGCCTTACCAGCGCCTGAACCTCCAGCTATTGAACCAGTGAGAATTATACATAAGGAGCAGGACTCCATTGCAGCATTTTGTCTCAATCAGGTTAGTTGGAAAATATCCTTATTTACTGCAAGTTAGTCAACTTTTGACAAAAAACACACCTTCTGAAACTAGCAAACATATTTTTTTCCTACAGCTAATTCCTAACTTATGGACAAAACCTTTCAAAATATTTCTCTGGTGATGTTGAAATCTTATCGTTCAAAATAGGTCAACCCTGGTCTGATTGCGGTGGCGACTCCACGCGAGCTACAAGAGATGGATATTTCTCTACTTCTGGAGCTCCCAGCTTGGTTGGAGGACGAATGTGAACTGGATATCCTAAATTTGAGCAAGGAGATGCCAGATCCGAGTATTCCACCGTTCCTGATCATTCAGAGCAATGCTGATAAATCCAAAGACACCCAGCCAGGAAGTCCTCAATCCGGGGTAGCTGGACAGAGTGGCAGGGGAGCTAGTGTGGTATGTTGTTTCAAAAATCATTCTTCTTTTAGTCTTATTTTAGATAAAAAATAATGAATTTGGATTTTTTTGCATCCGAAAATACTTTCATGGAAGGATATAAAATTCTATTTTTTCAAATTTTATTTGTGGAGTATTCTGGATATTTCAAGTAATTTTGAGTTTTGATATTGTGTTGAATATTATTCTCGATTTATTGGTTGAAGTTTTTTTACGGGAAAAGGAAAAATATATCCCCTAATCATTTTATGATACAGTTGTCATTTGTTCACTTTTTTCATTCCTTTAAGCTATAGAAAATGACAGTGTTACTATCATAGAATATCATACAATATCACATATGTTTATAATATTTTGAATGGTTTTCCGTAAGTGCTTTGTATAGAATATTTTAATTTGCATATAACCTTGAAATGACAACTCACTAATACTGATTAACTGATTAACGTTCATACTTTCTAAAAGGGAAAATACCTTATATCTTTTAAGTGAAACAAATATTTTTTCACGATACTAAACTGCTGGAAGGAGATTTATAAAATTTACTTCGTTGTACTTTCAAACTTTCATAGTTAATCTCTGAAAAATGTATAGAAGATTCCTAGCATATATACTTTTCACAATAAGACTTGTTTTAGCTTTCCCTATGAAGACTATAATGAATGACGGTATCGTTCATATATTTTGTAATAAATTTATCAGTTATTTGTTATGTTAAATTGTGCTGGAATATATAAAGGTTATTTCGAGGTAAAATAAACATAAATATACGCAACGCCATATTTTAAATAATATAAGAATACGTAGCAATTCGAATCTCAATTGCTGAATACTAAGACATGCATATCTGGTATGAAATCAGATAAGTCATAGAAAAAAAGGCAGTAACTAGGAAAAATATTTTCAAAGATACACAATATTTGATATATATGGTGCGTAATATCTAAGTCACCTGAGCATATATTTTTATCTTTTCACTGAGCTGCATACTTCATAGTGCAAGTTTAAATAGACAATAAAGTTATAATTGATGACAGTAGATTTGCAAGATTCCTGAACTCGTATGAAGTAAGCAATAGAAGTACGAATTAATTACTGGAAAAAGAGAATAATGTCATAAATTGAAGTGAGAAATATCCGGATAAAATCAAATGAATTTGTGTCTTCACTCCAAGAAGACGTTATGAATTCCGTTAATTCCTCATCTCACGTTTCGGGTACTTTTTATATACACAGAATGTCTTGTTGATAAGTTAGGAAGATCTACAATGCAAAACCATGACGACCATAGGAAACATGTCGATTTTTGCGTTGTGGGCGATAAAGATTATTACAAAGAGAAAAGCAGAATCGCGTAACCTAACTGGTAACAAGTGTTTATTTTTTCTTAGGTTATTTTAATAGTTTTTTATACAATGGCTGAATCGCTCGAAAAACTGCGATAAGAATTCGAGAATGGTTCGAATAAACTTTATATTGTAGATTAATGCTTACGCATCCTAATTTTTCCAACTAATTAATTAAATATTTTTCATTTGTAATGTAGTTTCTTACTTATAATCTATTACTCATAATCACACTGTGAGTTTTTCGACTTTTAAAATGCAGATGAGTATTAGTCATCAATCCAATTTATTAAGGAAGAAACTACATTGCAGTAACAGCCGTTTCATATGAATCGTATTTTATCATCATTAAAGATGTCGTCGTGTTGCAAATGAAAGCTCTGTGGTCACAATATGCTTCATGTGAAACGGCATTATTTTCAACATTCTAATAATAATAACGATATCTAACTGGCAACTTCCTACATTGCGCCAATATATGTGTGTCTGTAGATCAAGGGGTTAAGCTTCCCGGGCTGTCATGACGCCAATTTTGTCCACCTCGTGCTGCTTCGGTCCTCTCACATTCTAAGACCGGTGTGTGTCCTCATAACCAGCTAGTCGTATATATTGCTTACACTTTGTTTGTTGTCATGACAATACTTCGTGCCCGGTCTATTGGATCCTTAAGCCTGTACGTGTATTTTGAAAAACGATCAGGAAAGTGAGAAACATTTAAAAACAAAGTTTGTGGTTCCCTCGTTACTGCATCAGTTTTCGAATACTCTATATATGTTCGTTCTTTCTATAGTAGCAATCTAGTTATAAAATATCTGATAAAACTTGTCGCCTATGTCGTTTGGTAGATATGAGAGCAAATAAGTATTAAGTAAACATCAATTTAATGGTTTTTTATTAAAGACTATCATGGTAGAATTACCAGAAGCATTCGATATTGCAGAGCTGGGCACGAAGATATCAAACAATGTCTGTTTCCGTCTTGTCGTTAATGTTTAGAATTATTCGATGTTATAGATGCAGACTTTGTACCTGTAGTTAATTTACATTTTTCGTAAAAGTTATACAAAACACGGTTAGGAAGTCTGTAGTATGTGGTTTGACTGAAACTGTCGAATGCATCAAACACGATTACTCACATGCTATGCTACAAATGCTCGTTATAATTATAAAATTATTAGATATAATAGTTGCATCGAATAGGATCATGAATCAGCTTGGTAATTTTGGTAGTAAACCACTTAATTGTAACCAGTAATGAATATCTGAATGTCATAATCTATTTTATGAAAAGCTCGTTGCTGATTGTTGAATTCGAAGTATTACATATTATAAACAAAAACTTGTTCCAATGCTTATACAGACCCGTCTTATAGGTTGAAGGATACATGTATCCAATTATTCATGTGTAGGTAATAGAAAGCTCACACTTTAGCGACTCATTTTTTTACTGCTTCGCTATCATTTCCTTTATGGCAGATGTTCAAGATTTTGCTTTACTTTGGGATATTTGGTCATGATAATGTGAATATATAGTAGACATAGTCATTGAACTTGGTTCAATCCTCTTTATTCAGTGTGTAGCAAAGAAACTAATTATATCATACAAAAAACAGTTTAGTTAATACGATTATGATAACTAATAATTAAGTGTTTTACTTTTGGAGACAAGTATCACTGGTAACGCGCTTATTTCATCGCATCTGAACTTAAACAACCCTCAACATAATCACTGTCATCACATCCATCAACATTCATGGTACATGTGCATGTTTATACAGTATTTTGGTATCATATCATTTAGTTTGTTCTCTCAACTTTTGATACAACGTTAAACAGAGCCGTGTGTAGAAAAACTGTTTTTAAATTTTCTGTATCGCCAACACTTACATGTTTTTTTAAACAGGTTCTGAAGCATAAAATCGATGGAATCAGAAGAATCACAGCACATCCCTTGCTGCCACTATGTACGTACAATTTTTTAGTTTTATGCTAATCTCATCACTTTAAAGAACAATGACCGCTACAATAATTAATTGATGAACAGACAATTATTGAGCTGAAGGGTGAAACGGATTATAAATATTTCAGATCTCGACAGCCAATTTCTATCTTGATGATTAAATATAATATTGCATTTGTAATTTCACGTTGAAGTTTGTTAGTATGGATCCCGTGTTCCAATAAAATTGCAGTTATAGTTTGCTAAATAAATTTTTAGTTCGGTTACACTTTGGGGTAAATAACCACTCTAGCATGCTGCAATTGAGTGGGACTGAAATAGCACTGTTTAGTTGCATTATTCATCAGTTTTCTAGCGGAATGTGACCCAAAAAAATTCTAGTTAAACCATTTTGATATTGAAGACAAGTCATAAAGACAGTAACCGTAACTGTTTAAATACAGATTAAAAACACATATTTCGAG
This sequence comes from Bruchidius siliquastri, assembly GCA_949316355.1. Classification (NCBI taxonomy): domain Eukaryota; kingdom Metazoa; phylum Arthropoda; class Insecta; order Coleoptera; family Chrysomelidae; genus Bruchidius; species Bruchidius siliquastri. Next base: position 5,306,883 of record OX438537.1, on the reverse strand, counting down.
TGAGGAAAAACGCTCAACATTTTTGATGTGCAGTCAAATTCAATGCATGTCAGCATATAACTGTGATTTTTTAGAATATATATTTTATGTCATTGTTTTAGTATGTTTATGCTCTGATTAAGTTTAAATATGGAAACACTGTGAGTCAATCAAAGAGAAATCTCTAATATACACTCTCACTCATCACAGATGTATAAATGTTTAGTTCGTCCGAATATAGATGGAAATGGAAGATTTATTACTCAAATTTATCCTCATTCTCATCAAACTCAAACACTCTTCTTCACTTCTTTTATTAGATTTGACTGGCGGTCAAGACGGCTCAGTTCATCTGTGGGAATGGGGTCACCAGCAACCAGTAGCTGTATCTAGAGCACCAGGGACTTACGCTAAAGTCAGTAGAGTGAGATTTTCACAGCATGGAAACAAATTTGGTGTGGCAGACTCTGACGGAAATCTCAGTTTGTTCCAAGTTGGATTGAGTGCTAATGCTACCAGACCATTCTTTGTATGTCCAAAATTAATACGATTTTTTCATTATTAGTAATTCCTTTTTTTGTAGACTCATCAGTGTCACAATAAAGGGATTAGCGATTTTGTCTTCTTGGGGTCATGCAGTTTGTTAGCTACAGGTGAGTTATTATATAAATTTGAGAGTACGCGGTGACAGAAACCGCAACTGACACACAAACTGATAGACAAGTTTCAGAGAATCATTAACGTTCAAAATAAATTTGGTGGATTTCGAAAATTGGTAGCTGTTCAGAAATATCTGAATAATATAATGAAAATATGGATGAAATAATTGTGTATTTAACACACAGTTTCACAAATAAAACTATCTTCCAGTGACGCGTTTCGATTTATATTTGAATCATCGTCGGACTGTGTTAAACACACACAATTATGTTATCTGCAAGAGTTGCGGCGATAAAAACGCCAACAGACCGACAAAAATGAGCCACATGACTTTTTAAGAGGTAGACATAATAAAACACCCAAAAAACGAATTATTATCAGAAGTTACATTGATATTTCTGATGAACGATTGCAAATTTTTCCAGCTGGTCACAGTTCCGAGAGCAAAAATGTCTGCATTTGGGATTCAATTCTCCCTCATGGAAAATCGTTGGTGGTAGCATTCACCTGTCATGACCAAGGCGCTAGCAGCTTGGTATTCGCCCCACAACACCAAGTGTTGGTATCTGCAGGAAAAAGGGGAGATGTTTGTCTCATCGATGTTAGGGCGAAGGCGATTCGTCACAAGTTCACAGCACACGAGAGTGCTGTCAAATGTATTGCAATCGATCCACATGAAGATTATTTCGCCACTGGATCCGCCGATGGGGATATTAAGGTAGGATTTTTTTACATACGCATGTTTGATATGATAAATAATTTCATTATTCAATGTTATGACCTTCAACCTTTAACCCTTATCATATTTGACTTCACATCTTTCCAAATATTCCCTCAATTGTCCCAGGCCAAATTTGTCTTTGGAAATAGGCGTAACTGATTCGAACTGATTTTATGACCTTTTCAGTCTATTAGACTTGTGATATGGTTGTAAAAAAAATCGCGTCTGGTGAACCAACAAACTGGAAGGTTATATTTGCTGTCACAAGAGACACTGCCAGGCTTTTTTGTAGTTATAATAATATAATATATAGGCCGAGAGTAGCTCAGCATTTTCTTATCTTAATGTTAACATGGCAATGTAAATATTTGCTCACCTAGAGTTTTTTGTAGTTTAGATTACGTACATTCGTCAATGCAAATTTTATGACAGTTATTCCATGCATTATTATTATTATAAATTGTGAGACTCACTGATTACATAGCATTATGAGAGCTTAATCAGCTTTGTTAGATGTCAACTTCAAAGTTGAGGCAAAGCAATCATCATGCAAACTTTGCTTCAAATCTATAGTGTATGTAATATAGTTTCACATAGATATGCAATGTGTTCCTCTAATGGGAACTAATGAGGGTACTATTGAATGTACTATTGAATGTTTTTGTTTTATTTCTGGAAACTTCAAGTAATTATGGGAATCTAACAAAATCTAATAGAAATTGTTATAATTTTCTATTGAAATAGATGTTTTTCTTTCACATTTTGGTTATGTTTTATTCACAGATTTGGGGAGTGACAGTACCCAACGTCCTTCTCTCTTTACCAGCAGAGCATGCGCGAAGCAGTTTCTTCAAGAATATTGGCCAGGGCGTGACACAGCTGCACATAGATTCGCACAACAGACTGTTCTCTTGCGGTGCTGATGGAAGTATGAAAGTTAGACAGTTACCAGATAGGGAGTCTTTGCTTAATCACCATCATTAATAAGCTTCCTGCCATTATTTTAACATTATGAAAAGTATAATGATAATAACATATGCAGTTCCAGATAAAACCGATTTTCGGATGCGTTTGATAATATTATTGGACATAACTTTGGATTTACCGAAGCGGAATCTCTTGAAATATTTATCCAACGCATTTTCAATCGTAAGATAGATTCAAAAATTCTGGGATTCCTTTGGAATCAGAATTCCCGATAAAAAGGCATCGAATTTGATATGTGCGCTGGTCATTTTGGCTACAAATAATAAATAAATATCGTTAGTAACACTCATATACTACCGCTTTTAGATTTATGATACAAGAATGCACAGATACGAGGTGGTTCGTTAAAATGGGAATGGTGAAAGCTCAATGACGCGACATCGCCCCTTAAATTGATTAAAATTGATTAAATATCAAATTAACATTATGGATAAACTGCAGCGTGCCAAACAAAAGCAATAGAATTCTTAAATTTAGTACATGTTTTTGTCTGAATCAGATTAGTACTAAGATTAACGGTTCATACCAAGAAACTCAAAATTTATAATTTTCTTTTCATTACTTATTCAAACCGATTGGGAGAATACCAATTATTCAGTTGTTAGATAAATGTCTCCATTTGTTTAATGTGATATTCTTCTGACAAGTTGCTCCAAAAATTTACTTTTTTGTGGATAATTGCAATATTAATGAAGCTATATAAAAAATACGTTTTTGCCATTTGAACAAATAGAGCTTTTCCGACAAACTGCACATTCTGTCAATACTGCAATGAATATTTTAGCGTATTTTATTTGAATAGATCGTTTGGAAACTTTGTATATGGAAACATTGGTCATTTTCTCATCTCTCCTGTTATATATTTTTTTATTTGGTCTGCGTGCATAAATGATATTGCTAAAATATGTTGGAGTATGGCAAAATTAAAATTATGGACTTTAAATTCCTAAATACTTATTAGATTTAGACCAAAAATGTTTCAATTTGAACAACTTCATTATTTGAGTACCACCATTCTACACCTTTTGTGACTCATTACCGATCTGAAATCATGTCTAATTTTTAGTTCATAATACCTATGAATAATGATTCAAAGACAAATTATCATATCATTTTAATTAGAGAGATAATTGCAATGTCACACATAGGTTACAATTGGAATGAAAATCAGAAAATGATTGAAGTTTATTCAAATTATTTGTGGCCAATCCAGAGTGTGACTGCCCTAAAATGGCATCAACTCCATTTTAAAGAACACTAATACATATATTATAAAACGTAAAAAATGTATTCAGCAAAATCTGTTTCTGAATAATGTACCCATTTCAGCTGTATATGATGACCTTTTAAGGTAGAATAGGGTTCATATTCGTACTACGAACATACACATAATTTTTATATCACCTTCCATATCCTTTACAGTAGCATTTATTAGTGATTGTGGTTAAGCTAGCTAGCAAATATAATTTTTTTATTGAAGAAAATTTTTTTCTTCATTGTTATGTGGCATATTTACGTAAGTTTACTGTTTACATCGTACTAGGTCATACTGGCCCAAAATAATATATTCAAAATCATAAACTGATTACTGTAAGTTTGATTCCAAAAAGCGATAATTCAATTTTGGTGTAATACATCAGGATGTATTATATGAAGAAGAATCTAGTTACTACTCTTGTCAGTCAGTGTTTATATTAGAATTAATATTCGAAACTAATTCCACTTTTTCTCTATGTGTACAATATACATTGATTTATGATGTACAGTAGTCCATATTTTGCTATATTTTTCACAAAAAATAGCCTCTCCTACTGGTTCTATTGGCTTTAAGGAATATTTTTCAGCCTTATCATACTTAATACGCTCGTCAGTATCCTGCCTGAGACTAGAGCAGAACCACTATAGCTTGGAAATGTGGTTGGTAATTTGGTTAAGTAAGATAACTCCGAAAATTTTCTACATATGGCTACTTGTATATTGAAATTCTATTTACAACATACATTGAAACGTTGAAGAAATAGCTATCGTAAACTCATATACTGTAAGAGATTATTGCTTTTTTATCTATATGTCTATGTATGAGTATATTCAAAACTGAGAAATTTATATTTTTTAATGGCTGTTCGAAAGCTTTCATTTTTAGTTGAATTGTTGGTTTTTAGATAGAAAATTATATACCGTTTATCTGTGTATTATTTTAATGTGATTTTAGTCTTTAGGTTTTATGTGAATGTTGAAAGATGAATAAATTATATTGAAATGTCATTACTGTTTTTTAAGTATGTACCTTCCTGTATCTAGCAGTCAGAAAAAATATCAAATGCATATTTTCATACGCATTAGATATGAATTGCATTGGAACTTATATAGAGATTCGTCCTATACATTCAATATTGAATCTTGGACGAATTACATCGTAGATTAATTTCAATATTAATTTCATCATGTATAAGTCTTAAGTTGGGTTTCACATGAATACTACCATTGTAAGAGCGTTTCAGGAAATTCATAGCCACAACCACCGCGCGTTTATTTTGTTCTTAATCGCAAACATGTTACATCAAGAGGAATGATTCACTTCCCAATTTGGGAACACCCAGTCTAGCAAATTATTAAGCAGTATCAATCAGCATCTTGTCATCACACATTTCATCAAAATTTCAGTCATATCATACATAGTTAAGAAAAACAGATTAAGGAAACCTTCCAAATTGAATTCATTTGATTCACAGAATTTGTAAAATTTTCAGCTGAATAAGGTAAGCTTTTTTGGGGATACCTGCTTAATTAATCTCTTGATTGCCTATCTCACTAATGACAGCTCAACTTTATGTCATTAGTCGACTGGTTTGGTCTATTGTCGCAATAATGTGATATTCTGAAATGTGCAACGCCGCCGCATACCTAAAATTTTGCGAGGAACTAAATAAATAGGAATTATCTTCTGTTCATGGGGCTTACAGCTCTCTTATAGCTAATTTCTTGAAGTGGTCATCTTGATTCTAGAAATACCGCAACCTCTCAAACACATCTCGTTCGTAATCTCGTGGACCATATCCTACAATGTATTCCAAAGAAAAGAATCAAGAGGAACAAGTTCAGGAGATCGTGGTGGAAAAAATTAATAATAAAAACACTAGATAATGTGAGACTTCCTGCTATAAAAATACGCGTAACACTTATACAATAAGTTAAACAACTGACACGAGTAACTAAATTTTGCAATTTAAATCCTATTAAGCTGTTAAGATGAACATGCAAAGTTATTTAGGTGCACTATAAAAAGAATGTCATAGAAAGTTCATTTTTAGATTTTTATTGAAGTGAATACCAGCTCATTCAATTCTAGGTATGTATCTAGATCTGTTTTTAATATTATTCAATGCGGTTCATGGAAATAAAAATTTGCATGAGAAATAATGACACAAATTTAAGACAGAAATTTGATTTAAAACAAATGTTTCTAAAATTTGCTCGATTTTTTTTTATGAAATATTTTTCTACATTGTATTTCAGAGTTCAAGCGTGGTGAAATATACAGATCACAATTTACTTTCTAGATATGTATAGATGATTGTTCATACATTCACCTAAAAAATACAGAAACGATACATAGTAAGCTATTGATGCATTACTTCTGTTTTGGTAACTACTACTATAGGTTACTGCTTTTTAATTGGTTAATGTTCAGAAATAATGAAATTTAGAATCTTTCAATCAAGTAGGTGGAAATTGTCTTTGACGTGCAGTGTTTACAGTTCAATGAAGTTTTTGATCTGTCGCCAATAGTTGATGAACAACACTTATTAAAAAAAACAAAAAAAATAATCCTATATAATCAGAGTACAATTTAATATAGGGACTAATTTGCAGTTTCATTTTAATGTAGAGTTTTCTATGTATTCTCTTTTTTATTTGAATATTATCTTCGCTGAGAAAATACGAATAAGCTTATTTTCACTATGCACTTAAAAATGTGACTGTATATATGAAACATTAATTACCTAACAATTTTGTCCATTACATCAGATTGTTTTTAATTTTTCAGAATACGGAGTAGTCCATAATTGTAATGGCAGCTGATCAAGATAATCTCACGGCTGTTCTGTATGGAATAAACGACATGAGAATGGTAAGTTTTTAATTGATCTTGATTTTTCAGCTCAGCCTACGAATGTGATGATTGCGATGACGGTAGAGAAGAATGGAGGGACGTGATGATCATTTTGTTGGTGTATGGCCTGTATTTTCTGGTCGAAAAAGTTTGGAATTTTTTTTTGAGTGAGAACCGAAAACATGTGAAAAGGATATACTTTAGGTAGTCAGTATTTCCAATTAAAATACAGATATTTTTTATAGCTAGTTGTATATTAGGGGAAAACATACAAAATATTTTTTTATAATTACGAAATGAAACATGCTCTCAATGTCATTACTATCAAAGCTGGCGTTCTTATTTTTTATGGTTCAACGAAACTGTTAGAATAACATTTGATCCACTCTGCAGTTTCGCAAATGACAGGATATCGAAGGCAGAATGATGCTAACCAGACCAACGAAGAGATTGGAGAAAATCAAGCGTAGATTGTATATGTATGTAATCAGATAGAAAAACACATGCAAAGACAGACAGTGCAATCCGAAAGCAAGGCGGAGAAACAAAAAATGATAAAGGATCAAGATCAAGATTGATTAAGGATTATTCTGATTAAAGAAAACACTTTTTTGTCAGGAACCTCAGTATAGCAGATGAAATATATACCTCAATATGGCAGAAGAGAAAAAATTAGGGCAATAGAATTAGCATTTAGAAGAGCATTAAAAAAAGAATAGGCAAAAGGTACCGTGAGTTGAAAAATATCATAAAGATAAGGATGGAAATTATGAGAAAATGGAATTACAGGAAAATATCACAAAGTAAAACGACAGAAAAGAGGAAATCAATCAGATCACGGGAAATCTGGAAGAATGGAATAATGATGAGATTAAATGCAAGACGGCTTAAAAGAAGCAACGAAAATGGCAAAAAACAGGAAAGCATAGGCTGACATAAGTAATGAATAATTATTTGTAAATCTTTACAACCTTTTGAGTATGTTGAAATATGACTGCAGTCTCAAGTATTCAGTACTCAGATCTCATGATAGTTTTATCTTCGACCATAGATGGGAAAAGTCTTCGTTCTCGTCATGGGATTGCAATATTTTTTGTTTCATTTTCCTTTGTTAGACATGCAATGTTTAACTTTCATTTTGGCAATATATAGGTTTCTTTTTCTTGATTTATCAAGAATACAAATGCATACATACATTCCATAATGGTCGGTAAACATTGAAAAACTGTAACCTGGATTTTTTATGAGTATTGTTTTTACATTTTAGTTATTTTTTGTATCAATTTATACTTTAATATTGAAAATATACAATGTAGGAGCAGCTGGAATATTACCTAGTAATTTTTGATTATTCAAGGAATGTGGATTTATTAATTTGACAGTCGAAGCAAGATTAATCACTGATATACCAACGATAACGATGATGACGCCCACCAGTATTTCAGCAGCCTTTTTTGCAGATAAGTTTCGAACCTTGTCAGAAATATTTGTAATTCGAAAATATAAATAGGTATCACCGTATGATAGAACAATATTGAAAAATACTTGAAGGTATGAGCTTAAAAAAATGATGAGCTGCATACCTGCATTGTTTTTTCGAATCTTTGCAATCGAATAAACAAAGACGCTTATTCTCAAATGCACCTGGATAATGTTACTAAGATTTGAGCAACCAAGCGTGGTGGTGGTGGTTAATTTTTCATATAACTAACAATTATTTTGTAGGAGTCGAATAGTGAAGTGAAATGTATTGTTTTAGGAGCAAAGACCTATTCCTGAACCGAATGATATCCGTGAGTATTGTAAAGTTCTTTAAACACTAATTTATTTAAACTGATAACACAAATTATATGCCAATTTATATCCACGTCTTCTGGTTCTTTTGTTTATTAGAAAGGCCTTCTTCAAAGATAATTAAATTTCAGAGGTTCTTCTACGCATGGAGGTAGTTGGAATATGTGGTTCTGATGTTCATTACTTGACTCATGGGAAAATTGGACCTTTCGTGGTAGAGAAACCAATGGTCATAGGTGAGCTTTTCAATACGTAAGTCTATATTTCCCTGATGGTAACTATGAGGTCAAGATAAGAATATTAATAGTGTAACTTCTGAAATATCAATAACCTTTACAAACTACTAAAAGGCATGTTTACGTTTCGGTTGCTTCCACAACACCAAGAAAAAGACAAAAAATAGAACTAATTGGTTGATCAAAAATGACATATATGCAGGATTACCTTGAAGAACATCTTATGATGGCGGAGAAGTTACGAGAAGCTTGTCAAATTTTTGGTGCATATTTTAATTATATTGTTTGCTTGATTCCCAAAAAATAAGACGTCACTTGTTTGTTGCTAAATTGGCAATGACAAATTAATGTGGTGATCTGGAATCCTTGAAGTCGAATTTTTTTTCAGGGCATGAAGCTGCCGGTACAGTTGTGAAATGTGGAAAGAATGTGAAACACCTTCAGCCAGGTAATTATGGGGATTGAGACACATTTGAAAACTAAATGAAAATTTTAAGGTGACAGAGTTGCCATAGAACCAGGCTGCCCATGTAGGATGTGTGATTTTTGTAAAACAGGAAAATACAACCTGTGTCCAGACATGAAGTTTTGTGCGACTCCGCCTTACGACGGAAACCTATGCAGGTTTTACGTGCACGATGCTGACTTTTGTTTCAAGTAATGCATTCTTATTATTATTTTGAACATTATATCCGAAAAAGCTTATAAATTAGATTGAGAAAATTTTGTGTACCTTCAGCTAAATCAGAATTTGAATCCCAGACCTTTAACTATTCACGGACTGCTCTTTACTGTTAAGTTTCCTTCCTATAGTCTTGTGCTTCACAAGGAAAGGGCACGGTTTGGCAAATTCACTTGTGGATGAAACTTGGCGTAATTGTAGTACTCCATTAAGATGTTCAACCCTTGAAGTATAAGATCCGAATAGCCAGCCAACTCGGTGAAAAAAATCCTTGAAATTTCGAACTCACTTTATATACTCGTACTAGTAAGTTATTCACCAGCATATCTATAGTCTCCATGCTGATATTGCTTGCCGAAATACAATTTGTTACATGATGTAGTGTATGGGTTTCTCGTTTTGCCACACTTTTTAGTTATATATGTGAGGAAGGTAACTAAAAAATAATTTATATGGCAGGTGTTGGTGTTGAGCGAAAACCCCAAATAATCAACAACAAAGTTTTCTTGCTCCACCATATTTTAGATCCATAGGACATCGTAGGTCAAATAACCTTAGTTTATAGCGAGAACATTCGTTCAATCCAGACTCCACAATTTTTGCTGCAGATTCTTTGACAGTTCTATAATACATTTTAGGACAGCTCAAGGTGGGAGCTCCAGGTTTACCGGTGGTCTAATTCCATCCATTTCCTTGCTAGGTTTATTACTCCAGAACGCCATAATAAATACCACCTCTTGAAGAACTGCAATAATCAGTATTACACGATATTCATCATTTTCGTTGGCTGTTAAACGGATCGATTGCAATTTTGCGATTTTAGCATCTAAAGCTAACTTCAATGACGCTGTTATGATACATATGAACTATAAAAACATATGATTTAATTGAGACGATAACCCCACAGCAACTTTACTATGTATAATTTTCGCATGCTTCTTTATCATTAGAAAAAACATGATGAAATGTATGATATATACAGGGTGAACTTTTTGTAATCTGCAATCGGATAACGTTTGACTGGAAGGCTATATTACTGCATGCTTGCTTAACCTTTTTTGATTGCAGCAACAGATTTGGAGAAAATTGCCTAAAATGCCACATTCATAATTTTTCCGTCACCTAATCACAAATTCGATCGTAATGATAACTTCTTCAACTAAGAGCATGCATACAATCTATGTATAATTTTACACGAGGATTTGTTTCAAAATTTGGATGTCGAACTCTCAATTTTTATATTACTAAACAAACTGGCGGGAAAGTATTGTAATGGCGAAAAACTAGCCTCTCAAAAATCAATCCGATTTTCCGATCAAGTCGGTTGACTCGGCTTAAGCATGTTATTAAAATAAGACGAATTATGAAAAATTTCGGACACGTGAAAAGTTATTGAACTTTCAAAATTGAAAAAGGATTTTCCTGCAATATTCTTTGTGGCTTGTAGCTGTCCAATATGCAGAGGAAAATTATAAGAAATTATCTGATATGTATAGATATTATCTTCTCGTTACTATTGTAACATTATTTTTCGAACCAATTGTTGAATTCCAGATTGCCATGCAATATGGATTTTGAAGAAGGTGCATTGATAGAACCATTGGCAGTGGGAGTGCATGCTTGCAATCGAGCCAAGGTAAAAATGGGCGATCTGTGTGTTGTTTTTGGCAGTGGACCAGTCGGTTTGGTCACAATGATGGCGGCAAAGGCGATGGGTGCCGGTAAGGTAAGTGGAATTTCGAAAATAGCTGAAAATTAAGAAAAAAGTGAGCACACAGAAGACATGATAGAAAAGTAAGACCAAAAACAGATAACTCATTTGCTTAGAGACAGGTTGCACAACAGAAAGTTGATTCTGTTCATTCATAGCATTGTCACGCCTACTGCTCAATGCGGAAAGGCGCTCAAATCATCTGTCCAGATTTATTTGTATTGTGTTTGTAATTCCTTAGTATTTTTCAATATTTATTTAATATTTATTCATCATCTGTAGACTGACAATTACCAAAAATCATTTATTTTGAGGTTATTTCAAATAAATTGTGGAATAAATTATTTATTACTTCATACATTATACGAGGGTTACGCAGTAGTTGCCTTGCCACGGTCTCGAATGAATCTAAGTGTTGGCCGAATTTTAACGTGAAAATGGAACCGGGTAGTCGCTATTTTCGAGCCACGATTTTGTATGACTATAAAAAGGGACTAAAACAAGCGGAATACCACGGAAGTCTAGTGAGTTACTTTGGGGGCTGTGCCCCTGCTAGGGCGACAGTTGTTTATTGGTTTGCTGAGTTTAAAAGGGGCCGGGTCTCACTCGATGATGAACCTCGCACAGGTCGACCTCCCACTGCTGTTACTCCTAAAATTGTGGAAGCTGTGCAAAATATGGTAAAAAAAGATCAACATTTAACCTACACCTTCTCTGGGGATTGGATCGGCAGCGATCCGAACAATCAGTCATGATCACCTTCGCCTAAGGAAGCGGTGTTCCCGATGGGTGCCACATTTGTTGACCAGTGAGCAAAAAACAACCAGAGTTGATTGGGCTAAGTTTTTGCTTGAAAAATTTGATAATGGACACAGTAAAAACACTTTTAATATCGTAACCGGAGACGAAACATGGTTATATCATTATGATCCCGAAACTAAACAGCAGTCATTGATTTGGTGCTTTGAAAGTGAGCAGCCTCCAACGAAAATTCGTCGTTCCAAGAGTGTTGGAAAGAAAATGGGAGCATATTTTTTTTCTAAAAGTGGATACATCACAACGGTAGCCTTGGAAAATCAAAGGACAGTTACTTCTGAATGGTATATAACCAAATGTGTTCCTGTAGTCTTCCAAGAACTATGCAAGGGTCGTCCAAAGACCGGTCTGCGAGGTATTCTAGGGCACCATGGCAACGCACCCGCCCACAGCACCGCTAGAACACTAGATTTTTTTGCTGAGCAGAGTGTCAAACTGTTGCCTCATCCACCTTATTCTCCGGAACTAGCTCCATGCGCCTTTTTCTTATTTCCTGAGATAAAAGAAAAGTTACGAGGTCGCCATTTTTCCACCGATCAAGAGGCGATCGCTGCATTTGACTAGAAAATTAGCAACCTTTCAAAATAACGCTGGTCACAAGAATTTGACAAGTGATTTTACCGTTTGCGTAAATGTATTGAGGTAGGGGGAGAATATCTTGAAAAAACAGAATAAAGTTTTTTAAAAAACCTTGTAGTTTTTCTGTATCTAAAAACTTCCAGTGTGACCCTTGTATGCTATAATATAATAGTTGCAGGCAGTCGAAATCATAGTAAACACGTGGCTTGGCAACTTTATTAGGTATAATGCACAGTGTATCAGATGAATTCCTTCCTTCCAGGTCCTTATGACAGATGTACTAGATGTGAAACTACAAAAAGCCAAACAATGCGGTGCCACTTATACGCTCAAAGTCGATCCTTCATGGGACGATGCAAAAATAATAAAAGAAATTCAAACTGTACTTCATGGAGACGAGCCTGATTCTTGTTTTGATTGCGCCGGAGGAGAGACAATTGTCAGAACTGCTTTACAGGTACAAATATGAAGGATTCATACTTCGTTATTTATTGAAAACACTCATGATATCTATCAAATTATTTCGATGGTCAATAATAGTTCACATTTGTGTTGTAGCTGTTTATTTCAAGCAAGGAATAAACTGATTTCGTTTTTGGCCGATCATATCCAATAATCTCATTTTGTAAAAGATTTTGCGGCAACATTTAGCGATCAAATTTGGTGTTAATGAATATTTTGAATGAATGAAATTTGTTAGAAATATTTGAAGTGCAATAAAATTAATGATGTTTTAAAATTTTAAGTGCAGTGCTAAATCATGATTTGTTTTTAATAATCTATGTTTATCAAAAAAGATAATTACTGAGATCAACAATTTATAGACGATAGAACTACTACTACCACCAACACAAAAAAATGAAATTGGCGCGGCAATTTAAATGGTTTACTTTTAAATATGGTTGAATGCAAATTTGATAGAATGTATATTATATCGCTTCATGATAACGTATAAAAAAGTCATAAATACTTATTTTCGTTCAGATTACCAAAGCTGGAGGAGTAGTGGTCGTAATTGGAATGGGTGCAGAATTTGACATGAAGCTGCCTTTAGCCTGTTCCGTCATGAAGGAAATCGACCTTAGAGGAATATTCAGATATGTAAATGCGTGAGTTTTAATTTCAATTATCATAGCAAGACTCATTCATTTTTATCTTTGTTCTGTGTTCCCGCGTAGTGCTTTTTGCCGTTGGGACATATTTAATTGCATGTGCATACGTAATGTCATCAAAAAACACACCATTTCGAATATGAAATGTTCTGCGATTGAAATAACACGAAGAGACCAAGTTTTATTTTTCAACTAAACATTTCACAGTTGAATTATTCAAGCCACTAAAACACATTTACAAATTAAAATAAGTCTCTCGATGAGTACAATAAAAATGTATGATAATTTTTATTGCTTATAAAACAAATTAAATGCAAACATTTGTAATGAGTGAAGATAATATTAATTTATTGAATGTGTTATGGTTTCTGTAATATCTTTATCTATAAACTTTCCACTTGTTATTATGCAACAAATCGCGATTAATGAAAATTTATATTTCTCTTGATACATCGGTATTTGATGTCCGATTACAATTTTTATTATTATTATTACCACTTTGGTATGAAACTAGACGTGAGGGATTGACCAGAATAATGACAATGCCATTTATTATATCATACGATGTATTTGATTATTCCAGAAATAGTACGGAAATGAATGACTACAAATAATTACACGTAGATACCAGTTATTATCTATCATTAGTCTAAAATCGGAGTAATACCTTATTTTCAGACATCCTAAAATCGAGGACGAGGACATACACCTAAGTAGTAGTAATATGTACTAAGGTCATTCATCATTGGTGTGATATAAACAACGATTTTACAAGTACATATACAATAACTATGACTATAACTTGTGATACAACTAAGTATATTTTATAAATAAATACTCTATGTTCCAATCCTGTATACAAAGTTGTGCAACTGAATAGTAAGAGTAGTTCTTACGGAAGAAAATGGAATACAGTAAAATTGAGAGCAAATATTTTTCACAAAATGTGCTAAGCAATTCGACTGTTATACATTTTTATTAATGAATTTTTCCAGAAAAATTACTTATCAGGATAATATCCAAAGGTGGTTTGCCACCATTCCATGATGTTATTGTGAAATTTCATCCATTTTATCTAGTCAACATGTTTTTTTTTCAATAAACAGCAATCGGACAAATCCTTTACAAGTTGATATTAATTACAGCTATCCAGCTGCAATCGAAATGGTGAGGACAGGAAGAGTTAACGTCAAACCATTGATCACACACCATTTCACCATAGAAGACTCCATAAAGGCATTTGAAACGCACATCAAGAAAGAAGGGGACCCCATAAAGATCATGATCCATATTAATCCCAATTGGAAACCAAAATGAATGCTGATTCAAGAAAACCAAATAAACATGGATAAATAAAAATAGAATGTGTCATATTGATATTGTTCATTTCATCTCTATTGATAATGCGACAGAAGAGAACTCTTAAAATACGATTTTCAACTCCCCCCATATCTACATCCTTTTAATTGATTCAGATAAATTAAATGACTGATGAATATTGCATTTCGAGATGGATCTTATAATACTGTATGGCAACTTATTCCGCACTTCCATTGTCTATAAAATTTTGAGTATCACGACGTTTCGATTGATGTGCTATCTTCAATCGTCTTCAGGTGAACTGGCGAACACGTTCCTTTCATGCCTATTTATACCCCGTCCGGTGACGTATCGTTGTGCGCGGTCTGTTCCGATTGGTTCCCGATGCGCGGTATTCCGGTCTGCTGACGTGGTTGTTTGTCGGTCATTATTTGTTGTCTGGTCCAGTCGTAGTCTATTAATCTTCTTTATGAGTGGCTGCCAGATTGGTTTAATGTCTACGCTGGGTTTGCTGTACACTTTGCTGTTGTTGGTGATGAATGCCGCCTCCTTGAATTTCCTCCGATACCAATGCGGTTCCTTGGCAATAACCTTAGCGTCGTCCCAAGCTATTTTATGGTGCTCCGTCCATGCATGGTCAGCTATTCCAGATTTTCCTGTCTCTGCTCGCTGGGTGTTGAGACGGTGTTCTTTGAATCTTACTTCCAGTGGCCTTTTTGTTTCTCCAACATAGATTTTACCACATTGACATGGTATCTGGTAGATGCAGTCCTTTGTCTCTTGAGATTCAGTCCTGGGCTTAATTTTTGTTAGGATACTTCTGAGGGTAGCAGTCCTAGAGAATCTCGTTTGGATCTTGTATCGCTGACCTATTCTTTTGATTCCATCTGATATTCCTTTGACTTAAGGCAGAATGAGTAAGTGTTGAGATTCTTCGTGTTTAATTCTTCTATTGTTGGTATTTTCCTGTATTGTTACTTCCACTAGCTTCCTTGGGTATCCGTTGTTTAATAGATCTTGTTTAATGATATTGAGCTCTCTTTGTTGTCCCTCTTGTGTGTTACAAATATTCCTAGCTCGGTCGACTAAGGTCCGGATGACGCCTTTCTTCGTGGCTGTTGGGTGGTTTGAAGTGTAATGTAATACTTACATTATTGGTGGACAGCCAGCCACGTGCCAGGATGTCAATTCTTAGAAACTTGATGGAAGATGTCTCAAGTATTGGGCAACGTTGCGTTGAATTCATTTCCATTTGTACATCCCCATTCGTCAATTATCTTGTTGGCTTCGTTGATATCACAAGTGACAACACAACACCGTCCTGATGAGATATGGAAAGATTGATTCAGCCCTTCTGACGATTTTCGATAACTTTCTATCGATTCAATATTTGTCTGCTAACTTCATTATTGTGGTTTAATTCACTCCGCTTTTTATGATACCACAAGAGTTCCAGTACGAAAACAACAAGTGCCGAAAGATTTAGTATGATTAGTAAAATGAATATTGATTTGAGATGCTGGAACTTTATGTGGACTATGTCCAGTGCTTCATCGATGTCAATTTGTCTGCTGTTGTAATCATGTACATAGTCTTTTATCCACTTTACTATGAATCCGTGGTCGGCCATTCGCAGCAAAAAAGCATCAAAACATTTGCCTAATGACAAACCTTTCCTGAACAGTATATTCATTGGCAATCTTTTCGAGTCTTTGATACATACTACCTTTCCTTTCAGTTTTCTTAACTGAGGGACATGAAGATAGTAGTCTTTCTGAAGATCTGGCAAGCTGTATGACATACCCTTTTCCACAACATTTAGAAATCCTTGTGTCGCGTTTTCCATTTGGATCCATTTTTGTTTGATTACATCCGCTGGAGTGTCGAACAGCGTCTCTTCTTCATAACCATCTCCTAACAGAACCCACTGCTCATGATAATATTGTGTCTTCAAATCATACTTGAAGATATCCTGTACCTTGGTGTATTTCTGAGTCTTAAATGAATTTGCTAGTATGCTAGTCACTTGGGTACCCCAGATGTCGTCCATATATTTTCCAAAAAACAGTAATAAGATAAAGATACATCTTCCGTATCGTGTCTTTGGTGGTCGGCCTGTATTGTTTGAGACTAGTGCCGCAAAACTGCTCAAAACAGTGTTCGATACATCACTGTAGTATTTTTCTTTTGGATTCTGTATACAGCTGACAAGTAGCATGCATGAAATCAGCAAAAAGTATAACAAGAAAAATGTGATCCAAATTTCTAGACTGATTTGTGAAATGCTCAATTCGATTTCTCGAGGGGTGTTGGGCATACACCACACTATATAACTCTCTACGCTATATGCACGGCTGCAGTCAACAAAGGTACACCTATCTTCAGTTTGGAGGAAACCTCCGATAACGACATCAACTTGATTGTCTCGTAGTAGTTTTAGAAGTCCGCCTGCGTTGGTCTTGTTCACGTAACCATGAGGCTGATTGGCGTAGTTGTATTGTAGTTGCAGCTTCAACTTCTCTGCAGCGATTAGGTTCAGTAAAGCTACCTCTATTCCTTTTACGCGTCTATTTTTATGCATAGCATATGGAGGGTTGTTGACATAATTTACTTTTAGCTTACAATTGTTCAGGTAATTACTTCGCAATGCTGTAGATGCGCTTCCACCATTTTTGAGCTGGCCGAAACTGCAGCTGTCGATTTTAACTATGTTTATAGAGCTGATATTGCAAAAACTGTTCTTCTTGAACGACCACCCATGTATGTTGAAGTTTGTTTGATTATTTGGTTGTGGTGTGAGGACTAATGTATGAATCAAGTTATTTCGCAACATGATATTCAAAGTTCGGTGTATTGTTTCTTTTATACCGGAGTTTACTTCGGTATATACAATAAGAAAGTTGAAAGTTCTGCTCTGATATTTCGATTGCGGAAAATACTTAATTTTCCTTTCCAATTCTTCAACCTTCCCAATATGTATGATGATGCCTCTTGGTAGGACTGGAATACTGTTTATATTTTTCAGTGGGTCGTTATTTATTTTATCATTTTCAATCAATAATGTACTCCAAGATCTCACTGCTAATTCTCTAAGAAGCGCGTCATCCACATAAAAAGAACGATTATCTATATGAGCTGAATAAAGAATGTCATTCTCAAGACCAAATACTTCCATATTTTCAGTAATGCATTTACTCAAAGAAAACGATATGCTTTCAGAAATATGCAATATTGTTTCTAACTGTTCATTATGCTTTGCCAGTAACGAACTAAATTGTGAAATAACACTTAATATTATGTAAATCAGGATCATTCTGTTATTGATCTTAATCACAGAGGTGAGTACACCATAATCACCGTGGAAGGTAATAGAGAACGCCTTTTATATGGCTTCTAGAGGGATGGATCAACCATTTATCTTTTGGTGTCATTTCGTTTAGCATTAATATTGTGTTTACTTAATGACAAATAATGATTTATTATGTGACGTTTCAAGGAAACGTGTAAAGGAAAAGCTTTACTACACACGGCGTCGATGATAGAGGAGTAATAGTCAAGCTCTAAGATCATGACGACTGCCAATAGCTTTAATAATAATATTGAGTTTGTTGAATGAATGAATAAGAAAAAGGGACTCTAGTATCTCCGAAGCACTCCTTGAGGCTTCTGGACATAATCTCACAATTCAGAAATGAGCGTTGCGTCTACTGGATGCGTCATCATGATCATAACATCAAGAATCGTCAGTACAGCAAACACTAGAGGTGTCAAACGGGCGCATCTTTCCCAGGTCGAGCTTCCACGGCTCGAACCAGCCTTTTCCAACTGGCCTTGTTTTGGAGATTCTCAGCTTTGTGGAGTAAGGTGCCGGCAGAACTGAGTAGTACTGGAGTAAATTGTACTGACAATTGAACTGAGTACTCAAAATATCCAGTAGTTGGTACTGGTGAATAATTTCATTTGTATGTAGTACTCTAAAATTTTGAGTACTCCATTTTTAAGTACTTAGTAATTCTCGTTCGTTTGCACAGGCAAATTTCAGCATTTGTTGTACGTTAGATCGCTGTAATCTATTCTTTTACTTTACATTCTATATTTTGTTGTTGTTGAATTTATTTGGTAAGTTGTATTGATACCTCGGTTTTAAATCTCCTTATTTGGAGAGATGGTTTTTCACCTTTTATAATTGAAATAAAAAATGCCTATGCTTGAAAGTGTAAATGAGTATAAGTACAAATCCATGTGTGTACAATAATTGAATTTTGAAATATTTACTATTCACGGTATTATAAATCAATTGGAAAAATGATTGCCTGGACCCAAGAGCACCCACGTAGTCGGTGCCCCCGCTTCAGAATGGCAGAATTTGTTATTTTTGTTACCTATTACACTTCTATGTTTGCTTTTGATGTGTGGTGTGTTTTTGTTTACTAGTAATCACGATATTTTTACTTTCTGGCAATAGATTTTATGCAGTTATGTTTGCTTTTTAGTAGTCTTCATATTATTTATTGGTGAGTTGTGTGTCTATACTAGATACGAACCTTTATTTTATTACTTTACTTTGAAATTAATGCAAGATTTGGGCTAACATAATAATCGTAAGTGCTAACTGATAGGAGGTGACAATCTCGTTTTTTTCTTTAATTATTAATTACTAATTGCTAGAGCTTATTCATATGATGGAGCCTCTAATTATGATTAACTGAAATACTTCTTGTTCATTTCCTACGAGTACTGTCAAATCGAGTACTTTTTCATATTCGGACACATAGAGTACTTTCTGAAGTTACTCATTAGTACTTGAGGCAATTGCAGAAAACAATACATTTGTAAACGTATGATGCTTGTATATAATATATTTTCATATTAATGTACATGTTATAACTACATTACGTTTATATAATTCGATAAGCATATACCAAAAACATAATATATGATTATAAAGATTTTGTGAATAGCTGTAAGCACGTATCTCCAATTAAATGGCTTTACGATAAACCCTAACGAAACTGTTATCATTACGCCAAAAACATCAGTAGCGGAGGAAAACTCTTATTATGTTAATTTGATTGACTTTATTTTCACTATCCACGCCGATAGGATATAATTTGAAATTTATAATGTCAATCTGCTTGACTCAATTTTTTCCATCATGCACTTTTATAGAAAGGTGGGTGAGGCAACAGTTTGACACCCTGTTCAGCAAAAAAATCGAGTGTTCTAGCGGCGCTGTGGGCAGGTGCGTTGTCATGGTGCCCTTGAATACCCCACAGACCAGTCTTTGGACGGCTCTTGCATAGTTCTTGGAAGACTACAGGAACACATTTGGTTATATACCATTCAGGAGTAACTGTCCTTTGATTTTCCAAGGCAACCGTTGTGATGTATCCACTTTCAGACAAAAAAAGTGACCATTTTATTTCCAACATTCTTTCAAAGCTCCAAACTAATGCCTGCTGTTTAGTTTCGGAATCATAATGATATAACCATGTTTCGTCTCTGGTTACGATATTAAAAGTGTTTTTACTGTGCCCATTATCAAACTTTTCAAGCATAAACTTAGCCCAATCAACTCTTGCTGCTTTTGCTCACTGGTCAACAAATGTGGCACCCATCTGGAACACCGCTTCCTTAGGCAAAGGTGACCAGGAATGATTGCTCGGACCGCTGCCGATCCAATCCCCAGAGAAGTCTCAATCTTGGTGTAGGTTATATGTCGATCTTTTCCTACCAAAGTTTGGACAGCTTCTACAGTTTCTGGAGTAACAGCAGTGGGCGGTCGACCTGTGCGAGGTTCATCATCGAGTGTCCAAAGCAAATCACTGAAATTTCGTGACATTCCGCTTGTTTTAATCTCTTTTTATTATACAAAATCATGGCTCGAAAATCGCGACTATGCGGTTCCATTTTCACGTTAAAATTCAGCCAACACTTAGATGCATTGGAGACCGTGGCAAGGCAACTACTAACGATTCAAACGCTGCCTTTACGTGTAAGGACTAACAACTTTACACAAAGTAGCTGTGTGCTCAAACTTGTTTAAACTTGTATAGATTAGGAATATCTAAAGACTTTCATCGTGACCCTCGTATAATGCTTGTGTTGTGATAAGCAAGACTTATTCGGTAATAGTAATTACAAAAGTCTGAACAAAGACCTGGCTTGTAAGAGAACAGATAAATATAATTTTATAAGGTTGTTACCTTATTATGTTATTAATGTGTTTTATTGATATTTTATGTGTATATTTTGCAGTTGTGGTGTGAAGTTCATTTCCAGTTTTCTGTTCAGATTTTCCCATTTAAAAATATTTATTTACAAAGTACCACTTTTGTCACAAATGTTTTGATCACTTTATATTTAGGTAGCTTTTTTATGTTTTAGTAAATATAATTTTGAAAAATTAATTACCTTTTCAAGCGTCGGTTGAGCTGATAAAGGTTGGTGACACTAATCAGTACTATATCATTCCAAATTTTCTTAAAAGATCATTCGAAAAATAATTATGCTCATTCTACTTCGAAACCATGAATTTAAATAAGGTTCTACATAGTGTTTATGGAGCTGCACCGGAGTGACATACCTACGGATACTCTAATGAAACCCTTTGCTCCTTGCTCATCGACTACACTGGAGAATGTTGCTCGCTCGTACTACATACAATACATTACAACACGAGATAAATAAAACAGCATGTAATCTGGATAACTCACTTTCAGACGTTGAGTGGTAGTGGTTGGTTGTTTAGAAGGAAAAATCAGAAAGACCATGGCCCCTCAGGATAACCTTACTGCCGTATTGTACGGTATCAACGATATGAGATTGGTAAGTTTCTGCTAATAGACATTTGTTGGTTTACTGAACTTGAGAATGTTGTCAGGTTATCGGTTCAACTAGTCTGTTTTACTGGAGATCAAACCATTACAGTAAAATATAAAAATTGCATTGTTTTTCATATTCACGGTGTACCGTTTCAACATAGGATGGATTTAAATGTTTTAGAATACCTGCAACTTTGCGAAAATATACTGTTTAAATGCATTGAAATGTAGAACTCGAAATTCGGCAACGTATACGTGTATACAAGTTGATTCAAAGGCATATTTGGTGTTTTTATTTTCATAGTAATTCTATTCCTGCTGGCAGGAACGAATCCATGATTTCGTTTCGGGGGGGGGTCCACATACTAAGATATATTATATTATAGTTTAATGTCTCGTGTTGCATTTTATTCCGGAAGGAAAATGTTCACTCTCTTCATAGTCAAGAATGACCTCTCAACTGTAGCAGTGGTCAATGGTAGGGTGGATGAAATGGTCAGTAGATGATGGATGACTGGGAAAAGGTGTTTGTTACATATTTCAAGGAACCTCAGTGTTCCGTGGTTTTAGAGCCGGTCTTAGGGTTTGCGAGTCTGTGTGCAAAAAAATGAGGGGCCAAGAAAAATAACTCTTATTTACTCATTAAAAATATATAGATGTAACATTCCATAAAAAATAACTATAAAAATAAAATCACAGAAAATTCAAAATTAACGAAACTATGTTAAGAGAAACCAAATGAATAAACCTTCATATTCCAATATAATTTAAGGTTGCGTGCTTTTTTCGCAGCAAAATCGTCTATGAATTGAGGAAAATCTTTCCCATTATAAATGCTTTTTTCAATGGAAATTAACGATAGCCCAACTAGTCTCTGTTGCGATATAGTCGAGCGTAGGTAATTTTTAATTAGTTTAGATTTGATTGAACGTATTTTTGTTTCTGCGTCGGCACGCGTCTGTGAGGTAATTATTTTCCTTATCGTGAAAAATCACGCTAGCACGGGGCTGGCCTAACTGCGGGGCTGTGTGTAGTGCTCACTTTGCACCCCCCCCATATATCCGGCTCTGCGAGGTTTGTTTCTTTAGAAACTTGATTGGACCACATAGAGCAGACACTGAATACTCCTCATCAAAAAATATAGATATGGCTTGTAGTCAATAGCTTCATCAGGTGATGCAAGCCCTAGTAGTAGGGCTTGAAATGCTGATATTGTCGTTGGAGTTTCGAAGCGGTCTTGCAAATTAAAGTCGGTGCATGGTAAAAAAATAGCGACTCTGAAGTGAGCCTTATTATTTAATTATGAATTATTTCGGGGCCTGGCCTGGACCCCCCTAAATACCTGCCTGCCTGCTGGTATGCGATCTTTATCACCGTCAGTTTTCTAATTATTTATTGGAGAAATTTTTTTTCTTGTTCAGGGCTGGTTTGAAGGTTATCCTAAAAGTAGATATTTGAATGGTTCAGATTTCCTTCTAAGGGTTCTAAAGGGGTTATTTATTCAACAATATTCTGATTTTAATCATACAAATATATCATTGTATCTCATCAATTCATCGCCATACGAAACACTTTGAATGACTGCTTTATATGGATGAATGTATAAATATCGGACTATCGATGCGAACATTTTCGGTGGGGAATGTTTACAAATAACTTCAACTCTATTAGGATATTGAATGTCAATTTGAATGCATCAACTAATATTGATGACACAAACGATGATAACGCAACGCATATTATGTTGGCACTTTTTATGATAAGGGAATCAAATGTTGGGTTAACTTATATCAAATTGGGATGATAGTTACGGAAAAGATCCAATCAATGATAATATGTATTTATTCATTTTTGCAGGAACAACGTCCAATCCCAGTGCCAAAAGATAATCGTAAGTCATGCATTATAGTAAACTACTAAAAACAACAGAGAATGAAGACTAAGGTGTTATAAAGATATCAAAAGTAGTGCATAGAAAGACTATATATTTATTGATTTATACCAAAACATGAATATGTTTTGTTCAATCTAACTTTTCAATGAAGCTCCTTTTGAAAGTCTGTATTTTGAGATTAAAATTGTACATATGCAGGCTTTGAAAACCATACTTTTTGGTTTACTAGCCAAGTTTTTCAACTCAAAAACGTTTGACCCATCAAGAAGACACATTTCCCTGAGAAACCTCAAACATTAAAGAGGACATTTAATGCTCAAAGGTGTACAGTATCAATACAACAACGGAACTGGCTCCAATCACTGAATAACTAATTATTCTTTATGTTGATACTATACAATTGTTATATGATGTATGAGATGTAATATGATTCAGTATAAATTATCATAAGAATGTTTAAAGGATATCTAGTTGTGGAATACATAATTATGCATTTCATTACTCACATACCCATATGATGTAACCAACAAATCCACATGGTGTCCCGCTTTCATTTGCAGATAATTTAATAACTGATATTTTATATGAGAGGATAAAAAGTGCATATCAACGTAGTTTCAAAATCTGTTCGCCAATGATCGATTGTCAGAAAATATCGTTACGATGTTCAGTACTCTAAGCGTTATGAATAAAGTTCACGTCTAATACGAGTAAGTCAATACAAGAAAAATATGCGATGAATTATGGCATGTAAAAAATGTTTTCTATCTGCCCATGTTCACCAAATCAGTCGGATGAGTTTCTGTAACTAGATTTTGGAGAGAAAAAAAACTAAAACATTTTCTTGAGTGAGAAGAAAGTCGTGTCCCATACGCACCAAATAATTCTTTAACACGCTTTATATTAGCTCACGTATGTATGTATGTTTGGAACAATATCTTCGAATGTTATTTCCACCTACTTCGAAACATAAGATTGATTTTAAATTTTGCACACTTGTCAAGGACGGATGACAATACAACAGGTCGATAAGTTTGTTATTGTATTGTTATTTATTTTTATAAAGCTATACGGTTAGAAGTGATGTGACGATTTAACATAATAATTGCATTTTTTACCAGTTTTTTAAGCAATAATAGGAATGACATTTATTATTTCTTCCTAACACACTTTGTTTAGTATGACCTGTATCTATAGAAAAAGAATATTTGTAATATAACGATATGGGACTCATTCGAGGTACCGGAAAAGGAGAGACTCCCTTTCAAACCCATTAATTAAGATCCATTGAATAGTAAATCCAAATTTCAAAGTGCAAGGATAAATTTATCAATGAATAAATGATAGTTTAAAAAACTGAAAAACACGCTTTTATAGTTAAACGAACTGAAAAGTAAAAAATAATTCTCAATATAAGAATAATTAATTGATGATGATGATTAATAAATAATTATATTATAATTGCTTGCTAGTTTCATTTTAAAATATAGAATTATTCTAAGAGGGTAGTAGAAAATACCTTTTATTATAATGATACTTATTTCCTCGGTAATCATTTTGTTCTTATATTGAGAATATATAATTATACTTTTTAGTTCCATTAACTAATAAAGCGTGTTTTTTAGCTTTTTGAATATATAATATTTTCTGACTCCAAAATTGTATTTAGTCTGCACTGAATATGTTATGTGACGTACAACACATAGGAAATTTGAGACAGACCGACAGACAGTCGACATACATACTGATTTTTTGAACCTGTGTGTACGTGATATATCTCTCAAATTACCTGTATATCAATTTTGTGTATTGTTAATATAATTATTACCATATACACAAGCTCCATCTCTCGGAATAGGTCATGCATTTTCGCGCCTCCACCAGAGAATTCGATTTACGTGTTGCAAGGAGGAAAATAATGCTAGAATTTATTCATACAATTGCCCAAACATGTAGGTACATAAACTAGATAAACTTACAGAACTTAATTCAATGAATTTTGCCGTTTCGTCGATTTTTACTTGTTAAGCATTAAGCGAATATCTTTATATCAGCAGAAAGTCTGGTTCTCAAGTAATTATTTATCATTGCTCATTGTAAATCTTTTGATTTTTTGAATTTTAATTTTAAGAGATTCCTGATTGGTACGTACACAAATATGAGTGTTATCAGAAAATGACCCGATCTGTAAAATATCTTCCTCATGTGAATTTCAATATCGCCTTAGACAATTTACATTTCAGACAACTTGAGTGAAAGCCTTTAGATGACATTAGCACCATATTGAGGTGCAAAATTGTGCTGGAATCGATTAT
The DNA here is from genome assembly GCA_949316355.1 of Bruchidius siliquastri. Classification (NCBI taxonomy): domain Eukaryota; kingdom Metazoa; phylum Arthropoda; class Insecta; order Coleoptera; family Chrysomelidae; genus Bruchidius; species Bruchidius siliquastri. Next base: position 5,281,139 of record OX438537.1, on the reverse strand, counting down.
AATTAGTCAAATGTGCTGCTGTCTCATTTAACTTTCATTTCCATAATTCATAATAATTTTGATGTATCAATGGTTTCTTCTAGAGGTACTTCTCCAAATGGAGGTAGTCGGAATCTGTGGATCAGATGTGCACTACTTAGTGAATGGCAGAATTGGACCTTTCATCGTAGAAAAACCAATGATTATAGGTAAGTGAAGTTAATCGATTTGTAACGATTAGAGGCACTGTTTGACTTTACAAACTTTGTGGAGTAACTATGGTTATATGATAATTACATTTCCAATTCGCCTAATACAATCATTGAGATACCGTGTGATGCAAATTTGTCGAGTAAAAATGATGCAAATATCTGATTGCGAAAAAAACATGTACCATTTTGAAGGCCTAGAAAAATTCATTCAGAGGCTGTCTCAGTTTCTGAATGATTCTATTGAGTTTTCCATATTCTCATTAATATATTAAAATCTCCATTATATTATTGTGGCTATATTCACTGGAGGTATATATTCGGATAAACAATTAATCAAAATAGCACCACCACTCGGTATCAGTGTTATCATGCGATGTGTCTGTAATTGCTTATACAGAATTGATTTATGGGGGCAGATAATGATAAGCTTGAATTAGAAAGCTTATATAACAATAATCACCTTGTTTTTAATAGACATAGTGACTTATATTTACCTCCCAAGTAACTGAACTTGATTTATGCGTTCATTAAATAATATTTATTTTTGTTACAGGTCACGAAGCATCAGGAACTGTTGTAAAATGCGGTAAAGATGTCAAAAATCTGAAACCAGGTACAGTAGTGTTTTGACATAATAATAATAATAAAATAAGGTCAATAGAAGAACCATCCCAAAAAGGAAACCGTTAAAGGGGAACCGAGAGTTTCTGGGATTTTATCAATACACTAAAGTAAATTACACACAAATCAAAGAACAACTGAAAAAACGAATTAAAAAAAACCGTCTAATAAAAATTCTGAAAATGAAACTAAACACCTGGTTACAGAAAACACTCCATGTAAATATCGATATTAAGTGACACAAGATAACAGTAATAAAAAAACAGTCATGTTGATTGAAGATGGTTTTACTTGGCAAAGCTTTACCATCATGCAGATAAAAAGATTGCGTACTTAACACGCAGTTCCACAAATAAAACTTTTTCTATCAGTGACGCGTTCCGATGAAAGAAAAAGAGTTTTATGTGTGTAACTGTGTGTTAAAATTACACAATCTTGTTACCTGCTATAAACAGTCATATAACTGGCTGCAGGATGGCCAATTTGTTAAAAAACAAGCCCAAGTAATTGCGACCCGAAGAATTATATGATAAAATACCTGACCATAACACATGACAACTGCAGAAAAAGCTACCAACAAAAGTAGACAATAGAACATCTTACAGCGCGAGACATAACTCTGCAGTAAAAGTCATAAACCAAGCTTAGCCACAACATACAAACTAATACAAAACCATATTACAAATATACACGAACTCAGTACATTCAAATACATACCAACAAGACAGTCCCAGCCAATAGACCTGATATCTTTTTTCAATCTAAGGCAAACAAAGATACCTATTTAATCGATATTGCTATCCGCAATGACAACAGCGTTCAAAGCACCTATGCTGGAAAGATAAATATACAGATCTCGTCATAGAAATAAAACGACTCTAGAAACACCATACATATAACAACCTGGGCTGGACGAAAAGTTACAGTAAACCCTCCAAAAGTATGTGACCCCAAGACCTGTAGTATTGTACGTTCCTCCCTCAACGCAGAACAATAGCTCGGGTACATGTTTACACCGCAATCATACTAGAAAAGTGAATACATATCATATATTGGTGACATTTATCCCATCTTCTCTATGTATTTCTTGAATACGACCCAGATATTGGGTTCAGTTATCTGCGGCTTGTTAAACTCAAATAACAATTATTTACACGAAAATAATCTACTTGAAAATGTTTTCTACGCACGATGTTATTATCAAATGGTAAATATAGAACTAATACAAAAAATGGCAATGAAGTTATATTTATGTATTTAAAACAGATTATATTATTATTATTTTGTCATCACCTGATAAAAATGTGTGAAGTATTTACGTGGAAATGAGGTTTCCAAAATTGCCGTATATTATTAAATCTGCATAAGCAAGCATTATTTTGATCATTGGCTATAGTTAGAAACATTTTACTGAAACTATAGATAATAACCTTTTCCTTGGAGGTAAAAGTATTGTCATGTGATATAAGATATGAAACAGTTTACTTGTTTCGTATCTGAATCTTATCTAGCTTGGTTATTAACATTATTTTTTGTTAGTCGTAATAGTTTCATTTACGTATTACTGTTACTAAATATAATGACGTAAATGTTATCTGGAATATTTTACACGAATACAAATAGCTGGATAACTGGCAAATCACTTTTTTTGTCGGCGTGTTGATTGTAGACACTGTAACGTAACGTTGTAGGGAAAATGAATAAAGTCTGAATTGTTTTTCAACTACAGTTCACCTCTATAAAGAACACAATTGATTCTAGGTGACAGGGTAGCTATTGAGCCCGGTGTACCATGCAGACTGTGCCACTTTTGCAAAACTGGCAACTACCACCTTTGCGGTGATATCTTCTTTTGCGCAACGCCTCCTGATGATGGTAACCTAGCAAGGTTCTATTGCCATGATGCTGATTTTTGTCACAAGTAAGAGCGTATCTCCATCAGAAGATCATTCTTGTTGTTCTTTCTCACCATCGTACAAAATTATTAATTAAATTATGTAGGAACAAATAGGAATATCAGCATGAGACTATATTACTGTTATGAATCTTTTCGGGATGAGGTGTGCATGTAAATCCAGGTTACTTTTTCAACCTTTATCAATATTTTATGCCCCACACTGATTCTTTGGTCATAGATTGTTAGAGAAATTTCATGTTCCACGATTTTTGTCTTAACCATTCATGACATAATAATCACATCTTGAATTAAGAATATTAAACATATCGTATATCTAAATATATAAAGATTTATTGTGCAAGTAGTCGGAAAAAATTGACGTCGACAGGCAATCTTCATTTATTGTATAATTTCATTATCGTTAAAGTGATGATATTATTTTTTTTGGATGATCCATTTCGAATCTCTATCCCATTAGTCTTATTGTGAAGAAAAAATGACATTTCAATCACATGCAATGGTTTGGAGCTACTTACAACTTTAGACAAAATAGCTGCGTGCTTAAACTTGTTTGAACTTGTATAGATTAGGAATATCTAAAGACTTTCAGCGTGACCTTCGTATTGTTCCGTAATGGAGATTCATTTTTTAGGCTTCCCGACAGCTTGAATTTAGAGGAAGGGGCAATTATGGAACCTCTGTCTGTCGGTGTGCATGCTTGTAAGAAAGCAGGCATCAAAATTGGTGATGTGTGTCTCATTCTGGGGGCGGGACCGATCGGATTGGTGACTTTGTTATCAGCTAAGGCTATGGGCGCATCTAAAATCTGCATCACAGGTGAGAAAAATTGGATTAGTTTATCATGCCAATTATTGAAAAATCAATTCACTACGATACCAATATTTTTGTTTTTTTGAATATATTTTTGACACAGTGTTTCACAACTTATTTATCATCTAACTTTATTACGATACCGACAATTCGAACCAGTTTATACATTATATCTTCATCTCTTTACGTATAAACACCAAAAGAAAATCAGCTCACAAACATGATTATTTTTTTTAATTTACAAGAAGTGTTTATTTGAATTACTTTTTCATTCTTTTGTAGATATGTTTGACATCAAACTGGACCTTGCTAAGAAACTTGGAGCTGACTATACTGTGAAAATAAATAAAAACATGAGTGAAGATGAAATTGTGAAGAAAGTGATAACATTGCTGGGAGAAGAACCTCACGCTAGTTTTGACTGCACTGGTGTAGAATCGTGCGTGAGAGTTGCTCTCCGTGTAAGTATATATTTTTGCAATAAGAAGCTCTTTATTTCCATTTGAATACCTAGCATCTCCAAATTCTCATGTTTTTAAGTTCTCCGGTATTAATAAAATAACTTTAAGCGTATATAATTATTTAATTTTTATGCGGTCATTTCGAAGAGACAACTCTATAAAAACTTTCAAATAAATGGTCTATTTGCCAAGAGGTGGTGAGGGTTTATAGTCAAACTCTATTACCGTGACTGTGATGAATCTGATGGAATAATAATCAAATGTAGACTTTGCCTATAATGATTGTATCGTAGCTACGAAATACTACTATTTAATGTTTTTTTCAGAGTACTGCCAAAGCTGGAAAAGTAGTACTAGTTGGTTTAGGAAAGTTTGAAATGAACTTGCCCTTAACTTCAGCTTTGATCAAAGAAGTTGATATCAGAGGAGTTTTCAGATACAACAATGAGTGAGTATGAGGGTACTTTATACTGTAGTTGAGATTTTTCGAGAAAATAAACCAAGTACTTCAGTCCACTGAACCATCATCATTTAATTGAACAATATCAGAAAGATATTGAGTGTTTACTAATCGAAGAAGCAAACCTGGATTTTACTTGACTCAATAAACAATGGGCTACGAATTGCTGATGTATAATATAGTTTTGATTATTAACAAATTAATTTTTCCACCCTTTCACCCTTTTTTTATGGATAGTTCATTCTTGAGAGAAGTACGACTAATAAGCTGGGCTTTCGTCCAAATCCAAAACTAGAAAGTACGTTGAGATCAATGATCATACATCATACCAATTAGATTGAGTCAATTTTAGCCGAAACCAACCATCGTATACAAAAAACTGCCAGGGCTTTTAAACGTTGAAAACTTTGAAGTCACCCATACCATGAGTTCTTTTTGTTATTTATTCTTGATCCAATGCATAAACAGTGTATTTCTCATTACAGTTACCCCACGGCAATTGAGATGGTAAGGAGTGGTAGGATCAATGTGAAACCATTGATCACTCATCATTACAGACTCGAAGAAACCCTCCAGGCATTCGAAACCGCAAAAACGCAGAAAGGAGATCCAGTGAAAATCCTGATACATGCCAATCCTAACTGGAAACCATCCTAAATATTTGAATCAAATGAACAATCTGTGTACAAATTATCCAGTGCAATATGATATATTTAAGTATATCCAACGATTTTTTCAGAAACTGATTATGAATTAATCATGTTGCGAAAAAATAAATTTATTCTGCTGATTGGTTTATTTTTCCATGTTTTTTGGTTCTTGATGTATTTCCTGAAATATCATGTTTGTCTTGCTGGTTAATCTAATACTTGATTTTTTGACTGTTTCTAGATAAATACTTTTCTCATTAAGATTATATTAAGAACTATTCTGAAAGGCTATGATACAGATGATGTATTTGCATTTCTGATAAATCTACAGAGATGGGCATAATCATGTAGATTGTAGATGCTCTCACTTGGTGGAACTCTTCCATCATGTAGATAAAAAGTTGTGTAATCTACACACAGTTTCACAGATAAAACTCTTTTTCTTTTAGTGACGCGTTTCGACTTATATTTTAATCTGACAGTTCGACAATGAACAACTTTTTATCTACATGAGGGGCATAATGTTCGTCACAGCAGAAGGAGAACGATGTGTGTCGTATAAGAAAAAAACGATAACAATGGAATTCCAACGCAACAATAGATGATCCCCCATTCGGGATCCAAGAATAGGCCATACGAAAACCTAAAGAAAATTTTATGGTCTAACTATGGGCTTACTGAATTTTAATCAGATTTGAACCAGATGGACCATAAGCTCTTTTTCAGGTATAAACATGTTCAGTTCTTGGATCCCTTACTGGAGGATCCCGTATGTCTACCTCCCTCTCCCCACCCCTCACTAACATGTCTCGAGCCTCACTCCCTTCTACTTGTAAGACAGGCAGACATGCGCCCCCGATGTGGACCTATCAATAATGGAAATGCAATGTCTGCACTCAAGCTTCTCATAAAAACTCATGTCCCACCTTACAAACAGAGCCGGGTTCTCGATAGCAATGGTCGAAACTTATACAGATATATTTGACCTTAGTTTCCTCCGTAAATAGGAAAATTGTATTCCAGCCCTGCATTTTCACCCTCAAACTCGAGAACATACTTTGGAGGGAGAGACTGGTACAAAAGCGAGAGTGAGAGAAATTAATTTAGATACTGATTGCTACGCCATCCTGTGTTCGGTACGCAGGAATCAGAGACGTAGTCCTGGGGGAAGGGGAAACCTCCTCCCTCCAGTAAGTTATCGTGTCGGCGAAAAGTAGCAGATTTCGAATGAGTTCGAATAAGATAATTCTAACCATTAAGTTGTGAGATTGATAAAATTTGTCAGAAATGAGCAAATTTATTGATGTTTTAAATAGTCATCTAATAGTCAATACATTTCTAAGTATTGATATGCCATACACGAAATAGGTCTAAATTAGAAATGTTCGAGTACCTAGTATGCTTATAGTTGGTAAAACAGTTCCAACCACATTAACCTACTCTTTGCCATGCATGACATTCCATTTAGAGGAGCTTTCTATCGTATAGTAACTGTCCAGTCTTTTGAAGATTTGTCAATCAGAAATAACCATGAACAATAAATCTTCTTTCGGTGAACTGACGATCTAAGACAGCAAATAACTAGTAAAGTACATTTTTGAATAACGCAGAAACGCCTTGTGTATATTAAAAGTTCATTAAGAAAATTCTTAGTTTCGAGAGTAATTTTAATAATTCTTTTTTTTTCAATTTGTAAGTTAAAGTGTTTTCTTGAATTTTGCAAAATATAGACAAATAATGATGAATGACGACCTCAAAATTGTTCACCCTGGTATACAGAATCAGCAGTTGATTTTTCGGAAACTCAATCTTCGTTTGATCTTGTATCGTTCGTCAAATATTCATTAAAAAGATTGACGGTGACAAATCAAAATCTGACAAAGTGGAGATCGATCATACACTCACTTACTCATAAATTGCGGTTTCCAGAAATTTGGAATGCGAAGATATATGTATAACATTTGAGGAACGTTCGTACTGTATTTTTCTAATAAGGAACACTTGAACTTTGAATCCTTGCACCGGTCATCGTTTCACCGATGGCGCATGGCGAATAGGCGAATGCAGTTAATGTGCCCCTCAGATATTCACAGCAAATTTCCAAACTGTTTTGATAATTTGAAAAGTATTTTGCCCTTATTCCTATATTGTGAGGTGTCGGTAAATATGATCCAATTATTATAATACAAATTAATAATCCCAGACGGTACATAAATATGGCTACAAAATAAAATATTTAATAATGACGACCAGTTTATTGGAATCTTTATATACTATCATCTATTTTTTCATTAACCTTTTAAAGAGAATAGATTCAATGTATAAAAATTTGGCAAAATTTCACATGTAGGTGGTTGGCAAAATCTCAAACTTTCCTTCTCTCAGCCGGGAAAAAATGGTCTCGCTACGTCCCTGGCAGGAGCGAAGAGGTAGAGGAAGAGATACCGATGATACTTGGGGCCAATAAGATCAATGATGGCCTTAGGGCCGATCGCCTTCGAAATAGGTTCCGATTCGGCTGAGCAGGCGAACAGAAATCTACTGCAGGTAACCGTTACACAGTCAATATTTCCAATATCCAGCTGATCGGAGGCTATTCCCATGCAAAATTATTCGCCGTAGTGATGAAACAGTGCCCTCCTTCACTGAAAAAAATATTCATTCCTCACAAGTTATCCAATCTGGAATAGATTTCATATATCCAACGCGACGCATGTTTACTACGTATAGGTTGGGGCGAGACGATATATTTTATTTAAATTAAATTAATAAGACTAATATGTGTTCTCAATAAAAAAAACAGTGAACCGAATTATAACATAAATGATGAAAAATCCATAATTAGTACTTCACTGATTGCTTCTTCCTATGTTAGAGCCAAATATGCGAGCTTGGTATTGTTACCGCGATAAAATCCAGTTAATTTCTGTCGGTCTGTGGGTCTGTCGGTATGTGGGTCTGTCGGTCTGTCCTTCTGTCGGTCTGTCGGTCTGCCGGTCTGCCGGATTAAGTTTACCTACTTGACACTGTTTTTGAGATGCTAAATAGTATTGTTTCTTCGTTAATAATGTTCCTTATACGGTTGAAATGCAGACATGTGTAGTAATAGTGGAAAAATATTGATGGTTTCAATTTGTTTATAAAATTCGAATGTCATGAAACATCAAGAAAATATAATAAGTCGAATTTAAATTTTCTCGAAATTACAAAACTTATCCGCCTAGAGAGGAAGTAAAAGAGAAAAAAACATTTGGTTTAAATTTGTTCAAAAAATTCTAAATGCATCAAAAATGTACATGAGTCGAAAAATTCCACATCTCCGCGACTACACCGATCAGGCGCGTATCTGAGGGGGGGGGGTAATGGCGGTAATTACCCCCCATGAACAAAAAAAAATTCCAAAGAAACTGTCTGAATATAAATCAGTAGACATTTGGTTTATTACAGTACTGTCATAGCCATCAGTAAATAATTGTTTAAATACGCACATAAACATGTAAATTGCAAGTGGCCTCCCAAACACCAGCGGTGTTCCTCTCCCCTCCCCCATTTCAAAGTGAGCATTACCCCTCCCATAGATTAACCCTGAATACGCGCCTGACACCGATTTTCAAAAACTACCAAGCTTGGGAAAAAGCATAGTATTGGATGCAGAATGCATTTTTTCAGATAGTGATGTACATATGTAGATATTCAAAAATAATACTTGTATAATTTAGCAATATCGCATTTTATTTTCAAGCTATTGACCTTAGTCTGGGTACCTGTCGTATCGCCTCGTGGGCATCGCATTCTTAAGAAAGCGAAATCCATCATTAAGAATAATCAAATTTCCAAACTTTATTACAACATTGCAAATTAAATTTGAACATTACGATATTTGATAATGGAATATGCTTTCTGCTGTACGAATATCTATACAGGTACAAAGAATGCAGCCCCCATCAGTTTCACAGTTTCGTTCGGACTTCTACACGCATTCCACAACCTCCTTCGGATCCTATGCTCCTGATACAAGGCGGGCCTGGCGAAGTCTATACATTCCTTTTCCCGCATTCTTACCGTAGCCATTTTAGTTCCGGCATTCTTCCTAGGGGGCGTCAATGCATAAATACCATGCGGTACAATTTTCCTATGTGGCAGTGCTATGTGCTAGATCGGGGACACATATGGGTGATATTTTTTGTAAGCATAAATACATAGTATGCATATTATTTAAAAAATATTGAAAAATACATAAGGAGTATCTGAAAAAAAATACAAAAAACATGGCAGCGGTGGGATTCGAACCCACGCCTCCGAAGAGACTGGTGCCTTAAACCAGCGCCTTAGACCGCTCGGCCACGCTACCTCTTGAATGGTATTTTCTATAAAGTGCAACTACACGGGTTGTACAATATTGATTATTGAAGTAAATAATCTTATCATTTTGGAAAGCAAATGTAGGTCTGGGCAAATGCAATTTTTTAATTGCGAAATCAGAGTGAACGGAGAAGGCAAAAAGAAACAAAAATCGGAAATGGGTGAGTAAAATCTGGGTAGAAATTATAAGCACTTCTTGATACTCGGAATATGGAGTTTCGAATCGTAATTATTTATTCAATAATTATAAACAATTATTTTACTTTGTACTTCAGTGTTATGAAGAGTTGCGAGACAGTCGAAACGATAGTAAAGTTATTCAGTTAAACCAAGAGTGCATTTTAGGAAGATGATAAATAGATAAGATCACGCAAAGGAAGATAGCTTATCGTGCTTCATAAGAGCTCAGAGAGGATAAATTTCTATTCACATTGACCTTGCAACGCTGTAGATGGTAACCATTGGGAAACAAAGACACCTGTAGCTCATTTCACAACGCCGAGGTTCTCCAAAAGAACGACTTTTGTAAGAATCTCGTTCGAGTCATTGTAACCTCGACCTGGTGAGGATGCTTCTCTAGTCTTTGCTGGATTTACAATAATGGTGTATAATAATGCATTGAGGCATACCAAGTCTATTTACGAGATACTATTTTGCTAAAATAATTTTCATTGTAGTGTCCCGCACTGGTCAATGAGACCCATTAGAAATATACTATTATCTTCAAGCCTGTATAAACTAACATACCTAATAATGGTGAGGGGAAGCAAGTGGATGGAATATACAATATGTCAAGGCTCTTGAAGAGCACTTGTTTTTATTGAAGGCACATAATTGTCATTATTGACTGTTTGAACAGATGCCAGTGCACATCAACTAGCCAGTACAAACATCAAACATGACGGGGAGAACAGAAAAATTGGACAATATTATAAGTGACGCAGAATGATAAACATTATTAATATTTTTTTGGTAGCTTCTCAATATAAATGATGTTGAGTATAAATATAGCTCAACACTCAACACACAATTGTAAGGGGTTACCATATTTTCAATGTCAGTTAACATGGATTCCCACGCATTTTCGAAATCTGAATAACGCGTTCAAAGATAACATCATTATCAGGTATCGGAGGCCGAAAAACTTTTTCCTCTACCAAAGTATACTATTTTTACTATCAGTTTTCGATATTATGACTAAGTCACAGTGTATTATATGAGTAAAGCTATCAGTAGCGACTCGTTAAAGGTATGAGATAATGGATGTGCCCATTCGAAGCAGCTCCACATAAATGTGACTACTGTTGATGAATAATCTGCTTCTTCGGAAGATTCTTCGACCGGAGCTTCACGTATCATATCAGCGGAATCTTTTAGTTGAGCTTCTGTCACATTCAAGATCTCAATGTGCGTAAAAGCATCCCTAGAGGTTCAAATCACCAACAATGAGTTGAGCTGCTTTCGCCAAAAGCTTTAACTTATCTTGTGACAATAATCAATGTAATGCTTAGAACCCGGTAGTTCTCTGAGCTGTGGGAGGCTGCTGAGGTGACCGGAATTTACAAGAATGTGGTTTCGATATGTTATTAGGATTATCGAGCCATTAGTTACTCTATGTTCGCCGTAAAAGTGATTCTTCATCATCTTTTTTCACATTTAGAAATTAATCCAGAAATGCTTCCATTGTGGCTTCTCAAACTTTTGAAATCTTTTATCGAAGGAAGGCAATTCCGGATGAAAATTGCCTGTGCAGTGTATTTGTTTCGTGGTCATTACAGGTTCTAACCTATATTTTTCTCTTCTCTAGCCCAGTTCTCTGAGTCTAACAACACATTTGCCCTATGTTTGGACCTGATAAAAAGTTATCAACAAATTTCTTTCCTTAGCGAGATAATATTTTAAGTGAAAAGTGTTCAAATATGAGCTACCACCTAACAAAGCAATAAAAATGTGTTTCCTCATTCGTGCGATTTCGTTCAAACTGGGTTTTTAAAATGTAAAATGCTGCAAAGATTGTAATAGCTGAACATTTTTCAGGCAACTGACTTATTGTATAGCTGAATTAACCAATTTAATATGAGCAAACATTATAATTATAATTACACATTTTCCTGTGAGTTCTTTGTGAATTTTGAAGAGATGGAGACTGAAGTCGCTGCTATTTTCGACATTTCTATGTTCAAGCACAGATTGCCACGTACTGGTTGACTGTTTGGTACATCAAATTGAAGGTAATTGAGAGTACATAATTACTCGGCTTATTTTGCTGAAAAATTAAGTGGTATCAAGTAAATGGCAAAAAAATTGGATAGAGTATGAAACATTTCTTTTTGTAGCATAATATTTGTTTATGTTCAAATTATTTGTGAAACTGTGTGATAATTAAACAATCTTTTTATCTGCATGATGGAAGACTTTCACCAAGTGAGAGCATCTACAACCTTACATGATCTGTTTATGTGTTTGTTAGATGAAAAATACTAACATAGAAAATTTTATTACGAAGTAAGTGAAAATTCAACTTCCAATGTGTGACTTATGGTTAACGAATTTTTTTATATTCTTGTATAATTTATTTTTTGTACAACTTTGCAAATAATATTCGCAAAATCCTACAATGTTGAATTTAAGGTATCGACATTATCAGATTTTATAAGTAACTAATTTTGTACGTCATCACAAACTAGGGTATTTTCAACAGCGACGATTATACTGGACTATAATACAGGGTAATTCTAAATAAGGAACGTGAACTGTTGATACCTACGGATACATCGTCAAAATGAACAACTTTCCCAATACCTACATAAGTAACTATTTTTTGAAACTTAAAAGATTTTAGGAAATTCGATTTTTTTAAATTCAATTCCAACTATCAAAAGTCCCAAAGTCTAATCCAAATACTTATTTCTAACCTGCATCTACCCTCTTCAAAAAACTTCTATTGAGTCTGTGTCCTGCCACACAAAAAACCTGAAGAGCAAGAAAAGTTCCCATATGCCGCCCATTCAGCTCACGATTTTGCGCCCATACACACTGCGCCCGGGGCGTGGACCCTCCTTGCCCCACCCTAGCTACGCCCCTGACGAGAGGTTCGACTTACAGACTTTGGGAACTGCTGTCTTGGATCTGCAGATATCATAACTGTTCCGTATACTCTTGTTATTGACAGATACCTACGAAATATTGTAAATCGTCTGCTGTAAAACGAATAACGTATACCTAGTAAAAAAGAAACGATTCCAGATTAAAATCATATCGTCAAAACAAAAATACAGCTGACTAATTGTTATGGATTCCGTCTGAAAAATCCCATCCAAAATAAGGCCAATCCCTCCGAACGTCATGAGCCGGTGTGAAAACAAAAGCAAATCGCAGCGGTCGAGTGACTAAGGATTCCCATTTGTGCTCTTGATAGAATTCTGGTGGGCGGAGACGGACGCCACTGCAAAATGGAACGTATAAGAGTCGGCAAACCCAAAATATGCGTAGTTTCTCACGGGTAGCTATCCCGAATTATTTTGTGCAGTTCAGTGACAGCAGGAAAACCCTCACATCCTCAACAATATGCCTGGACCATCTAGACCCCTGTGGCAGGTACGTCACGTTTTTTTACATCATTGTTTATTATTGAGGCTTTTCTAGATTTTGGCAAAAGCGCGGGAACATTTTCGCGATCAAAAACAAATGCTTTAGTTTGCACTGCGTCTTGATTTATTTTTCTAGAATTGTGGAAAAAAAACATTTAAACATTTATGGGTGGAGCGGTTAACAATTGAAAAACGATTTTTCAGGTTTATGGAACACAAAAACGCAGATGGGGAAATTTTCTGAATTTCTTGTGCTCAATATCAACTTTCAACATTGTTTCGTGTAGATTTTCTGGGTATAGTTGAAGCGCAAGCAATTTTTTAAGCGTCAAGTCTAGTATGTATCAAAGTATTGCAGAAAGATACAGAGCCGTACCCGGAATTTTGTCTGATATGCCGGTTACAAGGATAATGCTGAATAAGTAGTGATTGTCATTAATTATTTGTCTCATTATGTGGTTCGTAAATCAGGGATAACACCAGAAAAAAGTACCATGAGACGCCAGTTCTAATATGATAGCTGGCGTCTTTTATTTCATGAGCCAAAATATTGAAACACCTTTCCCAGAAATCTTCGTGAACGGAACTTGTTACATATGTCATGTATGTTTCGAAACTCAACCCGGAGTTATAGAGATTGGATGTTTTACATAGTATCACACCTACATAGTGGCATGTTATACATGTATAGATGCCGTCATAAGTTTTCTTTGTACTTTGCTTAGATAGTGTATTTCAGTATTTGGTTGCTGTTTGTTGTAAAATAAAAGAAAGATAAACTCTGCATTTATATAGCTTGATGTTTGTAATCTTTCCTTTGGGCCTATTCTCTATTCAGGCAGTATATAGTTCTTGAAACAAAAACAATATGAGATAGGTGTATGATATGGAATATATATTCGGTCCAGAATATTGTTAGTTATCCATAAACAAATATCTGTCGTATTCTGGAACTCATCAAGCATAGCTTTGCTCCAATAACTCACTATCTTCAGTGGTGACAGTGTATAGTACTTATCCGAAAAGACTGAGCGTGTTTGAAACAATTAATCATCTCTTGATAGACATTTATTATTATAACTAATTATAAAAATATACAAAATATACTTCTACAAAAAAAAGATAATACTGTACAAAATTTTCTGTAAATGTTTTGAATACGTACAATAAAAGTTTGAGAAAATCATGACGCGTGTTAGGTGATATGATTCATAGGAATCTAATTCTGGACTGTTTATTTTGTGTTGCTATTTTTGAATTCCCGAATAGCGGCGATATCGAGTGTTGAGTTTTTGAGGTCGAAAAAATAGAACGAATGTATATTTTAAACAGAGCTGAAGCACTAAGAGTACATTTGATTAACTTTAGTCATTTTATTCTCATCATCGTTCAAACGTTTTTGAGTCCATCGTTCGAATAAAATGATCTAGTGTCAAGTGTGACACAGATTCCATAACGATATTTTCCATAGGCGTGCAGTTTTCATTATTCTACGCATACTCTAATCACATTTCAAGATGTCAATTTCACAAAAAGAATTTTTGGCATATTTAATATAGATGATGATCTATACTTTTTTGATATTTCATACACATGGGTGAACATAACATAGAACTACGTCTTATAATAGTCATAGTAATTAGTTCTATTTCAGTATTGTGATGCAAGTTATCTATAATAATAAAATATACATTGAAAATTGAAAAAATAGTGATGAATTCCATTTGTTATTTTGATTTTTTTTTAGAAAAATTGTTCTCAGTGCTTCATTGTACTATTCAGATTCATTTATTCATTTCGTAGGAAGTCAGATGCATTTTTATTTCTATAATTTTCTCCCAGACGATGCTAATTTTTTGAACTCAGCATATTTTTTTTTAATTTGAGATACATATCTTTTAACGTAGATCATTTTCTACTTCTACTGAAAACGTCCAATCAAGGGAAACATTTCGCGAATATCTTGATATATCGCTATCACTTTCTGAATTTGTACTACTTCTACCGAACAAAAATTATTGATTTTGTCTAAATATCTAAGTCTCCAAGGAAAAAATCTGCTGGAATATTGTCGAACACCTTCCTCAGGATGTCGAGCATGATGTCCTCGATTGTTCTGGTTAGGATTGGGTTCAGCGATTCTGCCACGGGTCTCCAGTTTGCATTGAGATATGCGTTGGTCGAGTCCTCTGTAACAAAATAGTGGTTACATTTTTTGATTTTCAGAAAGCCCATGCGATAATCTGCTTACGTAATAGTAATTTTTAGTTGGATTTAACTTGTGCATTACAATACTAGTTGATTTATATGACGATAGATGACTTTAACAATGAGAATCGACGTCGTTTAGGAAGCAACAGAAGGCAGTCGCTTTCATAAACGTCGAAAAACTAACAATGGAGAAAATGGAGGGCAAATGCAACCTGGTTATCGATAACAGTAAAGAGGAACACCCACGAGTAGAGCTGAGCAGTGATTGAATTTCATGGAGAGTCTCAAGTAGTTGGGTTCGATTTATGGAAAGCTTTCTATAGGGTGTGGCATGAGAGAATTTTGATCAAGCTTGCTGCATATGGGCTGCCATCTGGTCTTTGTTAATGGTTGAATAGTCTTCTCAGGGATCCATCCTTATTTGCGGTGGTAGAAAGCTCTTTCTGCTATACATCAACAAACTGCAAACAACCTCTAATTCAATCTAGAGCTTCGTAGATGACAACACCCTTATTTTCTGCACGAACATGTTATCCTGATGAATGAAGACATCAAAGGTGTTGTCGAATGGGGATCAACAAATCAAGTTCAGTTCAACGCACAGATGCTATTTTTTATTATTTCTAAGAACAGTTTCGACTGCATAGTTGTTAAAAGATATTTCAGTGTATTATACACTAAATACAAGAGGTGCTTATGTAAAAAAATTAATTTCAGCTATGCGAAAACTCAAAGACTCAAAAGTATGAGTTCATTATGGCATTGTATTTAAGTACAGAATTGGTATAGTAGGGAGTAGAAGAGTAGGAGTTAGTATGTTGATAAACTTGTCCCAAGAATAAAGCTACTAACCCTGAATATAGAGTGAGATAACAGATAACTGTTTCACTAAATCAAGCGTATTTTTAATCTCTTAACAAGTTTGGGTAGAAATTTCAAAGCAAACATTCTCTCAACTCTCAAACACATATATAGTGTATTACATTTTCTTTACTCCGGAAATTTATCGTAAAATCTTATATATCTGCGTCATTTCTTTTTCAAGATATTATCAATATTTTAATATTCATGTTTTTTTGCTACAAGTTTTTCTGAATTGACGCATTTTACAAAAATCATTATTTATATAATAAATAACCTTAACCTCAGCATTGGTAAACGTGTCACTTTGATTTTAAAATATTCATCATGATTTATCATGCCTGGTGTCTATTGTTTTTGTTTTGCACAGTTGACCCACGTGGATTTTGTTATAGTTAAATGTATTTCGGTGTTACCACCTGTAAAGCAATAAATCCTGGCATTTCACCAGACGTTTACATATTACACACTTGCATCACGTATGTCATTTATTGTGATATCGTGCGTAGAATCATAGAACAGTCGACGTATATTTTCTGTTTATTTTTTCACAATGTTGATATCAGGTGATCCCATTTCGACTGAAAAAAGAGTCAACTGTCTGCAAAGTTTAGACATTTCGCAA
The DNA here is from genome assembly GCA_949316355.1 of Bruchidius siliquastri. Lineage (NCBI taxonomy): Eukaryota > Metazoa > Arthropoda > Insecta > Coleoptera > Chrysomelidae > Bruchidius > Bruchidius siliquastri. The sequence goes on along the minus strand of OX438537.1, from coordinate 5,264,379 downwards.
AATTCATCGTTTGATATCAATTCAATGCACGCTCACCATCATTGTCACCAAATTGTAAAAATATCAGTTAGTTTTCCTCTGATTTACTCAATCTCTTTTAGCAAGTCTGTATTTCTGGGGTGGCGATAATCGTTCTGTATTCAAAGAAATGGCGAAGCTCATTGTCGTCTAGGAAACAGTTCATAATTTTTTCAAGCCAATTTAATTTCTGAATATATATTTTATTATATATTTTGCATTCTGGCAGAGACAGACGCAGCGTTGAATAAGTCTTCCTCCAAACCAATGTGAATTCAATCATTGTTCGGATCATATGAAGGATCAACGCAAAATATCTGCACCTTGGGAGTGGTGGCTTCACTCTTTTATCTTCACTACTATACAATATTCACACAGCTTATTTATTTCTCCGTTATATAATGAAAATTGTATTATGAAAATCGAGCAGTCTCCATGGATTCTTGCATACACTTTTATGTTCGATGAGGTTACTCTTTATTATGAAAAAAAAAACATTTTCATAATAATTGATCTCTAATATCTTCTTGAAAAGCATGCTTGAGTGGTACCTTTTGTTTCGTTCCAATTCCGATTGTTTTGTTATGGAGTGAAACAAATTCTTATTATTTTCAATGATTGCTGACTTCTGAATCAATATAAATCTGGACCGAAAAAAAAGTATAATATATATTTAAATTTTAATTTTTCTATGAACTGTGCTATAATCAATAGCTGTTTTCATAAATATTGAATATTACAACAAATAAAATAGAAAATTAATATTTTTGGACGACTACTTTGAAGTTTTGGCAGTTACTTTGACATATAGTATCTAATGACTGTGCTAATAGATAAGCTGCTCAACAAATTTAGTGTGATGTGACGATTTTGAATATGATGTGTCATAAACATTTGTTGTCATTTTTTGCTATATTTTAAGAGATGATGTACATATGGTCACATCGAAATATTTTTTTGTTGTTCTGTTATTTGCATAACAAGCCATATATACTGAAAATTGAGTTTATTAGATTGACTACTAGTTAATTTCCATACTTTAAGCTACGTTCCTTTAAATTTTCACTCCCCTCAATTTTTATTTTCTTAATATGCCCTTGTAAACATCTGCAGAATGTCAGAAAATTGTTGAATTTCTAAGAGTGTTATAAAACGTTGTCAAAGAAGTTATTTTTTAGTTACTACGTCAAAATATATCTCCAAAAATTGATTCCAAATAGGTACAGCATTTACTGAGATTACGCTCTGAAAGAAACTAACCGACCGACAGACAGACTAATTGACAGACCGAAGTGTGGCAGATTTGGGTTATGATTTAGACACCAGAAAATGTATTATTTCCAATTTTAAATACTGAACGATTACCGAGACCAACGAAAATGTGTGTGATGAGATTTAGACACCAGAAAAATGTATTATCTCCAATTTAAAAATGTTTTACGATAATCAATCAATCTTTGTTTAGTTGCGTGATTTTCCAGAGCCTTATATCAAGAATGATAGTGACAAAAACCAGAGCGATCTCATTTTAATTAGTGAATAACTGTATATTAAACAGATTTCTTACAAGAATAAAAAAATATAAATAACCTCAGAGAAGGAAATGTGGTTATTGATTGAGAACATACTACCTCGCCTTTTCAATAATCAGTGGAAAAAAATGTACATGCACAATTTGAATTAATTAAAAGGTAAAAATAAAATGTTCTAGATATGATTATAAAATTCATCAGGGATAAGCAATGTGAACATTTTCAGGATAATCAACTTTCTAAAGGTTGCAACGACCTCATTTGCGTTAGTATTTTGTATATATAGCTAATCGTCGGATGTTGTCATGTCTGCATCAATTTATTAATGTAGTAACCACGACCCGATTTCACGAAATGTACCTCTGTTAACAGCTGCAATTTCATAGCGAAATTTAACTGCACTGTTATTAATTTTTTTACGTCCCTGTAAATTTACGGGAAATATAAACATTGTAATTTAAAATTATCATCAATGCCATGAAACTTTTTCAAAGGACTAAACTGCTTTTGGATAAATTGTGATATAGCATCTATTCAGTTTGACCATCAACCACAAACAGCATTTGATAATTCGCAAAATCATAATAATTATTTTTTGCAATGTTAGCCGCTTTCCTTTTCAATTGAGTATGATATCAATCTTAATTATTATTTAAAACATAATTTTCTGGCAAACGAAGGCTATGAGCTGAAATTATTTAATTGTTGTATATGGCATTGAGGGTCACATTTAGAAATCAGGTTAGGAAGGAGGTTTTAAGATTAACAGAAGATGAGAAAAAGTATGGATAATCTACAGCTAGAAGTATAGCGTTGAGAAAATAAATAAAAACAAACAAAAACGAAGTCAAATGCAATGCAATACTGCATTCTAGAATTACGCAACACGATTTATGCATTCAAAGTCTATGCAATGAAAATTGTGTACAATATATTCCAAGAGTTTTGTTACTACATCCAATGCCTGCAATTACTATCAAGTACTGCCACAATTGGATTCGTAAAGATTTCGTTTGGTGTAACCATTCAGAGTGTTATTATTTAGTAACAATAAACAATTTATTTTTTATCCCCTGAAACCTAATGTGTGGAATTCTCTTCCATTTATAATACTTCTATTGGTCGATAAACAGTTTCAGTGACCTCATGTCATTTCATGTTTTGTAAAACTTTTCCGATGCAACTGAAATGGTTTTCAGTAATATTATGTTGTTTTAGTTAACGACCATAACTTACGTGTACATGAATAAACTTTTATGCCTTGTCTTTGGTATCATGAATATATTCCACAAAATGTGATATGGGATAGTACAGCCCTGACCTCAAAAACGAATTTTGCGAATTTACACCAGACGAAATGATTCGAAGCGCAAAATCTTGGCACAGTTGGATGATACGTTCGAGTTGTTTGTTATTTCAGAAATGAACGAAAATCCAAATGTTCATACCCAGAGCTTTGATGCCGTCGAATAGGTTTCCCATGTGCAATTTGAGTCCGCCGATGCTAAATTTGACGTGCACTTTGGTCACGTTGAAGAAGCGGAAACCGTCGTGTTTCTCCATTATCACATCACTTTTAACGTTGATCTCCAGGTTCTCTGAAATCAAAAAAATCGATTGGTTTCAATAAAAGCAAATAATATGCTAAAGCATCTTGATATAACTAGCCGAAAACGTATCATTGCCAGCTCGAATCTTGGTTAGATATTTAGTGACCAGTGACTGATATTATCTTTAGTCACAATAACAGTAATTTATCATAAGATTTATTCCTAAATATATGTATATGGGAGCTGTTTAAAAATATGAAAAATATATATTACTGCATTTATTTGATTTTTATAGAGTATAATAAGTATAGACATGAGTTTGAATGGACAGTTAAATAGCTAGCAGTTGCATTATTTACATGCCCCTTGAAAAAATATCAATATAGAGCTATTTGAGATTGCTATTTGATAATTACGAGGGTCACGCTGAAAGTCTTTAGATATTCTTAATCTACACAAGTTTGAACAAGTTTGAGCACGCAGCTATTTTGTCTAAAGTTGTAAGTGCTTACACGCAAAGGCAGCGTTTGAATCGTTCAGTAGTTGCCTTGCCACGGTCTCGAATGCATCGAAGTGTTGGCCGAATTTTAATGTGAAAATGGACTAAAACAAGCGGAATGTCACGAAAGTCCAGTGAGTTGCTTTGGGGACTCTGCCTCTCCTAGGGCTACAGTTTTTAATTGGTTTCATGAGTTTGAAAGGGGCCGGGTCTCACACGATGATGAAACTCGCACAGGTCGACCGCCCACTGCTGTTACTCCGGAAACTGTAGAAGCTGTGCAAAATATTGTAAAAAAAGATTGACATGTAACCTACACCGAGATTGAGGATTCTCTGAGGATTGGCTCGGCAACGGTCCGAACAATCATTCATGACCTCCTTCGCCTGAGGAAGCGGTGTTCCAGATGGGTGGCACATTTGTTGACCAGTGAGCAAAAAGCAACAAGATTTAATTGGGCTAAGTTTATGCTTGAAAAATTTGATAATGGGCACAGTGAAAACACTTTTAATATCGTAACCGGAGACGAAACATGGTTATATCATTATGATCCCGAAACTAAACAGCAGTCATTAGTTTGGTGCTTTGAAAGTGAGCAGCCTCCAACGAAATTCGTCGTTCCAAGAGTGTTGGAAAGAAAATGACCATGACAACGCACCCGCCCACAGCGCCGCTAGAACACTCGATTTTTTGCTGAACAGGATGTCAAACTGTTGCCTCACCCACCTTATTCTACGGACCTAGCTCCGTGCGACTTCTTCTTATTCCCTAAGATCAAAGAAAAGTTACGAGGTCGCCATTTTTCACCGATGAAGAGGCAATTGCCGCATTTGAGGAGGAAATTAGCAACCTTTCAAAAGAAAGTTGGTCACAAGAATTTTACAAGTGGTTTTACCGAATGTGGAAATGTATTGAGGTAGGGGACTAATATGTAATATGTAATTGTAGTTTTTCTGTATTTGAAAACTTTCAGCGTGACCCTCGTATGACTGAAGCAACAATATCATTATATACTGTTTTCCTTAAAGGTTTATTGAGTGCACTAATATTTATTTCCGAGAAGGCATTTTGAAATCCCTCTTAAAAGATTAATTATCTGGAACTAGTTATAAAAATAAAATCGAACAGACTATTTTTTCCACTTTGTTATGTTTAGCGGTGAAAAATTACCTGAAATTATATAACAAACATGTGTGTTTAATACATTTTGGTAAAAAGTATGTGGGAATTGTTGTTTCTTCACATCGATAAACTAGGTTTCCTACTTTCAGAATAAATTAGCTTAAGATTTATATCAAAATAAACACATAACTTCTGGCTTGTAGAGTGAAGAGTTCGTGAGATATAAATCGTAACGTAGCAGACCTTAATTGTCTCAGGTCCATCTTTTCTTATCGTTATAATCAAAACCTCATATAACTGATGAAAATATATTTCTTATCATTGATTTCGCGAGACAGAATAAGCGATTAGACGTACTGGAAAACGCACAGTTCGAAGGAGGTGTCAATCAGCATCTTTTTTCCAGCACCACAGCATGAAAATTCGATTCATATCATGAACAATTCGTGTGAGACAAACATTTTTCAATCAAAAGTGTAACTAATCCAGTCAAACCGTAAAACTATATTATTTTTCTTATACGTAATTTGGAAATCCTAGAAAATGTTTATGTCGTATTATCACTGGTATCCTGCGTTTATCCCAATTTATTAATTACTTAACTACATGGCCATGACAACATATTAATGTCTATTGGTTATCGTAGTAATCACAGTTTCACTTATAATCAAAAAATAAAGACCCGAATTCAGCAATCTACTAATTTTCTTCAAATGATGTATGAGCATTTCTCCTATATGGGTTTTAGTTACGGTAGGTCGATACTGTAATTAGATTGTTCATGTTCATATTTATTATATAACCTCTCCTGACTGTTCAGGATGACAAATAATTAAGTTTTGAAAATTATAATGAGTTGTTTGACATTTTGTACCTTGAAAAAAAGTTAGTAAAATTCATTGAGTAGTGATTTTAATTAAATGACGATTTCAGAACACTTTAGAGTATGATGGTTAATCCTTTGCGAAAGCCGTTCCAAAACGTCAAAGTTCATTGTTCTTTTTTGTATTTAAATGCAATCGAAAGTCGTATCGTCAGCAAAGCTATAGACAGAATTGATTGCAAAAAAATTCAGTCCAAAAACACACATTTAATTACCTGGCAAACTGCCTGAAAATACCTTTGACGTAAGTATATATTTGTTCGTTCCAAATACCAATGTAATCGTTATTTTCCCGATCTGTGTATTTTATTTGAGAACATGGATTCGGCCGGTAATAAATGGAAATTTATCATGAGCCAGTTTAAAACGGATTTATTTTTGAAGGTATCATACATTTATTTATTTCATAAAATCTTGATATAAAATTGCAAAATGCATTTGCACATATTTTCAACACTAATTGCTACTTCCTATGATTGCCATAAATCGTTCGCATGTATAATGTGAAGTATGGGTGATAAAACTCAACTCCAAAATCAAGTATCAAGCAATTTAATTATCTTTTAACTACAAACCGATACTACCCACCTGAATAATCTTAATTTTTGATCCTTGGTCTTCCCAAAATTTCTATATCATCATCACTAGATTCCGACACTAAATAGTCAACGTCACCCTCCAACTCAAAATATTATTTTCACTCATTTCAACTCTATAGAACTCAACAACCTAAGCTGTAGTACACAACTAAATTTATTCTTGTTTTGATATTACGTATCGTGTTTTCGCATGCGCGAATGGTTGTCCCTTTCAGTTCTCACTCAGGACCAAGAACTAATTTCACTCTTCATCAAGTTCATACTGAAAAACCAGTATTTGTCTCTTATATATCTAGTCAATACTCATTTTTCAAATTCTGAAACAACTCACTTGCGTCGAACCAACATGTTCCTTTGCCTCTCAGTGGGATGACCAGGATTCTTCCAAGTAGTTCGTAATTTCCGTCTATCCTTAATCTTGGTAAGTTCAGCTTCGTGTAGAAATCGAATGTTTTGGGATCGACACTGTTGTGGAGAATCTTTGTGTTTCCAAATCCTAACACGGTTACGTTGCTAAGAGAAGCATTCACCGTAACTGGGCCTCCACCTCCTTGGAGAATCTAATTGCAGAAAACATATGTTAAAAGTATGTTCTTCACTATTTTGAGAAGGTTTTTCAATTAAACCTATTTTTGATAGACTGAGAATGTTGCGTATAATGCATCTTACGATTATTATTCGCAAATATTTAATTCAATTTCATTTTTCCATGGAGTATATCTTCTTTGTTATGAATAACCTTCCTTTTGTTTCTGTTTGATCAACCATTGGAAAATGTTGCGTATACTTGTCCTTGGACAAAATTCAGAGGAATATATATACACATACAACGAAATACAGTTTATGGTGTTCATACAATATTTAATATTTATTTTATATTCATAAAGACGGGACTCGGTAATCAAGCGATACCAAACACAAATTTTAATTTATGCAGGTCAAACAATATAATAGCTTGGTGGATATATTTTTTGGATGATTGTCATTATTATATTGTCTTTACAGTAGGTCTGTGGTATACGAAATAGAGAAAAATTTATGCGTGGTTACATTTTCCTGCTCATAATTATCTAGACCTAATTATATCGGCTACTTTTGAGCAACAATCCTTTACGATTGAGGACATGCAGACCATCAACAACATTCGCCTGTGTTTTATTTGAAAGCATATCAGAAATATTCCACTCACATCTGTGTCAAGAACACGTAAATCTCATGGCACAAATAATAATAATATGGCGATGAAATGATTTATTTATTTGTTCATCTCTTCAAATATTTATAGTGAACTAACTTTCAACTACTATTTGTGACGCTATTCAAACTTCATGGTGTGTATAATTGAAGGATTTTCTAAATGCAACTCAGCTAAACCAGTAATTTCTAAGTAATATAGCAAAAATTAACACATAACTCGAAATAGCAAGGGAGAAACTATAAAGATAAAGCTTGCTTGAAACATCCTGGTAATTGTGTTCTTATGTTCGTGATTATGGCTGATTAACCAGTATTTAATAATAATTAATTCATATGAAAATTATACGTTCACTGACCCAGTCACCTATAGAATAACTTCCTTTTGATGTTGCATCAAAATATATGCATATGAAATATTTTTGAACTGGAAAAGTTTTCTGCTATTTTGTAATTATTTCGAATATATGGTAATGCGGCTAGTATGAAATTATCCAACAAATTTGGATGGAAAAAATAATTTTTTTTAATTGTTATTATCAAAGCCTGCTTGGTTCCTTAGTTTCCTCCATTTGGATTAAAATAGTACAATTGCAATGAACAATGATCATATTATTGATAATATACATTGGGGCATGATACACTACCTTGAATAGATCAATCATGATATATTATTATTTTTATTATTTTTCTAATTATCTATTTTTTTTGACGATCTTAAGGGATAATATCCTAGCTTTATCAAAATCCTTTATTTATTATTTTTTAAGTATATGCTCTATGCATCAGAATTGCTATAGACATGCATGTTTCGTCTTTAGCCTAGACTCGTCGGTATAGCCTGGTAGTCTAACTGAGCAATTGGGTAGTTATACGTAACCCAGTCAAGCATGTGGTAGCAACATAAACACTCATCTCCAAGCATCGCGCACTATGGCGCTGCCCTTTGGCAACTTACGTAGTTAAAGGTCCTTACACATAAGTTGCCAATGGGCAGCGCCATAGTGCGCGACGATTGGAGATGAGTATAATTTTTTTTGTAGTTAACTTTTACTGTCATATTCATTTTCATTCTTTACCTTTACTAGGTTTTGTAAAATTTGTCTTGGTGGGGTTCAATGCCTTTACACGAATTTAAAATTCAGGATAGTCAATATCATTTTAAACGTTTGCTTAAATAAGTTACTCAACAACAATCTCCACTGGGTAGTAGCATTACAAAAAAAAAACTATAAGATTCTTACATTTAGTATAGGCACTTCTAATGGATCCAGCGTCTGTAGTCCAATTTCTGGTACACCTTTTGGTATATAATTGAACAGTTCTTGTACAGCATGTGTTGAGCAATTGACAAATACCTCCCTTGGCTCTTTGATTTTGCAGGTTTTTACGTAAGAAGCTGTAACGAATTGGATGATTCATGATTAATTACAGAAGAGGACGACTAAGTTGAACCAATTCCTATACCAAACATTTTTTTATTTATCTCTATAATGATGGTTTCTCTCAAATTAGCGAATAGCTACATAGCCTGAAATGCGATTCATAAACATTGCACTTCATCAACTTAGCAGAAACAAAACAATTTAGCGTTGTTCCAGACAACCCCTTAACGCCGCAACTTGAAAACAGTTTTTGATTTGTTAACTACAATTACAAAGAGATATTCAAGAATACTGTATAGAACTTTAATCTAATGTTATACATATCTACTTTTTATTAAAGTGAAATTTATAAGAAGCACAAGTAATTGATCTAGCTATACAGTAGATAATTTATTTTTATCATAATAATTCTTTAATTAAATTTTATCTGTTTTTTTCGTGATAATTAATGCATATTTATTCTTATTCTATTTGTGTAGTTTGAAAAAAATGATTTTTATGATATCTATATACCGACCATTCGTATTTTCTATAATTTTGCTATAAATTGTCTCTTCCTGTCCATTATTTTAGCTTGAGCCCTGATGGTGGATTTATAAGTATTCAAAAGTTTGGAATGTTGTTGAAAGAGGATACTTTACAATTTTTCGCCGATTCAAAAATAATATGTCTCTTACATTTTATGACATGGAAGAACATGATGTGGAATGTGAGATTTGGGAACTTTAGTTTAATATTCATGATAACAGTTAGATAGATGACAATACATATCTGAGAACCATTTTAAATGATCAATGGGATCATTCATGGGAAATAAGATGCGCATAGAAAAGGCAAGGGCTGCATTTGTTAAAATGTCATCGGGTTTTTAATGTCATTCCTTATCAATGACGACCAAGTTACGACTCCTCCGCTGCTATGTCTTCTCTGTCTTACTCTATGGAACAGAATCATGGACTTTGACTGAAGCCACCATGAAGAAACTGACAGCATTTGATTTGTGGCTATATCGCAGAATCTTGAGGATCTCTTGGGTGGACCACGTCACCAACGAAGAAGTCCTTCCAAGAATGAAGAAAACCACGGAGATAATAACCACCATAAAAACACGCAAGTTAGAATAACTGGGTCATATAATGCGTAACGGAAAAATATATGGTCTACTACAGCAAATACTGCAAGGGAAAATCCCAAGTAACCGTGGTCCAGGCCGCAGAAGGATCTCTTGGCTGAAAAATTTGAGAACATGGTTCTCTCTGACAACCACCGGGCTTTTTAGAGCAGCCGTGAATAAGATCACTATAGCCAGAATGATCGCCAACATTCGGACCGGATAGGCACCGAAAGAAGAAGATGACAAGTAACCTGGATAGCCTTTGTGCCTTCAGAGATTAAATCGAAACGCGTTACTAAAAATGAAAAATTTATTCGTGAAACCTTCTATTTGCATTACACAGTTTTATCTCAATGATCGAAAAGTTTCTCCAAGTAAGAGCGTTCACAATTCTACATGATTTCATTATTCCATTCTATGTATATTTGACAATATATCTACATTTACCAGAGGGACAGAGCTTACATCAAATTTCTATGCTAGATACAAATAAAAGGTGCATAATGACGGGTGTTTGTCGCATAGGGACTTACGCTGTTTGTCCAAGATAGCATTCGTGCACGCCGCGAGTAGTACCGTGGTCGCCGCGACCAGTACCACCTGTTTACGCGCCATGTCTACACGGTGGTGCTGAGATACTGGTGCTGTGCCGGTGCACATGAGACAAGCTCGGTACCACAAAACTTGCGTGTCCCGAACCACTTTCACTCATTCGTACTGCAGCCGATACAGTACCTACCGTCAAGTCGTGCAGCTGATTTCTGCGGTACGGTTGTGTAATATCAAATATTTGGTGGCAGTTTATGTCTATAGATTCAATGGATAGACTGGATATCTTTGACACAAGTTTATTTGATACATAATTATAAGTTTCTACATATTTCTGAGTACATTTTCATATGTTAACCCACTTTTGAAACATCTCAAGGCAATATTTCAAAAAGCGGAATATTTTATCAGAGCACCTGTTTTGGGCTTACTTTATTCTGTCCAAGTGGAAGAAATAATGCTGTTATTTTCTTTCTTTGCCTGTATAATTTGAAATATATTTTTTTTTTGAAAACCTCTTGAAGATCCAAATGCCAGACGTCGATAATGAACATGTGAATAAACTAAAATTGTGCTGACATTTTGGACTAGATATATTTTTGTTGTTACGCTTAAAGGACTAGGAATTTGAATAAAAAAGGACAAATTATGAATAATTCATCATATCTGTATTTTAAAGACAAATATGTGAAAAAGCATCTAAGTTAGGAGAGATATTCTAAAATCATCTCAATCATAAGTTTGCACGTTTATGCGTGTGAAAAGAAAAAAACCAAAAGGCTTTAAAATGTTTGACCCATAATAGTATCAGTGAAGAAAAATAATTGGAACATCTTGCTTGGCGATTCTTCTGTCATTGTGGCAGTGTTCCAAAATTTTTCAACTCCCAGATCATTTTAGGGCGTATTTAGAAAGATAAATTAGAATATTCGAAAAAATTACTTAAATTTTCTTGTGGTTGTTACTTGATGCCTTGCGTAGGACTAATATTGCACAATTATTTATGGTTATGATTAGAGAATACTATGTAATATTTTTTCACCCTATTACAGTAGTATATATTTGACCATTTTCATGATCATAGCTATAATGTGCTGTAAACACTTGATGTCTTATCCTGCAAACAGATTAGATTTAAAAGTTGGTGCTGTTGGTGTTTATATCTGTGCAATACTGATATTACAATATATTTGGTGCCTAAAAACTAAAGAACAGAAAAAGAAGCGATTGTAGCTCAAGCCATGGATTGCAAGGTGTAAAAAAATGGTTTCAGTCGAAGATACTATACTATAAAAATTTATTATTTGAGAATGGATGAAATTAATTTTCGTTCTGTATGATCAAAAATGGCTAAGTTGATTTCGAAGGAAGATCTGCTGAATTAAAATTCTGCTTGCTGTTATCGTCTAATGGTACTTCTGGCCCGCCATCTTCATTTCAAACTATGATCATAGGTTCTCACGATCAGAACGTATGTCATAGATAATGACATAGAAATATGATTGTGTAATACGGGCCTAACAAAAATCTTTGTTCCTTTTTACCGTATTATCAATATTGCCAAAAGGTATAGTAAGTAGGCTTCAGTATTTTGAAAATAAATTCTTATAAATTCTTAGAAGTATTCATTGTGCTGAATCAACCAAAATACTGATTTTCAGGGTACCTACCATCTCCGAAACAACACACCACAGTAGTTTCAGGGTGTATTTTCTACAAAACTGTACATATATGCCCATTCATATATCCTGTTGTGAACTTCATTATAAGTATCAATACTATCCTTGTATAATGTGGCAATCAAGACCACATTTCGACCAGTCGCAGCTGTAAAAACGGATGTTGCATAAAATCACTAATGCGCTTTTGCTGTTCTTAGACGTATACGTATGGATGTATACTTAAACTATTGAGAAACACTCTATATGTATACCTGAGAATTCAAATCCACGGAAAATTTCGACATTTCGTATTGAACAGTGTGAGGTTGTGTAACTGTTCGTTTGTCAGAAGTGCGTATTCACCCTTGAAACCCCTCAATTTTATCGTACTAAGATACTAGATTCTTTTTCGTGGAATAAATTAATTTTTGTATATTAAAGATTTGTGAAAATTGTTAAACGGCGCGGAGGTATCATAATTTGTTTCGATATGAATAATTACTATACGCTGTTAATGATACGAAACATGTAAATAAAATAATTAACTAAAACAAGATACTTCCGATGTCCCTTATACATTTAATGATAAGGTTGATACAGTTTTGTTGAACTTGACCTACATGTCTGAATATATTCTGCAGACAGTCCTGACTTACCCGTGCTTTGGTATTATATCACAGCTCTCAAGAGATATGTACGCCTTACACACTTTCACTAATTTCTAGATGATGTGTTGCACGATTAGGTTCATTGGCTAATAGGTAAACCGGCCAAGTTGTTTTGATACCAATTTCCAACAGTTAAATCGAGTAGGTCGTATATAACGTTTTTATATGCGGTTCAGTCCAAAAGATCTATTCATTGAGTATTTAGACAATTTTCACCAAAGGTCTGTTTGTATTATGTCCCTATACGTGTGCAAGATATCTATGTCTATTTTGCATCATGGAATTCCTTGGCATAATTTATTTTGCCTTTCATTCCCTGCATATATGCTTGAAAATCTACTCATCCTCAATACATTTGTTTTCACTTACAAACATAGCATAGATCAATATTCATCTCCAGGTTTCGTGCTAGGTAGCGCTGGCTATTTGCATCTTCACGAAGTCAAAGTCTAACACTTGGACTGCAAAGTTGTTATCAGTACTACATTCGAGCAGATGGTTTGGAACGTTTGCCTCGTCAGAACAAAATTTCCCTTATGTAGCTCTCAAAGCACTTACATAATTATGTCCTGTAAGGAACTGTGTGTGTAAGTGGCCTAGCCGCACAGCTCCTTTGTCAAACCATTCATCCACGTTTGGGAACAGATTCCTGGTCTATGTTCCATGAACGGTTGTTTTCCATAGTCGCCATTTAGGGAATAACTGCACATCGTTCTGCAGCAACCACAAACAAAGCCTCTGTTGACACTGTTTCAAAAGTTGAAATCACTAAGACAATAAGACGCAGACAAGTGTAAAGAATTCAATAGCACAATTACAGGATAAACAGAATGCTAGATATGAGATTTCTAGTTCCATATTCCTATTGGGACTTAGTTAACTAGTTAATGGGTAGTCTGAGTAGCCTTTGTGAACAGTCAATTTTGACATCTGACGATTCTTTGAAGATGCAAGCGAAACGGGTCACAAGAAAGGTATGTGAAACCTTTCGCGTAAATTGCGCAGTTTTATTTTAATGGTGGAAGAATTTCACCAGGTTAGATCATCTACAATCCAACTGAGTAGGTAGCCCATCCTTTGCACCTATCCAGCAATTACCTCTGTAAGGTTTTAAATTTGAATCTTCAATTTTTATTCAATATAGATAAATGCATAGGTTCAGAATTCAATCTCATTTAGACCATGTAGCTATATATAGAAGCCTCAAACTCAGGGGCCCTTTATATTAGCTACACCTGCCACAGGGCTAGGTCCCGCTCTACGCTTATGCGCTAGGTACAGACGTCTTCCGACGCATTTATTAGTAATCAATTAATTTACATATGTAATGCACGATGGTACGTGAATACTGAGGTCAATTGTGCAGAACTATTAACACTAATCGTCAATCAACTGTTATGCAAAATTCGAAACTGTTACATTACAATAAAATATAATTTTATATTGCAAAATCAAAATACACTATCGCTTACTCCTTGTCAACTCTCTTAGATCCAATTACTCCACTTTTGCATACCTATGAGCTTACTGATGTGATTTCAAGCAATTGCCACTGGAAATATCGAAGCATTGGCATGAAGTACTTGATATATGTACAATTTCACAGTACTTTGATGTGCCTAGGAAACGTGATATCTAATAATTAATAATATTGTTGGATTTAAACGGTTATCTGTAGTCCATTCTTTACAATGTGGATATGTTTATAGAGATATGATTATTAAGACGCCATCATTTTTTAATGTTACTATGAAGCATCACTGACTAAGTCTCAGACAACTCCTCTGACAAGAAAACCACATGCTGGAATGCCAGACGGGTAGATGGAGGATCACCAAGTACTTAAGTAATTACTTGAGTGCTGGGCTTGAGAGCCATCCAGATACTGGGTATTAACATCAATATGGTATGGCACAATCATGTTGTCGCCTTTGCTAGGTCGGTGTTCCAGCAGCTGAGGGTCCTCTTTCGCTTCAGGAAATTGTAGTCACTGACGGTTACAATTTACAGCGTTTTAAGGTCCTCTCACAGCGTTACTGGAGCGTAATATGCGTCTGTCTTTGCGGGGGATTATCTTAGATTATATTGTTTTTAGATTGTCTTCACAACAGTGACTGTATGATAACACTAACACTTGTTTTGTAGATTCAGTATTGAGATATCCAATAATATGGAATACACCCATTTTCAAATCTATGTTTTAAAAGCTACATGCACAAGATGTAATGTTTGTATATTTTAATTCAGAAATGAAAAAATTGAAATAGAATAGTTGACCAACGTGTTTCAGCTATACATTTCATTCTAGGTATTATCAAATATACTGATCCTCTTTGTGCTCAATTAAAATTCGTTAAACGTGGTTGTGGTACGAGTTCAAAAAAAATATAAAAATCTATCGGAAATAATCAATTCAAACAAAAAGTTTTTATTACAAATTTTAGTGGGTGTAACAGTGTATCAATCTAAATAACACACTATTTTGGTTGCCAGCTGTTGTTTTTCCAAAAATAAACGTGATGTTTGAAATGCCGTGTCAATAACGGAGGAATTGCCAAAAACTTCTCGTAAAAATAAGTTTACTAGAACTGCTAAAAATTCGTGGTCGATAGAATAACAACGCTACAAAATGTGAATTTGTTACAAACAATATTGAACCGTGTGGAAGAAATAGATCATTTTATATACAAATACCTATGAAATAGTATGAATTTGCAACTCTTCCTGTTATTTATTCAGCCAATTTCAAAGGTACCTTAATACTTTTCATAATATAGATGATGACTGCTAACAAATATAATATTGTATTTCTTTAAAAAACGACATTATTTCTAAATTGCCACGAATTCCATAAAAAAAATTATGGCATAAAAAAGGCTACATAGTGCTATAAACTAGACCTTTGCCAATAACTGAAATAAAAAATTATGAAGGGTAGATAAAAAATGGGCTAGCAGAATGTAAATTCTGAATACCTCGCGTTTTGCGGCTTTCATTTAATCTTCCTCCATGTATTGTTTCCATAACAATTTTATTATTGTGAGCATTTCTCGTAAATATATCATACTACTTGTGGATACCCTATATATGCAGTATAACTGATATAATTTAAATAATTACTATAATATTTATAACATCAAAACATATATGTTTTACAAGCAATTGCCCTCCTCGAATGATTCAGCAATTTTAGGGCTATACTATAAATATATAATTTATCAGTAACTTTTCTTGAATATGATCATAACAATGAAATATTTTGGACATATGTTACGCTATGATATCATTTAATAAAAAAACAAAGTAATAATGACATTTTTTTAATAAATTAATCATGTTTCAAGTTTATGTTTATGTTGTATTTCAAGTTTAAATACAATAATTTACAAAAGCTTAACATTAAATACACTAGGTATTTACTTACAAAAATAAATATGCTTAAATAGTCATGAGTTCAACAAATTTGTTTTTACAAAGGGAGTCGTCAAAGACAGCTATGATATATTATTTCAAAATTCTTCACGGTGTAAAGAAAAAAAAAACATTTAACAGTGACAAAACAAAAAAGGGGATAACTTGAAAAACTATACGTTTGGCTGGAAATTAAAATTTAGTTTGTTATCAAATACATATAAAAGTATTTGTCATGATTATCTATTGGATAAAAAAGATCTGCTTGAATTAATCATCATAGCCCTTAAGTCTAATTTGCTTTACATGTGACGCGTGTTCCCGAACCCTCCATGTCCTGATTGGCTGGCGCCCTTGTTGTAACCCATTTGGAGGTTCAATACACCTTCGGATGCCCTCAGTTGATCATCCGTGAACTGGCGCTCGTTCTTTTCAGCCATTTTAGGGCCTAGGGTGGGTCCAGTCCATTCAGGGTGTTTCTGGGTGATGCGGCCGAGAGAAAACAGCGATAAGGCTACCTAAACATTGAACAAGCACAAATTAATTAAAGATAATATAAATATATACACGAGTTCAAAAAAATTATATGTCTTGGTTAATCAATCAAATGCTTCTTTAATTGCAAGCAGATACAGATTTTTTACTATATTGACTCACGTTGGAATTCTCTTGAGTTTGTTATAACAAAGCTATCAGAGAGTGAAAAATCAACTCATTGATACCGTCTTCTTTCAGATAATAGCTTAAGTAAGAGCATATGCAATTTATATTATATTATTTTCCGTCCCTTATTTCACTTTTGACTGGTAAATATCATGAATGTCTGAACTTCGTATGGTATTATGCGTTAATATTCACTGCAGACTTTCGGAAATTAAATAAAATTTTAATTTTCTATACCTTTTCATACAATCAAGTTATTCGCAATATCGGTTCCAATTATTCTTCCAAATATTAGGAAACTGATTGGTGTTTCTTTCAATGGTAGTCATAGTAGTTTACATAATTTATAGGTGTTGTGCAAAAAAATCCCATTCAGAAATCACTTCACACAATATGTTATGATGCTATTTATCAGTATTTCCTTTCGACTGAATTTTACACGAATACGAATATAAAACTGAATACGTATCTTTTATACTGGCCGTTAATTGAAACCACATACATAATTTAGCAGATTTTATATGTTTTATTCTGAGGCTAAGACTCAGAACTAGTTTGCATGTAACCTGAATACTCATTGTAAATGTTATTTTGATAGTGTGATGGAGCTTTCAAAAAATTATAGTGAACATTATATAAACATTTTTTATTTCTGTAACTTGGTGAAATCAAAACAATTCACCCACAATTTTCCATTTCTAAATAATCTTACCTGCGCAACATTTCGTTTCTCAAACAAATCGGCAGTCTGGAAAATCTCCTCCTGAGGTAATCCGTATTCTTTAGCTGCCTTCTGGAATCTCTCAATGTTCTCCATCAGTTGGAAGTTGGTTCCTTTCGGTTGGATCTTCTTGATACAACCTGGTTTCAGCTTGTTCATCAAGTTGCACAGAACTACTCCGTTCTTCAGAATATCTTCAAATTCTCCAGCAGGAACTGGCTCGCCTATACACTGGAAGATCCAGTTCAGGACTTCCTGTTCCAAGTTCTTGTCACGTTTCTAGGAAAACAATATGAATGAGTATTTGCATAAAATTCAAGGCATTATATTAACAGTTTTTAATTTCCAAACTATGAATTTCTAAAACCTTTCATTGCTCCATTTTGAAATATATATATATATATATATATATATATATATATATATATATATATATATATATATATAAAATAATTCTGTAATTATCACACAGTTTCATAAACAAAACTCTTTCTCTTCCAGTGACGTGTTTCCATTTATATTTAAATCATCGTCGGACTGTCAGATTTAAATATAAATCGAAACGCGTCCCTGAAAGAAAGAGTTTTATGCGTGAAACTGTTTGTTAAGTACACAATCATTTTATCTGCATGATGGAAGAGTTTCACTTAGTAAGAGCATCTACAAATCTAGTATTTTGCCAAATTTAGATTTTATATTGGGAACTCCAACAAACCCGATGAACATAAAGATACAGGGTGGCTCACACACGCTAAGGTACAAATAACTGTAAATTCCAGCCACGTGCGAAAAGAATGAAAAACTTCAGATAAACTAGATTTTAAAAGATTTCGTTATGATTTCCACTCTTTCAAGCGTGATAAACCATGTTTTGGTATGATTAGCGATTACCAAAAATATATTTTTTATGCTTTCACCCAAAAAAACCATCAATAGTTCCCACATTTTTACTTTTTTAAAGTGTATATATGTGATGAAGTTGTAGCTACTAATGATGATTCACAGGAGAAGAGGGATAACGCTAAGAAACTTAGAAAAGCAGCCCAAGAAATTCAAAGGCGTGAGGCTTTGAAATCAAAACCTAATTAGCTATACTGGCTTATAATATCTAAGTTTGGTAAAGTACCAGCGTATTTGATAGCGTTCAGATATCAAATAGCATAACGTCTTCTAATAACCACTCGCATCATTTTAGAAGTGGGATGGGAACTAGAATTGTCTGCACTTGCGGGAAACCCTGTATATGTGAAAACCAAATATTCGTACACATTCAAGTGTAAAGCGAGAAAATCTATCTCTGAAGCAGACTCATCCTCGTGGACCGTAACAGTAACGACTCTTCTTATTTTCATAACGTACTAAAATTAACGTAAGATATTTTCGGTTATGACGATAGTGTATTTTCGTTTAAACACTAAACATCCGAATGTTCTGCTTGTACCAGCCTACTATCCAAAAATCGTTCCAGATTTTACTCCATTTAATTAGTGAGAAATTAGAATGTTGAAATAGATGGCTGAGGCCGATGCCAAAACTGATTCGCGATTAAACCGGAAGACATTATAATTAAATTATGAGGAATGGTTTGTTACTAAAAGTTTATTTGCTTTTTTTAGAATTGTGTTTTAAGACACAATAGTTATTGTACAAAAAGCGTGAGGTGCTTTTTACTAGATTTTTTACTTTTACAAATAACAACCAATGAAATATTTATAATAGTTCATATCCACACTGTAAGTAAAATATAATTTAATTGTTTATTGTTCAGTCTTAAAACGAATTTAGCTGCAATAGTAACTAGAAGACGTTTCGGTAAGGAAACAGCCGAGAACCCAGTCAATTTGGAAATTTATTTTTCCCAAAATATTGAGTAGTAAATTTTGTTTTTTTTTCTAAATTACTTATTTAATATTTTTAACTCAATATTTCAATTTATTTGCTAGTTTTTCACTTTTTTTTCTAATTATTTTGTTATCCTTGAGACGTATGTAATTTTCAAATCGATCAGATGACTTCAGAGTAAAAATCACGTTGGAATATTTCGTAATATTGTTAGATACAAACTTAGATATTGATACATACATATGTCAAGCTAATAAACGCGTGATAATAAAGGGCTTAATCAAGCTACATTGATATTTGAGCTTTGTTTTTGTATTTGCCTAGGTATAAAAGCAATGATAAAAATCTATTTCCACCTTTGGTATTAGTGAATCAATTATATATAGATACTTGTAGCAAAGTTTACTCAGATCGAATAAATGTAAATAAGTATTAATGAGCAATATTAATATAAGTATACGTCTTCAATTCATATAATTTGTATCATTTGTTTCATTTTCTTCTGTTATTAACTGGGACACCATGTATCTCAGTATCTCAGATTCACGGGTAGTGCAAAAGTAAAATGGTTGGTTCACATCGAACAAACTGGCCATGCAATTATCAATTTCATTTATTTATTCAGAAACACCTGCCAATTGTTCATGTGCAATATTATAAGCATTCTTGTCTTGTATTCATGAAACTGAGTAAAAAGACCCACTCAAGTGATGCAGCGTTTTGTTCAGTGAAGATTTCTATAGTTTACATCTATAAACTTTAGACACCGTATAGCAAAGTATAGGATCGTCAGTGTTGGCTCTAGGGTTCTAGGATTAACAATGGATCTTGAACCAAAAAAATTACATAGTTTTATGTTCTTCGCTAGTCACTGCTTCCTCCTATAGACTATAGCCCCCCTAAATCTCTATGGATCTAGCACTAAGCATCATATAGTTATCGATAGTTTCGATTCATAAGCTAGCATTATGAGACATATTTCTATGTATAGTTATCACATTTCAGTAAATTTCATAGAAAATTAAAATCATTTTTCTTTTGTTGTTCAATAGAATGTGACGTAATAGAAATAACACGTGTCACTGGAAGGACAAAAATATACTTGTTAATAGGTGTGAAATGAAAATATTAAATTAGATTGGTGATATTTTTTATAATAATTATTATATTTATAGATTTTAACGTTTATGACAAGCTTCCGTTCATGGTACGCTTCCATTTTCAATTCAATGTGTTGATCAGTTTAATTTCATAAATGCTGAATGGAAAAAAGTTCGATACAACGGATATTGTTATATATTTTTCATGTATCTAACGTTAAAAGTTTGAAATCCGTTCGGAAAAAAATTGTCCAAAATAACTAGATACTATTAAATCAAATAACTGTATTTTTTACGTGTCACGTAAAAAATATTTACATTATTATTGAACAATATTAATTAAAAGCCTGCGAATGGCATAAGCAGCTAACTCTGAGGAAATATTTAATTAACAAAGGATCCCTAGCTGAAACGTGAACTACTACAATATACACTTCATGATAAAAAGGCGGATACAAACATTTATTCTGTGATATCTACCTTGAAAACTAAGATCTGTATAAGCATCTGTCATACAATATCATTTCGATCGTGAGGAGATCTAATCTGAGTATACAATAGTAGGAAAAACATAGTTTAATGTAAAATTCATGAAACATGGGTAGTAAACTTACCGACATTTCGGTTTTGGCGCGAGTAGCGTTGTTATATGAGCAGAGATGGGATGTTTCGTAAGAAGGCGTCGCGACGCAACTGAAGCGTCGTTAGTGAGTTGGTTAGGCTATATGCACATCTATACTGCGGGGGCGGTATATACAGGCGGTATAACAGTTTTTGAAGTGTATTACTTTGTGGTTGAGTATATTTTGTAAACATTCATAGTGGAAAATTGATGTCGGCTACTAGTACAGAGGTTTTTAAACCGCCGATCGGTTATAATTATGGTAAAGTTCAACTTGCTCAGCAACTTGATTCCTTACTACACATTTCATATTATTCGTGTTTATATACTTTGATGTTGTTGCTAAAGTATTATCGCAAGGCTTATGATCGTATTTTGTGCATAAATATTATATACCTTTTCAGTATTTAACATTTGGATGTTTGTTATGACGTTCAGTATTTCTCCCATTTCTGATGTTCAACTTTGATCAGTCTGTTTTGTGTTTTGATAATTAATAATTCAATTATCATCAAGCCACGTAATTTTATAGAAACTAGGCTTGCAGAATGACCTATATTTGAAATATAATTTTATCGTCATGTGAAACTTCTTTCAGGACAAATTAAAAAATTATTTAATAATATTTATCTTAGCGTCATCAACAAATATAGGAAAATCTAAAGGTTTAGAGAAATAACTACTTCAAGAGTAAACCACAATTTCTTCGCTGCTCTAGTGGCAAATTTTTCTACAGAACAAATATAAATAATGAAAAAAAGGCATTTTCAATTGTATGGAAAGCTTGCCGTTATCTTGATTCCACTTATTTCTGAAAATGTCTTTAAGAGCACTTCCGCACTTACAAGTGTCGCGACACGTGGTGCTGTCCATTACCGTCTTCAAGAAGTCAAATGGTCCTAGCAGCTGGGACACTGCCTAATAGCGAAGACAGATGGTCAAAATATGTATCGACAAAAATGACCCGATTTCAGCGAAATATCTTGTACTCCGTAAACACTTTTATGGAACCGGGCCGCCGAGCTATACTGGCGAGTCTAAGCAAAAACGAAACATGCATGTCTGCACAATAGCACACCACATGTGGAGTGTTTGTGGTGTGATGTCGTAAATCAGTTCACCTTTGTTGTTAGATGATGTACAGGTAATCTATCGCAATTATCAGGTAGGGTCAAAGCTATTAGGACCATTTGACTTCGTAAGAACGCCACACCCTTACATAGGACGATCTTGCTATGGTGCTTGTTATCATAATAATTATGGTCATATAGATCATAGATAGGATTATTCATGTTGGAAAAAATCATCTTGTTTAGTAGGTTTTTAAATAAGTAAAATTATATGAAAAGGAACGATTTTGTAAGTGAATTATTTTTGAAAATATAAGACGCGTTTTGTGATGATATGTGGAATCTTGCTTTATGCGGACAAAACCGAAACGATTGTTTTTCTAAAGATTAAGGTTACTAGCTACCAAATCTTATGAGAAATCATCATGAAATACTGATTTTTAATATATTAGTAAAACCATTGATATAATATTTTCATTTTCATATCAATCAACGTTATTATACAATATAACCAATTTGGAATTCTGTGTCAATTCCATCCAAAAATAAATATTGTTCAAATATCAGTTGTAATGGAATTTTCCTTCATTAGCTTTAGTTATATTCAAACGTGATGGGATTTTCTAGTGGTAGCAACACAGTTATAACTGTAATTACGTCACGATGTTTACTGACCACTTCCATGAAACTGAATAATATCAGTTAATAATGAGAACTTTCAACTGTGTAAAATATCACACGAGCTTTCAAGGCAATGGAATTGAGTATGTCTTCAACCCCAGAGAAAACTATCGTATTATTCTTTTGTCATAAAATTTTCAAATAGCCACCTACACTACTAGAATTATAAGAATACATTGAATTAACTTCCAAGACCTGACCTATGAAGTTGATGACTGGCTGGATGACAATTAGCAAAATAGTTATTTCATTAATATTGTACTATTGACATTATCATACAACTAATTACCCAATTACTACACGAAAATTTCAGTGTTTTGATGGCAACCTTTCAAATTTGAATGTATATCTTATATTTAGAAATTGGACAGCTTTAATATATAAGCCTTATTTTTAGCTTTAATATCCCCTGTTGCCGATATGTCATAATCATTTACGTCATGGGTTTGTTGGTGGGGAGGCGAAGCCTGGCAAGTGGGCCACCTTTGGCCCTTTTTGTTTTTTTGCTGACCCCAACAACCAACAATAAAATTAACGTGGTGATTTTTAAGTGTAGAAACTACCAGACCTCCTAATGAAGCTATTTTTAATAAATAATAAGATAGTTCTTTTTTTGCTTTGATGTGACTTGTTACAGTTATGTCAGAACCATCCATGTAATGGGTTTATTGGTGTGGAGGTGGTATACAGCGCATTTGCCTAGGAAGGACAACTGTCTGTTCAGCTTGCAATGGCCCGTGAGAATTCCTACCGAAGGTTAAAGTTGACTGATTCTCTATTCCTATTCAGAAACCACAGCTCCCGAAGTTCGTTAGGCCCTGCTATGAACCTCTTGGCCTACCTGCAGTCATCTCTCTCTAGCCAGCCTTACGCCAGATTTCTGTATGCCCCTCTAGAGTAGTACTGATCTGGGGTCTGCTAAAACCCAACATAGGTTCTGTGATAATGCTGTGATGTGGAGGGCTGTAAAGCTGATAAGTCGTCACAGATGTGATCGAACACATTTTGGTGACAATTAATAGTACAATACAGAGATATAAAGCATGTGAAAAGACTTCCATTTTTCTACTCCCTTCAAACGCTTTTGTTGAAACTTCAGATCGCCCTCAACTATAAGCATCCTATGAACGTTATTTACAGATTCTTTATGTGAAAAAAACTATTTTAAGTTAAACAGATGATGGAGTATCCCACAGGATATTTTTGCATTTCTATTTATACTTCCCCTCTTAGAACCTATCAATGAAGATTCATGCGCCATCCTTGAAAAATAAATAACATTGAAGCTACTATTCGAAACAAAAACATCGGCGGTTTGGTAAACTTAAGCTTAGATTTGTATATCGTTGTTTGTTTATTCACCGTGTGAATAAATATATTGTAGGAAATTACAATTAGGTCCGATCAGTGATATTATCATATACTTCATTTTTGGCTGTGCAACGAATTAATATAAGAAACCTCAATCAATTACTCCAGTCAAGTAAATAGTATTCAGTTTGAACTATATTCAGATCAACGCACTTCAAATATTTCAAAGAAATTTCAACCATACCAGCATTGTTAACCAGTTCTACGGAATTTTAGGACGTTGCAAATTTTGTTTTGTATAGGGTGGTAATTTGTTTCGCTCCTTGTCACCTGTGTTTCAGCAACTACTATGACAAATCATCGCATTTCATCTGAATTAGGAGTATAAATAACTTCTATTCTATTAAACCTCATAAAACAAAGCAAAAAATGGTTAAATTTGTATCTCACATGCAATGGTATTCAGTTATTGAAAATTTTGATTTTAGAAACATCCATTCCCTTGAGAGTATGGTATTTTTTAATACAAATTCGTTTTTCAATAAGTATAAATTTAATTCCAAAAGATAAAATCGATCCTAATTTTTATTAATAAATTGATACCACTGGCAGAAAGTACAGCAACAACGTACTTGGCGCCAGGCTTGACAAGGAGGCTGGGTGTTTCTCTCTGTCCCCACCTCACGTACCCGCTACTGGGTTCAGGGGACGTATGTCAATTGATTTTTTTTTATTTGAAGGTTGCTGGAAAGCGCGACCCCCAGCAAGAAATGGAAGCCCAGCAATGGATTGAAGCCGTAACCGGCATGAGGTTTCCCCCAGGTGTCCCGTATGAAGATGTGCTACGTGACGGCGTTCTGCTATGCACCCTCATGAACCGCCTTTCTCCTGGAATCATCAGCAAGATCAACACCTCTGGTGGGGATTACAAGATGATGGATAACCTTAGCCAGTTAGTATTCAATTATTAATTCCTTAGTTAGTTGGTGGTATGCTAGTATATATAAAACTAAAATGAGAAATTGTGCATGTTGGCTCCCATCCTTTTGACATCTCTTCAATTTTGTGGAAAATGATCAGAGCCTCGGAAACTTACAAAAACAAAGAGAACGTTTTTTTTATTTCTCAAAAATGAATCCCCTATCACTGATCCATAGCAGTAAGTTATAGCAGTAACCATATAGTAACTGAGTGTCAATATGAAATTATGGTAATTTCTGAGATATAGCAGGAGTTTACCGGACCACCTCACAGAAGGACTTACAGACCGACGGAACTGCCCTGTTGTCATGAAACGAATTCAAAAGTTCAGTTACTATCATACACTTCTTCAGCCTGATTCTGGAAGTACAGACAGACAGACAACCTAAAAAACCAAACAACAAAGCCGGCGGACATGAACTACTTTTAAATATAGACAGCTCCTTTGCAGTAGGAAAGTATGAGGGATAGAAGTTTTTAAAACAATGAAAATTAAACATTAACCGAATATATGGTAACACTTCGAAACCTTCATCAGCTTCTGTGCTCCTGATGCATCGAGGAAAGGATAGTATTGTCCTTGCGATCATCAGGCCGAATCCGGGGCTCCAAAATCGAGCAACATGAACGAGCGAAGGCCCCAACGTACGTTCAAACGTGTAGAATAATGCAGGAGGGGCACGGGAACATCGCCCGTAACAGGTCAAACCGATTGATTAAATGCTACGTTGCCACGTCTTCACATCTTATACCGTGGTTTGCTGTAGTTACTTGGTATTTACATAGTTTTCTTTGAGAACAAAAATTAATTATTAGCAAGCATAATAGACTTATTATAGATAATATACCAACATATAGCAACTCTATTGTATACCAAAATCCATACTTATACTTTTTCACATCAAATAAATTGGTTTCTAAGCAACTGAAAAAGGACCTTTTCAACCTTCGAATAAGTATACAAAATAAAATATGTTTTCGATCCTGGTTTTACTGTCAGTTTTAACTTTTATCTTTTATTTGCAAAATAAAATTATTTTTTTGCAAAGTTATTTTTTGAATATAATATTTTATAATTTTTTTTTGATATAGCTCATTTTGGGGTATTATATATTTGAGCCAGAATAAATTATTAGAATCCAGTCATAACAAATCATAATCTACAAAAAAATGCATTCGATTTTTTTGGGGTATGGTTCAAATTTCATTGGGGGGAAGGATCTGGCAACTCTGCTTGCTTGCTCTACATAAATCATCCAGTATGAAATCGTATTAGCAGGAGAGTAGAGAGTTGAAGAGGTAAACGTGTCCGAATGTAGACTTTCGGTACAGGCCGGTTACGAACGGAGGCTTAGGGGGAGAACGGAGATCTTCAATTGTCCAATAGCTATCAAAATTATTGAAATACAGTGACATCTTTAATATTTCAGCCAATAGTTATATTTATATATATTTATTCATTAATCATTCTGTGATAAAAGTCCGCTATATGAATTTAAGTATAGTTTTGGATTACAATAAAATACCAATCACATTCTA
Source organism: Bruchidius siliquastri (assembly GCA_949316355.1). NCBI lineage: Eukaryota > Metazoa > Arthropoda > Insecta > Coleoptera > Chrysomelidae > Bruchidius > Bruchidius siliquastri. The sequence goes on along the minus strand of OX438537.1, from coordinate 5,237,664 downwards.
TTTTCCAATATTTTTTACACAAAAAAGGGTACTCCTTTACCTTATTGACCAAAGCCAGGGTGGGGCATATGTTCTCTTTTAAACCTCTCGTCCCAATATGTACGTCCTTGACGATAGACAGGGTAGACTACAAAACATCTTTTCAGAAGTCTGTGATTATGCGGCTGGAAATATTAGGGTTTCTAAAATCAAAGAACCGGCGGTATTTCTGTGGATTTGTAAACTATTTTGGGATAGCCTTGAAAAAGTATACAAATAATTTCTACGCCTAACCCTGGCTCTTTTAGATTGTCTTTTGAAAAGTAATAGTTTCTGTTCTTCGATACTATATTTCGCACACGATTTCTCGGATTTTTTTCTGATGGCACCCTTCTTGTATTTTACTTACGTTTATCCATTTGGAGGTTGGAAGAGGAAGAGTTGTTTTACCTTTAGGAATATTTTTTCCTACACCCATGCTCGAAAAATATCAAGTTAGCTGTGAGTCGGACAAGCTGACACGGGTGTGGTATCTTCCATCATTAATAATTATTTGATATCATAATTAAAATGATACTAATCGACGGCTAATTAACGCAACAATGATGAAGGTATCATCAACTAGTGCATTTGCTAAGTCTGTCATCAGGAGAGCAGAGGAAGCAGAAGGCTGGAAATATGTCACTCAAGGAAATGCTGCGGCGATACCAGCCGGTTTTGTCAAGGTTGCGGAATTTTAGAACGCCTAAGAGGACTAGGCAACCAGTATTACACATACGAAGCAAGCCATATCACAATCATAAGCTTTCATAATTTGTAACGCAATACTATATGGAAAATGTATCACGTTAGATGTTATATTGGAAAAAGTTGTAGGGATAAACCCATAATATTAGCATTATTAGCCATCAAATGCTATAAAACACCGTTTCTCAAACTCTACAAGTGGAACCCTTTTTTATGTCAAATTCTTTCCTGGAACCCTTGATCTAATCGAATTCTTTTGTTATTTATTTGCATCGGATGATATTTCATGAATTAATTCTTAAAATAATCTATTAAAGATATTAAAGCAGGATCTATTTTAAGAAACGCTGCCTTCGAAGTGAAGTGAAACGTGTGACGAAATATTTTCAACATTTTGAGTATCTACAACCTACATGACTAATTTATCTCCTATTTCTAGATTTCAGAAAGCCTGTGCAAGATACGGTGTTCCAGACGTTGATCTGTTCCAAACCACCGATCTTTGGGACAAAAAGAACATCGCCCTGGTGACCCAGAATATCTTTGCCATCGGTCGCACCGCTTACAAGCATCCAGAATGGAGAGGACCCTGGCTGGGACCTCGGCCATCAGAAGAGAACAGGAGGGACTTCAGCGAGCAACAGTTGAGGGCTGGCGAGGCCATCATCGGTCTCCAAGCTGGCCAGAACAGAGGAGCAACGCAGGCCGGACAAAACTTTGGAGCTTCTAGGAAAATCATCCTTGGAAAGTAGAGAGGAAATGGAGATGGGAGACGGGGGGTTTATATTTTTGATGGAAATATTTATTTATATAACTTATTTATGATTGTAGTTTAAGTCTATGATGGAATGAGGAACACGGAATAAATATAACAGTACTCACGCTAAGCTGCACACACGTTTTTTATTTCTCAGATTTGCTTATATAGTACGAGTCTTCGGAGATCAGTAAAAGGAAGATGTGATTATATATAATACTAAGGACCAGAAAAATTCAACTCCAGGAAAGCTCGTGGTCCAGGCCAAATACCAGCAATTCTTCCAAAACGTTGCGCTGCAGATTTTACACCTGTCCTTTGCAAACTATTTAAACTCTCCTACCAGCAGGGAGTGTTCCCTACTGGGTGGAAGATTGGTCCAGTACAAACTATGCCTAAGAAGGGCAAGAAAAGTATACCCAGCAACTATAGACATGTGACGCTGCTCTGCATCACAAGCAAGATTATGGAGACTGTTATTAACATGGTGTGGCAAGAGAGACTGTTGATTAAGCTTGCTGCCTATGGGCTGGTACCGGGTCTGTGCCGCTGGTTGGATAGTTTATTCAGGAATCACTCCGTATTTGTTGTGATGGATGGATATGCTTTGGATGAGGGTGTCCTTTTCTGGCATTTAACCTTAACAATAACATGTCATCGCACGATAATGTTCATGATCATGTCAATTATATTCTCCGGAACAGCTACTGCCACTATTCAAGGCCCAGATCAGACCATCGCTGAAGTACTGCTCGCATGTGTGGAGATGCGCTCCGAAGCACTTCCCTGAAATCTCGGGACACAATCCAGAAGCGAGCAATATGTCTAGTGGATGTGCCTGACCTCACAAACGACCTCCACAGTCTAGAACATTTTCTGGAGAGCCTGGGCGTCGTGGAATGAGCTTCCCCGATGGTTGCAATCCACACCGTGGAAAGACATTTATCCTCGCGCAGTGCTTATGAAGCGCATAGGCTATATGCCTTAGTTTGAGGTTATCTATAAAAAAGATAAAAAACGTATTTCTCAATCCCTCTCTTTTATGCTACACGTTTTCAAAGGGATCCAATTGAGTAGGATAGTAAACATGATAAGTGTTTATTCAAATAGATTTATTAGCGAAAATATACATGTACATTTAATATACGTCAATTCAATGTTAACAGTGCTGCATTAAACAACGTAACAATTAGAAAAACTTAATAGTCACATAATTAAAAAAAAAAAGAAATTTTTCTCTCTTCAACACTTTAGATGTATGCTACATTTAAAACATTCTCAAAATTAAATTAATTCTTAAAAATAAATTTTAACTTGTTACATATTGTGATGTATTTTTAAGGCACTAAATAAGTTATTGCATTATGGTTAACATCAATCATTATTCAAAAAATAAAACAAGTTGTTAAAAAGTCTAACAAAGATCAATATAAAATTGACAAAAAGATATTCCAAACAAAAATCAAATACGACATATTCACACTGGGAAGACCAATTCAAGATTCCACAAAATCAAATATTAAAATACCAAAATCGACATTCTGAATCAGCAAAAAATCTAGTGATTGCACTGGATTTAAACTAAAATTCTTCAATAAAACAACTAAAAAAAATAAAAAAAAGCATAACACAGTCTACCTTTTTGTACCCACGGTAATCCAGTTACCGTCAAAAAATGGCGTTGCAGCTTTTGATTTTTTGAAACAAAAACGAATCTTCTGATAAAATCAACTATTTTTGTACAAAACAACTACATATTTCTGTATTTTGCAAAAATGGACAACTCTTAAAACTCATATGCATGAGCTGACATATATGAAAAACTTACAATGACAAAAATCGCTTATTTAGCATAAAATCAAAAAAATATCAAGACCACAAGTAATCTATGCATTGTGTCCTATCAAATATTATAAAGAACCAATTTTACAGGATTTTATTCCCAGAGAAATTGGAATTGGCTGAAGTTTTTGTAAATGTCTATCTTCAAAATTGAAATCTACTGCAAAATATGAATTATAATTATATACTTAAGGGTGCCAATTTAATAAAGTTACAAACGTTTAAACACTATAAGACTACAAGATATATCGACTTACTATTTGAAAATAAAGCTGTCAACGCCAATTGTATTGAAGATACAACAAATAAAAGTCCGATAACGCTCAGACACCAAAATAAGAATTAAAAATCACAGTACGCTTTAAGCACCAGTAGGGCCAAGTAACAAAACAAAACCTATTATTCTTGTGTTGGAAGAATCCGTGACAAATTTGTCTCACTCCCTTAATAATGGGAAGAGGGTAGATATGAGGCTCGGCCTGCTAAGTATAGGCATCAAAAATTAAGTTTGGTCAAACTTGATTTCAATTCTGACGAGAACCTGGTTACTCTTGCTTAGCTACCATGAACCCTTTTTGTTCAAGCTTGACCAATTGGTGGTGAATTATCAAGAGTACATTATCTTAGGCGCCTCAGTAGCCAGCCATAACCCCTTATCAAAAGACGACCGACATAGTTCCAAACATGGCCCAAAGGCCAAAAATGATCGATCGTATTGGCCCCAAAATTGAGCCAATGGAAGTGCCACAATGAATACCAAATGTGACCCAACGGCATGATAATGCTAGTCGATAAATAATTCAACATAAGAAAGTTACTTGTCCTCAGGTCGGAAATTGTGTCTGAGCGTTTTTGCGTATCCTAAACAGTGCCTGTTTCGTCTGTCGTGACACCGTTACATATTACTACTACTCCCTTTCTGTGGTTTTCTATGGCCCGCCATATGCGGAAGACGGTGGCCCCTCGAAGGCCTGCAAGTCGAAGTTCCTCTTTGTCTATGTGGAACAGAACCTGAGAAGTGGAACATAATTGTAAGTTAGTTTATTAAGGCCAGTATCTGATTAATATTTTTTTAACTTCATGTGGTACAGTACAGAAGGTGTAGCGAGGATTTCAGACATATATCTTAATTCAATGCATTGTAATAATGAAGTGGAACTGTAACAATATGGGTCAAAATTTTAAAATACCTTTATTATAGAGTATGGTTTCTGAATTTGCTTGCTACACTAAAAAGTCATCATCAAAATAATAGAGCTACTGTGTATCGCATATCATACCTCATTAAGGGTGTAACCCTCCCCAACAAGTATTTTCCTTGCTGAAGGGTGTATTCCTAACCCTTCTAACCAATTGTTCAGAAGATCATCTTCCTCCACAATTTCTCTTTGCCTATTACTACTACAGATCTGCTTTAAGGCTTCAGTTTGTTGCCGAAATTCTTCAGCCAGTTGCCTAACCTGAAATAAAAATGTATCAATTATTAACTTGACATAAATTTGAGAAAAGCAGCTAAAAAGTATTTTAACAGAAATCGCTTTATATCATCAGGATTTCCATTGTAAGTACCCTGCACTTTTCCCGAAAAATTTCCCTGACCAATAACGTGTTGTGGAACATATATATTTTTATTTGGTACAAAATTACTAAAAATATTTCTATACTCAGTACTGAGAACTGACTGTAAACTAAAGCTGATACTATAGGTACTATAGTTACTATATGAAGATGGGTTAGTTTTTCAATCATATTTTTTGCCGACCCCGAAGACTATCACTAGAACTATGGCAGATATGATAGTTCCTTAGTGTTGAAACTTCCAGACCTTTTAATAAAGGTCATGATGCCCGACCACTCCGCTAAGTAGCACTTTTTCCTGTCAAACTCTGCTGTGCCGAACACCTCAGCCCTAAGGCCGCTGTATACAGCAAACTCACTGAGGAAGTAGAACGAGGTCTCGAACTCCCCCCAGCACTTCTGACAGATTGGGTCTTTGACCACTTCTATGAGTGTCAGGTGCCTGTTCAATCTGCAGTGACCTGTGAGGATCCCTACTAACAAGTGGAGTGAATCCCTCTTCCGTTCAATAGCCACAGCTCCCTACGTTTGTTGGAGCCTGCTATGAACCTCTTGGACTGCCTGCAGTCGTCTCTCTCCAACTATGCTTTCGCAAGTTCGTTACCCGCCCAAGCATCTAGGGCATTACTGACCTGGCCTCTGCTAATACCCAGCAAGGGTTCGGGGCCAATGCATGTGCCCTTTGTCTAGCTGCAACAAGTTTCGAAGTAAGATCATACGAGATATTCAGTAGTATCTATTTACCACCAATAAGTTGAAGATAACATTGTTGATACGTGAGTGAAAAGCTTTTTATGTAAAAAATGTTGGGAATGAAACGTATTTTCAGCAATATCAATTTTTTTCCTAACGTTTCGACTAACCCGACGTCTCCTCATGACAATCTCTGATCACCATTGGCTTACCTGATATTCCATTATTTTCCTTAGTATTTGAATATATATTTTGTGTACATACAATACCGTTGAAATTTTTCGAGAAAATAACCTCTTTTTTAGGACCGTTTAAACAGACGTCACAAGGAACTAAATCAATTAATGCAAAACAAGACGCATACCGTGGACTTCGGAAATAAAAAGCTTATAATCTTGCATACACTATACGACACTAGGATGTCTACTATAAAACCCAAAAAAATTCCTGACATTTTCGTGACTTTCTCTAATCACCTCTAAATTATCCTGACCAAAAATATATTTTTCAAGGTGCTCCCTAGGTAAGCATATTCCAACCCTCTGCTTTTGGAGTTAAGACCTATGCGATGTCATTGGTAAGAAAACAAATTGAAGGAAAAAGTGCTAGCACGTGAGTGATACGAGAGCGATTTTGTTTGTAATACATGGGTTAATTCTTAGGAATAAGACTTTGTTCAAAAATACAATTTTTTCATTAACTGTTTAGATGACCTAACATTTTTCCCTGACAATCCTTGACCACCTTTGCTTCTCTGCATATCCTGGATGCAGGTCACAAGACCACAAAAATTGCTCACCGTATGTTGGTACTCTCTAATACTGTCGAGTAATTCCAGTTTCACCCTACTGGTCTCACTCTTAAGATGTAAAACTTGCACGTCATATGTTTCGCTGATTTTGCCGGAAGACGATTTCGTGGAATTAACGGTGCTGGGAGAGCTGTGATTGGCTATGTGCTCGACCAATTCGGGTGTCAGTACGGTAACAGCCGCTTGGACACACTGGCGAACCAAATTGTCCAATGCGAACATCCAATGTGGTTTGATGGGGTGCAGTCGGAGAACCTCAATCACCGACTCCTGGAAAGAATGAAAAATAATTTGTCTTGTTTAATACTGAATATTTGGTTCTCTTCTAATGAATCAAGCTCGACCAGAAGATATTGCACTGTAAGGCAAACGGTATTGCAAGTAGCTGTTTCAGTGGTCTGTGAAAATATAGGTTTAATATCACATGGCTAACAGAGATACTTCTACTTGGTGATATTCTTCCATCATTCAGTTGACAAATTGTGTGTTTAACACAAAGTTTCACAAATAAAACTGTCTTTTTCAGTGGCGCGTTTCGATTTATAATTAAATCATCGTTGGACTGTCATGAATACAACATTTTCACTTAAATAGTTTTATTTGTGAAAATTTTAGTTACATAGACATTTTTTTATCTGAAAACTAGAGTTCTCAAACCTAGCATACTACTCTTTATACCATCTAGCTATTGTCCTATTAAAATCTTATCTCTTTCATCTCTCTTAGGGGAAATATGTTTTAGAGACTGCATTTGAATTATTGTTGAGGGAAACCCCTAGAAAACCTTAACTATCGCCGTAAAAATGTATGTTGTGTATGTTATAAGATATTCTAATCTATTACCTATTTCATTCTTTCTGATACATTCCATGACTTAAGATATTCCGAGAGTTAGTTAACATGGGCAGACAAAAAAAGGAATTTAATAGAATAGCAAGACGAGATAAATAGTATGCTAAATTTGATAACTCTAGTTTTGTATTCGTGATAAGACCTGGTTAGCTATTTGAGCAGTAACCTGGGTCGCCTTTGTAAATAGTCAAATCCGACAGTCGGACGATGGTTTAATATATAAATTGAAGTGCGTCACTGAAAAATAGTTAAGTTATGAAACTTTGCGTTAAATACACTATTTTTCATTTGGAGTCTTTTCCTCGTTGAATCTAGTATGTTATTCCGTTAATTATGAATCTACAATTGAGTTAGTTATTATATTTATTAGCAGTCACAACGCCTTGAATTCAAAAGCTTTTAAATAGTAATTACTTTACAACAAGGCTTACTAGAAGGACTAAATAAGTTCTCTTGGAGGCAGACCCTTTAAATTGATGTATTATGAAACATGAGCGGAAAAAAGCTTATAAAACACATTATCATTGAATTGTAGAGCACCTATTGCCATTTATAAAATTGCTCAGTTATATATTTTGCATTTCAGCACCACCTTACCTGGAAAAGATATATCGCGAACTGCAACTGGTTGATAGCTCCAGAATCGAAGTCCAGCTCCAGCCTTAGTTGAGTTATTGTTGTTTCAACGACTCCCATAGACTGTTCGATCAAATATGACTTCAAACTGTCCATCAACCTCTTCAAATGTTTCTCTGTCAATACTGTTTCACCATGGTACTTGTCTCTTACCTAAACAACAAAAAACAATATTCATACGTAATAATTATGACAAAAAAATCCAGAAGGTAGAAGTTAAAATGATAATAAAGAAAAAGTGGTGATCTGAACTTCATTGTTCCGGTGCTCCATTTGCACAAAGGTTCCAGAAGCAGTTGAAAATGAAGGGTATTTATTTGATAACTGCTGATTCTTACTATCAATAAAATGATTAATAATGTTGTCCTTAGTTGCATGATTTTAACTCAATTCAAATCATCGAAGCACACAATAAGACTTTTGGTACTTCAAGGAAACATAAGTTAGACAATAATAATTTCAAGTTGGAAAACTGGAATACGACTCTCATTCATATTCGGAATAAAAAATGACTTAAAATTGGAATTAATATGGTAGTTTCAAGAATTCCCTCACTTTTTGCATCCAAACGTCACAAATTTTCGCTCCATCATTGGCCAATACTTTGGACAGGGTCGTTCGACGCTGTGAGTCCTTTTTGAGCAGATAGAATCCATCTGTTTCACCACCAGCATCTACTTCTGGAGATAAAAGGGTCCCTGAGGAATTTCTTCGTTCTGTATTGTGCGTTTGCTCTGACTCGCACTCCAAGGAAGGCGTTGATGCTAAGCTGTCATTTCATTGACATGTCATTAGTCATTTCAGTAAGAATTAACAAAATTCCAATGTAGCAAGGATTACATAGATGATACTAGGTCAAGAAATAAAAGAAATGAAATGACTATTAAAATAGCAAGAAATAACGTCAAGACTAAGGAACTGTTATTCCACCTACTAATAGTACATTATAGCAACATTATAAGTGTAATAGATAGCAAGGTGGTATCACAAAGTATTAACTCAATATGATATAAATCGAAAATTTTGAGTAAAAGTAGCTTTTGGCTACGCCACTAATAGCCAAATTATTAATCTGCTACACAGATTCTTTGTAACTCATTTTGGAAAAGACCGAGGACTCTTTAAAATGCCAGTTTCTTTCAGTTGTATAGTAGTTCTATTAATTAATAATTTTCAACCAATAAGATCATCTGGTACTGTTTAAAACAAATACGCTGACTTATCTAACATGTAAACAATAATATAAATGGAAAAAGCTACAATGGCGATACACTAAATAAAATTACAGAATAAATTAGAAGCGTTTAGTTTTTTAAATGAGGCCATATGGATGAAAAAAATTAATCTAGTGTATATGTAGGAGCTCAAGCATCAAACTACTGAAGTAGCAAGCAATTATTCAGCCACAAACTACTTACATCTAATACCTCATCACCAAGCCCAATGTGGACATATATGTTTTATAAGCAGTAAGTGTCCATCATTATAATTATAATCAACATTTATCTCTACAAGTGTCTCGCAGAGTGGCGCTGCCGATTGGCATATGAAGTCAAGCCAAGGTGGGTTAGATATAATTATATACTATTAAAGTGCGCTCTGTAGTCAGACCGCGACGCTATAATGAAAAGTGAAGGCTAAAGACGAAACATGCTTACTGTCGTAAATAGTATCGGCTTCTGGCACTAGATGTCTAACCAAAGATCGGCCTGTACAGATTAGAAAATTGGAAAGAAGAATTGCGCGGGGGAAAGTACCTTCCATAGCGTATTTGCCGTTCTGTCTGACCAGTTTGTCATGGCCCAATGGTAAGGCGCCTGCCTAGAATGCAGGAGGTTGTGGGTTCGATCCCCACTGGCGACAATTTTTCTTTCCAAATGAGTCTAATTTTAGCAAATTTCTATTCTAGTCACTCAATTTTCAAATCATTTGAAGGTTGCCACAATATGATCCATATCAATTAAAATATTCATCTGATAAAACACAACTTAACATGTCAAACTTTAAGTTCTTAGACACAGTAAACAGGTTAGTTATACTGAACAACTTTGAAATTTAGACCTCATGCCTATGTGCAATTGAAAGACGAAATGTGTGCCACAAACCTGAAGTTTTGTTGTGAAACCACTACTAAAAGAACTGCACTAAGAATATTTAATTTTCACGATTTCATGCATGTTAAACATCAATTACAAGTATGAGGACGATTGGAGTAAATGCAACATTACCTGTTGAATGTAAGGGCTGTGGGCATTTGTATGGGCGGCAACAAGGAGCCCCGGTTCTGGGACGAGCTGTAATATCACCACTATTACCAAACACACAACACACAAGCACACCACAATATGGTTAGATTGGTTTGATGGTTATATTGTTTTTTAAAGCTAAGTGATTAAAGTATTCACCTCTATAGCCAAACAACAATATATATATATATATATATATATATATATATATATATATATATATATATATATATATATATAAGATACTCTTATGACTTTTATTATTGATTCAATAAAATTGTAACAATATTTTCTACTATTCACAATTTGTTAAATGCTAGAAATTAATTTAGATTTTAAAAATATGCACTTTGATCTTTAAATTGACAGTATTATAGGATTATCATTGTAACATTTTAGGCACATATTACACGCATTTCAATCACTTATGTGCATGCCATATTGTCAATAACAACATAGGTGCTATTTCTGAATAGAAAAAATGTAGTTTGAAACTTGTAGACAAGGTGGATTTATCAGAAGTTTGATTTCGGACTTCCATTGTCTATAAAGTTTTGAGTATCACGACGTTTCGATTGATGTGCTATCTGAACAGTTCACCTGAAGACGATTGAAGATAGCACATCAATCGAAACGTCGTGATACTCAAAATTAAAAGACAATGGAAGTCCGAAATCAAAGTTTTGAGAAAAAATGTAGTATAAAACTGCTCAATAAAATATTCAATGTTGCAGATTTAGCAAATATAACTGAATGTTTAGAAAATCATTTGATTCTGTCACAAATTCTTTTATTGTAACACAAATTTTCAGAAATAAAAATGTAATTATGACGTAGGTATGTGACATGTTTGCTATATTTGAGTCTTATATAATGCTACTAAGCATGTTGAGATGAAATAGTTTTGTTGCAATCAAAGTGGTCAAAGTCTTCCTCTAAATAAAAGTATATACATACAGTGTATTCACCTTTAGTGTTTAAACATGAAGAATTGCTTTGGAATTTGCCAACTAGCATGACTATGTTAAGTGAACAGTATCTCTAGTTGTTATAATTCATAACATAGTCTTTGAATTTCGAAGATCAAAAAAGATCCTTACTATTTTGGATTATGTTCTTTTGAAAATGATTATCTTTTAAATAAAATAACTTGCTACTAGTTCTTTTAATTGCTAACATCTCTACTCACCCCGTATCAAAGCAACAATACCATCTGAATTTAGATAAAACTCCTAGCATATCCATTCATATGATAAAATAAAAACTAAATCAATTGCTGTTTATTTTTTATACTAATTAACCACCACCTTTCCGCACAAACACAAAAAACGGTGCACATACGGAAGACGCAAAAAACTGGTAAACAGATCACTACCACGAACATTTTTCACAAAAAATAAATACAAATACTAATTACCAGTCATGGAGATATACAGGTACAGAATAAAAATCATCTTTGTTTAATATGTCGGGTATTGTCATTGTAAAACCCACGGGCAACATCATTTATCGACACATTTGCGGCAAACCTTTTTAAATTTTTTTGTTGTTTGAGGTTATGTCTGATACTGATTGGGCATTTGCCCTAATTCGCATGTGTAGGATGGCAACTATGTCCATATCTACCAGTCCATCCAGGATGAATTTTCATTATAGCCCAGGAATATTTAGAAAAACGAACTGGCATCAAGTTTCTATCAAATTTTACCATATTTTCTTTAGTGACAATATACAGATTAAGTATATTCATTAGGGTATAATGTGGATGGAAAATTTTCTTTGAATAAATACTTTAGATAATATATCATCTACCTGCTCATGCCTATAATAACTGCACTATCACGTATATCTTGTGATCTATCTAGGGTATATCTAACTTATTGACGTTGGCATTCCTGTGGACGGTAGATCAAACGTCGTATCACTTTGATCATAGCTTCCTAGATTTTGACGCCTTAATTTGAAATCGAGCTTTCCGTGGAAACACTTGCCGATCACAATAAGCAACAATAACGAAAATATTCAATGTCATCATACAAACACGGTGTGAAAATCGTTTATAACGTGAAGTTTTTGAAAAACATTAACTGGGCGAACAAATGGTAAGTTGGGCTTCGTTTGATACCAACAGATTTTAAATTAATATGGCATAAGGTGCATAATTCTTAGTTTTACATAAATTAACCAAATCACCGTTGGGTGCTAAGATAAGCATACCCATAAATCTTTACAGAAGTTGAATTCTATGAGAAGTATGAGCTACTAATAGCTCTAGTGAAATTATTTTCCCATTATGAAAATACAATATGAATAAGGAAAATCCAGACTAATGTTTGATTATATTATAGTGATAAAAATAATTTCAGCTGGACCCTAATTTTTTGAATATGCTTGGGTTTCAACTAATCTGTGCACAAGTGTACAGGCTGAAATTGTATTATCATTTGAGAAAAAATATGATTGTAGTAACAATGATAAGTTTTGGTATACTATCCAAAACAAATATTTTGAAATTCCATGCATAGGTGTCATAGGTGAAATTTGTAATATGTACATACAAGACTTAGGCCAAATAGATTTGGGCTAAGGTATGGTTCAAGCCTAGAAATAGAAAATTAGTTAGGTGTATTTCTTATTGATGTAGCACTCTATTTCATTTACTGTGAACAATTCGAATCCCCTTGATTACTGAAAGCAATATGGCCTAAATACACTCAAATTGATAGTAACTCACTGTTACTATGAAATAGGCGGAAATTTTTATTTGACAATGTCACTTCCTCAGAACACGAACGTGAAAGATACAATCAGAAGCTTGGAAAACAGTAACATGGCCAAGTTGTCCAAATAGCAATGATTACAATACACTATGAGATACAAGCAGATGAATAAACAGAACAATCCTGATTGTAAACTATTTGAATCAAAACAAAATAACTCTGCAATACAGCAGCACCAACTGTTGTAAAATCAAACAACATACAGCATCTAGCAATGATGAAAACTGATAAAGAAAGATGGAGGTTAATATTTAGGAAATGCTGGAATATTCTGCATTGCAAGGCTATGCTCCTTTGTATATGCTTGAGTACTGTAAAGTTATGACGCATTGGAAGTTAGTATTTCAAGGAGTTTAAAAATGTTGATCAACTTTGGAGTTCCAAACTATTAAGTGTTGAGTCAAAGGTGCAATGTTGTTTACTACTTATGTATGATATCCTGGGTTGGTAAGTAAATCTATGTGGAAGATTCAAGCTTCTGGAATCATTTTAGCATACCATTATTTATATTCTTGAATGGTACATGTTAAAGCTTGAGGGCTATCAATTGAAAATCAAAATTTCTTCACGAAGTACAGGTCTTGAGAAATGTAGAAGTAATTGCAAAGTTCAAGTTTTTGTAATCATGATACTACGAATGAAGTATACATCTCAAAAATTATGCTGAATAGCTCTCACACCAATGGAATATATGAATATTCATGAACATTACACGGTAACGCTCTGGGACTAACTACTGTAAATGCAGCATTTCCTCAAGAAGCACAGGCTGTGTATGCAAACCTTCCACTTGGCCTTACATTTCATGATATATGATTATACAACACTTCTAGTAAAAATTAGCATTAAGAAAAGAGTTCCAAAATATGTCTTACTCAAAAAATTTGAAAAAAGCCTGATGAGATGAGGTATATAGCAGCATAAAGTTGATTATTTCAGAGTTAAAATATGTATTACCCAGTTGCATACTCTAAAAAACACATAGCTGTTATAGAAGCTTTGACAGTTTCATGTATTATGAGTACAAACTTGAGGTAGCACAAAAATATTCAAGCATAACGACTGCATTAGAATGGAAATGGAAAAAAAAAGGAACGCCAAGAACGAAGATTGATGCCTTCGACTATTAAATGAAAATTGATGGCCTCAAAAAATAGCGACTTCTAGGATAGAGTAAATAGCGTGCAAAACAAGTATTTCCCTACTAGTATGATAAACTTGTAGGGGTCTTACGAGGTTCAAATACGAATCAGAATCACATTTTATTACAGAACGTCTTTGACTTTTAGATCAGAAGCAGTTACACAGGCGTCAGAGCGCACTAGCAGACAACTGGTCCCATAAGATGAATTTTGGACCCTGCAGTACAATGCCATTCTGGTTCGTCTTTATGCCCCTGTACCCCATACAAGTTTGTCTTACTAGCAGTAAATATTTCGCATACTAGTCAAGTACTAAGTGAATGTATGCAAAAGTTCCATTTCTGAAATTATTTTATTGCGAATGCGTCTTAAAAAATATGAGGAATTCAACTGATATCAATAGTATTTAAAGTGCCGTTCTGCATCACTACTACATTCATGATTGCATCAAAGCATGCCTTGAGAACGTATGCAACAAATCGATTGTTGATACAGAATAGTGCTGGTTCCTATATTATATGTTACAATGGTTTGATAAGTGGTTTACTACAAAATATGGAATTCTGGAAGATTTGATAAATACGACGAGTCGATCACCATACTTTTTTGTGGTTCAGTTATCATCTATTCTTCAATCGCAGATTGTCTAGAATCTATATGGAGATGACTGGTAGCGGATCAGTTTTTATTAGGTCAGAATGTAACAGATGTTGATTATTTGCTATGAAAGTGCGTCACAGTTGATAAACTCTAATTGCTATTTACTTACTCAGCTTCAGGCGAAGTGGGAGTATTATTAGGAGCACTTGAAGGGCCATGTGTTCTTGTAACTATTTTCTCCACAGGCACTGAAACACTCCTACTAAATTCGGTGTTGAGACGCACATTTTTTTGCCGTCTTTCAGATCCTGGAAAAAATCAAAATGTCAGCTACTAATCAATATTATAACGCTCACAAAAAAATTAAGCAATTACGATTTGACTATAAAAATAGTAATTTCCAAAGTTCAAAATTGTTTGGCAATAAAAAATGGCGTGATGCAGGGTGACGCGGTATTTTTAGTATCAGAAACGAAGATTTGGATCGTATTTTGAACATTGTTTCCAGAAGCCCCTTGAACTTTTCTTAGCTATGAGCCAGGAATGGGTTGTGATCAGCGTTCTTGAACTTTTTACTTGATTACTAGTAACTTCTTGTCAGAAGGAAATTTTCATCGGATACAGTAAAACATAAACAAGGTACGGGTTTTTTGTCCCGTAATAAGGTCGAAAGCTCATCTTGCATTCGCCTAAAAACGGATGCCGGATTCGTTATTAACACCCCAAATTACCTAAGATACTAGAATTCATTTAGTTTGAAGCAAAACGTGTTTTTCTTGTAAACCCCCAAATTTGAATCTTCCATTGAATTTTTTTTTATGGACGGAACGTCGTATCACAAATCCGAGCACATTATTGAATTTAGCAGAAAATGTTCCATCGAATAGAGTGAAACTTTTTTTGCGCTGTAAAATCATAGGTCTTAAACAATTTTTCCGAAAAAAAAATTTATTTCTTCCAAATAAGACGAATTTTCTGGGTGATTTGGGGGCACTGATTGCCTCAGTTTTTAGCCCAAATTCAAGATGACTCTTTAGGAAGGTTCGAAAGGCCGGCTGTATAAGCTGGCTTTCTGAAATTACCCCCTATAGCCCTACGCCTTCAAATGACCATATACTATTTTTGTGTTTCAAAAACGTTACAGCACTGAGAAAATAGATCGATATGCGGTTCACGCCGGCGACAACTGAACGAAATACGGTATACTTCAGAGCCCTAAATCTTAGTAAATCGATTTAAACAACCTAACGTATCGTGGGATGAAGAGGGCAAAGAACAAAATGGTCCTCCAGGAGTCTGGATTCGTCATCAGCTCCCCTAAATTACCCAAAACGCGTTTATGTCCATTTTGTGATAAAAGTTCATTGGCACCTCTCAGATTATAATCATTCCTTGAAGGCATTGATTTAAAGCCATTTCGCCAAGTAATGGGGGTCGTAAGACTGCTTTCGAAAAATGTCAAAAACCAATATAAATATCGATAAAATATACAGTATATTTTTGCAATAAAAATTATTTTTTCGAAAAAGATGATACCTCGTTTCCTGGGTAAGTCAGCGCCATCACATTGCCGCTCGACGAATTGATGTTCTGGAATCGTTATGAGACTGAATAAAATAAAATGAATTTTCTTCTCGTTCCATTAACATCAGCGCAACAGGGAGGATTTAGTATTTGACCTAAATTAGGCATTTTGCAGTATTTTTTTTGTCATACCTAAAAATGGATCTTCCAACAACTGAGCTGCTGTAGCTCTTTTATCAGGATCAGGTTCAAAGCACCTTCTAATAAAGCTTTTTGCTCTATCAGATAGTTCTTCAGGAATCTCTGGATGCGCTTTGTAATAACCCACTTTGAAAACTGCTGCTTGGGGAGAGCCTAGCTCAGTAAACGGGGGTTTGCCGGTCGCCATTTCTACTACTGTGCAGCCTAGGGACCATATATCGGCAGGAGCTCCATAACCTAAAATCAGAAAATTCTATGAAACGGACGAATTCTGATAAATCATAGATAATGGGTACATTATCTACTATACTATACTATATCCGAAAGTTCTTTTATATCATCAACACCTCCAGGTTAATGGCGTAGTTTTGGCACACGTGTATCAGCTTTTAAATGATGACTCCACTGTATTTGTGCTTCATTATTTTCAATGCTCATTACAACTTATTTTATGAAGGCAATGACATATTAAGATTCAAAATAGAAAATTAAGTAGGTCCTCCATATACAGACTCATTCAAAGTTAAATCGCCTGATTACGAGATATAAACTTCAAATAATATCCAAGTGTCGCCATCTATGGAGACGCCCATTGGCAACTTACATAGTCAAAGGTCCTAACACCTGGACTGCCTTGAAGTGGAAACAGATGTCCCTTACATCCAACAACAAGGGTTACATATATACCACCTGATTGCTCTCTACAGTTAGACCGCCAGGCTATACTAACAAGTCTAGCCTAAAGACGAAACATGCATGTTGTCTATAGCAGGTCTGATGCATAGTGGGAAGCATACACTTAATATGAGATATAACTTTAAGATTAAAATTCAAATAGGAAGCAATTTTAACTACACTATTATCGTAGAATTGTAAATTTTCCGGTGTTGACTGTTGGACTTCTCTCAAATAGTCTATATTACAATTTTCTCATTAATTTTCCGCCTATATGTAGGATACTCACCTCTTTGCCCCTTATCTATGACTTCTGGCGCCATGTACTGTAATGTACCAGTGAATGTAACCGTGCTGGGACACAACCCAGCTAATCTTTTTGAAGTACCAAAATCAGATATTTTCACTACACCACTATAGGTATTTACTAGAACATTGTCGCCTATAACAAAAAAAAATGATTGTTATTAAACCCCAAACAAACATTTCATTGGTAGGATTAAAAATAAATTGTATATTTTTATTTGGCAGGTTGGTCTTTGAAAAAATACATAATCTATAAATTAAGTGGCATATTTCTTACCCTTGATATCACGATGCACAATATTCTGGTCATGCAAATATTTCAACCCCTCTAAAATTTGTTTTGTGTAATAAGCCATTGTGTGTTCGTTAGATTTCAATGGTCCCCATTTTGATCTCAACAGAGCACTGAGAGAACCTCCAGGTACTTGTTCCATGAAAATCTTGAAGTAATTATCTTCTGATAGAGAGCCCAGATATTGCACAATATTTCTGTGTCTTAGTTGCGAATGTAACCTAAGAGAAAATAGCTTATATTTATTTAACATGGATAATTTGTTATTTGAAATATATTTGATTCAATTGAGCATTCAAAGTTATCTAATATCTTGATTTCTAGTTTTTTTTTTTAATTGAAAAAATGTTACTGATTCATCAGGGTTCATCTGACTAATGATAGAAACATTATGCTAATTCACAAAATTATTACAAACCATATTTCTTCATGCAATGGTTGTACAGCCCCCAAATTCTTTTCTGGTACCTCTTTGACAGCGATTCTAACTTGTGTATTCAGATCTCTGGCGGCGTATACTACACCATAGGTGCCTTTACCTAGGACAATTTTTTTACCAGAATCATCTCGCTCGTATTCATACTTGATATCTCTGGGTGGTTCTTGTTCCACTAATCCTTCAGAATTATTTGTCAGTTCAAGAATCAATTTGTAGAAATATTCCCTGAAAAACGATATTCCTGTAATGGATCGATGAATCAAAGTGAAAAAACTACAAAATAAAAGTCAACCAGACATTTCCAAATTTTCACATTCTAGCAGATAAAGCGAGATACATTTTTTTGCATATGTTAAGAAAACAACAAAAGTAATTTGGATATCAATGTTTTTATTATACATTTAAGATACCACGCTAGTATAGGTATTAAAAATATACTTACTTGCACTGTTCTGATGGAAAATAGATTTGGAAATCATCTGAATTATAATGAACATAAAGAAAGAGACAGCGAGCATCTTTTTTGTAGAAACTTATACTCCTGATTTGGTTTGCAGTGAATTCCCAGTTGTGAATTTTTGTACACTCCCCTCTCAGGCAGTTTTCACAAAGATTTGTTACCTAGGAGAACATACGTCAAAATAAGCACAGAAAAAGATATTAAGGTTGAATTAAAAAAAACACCAGGTGTGTGTGTGATTAATGTTCATATAAGACCATTATTTTTTCCATTAGGATATGTATAAAATAATATATATAGGAGCATATACGGATTAGTAGTAACAATACAGGAACTTAAGTTACTTTAATTTGGTAAAAAGAGCATAATTTAGAACTGAAAACTGTATTATTCACATAAAATTATTTTAAAAGTAATTAGATTTTGATATAATTTTTATCCAAAGTTATGTTTAGCAGGGTGTCCATACAGAATCTTCCAAATATTCTTGACATTTCCTCGACTTTCCATGATCATCATTATCAAATTTCCCTGATATTCTGAATTTTCTTTAACAAGTGCTCAATAGGAAAAACATTTCCAACTCCCATAGTGTTTGGAGTTACAAACCATTGGTAAGGAAAAACTTTTTGTGAGCGATGAACATCAACATGAATTTCTTCAAGTTATTAATGGGCAAATTCTTGGAACTCAATTCCAAAAATATCAATTTATTTTATGAACTAACGGATCTCCCAATCCTGGACTGTTTATAGCTTAAGCATAACACAAAAAGTAGTCTGAGTTAAAATGTCGACATTAAGTTTACTAGGACTAGGATGAAATTGCATTTTCTCGATCTATTATTCAATACTGACATTCAATTCAATTGGGTGTGGTGGTATAAAAGTATTTATTTTTTCAACTCCAATTGTAATAAATATTCTCAAGGTGAAATCACTACAATAAATTCAGATGTTTTTGATGAGCCTATATTGATTTAATATGAACAATGAACTTACTTGGAGGGTTTGAGGTTCGGCGTCCAAATTAATACAAACATAACTTGGCATGAGTTCCTTAGTGGATTCCAAAATTAAGACAGGAAATCTGAATATCTGTTCATGCTCTGTTTTCGTAGCTTCAATGAAAAATTCCATCCAAAAGTGAAATATCTGTTCTTCTGGCGTGCCAACATCATCTGTCTTTTTGCGAAACCTATCGATCAGTTGTATATTTCCTGAAAATTCAAGATATTCATATTGAAATAAGTGAAACTAAATTTATGAATAAATAACATTTTAGAATAGACGAATCCGTTGAAGTTGCTCAGCGTGTGTGTGCATTGATCAATCATTTGACAAATTTCAGAATCAACAGCTTGTTTATAATATTTTTTGTTCCAGTGGCATCTGTTATAAGTCATTGTCATCCTTATCCTCTTCTAGTAGAAGGTGAGTTAAAATAGTGTCTTAAGTATTCAATTTTTTAATTTTAATCAAATTAATGGAAAATTTCATAAGGATACACCTCTGGTTATTAATTTATTGTTCAGTTCCGATACACACTTGCAGTGTGTTTGGTTACAAAAAATTCCTTACCTACAGTAGATTTGAGATACCAATTTGGTGGTTTAAGCTTGAACATACAGGCTGCAGCTTGAGTGGCATTGCTGTAATGTTGAAACAATACAGATATTTCAAAAAACGTCGCCACGTCCCAGTAATCCTGCAAGGAAAACAAGCTTCCCTTTTTTCCAATCAGATTATTTAATACCATGCCAATATGCTGTAATTCATCAGATTTACCGATTTCTGCGCCCTTGATTACCAATAAAGTGGCTAAGTTGATACCTGCGTATTCATTCGGCTTGATTTCGAAACCTTTGCGATACCAATGGATGGCTTGGTCTAGACTGTCTTTGTCTAAATAGTCAGATTCTGTGAAGATGTCTTTGTAGATACGTCCGCATAGGCAAAGCATGTCGGGGAAATGATTTTCTTTCTGAAAATAGCATGATTTTTTAATGATCATATTTTGCAACATACCAATGAGGATACACCATATTATATTTTTAATAAAACTATACTCACACTTCTTAAGGCTTCTATACAAACACTCAGAGCCTTTTCTCTATCACCTTCCCTCTTTCTCCGATTGAGAGCAAATGCATACAGGAACATAATGTAAGAATTCAGAAATTTCTTTGCTATTGGTACATTTCTCAGGTCATCAACCAAATGTATCATGGCATCATATTCTTGAATATCTCGAAAACATAGAAGAGTGTTTACAATTACTTCTCCTGATAGCACATTTGGATCATCAAGCCGTTTCCTCATAAGATATAAGGCTTCCTTTAGCTCGTCGCCACTTTTTTGTTCTTTGAGTTTTTTTAGGTCACCCAAAAACTTTTCTTTCATATGAGCTCTGGAAACAGTTTATTTGTAAATGAAGATTCCATTTTAACTCTTGAATATAATTTTCAGTCGCATTTGTTACGCGGTACCTGCTGGCGCGATTCGTTTCTATAAAAGCTACTCTAGCAAATTCTGATGGTGATTTTGTTGTGCAGACTTTTTTAATGTAATACCTATTGAACAGGAACAACAAAAAAGGCAAGGATAAGAATCATACACAAATTTGTGTAAGAAAATCCACACGGTTTCAGACTGACATAACTTTAGCTTGCAAAATGTACATGAACAAAATTTAGAGATAATTGTAGAATGGTCCATAATTAACCATTCAGCTACTTACTTAGTTTGTATCTCTACATCCTGTAGCAATTTTTTCAATCTTATATGAAGCAGCTCTGTCGGTTCATCTGATCTGCCACTAGAGCAGGTGGTAAGGCACACAGTATCACTCAAATTGTATGAAATAAAAGAGTAATTTGCACACGAGAGCTAAAACAGATGTTAATGTTGAACTAACATGGTCCATTCTATCCTTAAAAAAATCATGGGGCATTGCAGTATCACCGGCTTATACTTTAATAATAGTTTTTATATCTATATTGAAATATTGTCTGTGGGAAACTTATAAGTATAAAGACAATTGGTTTATTAACAGATGTTAACTTTAGATAGGCCGAATTCAATGAAATCGAAATAATTCGTGAAGAATAATAATACAAAATTGAGTGTCAACATTCATAGACAATCTCACTTGGAGAATCATGGTCGGTATAACTAAAACTTTATTGAAATCATTGATTAATATATTAAGAAACAAAATATATTGAGATATAGTATGATCTGATCAAAAATGGAGAAGAATCATACCATAAAGTCCTCTCAAAGCCTCAAATAAATGTCAAGTTGACAGAGGATATTATATGGTATATTTTGTGCAGTAAGATAAACAAATGGGTTTTTGATTAAACTGGGGTACAGTTTTGACCATGGTAAATTAATTTTTATTTATTTGTTTGCATTCATATTGCCAAATACAGGCGATTTCAACAATTTCTCATTTGTGGCAGATCTAGAATTAGCCAAGTGTCAAGAGGTATGACCTATCATAATATCATTTGTTTACCTTACAAAATTAAATTACATCACATTAATCCTAGTACCTTTTTTTTTAAAGTAACTTCAGAATCATTATCATTGTAAATGAGAATGTTTTGCTTCATGTTGAAACTTTCTCTCACACCCAAATGGTAAAATAAGGTGCTCTGTTGTGTTGGGAAAGATAAATCTATTATCACTACATCTGCATTGTAGAAGCTGCTCACCACATTAGCTTCACCGAAGTCCAGTTTTTCAAACTAGAAAAAGTTGTATGCATTTGCTGCTGTTAGAGAGAATGTGAGTTCGTCTAAGCCAAACCTTGATTGACCTTTCAGTTATTAATGCATTAAACATGTTTAGAATTGTTCTAGATGGTAAGTCTCAATTTTTATTAAATACTTCTCTGTCAAAATATGGGTCCTGATAATTTATGTTAATTAGCATCAGTGACAGATTTGGTGTGTGTTACTGTAGAGTATTCACCACTTCAAAATACTTGGAATGTTTTTATGAGGGTAAATATCTAATGACCTGCAAATGGACATGAGCCTAAAGATAGTATTAAACTGCATTTACTGAAGCTGTTGATTGATGATTTTTGTGTCATGTACATATATGTATGTGTTTATGCACACCTACTCACCTGGATGTGGCTAACATTAGCTCCAATCTGTAGACATGCTAATCGGACTTCTTCCAAAGCCTTTTTCCGTTGCATCAAATTGTCAGTCTGACATATATCAATAACACATACTACATCCATGTGTGGTTTGACCATATTATTGGAAGAATTGTGCACAGTGACTCCTGATGTATCTGAATGTGAGCCTACACTGTCAGTGAGGCTACGGTTTTCTGGAAACGAAAAATTAATTGTGCAAATTTTTGCAGAATGGGCAGAATAAATCATTAGTCATACCTGTCTCGGTCTCGACAATCACCGGGATTGGAGGCACCGGCATCTTTGTTTAATTTTACAACAGCTGCGTGAAATGTAAACTAATAACAATTTGTGCTGGTCGAAGCAGGTTGGAATTTCGTTAGGTCAGCAACTTACAGCAATTGAAGATGCTGAAAAGGTTTGTTAACGGGTTTTATGAGGTTAATAAACATTTTATTAGGTTTCAATTGAGAGAAAATTGCATAATTGAACGCACAAAACACAAATAAAACACACTTATTGCTTCTATTTTCGACTGACAGCCTGGATTAAGATCTTTGTGACCTTGTGATGCAGACTATCGGATAATTTGTGGAATTTTCCTACTAATATTGATACCTTTTTGAGTTTGTGGCTGAAAGATGTTTGATGTTGTCTGTAATCAATAGATATTTGAGAAAATATCTGATCTCCTCATGATTTTCCTAATAAAGTATAAACATTCCAGAATTTATCAAAGTCTAGACATCATTTAATGCAAAGCTGTCTTACTGGTTGCCTAAGAGTGCCGACTAGAAAGTGGATTTATTTCATGAATTCCCTGTTAGTAGTTCATTCAAGGAGTTGTAGGTGGCTGTATAGCAGAGCAGTATATTTTCGTAAATACTTCCGTCAGATTTAAAATGCACTAGCTTTTTCGCCAGTGACTATAGTTATTTTAATATCAGTGTATCAGTCTACAATTTTGCATTAAGTATTGAGCATAATTTGGAGGCCTTATAAACGAACAACTTTTCATTTGGATTTGTTACCGTTAATTCAAAACTTACTAGTTATTCAAATGTAGGTACCTCAAATCGGACGGAAGTATCTGCGAAAATAGAATAGTTTCGAACGTGTTTATAAGCAACTTGGCTATAAAAAAATCGGTTGTCAGGGTAGTAAGGTCACTACATTACTACCCTGACTGAGCTGACTTCTAATTTTCTAGTCTTTCAACAGGTAGTGAGGATATAGGAAGTTGGGGGGAGGGTTGGGGGTGGGGGGGCGAGTAAAAAATTAGTTCTGGTATTACCGAACGAGGATGAGGTGATATTAAAGTACATACAACTACTCTATATAATAACCATACTGAAACTACATACAATTCACATCACAAACATCTAAAATCCAGCTCAGGGTTATGTGGAGAATTTTTAGTGATCAGGAAGTAATAAGTGATATCATCGCAGAATCCTTTAGATAAGTAATAAAGTCATTTCTTTCATACTATCGCAAATATACCGGTCATCTATTCTGATAGAAGTCCAGTTGGCAAACAAAAATAGAAGCATAAAAAATTCATACCAAGTGAAAACTGTCCAATTTCCAGTCACAATGATTATAAGATTTATAAATTGAACAGGGAAATATTAAAGTTTGATACAGAAAAATAGAAGTGTCCAGGTAATCCCATTTGGTAAGTCCAGTCAGGTAGATTGACTTGGTACTTCACACGCCGATACACCACCATTTTCGCATGGAAATACCAGTCTCTGGTATAAGAAAACCATAATTATCTTCTCGTAAATGCTTGAATATTCACATTTTTTTGCGGGTTTTTGTTTTACTGGGATTATTTTCATTAATGTAACTTCTGAAACGTATCCTGTGGTTGTCGCGCTGATTCATACTCTTACTAATCGCTAATTGAAACTAAATGTGATTAAATAATTAGCTTTTATTATCATTTTGTTAGTATGGATAGCTTGCATCGAGCCACTCCTTGTGAATTTTTATCATTGCTGTAATGTGAACACAATCGTTGAATTGGCATTCAAATTTGAGTCAAAATGCATAATTCCCGAAAAATGAACAAGGGCTCTAGAAATATAATAAATCGAATGCAAATACACCACTATAATTCGTGTATCACTCACAATAAGGAGATTTTTGGTTGTAGCACCGTTTCATTTAAATTACCTGTTTGGATATAAAGCTTAGAAAAATAGGATTATGTTAGATAGAAAATGAGCCAAATTTTCTAGACTAGGCCATGACCCGATCAAACATATTGAAAGAAGTAAAAGTGAATAATAATAATAATAATAAATAACTATTATTTTCCATCTTATCATACATATGAAAATTGCTGTTGTGGACATGTTCCAAGATTTTAGTGTAACAACATTTGTTTTTACTCTCCCCAAAATAAGACTCGAAAAACAATAATACGAAGTTTGCAGAAGCTTTTATATTTTTTGTCTTGGCTAGCCAATTCATCGCTATTAAATAATATAGCTGCAATTCCTACTACTTCCACATCGTAGCGTTTCTCAAATATTACGAAAATCCGTGCAACCGTTACTGAGATTACGCGATGACAAAAAGGTTACAGGAAGAGCGACAGAGAAACAGATCGAGGACAGTAGCACATATTTTCATGAAGTGGACATCACAAATCGTCTAAATAACGTGAAGGAATTTTCAAAATTGTAGCTGAACTACGTTAATTCTGTGTTGGTAGAACAATTAAAACACTTTCAAGATCAAAAGAAAGTACTTTGTCGTTAACTAGACTGCATATTTTTTAAGACTGTCCTTCCGACCTGATTCGCCAGTGTACTGTGACATCAAAAATAGGACACTAACATACACCATTTTAAAACCATTTACATATACGAACACGAATTTTTCGACCATGCAGTGTGATTTTTCATAACCTTCAGGCGTCCAGTCTCTATCGTTCTTCCACTGAAAAAAATCGCGCTGAAAACTGCACGTACACCTTCATACCTGCATGCGCATACTTGCAGATTTTTTATCCTTCACGTTCTAACGGTAATTAACTAATCAGCATTGCAACGATTAAAAGTACATTCACGCTTTTAATTTCGGTGTATGACCTTCAGAGAACCTGCGACACCTTGGTTTGAAGTGTCTTTAACTGTTCCAAGTTCTTGGTCACGTTCGGCGTCGTTCTTTTATAGTATTGCGAAAACCATGCTTCGTTAACCTTTTGAATAAGGAATCAAATTAGTATCAGTATTTGAAATATTATACTCAAATCTAATTGGTGCTATCAGTATGGAGGTGTAATAGTAATGGGTAACACCTCAGCCCTGAGGCCGCTGTATATGGCACACTCACCCAGGAAGTGGAACGAGGTCTCGTCCTCCTCCCAGCACTGCTGACAGATTGAGTCTTTGACCATTCCTATAAGTGTTAGGTGCCTGTTCAACTTGTAGTGACCTGTCAGGACCCTACCAACAAGTGGAGTGAATCCCTTCTCCTGTTCAATAGCCATAGCTCCCTACGTTTGTTGGGGCCTGCTATCAACCTCTTGGCCTGCCTACAGTCGTCTCTCTCCAACCAAACGTATCTTTTTTTTGAGAACTTCAATAGAGTTTCCTTTTTAGATTTTCAGGATGATCAAGATTTCCATGTGGGCCTAGCTTTACTCTTAACTGACGCCTAGTTCATGCCAGAGCGGCAATTGATGGCTTACCGAACTTTGTTGACAAACAGCTTAAGTGTGTGCATCAGACCTGCTATAGACATGCATGTTTCGTCTTTAGCCATACGACGGTCACGCTGAAAGTTGTGGGATACAGAAAAACTACAAGGTTTTTAAAAAAAATTTTATTTTGTTTTTTCAACATATCCTCCCCCTACTTCAATACATTTACGCATTCGGTAAAAGCACTTGTCAAGTTCTTGTGACCAACGTTCTTTTGGTTCACAAGGTTATTAATTCCTCCTCAAATGCAGCGATTGCCTCTTCATCGGTGGAAAAATGACGACCTCGTAACTTTTCTTTGATCTTAGGGAATAAGATGTCGCACGGAGCTAGGTCCGGAGAATAAGGTGGGTGAGGGTGACACCCTGTTCAGCAAAAAATCGAGTGTTCTAGCGGCGTTGTATGCGGGTGTGTTGTCATGGTGCCATTGAATACCCCGCAAACCAGTCTTTGGACGGCTCTTGCATAGTTCTTGGAAGACTACAGAAACACGTTTGATTATATGCCATTCAGAAGTAACTGTCATTTGATTTCCCAAAGCTACCGTTGTGATATATCTACTTGGCTCGAAAATCGCGACTACCCGGTTTCATTTTCACGTCAAAATTCGGCCAACACTTAGATGAATTCGAGACCGTGGCAAGACAACTACTGAACGATTCAAACGCTGCCTTTGCGTGTAAGCACTTACAACCTTAGACAAAATAGCTGCGTGCTCAAACTTGTTTAAACTTGTATAGATTAGGAATATCTAAAGACTTTCAGCGTTACCCTCATGCTCGGCAGCATAGCCTGGCGGTCTAATTGTAGACAGCAATTGGTTCCAAATGTTAGTCGACAAGTTGCCAATGAGCAGCGTCATCGTGCGCGTTGGAGGTGATTGTTGAAAAGGTATTTCACTTGAGCATTAGATTAATGAAGACTTTTCTTAGAGCCTGGCCTGAAAGAAGAGACAACTTCAAAATGAGACCTGAAGAAGCGATTGATATAAAAGGAATATTTTAAAGACTATCTACTCGAAGACTACTTAACCGTGAAACCTTCGACTTAATCGATTCATATCGCTGTATCGTAGGCCCAGGTCGGGCGTCGCCGTTGCGTCGTTATACTACAATTACGCGTTTTCAACATTGACTTACATGCCAATCAAACCGGAAAGTTACTGCTGTTGGAGTTGTTATGTCATTTACAGGATATAGTTTTATCAGACGATGCGTGTACGCAGGGAGAAACTGAAGCACGGCGATTTGGTGCAATAGGATGCTTTCATTCAATTCCTGGAATATATCATTTGATTCATATTTCTTGTCCTGACGGCTCATTAAAATCGCATATACGGCAGTGACAAATATCATATTTGTATAATGATGAATGGTATGCACTTTATATACTACGTTTCACAAATCTTAGCCATGAAGCATTACGTTTTAATTTTCAAAACACCTTCAGTGAAACCGACTTTAATTCGCGAAATGTTTTTTATAATTTTCACACTTATGCAAGAGTTTTATCAAGTAATATCAACAATCTACATGAATCTTGATAATTACAATGACCTTGAAGTTAATAGATTATCCAGCATAGTTTGAACTGTTATTTGCAAAAGTGAGGAATCAGTATTTTCTGAAGGTAGCAGATTTCCGAAATCGGCTCAACATGGTGGAACCAGTTGCGGCTGAAGATTTAGTATGGGTCACTGGCACTAGATGTCTGATGAAAGATCGCAGTTGTACAGGTTGTGAGTTCGATCCCCATCGGCGATAAATTTTCGTCTAATTTTTCCGATAATACAAATAATGCAATAAAAAAATTGGGGTTGCTGAATACTTGAAGAAAAAATGGCGGAATCTAATATGGTGATGACGTTACTAGGGCAAACGGTATGTACAAAAATCTGCAATTAAAATGTGTGTTAGACTCACACGAGCATTCCGCGTTGGTTTGGCTGACTAACATTTTATTCAGTATATTCCATTATCACCGTCCACATTGTATGTTGAATCAGGTTTGATCACTAATTTACACATCAAGTATACCTAGGCTACGTGAAAAATCAATAACATTTTAAATAGTTCAAATATCAATGTTGAGATTTTATCCCCTGTAAGCTATTAGCCCACTAACCTAATAATACTAATTTGAATATAGGCCATTTGCAGCTAAAAAGCTTCTGTTTTCTCTTGAACATAATGATAGGTAATAAAATATTAATATTTGTTATTACACAATATCCTTAAAAGTGATCACATTGTGGTTAGATCCGCTTCAATAATTCGATAATGTGTGAAATTTGTTTGGAAAGTTATCGGAATATCTTCCTAAAAACGTTTGTAAGGTTAGCTATACAAGGTACAAGGTAGACACAACACCTTGAATAGATACCAGAAACATTTTTATCAAAATATCAATGTTCCAGGAAGTTCAACGTAAGAAAATCTGAATGAAGAGTCTCATGAATATTGCATGTAATTGTCTTTTATCTGCATCAACATATTGAGGATATCATGGAATATATATTATATAATATTTTCTCCGACCTTGAATAAATTCACTATTCTTGGTAGGATCTGATTTTACTATCTATCGTAAATAAAATTATCTATGGATTCATGGAGACGTTACTCTGCCACATGAACGTATACACCAATGACGCTGCTACAGATTCAAGCTTTGGTAACTTGAAGAGCTTTGGTCCTAAAAAAATAAATCATAAAAAAATTGGGATATATTTTTGTTATATGCTAGTTTGTCGGCCAAAGATTCACAAATATAATCCAGCATTATTTACTATGAATTCACTTTATATGCCTATCTTAATTTTAGCGAAATCGTTGCAGCGGCTACTGAGATTACACAAGGGCAAAAATGGCGACAAACGGACTAACATTATAATTTCAAACTGTATTTGTAATTTGTTTTGACTACGTGCTCCTACATTTCCCAAGAATGGAGTTGGGAAAATTTGAAAATCTTTGTGTGGAATCATTTTAGAGAATTTCGCTATGTTAGCATCTTCAGGGGAAGATCTAGTCTACTCTTGAAAAAAGCGAGACACGTGTCGGGTTAAAAACGTGGTTTAGCGAGTGGTGAAAATGTGTAATGTTTGTTATTTAACCGAGAATAGACGTGTATTACTGGAATTTCCCCAATGTCAGTTTACTATTGTTTATTAATCTGCGTATAAGGACTCAAAGAGACAAATCGTCCATCAAAATCATCACCATCATTTAAAAAAAAAGTTAAAGGTGTGTATCCTGGGATCCGATATATCCGGGCCGTTGACCCATTCTCCAGCGTCTGCTGCCCTCACCATGAGATAAGCAATCATTGGGTCCGCAAATCCTGCGCCCTAAATAGACGGAGGTGATCAAGGAAATATGCTTTTCAAACCCTTCTGGATTAGATATTTGCCGATGCACAACATGTCGACATAGAGCAGCATAGCTATATTTCAGTAATGATCATAACTAGCAGACTTACAGTTCGGTCCGGTCTAAACCTTCGAAGTTAGTTGCGGAGTTTTTGATGATGCGTTTTTCCTCCTTCCTCAAGACGATGTTTAGCTCAACAGGAGCCAGAACTCAATAACGAACATCTTATGCTGGTGGTTGAAGGGGACTATGCCGGGCTTGTTAGCTTCCATAGGTTCGAGCATGGAGAACAAGTTCCAGTACATTCTAGATCTACACAACAGATTTAATATCATCTGGTGTATAGATGGTAGATACTATACCGTGAGCAGTCTATGATTCAAGCCCACTACACCTTAGGAGAGAGAAGATCAACTACATAGAAAACCCATGCTTTTCTTGATGTTAGTGGAAAATTCTAAGCATAGACTTGTCTTTGTGAAGCTTGAGAAGTGAAATGATTCAGCAATTTTGATGTGGTTGGATTATCTACGAGTATCATAATTAATTAATTTTAAGAGTGGGGAAAATTGGAGTGGGACGATAGTATCTAGAAGTACTGTAGCTCTTCTGTCTTTTGAACAAATCTTTACATCCAGGAAAGTACTTATTAGAGAATCATTAATATTCACTAGAATAGAACGGCAGTGCCACCAACAGATTTGTATTGGATTTTCTTACCACAATGAATGAGAAAAAACTGCAGTATTGCGATGACTGATTAGTTTTTGCAAAACAGCATCTACTCGTAATTGCAATTAGCAATTGTGAACACAGAAGGGTTTTTTTGTTGAAAGGATGGTCATGCCCCCATAAGTATAAGTAAATTGATGTTAGCGCGGTCAGTGTAATCAGAAATGATTGATTACTTGCCATTGTACCTGCTATCAGATGACACTTTTTTAATGTGACTGTTTCCGTGTTGGTGGGATGTTTTTGCATGAATTTATATCAATTATGGAAATCAGATAATTGGATTACTCGGCACTTTGACTAATTGAGCTTAGAACAGTTTTTACTCTGATTTTCAATAATAATCAATAATGTAACTGTCTACGCAAATGAATTTTAGCCTACAATGCACATTTTTGGTGGGGGTGAGAGATTTTCCGGGAATATCCGCAAACAGAATTCCACGGTTGATCTTCTGGCCTAGATCACTTGCTGCATTGGATTGCCACCGGTTCTATATCAGTGGTTGGAGAGTTTTCAGGGACCGATTTGTGATTTGTGGTGGTGGAAGGATGTGCCTCAGATGAGTCTACCAACAACACCGGCGTTTCCCAGGGATCTATCTTTCAATGCTCTTCTTGGCATCAAAGAAATTACATACAATGTGTACAAAAGTCTCGGACAACAACCCCGACAAAAATCACATGCTGGTCTTCCAGTCATGGAGATGGAGGTTCCGCTTCGATCAAGCTTGTGGGAATCAACATCAACAATAACATGGCCTGGTATGACCATGTTGCTGGTTTTTAATTCATTTTCAGTGTCAAGCAACTACAATACCATTTTTTTATACTATATAAGAATAACGTGTAATAACTTAAGTAAACTTATTAAGGAAATAATTTTCTAAATGGTATATGCAAATGAAATTAACAAACAATTTGATCAGTCTGTTAATAAACACGGTAGACTGTATGTTTTGCCCCTGAGCAAAAAATCGTTCAAATTCCCAATATACAGCTTCTCGTGGGAGCATGACCTGAGTTCATGGTTTTACTTGATATACGAGTAGTATATACCTGCATATAAATATGCGTTAACAGTTTTTGTTGAAGATATAATCAACGAAAAAGGTTTATAAGCGAATGGACTTTGAATATGAAAGATGAAAAAACTGATGTTTAGATTTCAGTTTTAACAATGGAATATGCCAATTAAATATTTTTTGAGGGGAACGAACTAATTATTTGATATACAATTAATGTTTTGGAATCGATATTTCATGGAAACCATATCCATGTGCTCTGAAAAAAAAACTAATTAGAGTCGCTAGATCACTCAGCGACAAGGTATAAGACAGACAGACAGGCCGACGTAAAGAGTGGAATGGGTCTTAGAATGATTATAATATCTCGTTATTTCAAATTTGTACGATAAAATTCTTCCTGCCTATGTGTGCGCAGGAAAACTAACTCAAACTCATAATAATATCTAACTCAAACTTAATCTATTACAATCTGCAGTATAAGTGTACCACAGGGATATATTCTGGGCCCCCTACTATATATTATCTATGTTAGCGACTTCCGCAGTAACTTGTACAAAATGTATGCGGATGATACCAGTTTGTAGATCAAAGCTGGTGGAGTAAGTTTGGCTATAAATGAAACAAATCCGCTTGCTACTAAAAACAATAAAGGGTTCAATACGACAAAAACAAAGAACCAAATTTGGAATTATTACCATCAACGATAACTGGAGGCGGGGCAGTGATATTAATATGGTACGCAAAAAAATATCAACAGTTGTCAATTGTATTAGTAAATTCAAGCATCACGTTGAACATAGTAGGTGCAAGCATGCGAGAAAATTGTTTATTAGACTTACTATGATGACTGCACAGAGAATATCTGTGTATCGGATCGAAGAGTGCTGATTTAAATGTAGAAGACGAGATTATAAAAAATTGCCAGACTTTTGAGTATTTGGGATCAATGATACATTGAGATGGTACTTGTGTACGAGATATAGAAATGAAAATAGCACGCGGAAAGCAAGCGACAAAAGCACTTTATGGATTGATATGGAACGACACCCTCACCAAAGAAAATTAAGAAAGAATCTTTCAAACATAGTACTAAATATTACTTTATACGGAGCAGAGGTATCGCCAGTGACAACAACAGTACGAAATGAAATGAAAACAGTGGAATTAGGCTTTATGAGAAGATGTTTACAAGTCACTAGAAAGGACAAAATAAGAACTGAGGAAATATGGCATCGAATGGGAGTAGAATGCTCCATTACTAAAAAATTGGAAAACAGAGCACTGCACTGGTACGGTCATGTCCAAAGAATGCCAGAACACAGATGGCCAAAAAAATTTTTGGAGTGGCAACCCCCAGGAAGAAGACGTAGGGGAAGACCTGCTCTAAAATGGATGGTCTAGAATGGTACACTCCTAGAAGTCGCCATGCACAGGAGATTACTCATTGACTCAAGCTTGTAGGCAATGAAATATACAACGAACCACTAGAAAACGTAAGATAATTGCCATTAGGTAGTTTCAAAACACATGTACTACTATTTCATTATCATCAAGGAATATTATTCTAAACATAAATACTTTACTGACTCGTATATCTATCTCTCGCGTTTGTCTTTTATTGTGACCTATCTATCGTTATATCTATTTATATATTTCTGCGTTAGCATATAATCCCGAAGTACCCTGATATATTGAGCAAGCTGCAGTGCATATAAGACCACCCCGGTAATGCTGTTTGTTGTTCCGGTACGCCTCGACATCCGCTCCGGTACCACCGTTCGTTTACGCGTCGTCGGCACGTGGAGGACCTTCGACGAGGTGGACGTCGGCGGGTGGTGCCACGACGGTCTCGCTCCTGCTGCGGGTTCTTCCGCAGCCGTCGCGATTCAACCGGCCTCGCCGTTCGAGGTTGCACTTTACCATATAAAACTGATCGGTGCCGTCGCTCGCCCCGTAACCTATCTCGAGTCGTACCCACGGGCGCGTCAAGTACGTACCCGTACCGCCAGGGGAGCACACACACGAACGCGAGTGGTACTTGTGGCGAACTTCCGGTGTTACAGTTCCGCTTCAGCCCTTTGACATTTCCGGTACTACTGTTCACGACTGCTCAACATTTGGGAGTTTTCGATAGCATAAGAAGTCTTGGTACTGCCTACGGGATATATTGCTGCCAAAATGAAATCTGTAAGTGTTTATTGTGCTGTGATGATGTGTGGTGTGTTGGTGTTGGAAAATTATTTGGTACTAGATATAAGAATAATGATGAATAATTTATTATTATTATTATACATTACATACACTTAAAAAATCGAGAAAAAAATACAATCTTACAACTAGGACTTGCCGACTCGCTCTCTAATTAACCCCAAAATCAAAAATAATATGGTTTTCCATATATCCGAATATAATACCACAAAACAATGAGAAAAAACTGTAAATGGAGATTTTAACTGAATATTTTTTGTAAAGAATAAAATATCAGAATTATACATTTAATAGAACATGTTTCATTCCCCTTCAAAATGGTTTAATAGATATGTTTTTAAATGAAACACAATTGTTCAGTTAAACAAATTGTAAGAAAACGGACAAACTGAGAATTGAAGACGCTTGGTTCTATGGTATTTTTCATTACAATAAAAAATATATATACCACAATATT
Organism: Bruchidius siliquastri; assembly: GCA_949316355.1. NCBI lineage: Eukaryota > Metazoa > Arthropoda > Insecta > Coleoptera > Chrysomelidae > Bruchidius > Bruchidius siliquastri. Next base: position 5,203,433 of record OX438537.1, on the reverse strand, counting down.
AAAACACATAAACAGATTAGTTGAGAAAGCAATATTTCACCTCCGCATGCATAGCAATATTTTGAACTGGGTCATATTGAAGCTGATTGACAATGTTAGATAATAAAATATATTCGATATAACAGATCAGCAAATGAGTTTCAGAAGGTACGGATATATATTTTTCTATGAAACATTCAACAAAATCAGTTTATATATCACTACACCGTATTTTTTTCTTTAAATGTACTTCTTCCAAATCTAAAGATCTAAACAGTTCTGTAACGACTATCTATAGAAATGAAAGAAAATTTCAAAGAAAAATACTCGTATTAAGCCAAAAAAACAAAACTTTCTAGCTTTCTATCACAGCTTCAGCTGTAAACTGTATTTACTCATTGATTATTAGAGATCTGGCTATAAAGACGTATATTCGTATATTATACTCCAGAACTGAAATCATCATTTTTAAGCTAATAAACTGAGTAATAACTATAGAACTCCTATAAAGTTATTAGGACTGAATGAAATTGGCTGCAGAAAAATATTTATAGACGTGTTTTTAATTTGGAATCTCGTCATTGAAATTGTTTGTCCCGGTACACATTTTGTTTCAGCGGTTTCACAGTTTCTGCGATTTTCACACAATATGCAACTGCATAGATTGAAAATAAACCTGCATGATGATATTGAATTGCTATAAACGGAAATATCGTAAAGCAGTTAATGGAAATTTTTCTTGATGTATTGCTGACCATAGTCGGTAGTGGAGCTGATTTTATGATTGATGTGTCACGTGTTAAAAAAAATGTATGATGTTTTCAACTATACCGAGCTTGTTTTTCATCATCTCAGTTCAGTCTCCCAGAGAGTGAAGAAAATGTTACAATTCGAACAAAGACATCAAGCAGACTGAATTGGTATTGAGTAATATTAGGGGGTTAACATTTTTTAAGACGGAACTAACTTCATTTTTGATCGATTTCAAGTACAAACATTTTGGGCAGTGAACATATTTTCCATACTGTTTATGCTTGTATATTGGCTTGCATCTCAATGGCCGTTTCTGTCGTAGCGTAACCTCGATAGCCGCTGTACCAATTTTGTCGTGCCTAAGGTTTTGTAGGGGTTTCCCTCAAAAGAGACAAAAATAATTGATTAGAAAAATAGCTAGACAAGATAAATAGTATGCTAGATTTGAGAGCTCTAGTTTTGTATCTATGATAGGATCCAGTTTGTTAGTGAGCAGTTAATCTGGATAGTCTCGTCAGCAGTCAAATCTGACAGTCCGACGATGATTTAAATATGAATCGAAACGCGTCACTGTGAGCGAAATAGTTTTATTTGTGAAACAGTGTGTTAATAACACAATTATTCTAACAGGATAGTGTACGCTGTGATAAAGATATTAGGAGGAGTTTGTCGATATCCTTTCCAAATCATCTGCTACAACTTTATTTACATATTTGTTTAATAATTCGTATATCCTAAAATTTGTCTTGTTACTTCAGTAAATCGAATTGTGTAAGGCTTAATCCCATTGAAAGGTTTTTCACACCGTATACCATTGAAATGATTTGGTGGCCTTGTTTAGCATGCTTCATTTGCTTGTTTTTTGTCCATTTAACCTTTTCTTGATTTGTTTATGTAATATTGTTATTAACAATAAAGAAACATTTATTATTACGTTCGTCATAAAAAGAGTTGCTTTACCTCTATGCAAAATTTGATAATGATACCTAACAGCTTATTTCGCGGATATTAAACGAACGTGCTGTGCAAAAATTGCTCCAGTTCTTGCGTTCGCTTCCTACGTGACTGTTGTTTTTTCGTTCCGAATTAATAGTCTTTGTCCATAATCAACCCTTGCAAAATTGCTTTACAACAAAGCAGGTATTGCCAAACTAACTGAAGTACACATAATGGCATGCTATTTTGAACCCAAATGAAAGTTGAGGTGGTATTTAATCGTACAACGTATTCATGTATTTTTGACCTCACCAGCTACCATTGACCTGCCGGTAAAAAAATGACTTCAGTGTCATAGACAAAAATGCTCAGTTCCTCCCAAACGCAATTCATATTGTCTTGCGAGGTATCCCAATATTAGCAAACTATCACACTGATGGAAGTGCATTTACAAATATCTCCAACTTCTACCAAACATATTTGGTTGATTATTGACATCTTATTGTATGAAATGGACGATAAACTCAGAATTTTATTGACCACTTCGCGCAGAACTATTTTTGTTTGGATTTGAATTAGTAAATATTTTCGCAGATACGTATTATTCGCATGTCATTTTCGCCATTCCGATGCAAGAGTTTAATGAAGGTGTAGTGAAAAGCCGATGATTTGCTTTGCTTTCGTTAATTTCTCTTTCATAGACGGTAATAGACTGCAATTCATTTTGAAATTATGCCAGTTTAATGACACATCACAGTTGCCATATCTGACAATTAAGGCATACATGCTCTCAACGTAGCAATAACGTCACCCTGTGGGATGTTGAGACATGTGCTATTAGAGAGTGTAGCGTTTTGGGAGCGCAAGAATTTGAAGATAGAACGTGGGAAATTAAGCGAGTAGTAAGGTTGTTTTTTTGCTTTTCAGATTATTTGGAAAATATGATGTGCGATAGAGTGGGAACATTTTTCAGTCGAGAGATTCTGTTTGACCTTCAGTTTTTTCGGAGGGGGCGAGTTATGTCTACAAGGGGGGCGAAAATCACAGAACTTGCCCTGGGGACTATGTAATATTAGACGTTTTAGTATAATTATATCGATAGCTGTTTCAGATTCACGACAGATTACAAGTAAAAAAAATGTTGGCCTCCAGAAAGAACAATATTCTAAAATGGGCGTTAGGCAAAATAAGTTTGAGAATCTATTATATAGACTGTAGAGAGGCACAGGCCTATGAGGAACAATAAAAACCTGATTTCCTCGTAGAAGAATCCTGAGAAGCAAAAAACTATTTTTTTTAAAAGCTATCACCCACATGAACAGTTTGCATTAGCATATACTTAAATTTGCCAACAAAATACAGTCTATCTGTGAATGTTCGGAAATTACACGCAAGACACTTAAATTATGCACAAAGTTTGTAATGACACACAAATTGGCAACACTTTATTCCATGTAATATTATGATTTTCTTTAACTACCAAAATTCAATGTAATCTGAGTTTAACTTCGCATGCACCAAGTTTTATCCTAACCATTTTTGTTCGGTGAAGTTTTTGTTTGCCTGCTTTGCTCTTTGTTCTACTACTACTATGTATGAAATCAATAGAGACTAGGATACAGAAAATTAACGAATACTAGAAAGTTGTATTAAAGTTTAAATGTGGCAACAACTTAATTTCCAGAAGACAGACATATAAAGACAGACGACATACCATTTACAATTCTGTGACATTCATTATCTCATTGACCAGATGTAATCGCTGAAAAGCATAGGTAAAGGAATGTTATTATTGGAAATAAAACAGAAAGTAGATTTTGACCATTTCCGAGAGTTTCTTGCTCTTGGAATTTTCAAGGTAATTTCTCGTGCCAGGTGAGATGGAGTGCTGTCATGTGCTGCAATTCGAGCAATGTTCATAAACATGTTTTTCTTCTATAATTGTCACATTCTCAGATTTTGTTGTCTCTCGTGTTACTGGGTCTGTCATAGATGAATTCATCATTAGTAGTCATGAAGGTAGCCACAGTTTTGTATGTAGTGAAAGGTAAAGTACGACTGAAAGATTAGAACAAAGTTGTGGAAGTTACAATAATAAAAAGCTGTGCGTAATAGCGGCTTTCGATGTTAGAAATGCCTTCTTTACACACTCAAGCAGCTAAAAAGGTTGAATGGTTATGATTGAAAGCTATTCTGAAGGAACAACGCTGGCCGTAGGCGAAAAGAATCGGTGATGTAACTACGGGCTTGTCACAAGGACTATTACTGTAGAAAAATTTACGAATTTGTAGAATAATGTATTGTTGTAATGAACTGTTAAGGATGGAAAATTGAACATGTTATCAGGAATTTTGAAATTTACTAGCTAGGCAACGCGTATGACTCGGCAATGGTTGTAGTAAAGAAAAGGATACCACCATATGGGGAAAACCAAGTTGGAGACAAGAACAAAGCGGAGAATAGGCGAACAAGCCTACGACTTCCTTGCGGCTGATGCCGTCTGATGAAAATTTATAAAAGTATATTTGCGAAATTTTACTAAGAGCTACAGAACGTCCTAGCTTTGATGATGATATATCCAGATATTCCTATTGTAACAGATGAAGTTCTTGATGTCTTAGTTCTCAAAACTCTCAATATTTTATTGTAATGAGCGGATTAATTTTAATGAATTTTTGTTGCTTTTATGTGATGAGTCTGTTTGTTGTCATTTTTATGATACGTGTTTTTTAATGTACGCTTCGTGTATATTAACTACCTAACTGACTTCTTTTGTCTAGGTTTTTTGTACTTCATGTGTAATATACATTTAGTGTTAATATATTTATTTTTTCAAATAATAGAAAACGGTACCACTACAGCACATAAATTACTGGTTGAAACTACTTGGTTTCAAGTGTATAAACTAAAGTGCTAAATGTTCCAAACATGATGCTGCCATCGATCTACAGAGATATCAGTACTTTCTAAAAATGATGCAAAAATCAGAGGAGAAAATATGAAACTAACAAAATATTAGACGACAATTTGTCTTCAAATTTTTCGTTCTTCAAAAAAAAATGCTTACGGTACAAATATAAAAACCGATTTCGCTTGATTAAAAGCTGCCAATAGAAATGTAACGAGAGCTGTTCATTATTTTATTGTACAAAACTGTTTCATTCTTTTTAATTAATTTTTGCTATATAATATAACATTTATAACAGTACATTAATCGTTTCTCAACATAACAGACTATTGATGAATGATTGGGGCTTGTAGTAAATATATCAGAAAAGCAAGTAACTTTATATTTTGGTGTATTGCAGTGGCGTTGCCTAGCCAATTTGAATCAAATGATAGAATTCAGTCTATTTCGCATTTTTTTGTAAGTATGTGTAGCCAATATGTTTTTGGCTCCAATTACTATTTTTTTCTGAGCATCTTTTCTTACATAATTAGAGTATGTGTTGCGGTAAGAAAGGATTAGAATTCTGATCTACTTCCTTTAAGTTAGTTCTTTGACCATGTCGAAAAACTACTGCATGATTATTCACAATTCGAAACTTGTAAACCATCATAATGACCACTATTGTATTAGCTAACAGCTAACATTAAAAAAAATTCGGGCATAAATTATATGAGTTATACAAAAACTGTGCTTTACTTTCTCTAAGCCCGTTAGTATGCGACTTTTTCAGACACAAAGATTATACAGTGTTTTTACTAATAGCTTGGCTGTCGTTACGTTATATAAGACCTATTAAAAATTTAAAAAAAAATCCGCAAGTACAATTAAAATTATTTACACGTTGCTAAATCACAGAAACTCCGACCAATTTGAGGATTACGTGTTTACATATAAATATAGTATACAGTATTGCTTTAATCTAATTTCCATTCGATCAGCAGAAAGCGTAGCAGGTGAAAGATGCTATGTATTTTTTCCTGGTTTTGCAATAGGAAAGTATAACAGATATAATTGGTTTATATATTTGTTTTTTAGTAAATACCTAGCAACCTATAACTTTAATGAACCTCATAGAATCGCTATTTGTGAACTAAATGCTGAAAGATGTCTATTACCGCTTGTGCATGGACATGGTCGTACAGCAACCATTAAACAGAGGCGATTATGCTTTTTGCAGATCAAAAGATTGTGTAATTAATACACAGTTTCACAAATAAAACTATTTTTTCTTTCAGTGACGCGTTTCGATTCATATTTAAATCGTCGTCGGACTGTCAGATTTGACTGCTAACAAGGCTACCCAGATTACCTGCTCACTAACAAACTGGATCCTATAATGGATACAAAACTAGAGCTCTCAAATCTAGCATACTATTTATCCTGTCTAGCTATTTTTCTATTAAATTATTTTTGTCTTAGTAGAAATATTTTTTTTGCGACAGCAGTTACACTACTGTTGAGGGAAACCCCTACAAAACCTTAGCCATCGCCGTCAAAATGATATTTCATGTAAATGCAGTCGCCAAAAAAATAATTTCCCTAAGACAGACACAAGAAAGGGAAAAAATTATTTAATAGAAAAATAGCTAGACAGGATAAATAGTATGCTAGATTTGAGAGCTCTAGTTTTGTATCCATGATAGGACTAGTTAGTTAGTGAACAAGTATCTGGGTAGCCTTTGTTAAAAGTCAACCCCTGACAGTCCGACGATGATTTACATATAAATCGAAAAGCGTCACTGAAAGAAAAATAGTTTTATTTGTGAAACTGTGTTTTATTTACACAATTTTTTTATCTGCATGATGGAAGAGTTTCACCAAGTAAGAGCATCTACACAATCTACATGATTATGCTCTTGTACTCACTATTAGAGTAGGTATTAGAGAAGGTCACAGCTAGTGAAAAGATTCTATATTTTGATTTGAATGTGAATATTTGAACAATTATATATGTCTAACAGGTCAACGTATTACCGCGGTCAAAATTTAGTAAGCTAATGAACATGTATCAACACAAATATTCAGAGATTAAAATTAGTTGAACTATCAGGGGCCTTGGGAACGTCCGAAAGCGAAGATAAGCGCTTATATTTTATTCGTTTTTTACGACAATTTGCTGACACTCCACTGATCTGTGAAAATAACTGAGCTATTTCATTATTGTCACAGTAATAACCCACTGTAACAAACTTTCATCAAAATTCGCAGACTACTCTCCAAGGAATACAGGGGTCACGTACACCAGACAGACAAACAGATAACAGACCGAGAGACGGAAATGAGTAGCATGGGTTTTCGTGATGTAGAAGTAATCAAATCAAGAAAAACATTCAAAATGTTTCACGATTAGACTGCCTCGCCTATTAGCATGGGAAGTAAAAAGCGACACTGGCATTCAATTATTTTGCACTACATTTCGGAGTCATTCCAGCAATAGCATTATCCATTGCTCTTACAATCCATTCTAAATCTCTAATCTACCGGTCTATATATCGATAACTTATTGTCAATAATCGCATCTGTGCTCGTCAGGCAATCATCAAACACCAAATATATTGAACATACTTGCTCATGTTTAAAGGAAACCAAGCTAGAACATCCATTCTTGACCAGTAAACAAGTTTCTATTTGACAGTGCATAATTTCTTCTTTTTCTTAATATAATCTTCCTTTTTGTTGTGTTTTGTTTCATAAAAGACCTATTCCGGTCATTCAGAAAGTGAAAGTCGTGATCGTATGAATATGTCTGCAGCCAAGCGTGATGAGTCCAAATGTTATAATTACAAATTCGCACATGGGTTAGATTATGCTCGTTATTCAGAGCAATGATTCGAACATAAAATAGCCAGGTAGATAGTGATAGCATTCGTGAAATTATTTCTTTAAATAAAGTTTAGTTTTCTATACTAAACTAGCCATTCTATTAGTATGTAAATGTTGCAGAAGAGTGAATTTTCTTGGGAATTTTTCGCCATAGATCATTTTTATGGTTACTATTGTGTCAAACCAAAAAAACCCTTGTCTCGTTCAATTCGGGGTGCTGATATAGAATTTTGACTCTTTCAATGGAATTGTTCGGACTCAAAAATGTGAGTATACCGAGTTTGGTTCGTTTGTCGTTGCCGGAGGCCGCTCATCGTTGAGAAGATTTTTTGAGATATTGTATCACACAGGAAGAGATGTGGATTTATGCTATAAATCAGGTAGACTCGAAGCAATAGACTACCGGAAAAAAACAAAGGCAGTTCTATCAGCCGGAGAAATCTTGGCTTCACTTTTTTGGGATATTCAACGTATTCTGTTTGGGGAGTATTCAAAAACGGGTGTACCGATTAATCAGGTATATTATGCTATCCCATCTAACAAGCAAAAAAAATTGAAATAAATTGCAGTTTAAACTGGCACCCATGTCCCCTATTCACTGGACTAAACCCATTTCAGTTTAGTTTCAAACTTGGAAGTCCGATAAAGATCTTGTTGTTGTTGTGACAAACTCTTATTTGAACCAGTTAGATGAAAGGTCTGATATTGAATTTAATAGATAAAATTACCGTTTATACGATATCCTCTTTTTTCGTCAAGCACGGGGACTTGTCAGTTCAACCTCGTATATGTATCAATTCTTACGATTCCTAATCTAATTAAAACAAGGTAAAATGGTAAATCTAAAATTATATAACCTTCGAGGAAACCTTTAAAATACCAATTTTAGAGGAAACGGAAGAAACGAGTGAGGAAAATAAATTTCTTTTGTGTCCTTTTATTGAAGATGATCCTAGTGGAAAAGTTTGTTAAGGAAAGTGAAACCTCATAAAATTATCTATTCAATGAAATATCACTGAAGTGATTTTTGGTATATTTATTGTAAAGAGATAAGCATGGTTTTTATATAATTATTGACTTGATAATGTTACTGTGAAAGGCTTAACGAATGCGTTTCATATAATGAAGTTCAGCTTTTCAAGATTTTGTAAGAAAGCAAAAAAAATCAAAATATTTCAAACGGTACTGTAGCTATTCTCTCTAGTAGCTAAAAACAGAATGAATATATTGTTGTTTCATTTACATACGTTTCAGTACATGCTGCACTTTAGGGGATTTTTGAATTAATGCAGTGGGGGAGCTATTAGCAAAAATATTATGGGAAGTTGTCAATCTTTTTCAAGCGTTTCTGGTCATCTTAAGGCAAAGGTATTAAGTCTTTTGGGAGGCTCAAATCTATTGAAAAGATTCTAATCTTTATTTTTGAATGTGTCTCAATGTCTTAGTCTATTTAGGTCATACTTAATCATAATTAGTTTGTCAATTCTGTGAACAAATACTTCAATATTCGTAGATTCGTTCTCTTATATTATTAAAAAATCTTTATTTCCACACAGACTGTCAAAAATGTTTTGGAAACTGCGAGACTTACTCAGAAAAGTACGATTCCGTTCTACTTAATGATATAACTATAACTTATCCATTATCTATTTGACTTTTTATTATATCAAACGTTCTGTATCCAAACATTCTTAAAAAATTAAAGCAGATAGACAAAATTGCAAAAATGTGAATAATTCGGATTTTCTTATAAAAAAATTATACTATACTCCAAAGTGGTAACCATCACAGTAATTATAAAATATTTGGAATAGTTACTCGAATATATTATTTTTAGCATCAATTCATAAATTACAAATTTATGTTAAACTGGCACTTTATCTTTTAATCTGTTCGAAGATTAAACTCCTAAAATACGTTAGATTGCAACTGGATATTCAATATATTTTTACTCATAAAAATAATCGATCGAGACAAATAAATCAGATGGTCCAACAACTTCTCAATGACAGTCAGCCAGTCAGTTTCATTAATATTGGCTAAACACTTTAAGAAATATAGAGTTTTGAAACATACAATTTCCCATGAAAATGACTAATATTTGCTTTGACCATACTAGTTATTGATTTTCTTGACTTAACTAATCTCAAATTGATATTGACAACGATCAAATGAAAATCACCTTTGCTATTTCAGTCATTGTGGTCGAAACTGAACGTAATTTCACATCATTCACTGTAGGTGTACGATTAAGCCATTTGATTGCCGTATATCGAGTAGTTATGCCAATATGCGGGCGCACAGCTCTCGTCTTATTGCCCAGCTATTACCACCCTTCACCGCAACAACTAGACCATAATCTTGATTTGCTGCCTGAATAAATCAATTGTTGCCTAATTGAACGTTCTCGTTCGGCTTTTGACTTTCGGCTGATTTCCTGCTAGGTATTCCGTCTCAGTAAAAGGTAACCACGGTCCAGATTTTACTAATTGAACGGTCGTTTGGAGGCATGCTCGTATCGTTGTAATGTCTAGTTATACACTGAGCGGAGAAAATATTGAACGATTGTAAAATTCATCATAGATATCCACGTACTTATTTTGCAGCATCAATTATATTCAAATGTTTCCATTCATGGTTGCAGATATTACTGCGATAAATACAGTATTACCTCTGAATCCTTTTTCAATCCTCACCAGATCCGGATTTGATCCCAATTTTTTTACGTGCTCAATCTGGATCCGGATCGATCCGACTAAAAATTCCTAGCTGATATCCACATCAAAGATGCTTACTTGATTTTGTTTTGAATTCTCTGAGAAACTTCATTCCGTTATTTGTTTTCTTGTTAATTCCGTTTCCGTAGTTCGTGAGCTAGATTTCTAAGGCGGAAAGTGGTTTCGTGTTTTGTTGTTGTGCAGATTGGGGAAGAATACTTGTGTTCCTGTCTGTGATTGTGATGATCAATATGAATCATAAGTTCTTGTATTACTCGTACAAAGAAAAGTTACCTTCCATCGGAAAAGATTTCTCCATCCAAATTAAATGTTTTTGTTTTGTATTACTTAGGAGAAAATCAATATTTTGTGCTGCAAATTAAACGGCTTCTTTTGTATGCCCATACATAAACATGATGTGGATATCTAATCCGAATTCGGTTCCTGTATTAAAATCCGTGTACGGATACTTCAAATCCGCTCAATTTCTATAAGGATCTCCGATCTGTCAAAAAATTCAGATCCCTACACCACTACACTCTATGTGTAAATCGATCGGAGTAGTGAACACGTGTCGGTTTCCGGGACTATAACATAGTCCGGGATACAACGTTTACGTTCTTCAATATAGTATCCTATAAGTTACACATCAACACTTGTATGTGTATGGAAAATACTATTTTGAGCTAGTCATTTAAGCCTACTAAGGTTGTGTATATCTAAACAAAACAAATAAAAATCAGAGTACTCTGAAAACATATACGACCAAAACAGAAGACAGCCAAATGGTACAAGGTTCCATTTCTTGGAGCGTCGGTTGAAGTTTTGATTTAAGTATGTCCTAGCAATTCATTTGATATATTATTAGTATTATAATTTAGTATATTTAGAAAAATATTTCAGCCAGCTATCTATCCAGAATCGTGATTTAAGTACACCTGAACTTTCCTTGTTGAAAAAATGCCATGTTATTCTGCAATCCTTTGGAAGAATGCCTTAACGAGTCAACCGGTGATGTTTCGTCATTTAAAAGCGCCTATTCGAAAGGTCTTTAAATTACGGCAAATCATGCCATCGTATCTCCGTCACTGTGACCGTACTGTCTTTCGGCACGCAAACCTGCAATACATCGAAAACGCGTTTTATTGTTTTAGGTTTTCGCGATGCCGATAGCGGCTTATTGTTTTATGTAACGATATGCTGATAAATGGTCTTGCATTTGCTTGAATGTTGCTCTAAAAGCTTCGGTTTACATCCATTATGCGTTTCTCGTAACTAACGAACTGTTTAATACAGTCAACTATTTGAATGCTTTGGCGTCTTTTCTACATAATATTCTAGATTGTTACTTGGTGAAACTTTTCCATCATTAGGATAAAATTCTGTGATCTTAATGCAAAATTTTACAAAAAAACACGTTTTTGTGACGGGTTTCTGTTCAATTAATCGTTAGACTATCAAACTTGACTGTTCCCAAACACTAACCAGGTTACTCGTCTTAATAGTTTCATAACAAGGTCTTCGATTGAAGAAAACCTGTTACCCTGGAAGCAGTCAAGAATATAAATGTCATTATAATTTAAAAATTCTTTCATTGTAGTTTGAAAATAGCCGCCGAGGCAACTGAAACGTTAGTAAAGTTATATCAGTTGATCGTTTGTGGTTTCAATTAGCGGTCAGTCGAGCATACAATGAATCAGAGAGACAACCATCCTTTGGTTGCATATTATTTTATATTACTTATATTACTTAATATTTTTGTTGTCGTTATTGACGTTTATGATTGCGTTTGTTGATAGCCAGTCGTCTTTTAATCCTCTGCAATATCAATAATAAAAAAGGAATAAAATTATGATAATATGAATGCCTTTCTCCATAATTAGAACATTAAGATTTTGACCAGTCAAAATCGACCAAAATTTTCAATTATTCGAAAATAATTTGAATGGTCAAATACACATTTCAAAAATCTTCAGTGGGTATTAATGACAATTTACCATAAAATACAACTAGAACTAAGGAGAATTACCCAGTTAAACTAGATAAAAAAAATAAAATATCACTTTAAGTTTTGGAGAATTACAGAAAGTATTTTTTCAGTGTTTTCGAGTTTTACGTTAATTTTCCAAGGTTAAGCTCCAAGTCAACTCGACAAATTTCATTTATATATTTGAACAAAGAAAGGTGATCCATCTACGCATGTTCAATATATTAATAAACAAAAGGAGATACTGGTTTGAAACAATAACCAAACACAACGATAACCATATCTAAACAAAGAGTTAATCAAATGGGGTATTTAATTTAATTTACATTGCATCAAAACAAATATTTCAACACACTCTTATAACGTACACACACATTGCTCAAGCGTTCATGCGGTATAACTATAATTATACTTTGTTTTCTATGATATTATTCACACGCAAAAGCATGCACCCTATCCGTTAGCTTCTGAAATTACATACCAATATTCCAATATGAATATACAAAAACCGCATCCAATATGTGTTTGGGAACAAGTTTTGTGATTATTGGTCTAATCCTATTCAAATGCCAACTTTATCAGGTGAGCATCAGGGGTGTCAGTTTATTGGAGAAGCCTTGATTAACATTTTTAAATATCAGAATGTTTAATTATCATTTTACACTTTATTTGATTGCATTACATATAAAACTACAGTTGTAAACAACTACCTAATAATCATTAGCAATGTAATGAAGTTTCTACATTCAGTTGTTAAACGTATAACAAGCAGATTATCACAAGAAAGAATTTGCATGGTGCTACGATTATAACCGTTTCGTGAGGGATCCTGGTTTGTGTCGTTTTAAAGGAACGCAGCTCACATGGCAACACCAATTTCCTACTTTGCTTGAGATCAGATTTTTCAATAATTCAATTCCATAGACAATTCTTAGTAGAAAACATATCGACAATATTAGAACTAACAAAAAAGGCGAATTATTTATGAGATGTGGCTTGTAGTCTAAAAAAATTAGCAAACACAGATTCTATATATTTTCAAAAAACAAAAGCTTCGGTGCCGCTGTGCAATGTTGAAAGTTATTTAGAACTGAAAAGTTTGATTTCGGACTTCCATTGTCTATAAAATTTTGAGAATCACGACGTTTCGATTGATGTGCTATCTTCAATCGTCTTCAGGTGAACTGGGAACACGTTCCTTTCATGCCTATTTATACCCCGTCCGGTGACGTGTCGTTGTGCGCGGTCTGTTCTGATTGGTTCCCGATGCGCGGTATTCCGGTCTGCTGACGTGGCTGTTTGTTGGTCATTGTTTGTTGTCTGGTCCAGCCGTAGTCTATTCATCTTCTTTATGAGTGGCTGCCAGATTGGTTTAATGTCTACGCTGGGTTTTCTGTACACTTTGCTGTTGTTGGTGATTAATGCCGCCTCCTTGAATTTCCTTCGATACCAATGCGGTTCCTTGGCAATAACTTTAGCGTCGTCCCAAGCTATTTTAAGATGCTCGGTCCATGCGTGGTCAGCTATTCCAGATTTTCCTGTCTCTGCTCGCTGCATGTTGAGACGATGTTCTTTGATTCTTACTTCCAGTGGCCTTTTTGTTTCTCCAACATAGATTCTACCACATTGACATGGTATCTGGTAGATGCAGTCAAACTTCTCATAAATCCACCTTGTCTACAAGTTTCAAACAACAGTTATTTAGAACTGATAATTTACCCAATATTAGACATATTTAGAATCTTTTTATGTGGAATTTCATAGATAATATATATGTGAAGTATCATGTGAAGTATTCGGTACTACGCCACACCGTCACCGGTGAACTGCCTATGAAAATATGTAATTATGTAGCTGATTTGTAGCTTAACATGCGACGGTTTCCAATTACTTTATATTAGATAGCTTAGATATTCTTCAGATGTAAGATGTAATAATTGAAGATTATGTGCAGCAACGATTTCATTTACGACGACTAAGGACAAATTTCTCTTTCACATATGAACTGGCGTAATAGGGTAATATACATACCGCATTGTTAGAATATAATCTGAACAATAATACAATGAGGCACTTCAGTAATTTGAAAACAATACAGCGAAATTGTGTATAACAAACAATCATATATGTCTCAATAAATGATTTCTCTGAGATGAATGATGCTTTTTACATAAGCAAATTGACATAGATATACAGATGTTTATATACAAAGCCAGTTACATCGCCACTTTCTTTGGCCATCTGTCGTCAGTTTCACTATACTATCTCTTCGATTCGATTTTGAAAATACGAAACATGTATATTACTTGAGATCTCTATACACATTCATTACATGCTTGAAATTATTAGAATACGTACAACCTATATTTTATTCTTTAAATGACACAACATTCACAATGCTCTGGGAATTGCTGAAATCGGTTGTATCAAAGGTATTATGGTCACAAAACTTCGAGATAATCATATTTTTTTGAAGGGGTTATGACCAGAAAAAATATCATGTCATAATTTCTATTGGTATATATTTTAGCATTCTTGCCATATTCTTGTATCAGCTACATCGCCACACGCTACCAAAGGATTCAATGAATGTGTCTGATGATGAAGCGCTAGGGGGCTTCCTTATGTGTTTCATGTATAATAACATTTTTTCTAATTTTTCCCGATTTTGTATTTTGCTTACACCATATATTATATATTAAATAATTCATAAGGCTGTGGTGAGCTGAGAGCTTGTCATTGTCAGTGTATTTTCCCCATAGTTTATATTATAGTGTAATTAAGATTTTTATTGTGTAACACATCTTGAAACTGGCTCTTTATCGCTGTATGAGTAGTATCGTCAAAATTCACACGAGTCTATTTCTTATAGATGTAGATTAAAATTAGTTATAAGAAAAGACAATACGTATTCACACTGTTTTTGTTATTTCCAACAAGGGCATTATACATTGAAATGAGCCTTGCCTTGCTGGTCATTCTAATTTAGTGTCTACTCCTTGTAGGCTTCTTTTCCTGTCGTTCGAAAATGTCACAAGTTTTCGTAGTTGTTCATAATATATCCATTTGTTATTAACTAAGACTGGATCAACATCAATCTTTCTTTGACATAGACTTGGTTCTGTTCCTTAATTTCATCAT
The DNA here is from genome assembly GCA_949316355.1 of Bruchidius siliquastri. Classification (NCBI taxonomy): domain Eukaryota; kingdom Metazoa; phylum Arthropoda; class Insecta; order Coleoptera; family Chrysomelidae; genus Bruchidius; species Bruchidius siliquastri. The sequence continues at coordinate 5,188,147 of OX438537.1, read as the reverse complement.
CTGTCGAATATAATATAATTTTGACAAAAAATCAATTCCCCCGAATTTCAAGACTTGTTGTTTGTAACATACATCAAATTACGCAATGAGGAATATTTTCAAGTCGCACGTATCGCGGAAACGCGAATAGAAATCTCGCCTACTTGATCTTCGCAAGGTGAAATACTAATTAATAGTCTCCGCAAAAAAAACTAGGAAGCGAATACGGTATTTCAAGTACAAGAGCAATTACAAAAAAAACTCCCAAATTAGTTCATCCTTGACTGCTTGGTATTTCTGAAATATCTTAAAAGTTCATATTCACTTGATGAGATTTAAATTGAAAGTAGTTAGTGTTACTGATGTACGGGAATTATGCATTGAAATCTCAGTTGTGGTATTATCAGATGATGTTAATGAGAAGTTAAAGAGTTGAATGTAAAAGGTGAGAAGCTAATCTGCATTGTCAATGTCAGCAGAAATATGTTTATTCCAAGCTTAAATGTCAACGTATCTACCGATGTTAAGGCCAAGGATTCCTGTGAAACATTTATTACAACTAGATGCTATTAAGAATGATGCGAATTTCATACTACAATGACTTCATGCAGCTTACAGTAATTAATTCTAGATGACTAATTGGATTTTTGATATATTTGCCCAGCTTTCAAACAATTCTGGCTGTTATTTCACACGTTCAAAATCCTTCTACAAAGCCGCTGGTATTTATAAGGCTCAGATCAGACTGGAGTGCTGTTCGCCTTCTGGACATAATCCAAAATCAAGCAATACGTCTAGTGGATGCGTCTGACCTTACAAAGGACCTCCGTAGTCTATAATATCGAAAATGGGTGGCTGGTCTGACCCTTTCATATAGATATCAGATATCAGCAGATGTTCGTCATTACAACAAATATCAGTGGGACCCAACAGGCACATCTTCAACAGGTCAAAATTCTAACACCTCAAACAAGCCTCTTCTTAAGCGCGGTTCTCACGAGGCGATTTTAGTTGAAGTAAAGTAGTGCTTGAGCAAAATTACTTAATCTAAAACGTTCAACAAGATTCAACTCGCTCAAAAATTGAGCCGACTTGAAAGCAAAAGTTGACACCCAGGCAACTTTTTGTCGGTCAACAAAAGTTGCCTGGGTGTCAACTCAAGTTGAACTTTTATTGAAACAGTGTTCTCTTGAAGCGATTATCGTTCTAATCGGAAGCGATTTTTAGTTGACCGATAAAAATCGCCTTGTGAGAACCGTTATTCCAAAAAACATCAGTGTTGCGGAATGAACTGCTGCGACGCGTTTTCGATGGTTAAGATTTTCAGGGTGTTATATACGAAAATATTGATTTTTATTGTCATTTCTTAAAATTGCTTCCTATTATGTTGTCACATGACACATTGGAACATGCATGTCGTTAACGCCCCATTATACCTGTTTCCACATTAATATGTTGTGAATGAAAGTTAACAGAACACCAATGAACTAATCCATTAGAAACCAACTCATATTAGTTGTTTTGACATACCTACTATCTCAAAATTACACAAACATGCACATATATCAATTCAAAATTGCCAGAGGCACTTGATATCAAAATTAATAACATGGCCATGACAATGAACTAGGCATAGTAATTGGAATAATGAGGCCATGGAGCACAGGAAAACTAAATATGTTGTCTGCTTTGTATGATTTGTGCCCTATTTGCTAGTAACCACAAAGAATCACGTGCCCACATACGCCACCTCTCAGTTGAATGCAATCCAAAACAAATTAATTGATAAGCAATAAAGTAAGAGAAACATATGCACAAAACAACACCTTAAATGCATGCTTGGTATAATTTATCAATAGTTAGTGTGGCGTATTAGAACGTTGAGTTGTACAAATATGCAATTACCTGTTTTGAATAACTTTGCTTAACAGCTTAATACTATGGTTTACAGGTTGTTAAATAGATAAAAACACATGTTGCCGCCAGAATATCAAATAGGGTGTTTACGATTGTATCTATTGATTGTAGGTGTTTGCGTCTTTGGGTGTTATTTCAACTACCATTAATGTGCTCTGTATAAGCATATTGAAATAGTTGACTGTGCTTGACAATGAGATCAGCTGTAGCAGCTAAGAGAAGATCACCCTGTATGTAAATCATATGTGGCTCTTAGACTATACATCCCATAGCGCTGTCAAAATAAAATTTGGCAAGGTATGCTCGCATTTATACGTATGAGAGAGACAGGATGAACGTAAATGTTTCTTTACCCTCTTTCAAATCGGTTTCATCTCAATTAAAAAAAAAACCAGGAAGCCTCCTTTGTGGCGGCTCAGTGCTCATAGACTCCACTGTTCCACTTGCTGTTAGCTTTTCATTCTTTATTGTAATTACTATTAACATATTCCTTTTCCTGTAGCCTCAACTACTTCGACGAAGGTATTAGAAAAATGGTGAAAGCATCAACAAACTCCATGCCCTTTACCCCCCCAAGACTGAGGTCTATATACGCCGTTAATCTTGATACAATACAATGAGTAATCAAATTTAAACTTTATGTTTCTTCTACCGAACGTCTTTTAAAGCTACTCAATATGATGCTATTATGGCGTTTTGGAAATAACCACAGCGTCTGTAGCCTCCAAGCGATTTCGCATATACGATTAGCTTATTTTACGTACCTCGAGTAGTCGATCTCCACTATTAGCAAACAACTTTTTCACTCTTTTTCATTTTGACTTTTGAAATTGAACGAAAGGAATATCAGGTAATTACACATTACAAGAATGGGTAATGATATATCTATTTTTTTAATTTGAAGTAACAAATACTAGGAAAACGGTCGTTTCATTTTACTGGATGCTAATATTATAGAAATGTTTGAAATAAGTAGGTATTTCAGTAATGCTGCTCGGATTCCCATTGTCTTGAGAATTTCGCGTTTTACAATGTTTCGATTGATGTGGCATTCACAATCGTCTTCAAGTGATATGACCTGATCCTAGCTGAAGATACCATATCAATCAAAACGTTTTGAAATAGAAAATTCTTAAGGTATTTCAAGTCCGAAGGTTGGACCAAAACCAGACTGACCCCTACTTCTGTTTTCACCTCGAGGTCAAGGACGCTTTGGAGATCCCAATTCTAATAAGTGAACTTGTGACTTCTCCAGTTCTTATGTTTGCTACGCGCCGGTAATTAAGAACACATACGATTTTCTGAGTCGCCTTGATAACGTTTCATTATGAAAAACTAAATTTTGAAGTTACAATAACGTTGCCATTTTTTTGGACTTCCTCAGAGGGATCAGCTTTGCTTTCTAATAGAAGCTTAGTATGAACTATTGCGAAATGTTACCGATGATGTATTACCAGGTCAGAAACACAACGCTGCATCTATGAGATAAAACAAAACTTGCAGCTGTGTGATCACAAGACAACAATATAATTTTTCCCTTTTGGGAATCATAATTTCTTATTGTTTGTTGAGGGTGTTTTCTATTCGCACATATCTTTATTCTTGGCAGATTTCATTGGAAGTATTATCGTTATCTATTTATCATTAATAATTGTTATGTCTTTCAAATGATATAATATACTTTTCAGAGGTTATCATGTTGGTTACTTATCTCTCCTTAGTAGACTGGTAAAGATGTCCTCATCGCTTTCAACTTTCAATAGATAAATCAGGGTGTGAATTCTGAAGCGAAATTAAACTTAATACAGACTGCAACCATGTAATAAATTGAACAACCAGTATTTAATGTCCAATATTATTGTTCACGCTCTGTTTACGCTGAAAATCTACTAAATGCGTGTATAGCCGTCTATAAAGATGCATATCGAAGTCTTGAGATGAATTATTGTTTAGATAGAACATACTTTTCTGAGATATTGATTCGTTTTTCTTGTAACATTTTGATCAGATGAAAACTTCATCGTCTATTGATTAAATCTGCTCTGTTACTAATGGGAGTTGAGAACTGGCATATTTTGCTACTAGCAGAATATGGAAAAAAAGAATTGAAATACTAATGATAGTTTTTAGTGAGATTTCTGCCAAAACAAATAGAAATAGTTTCAGGTTTTTATCATTGGAAAAATGTAAGTTTGTCAAACAATAATATATCCAAAATACCATTCTAAAGAAAAGCTCAAGTAAGTTTCAATTTCCTGAGTGGCTTCGTTACTTCATACCATAATACGTTTTCAACTTAATATTTGGAATTCGGAACTACTTTGTATTATGACACCAATGAGCTGGATGGAAAATTAGGATACAGTGCTTAATGGTTATTCTACGTATGTTGTGACAATGTATTTCCGTAAGATCGTACCGTGACCTTTAAGCAGCTGCATCAATCTTAATTTTTATCACATTTATACACAGTTATAGCTAAATAGCTACTCCAGATTCTAATTAACTCAAGAGTATACAAAAGTGAGTGGAATGACGTTTAAATTTAAGCGTCGATGTCGGTTACATGGCTTTTTTACTCTCGAATGAATTAAAAGTTGGTCGAAGAAGGCGAATACGATGCGGCGTTTTCGTATCAATATATAGGTTCTCGTTGTTATCTCTGCCATATCGTAAATCGGTGTAGAAAGTCTGCACATAATTATAATAATTTTCATATATATGCTGGAACATAATTTATATACTGGTGCCTTGTTATATCACGGAAAAGTACGTGAAACTCATCTGTATTATATATTCACGATTATGCGTGATGTGGGTGGTTATGGAGGTATTACTAACTTATGCATAAAATATGTGTAATAAATAATATTTCCAGAGCTACTGGTTGCTGCGCTTGTAGTTGAACTCGGTAATTCTTCGAAAATATGTAAATAGAGCTATTTGTCATGAATCACATTATCTACGTGTTATTATCTTTTATATTACACTTCTATTAACTTGACCTATGCATGCATGTATGTACAATGAGCCTGTATCGGTTCGGTATCGGACAATTGTATTGAATAATTGGAAATGAAATTTGATTTTTTTGAATATATCAACATAAACTTTTGATACAACGTAATCTTGAATATGAAATGGGATTTTGACTGTTAGCTGATACCAAAAAACATCTATTGTGTTAAAAAGTGTAAGGTGCCGTATATCAAGCAGGTTTTTTATTCAATAAAACACATTTTTCTGTTATCCACCTCACTTAAAGTTTGCTACTAAAGCGTATTTTATTAGTTTATTTTTTTACAACAAAATCTGCTGCGTACAAGTTATACGGACTAACCAAAATATTTTGTACATGGCATAGCATCGCAGGTGAACCTTTAGAACTTCAGCTGAGTAACATGGAACAATAAATATGTTCAAATCTTCTTTACAATCAACTTTTTCTTAAAATATGAGGGAAACAACATTTGCGGAGTCTTTAACAGGATCCAATCCACTCAAATGCATGCCGACTAAAAAGTTGCATATATGAATACATTTTGATGCTCGCCCTTTTCTGAATCATGTCGTAAGCATATTTTACTTGAGATTTAGGAACCTGTTCTGAAAGTCATCCTATCTATCTACCAAAATATGTGTTTCTATCGGAAGTATATGATTGGTAAATATCTTCAATATGCAACAATTACATTTATTTTAAGAGATTTTAGAAGATGTGTTGTTACTAGATATTATCATACAGAACATTTCATAACGTCATGTTCTGTCAGGGCAGTCGGTCAAAAGAAAGAAGAAAGAAAGAAAGATTTTTTATTTGTAGTATTTATTCTGAAACTGATGAATTGATATTTTTTGTATACACGAGAACTGTTTGCGATGTGTTTGTGATACTGACAGAAATTCAGTAAATTTAAATTGCTACTTAGATCAAACATACTAATAGGCTATTATTTAGTTTCAGGTTAGTATTAATAAATCTAAGGGAGCTTCCAAGATACGTGGTGAGTACTTGCAGTTTATATTCCGTCATACGCAATTGAGCAATTTCCTTCAAAATAGTGCAACTCTTAAATCATGCCATAATAGTATACAATCAATGATCGCAAAAAGTTTCAGTCTAAGGCTATAAAAATTGTTACCTACAGTTCTAATGAAAGAATAAGCGAATAATATATCATTGTTAATTTTTGCTTCATTGAATGATGGGCTCACAGTAAAGAAATATAATGGGGAACTGTTTGTTTTTGATATTTCATACTGTTATACCCTTAAATGATTTCAAAAAATACACAAACTTATAACCCCTATGCGATATCATTTTTCATATAATTTAACTCCTAGAACTTATCCCGTGGTTGTTTCTCCGGTTCAATTCACTGGTACTGTCCTATAATTCAAAGCTCATATGACAAGTGAGAGGGTTTTACTAACGTTACGGCTGCTTCGACGGCCTTTATCAAAGTATGACTCCATGAAAAAATCGAAACTATTTCTTCAGAAAATGCAGATTTATGGCTTGACCATGATATATTTGACTAGCGATTGATTGTGATTTTCGATCTAATTCTAACAGACTAACATGAATAGCTTCTACGTTACAATCGAATAAATTCTCGTTTACATCTAATAATAATGTATCGGTTTATCGGCATACACAACGTCACCACAAATGAATATTTCTAACGTGTCGAAGTGTCACTCTACATTTGAATAGTCAATAATGTTTTCAGCTGTATATATCCGTAACGTCAACTGGAATGACAGTTCGGCTTCATTAGAGAGATATATAAATAGTTATTAAATTGTTTCAGAAACAATCAGTGTACATATACAGCTATATATGTTCGACATAATAACGAGAACCAATCGTGCGTAGCAAATCCGCAGAAAATGTATAATTTTCAATTAAGGAATTTCTGCAACGCCGTCATTTGCTTGTGGATAGATATTAGAGAATTAGCTAATTGATAGTCAGTGGTTGGGAGTCATAGCAGGCAAGTTTGTGTTAGAGATGTGAATCCAGATTTCAATGTGATTACGAAACCTGTTTTTGTATGACACATGTTTTTGAATGATGGCAGGTTACAAATTTTTATGTGAAGATGGGATCCCACAGGTGCTTTCTAAAAGTTGATCAATTATTTTACTGTAATTTTTTTGCAACTATAATCATCCTTAAATTATCCGGTTTGAGCGCCTATTGGTATTGGACCATTACATATTTTTATGTATCTACAACCATTTTTATGATGAGTTACCAAAAAGATATCGCGTTAAAAGCAGACAAAAGACAAAAAATATAATTTTCACGCGATTTTTAATAATATCGACACCATGATAATTCGTTCGTAATAACCTCACGTGACATCCGCCTTATTTCTATATTCAAGGTGAGTACACAAATATTATATGAATGATTCCTGAAATGGGTATCAAGAATTAATCGCATTTGTATAAGAAACACTGTCTACGGATGTTTTATATTTAAAAGGAGCCAGCAACGGCAGCCTTCGTCTGGAGATTGTATCAGTCAAGCTTGCCACTGGATGGACCTAACATACATACGACCCTCTTATGGTTAGAATTGCGAAAAATGATTGCGTGATGTTGCATATACCCATTTAATCCATATAATATTGGGGCAGTGTAATTTAAAGGTTAAGATAACTTCCTGGATCAGACGGCAAAACAAATATATTCAAACCCACGCCACGTTTGAATCTTGCCACTACCAGATTTCTCTGTTTCTAAAATTATGAGTTTGTATTCGAGAGAAGTTTCCATTTTTATTGTTTTCTATCTTCATTACAATGCGGAAATCATATGCCCGTCTTGATGTAACGGCGTTACATGCATGAAAAAAGCATACTCTGAAAACAATAGTTTAGTAGGAAGATACATTCCATGGTACTCATGATATTAAAATTCTAAGGACATGTGTTCATAAAAAAACGTACGGTTTTGCAAATAAAAAAAACAGTAGGAAGCTGTAATGTAACCTCCATGCGACCATGATTGTTGAAAAGGCGACAGGGTTCACGCCCATACTTAATGATTCAGCAGAATCTTGGAAGGTCTTTGTCATGCCTTAATTAAGCTTTGCTACACTCATTTATTCATGAACTATAATAGTTGCATTAAACGCCTGTTTCATGGGTAATTAATACAAAATAGATTTACAGGATCTTAAAGTGAATACAATACTGATTCTCTGACTACTAGCACTGCAGTTTAGGTTCTGGTAACACAAAATAAGTTGGGCAACCAGATCCTTATAGTTTTCTCTATGCTTGAGGAAGCCGTATTGGCGATCATTGATGATGGTGTTTTTGTTCGAACACTTTAGAAGCTGCAAGTTAACGGCAGTCTACATCATATAATATATAATTACTGTGCACGTTTTCTTGCACTTCTTAGGGATCGGTTGCGTGTGACCCATTTTCCACTCAGTATGGAAAATCTCGGCGCAACGCTTTGGGACAATTACTGATATTTGGTGTTGATGATTGGATTTTTTAGTGTTCAACATTGCAAGAATGCATTTCAGATCCTGGTGGTGAAACGTTAATTGTGGTATTTTTGAGCTTATGTTAATGGTATTGAATGCAGCACCTCCTTGGAATTTTACTGCAGAATTATTAGTGAAAACCTGCTTTTTTCCATTCTACCCTCATTTGTCATTGCAGAAAAGTTCCACCCATATTCATACATATTTTTAATCAAAAAGTATGTCACAACTAAAGTATAATAGGTCCTGAGAATTTGCAATTTATGTATAAGTATTCCATTTTCCTTGTTGCAAATTGCCGGAAACTACTAAAAGCCTTGAACGTTTGACAAAAAAAAAACGAGAAAAATCCACAATCCGGTCAACGTGCATTCGCCCTTGACTTTCAAAGCTTCGAATTAAAGCTCTATAAAAAATGCTTGTGTGGAGGTGTGGCACTACCGGCCCACTTGACAACTCGTGACTATATGCTGGTAAATGTGTTACGCAATCGATTCGATATGCGGTTTCATTACAATTGCAAATTAGCGCCGTTTTACAACCGCTACTTGTGCGTACTACATGTAATCATATATCTATGACGATCTATTTGCCTTGGTAATGTTTTACAAGGTGGAAAAATATGCATATATTCAAATTATCACGACTTAAGATGAACTTATTTACACGCATGAATGTAACTTCAGGAACGTATCGTAATAACCGCTAATTGAAATCACATGCAGCAGATTAAAGAAGCCTTGCAAGGCTTGAAAGGAATGACTATGTCATCAACTTTGAAATGTGAAGCTTCTTATGAACAAATCTGAGTCCTGTTAAAGGTTCACATGAATATAACCAGCATGGTCTCCATGACACATAAAACATGCATGTTTCGTCTTTAGCATAGAGTCAGTATAAATTGGGTGATATATAACCAAGTCAAGGTTGTGATAGCAACAGCAACACTCATCTCTAAGTGTCGCACAGGATGGCGTTGCCCATTGGCATCCAAGTGTTAGAACTTTGAATTTGTAAGATGCCAAACGGCAGCGTCGTCGTGCGCGACGTTTAGAGATGAGTGTTGGGATAACTAGAAAAATATATTTCTACGGTCCATTTTAGAGATCCTGATCAAACTTCGATCTACTTAGATGTCCTCAACTCCTGTTGGTGGCATTTCAATGTATGGGAATGTGGTCATGACTATGTATTGATTCGTGAGTCTCTGGAACTAGTGAATCAAAACAGCAGAAACTCTGCTTAGGTTACCTTCCCTTTCCGCTTCACTACCATTTTTTGACTGCGGATATTCAAGATTTCAATATTATAGAATGCATAAATAAAAACACTTTTTGCCGAATCTTCGGTAACTTCTTACCAGAGACTAATCATGTGATCAATGAGGCGTTACTAACACGATTCATTGCATCATTGCATTCTTGCTGGTTCGATGCATTCTATGACAATTTGTGATTTCCGTATCGACAAAATGTTATGAAAAAATCTATGATAAAGGCATGTAAAGATTCTATGTTTTTTACTATGTGCGTTATCATACATTGGAGCGGGTGCAAACTTGGAGATACGGTTGATATTAAGGAAATTTTACGGAACTGAGGTTTGGAGCAGGTAGACATGTTTGAATATTGAAGATGCTACTAAATTTTGGAATGTTGTCGTACGTAGTTAGTTTATACCTTCCGCGCAGAGGTGCGGAAAATATGAATTTTATTATAATGGCGTGCGTTGTATTATCTACATCAAAAAATCTATGATTTCAGTTGATTTGTCTGCCTGTTTGTCTGCTACTATTTTATCCGTTTGATCTCAGCAACTGAAGTTCGTGAAGTTGTGTGTTTATATAAGTTAAGCTGTATATTATTAAATTAAAAAGGAATGATATATCTAGAAAACAAGAATGATTACTATTTATTTTCAAGTCATTGTAGTCAGTCAAATATATTGCCTGGGTTCAATATATCAAGATATTCATAATTTCATGTTTGGATGTTTTTCGAGTCGTTTTCATATCTTTATTTAAAACCGCCTAGTAAAATTATTATAATTAATATAATTATTGTAATGTATGTAATAATTGAGGATACACTGCATTGGAAAACTTTCGTCACCCGATCCATTGAATTAAATAATCAGATACTGAACTTTGCTTTTGTAAAACTATTACTCAGGCACAGCATTTAAGAACGTAATATATTTTGATATCCCGGTTAATTTAGCATTTTTTTTATGTAATACACAAAATGTTTTTAAAACGAGTTTATCGCTATCAATCAAGATGCTGTTGGAGCATATCCTTAGCTCAGTTAACAAAATTGACATATGAATTCAATCTACTATTCTTTCGCTTCTCGTTTTCAAGAGAAACATAGATACACGTATTATATTTGCAATGCTGTATGTTCTCAATGATCGAACTGACTCAATGTACAAATGTATAAAAAGCAATTTTTCATTTTAACCAAGGAATCAACCTCTGGAAGCTATTTGATTTTATTTTTCGAAACATCCTCGTGAGATTTTTATCGAGAAAACGATTTTTGGCAACATTAAAGCTCATTATTGCAAACAACGATCTATCAATTGATATTTGAACCAGACTTCTAGCGCTATAATTATCACAGAAATGTTTATATAAATGTGTACGATTTTTATCAACTAATTCGATAGTTCGATAATTAGAAGTGAGACGAACACCAAATTTAATAAATATCATGAGGGCATATCTGCGATGGGGAAAGTTTTATATTTACCTTGTACCAGAATACAGTTTAGTAGGAATACGTATACACGCATACTAATAAATCTAATCAGACCAATACCGACTGCCAAACTAAAAAATCATTGAAATTTTGTAACGCACTACATTCATGAGTCCGTGATTAACTATTCGAACGACGGTACCACATACAAAGTAAATAGACCATATCAATAGCTTGTATATTGAGATACTTGTTTATTTTACATACGATGTTTTTATTGCCATATTTGTAATAGTATGTATTGATAGGTGTGAGTTGGTAACAATAATTATTCGATATTTATCTATACCGTCTCTTGATTAAGGTTGTAGGAGCAAAAAGATAGTTGAAATCATTTATATTCTATCATAGCAATCGGAATGAATCAAAGGGCGAGTTTCAGAAATCATCTAATTCCAAAGCTTTGTTGTTGCTACCTTCATTGCAAATTCTTTTAAATAAATTATCCACCAATGATGTAAATGTATGAAAGCTTCTAAAAAATTACTGTTGAATATAATACTGGAAAATAATCAAAAAATATCCAGGACTTTCTGAGAAGGCAGAACCAAATTCTAATGAGATCAGGTTGAAATTCGTAATCACTATGCAACAAACAACAATAAAGAACTGTTGGTTGCATTTAGGCCATTGTGAAATAATCTCTTGAACATTTTGCAATTATATGTACTTCTAATTCATATCGTGTGAAACGGTTAACCTAGTGCAACAGAAATGCACCTAGGCGTCCGAATACAAAATATGCAGTAATCGTCTCTCACTTGTTCAACGTATGGATTTCCTCATCTGATAACAGGTGTATTGACATTAGCTAATGAATTGCTCAATCTGTTGTTGAAAGAATACGTGGAACATTGATTACGCACACGCGTAGGTATTCTGTAAGTGCATCGTAATCTGTAGAATGTGTATCGCATTTTTGTTGGTACATTTGTGCCTAGCTGATAATATTAATTAAGCTTTTCTCCATAGCCTTGCTTACGGTTACGGGAAAATGAAAAATATATTACAACATTTTACAGTTATATAAGCATCGTATGTAGTATGGTGATGTTGGATTACACGTGATGAGCCTACAATGAGAACATACTACTAGTATTACAATTAAGACGACTGGAATCATAAATAATGTTATTGGCATTAATTATAAACTTTGAGAATTGCCGATGTTTTAAGTTTTCTTTGAATATTTTACTTTTGTATGATGAGTATATCAACATGTCTCAAAGAACATTAGATTACACTAATGCCAAAAAATCCCGATCAACGTTTGTTAGAACATTTTCCTTCTTAACTTGAGAAATCCAAACCTTAAAATACTCTCATTTACTACTAAGCAAGTATATTCTCCAGCGAAATCTATAATAAATGCTTTACAGATTCATATAGGGACTGCCGAAATTTTTGTTATGTTATATATACTTAGTTACTTGCTCCGGCTAGTTATCATATTTATTTAGATAATATTTAAACAAATAAAAGTCGATTTTGTAAAATTTTGGGACCTTTATAATCGAAATGAGGGATTACTCATTATTTTTGTTACATGTTACCCTGAAATAACAAATTTGGAATCGATTTTGTAAATACTGTGTAAATTACAAACATTATCTCAATAAATAACTAAATTATTGTTTCACAATTTACTACTTATACGTCTGCTCATGTCATTTTTGCCGTTGTTGAAATATGTCTCTTTAGGCTTTCTTGTTTTTTACAGAAAACGTCTAGCAAAGGCATACACAGTCTATCGCGCTCCAGAAGCGCAGCGAGAGGATAAATGTCTCTTTGAATGCGAAAAAACATTGCGGATAAAAAAGTATGAATATGTGTTTTAGTATATTACAGATTGACTATTCCAAATTGAAACAACATGCAAATACCTTTATCAAAAATGTTCAAGTGGTAATAGTACTATGATAATATCAATTCCAAGGAAAATAACTTGAAAAACTGGGTATATATAATGTTTTCAACTTAAAACAGCGAAAGTACCGTTTCAATAGAAAAAGGACACGTTCAAATCACATATTCCTAATTAGAAATCACAATCCCTGAAAGAAAGCGGTCAATAAAAATAGAAGAATATGCAGCTAACAATTAATTAAATCCATACAACACTCGCTGACGGATTGAACTGTAGAAAGCCAATATTAAAAATAAACAACACTGTGGTGATTTCGCAATTGAGTACGTCTGTTCTTGTTTTGTTTCGATGATTGATTGTCTCCAGCGTTGCATAACTGGCAGCGTAGGTAATTATCAACTGATCAACATAGATAGATTAGGGTGCAATAACTGTATCGAGCTCGCTGATGCAGAAGCAGGAAAAAATTAGTTTAAGGAATCGGACTTCGTACGAGGGTCACGCTGAAAGTTTTAAGACTTTATTCTGGTTTTTCAACATATTCTCCCCCTACCTCAATACATTTACACATTCGGTAAAACCACTTGTCAAATTCTTGTGACCAACGTCCTTTAGAAAGGTTGCTAATTTCCTCCACAAATGCAGCGATTGTCTCTTCATCGGTGGCAAAATGGCGAAATCGTGATTGCTGTTTAGTTTCGGGATCATAATGATATAACTATGTTTCGTCTCCGGTTACGATATTAAAAGTTGTTTTTACTGTGCCCATTATCAAATTTCTCAAGCATAAACTTAGCTCAATCAACTCTTGTTGCTTTTTGCTCATTAGTCAACGAGTGTGGCATCCATCTGGAACACCGCTTCCTTAGGCGAAGGTGATCATGAATGATTGTTCGGACCGCTGCCGCTCCAATCCCCAGAGAAGCCTCAATCTCAGTTTAGGTTATATGTCGATCTTTTTTTTAACCATATTTTGCACAGGTTTTACAGTTCCCGGAATAACAGCAGTGGGCGGTCAACCTGTGCGAGATTCATCATCGAGTGAGACCCGGCCCCATTTAAAGTCAGCAAACCAATTAAGAACTGTAGCCCTAGAAGGGGCAAAGTCCCCAAAGTAACTCAGTAAACTTTCGTGACATTCCGCTTGTTTTAGTCCCTTTTTATAGTCATACAAAATCATGTCTCGAAAATCGCAACTACCCGGTTCCATTTTCACGTTAAAATTCGGCCAACACTTAGATGCCTTCGAGACCGTGGCAAGGCAACTACTGAACGTATCCTTTGCGTATAAGCACTTATAACTTTAGACAAAATAGCTGCGTGCTCAAACTTGTTTAAACTTGTATAGATTAGGAATATCTAAAGACTTTAAGCGTGACCCTCGTAGTAACATAAACTTTGTTGTTGTTTGAAATTTGTAGACAACGTGCTTATTTCAAATTTTGTGTTTCGGACTTGAAGTGAATTAAAGGCATGGAGACATCTGAAGTTAGTATATCAGTCGAAACATCATGACACTCAAAATTATATATAAACTGGAAGTCCGAAACACAACATTCGATAAACTTTGTTGTTTAGAATGAAGTAAAATGGATAACATACATAGGTTTTGGGATGATAAAGTGTAATGGTTTGCTAAAGCAGGCGCACACACGATGCATTAAACAGTGGATCGAACATTTCAGATCAGATGAATTAACTTATGAAAAATGTTTTATTCATTTATTTAATCATTGCAGGATAGCAATACATTTTTAGTCATGTTTGCAACTCGAAAGTCTGCAGAAATGTATGAGTTACCTATGAAGATAGACACTCCAATAGGTTCATAGCAGGCCCCAACAAACGTAGGGAGCTATGGCTATTGAACCGGAGGAGGGATTCACTCCACTTGGTGGTGGGGATCCTCACAGGTCACTGCAGATTGAACAGGCACCTGACGCTCATAGGAGTGGTCAAAGACCCAGTCTTTCAGAAGTGCTGGGAGGAGGACGAGACCTCGTTCCACTTTCTGGGCGAGTGTGTCGTATACAGCGGCATTAGGCTGAGGTGTTCGGCACAGCAGAGTTTGACAGGGAAGAGTGCTACTCAGCGGAATGGTCGGACATCATGACCTTTATTAAAAGGTCTGGAAGGTTCGACACTAAGGAACTACTATGTCTGCCATAGTTCTAGTGATGGCCTTCGGGGTCGGCAAAAAGGGCCAAAGGTGGCCTACTTACCAGGCTTTACCTTCCTATTACTAGTTCTACTACTACCTATGAATAGTATTTGAAAAGTTTGTGTTCTATTTGTCATCTCATATTATCCTGATGATAAAAAACATTAATTTATTGCCATGTGCATTAACTGGCTATCCATTCAAATGCTATAGTGGAAACTTTCTTGGCCTTTGAAGGAACTAGGATTGTAATCATGAAACCAAATCGTATAGTGAATGAATGCAAACTTTTTGGTACCTACTGTTCAACTGATTCCTATCGTTTAAACTTATTTCTACATACGAAATGCAGTCGTAAATGTTTAAACAACGCATTAACGTGTCTGAATGTGAGTCGACGCTATAAAGTTTAACACGTTACAGAGATTTAGAGGTCTTTACGTAAGCTAGCATGCTTTGATGCTATCTAATAAACGACTGAGAAAAGTGCCACGAAAGTATTTAAGCCTACTTGTCGGAAAGTTTTGCGATATTTTATTGAAGTTGGATGCCACGAAGCGGAACGTTGCCAAATTCTGGATCATGACTGTGTAACTGAAAATATTAACTAAATGTAAGATTACTGGTCAGTTTTACAAAAATAAGATATTCGGTATAATGGTATACACGTATACATTGTCAAGCAAATACAACTAAAAGAATAATAGAGATGGTAAATATAAAGCTAATTCCAATATAACTAAGATAACTAATCTAAACCACTCAAAAAATAATATTTGCGTAGTAGTTAGTTAACTTTGAGGGCGGTAGCAACCTCCGAGATTAGACCAACTCTGGTTCGGCAATGAATTGTCTCGCTAATAGAGATGATCAATATGAAGTTAATTCCATTATAACTAAGATAATTAATCTAAACCGCTCAAAAAATATTATTTGCGTAGTAGTTAGTTAACTTTCAGGGCGGTAGCAACCTCCGAGATTAGACAAACTCTGGTTCGGCAATGAATTGTCGCGCTAATAGAGATGATAAATATAAAGTTAATTCCATTATAACTAAGATAACTAATCTAAACCGCTCAAAAAATGATATTTGCGTAGTAGTTAGTTAACTTTGAGGGCGGTAGCAACCTCGGAGATTAGACCAACTCTGGTTCGGCAATGAATTGTCTCGCTAATAGAGATGATAAATATGAAGTTAATTCCATTATAACTAGGATAACTAATCTAAACTGCTCAAAATATAATATTTGCGTAGTAGTTAGTTAACTTTGAGGGCGGTAGCAACCTCGAAGATTAGACCAACTCTGGTTCGGCAATGAATTGTCTCGCTATTTCGACTGATAAATGTGACTCTTGTTAATACCACACATGACTGATAATGGCAATCCAGTGATGAATAGTTGCTTTTGCATAATCTCTAGAAAGTACAAAAAGTTAAACTAAATTTTGAGAAGTAAATTGATGAAATCAAGTCACTGTCAATTTAAGTAATTATCGAAATGTAATACTCATGTCTCATACTTTGGGGAAAGACTGAAGGGGCGACCCAAACGTCAGCAAAGTTTACTTAGTATAGTATGACGTTTTAATAAGGAGTCTAGACAAGTGCGATGAATTGTTCCCTGGTCATAAAAAAATGGGGAACAATTATTGTTACTAAATGTTCATGAATATACGCACTAATCAAAATAAGCGCACATGGTAGACTTTATTTTTCCAATAAAGAAATATATCTATGTACAGTAAGAAAAGTTAATGGTACGTTGTTTCCCTTGTTTGTAGTCATGTATAAGATCAAGTTCACAAGATCCACAAGGCTAATTGCTTGAAGAAACTTTAGTCCCTTATTAGCTGTGTTAGGCACTGAATAAAGATCAGCCGAAAATCCACTACGATAACCCTGGAAGTTTCTTGGAGGTACTGACCCGAGAAAACAATTTTTTCCAGGTCTCGCAAAAAAGAACCTTTATTCATTTTATTACCGCTACCCTCCAGCTGAAGAACAAATGATATTCCCAAATCAAGGAAAACTATTGGAACAAGAGCCATCCGAGAATCATTATACAGAAACTCCAGACGGCGACCGCAATATGTTAAAATTTGGTTTTAAATAAGAATTCTTGAAAAAGTTCCATGATCATCAAGACTTAATGTTCATGGCAAACCTGACCTGTTAAGATTATCACGTAATAAAACGTCATCAAGGGAGTGCTTTAGTAATTTAAAATTCCGTTATTCAAGCAATTCAATCAGAAATGATGGAATCAGTTTTGTGGTACTTATTTGGTGTATTTTGGAATAAGGATATAATAGATAATAGCGTAGCAAGAAACCTCAACAAGATTCTATTTTTTCAAATTTGATGTCAGGAAGAAAGGATACGAAGGAGATGTTATATGAGATATGGCAACATTGTATATTAATATACATCCCTTAGCATAACTGAGCATTATCTAATCTCAAAAATGTATTCCGCAGACCAAAAGAGATTCCATGCTGCAGCTACACTATAACTTACAATAAGCGGCGGACGAGAAGTTTGGTGGTAGCTGTAAATCATCAGCAAAACTTTTATCCAACGCAATGGCTTTATCTCTTCTTCCGAATAACTTTGAAGGCCGGTGCTGTGGTAGAAATATGACTATTCCGTACATTTATTAGATTAAATAATATGTTAAACCGTAGAGCAAGTTTTCGGGATTCTGTAAAGGCATTCAGATTCCATAAGAGCGCCTCTTACCCAATAATTATTGACCTTAAAAAAATTCCTTCTGCAAACGCATGATAGGTTGTGCAATGTGAATGTAGAAAAAATGGAGAGTCGAGTTTTTGTTACAGGTATAACGTGAAAAATGTCTGCATATTTTGTAATGGTCATGACCACGCCAGTTAGAAATTTGTAGGCGCATATTAGTAATAATTATTAACAAATCATAACTAAATTAAAAGTCAGCATAGGAGTTCAAACACCATGAAAAAACCTCAAGAACGGAGCTCCATCAGATGTTCATCTGCTTGGAACAAGCCATTGCGAAAAAAGTAGTAATTAAGTGAACATAAGCGAGTGAATTTATGCACAGAGAAAGTACCGACTAACGTAGTCAATTGGCTCGGAAAAATAAATCTTATTTGGATAAGATTATGAAGCTAGTCAACCTTCAACCAAACTTTGATTCTGGAAAGGAATGAGCACGAGAAGATTCTTGTATTCGACATTCCTGGTAGTATACAGGGCGGTATTCTGAAATCATCTTTGGCACCAGTTATACATTCATATGCTGGCTTATTCTTCTTTAGACCATTCTGTGAAACGACTTTTTCGAAAATGCGGTAGTATATATTTCCAAATGAAAAATACTGCACTTAGCAGATGAAATAGAAAATATTCCTTTTTCTTTTCTTTAGCTACGATATTGCAATATAAAAAAATAAGTTGGCGCTGTACCTCGAGAAAAATTGAAGTTACAGTTAACCCCATATTCTATAATTCATGTTCATCCGAGAAATAGATTAGTAGATGTTGAGCCGGTTCCATACATGAGGAACACGATTTATGCACCTCATAATATTTATGACTGAACTATTCAAACCCTTTCAAATTATTAGAAATTAGAAAAGAGTGAAAAGCAAGGAATATCAATTACATGCATCTACTGGTTGATTCTGTATCGCTGTGTTAATGAATTATATTCGGTGTGTTTACGTTTGGTTTACGACACAGTCAATGAGGCGTGAGGAGACTGCACGCAAACCTAACAAGGGACCTGAGCTAATGCCTATTGATATATGAAAATACATATGAGTAAAATGATACATTGTAACTGGGTATCGTTTGGAACTGTGGTAGTTATGAAATATGGATTACGTGAATCAGATGGACGTAATGCCCTCAGTGGGTGTGAACAAGCTTAATATTTTTCTGGTTTTTGAGACAACCGAGGGAAATTTTTTTTCAATTTACGTTATTTTGTGAAACCACCTTGGATAATTTTTGCAATATTTCATTACTGAAACGAAATACATGATTGATTTGGAGTAATATTGCTATACATGCGGGGAGTCCAGTTATATGAAGTTAATGACAATAATTTAAATGTCGAATTAATGTGAAAATACAAAAATACTGCCTATATAGAGGGTTTTCACCTATTTCTTGTACTATTGTACCTATGAGTTTTACCAAGACTGGAGATAAAAATTTTGGGTGGGCTATGCTCTTATAATGATTATATTCAGTTTAATCGCCTCCTTTTCATGTTTCATCAAAATCGGAAACGCACTTTTCAAGTTATAGAGGTATCTAGGATTACCGGACAGAGAACAGACAGACAACCTGACATAGTTTCTAGTGATGTATTTTATATATCAAGAAATATACTTCTACAAAAACCAAAAAGATAAGATGTCAAAAGGTAGATTATGCTGAAGAATTTAAAAACTACACAAATCCAGATTTTTCACCGGCGTCATTTTCATGTACGTAGCCAAGGAATGCTTTCAGTGTGCTCAGAATTTTATTGTTCATGCGCATTATGACAATAGATGTACGTGGAAAGTGTCAAATCAATGCACTTGACTCCATTTTAGAGATAATGATCACCAGATGGTGACCAAGAAGGTTATAGACTACTGTAGAAAAAAATAATTGTTTACAAGGTCTTTGAAAACTAGAAAGCGGATTTATGCCATTTCCTGTATTCTGTATTTGTATTTCCTTCCTCCCATTCATTCAAGTATATATCGTACAGACATTTGACCCAATTTAAGTGTGTAATGCAAACATTCTAATTATTCTAAGGCCGTCGGTCTTGACTTATCTGCATATTAAAATTCCACCATACAATTCCGCCAGGCAATGCTCGTTACTCATATCTATCCGAACTGCAATCGCGGACGCTGAAAATGGAAAGTGTACAAAAGGCTACGTGCATAGTTGACCGCGGGTCAAAAGTTACGACTATCAAGGAGAACATTTTTTCCTTCGGAAGGCTGGCGCACGATTCAAGTGCCCCCAAAACACGTGGCACTTATGTCCATGGAAAAGGTAGATTTAATTGCCGCGTAACTAGTTCTATTATCTGCCAGTTTGTACTGTCATGCAACTATATGAACAAATCGAGATGTCCAATCCTGAGAATAAGAAAGAAAACTTACGAAAAAATCGAGTCAAGTGGATTCACGCTGACGCTGTCAGATATAATTTTTTATCCTCAGAAAGATAATTATTATGTATTATGAAATCAGGGTTTTATTCGGCTATTTCGTAAATTAGCTCAAAATCAATATAACCATTTTTTGCACTTTTTTGAAAGTGTGTGGTTGTGCAAGTAATTTTATTGTTATTGTGTAGTACTAATATAATGGAGCCTACGTAATGTTTACCCAAATTTCAAAATTTTCGTGATCACTATATTTTCCACCTTTATGTGTGGGAAGTGAAAGGCTTATTGTTTAGGATATATTGTGTATATAGTGAGATAATTTTTTTTCTACTTCAACTATGTCCTTCGAACTGGTTAAGGTCATTTAAACATATTCAAGGATCATTAGATGATGATCCCTGTGCAGTTTGTCTTGCTAATGTAAAATTTTTTGGAAATTAGATTAAAATTGCGTGTTGAAACAGAAATAAATCTATTTCTTTCAGTGATGTCTTTTGATTTATAATTTAATAATATTCTAAAATCTGAATTAAAAGATTTTCACCAAGTAAGAGCTTCTACAAGTCATATTGGATATCCCTTTACGTAGTACCAATAGGAGATATCACTTATATAATCAGGAGTTTTAGAAACCACGGATTCGGAATTTTACACGGAATAACAGAAGTTAGTATATGATTACTGCAATTATTGCTCTGTAGCAAATATTAATAGAGACATCTGAACGATTGGCCGATGGTTGAGATTTTGTGAATTTGAACTAGATTCTATCATCAATCGATTTTTCATGTGTTGAAAGTGTAGTTGAAATCATTTTTCGGGGTTAGTTGTGCAGGGTCTAAGATTAATGATCTGAATAACAGATCTATGTGAGTGATAGGCAAAACCTATAGTGTAATGTTGCTCTACAAGAATGTATCATCTCAGAAGTCAATAGTTTCAAAATCTACCATTGTTCATCGTAGTTTCTTTGAGATCGATCATCTTGCCAAGATATTTATTTTTCCAATTTCAAAAGACGATAAAAAATTTGGTAGTCAAATATATGCTGTCAAACACTTCAAAGCAATAGAATTGATATAAATTGTAATATAACGCTTCTCACTACGACGGAATGCAGCCATCATTACTGTGACGGAATAACATAGCGAATAGCGATTATCTAGGTGTTATATTGTGTGTGCCGATTCTCACACTTCGGGCGTATGCTGCAATTCGGTAAAGCTTTTTCGCTTGATGAGTGCTATAAAAGCTTTAGTTTGCCAAAAAATAGCAAACATATATGTAATTTTGCATACTGAAAACGCTAACTTTGAGTACAAATGAGTCGGCGATTTTCTATTCAAGTCGGCAAGTTTCAATGTCAAGATGATCTTCTAATGCCAAGGTTGAAACGGATAAAAACTAAGGTTGAATTCATACTAGGATTTATAACTGAGCAGTTAGAATCATTTACTTCCTGGATCTATTTTTTGCATATCTCTGTTACGTATAAGTGTCGAAACCGCAGAGTTGAATGAAATTAAACCGAATTTAAAATCATAATTGAAGGTTTTGAGTGGAATGGACTGGTTACGAATAGAATGCTCGCGATTTTTTTCTAATGACCAAGTAATTGGTTTGGCTAGACTGCTTATATTTGCTCGGCGAACGTTTTCGATTGTGTATTGCAATTAAAAAAACATACGCGGTGGTTACGGAACAGGACATCAACAAATCCGTCTTAAATAAAAAATTGTAATTTGAGGCAGTGTCAGTATACCTTTCACTTGTAAATTAAATGATCTATCAGTGTTTTTTCCTGATATTGAAGAGACGGTATGTGGGATTCAAGATTTTTTGTAAGAGTTGATTTTGGAGCATGTCATTTTGCTGTGTTAAATCAGTTCTAAATGCATCTCTTTGTAAAAAGTATTTCATGTTCATGCTTAAGACATATAGGATGATTTTTTTAGTAATTGATAACCAGATTTATTAAAATAAAATTCCACAACAGTGGGTACTTTCACAATTCATCTCAAAAGCTGAATTCTGAATAGCAAAATGGGACTATTGTTGAAAACAATTTGGCCTAATGGGACTGCATGGGTTAGTTGCTGAGTTTTATCGGCACATAACCACATAAACTTTTATCATATACATTATTTTCTGATTGAAGATATTTTTTTCAGACGATCCTGTTTGTATTCCTGTCTACCCTGGTGGTGATATGTACAGCCCAGTATGAATTTAGTGATTTCTACACGTTTTCCGGTGGCCTAGACGCTAATTACCGCTCCACACGGGACCCTCGACAGAACACGGGCCCCGTTGTGTTCCCTCCCGCACCCGCCGATAACGGGGAGACCAGCGGAGTGGTTGTAGGCGCCTCGGGATACGGATTTGTACCTCCAAACAGTAAGTCACTTTCAATAAGATATCTGATTATATTTCATGCTTCTTCATTCCATTGATCGATTCTCACACCGTCTACCGAAAACACCACATATTCATATTTAAAATTATACACAGAACGAGGATATAGTTCTATGAAAAATCTATATTTTTCCCTATAAACTGATCACCATTTTAACGGAGAAAATCGAATGGTGAAAAATAGCGCGATCTATTCAATTATTGTTATTATAATTGAACTGTGAATATAAAAACTAATAAGTTGGTAAACTTGTATTCTGTCTGATTCGGAACAGTGTAGAGGACTGATTCTTTTTTTTTGAATCTGATCTGATGAGATGCGGATTAGATAATTCAGAATTCAATCTTTTTCTGATCTCCGATTTGCTTTCTCAGAAAAATTGATATGAGATGTGGAGAATGGAAATGTCTGATTAAAAGGTTACATCAGCATTAACTCTATTGATTAGTAAATAAGTGTCAGGTTTCATCCCAGTAGAAGTACGTAGGTTTGTTTTTCCTCATAAAAGACTCTATCACATTTTCAAATTTACTCACGTGCATACGAGTTATAACAAGATGTTTTCTAAAGAAGTTTTCTTATAAATTCTACTCACATAAGTGAGGGAAATATTATTATATATCTACTGGTTTGTGGGTTTGTCGGTTTGTCTGTATCTCGGGCTACAGACAGCCTTATTGTCACAGCAATATTTGCACCGATTTTGATGTGAATGGTGAATCTGACGAGAAAAACGCAGGATAAGACCAGGCTATATGAATAAAATATTTGGATGGAAAAATTTCGGTGCTTTACCATTTTGTTTTTCAAAAATGTGCAACGCAAATCTCGTTCGAACATCACTAGTAGGAATATACTTAGAATAGTATACCAGATATAAAAAAAGATCTATTTGAAAAAACTTTACCACGTTGTATCTAAGTTATGATTATTTTTCTTAAATATTAGCATGTCATCAAGAAATACCCTGTATACATTGATTTACATCACGCTCAAGCATTATTACAAACTTTTATTTAACTTTAACTTGGCGCGAGATTTACCTGTGTAAGTAAACTAAATAACTTGTTATTATTGATTTTAATTTTTAAAATTTTTAAACTAGGTAAATATGAGTACTTAAATCTTGGGACAAGCTTTCATATCATATAATTTGTGTAATGACGTTATAAGTTGATAGTAAAAGTTTTGAATAAATAGTTTATTTTATTCTATTTAGCGCATATAAATAAAAACTTGTTTTTAAAAAAATTTCAATATGGATAGTGTATAGAAAGGTGTCCTGTAACTTCCAGATAACGTGTTTCTACCGGGGTTCTTACCGATCAAACCAAAGTTTATAACATTGGATGTGACAAGTCTGAATCTTTCACCTGGCCAAGCGCTGTTCCTGAAAAGACAGTTCGAAGACCTTCTGTGGCGATTCACGGATAAAAAATTTGTACCCAATGTCATACTGAGATTTTAAAATCGTAAAAATAATTAATAATTCGTCTTGATTGACTTCTGAGAAATGCTTTCCGTTTAATTCGAGGAAGCATGAAAATATTTAAAAAACACTTGAACTGTTTCCGCTCTAAATATAGATTTTTTGCTATTTATTCTTCTTTGCCAAAATATAACTGGTTATTTCTGCTTGATCGAGTTTCGAATGAGAGAAAGAAAAATAAGAAAAAGTACGAAAAAATTAACCGCTTCATTGATCTTTCTGTAGATTCTAAGGACACCGTGAACATGATTCATTGGCTAGTTTATTCAATTAAAAGGTGAATCAGTAGAAAAATCGATATATATATATATATATATATATATATATATATATATATATATATATATATATATATATATATATATATATATATATATATATATATATATATATATATTGTGTATACATTATGTGATTTTATTTTTAACGTATACACAGAGATGTAATTTTGGATATAATTCTGCATATTAACGGAAAGCTTGTAGTAAGAACTAACTAACAGACATATTTATAGTCATGAATGAGTCCAAAAAGTGCACAAATATGCTGTTGTATATAAAAGTTTGGAAATCAAGTGTTTGACTCCTTTCTTTGGTAATGATTACATACCAAAAATTATTTGGTAAATATACTGAATATTTTCCTCACTATGGACATTTAAAATTTTTCGAAGAGAAAGTAAACATGTTGAGTTAGCATAGATGTTCGTAAACTCTTATCAAGTTAGGTTTTGTTAGGTTTCGAATATGAAGATACCACGTTAACTGACTATCATCCGTAGGGCTAAATATTGGATTTTGCTTCACCTTCAAGACCGATGAACTGCAATATAACAATAGGTCTGTGACCTTTCATTGTATGCGTATGCTAGGTGAAGATAAACGCTCTTGACAGTGAGAAAGATGTTTTAAATGGAAAGTAAACGAGCAAGGATAATCGCTCGATTGTTTTGCGATCGATTTACTAGTGAATCTCCGTCGGCATCGCATTTCGACAGGAAAAAAGATTTTTTGCATTTGTATTGTGGTGCAAGGCTGGACAAATTTATCATTAGGCTGGAAAAATCAAATTCTGCCCGGTTCGTAGCTCTATAATAACTTTACTAACTAAAAAAACTTCCAACACATTCTTCATGTGACGGTCTGGAGTTAAATCACCAGATAGAGGACAGACAGACCGACGGAAGTGAGTGGCCTTCTTTTTCGTGATGTATATAATGAAAAATGAATATATAGTTGAATTTGAATGACGAATTTCTGCTTTTCGCGAAAAATTACAGCAAATTATTACATCTTTTATGTTTCAATGGTCTAATATATCAAGTAATGAATGATACTAGATCCTTTCGCACAACAATCACAAACATTACAAAGGTTCACCGCTCGCGAAGCCACTATTTTAAACCCGACACGTATTCCGCCATGTATGTCAACATCTACAAGATTAAATCTTAGTTTTAACACGTGTCAGGTTTTATAAAGTGATTTTTAGAATGGTAAAACAGTGAGTGTCTGTGATGTAAAGCAAATTTCATCTTTGCTAATAAAACTTATTTGTTATTCTATCAAATAAATGCTGTCCATGAATATTATGCAATATCCCGTAATGCAAAGTGTCTGTGACAGTGAGGAGGAGGTTCAGTTGGTTGGTTCCATATGCAATCAAAATACGTTTTATTCCGGTGAGCATCTGGCAGACGTAAATTTAAATATCTTCATATGAATAACCCGCTAATTGTGAAAAGTAAAGGAAAAGTAACAGCACTGTTTGTCAATCCAGAGAGAGGATGCGAATTATGTGAATCTGGATGTGTTATCTGATGAGGTAATCATAAATGTGTGCTTTGTTCTTCATGAAATTGCACCAACTGTTGTTAAGACTCGTTTAATTGCTGTATTTTCATGGCTGAGATAATTGCGCAACATGTAAAATAGATTGCAGATTCTTCACCTTTACCTTTGATAAAGCTAACTCTCTCCTCAGTTACAGTGGAATTTATGTATGCTTTGACCTCAAAAATGATAACCTTAGATATGTATAGCTTTTGGAGCATTTAGATTCTTTCTCAGCATCCACATCCACAAATGGTCTGAGCATATAGGGCTTTCCATATCGCCTTAGAGTTATTTAAAGTTAGGTTTAAAGGGATCTTTTTTAATATACAGGTTTATCATTAATATATTGTTGCATTTGCTTCAAATGAAAGTTAAAGTTATCGGAAATAGTGCGCGGGTTATGGCGCAAAATTTAGGAAGCGCATAGCTGGATGTATGATAAAAGATCAACTATAAAAATTTAATACATAGTACTGTTTATGAAGCTAAATTTTATTATAATAAATAAATATCACATTTATCTTATTAATAAATGATATCTATAGATATTATTGATATATAAAAAATCTGTTTAATAATATGCATTTAAGCTAGTTGCTTAGTCAAATTTAGTTTACTAATATTGATATAAGGATGGTTTTACGACTGATATTTTGAATCGGTAAAAGGGATTTTAAATACATATATGAATATAATCGTTTTGCAAAATAGTTCGTTAGATTTGTCTAATGTTTTATGGCATAAACGCAATGATAACACATTTCGTTAGTATGTCTGATCTGGCGTTTCTCTTGGTACTGCATAGTTTTAGCATCGATGATTAAATTTTTATATGGATAGCTGAAGATTTGTAAATGATAATTCTGTATCAATGATGAAGCGATCAGCAAAATGATGATCAGAACACCTCTTTTACTTTTATAACTTTTTACAAATTTGTGTTACTATCATTGTTGTAGATAAACGTCCATTTCTTGTCGATTTGTCTGTTTTCCTATGTTGAGGTTCTAGTTAAGGCCCAACATCAGTTGATATTTTATGCATTCTGAAATATAGGCGTCAGCTTTTCTTAAAAGTCTTGAAAGTCATTTGACCCAGTTATTGTGTATCCTTCCGATCAAGAAAACTAACAGCTAACTATTTCACAACCAACTTCAAATCAGATAGCTTATGAAAAAATCCACCTACACGAGTATTACTAGAACCTAGTTTATAAATAATAAATTAATTGGTCAGTTCATAACATTTGTAAATATTGCCGCCTACTATTTTTGCTGCTGGTCAAAATGGAATATTTCCGCTTGGATGCATGCAATTACTTTCAGGTATTTCTCACTACAACTAGAACCAGATTCCTTGTAGTATTACTAATATTGGTACGGACAAGATTAAATAATAGACCCATTTATCTTACCGTGCTATTATGTACCTTAGTACAAACGTCATTTTGTCATCAGTTTTACCAGTACCATTTATTTAGTAAATTCTAATTTATATTCGGTATTATATTATATATTGGACAGCGAATTTGGATGGTGCCGAGATCATTGGGTATATGTTCAAAGCAAAAATACTAGACCTCAAAATAACGGTATGATTCGCAAAAGTGATAATTCAATCATTGAAGGAAATTCATACATTGATAAAATTTATTGATCTTACTTGCATATTATCACTTTTTATCCCTATGTGGCTAACGATAGTTATATCTTACAAACCCTTATGTAGAATTTCATTCTTTATCAGAAAAAAATGTTTGCAACCTGAATATTGTTTATCGAGGGGTACATATGCAGGGTCTGCAAAGTGTAATACTGAAGTTTATCAACGAATGGTGAAATTTGCTGATATATTGGGTGCCTGGATTCATCTTTTGCGCCCACTTTTTCATTCACCTCAACTCGCATGAGCTCCCTGTTTCAAGTAAAATAAGTGCCAAAATATTACGGATTAATTGTCTTCTCATTGATTGACATAAATAAATTTAAAATTCTGTCCAATTTAGTTGTACGATATTGGTTGGTCCAACCGTCTGAACCACAACTGCAATGCTTGTGGTGGTGTGTTTCAACCTGGTATGACGCGGTTGGGCGTACAGAAGTTTAGTTTGCTTCAAAATGGGTTCGAATAGGGCAAGAACGTGCGTTTCTATTTTTTTCGACTTGTTGATACCATTGTATTTAAGAAACATAGTTTTAGCATAATATAATGAAACTGTAGAACTTTTTGACCAGATTTTTTTTAAATTTATCAAAATCATTCTTGTTGGAATGTCACATCTAATGAGAGCAAACACTAGAGGACCCCGAAAAAGCGTTCGTTTGGAGTTGCTTGGCGTTGTGCAATGATCCCCCAGGAAGTTTGTTCTCCGATGGTTACATTCTATAGCATTTCAAGGTCAATGTAGTAGATATTTATTCTCTCGCAGCGCTCATGAAGCACGATAGGCATTATGGCTTTACGTGAGGCTATCTATAAAGAAACAAACATACACTTTAAGGAAGTAACGAAGCTCTTCTAATAAAATTAATAGTTGAATGGATATGCATTTGCAGTAGATATTTTTTACTTCTCACCTTTCGCTTCCTTTTACTTCATTATTATCTAAAAATAATGCAACTGCTCCATTATTTTATTATTTATATTATTTTTGAAACAATTGGTGATATGGTCAACTAGGTATAGTCGTACGACAAATTGTCGTACTATTATACCTACGTACGTCTGTATTATAATTGAAGGTATTTCTAGTTTCTAAAAATTCAGGGTGTTGACATTTAATTGAAGATATATTTTCTATAAGAAGTTCTGATTGGAGGATGGAAGTGAGCGATTTCATTATCCCTAGCAGGAAGATATACGGCATATCATGAACATATATTTCTCCTATTCAATATGCGGCATCATAACGTGATACCATTTGCGAAATTTCGTACGAGTCATGGACACATTGAACTTAGAGAGTGCTGTAATATTCCATATACACATACTTTTGAAACAATGAGCAGATAGACTTCATACATAGCGGTGTACGAGTACCTACTCATCAAACTAAGGAATTCTACGACCTATAATACCATATAATACTGAACATAAATAGTCAATCTTGAATGTCTACAAAGCGACTACGCAACTATATCCTCATATGTATATTACAGGTTTACAAAATACGAGCCATCAGTCATGCTTTGATGCACATTGCGAATTCACATGTAAACATTCAGCCTATTTATAAGCGAATCGTATCAGGAACTAACAGAACATCTCCACAAATTACAGATAACGGGCTGTAACCATTTATCCAGAAATACTGGAAAATTCTACATACAAAATGGTTCACACAACACATACATATATTCAGCAAATACTGGAATACAACCATCAACACATCAAAACATAGTATGAATGATCTATTGTTTATGAATGAATATTATGAAACTACTCATATCATACAGTTACAGGAATGAGAACAACTCAAACATATACATTCATGAAAACTTCCACCATAAATCATCGTATATATGCTCCATACACTCATTGCTGGTTAAAGACTAGGATTAACATTATTAACTCACACCCAGGATGGACACAATACAACACGTGCAGCGAAATCATCTATTCACGAAAATGATCTGAAACTTGGCATGCACATTACATACTCAGAAAAGCTGAGAGAATACAAACATAAACACAAGATCTGCAATTTTTGAGCTGAATCTTTTGCAATGCATCATTGATATACACCAACGCTTCAGACAGCATTGTCAGCCATGCAATAATACATAGGCAGAAACCTCATCATCATCAAAAGCAGTACAAATCATTCATAAGTGAGTAGAATACTCAGTGACAAACAAATTCATGAAGCCATAGATCACCGTCAATCATGAGCAGTTACATAGCTGACACGGTCTAAATACATCATTGATTCATACCCGTGGCTTGACATAACACTACATGTGCAATATGCAGAGATCTTCATACAGCTGCATTCATCTGCTCGCTAGTCGATCATTTTTTCATACCGGAAAATCTGAAAAATTTGACTGTTTTGCAGGTCCACAACGTCCCAAGGAACTATTCTAACATGCCAAATGATGTAATAAAGTAAAAGGTATGTATGAGAAAAATAACACAAACTAAATCAGAGAATACAACGGATCCCAACATCAGAATCACCCTGTACATGGATAAATATGTAACCTGAAATGCTTGTCAAGGTAACGAAATCCAAATTCAAAAAAGCATGTTGGGTAATTCATTCAAATAAACATGTGTTTGATCTGCATTTATGCTACCTCCTTTTACCATGTAGATTGTAAATGCTCCTACTTGGTGAAACTCTTCCATCATGCAGATAGAATGATCGTGTAATTAACACACAGTTTCACAAATAAAACTTCTTTTTTCTTGCAGTGAAGTATTTCGATTTATATTCAAATCATCGTCGGACTATCAGATTTGACTGTTAACAAAGGCTACCCAGATTACTTGCCGACTAGCTAACTAGATCCTATCATGGATACAAAACTAGAGCTCACAAATCTAGCATACTATTTATCCAGTCTAGCTATTTTCCTATTAAATTATTTTTGTCCTGTGTCTGTCTGAGGGGGAATTATTTTTTGAAGACTACATTTGCACTAGTGTTGAGGGAAACCCTTAAAAAACCTTAACCATCCCTGTCAAAATGTATTTTCACCATACATTGGTTTGACACTTGATTGTAAAACCCAAAACTGTGAGTATCATTACGTATTGATCTTAGTAAAACGTTCTTTATTGCTGGCAAAAACAGATTATGTTAGATAACAACAAACTATAATTATCCGCTACAAGACGAGATTCACTTAATCAACTGATCCCGCTGTTTGGAGGTTAATTTTTTACACCTTTTCCCACCATGGAAATTGTTACTGTTTTTAGAACTTCTAAATATCATAGTTCTGTACATTACTTTGAATAAATTGGCACTTGGATGTTTTAATATTGTCCAATATGAGATCGACTATTACAAGTACTAAAGCAATTTTTTGCAGAATAATTACGATATTGAGCAAATCCCATTTTAACACTTGAATATTTATAGTTATGTACTAGGAAAATATCATTCGATGAAATAGTTATGTATTTTTAACTGCTAGAGGAACTCTTGATACAGAAGCGATGCAGAATGATACAAGTATGTGTCACTTTCTCTATGAAATTATTCCAGTAACTTTATTCGGATAATTGATTTGAAGAAATCTGTATGACGTGCGATACATATTAATTCAATATTGCCATAAATTCCCGATAAATTATTGATTGATGTGATAATATGCAATTAGAAAATGCCATTTTATTTAATATGTAAGCTTGGAGCAAGCATGTAGGTAATACATGAAGGATTTTACTGTTGGGAATACTATTCCTAATGTAATTTTCAGAATTCAAGAATGTTCACAGCGTGCATGACATGACTGCTAGATATATTTAGATACATAGAAGACATGTGTAAAATATCTTGTCGATAACCTAGATATTGAACCCGGTCAGTATTCCTCTTCATACGGTTCATCAAACATGGAATCAACTCTGTATTTATCTTTGCCTGTCCAGGTCATTAATTGAAACCACATATGATGAATAAACAAAATATTAGAGTTTCGACTGTCTCGGCAGCCGTTATCAAAATACAAATAGAAAAAAATAAAATTTGATATTATAATTCAATTTTGTGTGTACTTTGATAACGGCTCACGAGGCAGCTAAAACATTGGTAAAGTGCATTCAATCATCATATGTGATTATAATTAACGATCACAACAATAAAGGCGAAGCAACAATACAACCGCAGTTTAAGATTTGGAACTTATATCAACTGGGTATTTATATTGTACTTTTTATTTTGGAATTTTGTTGGGAATGTTAATAAGGCATAACATGGCCTAACTTCCAGTGAAAAGATAAGAAGGAGTATTTGACAGATAGAACTCTTAAGCTAAAAGGGTTGCGTATGGAGTGTGATGGTAAAATATGACCAATTTGTCTATCGCTCCTTTGTATTTTCCAAGGCAATCCTATCCTCACCATGCTTGTTGATGATGAATACTATATATCAAAGTCAAATACAATCGCTTTGGTTTTCCTGCTTCAAATGGTCATTCGATCTCAGAATCGTTACATTATACTTTGCTAAAACTATGCAGGTCCTGCGTCTCTCGGATCTTACATCATAGCAACTCTTATTTTTTTACGACCGCACGGCAGCCAGCAGGCGACTAGCGCTCTACCGCACCGTTGCGCTGCATGGTATCTGCAGCAGGACTGCAGGAGTGAGGTGGTCGGCCGGAGCTGATGTTGACGGCGCGCCGGCCGATCCGGGCGACGCGACCGTAACCTTGCTTTCGCTTTCGGCGATGCCGCGCCACTCGTCACGCAGTGCCGTCGTTGCAGTGACGCGACGCCGACGACGCGTCGACGCCGTCAATCAGGTCGCACAAATGCGTACAACATGGGTGAGCGGTGTTGACGCGTCTTTTTGCTATAGATAACCTCTCGTAAACGCAGAAAGTCTATTGTGCTCCAGAAGCGCTGGAGGTTCCAGAGGATCAATAGCTTAGTGTTGTTAATTGCACCATCGGAAGACAAAATCCCCGGTAGCCCAATTCCACGATGCTGAGGCTCTCCAGAAGAACGACTTTTGTAACGGGCTCGC
The DNA here is from genome assembly GCA_949316355.1 of Bruchidius siliquastri. Lineage (NCBI taxonomy): Eukaryota > Metazoa > Arthropoda > Insecta > Coleoptera > Chrysomelidae > Bruchidius > Bruchidius siliquastri. The sequence goes on along the minus strand of OX438537.1, from coordinate 5,155,348 downwards.
TTGAGGTCAGGATGCGCCCGTTGGGTCCCTCTAGTGTTGCTGTACTGATGACTCTTGGTGCTACTATAGATTAGGGACAATCAGCCGTATTTATTTAATGGTACAGACTGTGACCGCCCTTTGAAGGGGTGGGCGCATCCACTAGACGTATTGCTCTATGTTGTATTGTGTTCAAAAGCTTCAGGGACTACCTCGGAGCGCATCTCCTCAGATGCGAACAGTATTCCATGTTCTTATGTCGCTGATCTAGCAGGCATAATGATAGTGCCAGAAGATGTTACGTTTAATGTTAATCTTCAGAGGCTTCATGGAAAACGATTCGAGTATCTACTATGCGTTCTTCCATCTCCACAGTTGGCAAACCAGCATATGATTTTCTTGTCAGCTGACTTCATTCCACAGATCTCACAATAATTTCTGAGCATGAGGTTCATTGATGTAAAAAACCGCTACACGTTAGATTAAAATAGTAAGTTGAGATAGTAAAGTATAGACATATTTATTTTTTTGTACGCATTTTCTCATTGCTCAATTGGAGGTTGTTTGATGCATTGATGGATAATTGAATAAAATTTTGTAAACAAATATAAGAATATTTTCGCTGATTTGTCTTATAAGAGTGTGTACGTTGCTTCATTCTAGATTTTAAAAACAACCCAATATATTTTGTTCCGAAAATGCATAATAGTTATTTTTAATATTATCATTAGTAAATATATCTTTATTTCATATTTTTTGTTTGAGAAAATTGTAATTGTACTTTGAGACTGAAAAAGCAAATATTGTAACATAACAAACTGTAACGATTACCTTCATGATTGTTACTATAAAATGAGACGACGAATGCTTGAGGTATTCTTAATAAGATGTTCAAGAAAAACTCATTCTTACTATGTATATGACGCTGAACTGAGAATGTAATATTTCATACAGAAGGTTGAAAATGGCAACACTGTATGCGTGTGTGCTGTGCGAACGTACATGGGTATGTGTAACATGTGTATACTCCGCGCGAACCGGAGTCGATGTTGACACCTACGGTGACCGTGCACTCTGGCTCCGGACCAGCCGAACCCAATCGCACTACATTGATTTATCGTTGTCGGAGCGCAGGTCTGACGTAGCCTCTGCACTGGGGGTCAAATATACGCTATACAGGGTGTACTGAAGGTCGGTACAAACCCACTATCGGCTGATAGATCATCTCTCATTTGGAACACCTCAGTACAAAGTCGTACGGCTTTTAGTAATGCGCAATATCTTCATTTTTGAGAAACATTTCAAAATCGTGTTATAAATCGTCGATTGATCAATAAGCAAGACAAATTTATTCTGTAGTTTTTCTCGTTATGCAGGAACACTCCGCGCAGTGTTTGGATTATCAAAAGACGACGTAGAACTTGAAAATAATAATATCGGCTTAGGAAGTAGAGTCAGATTACGTTGAGATTATTTGGGAAAAATTGGTAACTGCCCAAATTTGAATTGTCGTGGATATTATTTCAGTATATGCTCCTTCAGATGGTATACAACATAAGCAGTTACCTTTCAGATTTCACCTAACCTATTTTGTTCTATCTTTCTGATGAAATGAGTCAACCTTTTTGGCGTTGGCGGTTTATTATATGTACATTTTTGGCTCCCGTAATTTTTCGTACTTCTTTATATACATCAAATTGTAGTAAAATTTTTGCATTCATTTAGCTGTGCACCTTTACGACGATATATCCGAGTTATGAATGAAGGTTGATGAAATATTTCACGTGTACCTACTTTTCTTAGCACATTGAATATTTTTATCTGATTGTAGAACGGTGATGAATCCACCGTTAACATAAAGCTTTGAAAATATTAGTCATTTTGGGAACCTAAAAATTTATAAATAAAACATTAGATTTTCAATTTTTTTTATTTTTTTAAATCATATTTCACAAGTTTTTTTAACAGTGATTATTATTACCAACTATTCAAACATTATTTTGGTGGTCAGTACTTTCTGGCATATATAATATCTCAGCACTGAAATGCCGCTGAACATTTAACCATAACATATAGACAGTGTAAATTAAATGCCTTTGCATGAAGCAGTGCAATTACACTTAGCTCTCCCTGGCTTACTGAATGAATAATATTGTTTTTATTAAGGATTTTGCTAGTGTCTGCACAACACAATCGAAATAAATCGCATATAAATCAAACTCCTTAATAAATTATATCAGAAATTCCATATTATATGCGACGGAAACGACCAAACTGCTATATGAAAGGTCAGTTCGCTTCTTCCTGTTTTCTCTGGCAGTTGTATTATGTAACATTTTTATTTACATTATTACATTAGCAGTTTCTTCACGAGGTGCTGTTCTTTATAAATATTCGTATTAGTGAGATGTAGGTTATGTCTGAATAATTTACTACAGATACCGACTATAAACCGATGAAACTAATGTACGATAATCTGTAATTTGAAAGCTATAAAATTCATTTTGATATATACCACATATTGTAGAATTGGTATATTTATCTAGTAGTTTGTTTAGTGTGCAGACAGAAATTTAAGTATGTACTTTAAACACATTTGTTACCTGTATATCAAAGGCTTAATATTCCATGTTGACAATCGGCTCGGCGCTTGAGGTGAAAATTGCTGCTCAAGGCAGCCTGAGGCAAAATCGATGAAATATTTATTGCTTACATCACATTACCATTTAATCTGCTACATAACAGACTTATGCTCCTTAGAATAGTTCTTTGATTTGAAATTTGATTATTGCATCTCACGCCTATCAAAAAAAAATGTTCTACCCATCGATGGTGTTATTTGTTAGTATTGAACTGGTCAAGATATTAAAGAAAAAAAAAACATACTGGGCATTACTAGGAGCTGTATGTGGCAAGATACTGAAATAACTATTGTCTTGGAAATTGCTAGGTGCAAGCGAATAATTTCCCAAGAAAAAATAGAAACAACGGAAACCCAAGGTCTTTGTTAGTTGCATTTTTCTCTTTAATGTTTTCATTAACACTTGTGTAATCGGCCTCACCGGTTATTTAACAGAAAATATAACAAAAAAAAAGTATTACTGTTAAGGTTATGGCTTGTTATATAATTTCAACTTTTGTATGAATATTGTCCGTCATGCGTATTTGTCCAATCTAGAGCATCTACGTTTTTCGTGCTACTTTGAATTATATGTAGTTTGCTTCGCTATTATCTAAAATCTAAATATAATCAACATAGTTGGAAATTAGGTCCTTTATCAATGGAACTATTAAACTTCTTATATACTTTTAACTGTCTTTGAGCATTTATTTCTCTGTAACGTCGTGCCATTGATCATGATATATGTTTATTATACGCCTCATATACTACAAACATGAATATAAAATGAAAAAATACAATTCAATACATGAAAAAATAACGAATAACAAGGCAAAGAATGACTAGCAGAATCTACAGACTACATTAAAAAATTGACAAAGTCACTGGTCATCTGATGGGTTGAGCTGGATTTCGACAAACCGAAAAATGTTACCCTAGAGAAGATTCTATTTTTGGTTGCAAACAGTGAACGGTGAGAGCCTTACATGTTCCTAACCGGCATAGACCACGGAATATGTTCACATGAAAGGGCCGCAAGTAGAGACAGGCCCTTTCCATTATATCCTTGAATGCATTGTTTTCTCTAAAAGGTACTCACAGGTACTTTTAATCACAAAGAAACATAACGTTGGATAACACAGTAAAGGGTAAAAACTGAAACGCATTTTTGGTGACAATCTCGAGGGACTTCCATCTACTGAGCAAGCGAATCACATCGCATACACCAGGAATGGACAACATTCGGTACTCCTGCCAACTATGAGGCTAGGAGGCACTGCCATGGCTTCCAAATTAAAAGGCGAGGCGACTTCCCCCATCAAAAAGACTAGGGCGACCTGTGCAGCGGGGACGTCTATAGAGTGGAGTTAATGTAACACTCTACACGAAGCATATTAATATGCAAAACATTAAAACACAGCCCGCTCACACTCGGGTGTATTCTCGAAATACCCACAGCAAAAACACAACACAATCAAAAATATCACTGCAAATAACACTAGCAATTTTCACATGTACGATAAGTATAGAAAATAGAAGTTATTTATTATTCATTATTTAGGGTAAAATTGTAGCGAAGATTCTCATTATACACATACATTTTTTTTGTAAGTTATAGTAGAGATATTCTGGTAGCTGGTATACATTTATATAACCATACGACACAGTATAAGGATAGACCTTGGTGGAAGGTTGAGTATTGAAATACGTCAGAAAAACACCGAACACAGCTCAAACCTAAAAATGAATTATCGTAGTGAGCAAAGCAAAGCATCGGTTTGTGTTTTGCATTGGAGAATATATTTTGAATACTCGTATATAAAATGAATTAGTAGTGCGGACCTGTAAAATGAATACAGTGAAAAACTTGGGCACGTCCGCAAAAAAGGAAAAGGTGAAGGAGAAAAATAATAGTCTTTTCCGGATGATACGTATTTCTGATACTTGGCTTCATCACCAAAAAGATCCAACCAGCACAATTGTGGCCTTGGTTAGGGGACCTTGTATTTTTGGAACAAAACCTCCTTCCTTTTCCCTTTTTTTTGCGGACCTGCCCAAGATTTTTCACTATATGTGTATAGACCTCGGGAATCGAGATGCTTCTTGAGTAATCTGTTTCTAATATAGATTTTCTTTTTCAGGAGTGAAGTTTCATTCACCCTTCTGGCCACTCTTCTAATTGATCCAGAGGAGCCGATATTGACCTACTTCCTGTACAATACACAACCTAGTGCAATTGAGGCACATTCCATGGTGCTACTAATGTATATTTTGTAAATAGTCAGTTTTTGTATAATATTGTAGTCGTTGTCACAGTGGTTTTGCACATATACTTGGATACACATTGCTTGCATACAGACGTAATCTGTTACAGTTCATTATAAAAAGTCAAATCTGATCCTCAATGCCTTCAATATTTCTATAAAAAAATTTTTTACCAACATAGTCTGAACTGACCTAACGTTATTATTTCTGTCGATTTTGATTATCAGATCTGAAACGTTGTTAAAGCCTCTAGACACACACACACACACTGGATTTCGGATGCGATTTCGTCTAAACAGGGAGGTATGGTTTTAATCCTGACAGAGTTGGCATTAGATCATGAATGTTTTGTTGGCCAATCACATTTAAATCAGCTTGATTGGGTTGTTTACTACATATACGATATCCTTTTGAAAGTAACTTATCTCATAGTTACCTAAACATGTAATTTGAGCTTACCGAAAATGCTTTTGCAACGTTAACTATGGCTATAAGATTCTTGATACGTCCCTGTTTAAATCGCATGTCGGCTCCGAAATCCACGTGGCAAGCATGATCGTTCAGATTCCCTCTCACCTTCAAGACTGTCAGTCTACATTTTTGTCATTTTTTCGTACGTGCCAACGACCAGCAACTCAAAGGGATGCTAGGGCATTTACCAGCGGCACTCCACTGTATCTGACTACTTGTGTAAAACCTGCCTTAGATTGTAAAGTTTTCTCCTCTGACGAAACGCGAAAGTAAACGTAGCAGATTGCTTGTTTATTTTGTCAGTGAAGATAACGTCCGATACACAGTTTTACAGTAACATTCGTACACTGCCATCTGTTCTTGTTAACTGCGATAGTTAGTTGTTGTCCAAAAGATGAAAAACTTGAAGGATATTTAATACTTCAAGCATATTTCAGATATACGGTTTGTTATGTAGTTGTTATAAGAAACTAAGTAAAAGTAATCGTTTATTATTGATACAGTTAGGTTCATTACAATGCACATACATATACCTTTCGATAATCTAGATCGAATGAAGCAGATAAAAAAATTGGGGAATGATGAAAGTGCTACTTATCTTGTGGTTTTATTTGATTCATCGTGCCTCAGCTAGTGAGTAACTGAAGCCACATATTATGATTCTGAAACAAACGTTGCTGACGCATTGGCTGTCTTGGCAGCTTCCTTCAATATTTGAATCATTTTTATTCTTTACATTAAAATGACTGTCCAGGCAGCAAAAGCGTCACTTCCTGCTATGAACATAGTATGCGGCTTTAAATATTAACGAGACGCAGCGCGGTTAATTGAGAAAGTCATAAATCATCTTCAGGAAGTTAGACTAGAAAATACATTAAAATGTAGGGGTGCACATTCATAAAACGTCGAAATGTGTCTAAAAAATTATACGTAAATTAAATTGCAGCTGTGACAACAGAATAATATCATCGGTACCAAACCAGATAATTATAATGTTATGTAGTATATTATAATATAATGTATTATATTTTGCAATTGGTGCGAAATCCCAGAATTACTGATGTGCCACTTACTTAGAAAAAACTGTCATCATATTTTTGCAATTATGTTGACATGTGTCAATTTCTTGCTTACGTTTAAAATACTTTTATCTTTTGGGCAACTAGTGTAACATTATCATTAAGAATAATTTAATTATTCTAGTATTATTTATTGCATACAGTCGATAAGTGCAATATGTGTAATTTATTAAAGTTTTTTTAATAATTATCTTATTTGTTTTCCTCCTCTTACAACTTCTTCGGACCTATATTAATTAATGCTTTTTACTCAATTTTACGTTGAATATTATTTGATAAAATTAAAGCAATATAGAATGTATCTATTTTTCATATCTATTTTAATTTATTTTAATAGAATCATTCCTCAAACAAGTGTGTATATTAATACATATAATTTCAAATAGACTGGATATTACCTATTCGTTGGTATAAGTAAACATATGAATGAGCTTTTTCTGTTAACATTACCTATGTAGGCAATGTATTTCGTGCACAATTTTGTAATTCATATCCTTAACACATACACTTATTTCCAAGTATTCATTGTGCAGCGTTACAACATGTAATTTAATCTTGCTAAGAGAAGTACGAGGATATTAAATTGAGTCTATAATCTTGGATAACGCATTCAGTTTCGAAAGACGTCAGAAATCAGTAATAAACTTTTTCTTGCGGTTCCCAAAATGGCTAATTAAAGAGTACTGAAAAATTACATGTAGGATGTTTGGAAATTTGATTAATAAATAAAAATAAAGAAGTGGCTATAAAGTGACTACACATCAAGGCACATGCCAGATGGTAGATGGTGTCCTTTACGCAATTGAGTATGTGTGAAACTTTTCTTTATACCAGCTATTTTTTAAATCTCAATTTGAATATAATACACAATATAATATAATATAAAAGCGCATTGAATATACACTGCGCAGTTGGGGTAGTTTCGCAGATATGAGAGCACTTGAGAGTAAAAGTGGAGTTAAGTAGATTGACTCGGTACGTACAGACTTACAGACGCCATCCTCTTGTTGTATTTTGATAATTGAAGGCTTCTGCCCACACTTCTGCTCCATACAACAAAATAGAGTGTACTACATCTATCAGCATCCTTCTTCTGCTGGATCGTGGTCCACTGACGTTTGGCATAAACGTTGATAGTATAGCCACAGCTTTAGTAGCTTTGTTTGCTGCCAAGGTAATGTGCTTCCAATGAGTTAACTTTGAGTCAAGTAACTCGCCCAGATACTCCAATCAATCAAAATCAATTATGAGTTTAATTTATTTCTTGGACTGACCTGGTATATTTTGTCGTTATGTAAGGAGTGCCTACGTGTATGTTCCAGATGCAGAATAATTTGAACGATATCTTAGGGTCAGTCAGGTGTAAAGGTATTTAGTAGTTGTAAGTTCTCAGTTTAATTGAATATTACGCATATGAATACAGTCGGGTAGAATGGCTGCGGTTTCAGGGAATGCGGGTTTTATATGGCACTCGGTGTGTCTACTAATTAATTGCCACACACGTACATTGTAAGCTTTGAAGTTTTCCCACTAAACATGATATGCATAAAGGAATATTATATTCAGATGGTAGTGGTTAGGTAATGTTTCTATATATCACAACACATTACAGTATTAGTCCATTGAACTATACATATATAAGTGGAGTTCAGATTTCTGTGCGCGGATTCGACAAATTGTTTGACCTGTGACCGGGAATGGATAGGAGAAGGTTCAAATCAAAAGCAGTTGGGGACAAAGAACATGTCTAACGCTACATTTTCTCATGTAGAAAGTAAATGGAGCTTAGTTAGAAAATATGATAAATTTACAAAAAAAAAAAATGGAATACTTCTTAGAAAAGCATTGAAATCTTAGTTGTGAAGAAAATTATATTTTCATATATTTCTGCAGAATGAGTATTGAAATTTGAAAATATATTTTTCTTGGTTCGAATTAATAATAATTTTCTTATCAAGTAAATTGTCTTAGAGTTAGATCAGATATTCTTGTCATGAGTATCTATTTACCAGAATATCGAAATTCTTGAATTGAGAATTTCTTTTTTGTGTGTTCCAAAAGTAATTTCTTTGGCGAATCTTTGTATTGTGGAATGGGCAGCCTGGAAATTTGATCCTGATGATTCCTTATACAGCGTTTAACGTAAATATATATGTATCCTCTTGCAGTGCCTTTGGAGCGTGCTAGGCTTTTTGCCTTTGCAAGAGGTTAGGTATAAGTGATATCTTTATCATTTTCATTAGCGATTTAGTGACCTTTGAATAGCTCAGTAGCCAATCATAGAAAATAATTATGAATATAGCATCATAAAACTTCCCAATGCGTCATTATAGGTATTATTAGCTCAACTACTACGTCTAATTTAACTGACAAAATACTTCCTGAACAGAAGAGGATTATTAATTGTCACCTTGTAGATAGACAGAAAATAATTACAGTTGTAGCAGTAACACCATATACTCAGATGTTCCTGTTACGGCTAACATTGAAGCTAAAATAATTTTTATTGCGCTTGTGCATTATTTTACAATTAACTCAGTTAACAGCAGATCTGATTATACCACATCTACCTTGACATGATTGTCACTTCCATCATGAATTCAGTATAACTTAGATGGAAGGCATCGCAAAACAGAAGTGCCCGTAAAATGTAACACATAAAAGTATTCTATATAATGTTGTTCATTTAAAATACACAAGATCATTTTTACCTCATTATTCAGAGGCAAATAATATTTAGCCTTAGATTTGAACTATTCTGAAACAACAATTTACAGGATAACATGTCAGTTGAGAAAATTATACACAGTTTGCATGTCCGTTTTAGCCTAATTGATTAGTTGAACATTACTTCTCAAAATTTCCTATAGTCCTGGTCTTATTTTCAGCAAGAGTAGGATTATTCCAAGTAGATATCGGTTTTATGTCTTGTATAGGAAACTGAAAAGGTTCTTTTAGTGCATAATAAAACAGGAAATTGAGTGTACACTCTCCAATATATATGTGACCTGCATGTTTCGTTTTTAGCTTAAGTTTGTCAGTATAGCACGTCGAGCTGACAATAGAGAGCAATTAGGTTGTATATACCTAACAGTAAGGGTGTGATAGTAACGTTTATCTACAAACCTCGTGCACTGGTGTGTCCCATTGACATCTTACTAAGTCAAATGGTCCGAGGTGTTATAATCATTTGAATTCGTAACCCCACCCCACGCTTTTATCACAATGACATTCATCTTCTAGTTAATCATTTTATTCTTATAGTAAGAAGTTTTTACTTTTCAGTTCGATTAACTATAAAGGTTTTTTAGTTTTTCAAGCTATAATTCATTAATTATTTTTTCAGTTCAAATATGAAGCGTGCTAAAAAAAGCTTAGTCATAGAAAGGTTTCCGGTACCGGGAATTGAACCCGAGCCTCCTGGGTAACAGCCATGTATAATAGCCACTAGATGGTACTGGATTTGGATTTCATGCTTTTGATATACATGTCATATCCAAATGATCTGCTTATATATAATTTCGATTGGAAAGAATTTGGAAATGAAAATTGAAAATGGGATAAACTTATCCAACTACTGTATTATCAAAAGTTTGATTTCGGACTTCCATTGTCTATAAAATTTTTGAGTATCACAACGTCTCGCTTCTTTAATCGTCTTCAGGTGAACTTTTGTATTATCATCGGTTCTTGATGAGTGTGCAAAATTTAAAAGAAAAAACACATGAAAAACAGTAGGCTAAGGGTGGAGCACACATCACTAATGATGGAAGTGCAATCTTCTCGTTAGATTGTGAAAAAGTTGCAGGATCTGAGAAGGCAGTACTATTTCACTTGCACTGAAATATTTCTACCCGCTTTTCATCTTATTTGTGTACTTGACTCAAGGCTTGCAATGCATTTGTTGCCTGATCAAGATTTATTCTCAGACTGTTCCTCAGTAAGCACTGAAGTTTGAAGAACGTTCTGAACCTGGGATTGCCTGCTGTTTATAAGTGTTGACATGATGATCAATAAAATGAGTTTTTCATGTGGATGTGATAAGTAATGTTACTAATACCATAAAATGTACTTGCTCCAGTGTTATACAATGTCATGAAATCCTGCTTTTGCTTTTATAGACAACTATCTACCTACCTACCTTTATTGCTATCCTGGAACGTATTATTAAGACGATTTGCAAGGATGTCAAGGTCACATGCCTACTGTATGTACTTAATAATTAACTCCGTCCTGACATTTCAGGTGATTGGGAAATAATTAACCAACCAAATAAAAGTACCTCAGATGCCAATCTAACCATTTAGATATGGCAACTGGGAATACATACAAATTACGAGTAAACATAATTATTTTTAATTGCTTGTCAAGATGTCCACTAATAAGTCAGTTGAAGTGATCGATATTACGCATGCGACCAGGTTATATGTTTTGGTGTTCAATTGTGCGCCAAACAGAGCAATGTTTGTATATCGAAGAGGTAAAATAGATAGGGTAGATTGTTAACTGTTTGTTAAAAAAATTATTTTTGACGACGCAAGAATTAAAAAGTGCCGAAAAAGGAATTCGGGCTAGGTAGCAGTCGCAAGCAGGAGATTTGTTAATCCTCATCGTCACCTAGTCAGAATTCATCGTTGTGAATGCATACTATATGTGAGGTCGCTGAAATTTTAGATCTTAGAAAAATATGTGCGAACTTAGACATAGTGTTAAAATAATTCACGAGGATAGTGCGGAGAATTCGGAATATGGTAGAAGAAATGAAGCCCATATGATCACAACAAAGTCTTGACAAGGTCATGTAGTTTAGTTTATGCTTTTGGTTAGAATTTTTCCTTCACATACATTGGTTTACTTCAAACGTCTACAGGTAGTTCCTCCACATGTTTAGTAGAATACTAAAATATTTTCTCTTTTCTTTTTACTCGCAGATTATTTTTCATTTTAGTTGCAGTGTATGTGTGATAAGTGCGTAAATCTATTATTTATTCCATGAGTGGACCTTCAAAGAAATATTGTAATTTCCAATATGTGGAGTAACATCCTACCCAAAAGTTTGCACTATAATAATATGATGTTGGAAAATTTCATTTCAATGATATGTCATGAGACCATTGCTGACAGAAACAGCCCATGGGTGCATTGAGCAGACGTAACTTTTGGACAACCGTTGAGTTTTCTCTGTTGAACGGACAACAACAACATATTGAGTGAGAATTGTACTGAGCAGAAATAACATACGCCCGCTTTTGATAGTGTTATCAGAAATCTCTAAGATTTTCTGTTCAGTAGAAAAGCGGTCGCTCTATCTGCACAATGCTGCCATTGACATTGTCAACAAATGTATTGATGAGACTTTTTGAACTTTAACCATCAATTTGATGGATATCTATTTTCCAGGAATAATTTCCATTCAGCGATTAGATAAGCGGAAATGTTAGAGTTACATCAAAATCCATGCAAAGATCTGAAGGTATTTTGTGCTTACTTCTTGAACTATCAATCAATTTATGTGGTTTATCATTTCCTACATCATTTCTGAGAGAGGTTCTGAGATGTTAAATAAGTATAGGAAGTTATGGAAATAGTTATTAACACCAGTATTAGGTCAGTGTTTGCTGAATAAACAAAAGAAACTCGAACCTCACTGTTTACCAAACCAACGCAAATAAAGTATGTTGGATTCTTGATGTCCTGTCAAAAATATCACATAGTGAGTATCCTGAATAGTTAATAGCGTGTAAATATATATGAATGCTTCAGTGGAATATTTCGTAACATTACTCATCAAAGGGATAGTTAATTATTGATTTAATGTCAAAACAGTATATGCGTGGAAATTTCTGGACAACAGATACTATGTATGGAACGATTTAGTATGATCTAGCAAATACCGTCGCTCGTTATATGAAAAATATCCATATTACAGAATCTTAGCATAGACAGTCTACTAATATTTGGGTCACACATACTTGTTTAGTAGTAGTAGTAGTAGTAGGGAGGCAAAGCCTGGCAAGTAGGCCACCTTTGGCCCTTTCTGCCGACCACGAAGACCATCACTAGAACTATAGCAGACCTGATAACTCCCAAGTGTCGAACCTTCTACTTACCATTTAATAAAGGCCACGATGTCCAACCATTCCATCAAGTAGCACTCTTCCCTGTCAAACTCTGCTGTGCCGAACACCTCAGTCCTGAGGCCGCTGTATACGGCACATTCGCCCAGGAAGTGAAACGAGGTCTCGTCCTCCTCCCAGAACTTCTGACAGATTGGGTCTTTGACACCTCCTATGAGTGTCAGGTGCCTGTTCAATCTGCAGTGACGTATGAGGATCCCCACTAACATATGGAGTGAATCCCTCTTCCGGTTCCCTAGGTTTGTTGGGACCTGCTATGAACATCTTTGACTGACTGCAGTCGTCTCTCTCCAACCATGCTTTCGCAAGTTCGTTATATGCCCAGGCATCTAGGGCATTAATAACCTGCATGCGTCCCTTGCTTCTATGCTCCTTTCTCGTTCACTTATTTAGTAAATACAGCAGTATTCTGCGAAACAGTGGACCATTGTAATATCCCTTAGGAAGTCATTGTATATACTTGCTTCAAGTAATATTCAACGAATTATCTTTCTTCACGTATTTCTTTTTAATCGATTCAATGTCAGTCTAGTTCGAGGTATGTGTCAATTTTCGAGTCTATTAATTAATTAGTCTCTTACACAGTACACGTACGCAGTGAGCTATGTATCTCAATTAAAACAAGTGAGTAACGTTTTGCAACATGATTTATCGATCGATAATTTTCCCTGAATTGTATCTATTATTGTTCGTAAACGGAAAAGTTAAGGGTGTGCGGCTTTAGGCAAGGACAAACTGGTCATTATTTTACATAAATTTTATCATTGTATGCCTGTAACGTGTCGCATAACGTATTAACTTTTGTATATACAGGCGGTTTTGTGGTTGACAGTGAGAGAGATAGTCATTTTTACGTAATTGGTAGGACTAAACGCAGAATAAAAGCTAAATGTAGCATTTCAGCGTATCTCGCAATAGAATAAAATGTGTTTTATTGAAATATCTTGTCTTAAATTCAAGGCAGTGTGGAAGCTCATTATAAAATGTCCACTCTTTCATTCGGATCGTCTGCTATTAGTTGTAACATTAGATATGTGAAACATTTTTATTATACAGTTTTTTTATTGAAAATCAGTCTGTTTCACTGTATTCAAAACGGTTGCACAATGTGTATCAGAGATAAGTTTTCACGTGTCGTAAAACAATTCCATCTAGGAAAGAAAAAATAGTGTAATACTTCCAAACATCAAGTGATGCAACATACTGAATCCGATTCACATACATTTTTACTGGTAGCTTAACAAATTGAAACAAGTCATTTAGAAGTTAGAATCATTAAAATGCTTATTGCTCAACAAATCATGTCAGTATCATACAACACATATGAAGTTAATCGAGGGAAAGGTAATTTAAATACTTTTAATACCATTTAGATAAATATCATTAAAATATTATAAGTGTACCACATTTTTCACTATACATATCGACATTTAAATAGGTTGGTCTGAAAAATGCAAGCTCGTGTTGATTTTTTATACGCCTACATTACTAGAAATGCATACCTTCCGTAGAAGGTTATTTTGTTTTTGATAAACAAAACCGCTAAAAGTCTGTTTATCCTCTAGCAAATGAATTAGTAATCCTTGGTGTTCTTGGCCTTCATCAAACATGCATTTAATGTTTCCCTTCATTTTGACTTTCTCCTTAAAGGAAACAATGCATAAATGATAGTGCTTTTAAGAATACAAATTATATATATATATATATATATATATATATATATATATATATATATATATATATATATATAAAGACAACTGATCATAGGTTCATAAAATTAGGTTATATTATGAGGCAGTTGTTTTCTATTTCATGTATAACCTGAGATAATAAATATATTTTCCTATAATTTTGGCATGTACAGCGAAACGTTCCAAAACTGCTGCCAGTTTTCAAATATATTACTTTACATATTAGTGTACCTGTCTTGTATCACAGGAATTTTAGCACGCGTCCCGTAAATATCAGACTCGTTGAATGAAATGATAATTTGGTTACATAGATAGTTATTGTTCTATAAGGACTCCTTTCAACTAGGTATTATTTGGCATTGTTTATTAATCAATGCATTGTACAATCTCCGCCACTGGCTGCGTCGACTGATTTATGAACATGAATCAGTTGCAAATATTTGTGTTACTTCCTAATTGGTTCTATCGAGAAAACGGTGCACGGGTCTGTGCGTACCCCAGATTTCTTCCGTGTTTCTGCTATTTTAACATTGGCAATGATCTACTTCAGCACAGATCGACAGATACAATTGTCTTTGTCGCTAATTACGTTTGATTATGATTTTTATAACGAAGCCACTACCAGTGCGGTACTTAGTACGTACCTATCGCTAATAATTGTCTTATGAATATTTATAGGTCAAGCTAATACAATTATTCTTGTTAGCGTGTGTATGGCAAAACGGTTTTTATAGTCAATAAATTTGAGTGAATTGGCAGTTATTGTTATACAATTACGTTTTTTCCCTATATTTTTTAAGCTGTATGACAGAGCAATGCAAAAACATTGTAAATATTGACATTTTGTTTTATTGAACAAAACAAATACCTGTAGCTTCAAAATAGTTCGATTTATAAAGCCAGGTTTCCACTGGCGAACTGCAACTGTAACTGCAACCCTTACAGCAAACAAACTCGCTAGTGTAGACGCGTTATGAACTGAGTTCGCGAGCCCAATCCGAACGACCACAAAGAGATTCTCACTTGTTGCGTGGACGTTGATTTCTGAGGTTCGACGTGAGATGAAGAAGAGGTTTTGGCATTTATAAAAATAAACGAGGAAGCTCTTTGGGAACACTGTGGATCGAGAGATTCGCGAGGATAACAAACGTGTGTCATCTTGATACAGTAATAGTTGCAGTTATAGTTGCAGTTCGCCAATGAGTACCCGGTTTAATATATCACTCCCAAATTGTAGCTAAGACTCACGATACATTCACATAGGGAAGATCTATTAGTGAAATCTTTTCAACATCATTAGGTAAATTCTTTTTCTATAAATTTACTTCACTTGCATAAGCTATACTCGTACTTAATTCCTTCTATTTGCTTTTCTCATTCCCACGATTTAAACTTGACAGATCCCCAGCAGAAGAATGTAAAAACGCATGCAACTGATGAAAGCTGTATTTACTCCGTCGATATTTTACTGGCATTTCTTCTGTCTGTTCAAGTCCGTTTAACTTTCTCGCATTTCTTGATGAAGCAATTAAAGTAGAAAACGTGGATCACGATGTTTTGTGCCACAAATTATTTTAACATTTTTTAACACAGTATAGATAATCATACATTGATGAACATGATTTATTTTATTATTTTATGATTCCTACTCTCTTAAAACCCTATATGGATGAAATTATCTAGCTACGAAAAATAAATATGTATGAATATAGGGTGATTTATCCAAAATAATGACCGATGACTTTATTACTTGAAACATATTAGAGATGATGAAAAAGCTCTGAGCAGTACTGATTGCAATATGTTATATCTAAAAACTTTTTGCCCAAGCACCATTTTTGCCTGAATCATAATTAAGGAGAAAACAGGGTGTTGCCCCACTTTTGCGCAGTTCTGTAGAGTATACATAAAAGATAGATAATTCGAAAAAAATGTGTTACAAGGAATAAGCGCAAAACTTTCAGGCCAACTATCACTTGCCACAATAGACGATAAAATAAAAATTGAGTTAAGTAAATTATTTAAGTACTTCCTGTGCATTAATATTGTCAAATTTAAACCGGCTTCAACTTTCAATGAACAATTGGATGTAATTGAATTTATCGACTTTTCCAAGATTTCACTGAAATCAGTGTAATTCAATTTCACCCATTTATCCTTTTATGAGTATGAAAATAGATCAATTCTTGATGGCCTAACCAGCGTTTTGTTTGAGTCTGCATCTTACGTGGTACAGCAGAAAAGCCGAATGTATTTGGATTATTTTTTCCGTGTCATATAATACTTCCTTTTTTAAAGAATGTTGCTAGAGATTCAAAGTTCATACACCATGTATATGGGAATTTTGGTGACAAATTACTTCATTCACCCAACATGGTGCATAGGCTGATATTACTCAAAGATATGGTTTTAAGCGCCATCACCATCCATCGTCACGGATGAGCCGTTCACTGTTATTGAATTATATATACATCAGTTATTATTTATTGCATACTGTTAAACCATCATATTAAAATCTTCAAAATTGCCAGGTTTTACAAAATCTTCCAACTTTAGTTAATAATACTTGGTCTACACGGGATTCGAACCACACACCTGATTACCGGTCAGACGCTGTAGCCAACTGAGCTACGCAGACACAAGCCGGAGTGGCTGCCAATTTGTGTACCACTTGCCGATTACCAAGCAAATAATTGTCATCGTCCATTTTTGTATGGCACTGTAAACATATAAATGTGTATAAATTATCAACATGATTTATTCACACAGTTTATGTACAATATTCATATCCGTGCGAATAGAGTAAGCGTATACTAAATCACTTTCAATTATTGTATGAAGTTGAGCGTGAAATTTATTTGGGAGCATGCACCCCGAATATAATAATTTATTGGTTTGTTGGACCGTGTTCTAATTTGTTTATGTGCCGACACGGTCGATGAGACTCTATATTATTCATGTTTGCTTTTCGCCGTATGAAAAATCATCCTCAACAAGCAATTGTCCATGAGATGGATGATTGTATATTGAATATCAAAAAGAAAATGCATGCTGTGCAGAGGAAGTAGATTATTTTGAGCTTGATGCTATCCAGCACGACCAGTACAAAAACCTGTTTTAACTCGAGCTCATAAAAATTCTCGATTGAACTTCGCTTGTGATCAACTGCAATGGCAGCTTAGACATTGGAAACCTGAACTCTTCACAGACGAATCAAGATTCCGTCTAACCCGTCGGGTACGTGTGTACAGAAGTTCTGATTAACGTTACTCGCTACCACTGTACAAGAAGTAACCAGATTTGGAGATGGTTGAGTAATGGTGCCTGAAATATCCTCATTAACATGAAGAGTACCTTGCTCGCGCCAAGATGAGGTCTCTAAGAAAAGTAGTGCTTTTTCGGTTGCATGCAGGATATAAGGGTGGTGTCGTCTCCAAAGTTATAGATTATAGATTTAATGTCATTTGCAACAGTCCGTTGATAAACACTGAGAAGAGTGTTGGGGAAAGAATCCCTGAGGAACACCCGCATGGTAAACACGTCGGAAGCATACAGGAACCAGTCACTTTTGATCGCCTCAACGCCAGAGTGGTGGCTGAATGGCTACAGCGTTAGCTCGGAATTCTCGGGACACGAGTTTGACTTCAAAATTATGTCTTGAATCTCTCCTACTCTGGTCATAGCCTTGGACATAGTATTTTTACGTAAATCAATTCTTAACTAAATATGATGTACGATGCTTTTAACCAAACTCACGTCTCCTTCAATGCGGTTAAACCGAGGTTATTTCAGATACTACTATCCTGTACTTTACTATAATTATATTCATTATAATAAAGTTAAATTTGCTTTTTATCGTTGCTTGCACTCACCGTCAAAAATATACATATATCGATTAAAAAAATTGGGTCAATGAAATCTATGATATAAGACGTGTTTCTCAATAAATTAAAGTAATACGGTATTGACGATTATACACATTTTCAAGTGATAAAGAAATTGGATACTTTTGATATAATTAAGAATTGTGGGAAGTCAGTCGGTGATTTTCAGTTAATTGTAAATTCAATCGCGGTAAACCGAATTCCAAACATTTAAAAGTTTAAATCTGAACCGATATGTTATAAAAAATAATGTCCAGTCGAGTAACTGAGGTATTATAAGTAAACAAATGGGGTCAGCTACTCCGACTCAGTACTTGTATAAGGGAATCAAAATTCTACGAGGTTTTTTAGCTATCGTTATACTGTACCTGCTTGTTTTTTTGCATATTTTTGCGAGTCTGAATCTCTAGTTTGAGTCATATTATCACAGAAAATGCATTAGTGATTGGAAAATGAACCCTATAAAGATGTATCTCCCCATGGGCTAATTTTGCCAGAATTTTATAAAGCATGTGAAAATACGCTTTGGGCACATCTTAAAACTTTAGTATAGAAAAGGTATGAAATCGTTAATCAAAATTGTTGAATAGTATGTATAATCTAATCACATAATTTTGCTGAGTTGCAAAATTGGTGAATGGAATGCCTGGAAGTGAGTTTCAAACTTTCACCATTTTTGCAAAACTTTCTGTCTATCAACTACCTCGTTGACTTTCATAATTATTCTGTTCCTCATGACAATGTAATTCTAAGCATCCATAGTAAGCATTTCTTTTTAGCCAGACAACCACCGATATCTTGTTCATTATACTTCTCTGTTAATCACCGTTGAATGTATACACGGTTAGCATTCATTAGTAATTCAGTTTTAATGATGTACTCAGAGATTTTTTCTAAATGGTATCGAACTGGCTCCGCTTTTACCCTTCATCAGGCTTTAAAAATTCATACTAAAAACTCTGACGTTATTTCAACTTTAATCCAAAGTACCTATATAGAAAAAAAGCTTTATGAAACTTGGAAGACTTTCCGCTTGCGTAAAGATGTGCGCGCCATAATTATAATTACGTAATTATAAAGTCCGAGCTTAGGCGAAGGAATATCAAAGAAAAGCAAGAGAATTTATTACACACCGTTAATCATTTCATTATACAATATTCCCGAATTTCAATCAGAAACTTATGAGAATCTCAATAGATGTTCGAATATCATTGTTATGTTACTTTTGGGTTGTTGTACGTCATTTCAGGATGTAGCTAATTTTCTTCTGAAAAGAATTGGTTTTTCCAATGAAAATTGAATAGCGTCAAGGAGGTTGAATTTGTATTTCACGTGAAGTGGTTGAGTCTATTGGATACATCATGGATCGGATTATAGAAGTGTTTTGAAAATATTTTTTATTTTGGAAAACTGTGAAATTTTGGGAATTTTTAGTTGACACGACTTTATAACCGAGAATACTTTTTTGAGAAATTGATTTGATCATCATTTATGTATACTTTGAAACTATCAAACATGTATTTTGTATAACCAGAATGCTTTCGGAGAAGTTGATAATTGAAAAATGCTAAGCGTTGATTTCAGGCTTGATGATGTGAAAAGTTCATTTTCAACCGGAATATTTATAGGCATATAAGGAAAAGTTTTAAAAAAATATGTGAAATGGTTCTGGATCTGTTATGCTTTTGAATAATTTCTGGAAAAATAATATTATTTCTTTGTAATAATATCTAAACAGATAACATGTTCCAGGCATCCAGTAGTTCTAATCAGATAGAAATCTTATTTTTTCCAGTTGCTGAAATTACAGCCCTCAGAATTCTAGGTAGGTTTGGAAAAACCCATAATTCATAACTTCCAAAGCAGATATACAGTTTAAAATAGCAAATAAAAAACTCAATTAGCCCCGCATTCGTTTTGAACAAGTTTGAAGTTGAAGTACACCATTCGAGGGTTTTCGTTTTCTCCTACTTTTATTCCATTCGCTCCGAACCCAGACAAGCGTGTTTTTAATATCTGCAGCTGGATAGAAACATACCGGGATAGAAGATTTTTATGCGATCTTTTTTGCGATAGCAAACGTCGAAATACCGTTTCAATTTTTCTATAGTCCAGTCAGTTTGGTCCATCCTTTATAAAACAATTATGATACTAACTTCGTTGCGTGCTCTACCTCGATTGATCACAAAGAGATTAACAAAAAGTTAGGACCCCTCGGCGCTCTCCCACTTCTAAATTATTGACCACTCTAAAATTATTTTTGTCAATGCCATCAAAAACTCGAGAAAAATATAAAATCCAAGTTTTTTTCTTTTTCTGTGAATAACTCTGTTGCCACTGCATCAATTTTCAAAAATATAGGAACATTTCTCTACTATGACTCCACGTTTTCTGAAATTTCACCAGATTCGGTGCAACAGTTACTGAGATTGCGCTGTGACAAGCACGTGAACAGACAATACAGACAGACAGGCCGATTGATGGTGATTGACGAGTGATACGGATTTTCGTGATTACACAAAACATTCGGAAAACGTGTCGCCAAAGTAGAAAGTTTTCGCCATCGCAATAATTCTCTTGCTTATGCATGGGAGGTAAAACCTTTGGACCTGAACGTACAGGGATTAGATACCTATGCTATCCGTACTTCACGCGCATGAGAAGCCTGAACACAAGGGTAACGAGGGTACATTCTGATCAAAATGTATATAGTATTTTTTTTAGGATATCTCGACGTTAATTAAGGATAAGTTTTTCGATTGTCTAACTATTTTAACCGTATTAATAGATACAAAATATTCGAGATATGAATCAGCAACAAACATAGTTCTTATACGTTAACATATGATCAACCGTATTTGACATTAGAGAATGCATATGGATCAAACTTCTATTACCAGCAGTGTATGATAAAAAAACCTCAGATTCACATAACTAGAGTGACGTTAGTGCACCATAGTTACAGTAACGAAATTTTGTTAAGCTCATTCTCTACTTTGTTTAAAATACTTCACTTCTAGATTAATGTGACCTTTAAAACTTATCCTGTGGTTGTCATCAATCGCATATTAATTTTTACAGAAAAAAAATCATGATTTTCAATAGCATCTCTTTACCAAGAAATAACGCAATATAAGTGAAACCTGAGCAATAATTTCCATGGGAATATTTGTTACTGATACTTCTCCAAACATAGGTTATACTTGTTTTTTATTCCTCAAAGCTGCTCTGTCTGGAAAACCATAAATGACTGAACTATTAACGCTTCTAGCTTTCTTAATTTGAGATGGAGCAAATACCAAAATAACGCAGTTATTGCCTTCACAGAGACCAGCTACAGTTCTGTTCGAATCGATGAAAAATAAAATGTAGCGAGCGGTTTCTGTAAACAAATTGAATAAATTATATTATCAAGTCAAACTCTACTTGTTAAATTTTTTTGATTTGGTAACAACCATTCGAAAAAATATTAAACGTGTATGACGAGTAATTCATATATCATTTCTCAGTGGTATCAGCGCTCTCAAATTACTTAGGAAATTATTAATAATGTACTGTAATAATAATAGATTGCAAGAATGAGAGAGAGAGGCAACCAAGTCTCGAATTACCTCTCAGCTGGTCCTTCGATTCAAAGACGCCCACGTCCGTCCCCAATTTGTTGCTCAGCTCATTGTATTTCCTCCAACCACTAATTAATCCACTCCCCCACCCCGTGTCTCTCAGTGTCAAACCAAAAAACAATACAATGCCCACGACTTGCGACCAGATTTATCGAGGCGGCCATGTAAATAGGCGAAGACGCATTGTCTGAGGGCGCTAGGTCGAACAGACCACAGATAAGCTCAAAGGGTGATTTAAGGGCAGAGAAATCAGTGGCGGTCTGTCAGAAAGGGGGAGGTGGCTTATGGTACAAGTATGTAACGCAAGCTGTAATATTTAAATACAATATTTTGCAGCACGAGGGGCTACAGCTGAAATAAATATGAGCTTGACAAATATTCGCTAATGTAGATTGCAGTTCCTCTCCCTTGGTGTAATTTTGTTATCACTCAGATAGAGTTGTGTGATGATTACAGCACGTTTCGAGAAGGACAGTCTCAAACCTGTGAAGATATTTTCAGAATATGTTCAGTAAAGCGTCTTTGGGAGTTATATCAACGCTTGGCCGAAAGATGACAGGGAAAGATGAAAGTACTTACGTACTGACTTAAAGGTTTGTTATTTCATTGGGAGTTATCGATCTTTTTTTGATCAATGCTCTAAACTCATTAATGTCAATGCCTGGTCCTGCCAGAGTAGAGATGAACGAGCGTCTTTTTGCTATAGGCATCCTAGTTTGCAAGATGGAGAGCCGTTTGGTCGATGAACAGCTGAGAATTACTGAGACTACTTAACTATACTGAATGTATCCTCTTGCATTATTCGAGATATTAATCACAAAAAGAAGTTTTGCTCCACATATCACAATATACATCAATGTTTCATTGAACCTTGTATGTCTTGTACCCCGTACTGAACATATCAAGGCGGCCGTCTTTGGTACAAGACGACCGTTCCGTTTGAAGGCCAAGAACTGATTAGGCAGGCGAATACAAAAGGACCTTCGTCGCTTCACACAGAAATAATTATATTATGTTAGTTTCTGACTGATTGTCCCTTCTTGGAACGTGTATGTTACCGATTGTTCGAAAATTGCAATTAGTTTCTTAATTGAGCTCGGCCTCCTTTGGAGAAACTTAATCCTTGGTGGTATTATATCAGGGAGAGTTGTGGAGTTTGATGGAATATTAGTTGTTGAGTTAGCCATGCACGTTATGATCACCACTGAAGATCGACATGTTATCTTGATTTAACTCGATGGGTAAGAGGGATGACACGGTAACTGATGTAATAAACATAGACACATATATGGTGTAAAGCATTGGAGTTATTACATTGCCGATGTAATATCGGTGTGTCCAACATAGTAACGTTTAATTTAGCCATATACCATACACAACATTGTATTTCAAAATACATACAATAATAATAATAAATTCATATAAAATCTGGCCTTCTGTGGCACTTGAGCTTCACACCTTCTGATGGCCGATCATATACGCTAAATGCCTGAGCTGAGTAGGCACTCCGCTCACTCGATATAGAACGCAGATGATGTTGGGTATAATCCTGGAACATCATTTTTGTGAGTGGAAATCAAAAGGTGGACGATTGTAGTAGGGCAGGTCTACCTCAAGCTTACCTCAACTACCTCGAAGGAGGTATTACAAAAAAGGTGAAAGCACAAACAAACTTCACGCCCTGCCAACCCGCCCCCCTCAAGACTGTGGTCTAGATACGCCCTTGCTTGGAGATTCTCTTTCGTTTTTATTTATTGCTAGTTGCTTTATCAACATGCTTCAATTCATCATAAATAAATAACTGGAATAAACGACTGATAACATAAACTTCAATACTATTATTTTTGTGCTTGAGACCAGTTTATTAGTTTATTTCTTATTGACAACATTGCTGAAACAAATACATAATAATGTTTCAACTGTTCATACCGTTACAACTGTACGAACATATCGAATGGAACTGAACCGGAAAAAGTATGTCAAATCGCGAATTGAGATTCTGCGTTGCCGGATCAGAAGGGTGGATCGGGTAATCCGGAGAGGTATTGGTGGTGAATATAGGGGGCAGAGGCACTCCATCTTGAGGATTAACGGGTATTAGCTCGTGGTTATATGGGGCATATTCTGAATTCGAACGGTACTCATGTAACCCAAATCGCTGTACAGTCAATATTTGGTTTGGGGGGTTATTATTTTTCATTGGGTACGGTGGCTGTTATGTATCATGACGTATTTTTATTGCCCATTTTGAATCGCGGATATAAAGGGTGAGTATAATTTCCCGATTACTTTCATGCGTCTCCTATGAACGAAATTAATTACTTGTACAATAAGTTTGTTCTCATTATTTGATGGAGCCACTGTTGAAAGAATTGTAATTGCCGCAGAAAAAAGTTTTTCCTCTGATATAGTTTTAGTCAACATCCCAAATCCTTTCTCATAGGATAAACTACAAAGCAATTGAAATTGTGTGAAAAGAAAACCAAGTTTTGTAAATGATTAGGTAAAAAAGCTTTGACGTAATTTAATTATGTTAAATAACGTAATCAGACTACCACACTTTAAAACAGCTGATTAGATGACCTTCAAAGTAAGCAGATATTAAAGAAAGGCCTATAATGTATATAAGTCTGATCATAAATATGTACTTAACTCTTTTTTTTTAGTAAGCCTCATTAAAATACATGCTTTATTAGACTCATAAAGTATCCGTTAAGTTTTCAGGTATTATTTCAGTTTTTCAGTGACTGCCTTTGCACTAGGGATATACTCCATGAGTTGGCACATGAAGGCACATACAAGTACGAGTATCATACTACAATTCAAACAAAGTTACAACAGCTTTAGAAGTATAGTATCGTTGAAAACTATGATCATTTACAATCTTATCTGTTCTCATAACATATTTTTTTATTGTCTAACGTTTCCATTTAATCTACATTGTAAGTGTCATTTAATGAACCTCTTCCGTTAATAGGATCGAAATTTATGAAAGTTAGAAGTTTAGCAAATAAGAATTGAGGTTTATGATGCATTTCACTTTATTCCAAAACCATAGCCATCAAAACGTGAATTATGTATAGTATTTCATTCCTCCTAGAATTGATTGTTCCATTCTTCAATTATGGATTGTTGAAATGGATACCATCAACTTGTCAATTTATGTTTATATAGGACCTGCATTTTCAAGATCTTCATCTCGAGCTATAATTACCAAAGTTAAGTCATCCGCGTAGGAAATTGTGGTATATATTATTATTATTATTATTATTATTATTATTATTATTATTATTATTATTATTATTATTATTATTATTATTATTATTATTATTATTATTATTATTATTATTATTATTATTATTATTATTATTTATATATGTTTTACTAAATTTTTGCCTATTCAGTTATGGGTGATGACTCATATGAGTTTTCATCCAGTCAAAAAGCATTCACATTTGGGAAAAACCCATAGCACAGCAGATATTGTGGGAAGGTTTCGAAGACCTTTTGCGTTTTCAACCCTCGTGATATTCAAGCAACAGGATGGTAGGGTAGCATTCGTAGCTGTCGCGACGTAATAAAATATAGAACGAACCTGAGGGACATTTATAGGACAATAAGTTATCATCTTTTGCTTTGTTCGCAGTAATCTACGGGGCGACTCTCTTCCAGCCCTTAATGACGTCGTAAATTTTTGGTTCGGTCACTTCGCGTCCCCAACAGCATTCAAACTTGCTAAAAACCCCCGGCTCTCCTTCCGTTCTTTATGTCTGCTAAAATCCCCTCCGAGACCTAAAGAGTTTACAATATAATAAAATACGAGTTTATTATGGACATAAAAAACTTAATATGCAATAGCAAAAGGGCTGGATACATTTTTTATGAAAGTAGTAAAAACTTTCTTTGTTGATGTACGGAAGTTTTTACTGTTATCTTCAAACACCGGTTTTTGGGGGTTTTTGGGGCTGCAGGGCTTTTAGCAGCAAATACATATTAATGATAAAAATCAAATCATCATTTGATGGATCTATGCTTCAACTTATCTGCTAGGAATTTTGTCATAAACTATTGGGATGACAAGGATTGAAAATTGTGGCTTTAATCTGTGCTAGATAGTTACGAATACTGAATCATCTGGAAACTACCAAGACAAGAACTAAAATACTTAAAAAAGCGTTTGTTTAAATGCGCTTAAAAGAATAAAATAAACCTCTCCTTTAAAATTTTTACTACCAACTTATATCGTCATTACACAATTTATATGATATAAAAGCTTATCGCAAGATTTAAGTACTCGTAACTATTTAGTCTGAAAATTTCAAAAATTAAAATCAGTCAGATGAAGTTAACTAGATTCACTTTTTTATCCAGACAGGTAAATCTCGCCATATAAATAAAAGCTTGTTTTACAAAAAGTATTTTTACTTTTTATTCATTTTCTACTTTTTAGTTATCGCTTGACATGTCTTGAACAACACCAGTATACTAAAATTTCAGACGAATTGGTGCAACGGAGTTTATAATCACCATCTTTTTTTAACTCTCCTTTATATTATCAGCAAGTCCTTTGATACCCAGATTATAGGAAAGCATAGAAAACTATTATTGGATTTAGAGCCACCTCGCTTTATTTGTCAAGTTATTCTCAGCAAGTCCTTTCATTTGATACCTATATTGTAGGAGTGCCTTGAAAATAACTAGTCAACTAACTAACTAGTAAATAGCTACTAGAATGACGTCACATAGCTAAGCATACATTGTCATCCAAACTAAACATGTATACAAAATTTCTGCTCAATCGGTTGAATATATATCTGCTTCAAGATTGAGTTGCAGGATTCCACCGAACAAACATCGTTACATAGTAAAATGCATCATTACATAGATACATACATTGTAAGGTTAATAAAATCTCGTAAAAAGGATCATACACACAACAGAAGGTTCGAGGACGATATCACTATGAAACCTATAAATAGAACATAAATAAGTTTTGTTCATCTCTTACAATGACTGGAGTTTATCGCACTTCAGAAGCGCTGTAAAAAGCATACATCTTTATTTAAGTTGAACTTAAAATGTTATAAACTGTAACCTTTCGAGAGCCCCTGAGGTTCTCAAAAAATGGTGACATTTTCAAGAGACTCATCAGAGATGTTGGAAGTTCAACTTGGTAAGGATCTGCCTATTGGGCCCCTCTAGTATTTTGATGTCTTTTTTTAATAGATATCGTTTCGCAAAGTCATGAAAGCCTAACATGCCCCAAAAGCGCAGCGAAAGGACATGTCACTGTGTATTAACACTTGTCTGTTGTTACCTTAAAGCGCTGCTAAGAACTTACAATGAAGATCGATACTGCATTTTTAAATTTGATGAAAGCCGCAGTTGTGGTTGAAATGTTATTATATTTTCTGAAATTCTTGGGTAATACAAACAAGATAGAAGTAAAAATATTACATTTATATAGATATTTGGAAATCGATAAACTTTATAAAGCGGAAGAACGGTAGAGGTAAGGGATGTAGCGACCCTCCGTCTAATTCTACACATCGAAATGTATCTCCCGGCAAAGAAATCTTTTCCGAAAGATGCGTGAGGAATGCTACGATTCGAAACTTGTGTGAAACTTTCCGGAACGACATTTTTATTCAATAAAGATTACAAAAAGAGTCGTGTGTAAAGCCATATGTGAGACGGCAACCCCTGACTGATGCTTCTAAGAAATCTTTTCATCAAATGGATTACTTTCCAATACGCGTGTGCGTTTTCTTTTGAGCAATAGGAATAGTTACTTAAGATCAAAGACTACGTGAGAATCTGGAGCCAGGAAATATTGCTCGATCTAACAAGAAGGTTATGTGTGTGGGTCACAGAATGTATCTGGCAATAATGAAAATGGGTTTTTAATGATATTCAGCGGAACATAAAAATCAGCCATATCAAGAATACCTATCTCAGCATGTTTTTTTTTTTGTAAATTTCGTACCTTATAGATTGTAGATGCTCTTACAAGGTGAAACTCTTCCATCATGTAGAAAAAAGGTTTTGTAATTATAAAACAGTTTCACAAATAAAACTCTTTGTTTTAGTGATGCGTTTCGATTTTTATTAAAATCATCGTCGGACTGTTAGATTTGACTGTTAACAAGACTACCCAGATTACTTGCCAAATAACTAACTAGTCCTATCATGGATACAAAACTACTCAAAACTAGCATACTATCTATACTATCTATACTGTCTATTTATTTTTCTATTAAATTATGTTTTCATTTGTTGTGTCTGTCTCAGGGGACATATTTTTTTTGGCGACTGCATTTACACAAGTGTTAAGGGAAACCCCTACAAAACCTTAACCATCGCCGTCAAAGTTATATTATGTGATATTTCATGTGATACACAATTTTATTGCAAAGAGTATTATTTGTGAAACTGTGTGATAATTACACAGTTTTTTAACTGTTTCTCAATAAAAATATTAGGCGTGATAATAGATATTAAATTAAAATTTACAACACATTTCAAAAATCGAATGAAAAAGACATTTTCAAAATTAAGAACGTTATATGCACACAGACATATTTTGAATTTTAGAATGCGCAAAGAACTGTTGGAGGACTTGGGTACCCTTTCTATATTCAATTATTGCTACATCGTTTATTTTTATTTTCTTAACCTACAAGTTAAAAGCAGAATTCAAATTGTGTGCGGTTGATTTTTCGTCTAAGGAAATTTGACCACGTTACGGAGCTTTTTCCCACACTTAAATGGATGAGAATGGCTGATCTCATTAGATTCCATTATACAGTTTTTGTTCATCAAATTTTGAATAAATTTAAACCTGGCTACTTTGAGGGAAGCTTATATTCCGCAGTGAAACTTCTAGTAGGAGCTTAAGGGATAAACATAGTCTCTCTAACCCTTATCATCGAACTGCCCTCTCTAAACGCTGCTCTCGTATTTGACTGTGAAATTTTATAATAACATTAAATAATACCTGAAAATCCTTGCCATTCCAGTCCAGGAAAGTTAAATAATAATTAATAAATATTGCATTAGGCTTCCTTTCATAGTTCTTGTTTATCTCTTGTACCTGTGTATTTTTAAAATAAGTTTTTTCCATGAACATGGAGATTTGTTCTTATTTATTAAAATTGTTATATAATCTCGCTTGCACTATCCATATTCTATGTATTGGAGGTTAAGTGTAAGAGCAGCTTAGGCATAACCCCATGACACCGACTGTAAAGTATAATTGTACTTCGTTCAAATTGCCACTTCAATAAAGCCTATTTTATTATTATTATTATTAATTAGCGACCAGTAGAAAATATAATGAATCAAAAATAAAAACACAGGAGAAGTTAATAATAATTGCAGAAAAATGGTCCCTCCAACGTCTTGGATGTAGGTTGTACCCTCAGGAAAGAGGCACACATAAAATACCTCCAGTCATTTGCCATGAAAACATCTAAATACATTGCCGAAACTCTAGCCGACAAATTGAACTCTATGGAGGAACTCAAAATTGTAGAGCGAGCCTAGGAAGTCATTAAAAAATTATTGTCCTCCATTCGAGTAATGGATTTTATGATCCGGGGCACATATTCGGCAGATAGGCCGCCTTTGTCGCCCGTCTTAATTTATGCAAGATTAAATTTTATTGAAGTTGTGGGGAGTTATTAAGCACCCTCGAAATCTGCCTTTTACGACCGAATCGTAAACCTCGTGCGGTTCAGCCGCAGAGAAAGGAGTTGCGAAATTCCTGGGGATGATTTGCTGAGAATGCAGCTATATCGCTGAATTAAGTGCGGCTAGGATAGTAATTTCTTGCGTCTGAAAACTGTAACAACATTTCAGCTTAACGGTAACTTCAGTCAAGGACTGCTTCTGTCTACTCTTCATAGGTCAAAGATTGAAGATTCTTGTTTAGTCAGACCAAATTACACTGAAGCAACATTTTAAAGAGAGATGAATTATTATTTCTGTGATTTCAGATATCTAAATATTTCTTGGATCTTAGTTCATCGCCCTCTGCTAGATGAATTTAGCTGAGGATCTTGGACTGATAGGGTCTCAAATGTGAAACTACGACAGAGAAAACAAAAGCAGAAAGAAATAATTAACACCCTTAAAAGAAAAAACTAGAGTACCTTGGTCATGTTGTAAGGGGACCTAAATATGTACTGCTACAAAATATTATGCATGGGAAAATCAAGGGCAAGAGAAGCCAAGGAAGACGAAGAGCCTCTTGGCTGAAAAACTGGAGGGATCGGTTTGGAATGACGTCAAATCAATTGCTTAGAACAGCTGTGAACAAAGTCAGGATTACCATGATAATATCCAACCTCCGCTAGGAGATGGAACTTGAAGAAGAAGAAGAGGACATTGACCACAACGCCAAAGTTCTCTAAAAGAACTACATTAAGAAGAGGCTCGTTCCAGGAGCTGGAATCTCGACCTGTCCGCTAGGCGGTTTGCTGTGTGTATCTATAAAATAGGGACAGATTAGCGCCCTTATTTGATGTTCTAGAGGAGGTTCTTTGGAGGTCTTTTGTAGGTCCGCCACATCCATTAGACATGCTGTTCCTTTTTGGATTGTTTCGGAGCGCAGCTCCACACATGCGATTAGTACTCCAGCGATGATGTAATCTGAGCCATGTAGAGTAGCAGTAGTTGTTCCGGTTGATGTTAGTTCCCAGAACCTTGATGTAAGATTTCTGAGCCTTCTGTGCGTTAAACTGGACTGGATTTGTGAATCCTCATTCGAGAATTCTTTCGAGGCCCTGATCAATCTTATGTATGTATATTATTATGTATGTATACAACCTAATGAGTCCACATTCGGTGGGTAGTAAACATTTACTAATGTCTCGCTTACTTCCACAGCCTTCATCAGAGTATAAAAGAGAATAAAATGTCCTTTGTTGTCATATTGTGTAAAATTTAATGTTGTTCGATTATCAGATTATCCAACGCAGTCCTAAACTGGAGCGAGCTAATAAAATACGAATCGTCGCAATAACTTAGGTCCATTTTATCGAGGTATATATATTTTCCTCACATAAAAGAATTTATTTATTTTTAAAAACATCCAACCGGCTTCGGGGAGGATAGGGCGCATAAAAAATAAAAGCGATTGCGATGATTGCCTCATAAAAGGTTGCCCAGCCCTTACACGAGTATCAACTATTGTTACTTTGGTGGATTTATGATATATGATACAGTTAAATTGGTTTGGAGTGTAGCTATTGGAAGGAATTTAAATGTAGAAATTGTTTCCTGTACAAACGGAAGCCTACTATCTCCTATGTTGAGCTCTTCGTTTCAATGTTGTACCTTTAGTTAATATATAAGTTAAATGAGAAATATAATATTAGAGCAATAGTAAGTATTTGATGAAGGAGCGTCTATCATCTTCAGTAACTGTCTAGTGACAACGTTCTCAGTTTCGCATGTCGAGTTACAAAATTATTATCTTCTATGGGAAGCTGGATATCATCATTGCTATTCAGTTCATTTATTACTACCTGGAGAAGCAAATCTGTTAGTACTAAACTTGCTATTGACAAGTGAATAGTAACCGTTTTCAGCTTGGTATTAACTGCAAGGTATTAGTTCAACGACATTCCAAAATTAATGTCACCCGATCAATTTAATGTTTTATTACAAAGGGTTGTTCAGCCTATTCAACAAAATTGGAGATTACCTTATGGTTTTTGTCACAGGAAATAGTTACCGCAACGTATCACATTCCTTCAGAGTTTCAAAGCCAGCGACTTCAAATTTCTTCTCTGAAGTATTGTTCATAGTTCAAAGTTGACCAACAGAACACCTGTACTCGCTTGCCGTTTCTGTCCGTCACTAATCGCCCGGCTAGTGAAAAGTGCTTATTGAATCTAGATGGGGATGATCGACTTGTCGCGAAGTAAATAAGATTGTCCTCTATTTACTCACACTGACGGTTTCACTACTACCAAGTACTAATCAACTTATTTACACGATAGATACTAGTGTAAGTAACAAGTACTAATCATTAGCTACTAAGCACATGACTTCTCTTTTGTAGCGCCATTATCCGTAGTTGTGTAACACTACATTTCCAATGATTGTATTTTGTTCACTAGTTCTTATTCAAGTGTTGAGTCCTCCACATTTCAGCACCTAAATCACTAACTCTATTCTAAATGCTGGGAGGACTGCTGCCTAGGATTGTTTCCAATCTTATAAACGCACCTCTCGCATTTTACATTCTACCTTTTATACTTTGATATTTTACTACCATTGCTCTCAGATTTGAAGACTTTTATACCTACGTTTGAAAAGTAAAAATAGACAGTCTTGTTCTACTTACTAATTTCACTGGACTGAAGCTGGTATTGTTGCTTGGGTGAATTTACGAGGCCCTTAGTACACTTTTTATTATTCGCATCCAATGCGAGTGAGGCGTGGTTCTTAACAGGAACGCGTAAAACCGAGAGCAGATAAAACGTCAATCTACTCGGAAAATGCTGATCAGAGGGGAGGGCGCAGGGATTTATACTCCATTTTAGGAGATTAACAGACACCCTGCAGTATGAGCTGAGCCCAAAGTAAAAGGTTTGCACATTGGAGGTGCTCAGCTAGTTGCACTGTAGCTTCAAAAGAAATTATCATAACGCTTATTTTCTTGCATCAGCCTCATATCAAATATCGATTATCATTTCATGAGGTCATAGTTCAACTACTATATATAGCAAAGATAATATTGTGATTACCCTCGTGTGGGTTTCTGGTCACAGCGGAATGCCAGGTAACGAGAAAGCAGACTGCCTGGCGAGGATGGGAGCAAGGGGCACATCCATTTGCCCCGAACCCTTGGGCGTATAACGAACTTCCTAAAGCATAGTTGGAGAGAGACGACTGCAGGCAGTCCAAGAGACTCATAGCAGGCCTCAACAAACGTAAGGAGCTATGGCTATTGAACCGGAAGAGGGATTCACTCAACTTGTTAGTGGGGATCCTCACAGGTCACTGCAGATTGAACAGGCACATGACACTCATAGGAGTGGTCAAAGATCCAATCTGTCAGAGGTGCTGGGAGGAGGACGAGACCTCGTTCCACTTCCTGGGCAAGTGTGCCAGATACAGCGGCCTCAGAGCTGAGGTGTTCGGCACAGCAGAGTTTGACAGGGAAGAGTGATACTTAGCGGAATGGTCGGACATCATGACATTTATTAAAAGGTCTGGAAGGTTCGACACTAGGGAGTTACCAGGTCTGCTATAGTTCTAGTGATGGTCTTCAGGGTCGGCAGAAAGGGCCAAAGGTGGCCTACTTGCCAGGCTTTGCCTCCCTATTACTACTTCTACTACATATTGTGATTTCAAAATGTTTTGAATTCGAGAGAATGTCCTTCAGATCTATTTTGTGATCACGAAAACACTAATTTTATACTTGTTTGTTTCACGGTTGACAGTTTTGTAAACGCAAAATTTGTTGCAGGGATTTTGATGAAATTATGAGGGCGTAGTGTGTGCCTGTAATGAGAAACACGCACTTAAAAGAACTTTGCCAACATTTGTTTTCTTATATATGTTGAGTATTTGATCATTTACAGATATGAAACAGATATATTGATATGCTACTGTACGTCGATTCAAGAATGGGTCTGACTTTCTTGCATCAAATTAAATTTTCGACAGGACTGCAATTAGTTGAACAATATTTATTTGCAAGCAAATGAAACTAAAACGGGGAAATGAGTGGGGGACTTATATGATCCGGAACCAGCTTTTTCACTATGCTTAACAATCATTGTACTTATGAGGGGAGAAACCTGGACTCGAAGGGGCTATTAAAATTTATGAACTTCTTGTTCGGAGGTGTGAGATTGAAATCTTTATGGCCCAGTCAGCATAGGTAAAACTGTATTTTTCTAGATCGAATCAGAGTTCAGAACAGAATCAGGGCCCATATTTCTTTATTTATTCATTTGGAAATCGTTTAGTTTTGACAATTGTTTAACTTTTTTTTAATATTTATATATGTATATATAATAATCATAATAAAATCGTCTTTATATTAAAAGATTGTAAAATATACGTGAAAAATTGAGCTAAAATGGCGAAGTTAAGCAGTGTGTTATTCTCAAACTTAACGATTTTAGGTAAGTACAAATTTCTCATTTTATATCCCATAAGTCTCTTTAGTATAGCATTTTACATCTGTGAAAGAATGCTTCTTCCTTATAAAATGATCAATTCAGTTAGGGGAAATACACAAAAAATCGTTTAACTGAACTAAGTAACGTCATTCTGAGGTTGTAGTAAATATTTTCTAATTTGTAGAATCTGAATGTATCCAATTGTAGAGAATCATTGACAAATTAATAGCGCGTTTCTAGGCG
Organism: Bruchidius siliquastri; assembly: GCA_949316355.1. NCBI lineage: Eukaryota > Metazoa > Arthropoda > Insecta > Coleoptera > Chrysomelidae > Bruchidius > Bruchidius siliquastri. Next base: position 5,121,213 of record OX438537.1, on the reverse strand, counting down.
TGGCAAGAAGCGTTAGGCGACCCTAGCGTTCACAGCTTGGTCCGTGTAACTTATAAAGGGTGGCCCATCTGTTGTTTTTTCAAGCAGGTATTATTTAGATATCGATATCACTGTCGCGCTTAAAATATTGACAGATCTGTATTATCAATCCTCCGTTGTAAGAAATGTCTTTTTGTTTTACTCTTGACCGACGTTGGCAAATTTTATAAAGTTATTTCTAAAACAGCCGAAAGAATTCCTTCTTTCGCTCAAAGTATGTTTGACAGCTCATGAACTTCAACTCATCGTCAGGGTATGAGAGGTGGTTACCTGTCGTACTATTTCTTAGGTAGTCTCAAGTAAAAAAAGAAAGCTTACCGTGCTTCATAAGCGCTGCGAGAGAATGCATGTCTAATCGTATAGACCTAAAAACGCTATAGATTGTAACGATAGGGGAAAGTCCCCAAGGTTCTCCATAAGAACTTTTGGAAGAGGCTCCTTCGAAGTATTGTCAGTTCAACATGGTGGGGATGATATTATAAAAGACAGTCTAACAATTTGCAGTATCTCATGCAGAACTATGATATCGGCCAATACAGCTTCATCCCTTCAGGGCACAAAGGTCATTATATTTGATGAGCCATGATGTGGTATAATATAGACAATAGACCTCCAAGTTTACGGTTTGCCGTTTAAGATAGTTGCCCTTTTGGGGATCATTTCAATTTATAGCCAAATCTGACCGACACTTTGAGATCCAACCTAATTTTAATATAGAATATTGGATATTTGTTTGCCTCAGTTTTGATAATATGAATAGAAATATTGTATAATTCTTTCTTTCTTTTGCCTATAGAATCGCTAATCACTGTATTTTTTATAGATAAACTTAAGCAATGGTAGAAAAGCTATCATGCTTCATACGCGCTACGAAGCGATACATATCTAGTCACATACACCAATGCGTAGCAATCATCTGATAAAAGACATCATTGGTCACTTGGTTAGGCACATTTGACAAAATGGTCACAGAAGGTCCGAGAAAGGAAGTTTTTCTTGGATTTTTGAGTGGAAACCCCGATCTAAGAAGTTTGGCAACACCGCTGATCCCAGCGTTGGCCTATTAGGCTTTTCGTCGCGATGCCGTAAAATTGTTCTTTTCATTTCCGTCGGTAAATCTTCCTGTGCTGCTTTGTTGCCACCTCCCGCTGAGAGGTGGCTATGGCGAATTAATTTCGCTGTAACGCGCCCTACAGGGCTATTCCGGGGGCACCCGGGTCTTAAGGGGATTGCCCGCACCGGAAACTGAAAAGGTGTCGAAAGATTTATAGAGGCCTCCCTCTATGGCCTGTATCGTATGATATAGTGGACATTTTCTTTTTGTGTACCAGCTTTATTCTGCCGGTAAATGTGGGTCAAGTTTGTAATATCATTTAATTTCCTCTTGGGAAGAGAGAGTGAGAGAAGCTCTGCTATGATGTTATGATATTTTCTCCTCCTGCAGATGTGAAAACCAATTTTACAGCGTCACAGATCAACGAAGGCATCCAAAGAATTGTCAACAAGTGGAGTTCAACAACAGCTCAACCAGCAGAAAACTCAGGATGCTGCCTTGACAGGAAACCCAAATGCGACATGATCGACTCTACTCTTCATCTTCGCCCTTTCCATGGCCGATGATGGAGATAAAGGGACGACGACGACGATCGTTGTAGTAATTTTCGCAACATTCCAAGCAAGGCGTGCTATTGATGTGTCATGAAAAACTGATGTCAATCTCATTTCATGAATATGATGCCATGTACACAGGGTGGGAGACAAAATTCAATGAACAAAATATAATAGTGACCTGCTCTTGTTCGATAAGAAACAAAGAAGAAAATTAACTGTAGAGAACAGATAAACAAAAAATAGTTGAACGGGCTTATTGACACAAAAAACTATGGATTCTTTTTCATGTAATTCGAGCATTCTGCGTCAAAAAACAACTGTCCTAAAACATCACGTAATATATATTTTATGCTGCCATTCGTTGGGAAAGATTCAAAATATCATGAATGGGAAAGAATTGGACGTGTATAAGCCAACTATTGCATTTAAGAGTAATTCGAGTAAGTAAACAAACGTTTTGAAAGGTACCATTTTTTTAGTATTTCCAGACTAACTTCTGGGTGATAAATAACCAACTTTATCGTTGATGATAGAATGAAAAACTGTTGTTTTTCACATCTTTAAATGCTCCAGGATACAGTAGTTACCTTTTACAAGCATGTAAAATAGGTACATATGATCCAGCAACTTTGATTCGATGCTGATAGTTCTTGAGCTAAAAAGTTTCCAAAGAAACGAAATAATTTGTCAAATTGGGAGGATGATTCGAATAAAATCACCCCAATTATTATTAGCCTGCTAGTATAGCATATCGTTCACACATTTCATCGGGCTTGATGCAATGGCCCCAAAATGATACACCGGAGCATGTGAAGGCAGTATTAATTGAAATACTTAAATGCCCGAATTCAAAATTGTTTGTGTCCACAATACTTCAGTTGCTTATACATGAATGACAACGTTGCATCATGACCTAATTTCGATAACATTCATATTCCAAAGTTGGCAACAATGTGAGTAATTCGTTTTGGCAGTTTAGCTTCCCAGCCTGTAGCTGTTGGTGAGCCTGTAAAGGCTGATAATTGCCGCTGCTTCGTATGCAAAACACAGAAAAAGAGGGGAAATAGTATGGAGAAGGGACCATTTCGCGGTGGGAATTTTAATGAAAAACTCCGAGTAAAAATTGGTCATCAAATACTTTGTTCTGGTGCGGTACGTGAAATATAACCATCATCAACAAAAGTTGGTGCATATTGTAATATTTGAAGCCTGCCAATGCGCTGTGAGCTTATCTGGTTGCTTTGGGCAATGTTAACAAAGCACATAGCTGATTTTTTATATCACTATTGTTTATAACCTCTCGCAAAGGCAGAAAGTTTATCGCAGTCACATGATACTGCAGGACATGTTAATGTTGATGTTAACCACCACAAGTTTGATGGAAGATGACTCCAGTATTTGGGGCCCACGGCGCGCATACCATCATGTGACCTTCTTTCCATGGTATATTTCCAGAGTTTTGTGTGTGTTGGACTGAAGTAAAATTGTTGGATGTCGCGGTTTTTAAGACAAGCTACTCCGACCAGCGTTTTATAAACGACGGAAAGGTCAAAATCAAAGGCGGCGGCAATCTGCTTCCGCCAACATTTTATGAGCGGTTTACGAGCAACGGACAATGCCATCAAAGGCGACCGCTTCATTTCCTACACCTGGAAGGGAATAATGAAGAAAAAAAAATGGTTCGACCGGCCAGTGCACAAACTTTTATTGATTTTATAAACTTTGGTTTGGCTGCGATATATTTTAAATACAATCGATGAATATTAACTTAAAGCTATGTACAGCGTGCCTATCATAAAACCGCCTGCTCCAATTTCTGTATACGAGTAACTGTAGAGCATAGTTAAGAAATTTCTCATTGGTTGAGACTTAAAAAATCATATTATTCAGGACAGAATTGCAACAAAATTGTTAATAAGTGATGATTTGTAATAATAGCACGCTGTACTCTCAAGATGCAAAAATTATAAAATAATGCCATTTTTTGTATGGTACTGAATGACTCAGCTGGCTGGTTCATTTCTCATCAGATTGGAACACCTTTTCTTCTCATACTTTGAAGAAACTTGGTACGACACATACATTTTAATAATATAATCGATTTCAAGCACGCATCCACCATTTTTCAAATCGTAATTTTAAACAGCAGAAAAGGTGGAGGCGCTTACAATATTACTATACCGAGTATAAAGATTTTTGGACAACATCAGGTATTAACGAAAGACAAAGAAGAGAGCATCCGGAACCACATATTGCATGTTCCTATAATCCTCCTAGTGCAGTCAATTTAAGCTTCCCAAAAATCTAATGGAAGCAAGCAACGACACATTTAAAAATCGTAAAAAATAGTTGCTTGCATGCCGTACTCAAATGAATCGTATGATGGTGTAACATGTACTTGCGATGCCGCTAAATCTGATATTTCAGGAGCTTATATTTCCCCAGAAAAGAACTGAAGGATTTTCCGTCGGGCAATGATTTGCACGTACTAGTATTATAGACGTATTGAGACGTATTGTATTCTGCTCACAGTTCGTTACAATTATACGTCTAGGTACACTGAAATTGTGCAGTTTTGTGCAAAATTGTGCAATTGCCTTCTTACAGCTGTTATTAATGCCTAGTGTCAGCAACTGACAGCTCTTAGGAAACACATCACAGAACAAGCCGTGATCGTGAATCTGTTTGGATTTCTGAACAAGTTTCCACTTAATCTGAAAACAGTATTCGCTAGAGAAATATATTAAAAACATCTAGGATGTACAAAAGTTCTTCCAAAGTAAATTTGAAGATAGTAAACAAAACTATTTTTCTTCCCATAAAGCCGAGCCAGGCCAAATAATTCAATACGCTGGGCGTAAAGATATTCAAGTGTTAGCCTGGCGAACTGTGTTTTTTTTATATATATATTCTTATATACTAGATTGCGTTGCAAAATTGAACATTATTTAATGGTAAATCGTCGCAATTGAAGGTCATTTAATTGACTTACACTTACATAGACAGCATTATTATAACTTTATCTGAATGAATGCTTCCTGATAAAAGTATTTTCATGCTCAATGCTCATTCCATAAAATGAAAATTTGTAGTTAATTCAAAATAACCATTGCAGTTTCACACCACTTCAATTTTCTCTAATTGCGCACTCTGGCGGCAATCGTTCTACGATTATCCTCTTAAATAAACATAACGCCCATTAATCTCCCTTCTTCATTTTCAACTGGCTAATTTCTAATCTAAAAAATCTAATTAACACACTTTCATTTTTACCCAAATTAAGCGAATCTTAATGCGCCTACCCTTTTGGCATTTTTCTTTCCGGGATGTTATTATTTTTCGCTCTAACCGAGCGACTATCAGTGCAAGAGGGCGCAGTTAATTTGTTCCACTCCTTCCAATGGGACAATAAAAAAGAAATTAAAAGATAATTGCGAGGCATTTGGCACTAAGTGCTTCGTCAGCATTGAACAATCTTTTGTTATTATATATCTTGAAGATATTGCATAAACCATATATCTTAGAGGCGCTGTCTTTCTTTTTAAGTTGATTCATGGATGTGTTTTATTGTTTGCTGTGAACAAGATGAATACTTATCTCTTATCGAACTTCGCTTTAAACAATAAAGCAAGCAGAGATCCAATATGAAAATGAAGGTAGAATACATCATTCCTTTGATTCATATTATCAAACTAGGTTAATAAAATCATTAAGGGATTATACAAATATCTGATATCCTACGTTACAATTAGACAAGAATAACATCCCATCCAGGTAGGGATCTCAAAGCGTCGGTCAAAGTTGGGTATAAATTGAAATGATCCCCAAAAGGGCAACTATCTTAAACGGCAAACAGTAAACTTGAAGGTCTATTGTCTATATTATGCCACATGGCTCATCAAATATAATGACCTTTGTGCCCTGAAGGGATGAAGCTGTATTGGCCGCTATCACAGTTCCGCATGAGATACTGCAAATTGTTAGACGGTGTTATATAATTTGTTTTCGGAGATTTTTAGAATACTTGTCACATGCTAATAATGAACATTATGGCTACAGTTCCACTTAACCTCACATAAATTGATCATGTTAAGGTAATGTTGCTTAAGAGAAATTCCATTCCCACTTCGGTTCAACAAGGTTCTTCAAACATGATTGATTTTTGTCTGTTTTCAATTTTTTCATGTGATTTTAATAACATTCAGTGCAAGCTTATGTACGAACAGATATTTCTCGAACTCGTCTACTTATTAGCTCTTTTTTCAGCGAGTTCATTCTATTTTTCCTTTGTTCGTAATCCACTAAGCTCGCCAAATCAGGTATCCTGTTTTTTGTGGCATCCGGGCGGGCCTCGTTATAAATGGATTTTGTTGTGGAATTAGTAATTCTATGAAAATTTAACAGAGTATTGCGAAGGATCGAAGCAACAATGGAAAGATTAGATTTATGTAAAAAGTACGTACGCACAGAAATTAAATTGCGTTTGTTTAGGTTAAGACATTGTTCACAAAACAAAATTGTTTTCGTTCTCTTATACATTCTCTCTTCGTAGGAAACTGAAGGGGGTAGTGAATATACGTGGAACAGGCGAAGTTATTAGGTTCCAATATTTTAGTCGACCAAGTAAGTACTTTCTATCGGCAAAAGCAACAAACCAATAAGTTAGGTTTTTTAACAATAACTAAACTAACGTTACACTGACTAATAATTTGAAAAATCCGGGAGCAATATGTGTCGCCATTGGGGATCTAACCTCCAACTCCAATGAATGATGGAAAAATTTGACATTTCGCGAGGTGATTGAACTGCGAGAATGCATCCAGAATTCAAATGATTTATGTCCAAAGCTTGTTTAAAATCAGTAATAGGTTATGGAATACAAACACAATAGAAAACAGCACATATTCCTACGAAACTTTGATGAAGTCTGGATTGTATAAACTACGGCCAATATATGACGCCATATATAATATCCGCAAAACATCCCTTTTGGCAATTTTCACTCAACCATCACGCTCGGAACGAATTGGAATATGCCCCCTGATGTTTACATTTCCACTACCTCAAATTCCGACCCTGACTGTGTGCCACGATGAATTTGCGAATATTCGGCGCAAAAGCATCCATCCATTCAACAATGGAGTCGAGTCCGTGACGAAATAATGAAGGCCTTGCGATATGCAGTTGGCCGTGTACGAGACGACGGAACGAACAATTGAATATCGCTATTCTTATTTTCATCCGATTTAATAACACGCCCATGCCAAACGCAGTGGCAGGCGTAGAGGGAATAGAAAATAAATTTGTCAGTCAACGAATTTGGGAAATCTAATCTAATCCATGATGTTGATTCAATGATGAAATAATTAAGCTGCATAGCCTCCAAAGTAGTGAAGATCGAATTCTTCCTTATATATGTCGCCATATATTCAAAACAATCGAAACGGGAGGCAATATAAATAAACATTTTGAATCCTTCAGGGCCACAAGAGCAGGAAACATGTTTAAGTCGGTAGCTGTGGATCGAGTATGAGAATGTGAAAATATGCCGCCTTCAGGAAATACAATTACAGATTTTTCGCCAGTGGGGATCGAACCCACAACCTCCGACGGAATATAAACGCAAAGTCAGACTAGATGTCGGACATTTGGAGGAGTAACGGTTGGGTGGTAAAAGTAAACCTTACATATTCCCCTTGAATCCATGTGCCACTAAGGTAGTGTGGTCTAATGGTTAATGTAATGGCTCGGACAGATGTGCGTTTGATTCCCACCGGATGTTTTCCTTTTTATCTATTTATGGGTTTGTATCAAGGCACTTCTTCACGTAGTCTGTGAAATTTCGCCTCCATTCCGTAAAATATGTTATAGACGCCGTCACTGACAATCTGGGTGGGCGTATTACAAAGAAATTCATCGAAATGTAATAGCATGCCCTGTAATATGATAATGAAGATTCGTGGGGTACCTACTTATTTAATTGCCGTGAATAATAACTGTAGTACGTTCCTGCTCCTCCTCTTGTTGGTTCGATCTTCCCATTGTTAATTATTCCTTTTGGGAAATGATCGTTTCTTGAAAGCTTTTTAATGACGTCGCAGATATGCCTTGCCATTTTTTTCTCCTCATTACTCGTATTTGCATAACGATGGTATCAGTCTGGTTAAATTATTATCGGTTTTTTTGTTCGATATTTATAAATAGCTCTGGTGGGGATCCCTGAAGAAAGTTTATTTCATGATCAATTGTGGCTATAAAAAACAATACAACATATAGTTTACATGTTATATATAATATTGTGGCCATCAATAGTGATGAAAAGTAAATATCATTAATTTATTTTTATTTTTATTTATTTATTTATTTATTGACCAGAAAATACTACTAATATTATTAATAAATTGAATGATTAGGTATAGCAGAAATAGAGTATGAAAACCGACTGAGATATGTATGTAAGGACGTATTAATCCTCATGCGACAGAAGTTATGGATAAGGAAAATTATCGAATTTAATACGTTCTTGGATTGTTGTTTGAAATGTGTAGACAAAGTGGATTTTTCTAAAGTTTGATTTCGGACTTCCATTGTCTATAACATTATTGAATACCACAACGTTTCGATTGATATGCTATCTTCAATCGTCTTCAGGTGAACAGTTTACGCTTAATATCTCGGTGATGAAATATCTGAAATTTTTGTGCACTTGTTTGCATTTTGATCACCCAAGTCCAGTCCTGCTTCTTCACTCAGTTCTCTCCAAAATCATACACCTTGCGTGCCATAACGACAGCGAGACAGAGGAAGGAGGCAAAAGTCCGTTCACCTCCAACCGCCCGGCAAAATTGCCGAATTGCAGCCGAGCGGCGGAACGGAAATGCAGCTCGACCGTGCCGACGTCGCCGTAGAATTTTCGGGACTCACTTTATTAACCCGCCGGGATTATTAGACCGAGAAATTAACGTCGTACTGCAAAAACAGTGAACTGCTGCGATATTATTAGGGCAACCGCCTAGTGTTGCCAAGTCTCGAAATTGAGATGTTGTGAAATGCGGAATATATTCATGGAATATGGTGTCTATGTCATACATACTAAAGTGTAATGATATCAAGACATTATTCTCCAATTCTACAATAATTCATCTGCAGAGACGTATCATCCTCTGCCTCTCTAGGATTCTCCAGTATGTAGGTTTAGAAACAAAGGATGGAAACCAAGCAGTTTCAAGTCTGTGGGACGTCTTGCAAGAGTGACATCAAGTGATGATTGGCGATACATGTTCATCAAAACATACTGCAAAGTAGATTACGATTTATTGATCAACACTCAAACAGAAGAGGGATGGTGATAGCCATCATAGTAAGGGAGAAACTTGGCCTAGTAAAAAGGACTGTCATAACTGGACTTATTAGAACACTTTTTGTTAGCTGATTAGCCCCCGTCCTTTGGTCCTATGAAGTGGACTGGACGTGTAATATCATTGTGAAGACATTTTTTCTTGGTTTGTATTATGTTCTTTATGACAGTGTCTGCCTAGAGCTGAATAAATTCAAAACCGGACACAATAAAATAAATAAAGATGAATTCAGGAACTAAGTATCAAGAGCAGACAAAAGATAAACGACAAACCTCTGGACTGTAACAATGAAGCGATTGCCATTAATTTTATGTTTGAATGGAATGCATGCACACGGCAAAAATGACAGCAGGAACTGTTTACTAAAATAGATATTTATTTATCTTTTCATGGCATTTGATTTGCGTGATTTGTGGGTCATTGATCAGAAATATTCGCTTTCAGTATGTGTGTTAATTACACAATCTTCTTATCTGCATGATGGAAGAGTTTCACCAAAGTAAGAGCATCTACAATCTAATGACTCAATGTCCTGTTAACAAATTACTCCCGAACAGTTCGCGTAACACATCGTCGTCGACCTTGTTCGCGTCTTGTCCGCCGAATTTCCCGTCAGCCTGCGGTAACCTGGACGCGAACATCATTTTGATGTTCGCGAATAAGGTTTGTCTACCCACAAACTGCTCGCAAACTAATCGCGAACGTATTCGCGACAGGTTTGTTAGCCGATATGCAGCGTTTTGATGACCAGCTGTCATTTCAAGCGCCAAGTACAACAAGTGAACACGAGTCACGATCCAACTTATTTAGTTATGAATATTTAATGACCCATTTATAGCTCCGTACGAGTCCACTCACTAACCATCTTGTTCCACGCAAACCGTCGATCGTAAAAATTGGGTTGGGTCCAGCATAGGTTTTATGTCCTGTGTCCTTATAATGTCCCCCATCTACCCGCCCACATAAAAACACACATCTTTTACTGTCGAATAACAGAAACTGTAATCGAACGCGAGAGAGCGCTGTCCAAATGACCAGCGCACCGGTTCTAGGGAGCAATAAAATAAAAACTCGGCCCGCATACATCTTTATTCTACGGCGAAATTGAAATATTGGGGGTGAACAGCACGATTCTTTAGCATGGGGCATATTTTGGAATGCAAACAGGTACGGTTTCAGACCATACATATGCATATTATAGGCTGTGAGTCTTCAAGATTTACTAGTGTATCCTGCCGATTTGGTATAAGTAAGTTGGTTTCATAAATAAGATTTAATTTTTTGTGTTTTTCGATTTATTTGAAAACATTTTCAAACTGCGAAATTGATCGTACAATATCATGTTAGCTAGCCAACAAAACTAGAATGCATATAACGCTGAATGTGAGTTCTGAGACAACCATTTTGATTAACCATTAATTAGTGCGTTTCGCTTTATTTGAAAGCATTTCCACACTGAAAAATTTACTGTCAACCATTAGATTGTTCGGAATCAACCATTCTAATTAACCTATCTAAAAATCATCTAAATACAGGAAAGAGAGGTTGAACACACAACATCTACCTTACTAGGAACCTCAGATTGTCTCAACACCTCAGCTGGGTATCCTAGCGACTACGGTGTGGGCATGAAATGGTGGAGACATGGGTTCAAGTCTCGTCAACATCAAACATATTTTTGGATTTTTCTCACACCAAAAACCTATATTTACATATTTATGGATTCTGATTTATATGACTAGTGCTTCAGAATATTTTATTATTATTGGTGGAACCAAGCGATATGACGCAATGGCAATACATATGTTCGCTTCACTGGCCAAAGAATCACTAACATGGATGGTTGGTTCTCCAGATTGTACACGATTTGACTGGGAGAAATGCCATGCGGCTATAGCGTCAGTACGAAATGCTTGAGATGCATCTTCGAGTCCCGTCCGGACCAAATAATTCATTATTATTCATAACATACGATCTACTACGCAGATTGCTGAATGCTTAGGACCAGGTTATTGTGTAACAAAAAATAAAAAACAATAAATCCTGATAAGATTAGAGGTAGTTTAGTGGATGACCTGAAGTAGTAAAATAGTTATAAAATGCTTTTTCAATGTTTTGATACGTGTATTTCTCCTTCAAAAGATGTGAGTGTATAAAACCTTGAATCCAAAAAATAAGAAATTATCTATTGGTCTGGGAAATTGTATATAATCATTGATCTTGTTATTGCAAATTCTAGTTCAATGTTTACTACAGGATATTACTGAGCTGTCATTCAACTAGCAGTTTTGAGAATAAATAATATTTGGGACTGTGGTGGTCTGTTTCATTTCATTTGTAGTGGCCGCTAAACTAAAACTACATACAATAGATGTTACAGCTTCACAATCATCCATGAAGTATCAGATGCAATATCCAGGATCATCCCCTTGAGTTTAGGTACTCTTTCTCAAGAGAGGTGTATTTGAAAACCAGTCTAGGGCGACTGTTGAATCTGTATAGCCCTCAGATGACTTGATTCATCCTCATAGACCTTAGCACATTTTTTGTTGAGAGTATGAGATCGAAGCCATACATCTTATCAAAGCTTAATACAGGAAAATATGACATAAAACGGTAAAATAGACAACGAGTTATCAGTGCGGATATTCTGTGCTATTCCAAAAGTTTCTGTGACAATGGTTTTAAATGAATAAAAATAAAAGTTTCATGTCATGCTGAATACGAAATCTTGCAGCTACACATAGAGCTAAAATCATTGAACAAAGCAATGTTGAGCTATGGTAATAACTCTTGGTTGCGCAGCTTGCGTGATGACTTGGGATCTGTCTAATTATTTCATATAGCTTCTACAGAAATTAAGATAGACATAGTGAAGAGCAAGCCAACGAGGAAGAAGCTGGCATCAAGAAAAAAAGACAGAAAGCCTGGAATTATGAATAAGGTATGCAATTTCCTCATATGTTACTGCCTGGAAAGTATTGACAGCTCGGCGAAAACTTCGCTTCACTTGCATTCTATTGTAAATCATATAATCTGGAATACTGAAATACGGCTCTGCAATACTTGCATCCGTTGTGCTGAAAAATACCCATTGATGTGTTTCCAGTTATCGCCCGCGGGGAACGAATCCCCCCGTGGAGGAGGGCGCCGAATAAAACATCGCCGCGTCCCATAAATATCGGAAATTTCGTAAATATGCAAATGACAGTCGTAAAAACGGTGCCGAAATGTGTTTCCGCATACCCGTCTTCACAGCATCGCTCGATCGCGCGCCTGCTGAGACAACTGTCAATGTACTTGTACGGGCGTGGGCAAGCGCGTTGCAGAGTGGGGGGTAATGGGAGTAGTAATAATGGGGAGGCAAAGCCTTTGGCCCTTTTTGCCGACCCTGAAGACCCTGTCAAACGCTGCTGTGCTAAACACCTCAGTTCTAAGGCCGCTGTATACGGCACACTCCCCAGGAAGTGGAACGAGGTCTCGTTCTCCTCCCAGCACTTCTGGCAGATTGGGTCTTTGATCACTCCTATGAGTGTCCTGTGCCTGTTCAATTTGCAGTGACCTGTAAGGATCCGTACTAACAAGTGGAGTGAATCCCTCCTCCTGTTCAATAGCCATAGCTCGCCGTGCTTGTTGGGGCGTACTATGAACCTGTTGGACTGCCTGCATTCATCTCTCTCCAACCATGCTTTTGCAAGTTCGTTATACGCCCAAGCATCTAGTGCATTACTGACCTGGCCTCTGTCAGTTCCCAGCAACAAAATTTGCATTTTTTGAAAGAAAAATATCACTATTGTTTTTGAACAATTATGCAGGCGGAACTTTAGCGGAGTTATTCCATCAATAGAAGATATACACGTATCCGGTAGATGGCGCTGGTTTGACCAGCATGCCAGCACTAGCATACTAGTGGCAACATGTAAGCACGTTTTTGCTAGTCTATCGTTTTCCGACAGCATGGCAACGAATTAAGGGTATCCCTACTTTTATTGCTAGTAGCTCCACCCTCGTACCCCACAACTCCCGCGTCAGTTCTGTAGGCAATGTCTGATTGCCAATCACTGCCAACCTAAAAAGGTTGAGAATTTCATTTATTGAGGTTTTCTTGATAATACGTGTATGTTCAACTGTGGAGAGAGCAAGAATCCTTACCTGTCATTTGAATTTCTTTATCGCATAATTTTATTACAGCATCATCAGATTTTGATAAATTCTGAGGAAGGATATGTTATTTGTAAATAAACATAAATAACGTTGCCCACTTGAAAGTTCAGCATGTACGCTTATGGAAGATTGTCGAATATCTGGACATATTTCGCGCATAAAGCTGTTCCTCAGAAACAAGCATAAATGTAAAATATACGATGGTGAGATGATAAAAGATACAGGCCTGGTGTTTACCAAAATCGCGTAGTAAAATACACCTTTTGGTCGTAAACTGTTGTGTGTATTTTATGGTCCTTAAATTTACAAATGTTACGAAGACCTTGTATGGAGCACTTATTAAACTTGGCATGAAAAATCGTCTGTTCATGCTGAGCATACTCAGTGCGTGTCAGTATTTGATTCCATGCCATATTTTTCTTTGCTCTGTTTCTCGGACGTGTTCACTGAATCCTGGTATTGACGTTTCCCCCTTAGTTATATAATTCTGTGTTCTTTGATTTGTAAATGGATAGATCTATCAGACTCACACATATAGCATTTGCTACATAAGAGGGTCACGCTGAGAGATTTTAGATACAGAAAAAATACAAGGTTATTAAAAAAAACTTTATTCCGTTTTTTCAACATATTCTCTCCCTACCTCAATACATTTAAGCATTCAGTAAAACCACTTGTCAAATTCTTGTGACCAACTTTATCAGTGGAAAAAACTTTACTTCGATCTTAGAGAATAAGAAGTCGTGAAGCAATAGTTTGACACCAACCAATTAAAAACTGTAGCCCTAGAAGAGGCAGAGTCTCCAAAACAACTCACTAAACTTTCGTGACATTCCGCTTGTTTTTGTCCCATTTTATAGTCATACAATATCATGGCTCGAAAATCGCGACTACCCGGTTCCATTTCCACGTTAAAATTCGGCCAACACTTAGACGCATTCGAGACCGTGGCAAGGCAACTACTGAACGAATCACACGCTGCTTTTTCATGTAAGCACTTACAACTTTAGACAAAATAGCTGCGTGCTCAAACTTATTTAAACTTGTATAGATTAGGAATATCTAAAGACTTTCGGCGTGACTCTCGTACACAGTCTATTTTATATATTGTTTTCTTGTATTAACGTTTTCATTTTTCAACTTTATGTGAAAAAGGAAGGATGATGTGATATTTATCCTTCCGCCTGAGACTCAAAGACAATTATTCACCTCATTACCATATGTAAAAATATTATTTGAGTTACATTTCATCAAACAAAAAATTTGGCACACAAAACCGAAAAATCAAAATGTCGATACAAAAAATTCAATGGCATGTCGAATTAAAGAACACAGCAGTTATTCTGCCTTTATAAAGTTCAATCAATATGCTCGTTCCAATCCCTCAGATGGCTGTGAACTAGTATATTTTAGAGGAAAATCTAATAAATGTTCTCCACCATGAACGATGAGCTTTTTATACAGGTCTTGGTTATGGCTTGTCCTTGGATACCAAATGGAGAGATTTTGTTTTGTTGTCTTGGGGATAGATTACCGCATATTTTTTTGTATCAAATATGATGGTCGTGTTGTGTTTCTGTGATGATGCATTATTATGTCCCTCATTTTCGATTTATCAATAATTCCATGGTTGTTCATACTGAGGTCTTATTCAAAATCAAGACTGTTTTCCTAGGAAACAATAAATGCCAGTGCTATCAACATACGAAAATTTATTTTCCATCCCTTGTACTTTCAATCACATGAATGAGAGGTGAGTACAAGAAAAAAATATATCAAAGTTGTATGATAAAGAAACTCTCATACCTATTCAATTGTACACACAGTACTTCCGAGCTTATTGGCGTGGGAAGCAAAGTTCTTCAACAAACACAATGGACAGCTTTATAATAGCAGTAGACTTATCCAATATTCTGTCGGCTGCAGATCAAGATATTCAAACAACGATCGCCCAAAGGCCATTGTCTGGCGGCCAAATGGCAGCCATAAAGACGGAAGCGCCGCAAACCAGATAGTAGTGGACATAGTGGACGTTGTATAATGTTTGCCTTGGGATGAGGATAACCGCAGCATAATACAACAACTGCAATATGCACTTATAATATGCAAAGCGGCAGAGTAAAATATCTTCAACGTCCGTGGTCTCATAATGTTCTGGGCTAGACATGCAGCATTAATTAAACAAAGACGAGAAAAATGATAGATACATGAAGTTTGATTTGCTATATAAATCTAAATATAAATTATTTTTTTATCAGAGGGTTAACCACAATAGGAAATTTGTTGAAAATGGATAAGTTGAGCTTTAAATTAATTTCTTTTCATTATATCACTTCCCACTATAGAATATACATCACAGAAAACCATTTTACTCATTGCCGTTTCTGTCTGTCTGTCCGGTAATCCTTTGGGCCCTCCGCAACTCGGCAAGAACCATTTGGATTGTGATGGAGTTTTGATACTAGATTACTACTATGGAAAAGATGGAAAAGATTTGTGTAGAAAAAAAAAGATGCGACCATTTTCTTTCCAACACTCTTGGAACGACGAATTTTCGTTGGAGGCTGCTCACTTTCAAAGCACCAAACTAATGACTGCTGCTTAATTTTCGGATCATAATCATATAACCATGTTTCGTCTCCGGTTATGATATTAAAAGTGTTTTTAAACTTAGCCCAATCAACTCTTGTTGCTTTTTGCTCACTGATCAACAAATGTGGCACCCATCTGGAAAACCGCTTCCTTAGGCGAAGGTAATCATGAATGATTGTTCAGATCGCTGCCGATCCAATCCCCAGAGAAGCCTCAATTTCGGTGTAGGTTATATGTAGATCTTATTTTACCATATTTTGCACAGCTGCTACAGTTTCCGGAGTAACAGCTGTGGGCGGTCGACCTGTGCGAGGTTCATCATCGAATGAGACCCGGCCCCTTTTAAACTCAGCAAACCAATTTAAAACTGTAGCCCTAGAAGGGGCAGAGTCTCCAAAGCAACTCACTAAACTTTCGTGACATTCTGCTTGTTTTAGTCCCTTTTTACAGTCATACAAAATCATGGCTCGAAATGGCGACTACTCGGTTCCATTTTCACGTTAAAATTCGGCCAACACTTACAACTTTAGACAAAATAGATGCGTGTTCAAACTTGTATAGATTAAAAATATCTAAAGACTTTCAGCGTGACCCTCGTACATTAGCATCTTCAGGGGAAGATAAAAGTTCGGGTTTGGTGAGTTGGAAGACTGTGTCGGGTTTGAGGTTGCAGTGCCAAAGTATCTTCATCTCATAATAAAATTCTGAAAAATAAAAAACAAAATAAAACCTTCATTGCACGTGAACCAGATCCAAAGAATAGACCGATAAATAAAAATAATATCTCTTCTGAATTCCTATCGCATCTCATGGAAAACGAATATTTCATTTTATTCCGCTCACATCAGAACTGGCGTATAAGCATAATGGCTGTGGCATTCCACCCTTCCCCTGTTGCTTTTGGATGGCGCTCTTTTCCTAACAAGCCCTTTTCCAAACTAATACGTGCTAAAACACTCTCGCCCTTTTCTAAATGCCAGCGCGGCGATCGCCAACAAAGCGGAACACGGACCGCCATATGTCCGATGTAAATTTCAAACGAACCTAATTATTTCTCTTTATACGCCTTTCTGACATGACATCAAAAGGCACTGAATATACTCAGAGTTACTTTAATTCAGCCGCAAGCTGGGTGTCAGCACTCTTGTTCAGGTTGCTTTAAGGAATTTGTGGTAACGCTTACAATTTCCAGATAAGGCGGCCACAAACATGGGGAAAATGACAAATGTTTGGATATTAACAAACTGTTTATCAAATTATTTGCAAGCAAAGTACCTAATATAACTATTACACACGTGTTGATTTGTAGTAGTAGTTATAGCTCAAACATTAGTTTCCTTTGATATGTATTCATTCACAACACCCTCACTAACTAAAATAAAGAAAGAATCTTTTTTTATCTACATGATGGAAGAGTTTCATCAAGTAAGAGCATCTGCAATCTACATAACTAAATATTACCTTATACGGAGCAGAGGTATGGCCAATGACAACAATAGTACGAAATGAAATAAGAAAAGTGGAATTAGACTTTATGAGAAGATGTTTACAAGTCACTAGAAAGGACAAAATAAGAACTGAGCATCGGATGGGAGTAGAATGTTTCATTAATAAAAAACTGGAAAATAGAGCACTGCAATGGTACGGTCATGTCATGTATTAGTCAGAGGAACAAGGATTCAAATGAGATTTTAGAACTGTGATCGTTTTGGAATTTTCTTCAAATTTTAAATAACGAAATCCTTAATCATTTAAAAATGCTTAAAAATTCCAAGATTTCCAGAATTTTCATAAGTTCCAGTCTCTATAAAACTTGCTCCGATTGAATGAAATGTTATGAATTCCGAACGACATCTCCATGATTGTGATAGTGCACTTGAGACACGTAGTGGAACTACTTGACATTTTAAGAGGAACTGAATAGTAATTATCTATGATCATTGAGTTAAAATGCAGTAGCAGTTGCTAGAATAGAAGCGGAAAGACTTATAAAATGTTAACAATGCCCTAACACAGCACACATACCATAATTTCAAAAAAACCTTTGAATTTGTTTGAAACAGACGAATTGCATGGAAAAATCATCATGTTATTGAGAAGGATATTTCATAAAATTCTGAGGCATCACCGATTGAGAATAAATATATAATATCTGAATTTTGATGGCAAATATGTGAACAATCATGCATGTGTGGAGAATTACCAGTGGCACATGTTTATTGATCAAAACTACACAATGAATTGAGAGCATCTTTTCCTCATTCTCCAAATCATTGATCTCTACAAAAGAGACGTTCTTATTTTTTGTTTGTTTTTTATGATAACTTCGCCGATACTGTAACGATCTTCAAACAACTGCAGCTACTACTAATTGTGGTAATCTAATATCAAAAATCCATCAAAATCTTCAAAATTTACATATAACTTACGTCACTCTTAAGAACATCGGTTTGGATGAGCGATGAACATATGCCTAATTAGGTGTTCTAATATCTAGAGTCACTACTAAGATCCAATAATGGCAAATCTTTTCATACTTTTGATTATAACAGCTTTCAAGTCTTGATCTAAATGAGATTCCGGTTTCCGGCTTCTCAATATCTCATTTGCATTATAACGAAGGTTCACCTTAATGACTTCCTTCCGCACAATAAGAAAAATCTCGATGCCAAATTGGATTTTTTTACTTGTTTACCGCCACAAAAGGATAACAATGTTAGCTACCCTCTTAATTTTCGTCCTCCCTCTTCCTGTAAGCAGCACATCTCCTACTTGCCCGATTTGATTAAAAAGTTTTATTCGACGTCATTGAAATTTTTAAAGGTCTGCTTCGGTAATCAGGATAACTGCATTACCGACCGAGTCAATTAAGTCGATATGAATATTTAAAGGAGCGACTTAGGGTGATATCGAGCTCCCAAAAAGTGGTGGGATACGATTGGGGAACGACGTGGGATGATAGAAAAGACGCCATCGTAGGGACATTCTTGAAAGGATGTCACTTTTTTGCATCTAAGTGTTTTTCCTAACAGCCATAATATAATGTCATAGGCGAAAGCGATTGTGTAGCAACACACTGTAATGCTATCAACGATGTGACGTCAAACAAGCTTAACGAGCTCCCGTTTATGTACTTCTCAGACTAACAGGCGAGAAAAGTTTTGTAATCGTGGAAATATGAAACTTGGACATTACGTTTATTAAATGTTTCATATGTTTTATGCAAAGTGCATCTCAGGAAGCTTTACGTTTATTTCAACATATATTTCTTTCTGTCCCTCCCCTCGTGCATTGCAAGTTAAATAAAAGGTGAAAAATTTCTATATTCAACCTCTCCATTTTCAGTTATTCCAATTATCCATGTTCCAAGCCTCTCAGCAAAATGAGCATCTAGCTTTTAGAACATTTTTCAAGCGTGACATGCCAAACACAAAAGAGTGTATTTAGGTAAATGGTACCTCAGCCAGCGAAAAATTACGTATCCACTTGAAATTTAAATGTATGCTTTCTCGCCTAACTGTCTATCACAGCGCCATTACCATACATATACATCGGAAATCCCCTCCTGATTTTGGGGAGGGGGCAGCCATACGTGCTCGCTGTCAAGCCAGCCTGTCACCTCGATAAACGATGTATGTAAATGCGTACATTGAAAATTTCACTACATGATTTATCATTCCCGGATATACTCAACAGCTTGATAAAGAAAGATTAACGTGTTAGGAATTCATATCCCACGAGAAATCACAACGGCAAGTGCTGATGCTATTATCCTTTTTTTGGCGGCCTACCACAGAGCTGGATTAATGAATCAACACTTATGTTCCAGATATTTGAAGTTTCTTCACGAAGGCTGTCAAAATGCAAGGATAGCTTACAGCTTCAGCTGCACTAGATTTTTGTACCCTTTACCGTTTGTTAAACTATTCATATGAAAAGAACTTTATACTCGAGTAATGCCTGTTCATACTGTCTACATATCGACATATCATACTGATTGATAATCATAAGTAATATCTTATTCAATTTTGCTTTTGACGATCCCACATTTAAAAATGGAATATGGCTCCCTTAGCTATATTTTTAGCATTTCATATCTATGGAAATTTGTGTTTTTTTTCTATTCACGCACTGAAAATCAGTAGTCTTACTTTCCACGCGAATTATCGAGGAATTATTTAAGGCGGGAAAATTTTGAATCCCAGAAATTGTGTTTCTTTTATGTTTCATGACATGTACATCATGGAAAACCATCACTAATTTTCGTTGGCCTGTCTGCCTCTCCATCTGTCTGTATTCGGTCCGATAATCTATGGCCTAATCTTGACTCGGAACTTTTTGAGTTTTGATGAAACTTTGGCGATGACATAAATTTTCTCCTCAATCATTTTATACTCAAATTAAGAATTGCTCTTTACCTTTTAGTTCAATTAACTCTACACGCGTGTTTTTTTAGTATGTTTAAACTATAATTTATTATAGATAGATTCTTGCGAAGGCAGAAAGCTTATCATACCCTACAAGCGTTGCGAGAGGACATATAATTATTTACATTAATCTTAAGGCACTGCAAATTGTAAGCATCGGGGAACAAACTCCTCGATAAATCATTCTACAATGCCGAGGTTATCCAAAAGAACCATTTTTGGAGGAGGATTGTTCGAGGCGTTTGGACATTCTCGTGTATGATTTATTGGCGACTTTTGGTGTTATTATTCGAGACATTTCAGTAGAAGGTCTACCATGATAGTATCTATAGAATAATGACAGATCCGCCACCCTCCTTCGATGTTCCAGACTATGGAGGTTTTTTGTGAGGTCAGGCGCATCCACCAACATACCAAATCCAGCACTGCCCGTTTCTGGACTGTGAGCTTCGGAGCACATCCCCACACATGCTAGTGTTGTTCTGATCACGCCTTGTTGAGTAGCAGTAGGTGAATACAACCGATCGGAGGACAGCTGCTGGGAAGCGGACCTGTCAAGGCCGGAAACATGATCATGCCAGAATATGTTAATGTTGATGTTAATCCCCAGAAACCTCATGCTAGACGAATCCAGTATTGGAAGACCCTCACTTTCCATTGCTGGAAGAGCAGCGTGAGATTTTTTTGTCAGGTTTGTTGCTTGGGTCTTCTGTGCGTAAAGGTGATCTCCACTTGTAGATTCCCATTCGACGATTATTGCAATGTCCACATTGATTTGGACAGCAAACTGTCCCCGCCGAAGTGAGGTCTAACGGAATGACAGTGGTTTACCTGATTCCATGCAGGAAATAAGGAAGCTATCATCTGCGAAGTTCTATAGATGCAGGAGCTTCGGCGTCAACAGCTGGGTTCGAGTCCTGTCCGCAAAATGTAGCTTCTTATGTTTTCTCACTGAAATAAGTGCTTTTAAATTTCATTTCCCGTGTTTCAAATTCACGAATGAAAACCCATCTGATTTCACTCATTCGGCCTTTCTCCATTTTTGTACCATTTCAGCGTGAGCAGTTTGCCAAATACCCTGACTTCAAAATACCACACTAACAAAAATGCAAACACTTTTGGTTGACAATATAGGGCTGAACTCCCTGAAAGCTCAAGTATGGGTATTATGTGCTTTACTCAGGAATATTTGGTCAATATTGAAACTATGAAGATTTTTTGTAGTTCTCAACGAAGTATAGACGAGACAAGCCAGAGAATGAGATAATCCTTGTTACCAAACTTGAATCCTAATTTATTTTCAAAAACGCGAACACCGATCAAACAAAGCACCGAATATAGGTCCTTTAGGATTCAGATTAATCTCTTACCAGTACGAGCAAATACCTACGGCAAGGCTACAGCACACGTACACCGTTCATAGCGTAATCCTCGAATCCATCAGATATTCACGTAACCTAGTAGGTGTAATGCCATCAGAACCGCACTACACCCCCTCCAACCAACCTACAACCCCTTCACCTCGGATCGATGCAATATATCGAATCAATACCGTCAGTGGTGTGAGCACTTTCGCTGTCGTTTGGCATGTCACCCCACGCACGCAGGTCGGCCATCGTTGCTGGCCGACCAGCCATATCAACCCCTCTGCATTGTCCGCATGCATCCGTATGCAATTGTGTTTGTACAGGAACGGCTCAGTTGCTCTCATTAGTTGTTCTCCTTGTTAATTCAACAATCATTCTTGATATAGTTATTTTATCCACTGCAGATCTGAAAGGCCCAGCTCTAGCTGTTAAGAACCACGATCGCAGATTGTTTATCCATGAGTTATGTCTATGTCCGTTATCCTCTTTTATCTAGGAGTTTACCTTGGATTATTTGCTGTAATAGTCCATATCTCATTATATGTCCGAGCTAGTACAGTTTTCATGTTTTAATGGTTTTAATTATTTCCAAATCCTTGATCATACGATTTAAGAGAGTATGATTATTAACATGACCGATAAACGAAATATTCAGGATTCTGTGTTGTAACCAGAACTCAAACGCCTCAAGTTTTTTTGGTAGAGGCGTCAGTCAACGTCCATGACTCTACACTCTACAGAAACACAGAAAAGACATAACATCTGAGAAACCTGATTTTTGTGGATAATTTGTTTGCTGCGATCTGTTGTGAATGGTTCAACTGTTTATTTATCATGAAGTTTACTGACTTCATTCATTGTGTGATTTGTGATATTGTAGGCCTTTTAAGCTATCTGGTGAAAGACATTGAGGATACCTCATCAATCGAAACGTTGTGAAATGCAAAACTCTCAAGACAATGGAAGTTCGAAACAGTATTAATGAAACATACACATTTTCTACAAATTCAAAACAATAGTTAAGGAACAGTGAAACTGACAAAACCACATAAATCAAGTTGGAGATTTTAATAAAAATGAAGGTTATATTTTCGTTTTTTACCGCTAAATGCTTGGAAGGACAGTTGTAAAAGTGCCGATGAAGATAGACAAGGTGTACGAAAAAATGTGTATGTATTTTAATCCAGTAATTTCAGAACACAAGTAGAATGCCTTCTATAGAGGCAGCGCTGCGGATAAAATTTACCAAGCATTAAAATCAGCAACATTCGTTCAATCAAGCTCTTCCCGAGCTCTCGTATGGCAATTTGGTTTGTTGTAACCGGCAGGCATGCGATAACTGTTTGCATATATTCGGCACACAACGTCCAAAATTGCACAACACGCGTCGTGCTACCATAAATCCTACAATGAACGGTGATAAGTACCCTTCTGTTCAATACAGGGTAGGAGATAAAACATGAGGATGGTACACCTATACTAATTATTGATATCAGATATAATGATGACGATTTGGTCACTGAAGCTGCAACTGAGATTACATTTTTTGTAGCTAATTGGTGTTTATTTTCCTAGTACAGAGAATGAATGAATGTCTGGAATAGTAAAGACACAATTTTGTAGTAAGAAAAATCGAGAAAAATTCCAGATGCGGACGGGACTCCGCCCAGTGGTTTCCAGATGGCCTAAGTCTCCATGTTGAGGTACGTTTTTACTTGCGCCATCACCTATCTGAGTTCTCCCACTACCAAATATGTACGATCTGCAGGACATGACATCCAGGTCAGTAATTCTCTGACCATTGAAGCGAGTATACGTACCTTTGGTATGCGATGCTGCATGGTTTTACTATGTGCTAAATAGCATGAAAGACTAGTCAGATGAATCAGCACCATGAGAAGAGCGATAAAGCACCTTAACAAAACGACTTGGATCGTCTGGATATCGCAGTGTGGTAGCCAAGCGGTCTTAGGCGTCAGCACGGAATGCTTGGGAACACAGGTTCGATTCTCGTTCCCTCCTGGAATCTTCCTAAATTTTTTCTCATTCCAAAATTCAATTTCATCTAGAAGGTTCCTTTCTGTTAGGAAAACACTGTCATTGTCTTATATAATTTGATGATTGATATTTTGCTAAATAGATTCATAATTTTTATCCGAGATTAAATACTACCCAGAAAGTGGAAATATGATACCCGATTGAGAAATACTGCCAATACTTAACCGCAGGTGCTATACTTACAGGTATATCATGCAATATTTCTAGCCAATTATGGATTATGACATGCTACTTGTTTTGATAATTATTCATTTTTTTCGCATTCGTCTTAGGGTTCAACTATAAATCTATGTTAACAGCTAGGCTTACAGTAGATCAACTAATTTGAAGTCAATATATTGATCAACTGACAAGTGAAAATATCACACACCCAAGCACACCCTGTATGCGTGGTGGTGGACAATACATTCCAAAGAGACAGTCTGTTTTTGCAATATAAATGAATAAAATAAATTCTGATTTTAATCTGATTTATAATTGGATTCGCTACATTTCGCATTATAATTGGCCAATAAGCCTATGTTGTCGATTTTTCGCATGAAACGGAAAATGTTGGTGTGATTTATTTGATAGATTTAATTTCGCTATTGTATAAATGTGCAAAAAATGCACACCAAATATATTCTATCACGCAATTTCAATTATTTTGTAACAGTAATTTATGAACAAGGTATTATACAGGGTGTCCTCCACCATCACTACTCGGTTCTGCCTTCAGCGCGACTCCCAGCGAATGAGTCAATGTTTAGAATTTATAATATAGTTGGAATTGAGGAGCTCATTTTTCTGAATTTGAGACATAAAGGTCGATATGACAAATTCTATATTCCGCATATTTCATACCATCATTGTCTAAACTAAATACATTACTTTAGAAACAAGAAAGCACTTTGATTTTCGCACACTTACGTGCTTTTCCCTTTTTCTAGTAGAATATAATTTGTAAGGTCATTTGACCATCACAACTATTCCATTGAATTAAAACCGTTGAGTTAGGCTAATGGCGGGTCAAGGAGTACAGCAAGAATCATTTAATTTCGGCTTGTATTGTTTTTTCACCATATTTTTCAATCAATTAACGACAGAGGCAACCTCAGGTGTCTGGAGCTGGATGCGCTTCACATTCTCCAAGTATATAAGTTCTCAGACAATCTGCCAGGGAACTTTTGCTCAGGAATGAGAAAGAACTAGAACTAGATATGCCACAACATAAAACTAATATTATATATATATTGTGTAATAAACACACAGTTTACGAATAAAGGGCAGTGACGCGTTTAGATTTATATTTAAATCGTCGTCGAACTGTCAGATTTGACTGCTAACAAGGCTACCCAGATTCTTGCCAACTAACTAACTAGATCCTTTTATGGATTCAAAACTAGAGCTCAAATCTAGCACACCATTTATCTTGTCTAGATATTTTTCTATTATATTATTTTTTCTTCTCTTGAGTCTGTCTTTGGGGAAATCTTTTTTTGGCCATTCCATTTACATTCCTGTTTAGGGAAACGGAAAAGGACATCAAAATGTCCTTAAGATATTTCATGTGATAAACTATTTTATTTCTTAAGATATTTCACGTTTTTAGATAATTTAGTCTTTAAAGTATTTCATTCTTCTTAATACGTTCTATAACTTAAGATACTTCAAGGATAACTAAACCTAGATTACAAATAGATGAAAACCTATAGTATTGTATCGATAGTTTGAAAGATCAGTTTGTTCTTTTACTATAATGAAATCAGGGTTTCGCAAATAATTTTAAACTCTAATGTTTCCATGAAGTTTAAATCATGTATTTTATTACAAGGATGAAGTAACACTCATTATATTTTCGTTGCCAACTTACTTTATGATTAGTATCTAGTAACTGTTTGGCGAAATTTGAATATTCTGGATGGTGGTTTATGAAGGCACTTACGAGTATATAATCTCTGTACATTGTTGTAAATGCTCTAGCTGTTTGAACTATATAAACAACATTACAGAAGGGATATGAAATCTTATAAATACCTGACACATTTTTGGTTTTTTCTACTTTGCATTTATTAAATATGATCTCAGGTTAGGTGTTGATCTATTAGCTATACTTATTTGATTATCGTACATTATTATTATTATTATTATTATTATTATTATTATTATTATTATTATTATTATTATTATTATTATTATTATTATTATTATTATTATTATTATTATTATTATTATTATTATTATTATTATTATTATTATTATTTTATGTGATTAATATATTGATAGATCGATAAATGACAATGAGATACATTAATTAGCATCAGATATGTAAATTGTATGTGACATTCGGCAGAGTGCGAAAGGAATAAGACCAAAGCGTCACATCCCCATAAAAATTATACGATAGTTCTGAAGCTCGTTGAAATTCCTAATACTAAAGTTCTCCTATATAGGGATCCTTTATCTTTAAGACCTCAACCGGAACTGAGGCGATACATGGCAGATTCGAAAAGTTCGTGAATGGGGAAATTTAAGACAAGACATTTGAATTTCCATTGGTGGAGATAAAGATTTCCTCCGAATGGTCGTTATTTATAGATGTTTGGGACTTCAGTTGAAATATAGCATATCTAAGCTTTATCGTTTTAACATTCGAAGGGAAACACATATATTGTATAGGAATTTCCGTTTAGCATAATTTCCTCACCCAATCGATATGCTCGTGGAGAATTGTCCTAATAAATACACCTTGATCGTTAAATATAACAGTCACATGAAGCGAACATTTATATATCATTATATTTTTCGCTGGCTGCCAATTGAAACCACATACGCAGGAATAAATATTCACTGGCGTTTCGGCTGTCTCAACAAACACTCAGATACAGCATTTTTAATCAGGTACAGCAAGTTACCATTCATCTCATATGAAAAACTACGTCATATTTGTTTTGAGGCAATAAAAGTGCTGTTCAAACAAAATCCCTCCTTATCGTCACCTCAGTACACACAGAATCTGCAGACCCTCGAGCGTCTCAGCTCGAAAAATCTATTTTAAAGCCTCGGACATTTGTTTTGTTTTATCACGTCCGGCATTTGAAGTGGAAATATCCCCTTCACTTCATTCCTGCTTTTCTCTTCATCATTCCCGGTGTCCGCCTTTTTTGCGCAATTTGAACCTCCTCAGACGCTTTGTTAGCAGAACTGGACCTCTGCACGGAATTCAAATTTTGCAGGGGAATGAACAGCAGAGTGCACTGTTGAAAACTGATTGGAGTGGATGCAATCTGATGGAAGATTTTAGATAATATTTCTATAGGTCTCTCACTCAAATTAATCTAATTGTATGACAGTCTATGCTTTCTTTACTTCCTGATCAGCATAGAAAAAGAACAATGCTTTCAATAGTTAGGACATTATTAATTGAGTAGTTGCTAGTCAGCGCGCTGCGTTTGAACCGAAGCGCCATCTGGAATGTTAAAAAAAGCAATTGCACATTCAAAACATTAATTAATATGATAATCATTAGATACAGAAATAATTAAGCAAATCATAATAGTCAGCAGTGGTGAAGTTATAAGTTTTTTCGGAGCCATCTGTCAACTTTGCTACAATTTTTTCATTACAGAGACTACTTAAGAAGCCAAAGCTTGATTTCAAAATATGTATGATATGAAACATTGTTTGGCTGAAAAGCGATGAATAGTGATACCCAATAAAATGTCCAAAAACATCTTCGTATGCGAAGTAACAAAAAACATTACAAGACAGCTCTCCAGATCTCCCCTGAGGAACGTGCTTTGTTACCAACGAAAAGAAATTCTCCCATTACTATTCTGCATTCCAAAAATTGCATGCGCAATAAAACTTTGCGGGGAAAAATAAATTATTTTCAGCGAACAAAAGGATGGTTTTTCTTGAGGGAGTGCTTCGTCTTCCGCTAATTCGACACAGGTGGCCATGGCTGGAACAGACGACGCTAACTTTTATGTCGTCTTTCCTCCGCTGGCATCAAGCTGGCAAGACGCTCCCAGTAAATGAAAATGAGAAAAAACAAACGAGAGCTACACCGTCTTGCGCTACTGCATGGAGTAACTTATACCAAGAATACTGTCAAAGACGTCAGAACGTATCTAGATGACGTGTCATGTTACATTTGATGTCTCCTGAATTTCGAGGGTACATTTATTAACTTGTTTATT
This sequence comes from Bruchidius siliquastri, assembly GCA_949316355.1. NCBI lineage: Eukaryota > Metazoa > Arthropoda > Insecta > Coleoptera > Chrysomelidae > Bruchidius > Bruchidius siliquastri. The sequence continues at coordinate 5,093,416 of OX438537.1, read as the reverse complement.
TGCAAAATAGAAGCCTATATACAAATTCGTATTTGGCCTACAGCGGTAACTAACATACAGTTCCCAGCATCGAAAAATCGTAGTACAACTATGTAAGAAACACTGACGCTAAACTTCCAGATATGAAAGAAGCGCGCAGTTTGCTATTCAGAAAAAAATAGGGAGTGCACATAACATTATCAGCGCTATAGATCAAGTGAGCGGAATGTATGCTTAGCTCAGTTGGCTAGAGCATATGAGCAGCAATCAGTAGATATAGTGGAGGTTTTCGGCATAACTTGGAGTTCTCCATCTTGATTCTTTATGACAAAAATAAGTCCATTGAGAACCATGGAGAGAGCCAACTAGAAACATTCTTCAGTCATCTGAACAACATGCGACCTTCGATAAAATTCACGAAAGAAGAAGAGAGCAACAACTGCCTTCCATTTGTAGATGTCTTAGTAGCGAGAAGAAACACCAAAATAGAAACAACAGTACACAGAAAACTAACTCACACAGGTCAATACTTACATTACACTTCAAACCACCCAACAGCCACGGAGAAAGGCGTCATCCGGACTTTAGTCGACCGAGCTAGGAATATTTGTAACACACAAGAGGGACTACAAAGAGAGCTCAATATCATTAAATAAGATCTATTAAATAACGGATACCCAAAGAAGCTAGTGGAAGTGACAATACAGGAAAATACCAACAGTAGAAGAATTAAACACGAAGAATCTCAGCACTTACTCATTCTGCCTTACGTCAAAGGAATATCAGATGGAATCAAAAGAATAGGTCAGCGATACAAGATTCAAACGAGATTCTCTAGGACTGCCACCCTCAGAAGTATATTAACAAAAACTAAGCCCAGGAATGAATCTCAAGAGACAAAGGACTGCATCTACCAGATACCATGTCAATGTGGTAAAATATATGTTGGAGAAACAAAAAGGCCACTGGAAGTAAGAACCAAAGAACATCGTCTCAACACCCAGCGAGCAGAGACAGGAAAATCTGGAATAGCTGACCACGCATGGACGGAGCACCATAAAATAGCTTGGGACGACGCTAAGGTTATTGCCAAGGAACCGCATTGGTATCGAAGGAAATTCAAGGAGGCGGCATTCATCGCCAACAACAGCAAAGTGTACAGCAAACCCAGCGTAGACATTAAACCAATCTGGCAGCCACTCATAAAGAAGATTAATAGACTACGACTGGACCAGACAACAAACAATGACCGACAAACAGCCACGTCAGCAGACCGGAATACCGCGCATCGGGAACCAATCAGAACAGACCGCGCACAACGACACGTCACCGGACGGGGTATAAATAAGCATGAAAGGAACGTGTTCGCCAGTTCACCTGAAGACGATTGAACATAGCACATCAATCGAAACGTCGTGATACTCAAAATTTTATAGACAATGGAAGTCCGAAATCAAACTTTTGATAAATCAAACTTTTGAAAAATAAGCATTTATGTATAATAAACAAGTTTGACCTGTTTCACTCTAGTCATGGACACCTCTATGGCTAATGCGTCTCGGCTAATCCTTCTCTTCTACTCGTACCTTAAGAAGGACGTATTAAGATAATTCGGGAGATACAAACGGACGATATGGGTGAGACACTAAATTGCTTTATGTGGAAACAAAAAAAGAAGCATTGTGTCTCAGTGGATGTGGCTCTTAAGATAGTTTTTCATTTTATGATATGATATAATGGCAAATAGCAAAAATAAAATCCAAAATATTAGTCATACAGGTTGAAAAGTGGAGCAGACATGTATTCTTGTCTGGATTGGGTGCTTTCCTACACAAATGACATATATTTCTTTGATGGTCTAATCTGAGGCTGTAGCTGTTCCAGTGAATGCCATTTTCTTCAGTGAAACAAAACCCTACCATCTGAGATGCCGACCAAACAAGGCTGATAATGAGGTAGCGCCAAGACATATTATGGTTGATGCTAACCTCAAGAAGCTTGATAGGAGATAACTCGTGTATTGGGCTTTCCTAAATTTCCATGGCTGGAGATCTTCCTGTCGGGTAGCTATCTTGGTTTTTTGCTATCCAAAATGTTTTCGCAACGTCTCTCGGGATAGGAGTGTTGTTGGTCCTGCCTGCCATCTACCGACCTATATATTGGATTAGATGTTATTTCCAACAGTTCGTTGATGTATGAGTACAGTAAGAAGATCGTTGGAGATACAAAGGATGAATACTAGTCCCTGAGAAAATCCACTGGTATAGACCCAGAGCAGACCATATTGACCGTTCTTTTTACAAGGTTATAATTTTCCTCTTTGTGCCTTGAATGGTGTGCGATTGTAGTCATTTTCCGCCCGAATTGTCTTGGGTTTCAAGTCATTCCATCAGTTCTCACCTAATTCCTTCTAGTCCAAGGCACACGTTTCTCATTACATAGTCTAGTACTATGATGAATTATAGAGGGGAAGGAACAGGGTTATGTACCCTGTTTAATATGACACGCATAAGAATTGCTATAGACATGTATATTTCGTCTATAGCCTAGATTCGTCAGTATAGCTTAGTGGTCCGGCTGTAGGGATCACCTGGACGGTCTATACGTAACCTAGTCAAGGGTGTGATAGCAACATCAACACTCATCTCCAAGCATCTTAAGGGGTATCTCTCTCCGCTTCACTTATCACACCCTTGACTTCGTAAGATGCCAATGGGTAGCGCCACCATGCGCGACGCTTGGAGATGAGTGTCTGTGACCATGCATGATGTTCATTGTTTCACCTTTTTGTGCCTGATGAAGGACCTGGCTTGAGACACCTTTATATAATTCTTTCACAACATCTATAACTTGACTACATCGAATGTGAAGCAGTATATTTCCCAATACAAGTCGTAATTAGCAAATATCTAGGCATGACGTAAAAGCAAACGTCGATAAAGTCCTCGAGTTTGAACTGTGGAACGTTTGCATTCGTTCCGTCTGTGTTTACCCTTCTCATTCAAATTCTGTGTATGTTGTGTCTTCGACTCTTTAATTTTTTATCAGCTGGGAATTGGACATATCGATCGAACGTGTAATAAAGCGACATACAGATGGATTAGTTTGGTTCAGTCTGCAAGGATTGGGGTGTTCGCCGCTGGACATTTTAGTTAGATGCTACGAGTTATTCGAGTTTTGACCGGAAAGAATTCATTTTTTAAAGAGTCGTTGATGGTGTAGAGAGCATTAGTAATATAAGTAGTTATATGTCATAATATGCGAAAAAGTCTCATTATTTGTCTATTAAAAAGCTCAACCTCTTTTAACCAACACGTTCAATTTAGTTTTAGAACTAAAGAGTATCTAATTTATGATGATAGTATTCATTACTTTTCATCAAGAGTTAATCTATTACGTGAAATCGAAGCTCTGAAAATATGATGTAAGACTGAAATTATTGAGGTCAATCCAATTGAAGATTTTCTATGCACTTAATTAAGAATATGAGAAATACTGAGATTGAGTACACCAAACAATGATCCTATTTCTTAAAGCGATCAAAGAATAATTTGTTTTCTTAAAAAACTAACCAAGCACTTTCTGTGTTTCAGAATTTATTGGATAAATTGAGACATAAAAATTAGACATGACTTTTTTTTTGTTCGATACCAGTTCTTCACTGCTAATGTACCGATTAAAAAAATGTAGTTGAATTGATTGAATTAGTACTACGCTTGAAAAAAACATCCTCTGCTTTAATGAAATGGATTTGAGGAGCTCTCTTCATAGATCTCTAGGTTCTCTTGATATTTTTTGCACTTTCGTGGAAGTCTGCTGTTTTAATATTTGGTGTACATACAGTCACTGTTTATAGAAAGTTTGATCCTACAAAGCCCTGATGATTTTGAATACTTTTCAATATTTTTGAGCCGCTTAAAAATGCTGATTATGTCGCATATGAAAAACGAAACATTAGTTGCGTGAAGATCTGAGTTTTTAATGTTCTTGCTTATTTCTTTACCACTAGATCGACAGATCAAGAGATCAGGTATATTCTCCGTATTTTTTAGTTTCATATAGAAATATATATTCTCCAGACATACTTGAATTACATTGAAATCTCAAAAAAATCTCAATCTACAATAAGCCCACATCATATTTCTACCCATATTTCGAAAATTGGAAAATTTGCATTATAAAAGTGAGGGTGCTTGGTAGCTCAACAATTCTCTCAACAAGAAATGCCAGAATGTTTGCTGAACTCTCTCGATTCCGTCCCTCTCTTAGCGACACTGCCGTGATTATTGGTGTGAGGAGATATTGAAGATACATATTATTGTAGGGGCTATCATCCGTAAATTTTTATGATGCAATAAAAATAACTTTATAGCACTTCTAACATTATATCGGAAGTTCAAAACACTAACCTTATATTCAAGGGTTTGCCCTACTTCTGGAACATTTGGGAATGCTTGCTTTGTGTTTTTGATGATTTGTGGCGATCATTCTCGGTCCAGTTGCTCTACGGTACGTTTCGGTTAAAGGGAAGAATTTCCATTAAATATTCCATTGTTTAAGCATATATTAGCTCAGGAAAAATATGTTTCTGTAAGATTATGTGACTAGAGCATTTGAATACAAATATATTTTAAGGCGCAGTGGAAGATCCAGGGGTTAAACGTTTTAAATAATAACTAGTGATTTTCTGCACCCTAGTGTTTAACACATGAAAGAAATACAGTCGAAATAATATTTAAAAAGCATATCTTATACTAGAATAAGCCAGATAATTCGGATACATCACTTTCAGGAGTTTATAAACAAGTTTGGAAGAGATTAGCTGCCGATGGAGTTCGAACCCAGGACTTCTAGAATAACGGATAGCAGGCTAGTAAATTTAACTTGAAAATGTTTGATTCTTCCATAATTTGCGACTTGCTTGACAACCTGGCCAAGCTTTGGAGGCGGTAGACAATCTCAAATATGTATGTGTAAAACATTATACATACAAAAAGAATCAAGCAAAGCAAAAATATTGGAAACGTTCTGCTTCTTGCCGTCATACTCATTCTGCTCACAGTCCGTTACAAGATAGCTAACAGGATTATTGTTAGGGATTTTTGAATTGTGCACCTTGATACACTGAAATGCTGCATTTTTGTGTAAAATTGTGCAATTGCCGTTTTACAATTGCTATTAATGCCATGTGTTAGACACTGGCGGCTCTTAGGCAACACTTATCACATAACAATCTGTGATGGTGAATCTTTTTGGCGCTGATAAGAAACATGTTGACACTTGACAGTACTGTCACATACCCAGAGAATAAGCGCTGCATGCCACTTAATAGTGAATCACACAAATCACAAGGACAAGAGTTTATCTAACGTTTGAGTTACTTACCAAATACGCCAAGAATAGCTGACAACAGTTAGGATCTTGAGGTAGCAGTCAGGTTAAATGTGGACCCTTAAAAGTGAATCATTTTGTTTTCTATCAAGCTTTCGGAAATGTTTATTTCCATTCTCCAATGGAAAAATGCTACTTACAACGTTTGACAACTTTAGAGAGACGAAGCAAACATAAAAAACAGGAGCAGAAACCTCCACTTTTAACTGCAGCACTGATCATTATAAGCAGATAAACACAAAAAACTTGTGTTGTGTATTAATATATATATATATATATATATATATATATATATATATATATATATATATATATATATATATATATATAGACATATATAAACTTTTCTATTTTCACTAATTTACGACGAAATAACCTTTATCATGTTCAAAAGAGAACAATAGTGAAAAGTTTATATATGTCTATATATATATATATATATATATATATATATATATATATATATACAATTTTCATATCCATTATTGATAGTGCCATGGAAAAAATATAGCTTTCAGCTAACAACAAAGCAATAAACCTGACACCGTTGTGTATTAAACGGCTCTTGAATTCGTTTTTTTGTGACGGCTACCCGTCGAAACGCAGCAAAAACTATGGAATTCCAAAGATAAACGATCAGTGGACAGCAGGCATTTTTGTTATCAGTTAAACTCTCCGCGTAGAGCTTTAAACACGTGAAGATTTCGGGCAGTTTTTTTGTAGTATCATCGGTAAATTTTCTTGGATATTTCGGGAAATCTACTAGTGGCGTGTGAGTGCTGTTATTGATGTTTATCATTGGTAAGTGCTTTCACGAAATTTGTAGTTGCGAATTGCATAACAAATCCTGTACAGGTTTATCTTTTCGGGTGCATCTGAACGACCAACATTTTTAGTGCGATATTTGCACAAGGTAGTTGGAAATGTAAGATAACTGTAACTTTAATATTTTGATTAAAAAAATTCCGTACGATTTCGTCAGCCATTGCAGCCTATTTGTGTAGCCCATTTACGATAAATATATTTGACTATAATGTTGCAAGCGATATTGCCGAAATATTCATTGCTTAGTCATATACTGCTTTGAAATGATATGATGACTAGGCTATAGTTTGCTCATATTGTAGCCACATATTGCAGTGAAAAATATTGCTTGTTCAGAAGCCCCCCTCTAAATAACACAATAAACTCCATAAGAATATGACAAAATAGTTAATAGTTTTTTTGGCTGCTCTAACAATTGGAGTGAGTTTTTCCATACTTTGTTTAGTACTATGGCAAGGGGCAACAACAAAAAAAACGTAAACGTGACCACAATTGCATCTGCTTTCACCTGACTAAAATGAATTTCCACACATAGCGTTCATACCGGGCCCAACGATTTTCATGAAAACTTTCCGAATATATTTTGCCCACCCCTTCTAGAAGGAACGTATAATTTTTATTATTTATATTCGAGCGGCACTGCGTTATCATTACGGGCTCTAGCTGCAAAAAGGGACGTCATCTATAGGCAATCATCCCTAGAGGCCCTTTCGCGGCCCATTATCCCTTTTAATTGTGCGATTATTTCCTGGCTGGATTGAAATCCCTCCAACGCTGGCGTGGAAATACTCTTCATGGACGTATCAAGAATACATTTTTCAGTTGGACTGTGGTTAAAGCAAAGATCCCTCAACAATGCAGACAGTTGCATATATAATATAAGCCACTTTAATGAAGGGAAATCTTGGACAAGTCCCGAAAGTAAAATATGGCAAACCAATACTGACAAACCAACAGACCGGCTACAAAGTGACCAAGAAGTATGTTTATGCTGAAATTTATCAACATATTTTCGAACATAACCGTTTAATCAAGGACTCACATTCGGATACCAAAATATGAAATTAAGAATTTGGGTTGTTTTTTTAGAACTGTTGATAGTCGGAATCGGAATTAATTTTGCAGTATCCCAAAATTTACAAGTAGTAAAAGCCGCGGAACAATCAGGACAAACTAGCCTCCTTAGTCAGCAGTTCCATTTATTAACTGAAATTCAAAAGGTTAACAGCTC